>CM031244.1:219385302-220710302 GCA_018340775.1 Taxus wallichiana var. yunnanensis | reverse complement strand
GACGAGATGCCCTTGCACCCCATCACTAGCATGAAACCTTTTGAAAAGTGGGCAATAGATTTTGTTGGACCAATCTCACCAGCTACGCGGAGGACTAACTCACGATATATTATTACCTGTATTGATTATCTGACAAGGTGGGAAGAGGCCGCACCCACTAAGGATTACACCACAGCCACGGCTGCTAGATTTTTGTGGGAGAACATTATCAGTAGGTATGGGTGCCCATTAAGTTTAACAAGTGATAGGGGCACTCACTTCTTAAATGAAACAATCAGGATTCTATTGGCATAATTCATGGTAGCCCATCACAAGACTACCCCTTATCACCCTCAGGAAAATGGGACTATAGAGGCATTCAACAAAATCCTTAGTCACACATTGACTAAGATATGTGATGTGGGTAGGCAGGATTGGGATGAAAAAGTATCAACAGTTCTTTGGGCATACAGAACAACATATAAAAGGTTTAACAAGGCCACACCATTTCAACTGGTGTTTGCACGCAGAAGTAATTTTTCGAGTGGAATTCATGTTACTAACTCTGCGTATAGCACGTGTAGGAGGGTTAGATGATGAACAAGCACTAGAAGAGAGAATTGATGAATTGATAAAGTTGGATGAAAGGCGCTCACTAGCAAGATGGAGCCAAACAACTGAAAAAGCTAAGCAAAAGGCATGGCATGACCACCAAATTAAGAAAAAATAGTTTGAGGTTGGCCAGATGGTATTGCTATATGATTCAAAATTTCTACACCATCTTGGAAAGTTGAAGGTGCATTGGTTGGGTGCTTATGTAATTTCATACATCCTTGATTCGGGTGCGTGCCAGTTACAAGCGCTGGATGGAACAAAATTACCTATACACTTCAATGGGAGTAGGCTGAAGCCCTACTATAAATAATGCTTCTTGGTGTTTGTAAATAAGGCGATTCACGATTAGTTTAGAATTTCCCTTTATGTTTTTCCTTTCTTATTTTTCCCTTTCACGTTGTTGTCTTGTTTTACGCCTTGGGCACTGGTAACCTTATTAATTTTTGAATTATGAATGCGCAGAGGACCACGCATCGATTTAGTGTGGGGTGAGGTGATAAAAAGAGGTACAACGTTATTCCGCAAGAGGATTGGGTAGGAAGACCATTCGAACCGGCCTCCTGTTGAAAAGATGCATTAGAAGAAATGAAGGCAGATGGGTGGCAAAATAAGGTCACATTGGAAATCCACGCACAAAGGAGAAAGTGCAAAAACATGAGGTAGGTGAAAGTAAGAATCATAATGATGGAAGAGGTTCCTTTGCACATGTAATACATGCACAAGATTCTTCTATCAAGATGGATTATCTGCGCACAAAAAGGTTGGAAAAGTTTTCGCGCAAGGATTGGGCACGTAAGGAAAAGTGTTAAAGTTAGGTTTGTTTGAAAAATGCCACATTAAATATTGTCATATGGTGGTAGGTAGCCTATCCTTTAATGTGTAAAAGTAGGAAAAGCTATAAATACAAGGATGGGCAATTCATTATTTTACTTTACAAAAATAAGGAGAATGATTTTCTTTCAAGAGATAGGGTTTCAAGAGCTAACTCATGCGAAGGAAAATATCAAAAACTCACATGCAATCAGTTTGTTAGATGTACAAACTAGAGCAGAAGTGATTCATGGGTGTGAGGAATGTTGTGAAAGAGTGTCATGATCAAAGGAGGAAAATTAGATATTAGGTTTTGTGCTCTAGAACAGGGGTGCGCAAAGAAAAATATTAGATAACTCGAAAGTAACCAAGGAATGAAAGCAAAGGGTAAAATTACAGCCACAAAACCAATTGATAAGCCTATAGTACAATCCAAGAAGGGAAAGGGTAAGGGAAAAGGAAAGAAGAAAGAAGAAGAAATCCCTTTGGATACCAATGAGTAATGGTACTCAGAGATGCAATACCCGGATGGGGTTTTGCTAGGGCAAGACTAGGAGTCCCACATCGATGACAGATGACCATAATTGATTACAATCACTTTGGTCGAGTATAATTACGAAGGAAATGGCATGAGAGCTCATGTGCCCCACAAATAAATGAACACCTGACGGGATGTCGATCTATAGTAATGTAGTCAAGGTGAAAATGGAGAAGTCAAGGCTTCTCCAGCTTTATGAGTTTCCCTACTTCAGAAATCCTGAGTGCCTGTACCAATGGTTAATGACGCGCGTGCACGAGGATTTCTTACGCTTCACAGGAAAAAATGTGCATAACCCCCCAATTAATCTCACACTTTACAAGCCTAAGCTGTAAAGGGGATGCGATCATAGATGACCTCTAGGATGAGGAGGCAATCAAAGAAACCATTGCATCCCAGGATTATAAGAAGGGATCAAGGTACTACGACATCATAGATATTAGTGATCTAGTGATGAAAATGGCCACGCACCTCATTTCCAAGCTAAATGGACAAGAGAGGTGGACCCAGGTGAGCAAGCCCTGGTTGAATGTCTGTAGAAAGGTCACAGAAGGCACCATGTACAACATCTCCCAGTACATAGCAGACGAGATCATAAGCAATGTGGAGAATGGAGGAAAGATCTTGTTTGGAAACATCTTGTTGAGCATTGTGTTCTCGAGAGATCGAGGTGCCGGATGTATCCGATAAGTTTGTATGGGATTACCCCGATGAATACCCTTCACCCGCGGATAGATTCTAGAAGTATACTTATGATTCAATGATAGGGGTGCACAAGGCACTCTTAGACAAATGGTATACATGCCTTAGGAACACATTCAGGGCTGAATGGTGAATTCTTGAACAACTCCCCGTGGCTACTGAAGGAGAAGCTGAGTTCATGGTATACCAGCAATTCTGCATTGGCAGATTCATCTTGGTGGATGACAGTTAGAGTCCCTGGTGCAAACTCCCCTTCTCATTTACTACCCAATTTTTCCAGGTGGGAGTGAACAGGTATAAGGAGTTGAAGAAATTGAAACTCGACCTGTCCACCCTTGACAATGAACATAGAGAAATGAGAAAGAAGATGGTCTACCAGGGGAAGCATGCATACATTGAAAGGTGTGTTTTGTAGGACATGCACATCGTAAGGCTACTGACCTTACCGATTGCTAAGAGTGCTACTACCATAATCTACCTACGCATAAGGCTGAAGTTTGAGAAGGGAACATACATATAAAATGAAATATCCATCCTAGACAACCCCATGGTAAGGAAGAAGCTAGCGCCAAAGTGCAAGGAGAAAGAAGAAGAAGAGGAGGAGAAAGGGGCGGTGGAAAGACGGACTATGGATACTTTGTAGGGCCGAGTACTACATCCGAATAAGAGGAGAATAGTGGTGGGGAAAATACCTAGAGCCTACGAAGCCACCATCCCCTAAATAACCTTGAGATGAAGAAAAGACAAAGCATCCCCGACTCCAAATTTTTTTGCAAGGGAAGAAGAATAAGGACCGAAGGAGCAAGGGTCTAAAGATACGAGATGACCCAAATTCCTATAGAAGTGAAAAGGATGATGTTGAGGGGGAAGATTTGGAGGTGGATCAATAACCAATTGATTTCCATGGCTTAAAGGGAGAGGAAGTAGAGGATACAAATGATGCCTTCATCTTTGTAAGGAGGAAGGGTGCCCAAAGGGAGGAAGGTGCGTGGAGCGAAGGGGCTATTACCAAGGAGCCGAGATATACCCAAGCTCACTCGGGAGGAGGTCAATGAAAAGGTTACAAGGAGGTAGAGAAGATAATTGATGCCTTTGTCAATAATTAGTTGGGGCACAACGCGGAGCTCGTGCTCGAAAAGTTTAAGAAAGAACAAAGGGAGAAGAGTGGAAGTAGCACAAAAGGCCCAACTCTTTCGGTAACTATTCCCAAGGGCATGCACATGGGAAGTAAATGCGTAGAAGGGGGAAGACCAATGATGGGTTACATTGATGACCCCAAAAAGTTTTGCGCTCATGTTTCCAAAGCACTGTTCCCACCAAGGAGCTCACCGCCATAGAATCCTTTGACCCTTAGGGTGGATACTGCGAACAAGGAAGATGTTATCATGGGCATTCGACTCCCACCTTGACAAGCCCGAGTTCAAAATTAACCAAGGAGTGGTATTAAATTTTTCTGAAGGAAAGGGGGATAACCCCATTGTAAACACACAACAACTATCGGATGAGAAAGTGTGTAACATGCTCAACAAAGTCTCCATGGAAATCAAGGCTAGGCTCTTCGGTAGGAATGATAGGGTTAGAGTCTTGGAGGACCTGTTGGAGAAGAGGAAGGAAGAAGTAGTGAAGCTGATGAAGGATCTTGGCCTTGAGAATTTAATCAGTGCTCAACTACGGGGACAGGGAAGAGAGATAAGAGGAGAATATGTTTTCCAATGAAGTCCATTGATCCTCATTGATTGAAAACTCCAAATGCAGTGAAACTCTGAATCTTTGACCTCCTTGTACACTATGAAACTCCTTCAAATTAGCTTGTGAATGCTTGCCAAGTTGAGTGAACTATTCCACTGATGACCGCAACTCCCATCCTGTGTATGATATACTATTTTTAGTGAGAGGTGATTTTTTCCTCTTCTCGACCATCGTGATGTGATGAAATCCCTCATTCGATCCTATGCACACTACCCTTGCCTCAACTGCTTCTTTGGGGTGACTTACTATTTTTAGTAAGTGGTCATTTTCATTATTTTCTACTTTGAACACTCATTCTAGCTTCCTCGTGATCTTCAATGCTCGTTACCTTTATCTCAGCTGCTTTTGATGATGACTTTCCAAACATAGCAAGTCTATATAGGAAAACTTACTATTTTTAGAAAGTGTGTTTCTAGTGCTTGATTTTTTACGGAACATAATTTTTTGGACTCTTATTTTCATTACAATCACACCCTCTAAATTTCACATAGTTTTACCCATTGGAATGATTGGAAATAAATTTTGAAATTTTGACGGTAATGGCTTCGGGCATGAAGCTACCATGGTGGCCATTAATGGATCTTGAAAATTTTAGGTCTTTTTTTTTCTCCATTTGTAATGAAACACAACTCCATTATGATAGATTTTTTATTTGGAGCTCAAGTGCAAGTTTTTAGTTCGTTTCCATTGCAGAGTGATGGGAAATCCGATGAATGTGAGTCGGTGCACGAAGTGAGGATTTTTTTGGAGCAAATGATTCTAGGCACAATTTGACCTCTCATTTGTTTCATCTTTATTGTCTTGCCAAATGTGAAATTTTTAAAAATATGGATTCTCAGTCGACTTGTACTTTGCAAGATATGATGATTTTTCGATTGGGTGGCTTCATAGTTATCTAGTGAAAAATCTCCATTTTCTCTTCGTTCTTATTCATTTCACTCCATTTTCTCTCGAGGCCTACATATTGATATAAATTCATGGTTTGGAGAGTGTGGTGATCATAATGGAGCTAGTTTAGATCAACAATGGTGGACCAAGTGTCTGAACAAGCTTGAGCAAAGCCATGACATGACGAGGACTTGTGGAGGAGAAATGAGAGGAAGAAAACGGCTAAGTGCCAGATTTAAATTTTCAAAAAATGCACATGGAGGGGCTGGAAAATTTTTCTTCTTCTCTGACATCCCTCACCTTAGAGACATGAGGGACATCAATTTCCACAGTGGTCAGGAGGAAGACACATGTCCTCGATCCGATGGTAGGGGATTTTCTTGAAAAATGCACACAGGGCTAAAAGCTGGTCACATGGGTGACCAAAAGACTCCCCATATGGGATGGGTACATTTTTCCATGTTTGGTGTCCCTCACCTTAAAGGGACGTGAGGGACATCAAATTCCATAGTGGTTCTAGAGTTGACACGTGTCCTCGATCCGATAGTAGGGATTTTGAGATCCAAAATGCACTTGGTGGTTGAAAGTCGGTCACGTGGGTGACCAAAAGACTCCCCATAAGGTGTGGGTGAATTTTTATGGGTCTGATGTACCTAACCTCAAGTAGGTTAGGGACATCAAATCCTTCAGGCTCCTAGTGTTGACATGTGTCCTCCTAAAAATTGACCAACTCCTATACTATCGATAAGAGGGTTTCTTGGAACGATTATAACTTGAGCTCTCAGTGGAATTTCATGGTGGAATTTTATATGATCCTAATTGAAAATGGAATTTGGAATCAAATGGTGGGGTTATTATGTCTTGATTCATCCATTTGATCCCTGAAAAATTGGAATTTTAATTTGAGACTCCACTTTTACGTGAGAAAATTTTTCCGAAAATACTATGCTCCAAGGTGTTGTGAAAATATTATTTCACCATCATGTAGGTATTGTAATCCTCTTTCTATAAAGGTTTTGTTTTAATTCTAACTCCATCCCAATCTCCCATAATCACCTTCCAAAACTTAGCAGTTGTTTTAGGGATGTGTACTACCTAGGCTTGTGAAACTTGTTTTTACTTAGACTGCTCCAAGTCTTTAAGAACTTCCTCAAACCTTCCCTTCAAAAATCATTTCCATGATGTTCTAAGTTATTCAATTCAGCACTATATTGAATTAGGCTCTTCCGTTCCACTCCAAGAGGGTTGATCCGGTCTAGGAAGGCCGGTGATAGCCCTTCCGAATCCGAGAAGATAGCATCTTTTTATGGACTCCAAAAATCACCAAGGGGGGGTTGATTTGAATTTCCTAAATCACCTAGAGGAATGAATTAACACCAATCAAAAGGTTATTGGACTAGAAAAACTTGTGGTTCCCTGGGAATGATAAGACATGAAAATTTTGGCACATGGGTATAGTTGTTGTGCTCGGAAATTGTCAATTTCCTTGTTGCACATTTACACGAAAACAACTAGCATTAGCTTAAGGACATGACATGGACTGAGCACAATGAAAACATGGCATGAGAAATCCCATAATATCTACTTAAAACATATTGACTAGTGCCTTATCCATTGGGCCCTACGGAGTCACATACAACTCACAACAAGAGAGAGAGAGAGCGAAGAAGGAAACACACCCAACAAGAAGGAAAGGAAACATATGAAACATAAAGGGAGACACACCTATAAATCACCTATGGTACAAGGTCGGGAAAACCCACTTTCATTGAAGCACTTTTCATTTCTCAAAATTTACCTATGAAGAGATAACAATAAATGATGATGTTCTATGAATCCATTGATGGGTTCTAGAAAGAACCCTCCCTCCTCACCTGCTTATGAAAGTCAAGTTCTTTAACAATTTTTGTTCACATAGTATGAGTGAGTACATGTGATATTATTGATGCTCAGGTCCTTTCTTGTAAATTCCATTCCTTTCATCCTCTTTGAAATTGGTTTCATAGTTCCACATAGATGATTCTTCGTTGAGCACACTATCATTGCCCTAGGGCTACTTTTTTCAAATTGCTTGAACATTTTGGATTCTTTTCTTTCCTAGGTCTATGCTCATTGACCTCTTTTCCATGAGAAACCTCAGACTTATCCTTTTCCTTTACTCCATTGTGAAGTGCTTGAGTACTGATGGAAGGATTGGATGCAAACTCATACTTGTCTTATATGTCCATGACACAAGTGAAAAGATCAAGAATCAGATTGAGGTCTTCTACAACTTCTATTGCATCCAATATTTCTTGCATAGAGTAATGCTTTGTCATTTCATGTAGATCCTCTTTGTATGCCTTTGAAGAATCTTTATTTTGCAGCTCAAGGAAACTATCTAGAGGGGTTACCTCATCATTTTGGAATCACTACATTTTATCATTCCTTTGTCTAGAGGAGCTTTAGCTTCAATGGCCTCAAAACTTCTTACTTTAATTTGTTCATCATGGAAATATTCTACCTCTTCAAATGGAAAATAAAATACCTCAATTTCATTATTGTATCCACCAACCATTGGCTTGAGAGGCACACCATATTTCTCATCTAGATTTATTTCAACATAGCCCATCTTCACACTGGTTGAGGTTTCTAAGTCAGCTTCATGTTTGTCTTCAAAATTCATGGCTTACATTAAAAGTTCAAGTCTGATCTCAGGGTCTTCTATTTCTTCTAAGACTCTTAGCATTTCTTGCATAGATGGTTCTTTCCCAGCATTTGAGGTCTCATTACATATCATCTTAGTCTCTTCCTAGGTGACATGATCAAGGGAGTATTCATCTTCAAATGGGAATGAGAATATCTCCTCATCATAGATACACACATATGCTTATTTTTCTACTTGAGAATCACCAAGAACCATTTCCTCTTCTTCATGGTTTACATCATTTGGAAATTCTGGGCTTCCTTCTTGTAACGTGAATATTTTCAATGCTTCTTTGAAATCCAAATCTCTCTGGGAAGGCATGTTTAGACCTATCAAGATGGGGATATCCTCTTCTTGCCTCAATTGTCAAAAAGTGATTCATCTTCCTACTACCTTGATATAAGATGTTAGCTTCTGGGCTTCTGGAATTTCATACCGTGTACCTCATCTTCTTCTCGGGAATTAATTACTCCATGTCTCGCTTCACCTTGGTATGGTTATAGAAGACCAATTCATCTAAATTTCTACTCAGTAACATTTCAAATGATGTTAGGATGTCTACTACCAAAATCATTGCTAAAACTTTCTTGTCTGGAAATCGCGAGAGCCTGTGCATTTTTGACCTTCCCTAAAATTTATACCTCTTTTGATTCCAAAGAGTAACAAGAGCCACTATGTGGATTCATGGTAAGTTTGAGAGCCTAGGAAACCTTCAAAGGCATCACATTGTCTGAGGCACCAGAATCTATTATGTAATTTTTTTATACATATTCTCTAACAAGAAGGGAGATGTAGAAAGGTTCAACTTTATCAGTCTTCGATGCACTCAAAGAAAGCATGTTATGTGAGGGAGGTGTAGGTGAGTTTGGTAGCATGCCTTTGGAACTAGAAGTTACAACATTGGGTGTTAGACTACCACTCCTGATATATCGGAAAAACCTCTCAAATTGTTCAGGATGAGTCCACAAATATTCGATTTCAGTAATATGCACTTTGGCTTTGTTTGCATATTCTATGAAGTCAAAGGGAGCAGATGTGGACAAAGGGGGTGAAGGGACTACTTTTGGATTTAGGACAGGTTTGGAAGCAGGAGTAGATTTTTGGGGAATAGAGGGTATTTTGAAAGGTACACTAGGAGCTTTCAAAGTACTAGATTTTATAGGAGCATATTTAGATTTAGACTTGGAAGAGACATCAAAAGACTTACTTGGGATTGCAGGAGTCTTCTTACTTGCTACAAGGTCAGGCTCCAACAACGTGTTATCTCGTTTTAGTGATTTTAGCTAAAAATGAGATAACCATAGGAAAATTTTGGAAAAATCTCTTAAATTTCCCCTTTGGAGGAGGTTTTGAGATTTCAATGCATGAAACCATGTTTCTTGCATGTTATATGTCCCATGTTCTCCGAAACCCGAAACCCGATGGTCTTGACAGTGTGTCAGGTTTTTAGAACCCCGAGCATCGAACATGCATTATCCAATGCATGCTTCATGTCATGTGTTTCCCAAAATCCAAACCCAATCATCACCTTTGTGTTAGAGTTTCAGAACTTAGAAGCATCATAACATCTCATGCTTCATGCTTCATGTTTCCCAAATCCTAAATCCTGAATTAAACCAAATCCTTTGTGTCGGGTTTTTGGGATCTCTAAGCATGATGACATGTCATTAATGCCTAGTTTTCTGGTAGTTGGCACATGTGTCAAGCTATGTGTAATAAATGTTAGGGTTTTATAAACATGTGGTTTTCCACGTCATTTGTTACCTTATACATTTTTGTTGTGTTGGATTTCGTGCATGCTTCTTCCTCCTCCAAACCCGATTGAGCTTCTTGATTGATTTTGTGATCCATCTTTGATTATTTTTCAAGTTTATTGAAGGTATTTCTCTCCTCTTTCTGCTTTTATGCTTTTGGGTTATTTTTGAGGTGTTCATAATGGATTTTTCATTTCTTTTCTCTTCCTTCTTAGTTTAGGGTTTTGGGTTACTTTCTTTGTTTTTATTACATTCCCATATAACCTCTTGTTTGGAATTCACCCTTAGGGTATTTTTTTATTTTCCCATAGATGATACCCTATAGTTTTCAAAAGGGTTAAAAAATTCCTAACTAGCAACATGGCAGGGATTTTTCATGTCCTGACATCATAGAAATCTGATTGCATTTGTTTCAGGTTTTATAGGGTGTCCAACATCATATGAGTTCTACCTTTGTTTCAGGTTTCTCTAGGTGCTTGACATCCCCCAAGTTCCACTCTATGTCAGATCTCTCAAAGTGTTTAACATCTATCGAATTCCGTCGGTGTGTCATATTTTTCTTGGTGTTCGATACGACCTAACTTCCGACATACACATTAGTGAGTTGGGTTTCATAAAGTGTTTTGTAAGTCTTAAAATCCGAATAGTGTGGTCGAGTGTCTGTGGAGTTGTCCAAGAAGATTTCAAGCCTTATTTCTCAACCGAGAAATCAAAAGGTTTTTCTCCTTTGAGACTCCTCATGTTAGACCTCGCCCATCTCGGGATAAGTCGATAAGTCAGGGAAGATGAAGTATAAGTATCAAAAGATGGAGTCCTCTTCTTATGTAAGTTACAACTATGACATCCGGGATACAGAGCTCAGCAATATAGATATGGAAGACTTCTGGAAAAGAATTTTTGATTCTTCCCAAAATCCATGGATGAAGTCAATAGCCCGCATGAGTGGTCTTCCTCTTGCAGCAAGATTTCTAGTATTAACCCAATGCTCTGAATTCATCCTGGATTGCACTTCTCACTATGACATAGCCTCCCACTCAGTAAGAAATCAAGCAGGGGAGTCAATAGTGAAGTTAGATGGAGATTATTTTGACCAACTCCTAAAGTTTCCCAACTTTATGGAATATGTTGATTTAGACCTTAAATCAGCATAGAAGGCCTGGGACAAAGATCATGAAGACTGCATCAAGCACGTGAATAAAAATTTCTTGATCAAGGCTAAGCCAGTTGTTTCTAGGTTTCCTAAGTCGGTGATATAATCACCCTTTTGAGCCAGTTGTTTGGACTCCCAGATTCAAAAGAATTCCAAGGGTGGATGTACCAGTTCATGGTTGTCATAAAGAAAAATGACCAAGGGATTGACTGGGGCAGCTGATAAGTAATGAGATAGACTCTCAAATGAAAATGGTCTTGTCTAGCAGAAAGTTATACATGATGTATTATGTCACTTATGCAAAGAAAGAGGCATAAGGAATTATCCAGGTTGGATGTAAAGGGAAACTGAGTAATAGAAAACATATATCGGTACTTCCCATAGCTAACAATAAAAGGTTCTGGAGACCAATTTAGAAGAGTGAATGACGCCTTCTTCTATGAAAATATTTGTAGACTGGATCCTAACCTAAGGAAGAGAAGGGTTTCTGATGAAGCATGGATAGAAGTTTCAAAATGGGGCTGCATCTTCTTACAATTCAATAAGTTTACCTATCTCTGGATGGTAAGGTTCCACAGTACTCCTTTCGTCTACCTAGGTTTACCGGTGACAAACTGATTCTCATGGAGTTGGTCAGACAGTTGTTGGATTTTAACAAATTCCAATGAGATCGACATAAATTTGTTGTCTCCTTCCCTATTTCCATTGGAAGGTATACATGTTCCACTATGGTTAAGGCCAAGAATGTGGTGCATGAACTCCAGGATAAATTAAAGAAGCACATGAAGATGAGAGAAGGATTCGACATCCGAGGAGTCCTTAAGTCTTATGGAACCTTGTACCTACATGTACCCATTGTGGAAGATATCTGGGTTGATCTTTGTGATGAATTTTCAATCGAAGAAAAGACAACAAAAAGCTGACACTTGAAGAAGTTCAGATGTTAGATCTGGCTGATATCCCTGAAGGCACCATGGACAATGAAAGTGTCTTGGAACCTAGGTATGAACAATTAGATGGAGATCAACTTGGATTCTCAGCCATTGATTGGTCCATAACTGAAAAGGATTCTATCACCAAGAGAGTTTCTCAAACCCTTGTCGGCACTAAGGTATGGCTCATTTCTTGGGGAATGAGTTATAAGCTACTCTAGAAGCGGGACCCTCTAAGGGAGAAAAGGAAAAGGATAAAATCCCTACCAAGAGGAAAATAAAGTTTAAGTTTTTAGGAAAGGAGATAAGAAAGGGGTCGAATCATCTGCTACTCTAACAAAAATAGTTGATATCTTGGATTCACCTCCTCCTCCACTGGAACAAGGAGAAATTATTTCAAAAATTGAGGTTATTACACATCTTATTTCCCATTTTTTGATTGCTCATCAGAGGTAAGCCTTTCTCTTGCTTCTCAAGCTTTGGCTTTAGAGTCTTTACCCCCTCTCTCCCAATCTTCCTCATCACATATTTCAATGCCACTCTCATCAGCCATGGCCAGCATTTTCTCCGATCTCTCCCCTCTCTCTGCTAGACCTATGATGGCTATAGAAATGTCTCCTCCTTCTGCACCTTCATTCCATTAATCTATTCCTACATTCACCTCACTTGTAGTCATTACGACTCGATAAGAAAATATTCCTCCACCCACAGATACAACCTTAACACCTCCAATAGGAGAAACTTCTTTTGTTGTACCTCAATGGTTTGTCGACCAGGCTCCAAGGAAGTGGAAGGTGGTAGTTCCCCTACCAGCCTTCGATTTCAGTTCACTCAAGGCTTCCCTTGCCAAATTTTCTAAGAAACCCAAAATAATTTCAAGAGTTTCAGTGGATTCCTTAGGGCATAAGTTTGCAGATATTGCCACTACCATGGTTAACAAAATGAAGGAAGATATAACAATAACTGATTATCAGATTACAAGGGTCGACCTGGGAAAAGTGACAACTGAAGGAGCACAACAAGATGCACAAGATGCCATGAACGTGCTTTGTCAAAAGTTGAAAGAAACAAAGGTAAGAAAGGATGAGCTGAAAGAGAAAGTGGAACAATTGACAGAGGTACTACTCAAGCTTTCAAATCCTTCACAGTCAACACCATCATCTTCTACCCCTATACCTATCAAGTTTGATTTCTCATTAGTACCTATGATTGAAAAGATCAATGAGAAGGGTAGAACTATTGAAGAATGGATAAAGAGGCTACTCTTACAAGGAAGAGAGGTCATAGATGACATGGTGGAAGTTTACAAATCCTTGGAGGATATAAAGAAAGATGGTGACAAAATGGACGATGATTTTTTACAAGAAGTCAAAAACCTTAAATTAACTTTGGAAGTCCTCAATGCACTGAAACAAGTTCCATCCCGGATCTTAATGGAAGAAGGAATTATTCCACATGGGGATAAGCATTTCCAGCTTGCCAAAGCCATCAAGTTCAGGATAAAGATTCTTAGTGAAGCTTACAAGCAAGTTGAGGGAATCTAGAGATCAGTTGGTTGATGCCACTAATGATATAGAAGAGGAGTTATCCAAGATATTTGCCAAGGTGTTAGGTGAAAAATCAAATATTCTACCTACTGATGACCTCTATAAGAAAATTTAGGAATTAATTTAGCATGAACCAGCTACTGTCTTCGACCTATCAAACATCGATAAGTTCATAAGGATTGAAATTGTTTTGGAATCATTGAGAAAACTCAACAAGAGATTAAAGAAACTTCCTGGTAACACAAGTGACACTCAGGAAACTTGCGAAGTTCTAAGTGATTATTCTAGTGCACCGGATGAAGATGAGATACAGGGCATAATCCAAAAATTCCAAGAATTTCGAGACAAGCAGGCTGCACTTGAAGAAGACAAAGATGATGAAGTGGAATAAACATAATGTCTCATGACATTTCTATCAAGAAATTGTCATGTCTTTTTCATTTTTGTTTCATCACATAGAAAGCAAATTTTGACTTGTTCTCCTGCGAGAGAGTCAAGCAAAATAGGACTCTCGTTTAAAAGAATATTTTCTAGGATTTATCCTATTTTCTCTATGCTCTCTCTATTATAAATAGGGGATGCTTGTGCATTATAGAGGGAGAATTTTTTTTTAATATTAAGAGCTATTGTGAAGAAGAAGAAAAACTTTGTACTTTCTTTTTAATTATTGAAGAATAGAAACAAGTGTTATTTTACAAACTTTGTGTTGTGGGATTCATCTATCTTGAGAGATTGTTCTTACGTCCAAAATATTGAGTTATTCTTTGTTTAGTATTCTTGATCATTTTAATCGTTTCAGAATATTACACTTGTTATCTAAAACTCGTATAAGTATTTCTTGATCTATGTTTTCTTGAAAGAAAATACGTTCCTCTCATTCCCTTCCCACTTTGTTTTGTCTATAATATTTTCCCTTCTAATTCTTCCTAACCTAAAGTTGTAACATCTCCATTTCATGTTGATATGGATTTTGGGATTGTATCCAAACCCCAATGGTTAGAATATTGTAGATACTATATACATTTTATTTCTACTATGTTTTAGATTAGTAATAAACAAGCAGCCTTACCTGTCTTTGAGGAGGGATTTAATCCCATGCACTATGGTTAAACCTCATATTCAGTCTGAAAAAATATCTAACCAATAGTTTTGGTGACCACTAGGGAATACGGATTTATAAGAATAAGCTTATCCTATTGGTGTCTGGTGACTCCGTATTTTCCTTATTTTCAAAAAGATCTTTTTCAGTTCAAGATGGCCAAAAATATCTTCACTCGGTCAAGCCAAGCCAGGGGTGAAACTGATCCATTATTTTATTTGCTTTAGCAATATAATTTCAGACTTTCACCCAACAATGTTGCATTTATCCGAGTGAGAAGTTCTTCACCTATCCAAAGAACTTGGGTTCTTCAAGAACAAGAAGTTTTTGCAACTTGTCATGCATTATTCTTGTCTGATACTTAGATTCTTGTACACACTTCATTCAAAAGAATGGAAACACAACATGTGCCTTGGGGTGTAGCTATTGGTCCTCTTTCCCTAACTCCACCATTGCACGATCTACCACATGGGTCTCATAATAATATTCCTAAGTTCAACGGTGATGGGAAGCAACACCCTGATGAACACATCACTTCATTCTTTGTCACATGTGGCATTCTTGGAGTTGCTCATGAAGACGTCTCTATTCAACTCTTCGTTGAGACATTGCATGGTGTAGCAATAGAATGGTTCTACCATCTTTGAATGCATGCATTACCAACTGGACTACCATGTGATCTATATTCGAAGCAAGGTTCAAACCAACTGAAGATTCTCATGCCTTGTTAGCACAACTTACACACATGAAGAAGGAATCTTATGAACCCATGTTGGACTTCATAGCCAAATTTAACAATTTGATTCATAAGATTCCAGAGCTATCTGTTCCCACTCTTGAAAATCAAAATTGTTTCTTCATCAACGCTCAGCCCCTTGATGTGAGCTTCTTTTGAGAAGATATGTTATCCCCGATACAACCACTCTGAAATAGAAGATGATCTTATTTTGGCCAAAAAGATCGAAGAGAATCATCTAATCCTAAAAATCGAGTTCTTCTCGAGAGAACTACGATCCTATGATTCAGAAGAAGGCCAATGACTTGATCACTTTAAAGAAGCAAATGTCCCAATAAGTGACCAACGCTCCTTATTGGGATATTCCTAGATGTAATTTCAACAATTCCAATGGTGCCCCTACAAGAGATAGGAATTGGTTGATTTTTGCTCCCACCACAGTGGCCACTGAAGCTCCTCCTATCAATGTAGTAGTTGAAATAGTTGAGGAGGTTGAAGAACCAGAAGATCAAGACTCTCATGAAGCTTTCGAAGCTTCAGGATATGTTGATGAGTCTTTTGATGATTCAGCTGGCGACTCCAACATTGGGTACTTGGAGTACAAGGAAGATGAAGGTGAGCATGATGGCCAATCATTTGCAGTCTTCACTCGATCCCAATCTTAGAACCCCAAAATCTGGTTGAAGGCTCTAAGGAGAAAAGTAAAGAAGATCCGTGGTTATGGCTAAAAGAGGCTCTCCTATCTCAAAGACAAACTGAAAAGGAGATAACTAAAAAGGTAACTTCATCTTCTAACTCTTTTTCTCCTTCTCTCAAGGCTAGTACCTCGACTTAGACTAGTGTAACCAGAACTGAGCCCTCCATCATTCCTTCATATACCACTTTTGACATCATTGATCATGTAAAGAAAACCAAAATCCAAATGTCGGAAGCCGAGTACCTGCAGTCCAACCCTGAGCAATTTGAGAAACTTGCCAAATTCATTAGAAGCAAGGATGCTATCCCTTCATCTTCAAAAGGAATTTTCCTAGCCCCACTCAGCCTTTACCTCAAAGTAATATGACCTCTGCTACTTCTTTAGGAAAGATTGAACCATTTTATCTGTCTAATTGGCTCAAGAGCTTACTTATAAAAGTAATGGTTTTAAACTCTATCCTTTCATTCTGAGAAACAGAGATAAAGGTAATTGAATACCTATAATGGCTCAAGAGCATCGATAACATAATGTTTGTAAAAGTAGCCCAGAAATATTAGACTTCCTTTCGAAATTAACATTTTTGTCTAGGAAAATGATAAAGAAAGAGGCTATTGCAGAAAATTACACTTTAATTACCTTGTTAAAAAGCAATAGAAGAAAGGCTGGTTTTGGTTTGAGTCACAGTGACCGATGCCGGTCACTGTATAACCGACTATGGGTTATACACCGGTACCGGTTGCTGATAACCGATATCGGTAGGGGTGGTGATTTAGGGGCTTTCAATGAAGGTTGGCTGTGAGGTGGCTATGGTGTTTATAAGGTTGGAAAATGATTAGGGGTAGGCAATAGGGTGATGGAGAAGACTCAGAGAGTGTGGGAGCTGTTCTTGGGGCAATGTAAGGGTAGAGGAATGACAGTGAGATGTAGGGTGCTACCGGGTAGTAGATCTAGGAGTGAACTTATAATTACTATGAATCAGAAGTTCAAGAAATGTTATTTAAAAATGTACAAGACACTACTTACTAGTTCCTGATGAAGATACAGGTCCAAGGACTGTGATGATGAAGGCAGGGCTCAGGTGGGATGATCCGACAATCAAAAGTGAGCCATCTTCTCTCCCAATGCTTAGATGAGTGTCACTGTGCTCTAGTTACTCAGTTGCAGTCTTGGGCTCGATGTCCTTCTCTGCAAACTCTTCTCTTTTCTTCACTTGTCTCTGCTCTGCCAAGTGAATTCCAGATTTTTCAAATGAATTCGGATCCTTTGTTTTTGGTTGGGGGAGGTCATTTACAGGGAACCGATGGTGGTTACGTGACCGATGGCGGTCGAGTAGGAACCGATGTCGGTTAAGTCAAAGTGGGCTATTTTTAGTAAAATAGCCAACTTTCCCTCCTTTTCTCCCGAGGGATTAGTTGTGGGCTTGGTCAAGTCATTATTAGGTTGGTTTAAAAGGGTGAGGAGTAATTAGTCATGGGTGTGGATGTAGACCAAGTTATAGGTCTTAATTAGGTTAGTTTAGGTTAGGCTAGGTCATGATGAGGTGGGTGAAATGAGGTGGCAGGTTTGAGATGTGGATTTATTAATTATAAGGTAATTAATAAATAATTGTGTAAGGTTTAGGTGGTGAGGTTAGGTTGCGAAATGAGATGCGGGGCACAGGTGTCGTAAGACACAAATTTGGTGTCTACATTAGCCCCTTTGTTGTCGTGTAGCTTGTCTCAGTAAAGTCGCACCGACAATTAATAAGAAGTGATTTCCCTAGTTAAGGGTATAGGTAATCCCCCTCAAATCGATCACGATTGATCGAGGCGACGACGGAAATCGTGGATAGGGTTGATAAAGGGTGAATGGTGTTGAGATGATGGTAAGATGGTGGGGTAAGTTCAAGGAAGCAGACGCACGTTGAAATGTAGTAGTGCGACTGTGGTACATGATTTGAAGAGTCAACAAGCAATTCATAAGCAAAGGTCGATAGTTTATCCAAACAAGGGTGATATAATCCTAGTATCCAAGGCATAGGAAGTAGCTCAGGGGATATAATGGGTAAGGTACATGAACGTTTAGCATGTTCGGGCAAAGTACCAAATGGTGGGTTTGGTTTGAGATAAACGTCATGGTCTGGCCTAGGCAAAGTTGGTCGACCGATCAAGTCAAGTATCCTAGTCATGCTAAAACACGAACAGTGAGCTCGATCAACAAAAAGCTACATGATGGGTGGATAAAATCATAATTTATGGGTCTTGGTCGAGGTACTTAATCGGGTGCGGCCTTGGGTCGGGCGAGTGATTAGTGTGGCCGTGGGTCGGGCGGGCCGTCGGGTCGGGTCGGGCCGGATTGGTGGTCGGGCCTTGGGTCGGGCCGGGTCGGGTGGCCGCGCCTGGGTCGGGCCCGATTGGGGTCGTTTGGCCTCGCGGGTCGGGCGGATTGGATTGGTGGTTGCGCCTGGGTCGGGCCGAGTGGTCGATTTGTGGGCGGGCCGGGGGTCGCGGGCCTGCATCGTGGTCATTGGTCGGGGCCGTGGGTCGGCCGATTGGTCGGGCGCCTCGGGTCGGGCCTATGGTTGGTTGGTTGGGTCGCGCCGCGCCTGGTCGCCGCCATTGTGGGTGGCCTTGGTCGGGCCAAGTGGTTGATTTGTTGCGGCCGTGATTTTGGGCCAATGAAGTCAAAATAATGCTATTTAGCAAAGCCGGGGAGGCGATGTGGTGAGAAAGGAAGATTGGTGGATAAGGGCAGAAATTTAGGTAAAGTAGGCCTGTAACCGATATCGGTTAGTTATTACCGGTATCGGTTAGAAGACCGATATCGGTGTTTTAGGGCACGAACTAACCGATATCGGTTATAGGTCAAAAACCTATAAAAAGAAAAATACGGCGTGTCATTGTCACATTGTCAATTTGATAACCAATATGGCTTGTCTGGGTTTTAAATTGATTTTGTTGAGTTTGTGGGCTGAGTTGGCATTAGTTGAGTGGAGGAGTGAGTGATTGGTAGACCCTGGTGAGCAGGAGGGAGAGTTTGATTGGCGAGGACCCAATGAGGAGATTTGGAGCCATGGCACAGCCAGGAGGAGCAGGAGGTGCTGGAGGAGCTGGACCACCGCCACCTATCCCACCACGATGACGTGTAGTCGTACCGGTAGGCTCTGAACCCCTACTTATGTGAATTTAATGATTTTAACTTAGATGTGGGTTTTGGGTAGGAATCCAAAATTTAATAAAATAATGAATAAATGAAGGTAATTTGTAAAATGGAGTGGGTAGGTAGGCTAGTTAGGCCAAAACGGCAGGGTGGGTAAGTTTTTAGGGTTTTCTTGTGGGTAAATGGGGAGAAATAGGTAAAAAGGGGTTTTGCGGGCCGTTTTGGGTTCGGCCCGGAATTGGACAGTGACCGATGTCGGTCACTAGGTGACCGGCATCGGTCACATAATAGTTGTATAATTGCTTTGTGTATAGACCGGCAAGGTCATATGTCATATGTCGACCAACGTCAGAAAATACAATGTGCTTGGGGAACCGATGGCGGTCGAGGGTGACCGGTACCGGTTAGCATGGGTAGGAGTTAGGTTTGTGAACGTTGTGGTTTTTGTTTGTTGTTAGAGTTTTTTTTTTTTTTGGGTTGGGGGTGAAGGGGGAGGAGGTAGGGTTGATAGGAAAGGTGATTGGGGTGGGGGGAATGGGGTTGTTGGGGGCTGGTTCGGGTAGGATAGATTATGTGTTGTGTATGAAGTAGGAGGTGTTAAATTGGGGGTATAGTTAGATGGCTAGAGTAGATCGGGGTGGTGGTGGTAGTAGGTGTGAGATAAGTAAAGGGATATCGTAGATGTGTAGGGTAGGATAGGTGGGTGTAGATTAGTGTTATAGAGTCGGGTGTGGTGGGTGGGTAAGTGGGTATAGAGGGTTAAGGTAGTTGTTTTTGTAAAGGGTAGGCCTGATGAAGTGGGTTATTTTTACAGCACGCCAAAGCCAGCTCACGATGCGGATCGATGCCCCCTCTATTGGGGTGGATGCGGCCACATGTGACCGCAAAGTGTAGTGGGCCATCATGTGAGAGGTTGGACTCGGCGGAGTCCAGAGGTATAGGGTTGTGGATAGGGACCACAACCTGATGGTTGCCCTCATCGAGAGATGGGATCCGGCAACCAATGTCTTCCATCTCCCTACTGGAGAGATGACTATCACTTTAGAGGATGTGTATCGCATCCTGAGACTGCCGATCATAGGTGAGGCAGTGTTCCAGGTGGATGCGGAGACAAAGCGATGGACAACATCCTGCATGTATTCGGGGATGCAGCCCCATTTCTTACCTATCACAACATGAGCATTGCCTATGGCGATATGTATCGTGCACACCCATAGAGAGACATGGCTTGCCGTGTCGATGATGATCGTATCACCGCTTCACCCTCCCCGACTCAGAGGGAGGCCACTTCCCATGGGCTTTGATGGGAGTTTTGCATGAGATGGTAGAGGAGCATACATGTTATGCCTGGGCACCAGTGTATCTGGTGCAGCTATACAGAGAGCTCTGGGGTTATCGCCGTATGAGGTGATTTGGTATATGCTCGACATTTTTGTTACACTGCTGGGCTTACGAGCATATCATCTATATATGACCAAAGAGGGTTGCCCCAAAGAGCTGTGGCCACATGAGATAGTGTACAGGTATGGATTTTAGAGGTGGTTGGGGGTCGTGGGCCAGCCACGAGTAGTGATCGCAGGACGAGATGTGGCATACTATCGTCACATGTTAGAGGGCTTGACCACGCTCGATATTATATGGAGGCCCTACAGAGGCCATCAGCCCCGAGGAGGAGCGAGAGCACACCGCCTACGCCGGATCCAAAGATAGTTTCGGATAGCCGGACGAGGCCCGGGGAGTATGAGCGGATACCCCTAGAGAGGGTATGACATCAGTTGGGCTTACGACAGGATGAGCCACCTCCCTTCCCACAGTACCGGAGGGATGATGTAGAGGCACCACTGCCTGCACCGCAGCCAGTTGACCCCAGACTCGGGTAAAGCAGAGAGACCCGGCCTGATGATACAAAGTGGATGATGCCGAGTGAGTGACAGTGCCTTTTTGGTTTGGTGGGTAGGCAGAGAGCAGCCAGAGAGCACAACCCACACACAACCAGATTTGGCATTTCATGTTATTATAGAGGAGAGGGACCATCTCGGGGACAGTGTGCAATTATTACAGGGTAGCTTCACACGCTAGCATAGCATAGATTGGGGTATACAGGTAGTTAGGCTTAAGGTAGCTTAGCCCAGCATAGCAGCAGTGCAGCATAGCAGTGCACACAGCAGACGCTGTGCACCGCATGTGCATGTGCACCACACAGCACACAAAGCATAAGCACAGTAGGTGCACAAGCACCGCCACAGTGGTGTACCAAGCAGGCAGGGCCACGCTATTAGGAGTCGGGGGACCAGCCCCACCAGCCATGGTGGCATGGGCCCGCTATATGGAGGTGAGAGCGGAGGCCCGGTATTATCAGGACGTGCTCGATGGTACCGGGCTGACTATCAGCCATATGCGGCGCACAGGCCGAGACGTCCCGGAGTCAGAGATCACAGGGGGCCGCAGCCACAGCCGGTGGGTCGGTTACAGGGAGGAGGCGAGAGCCAGCACAGAGACCAGCAGGGGGATGGGCCGAGGGTGGTGGAGAGAGCTGAGACATCCTGGGAGCGGAGATGGGTTTTTGTTATTGGATATAGACACCGGTCTACGGACCGAGTATGTATATAGAGGCCTGCGTGCCCACATAGGATTTATTTATTCATTTTTGTTGTATATACCGGCCTGCGAGCCGAGTACATTTTGTATAGTTGATACCGGCCTACGAGCCGAGTATATTTTTGACATGAGAGACCGGCCTGCGAGCCGAGTCGAGATTTGGACAGAGACAAAGTGGCCTGCGTGCCGGCTTTGTATTTTTTAGATCACAGAGGCCCCATGCAGGGCAAGTTGTATATTTTGACATTGATATATATATAGATGATGAGTTTGATCCACATGGTGTGTATAATGATTGGTTTGATGTATAGATTAAAATGTCTCATGTGTTTTGTCGATGGTTTTGAAATTTAATGTATATAGATGATGAGTTTGATCCACATGGTGTGTATAATGATTGGTTTGATGTATATATTAAAATGTCTCATGTGTTTTGTCGATGGTTTTTGAAATTTAATGTATATAGATGATGTTGATGAAATTTTGATGATATGTATATGTGTTGATGGGATTCTGATGACAAATATTGATAACGATGTCGTTATGCAGGGAAAAGAGGTGGGCGCCACCAAAAATTTGTAAAAACAAAGAAAAGGCCTAGGTTTAAGCAAAAGGAGACATGTGACCGATATCGGTTAGCTAACCGATGTCGGTAGATATATGACCGATACCGGTTAGGTAACCGATATCGGTTATGCTAAAACGAGCTTTTCTAAAAATAGAAAAGCTTGGGAGGCAACTTAAGTTCTTATTTTTAGAGTCATGCAACAAGTTAAATACGAGAATGCGACGTTGTTTGATGACTGATACAGGTAATTGCATGGGAGAATTGAGTGATAAGGAGGAAAGAGATAGGTAAAGTGATTGTGGGCTGAGATTAAGAAGGTAGAAAGGCAAGTTATATTGAAGAGGGTGGTGAACATGGCTGAACAAGGAGAAGCATCCAGTGGGCAGAGACGAGAGGGAAGACAGGTTCCACCTCAAGCTGCTGCATCCCAAGAGGTAAAATTTTTGGTTGGAATTCAATTCTTGCATGTTTTAGGAATAGGATGAGAGAAGGTAAGTGGGTAGAGATGAAAAAGAAAAGGTGATAGGCAATGGTTTGGGATGGGGTGAGTGTTATGGGGTAGGTAAGCAGGGGTTTCGGGTATGTTTGTAGGTACAGAGAGGGGTAAACGAGCAAATAATTATCATAGGTGGTGTTTGTAAGTAGGTCAGATAGGATCGATAAATGACCGATATCGTTTAGAGATAACCAAGTATCGTTATGTAACCGGTATCGTTATCTATAACCGATATCGGTTACCTTGTATGAAATTCCGAAATGTGAGAAAAAACACTTGGGGATTTGATTTATGAATGGTTGTGTGTTGATTTGATGTACGCAGCAGAGGCGGTGGTTGAGGATGAATGATAGTGTGCCAGCTTTGTTGTCATGAGTCCGAGTGGATGTAACACCAGCTGAATGGGCATTGATAAACCGTGTGGGGTTAAGTGGAATCCGCTATTATTCACGAATCGCACGCAATCATGCTATGTTGCAGCGTTGATCGAGAGATGGAATCCGTAAAAGAATACCTTCTATCTCCGCCAACAGGGAGATGACAAGTGACGTTGGAAGATGTGTTTAGAATTTTGAGGCTCCCAATTACAGAAGACCAAGTGTATCGTGCAAAGGGCCTAGCGTGGCATGCGGGAGCGATAACAACAAAGAAGATTTGGTTCACCGCACGAGATTTGACACAACGAGGTTTGACATTCACTTATGGTATAATGTATGCAACACACCCTGAGGCAACAAGGTTAGCAGTGGTATTAATGATAGCGGTGGGGTATTATGCATTACCGAGGGTGGATGGGGGAAGATTTCCAAAAGCATTGATGTGTATTATTTGGGAAATGATAGAAAGGAGCGTGACTTTTGCATGGGCACCCGCATATCTGGTGAGCTATACAGGGGTTTATGGGCCTAGCAGGTGAAATCACAGGATGACACTGGATTGTGCATACTTATTACATTGTTGGGCTTATGAGCACATTGTGTGTGTGTGACCAATAGGCCGACCAATCCAGGAAAGAGAGACAGGAGTGCAGAGGTTGGGATTCAGACGATGGGTCCAGACAGAACAAGAGGCGAGATCCCAGGCCGTGACAGATGACATCGAGTATTATAGGTAGGTGTGGGAGATGGTGATGATTATGGATATCCATTGGAGGCCTTACGGGAACTATATGGTGACAGAGAACATAGCTGAGGATTTGAGGGGTGTAGAGTGATTAAGGTGGATCGGGGCACAGGCCAGGTGAGTACGAGAGGATTCCTCTAGATCGCATGTGGTGACAATTTGGATTTGTTCAGGATATACCCATGGCTTATAGACCATACATGAGGATCGACATGCCGAGGCATCATTCTCACCTCCCCGGCCGACACCTCCAGAAGGACCAGAAGAGATAGCAGCCGATCGCAGGGTAATGGATGCAGGAGCGACAGAGGCTTATAGATTATGGTGGGTAACAGAGCTGCGAGATTCACGTGAGAGGGCCGATCATCCTGACATAGCTGTGATTACAACAGAGAGAGATCACCTATAGCAGGTTTAGTTCACCAGCTTCAAACGCGGGTGAATGAGACAACGGGATTGTTAGCGGTTGCGGAGTCACGAGTGGAGAGACTAGAGGCGAGATTCCATCACGCGAGAGGGCGTATTCATATGTTACAGGAGAGATTGGTGGATCAGTGGGAGGAACCAATAGCAGTGGCACCTTTGAGGATGGAGAGGCCAGGTGAGTGGCGTCGACGATCATGATCATCACCTAGTTCGAGATGAGGCGCAAGGGTCTAAGTGAATTTTATAGGGGTAGAAGAATAAATAAGGATGCCGACCTGCACGTCGATGATAGAGAAGATGTATTTGTTTAACATCTAAATAAAACTGAATATGTATGTTGATTTGAGTTATGATAATAATAAGAATGGTTGTGTTTTGAATGTTTTGTTTTGAAAAAGGATAAAGATGAATGTGATCAAATAGAAATACACAAAAATATTTATATTTACAACACATGATAGGTTATGGTAGGGGATGGTCGAGCTAACCTTGGGAGACCCCATGTCTCCTAAGTGCTGCCTACATAGCCCTTTACACAAAGCAAGGAGGGGCCTCAGACCGATGTAGTTCTCCCTTAGGACCAGGGAGAGGTGAATTCAGGCAATTTGGTTGTGGTTAGGCAATTTGTTGTTTGGTAAAAATATTGATATTGGTAGGGTAATGTTGTTGGTGTTGGTAAGGTATTGACGATATTGGTGTAGGTATAGGTGAAGTGAAGGTTAGCTTACCCAAGTATTAGGGAACCGTGTCCTGATTAAGGTCAACACATAATCCTAGATTCGGGTAAAAGAGGCAAAAGTGTCCCGTAGTTGAAAAGAGCTAAACAAACCACATATTAACGTAGGATGAGCTTGAATCCCTAGGTACCTTGCATAAGTGAGAAGTCGATAAGTGAAAAGAGTTGTATAATCACAATATATCAGATATACGTCACGCCCCTTGAGTTTTGTTGCTTTGACGAATGGTGAGGTGAGGTGGCTGGTAGAGCTGGGGCGCAGAGAACTTGTTATAAAGTGATTATTCTGACGAAAGAGGACCAAACCTAAATAGACAAGTCCATGACTCAAAAGTGCTTTTGAATACTACTTTTTATTTTTCTGGATATAGACTGATCGATGCGGGAAGTCCATATGGGATATGCATTTTGTTGTTCTTGAGGTCTTCACGAAGCTGATCAATGCGAGAAGCTTCTAATAGAGGCTGAATTTGTATAGCTGTCCTTCAAGGGAGCAGTCTATTTATAGTAGCAGATGTGGCTTTTGTGTATAGCTGTCCTTCGGGGAGCAGTCTATTTATAATAGCAGATGTGGCTTTGCACATAGCTGTCCTTCGAGGGAGCAGTCTATGTATAACTTAGAGGTCTTAGATGTCCGTTTGGCATGAAGCATCTAGTTTTTGTAGGAAGTTTGACTCAAGGATATCCCATAAGTGTATAATTGAGAACGTGTTATTTTGATACTTTTAAGTCATGGACCAGACTAAAAAGGTGAAGGCATCTTTAAGAGGAGGTGATGATCAAACCACGTGAGGTTGATTCTACTTTGAGATGCATGAAACAAACTGTATGAGGTGGTAAATGAGCTCAAGGGACGAGCGCAAGGTAGATAAGAAGTGATGTAACACTAAATTCAACAGTAGAATGGTCGGAGATGCAAGGCATTAAGGGGTTCAGGCTCAGGTTTACCATTAAGTGAAGCTAAATGGTAAGTGCCTGATCCATAAGTGTGAGTGATAATGTAAGGCCCAATCCAATTAGGAGCAAATTTTCCACGTTTGCTCTTTTCTAGTTTGGTTACATGTTGATTCTCTTTGAGGACAAGATCACCAACCTTAAAGGTATGCTCATGAAGTCACTTATCATAAGCACGCTTGATGTGCTTTTGATAGATTTGAAGGTGGTCAAGAGTTGTAAGACGACGCTCGTCAAGAAGCTCCAATTGGGCTAACCGCTCTTGGCGGAAATCATCATTGGTGAGAATATCCTGGAGAGATATTCTTAGGGAGGGTATTTGTATTTCGAGAGGCAAGACAGCCTCGGTACCATATACCAAAGAAAATGGGGTGGCATTAGTGGAGGTACGAATGCTAGTCCGATAAGCCCAAAGGGCAAAGGGGATGTGATCAGGCCAATTTTTTCCAGAATCGTTAACAACTTTCATGAGAATTTTGGTCAGGTTTTGTTAGAAGATTTGGCTTGACCATTTTCTTGTGGATAGTAAGGTGATGAGAAACTAAGTTTGATACCAAAGTTGTCACAAAGGTCTTCAGAACAACTTATTTTTGAAAGATTTTCCATTATCTGTTATCAGGTGATGAGGAACACCAAAACGATAGATAATGTGATGGTTAATGAATTCTACAATTTTTTCTTTTTTGGTTGAAATGAGTGGAATGGCCTCCACCCATTTAGTGTAATATTCAGTTGCTGTGATTATCCAATGGTGACGTTGCGAAGAGGGTGGGTGAATCTCACCAATAAGGTCTAAACCCCATTGTGAGAAAGGCCAAAGATCTCGTGTGACCTGTAGCGGATGGCTAGGGGTATGTTGAAGGTTGGCATGTTGTTGACACATAATACAACGCTTAACATATTCATAGTAGTCGTTATTAAGAGTAGGCCAATAATAGCCTAGGCGAAGGATCCATTTGGCCATGGCAAGGCCACTAAAATGTCCACCACAAATGCCGTCATGGACTTGTTGGATGATATAGGTGACCTCCGCGCCGGTTAGACATCGAAGGAGGATGCCATCAAAGCCACGTTTATAGAGGAGTCCCCCCATGACGACGTAACGAGAAACACTTTTAAGAAAAGCACGTTTTCCATTACTCGTAAGGTCAGATGGGAGAACAGAGGTTGTAAGGTAATTGTGAAATTGGTGATACCAAGTATCCTGTGAATCAGCGGATACATTATTTATCATACCAACATCCTAGGGCTGAGTAAGATGGGGCAAAGAGTTGTTGGACCAAGACAAATATGTCAGAGTCAGTTGGTGAGGCAGGAATTTGTGAGGCTAAGCAAGCCATAGTATCCGCAAATTTATTAGTTGAGTGGGGAATGGTTTGGATAGAATAATGAGTAAATAAGGTCAAAAGTGAATCCACGTAATGTTTGTACTTTTGAAGTTCCTCATTTTTACATTGGTAGATGCCCGTAACTTGATTGATGACTAGTTGAGAGTCACCGAAAATGTTAATAGATTTTACACCTAAGTGTAACGCAACCTGGAGACCCAAAACAAGGGCCTCGTATTCCACTGTATTATTAGTGCAGGGGAAATCGAGCCGGAATGAAAGAGGCATAGGTTCAAAGATCCAGAGGAATGAGAACAACGCTGCCCCCCCCCGCGCTGCCGGCATTTGGATCCATCAAGAAGAGGGTCATTGGATACGACTCTCACCGAGTGAAAGAGTGGCAATGAGTTCGTCAGGGAAAGTAAAATTGGTAAATTGTTCCCTGTAAAGGGGCTTCCGCGAGTTGGTCTGTGATAGTTTGTCCTTTGATTGATTTCTGGTGTACAAACTCAAGGTCGAGGTCGGCGAGGAGCATAAGCCATCGGGTGATGCATTGGTTTAGATGAGGTTTGGCATACATATAATGGATGGGGTCCGCGTTGGTGATGACAAAAGTTTTGTGATTCAGGAGGTAGTGTCGGAGTTTGGTGGCCACGAATGATAGGGCTAGGCACAACTTTTCTACATGTGTATACCTAGTCTCGTAATCCACCAGAGTACGACTTATGTAATAAATGGCTTGTTCTCGATGCTCGGAGTCACGATGTGCGAGCATGGCTCCTACAACATGGTCGGTGGTGGAAAGGTAAAGGTAGAAAGGGCGATCGTCCTGAGGTGGGATAAGCACGGGTGGCTGCAAGAGATAGGCTTTAAGAGCTTCAAAGGCTTGGTGGCACTCTTCGCTCCATTGAAAGACAATGTCCTTTTTAAGGAGATGATGGAAAGGTTGACATCGATCCGAGAGTTGTGAGATGAAATGCCGGATAGATTGGAGTTTTCCCTGCAAACTACGCAATTGTTTGAGGTTAGTAGGTGGGGGCATGTCTAGGATAGCTTTGACTTTAGCTGGATCGACCTCGATGCCACGCAAAGAGACAATAAAACCAAGGAGTTTTCCCGAAAGGACACCAAAGACACATTTCTTTGGTTGAAGATGAACACAACATTGTAACAAAGTGATCAAAAATAATGGTTAAAACATCGAGATGTTCACTGCGATGTTTAGATTTTCCAAGAAGATCATCGACATAATCCTCAAGGATAGTGTGCATAATGTCATGAAAAATGTAAGTCATAGCCCGCTGATAGGTCACACCAACATTCTTAAGGCCAAACGGCATGACACGATAGCAGAAGGTTCCCCAAGGAGTTATGAAGGTGGTTTTATGTTGATCGGCCGGGGCTACCAAAATTTGATTGTATCCCGAGAAGCCATCCATGAGGGAAAGCATCTCATGGCCCGCAGTGAGATCAACAAGTTGATCAATACTTGGTAGGGGGAAGTCATCCTTTGGGCAAGTGAGGTTAAGGTCCCAGAAATCCATACATATCCAAAGTCCCCCCGTTGCTTTAGTAATAGGTATGATGTTAGAAATCCATTGAGGATAATCAATAGGTAAGATGAAGGAAACAGAAAGGAGTCGTTGAAGCTCTTTTTTGACCAAGAGGGCAATGCGTGGATGCATTTTTCTCAGTTTCTATTTAACTGGTTTGGAATCAGGTTTCAAGGTAATGTTATGGACAGCAATGTCGTGGATCATTCCTCGCATGTCACAGTAGGACCAAGCAAAAGCTTGGGTCATGGGAATGGAGGAAGGTAGTGAAGGTAAGTTTGTTCTCGATGCGTTAAGAGATTGTCCGATCTTCACAATGTGAGGATCATCCCTCATGTGGATGTTGATTTCTATAGTCGACTCATTCAACATGGTTTGAGTGTCGATGGTAAGGCGCGTTGAATATAAGAGTCATCCGCACCAAGGTAAGTGAGGATGGAGTCGTCATCCCGCACTCAACAACATTAATCAAGGTGAGTCCTCTTCGATCATGTCGGATACGAAGGGGAAGAGAAGATGGGTCTTCATTATCACGCGTTGATAAGTGAGAGGACCCAGGAAGATAGTGTTTATGAAAAAAAAAAGTTAGGAGGGATAGATTCAGGGTCTATCGACTCTGTGGGTGACGATGGCAAAATGGGTGATGATGGTTCTGGAAGGGGTGACTTCATCATCTTCCTGGATACAATGGATATGTGGTGTCTTTGTGTAGGTGGTTCAGAGAATCCAAGACCACGACGATCTTTGTGTTTGCGTGTAGTTATAGGAATGATCGTATGTCGGCCTTGTTCATAAAGACCGAAACCGAAGCCCTTCCAAGCACAACGCGTCAGAAGGTGAGGGTGAAATGATGACGATTAGTTAGATATTGAAAATCAGATTGGAAGGGAACCACACCAAGGGGAGGTTCAGGGGTGACAGAGGATGTATCGACACCCCCATACGTTAGGTTGGTGCGGCAATTAGGTGGTCCGTAGGAGATTACTTCCCCCACACGACGGTCGTAGGTAGGATGCATGTAATTGTCCATACTCCTGTGGGGTATGGAAAGTGCTAACGTTATATAGGTGATACTCCCCTAGCGTAAGGCATTGAAAAACATCTACCAAGGGATCTGAGGTCGGGATGTTGTCCGCGGGGAAGGAAGCGGTATTTGTGGTGGTGGTTTCATTGGTCAAGGTGTAGGTGCGGTTGAGATGGATGGTTGAGGTGTGGTCAAGTAGATGGTTGGGTTGGATGAATGGGTGTCTTGACTGGTACAAGCACATCATTAGGGTGATATAACATATTGCAGGTTTTGAAGGGGGGAGCATCAGCTTTTATGGTGTAGGACTTCCCCTCATACTGAATTTTATGCATCTATGTAAGGTGGAGGGAACGCATCCCATAGCCCGGATCCAAGGGCGGCCTAACAACATGTTGTATTGGAATTCTCCCTCAAGGACATAGAAGAGTTTGGGTAAGGTACGTGGCCCTACACGAATGTTAAGGATCACGGTGCCTAAGGTAGAAGTAATAGCATCATTGAATGAACGCAACATGGTGGGGTTGGCACACATGCAGCTAGAAGGGATATTCATTTGTTGGAAGGCTTTGGAAGAGATGATGTTTAGGCTAGCACCCCCATCAATCATAACACGACGTACTCGGATGTCCCAGACGTAAGCCGAGATGAAAAGAGCGGGTTAGGATCTTCTCGCACCAAAGTCAACACAATTTCATCTTCTGAGAAACCGACAAAGAATGGCTTGTTGTTGTACAGGACGAAGTGGTTGGGGAGGTAGGTTGTTTGGTGAGAGAAGCAACGTGATTGGGTGTTAAAATGGAGGCAACGGGAAAGGTTTCGTTAGGTAGACCTCTATCCCTGGAGGATTTCAATGAGAGCTTGTCGATGAGATTCAGAGGTTTGAATGAGATCATACAAAGGTCATTTTTACAGTGATCGTGAAGTTGTTTGATCATGGTACGGTGGGAAACTCCATCGAGATGGGGTAGGTAGGTCCACGAATAACCACTTTAGGTGGTGGTGTGATCGGGATGGACGGAGAAAGAGAGGCCGCAGTGTGCTTTCTTTAGCTTTCCCATTGGTTTTCTGCCCTCGAGCAAAGCAATGCTAATCATGTTGATCTCGTGAACTCGAGAGGAGGAAGATGGTAGGGATAAGTCATTGTCTTTCGAGAGGTGGGGTGCAATAATGATATTTCTTGGTGAGGTGGGGACAGTGGTATAGAGAGGGATCAAGCTAAAGGTTTCTCCCTTCGTAAGTTGTCTTTCTTAACCTTTCTATCCGAGAGAGGTGACTGACGAAGGATGGCTTTCAAAGCTTTGCATCCCTCTACATCATGTCCTGGTGTGTGGTGGTAAGCAGATTTTAGACTCATCATAACCTATAGGTCGAGGCTTAGATGGATCATAGGGTCTAAGTGGGGGTAGGGAAATGGTCGCATTCTCCACCAACATATCAAGGATTTTGGCGTAAGATCCTTTGAGCGGGTCAAAGTCAGAGGAAGATGAGGCTATTGACTGGGTGGGTTTTGGTAATGATTGGGTATGGTTGATTCGTATGGGTGGTGGTTTAGACAAGGGGTTTTTATAATTGGATTTAACTAAACTTGGCTTTTTCAGCGTAGAAGTTATGTTTAGTTGGTTAGATGATGAGGCCACTGATGACGTGGTGGCAGGAAACAACCATGAGAAAGAGGAGTGACAAAAAAAATCCTTTGATGATGGAGTTTGTTTAGGTTGATAGGTGGACAGATACTTGGGGTGATGGTGTTGATACACCCATGGATCTCTGTATGGGTGTAGAAGGTGCAGGTCATTTTAAAGAAAACGCAGGAGGTATGATGTATTGAGGCAAGGTGGAGGGGTGAGGTCCCAATATAGAAGGTAGGTGTGACGGCGAGGGTTTTAGTTGTGACAGAGGCATAGATTGGACTTGAGGGGATTGGGTTTGTCTCCTGGTGGATGGATGGCTTTATTTTTGGATAAATCTAACCATTTAGGTGGGTGTGTTAAGTTGGGTATTGGTGAAGTCCCAAGCGTAGGGGAGGTTTGGTTAGGTTAATAGAGGTGGATGAGGTATTCAATAGAGATGAGGGGGGTGAAGATGAGGACATAGGCATTTTGAGCTTTTGTAAATACCTCGGGTATATGGTAGAGGTGTCTGGATCGGTCATCTGCATTTGAGTAGAGCATGGTGTACTCAAACGCTCCCATAGGACTCATCTATCTTCTGAGGGATGACAATCTTCACGTGTGAATAGGAAATTTTGTATGGAAGAGAGGTGGGTTGTGATTCCGGTCCACTGTGGGTGTGATACAGGGGGTAAATGAGGCACTGTATCAATGGGCGTTAAGAGGTCAACCGGTCGCTGAAAAGATTTAGGCGATGAAGAACTAATAGGTAGGAGGGCATGTTTGAGGGGATCCATCATGATTAAAGAATTTGGTGATGTTGGTTCGAGGGGTTTCTCTTCTGAGGATGACAGAAAAAGTGGCGAGCCTTCTTCTTTTATAGCAAGAGTGATGGAAGGAGATGTTTGGGAAATAGATAAGTTAGATAACATCCGCTCACAATCTTGCAGGGATGTGGTGTAAGAAGACTCATTCGTGAGAAGAGAACTTTGGGTGGTTAATTCCTTTATGGGTAAAGGAATGGCAAGATTATCATTTTGTCTTGATGGGGGTGAAGGGGGTGCGGATCCTTGCGTTAGTGAAGAGGCTTGATTCAGAATTTCCTCGATAGAAGCTTTTGGTTGGGAGTCAAAACGCATGGATTTCATGAACACTCTCCTCGGCTAAGATATCTTGGTTTATGTTACTGTTAGATGAGTGGTTTGGGAATGGTTTGTTGAAGATTTTCAAATTTTGGTTAGCAGGGGCATTAGGATTATCGAGGGTTATATCCCCTGCATCAACCATTTCTTGCACTATGTTTTTCAACATCTTGCAGTTTTTGTGACTGTGTCCCTTCATGCGTGGAAGTTACAGAAGTCATTTTCTTTGTACCAAGAAGGTATAGCATGGGTGGAATCAAACCCGGAGTGAGGTTTAACAGGAGGCAAGGTGATAGCTCCTGCTTTGAGCAATTTTTCCAATATCACACCATAAGTTTCTCCCAAGGGAGTGTAATTGATGGGCTCGGCTTTATACTTATAGGTGGTTTTTGGCGGGGTATTAGACGGTGCTTGGGATTTGACCATCACCGCGTGTACAGCTCCTTTTGATTTCGAAGCAGTCGATGCATGAGAATTGGTGGTGTTGGGTTTGTTGGTGGAGTCTTGGGTTTGGAAATTAGGGTTTTTGTTGCGCAACCGCAATTTCTCTTCCTCTAAGGCTCGAATTTCTAGTTTCGAGCCATAGTAAAGGCCTCATCAAAGGTGTGGAAAGTTTGAATTTGGAGGGTGGGAGAAATGTGCTTAGCGCAGGCCCGCGTAAAGAGTTTGATGAGTTCGGCCTGAGGTAAGGCATAAGTAAGTTGGTTGATAAGGCCCCGCCATCGTCCAATGAAATCTGCGATAGATTCATCTTCAAATTGTCGGATGGCATAGAGGTCGGTGATAGATACTTTCTTGGCAATATTAATGGAGAAATGATCCAAGAAAGATTGGGCTAATTGGTTAAAAGAGAAGATTGAGTGCTGGGTTAAAGCACTGTACCACTCCAAGGTGGGTCCTGATAAGGACATAGGAAAGGTGGAGTAGTAAGGCATCGTCATGAGCAATCAGATAGCAGGCATGTCTAAATGATCGCAAGTGTTGTTGAGGATCCTCCTTACTATTAAAATGAGTAAATTTTGGTAATTCCCATTGAGGAGGATATGAATGAAGGGGGACAGAAGGATGAATAGGCTCGACAAACTTGCTCATATGTCAGGGTGCTACGGCTTCCTGAAACAGAAGCCTCCAGATTTTGCATCTTGTCCATCATTTGTTTGATTAAATCAGTGGTTGGATGAGATGATGGTGTGGTTGTTGTAAACGGAGGAGGATTGGGCCAAGAGCCACCACTAGACAATGGTGGGGTTAAATGTTGATAAGGTATTGAGGACGAATATGTTGAGGTGACCGAATAGGGATGTCCTATATAAGATGTTGAAGCCACCGGATAAGTGTGTGGAAATGAAAAGGTGGGCGGAGCTTGAGAAGGAAAGCTCGTGTGGATAGGTGGCAGAGAGCAAGTTATGAAAGGGGCAGTCTATGAGAGAGACGAGGTAGGAGGAGTCGGTGGTAATGATATGTGGGGCCCCAGATTAACCAAAGGAAAGCCAATCTGTGCCGTATGAACCTCCGAAGCCACTGAGTTGGGAGACGGAGCTAAGGATGAAGAAGGTAAGGCGGAGTTATTAGGTGGGGAAGGAGCTAAGTGAGCAGCTATACTAATAGGCATACCAACAAGGAGTTGACCGTCAGTGTACGGTCAGGGGTATGAGACAAATAGTACTGTACAACACTAGGATTAGCATCCAAAAATTTCACAAATTCCTTATCTCCTACAGGGATTTTGGGAACCTCACTGGTGTCCGTAGGATTCCCCATAGGATGTGAAGGGGGTGATTCAGGAAAAGGCACGGAGCAGGCATGTGAAACCATGGTTGCGGCTTGTTTCGAGTGATAACAACCATGGACAAGAGTACACAACAGGGATTCAATCTATCAGGAACAGAAACAACCACAAAATGTTGGAATTGGTAGGTTGCTGGTTTGTTCGGGAATCTGTGAAAAAGACAAGAACCAATATCGGCCGATAACCGATGTTCGGTCGGCCGACAAGAAAAGCGTCGGCCGGGGTTAACCGATGTCGGTAGAATATGACCGTGTAAGAAGTTGTAAGAAGTTTCTGATTTGGGGTTAACGATGCTTAGTATACCTACCAAACTATTCTGAAGTGATCACAAAAACAATGTATGACAGAGAAACATAACTAAAAACAAGCAAGATGCACAAGAAAATCAAGAGACTAACCCTAGGATTAGTTTTAATTATTGTGGGCTTATGCCTTAGACGCAAGATGATGTCAATCCTAAACAAAAGACCTAAGGGAGATGTCAAGTTTGTTTTGGCTTATAAGGTTACCTCAATCGGGCGGAGGAATACCATGGAAAAGGGGGGATGTTTGAGTTGTTGTGTTGATTATGATGTGATTTGGTATGTGTTGTGCAGTGGAAGTAAGATTAATTTCTTGTCAATACCGTGGATATCACCCCCACGTGTACGACCTGTTACTTAATCTACGTTCACTAGAATTGAAAACAACAAGCAAGAATGTGATGCACGTGTTTTAAACCCAAATCGAAAATGATATTCGATGAAGCAAAGAAGATGACTTTCACTAATGCAAAGATGAGGAAGAAAGACAAATTCTTTTACCAAAATGACAAAAATATCTTGTGAATATTTAGAAGAAGAAAATAGCAAGTGTGCTCCCTATATGAAAGCAAGCAAGAAAGAAAGAAACCCGAGAAGGGTCCCACCGGGCGTGCCAAAATGTTTCACACAGAATGTTTCCATTCTTAGAATAGAGGTGCTTCTATCCTTTCATTCTCTTGAGAAACAGATAAGGGTTAGGGCTAGGAGGAATACCTGTTGAATGTTGGGAGGGTGCGCGCGTACCGTAGAGAGAGATCAGATCGATCACGAAGAACTCCTTTTTGTCTAGGAAGGACTACCTACAAGTAAGAATACAAGACCACCAGATTTTAGTTAGACAATAAATGAGGGAACTGCCTTGGGCCCAGGAAATATTAGACTTCCTTTCGAAGGTGGTCAGTTCCCCTTTTAATATGAATTAACACAAATGATAGCAAAGAGGCTATTGCAAAATTACACTTTAATTACCTTGTTAAAAAGCAATAGAAGAAAGGCTAGTTTTGGTTTGAGTCACATGATCGATGTCGGTCACGTATAACCGATCATGGTTATACACCGGTATCGGCTTGCTGGCCGATAACCGATATCGGTAGGGGTGGTGATTTAGGGGCTTTCAATGAAGGTTGGCTGTGAGGTGGCTATGGTGTTTATAAGGTTGGAAAATGATTAGGGGTAGGCAATAGGGTGATGGAGAAGACTCAGAGAGTGTGGGAGCTATTCTTGGGGCAATGTAAGGGTAGAGGAATGACAGTGAGATGTAGGGTGCTACCGGGTAGTAGATCTAGGAGTGAACTTATAATTACTATGAATCAGAAGTTCAAGAAATGTTATTTAAAAACGTACAAGACACTACTTACTAGTTCCTGATGAAGATACAGGTCCAAGGACTGTGATGACGAAGGCAGGGCTCAGGTGGGATGATCCGACAATCAAAAGTGAGCCATCTTCTCTCCCAATGCTTAGATGAGTGTCACTGTGCTCTAGTTACTCAGTTGTAGTCTTGGGCTCGATGTCCTTCTCTGCAAACTCTTCTCTTTTCTTCACTTGTCTCTGCTCTGCCAAGTGAATTGTGGATTTTTTTCAAATGAATTCGGATCCTTTGTTTTTGGTTGGGGGAGATCATTTACAGGAACGATGGTGGTTACGTGACCGATGGTGGTTGAGTAGAACCGATTTGTTAAGTCAAAGTGGGCTATTTTTAGTAAAATAGCCAACTTTCCTCCTTTTCTCCCGAGGGATTAGTTGTGGGCTTGGTCAAGTCATTATTAGGTTGGTTTTGGTGCGGTGTGAGGAGTAATTAGTCATGGGTGTGGATGTAGACCAAGTTATAGGTCTTAATTAGGTTAGTTTAGGTTAGGGCTAGGTCATGATGAGGTGGTGAAAAGGTGGCAGGTTTGAGATGTGGATTTATTAATTATAAGGTAATTAATAAATAATTGTGTAAGGTTTAGGTGGTGAGGTTAGGTTGCGAAATGAGATGTGGGGCACGGGGTGTCATAAGACACCAATTTGGTGTCTACACTCACCTTGACTAAATCTTATGGGTGGTGTTATTCCATGGAAACCAAACAGGTCCCCTTGATTGGCCAAATCAAGGATGCATAATTTGCATTTGTTGCCTTCCCTGAAAAGAGAGTGAAAATGACTATCCTGGTTGCTGATATCCCAGTTGCTTATGGTATTATCTTAGGAAGAGGTTTTTGCAAAGATTTTCAAGGAGAAATCAACATGGATTGGACCAAAGCTAAAATTCAAATAAATGGAGTTGCTCGTGTCCTTCACCCCGAAGCACAAGAAAAGTACCTGGTCACTAAATCAGATGATCCTAAGGCTCAAATTCTCTTTGAAGATGCAAGCTTGGGTAATTATTTCATGACATCTGAGGTGCCCTCTATAGAAGTCAAAGAAGAAGATCCTAATGTTGTTTAGACCCTTGAGTTTGACGGGAGCTATTTAACTACTAGGTCAGGTGTTGGCGTGGTTCTTATATCTCCAGATTTTGATATTTTTCCCTTTGCTTTCAAGTTTCGTTTGATAATACTAATAACACAGCTAAATATGAAGCTTTGTTATTAGGATTAGAAATGGCAAGACAAAAAGGAATCCAAAATCTCAAAGTGCAGGGAGATGCTGAGTTGATTGTGAATCAAGTAAGGGGGACCTATCAGGTAAAAAATGATCACCTAAGACATTACAGGAACAAAGTTTGGGACAACATAGAATGCTTTGATGCTTTTTCCATTAAGGTAGTCTTAAGAGATTACAATGATAAAGTTGATTCTTTAGCCGTATCTACATCTCTTCTCCTTCCTCACCCAAAGTTCAAACAGGACATGTATACCATTGAGATTGTGTATTGTCCAAGTGTTCCAAATAACTCAAAGCACATTGGCAAGTGTTTAATGATGATCAATAGGTATTGTCTTTTCTTGAGAAAGCTAATAATTTTAGTGAGCTTTATTTTGAAGGATCAGAATTAGATTTCCATGAGTTTGTCTTGAATTCATATCAAGAAATTGATGGTGAATTCATCCAGCTCAAAGGAAATAAGATTCGAAGGGATTAGTTTCTCTAGAAGGTCTATTTGATAAGCATGACCATTTCATTCAGGATAAAAGGCAAGCTGAAGGTGCTTCCTCATCATAGGTAGATCAAGTTAACCTGGGATCCGTTGATCAACTGCAGATGGTAAATATTGGTAAATGTTGTTATCTGGATGAAAAAGAAAGATTCTCTTCACTCCTAAAGAGATATATGGACATCCTAGCATGGTCATATGTGGATCTAAAGTCTTTCAAGCCCAAGGATGTGCAACATAGCATTCCTTTAAAGCCTGAGGTTAAACCCTACAGGAAGAAGCAAAGGCATTACAACCCAAAGATCTCAGGGACTATCCTTGCATAAATTCAGAAGATGTTAGATGCAAGGATTATCTTTCCAATCCATCATTCCACCTGGGTTGCTAACATTGTCCCTGTCAGAAAGAAGAATGGTGAAATCTAGATTTGTGTTGACTTTCGGAACCTCAATCAGTCTTCATTAAAATAAAATTATCCATTGCCCATCATGGACCAAGTATTATAGACTGTCATTGGATTAGAAATGTTATCCATGCTTGATGATTTTTGGGATATAATTAGGTTGAGGTAGCTGTTGAAGATCAACATAAAACAACATTCACCACCCCATGGGGAACCTTTTCTTACAAGAGGATGCCTTTTGGTTTGATTAATGTCGGAGCCACATTTCAAATAGTTATGGACTTAGCTTTCAGAGATTTGATGGGCAAGGTCATAGTTGTGTATTTGGATGAATTGATGGTCTTCTCTAAAAAGTGAAGTGATCATTATAATCATCCTGGAGCAGTACTCTTAAGTTGCAGCGTCATAAGATTTCATTAAATCCTAATAAGTCCATGTTTGAAGTAACAAAAGGAAATTTTTTGGGTCTTATCATGACTAAAGAAGGAAAAAGATCGACCTAGAGAGGGTGAAGGAAATCCAAAGCCTTATCCTATCCACAAGCAAAACTAGGGTGCACTCCTTTTTCGGGAAGGTCAATTTCCTAAGAAGATTTGTACCTAAATTTTCTGATAAAACCAAGGATATCCTTGGGATGATGAAAGGTAAGACTCCATTTTGATGGAGCACTAAAGGGAAGCTTGATTTTGAAGAAGTCAAAAGAGTGATTGCTCACGCTCCTATTCTGGTATGCCCAGACTTCAAGAAGGATTTCATCATGTACAGCTACGCTTCCACACATATAGTATTGGCCATCCTGATGTAGGAGAATGAAGAAGGAATCAAAGATCCCATTGCTTTCATGAGTTGCCCACTAAAGTAACATGAATTGAAAATGTCACAAATCGAAAAGCATGCTTATGTAGTGGTGAGAGCAGTGAAGCATTTTAGGTACTATGTGTTGAGTTCTCACACTCTCATTCTCATTCCTGATACTGCAGTTAAGTCCATTTTGACTCAATAAGAGTTGGGTAGTCAACAAGGTAACTGGATAGCCAAAGTCCAATAATATGACTTAGACATCAGACCTACCAAGTTGGTATGAGGAAGAGGCATATGCCAACTAATTGCAGAAAATAAGTCTGAGACAGAGTACAAGGAGACTAAAGATACTTCTTCAGAATTTCCCATGGTGCTTTTTGTAAGCACAACTAATGAATGGTATGTAGATATTACTTTATTTTTAACTTACGATGAATTTCCCCCACATTTAAGCCAAAAAGAAAAGAGGACAGTTAAACTCAGGTCCATAAGATACATTCTTTGGGATAATGGTATATACAAGAAGGGTATTGATGGTGTATTCCTACGTTGTGTTGATAAGTCTCAGCAGATAAGGTTGCTAGAATCCTTCCACAATCTAGCATGTGGAGGAAATTTCTCTTCTTCCATGACAACTTACAAGATCTTATGGGCCAGGTACTATTGGCCTACTCTCTTTCGAGATTCAGCTAAATGGGTGGCTAAGTGTGAAGCTTGTCAACATTTTGTTGGCCACCCTAAGCTGGCTGCTCTTCCCTTGAAGCTTGTAGTAATTGAAGAACCTTTTTGCCAATGGGGAATTTATTTCATTGGAGTACTAAACCCTACCTCTAGTGGTGGCCATAATTATGTGCTCACCGCCACTGACTATTTCACCAAGTGGGTGGAAGCCACTCCAATTAAACAAGCTACCTCTAAAGTTGTTTGCCAATTTCTCAAAGATAATATAATTGTTAGATTTGGAATTCCTCATAAGATTGTTGCTGACAACAATTCCAATTTCTAATCACATGAGTTGATTGAATTTTGTTATGGATTTGGAATCACATTGGCTCACTCATCTAATTATTACCCCTAAGGCAATGGTCAGGCTGAATCCAACAATAAAAACCTGGTGACCATAATCAGAAAGATGGTTGATGAGAATCAAAGGACATGGCACAAAGCATTGTACGATGCATTATGGGTAGATCGGAATACTCCTAAGAGATCTATTGGAATGTCCCCATTCTAAGATTTGTATGGAATTGATCTTTTGAGATTCCTATCTCCGTACAAATTTCTAGCCTTACGGTTGGCTACACAAAGAATTGAGGATGAAACTTTTCAAAGTTCTATTGAGAAAAGAATAGTGTACCTAACTAGGCTAGAAGAAGAATGGAGCAAGGTGGTAGATCGTATTGTAGACCATCAGAGAAAAGTCAAAAGGATATTTGATAAGAAATCAAAGCAACATGATTTCCATAGTGGAGATCTAGTACTTCTCTAGGATAAGAGAAGGGACCAGAAAGGGATGCATGGCAAGTTTGACTCTTTATGGAAAGGTCCTTTCAAAATACATCAGCTAAATGGTGAAAATAGCTTCATGTCTATCATACCTTGATGGATATTTTCTCCCTCTACCTTTCAATGGCCAACATTTGAAGTTGTTCCACCAGTAATGCAAGATGCTCTCTTGCACTGTATTATAATTTATTTTCTGTTGTGTGTTTGCTTTCTTTCTTTCTTTCTTTCTTTATTTTTTTTTATCTTCTTCCGACTCTGTAGCCCAATGGATAAAATATTCTTGATTCTGAGATCTCTTCCTTTGATGTCTCAAAGAAATTCCTCAACTGGAACCAACTGTTATCTTGTTTTAGTGATTTTATCTAAAAATGAGATAACCATAGAATTTTTTTGGAAAAATCTCTTAAATTTCCCCTTTGGAGGAGATTTTGGGGATTTTAGTGCATGAAAGCATGTTTCTTGCATGTTATATGTCCCATGTTCTCCGAAACCTGAAACCCGATGGTCTTGATAGTGTGTCAGGTTTTCGGAACCCCTGAGCATCGGAACATGCATTATCTAATGCATGCTTCATGTCATGTGTTTCCCAAAACCCGAAACCTAATCATCGCCTTTGTGTCAGAGTTTCGAACTTAGAAGCATCGCAACATCTCATGCTTCATGCTTCATGTTTCTGAATCCGAATCTTGAATTAAACCAAATCCTTTGTGTCGAGTTTTGAGAGCTCTAAGCATGATGACATGTCATTAATGCCTAGTTGTCTGGTAGTTGGCACACGTGTCGAGCTATGTGTAATAAATGTTAGGGTTTTATAAATAGGTGGTTTTCCATGTCATTTGTTACCTTGTACATTTTTGCTGCGTTGGATTTTTGTGCATGCTTCTTCCTCCTCCAAACCTGATTGAGCTTCTTGGTCAATTTTGTGATCCATCTTTGATTATTTTTTGAGTTTATTGAAGGTATTTCTCTCCTCTTTCTACTTTTATGATTTTTGGGTTATTTTTGAGGTGTTCATAATGGAGTTTCCATTTATTTTCTCTTCCTTCTTGGTTTAGGGTTTTGGGTTACTTTCTTTGTTTTTATTACATTCCCATAGAACCTCTTGTTTGGAATTCACCCTTAGGGTATTTGTTTATTTTCCCATAGATGATACCCTATAGTTTTCAAAAGGGTTAAAAATTCCTAACTAGCAACATGGTGGGGAGTTTTTATGTCCTGACATCGTAGAAATCTAATTACATTTGTTTGGAGTTTTACGGTGGTATCAGAGCATCATATGGGTTCAACCTTTGTTTTAGGTTTCTCTAGGTTCTTGACATCCCCCAAGTTCCACTCTATGTCATATCTCTCAAAGTGTCCGACATCTATCAAATTCTGCCAGTGTGTCATATTTTTCTTGGTGTTTGACATGACCTAACTTCCGACATACACTTTAGTGTGTCGGGTTTCACAAAGTGTTTTGCAAGTCTTAAAATCTGAATAGTGTGGCAGGTCGTGGAGTTGTCCAGCAAGATTTCAAGCCCGATTTCTCAACTAGGAATCTCAAGGTTTTTCTCCTTCAAGACTCCTCATGTCAAACCTGGCCCATCTCAGGACAAGTTAGATAAGTCAAGGAAGATGAAGTATAAGTATCAAAATATGGAGTCCTCTTCTTATGTAAGTTACAACTATGACATCCGGGATACAGAGCTTGGAAATATAGATATGGAAGACTTCTAGAAAAGAATTGTGGATTCTTCCCAGAATCCATGGATGAAGTCAATAGCCGGCAACGGTCTTCCTCTTGCAGTAGGATTTCCAGTATCAGCCCAATGCCCTGAATTCATCCTGGCTTGTACTTCTCACTATGACTCAGCCTCCCACTCAGTAAGAAATCAAGCGGGAGTCAATAGTGAAGTTAGATGGAGATTATTTTGACCAACTCCTAAAGTTTCCCAACTTACAGAATATGTTGATTTAGACCTTAAATAATCACAGAAGGCCTAGGAAAAAGATTAGGAAGACTGCATCAAGCATGTGAATAAAAAGTTCTTGATCAAGGCTAAGCCAGTTGTTTCTAGGTTTCCTAAGTCAGTCCCTAGAAGTGAATTTATTCTTGAAGTCAATGATATAATCACCCTTTTGAGCTGGTTGTTTGGACTAGATTTAAAAGAATTCCAAGGGTGGATGTACCAGTTCATGGTCATCATAAAGAAAAATGACCAAGGGATTGACTAGGGCAGCTTGATAAGTAATGAGATAGACTCTCAAATGAAAATGGTCTTATCTACTGGCAAGTTCTACATGATGTCTTATGTCACTTATGTGGCAACAGGCATGAGGAACTATCTAGGGTTGGATGCAAAGGGGAACCGAGCAACAAAACACATATATCGGTACTTTCCACAACTAACAATAAAAGGTTCTGAAGACCAATTTAGAAGAGTGAATGATGCCTTCTTCTATGAAAATATTTATAGACTGGATCCTGACCTAAGGAAGAGAAGGGTTTCTGATGAAGCATGGACAAAAGTGTCAAAATGGGGCTGCATCTTCTTGCAATTCAAGAAGTTTACCTATCTCTGGGTGGTAAGGTTCCACGGTACTCCTTTCCATCCGCCTGGTTCCTGATGAAAAAATGATCCATATGGAGTTGGTCAGATAATTGTTGGATTTTCACAAATTCCAACATAGCAGACATAAATTTGCTATCTCCTTCCCTATTTCCATTAGAAAGTATACATGTTCCATTGTGGTTAAGGCCAAGAATGTGGTGCACAAAATTCAGGATAAATTAAAGAAGCACATGAAGATGAGAGAAGGATTTGACATCGAGGAGTCCTTAAGTCTTATGGAACCTTGTACCTACATGTACCCATTGTGGAAGATATCTGGGTTGATCTTTGTGATGAAGTTTCCATCCGAAGAAAAGACAACAGAGGTTGACACTTGAAGAAGTTCAGATGTTAGATCTGGCTGATATCCTTGAAGGCACCATGGACAATGAAAGTGTCTTGGAACCTAGGTATGAACAGTCAGATGGAGATCAACTTGGATTCCTAGCCATTGATTGGTCCATTGCTAAAAAGGCTTCTATCACCAGAGAGAGCTTCTCAGACCCTTGTCCGTACTAAGGCATGGCTCATTTCTTGGGGAATGAGTTATAAAGAAAAGATATTTTCAAAGATAGCTACTCTAGAAGCAGGACCCTCCAAGGGAGAAAAGGAAAAGGATAAAAGCCCTACTAAGAGGCAAATAAAGTTTAAGTTTGTCAAGAAAGGAGATAAGCAAGGGGCCAAATCATCTACTACTCTAACACAAACAGCTGAAATCTTGGATTCACCTCTTCCTCCACTAGAACAAAGAGAAAATATTTCAAAAATTGAGTTTATTCAACCTCTTATTTCCCCTTTTATTGATTTCTCATCGAAGGTAAGACTCGCTCTTTCTTCTCAAGATTTGGATCTAAAGTCTTTGCCCCCTCTCTCCCGTCTTCCTCATCACATATTTCAATGCCACTATCATCAGTCATGGCTAGCATTTTCTCTAATCTTTCCCCTCTCTCTGCTATACCTACGATGGCTATAGAAATGCCTCCTCCTTCCATACCTTCATTCCTTGAATCTATTCCCATAGTCACTACACTTGTAGTCATCATGACTCCACAAGTAAATATTCCTCCACCCACAGATACAACCATGAAACCTCTAATAGGAGAAAATTCTTATGTTCTACCTTAATGGTTTGTCAACCGAGACTCCAAGGAAGAGGAAGGTGGTAGTTCCACTACCTGCCTTCGATTTCAATTCACTCAAGGCTTCTCCTGCTAAATCTTCCAAGAAACCCAAAATAGTTTCAAGAGTTTCACTTTGGATGCCTTAGAGCATAAGTTTACTGAGATATTACCACTCCCGTGACTGATAAAATGAAGGAATATATAACAACTACTGATTATCATATTACAAGGGTCGACACAGGAAAATTAACAATGAAGGTGCACAACAAGACACACAAGATGCCATAAATGTCCTTTTTCAAAAGTTCAGAAAGAAACAAAGGTACGCAAGGATGAGTTGAAAGATAAAGTGGAACAATTAACAGAGGTACTACTCAAGCTTTCAAAGCCTTCGTAGTCAACACCATCATCTTCTACCCCTACACCTATCAGGTTCGATTTCTCATCAGTACCTATGATTGAAAAGATCAATGAGAAGGGTAGAACTATTGAAGAATGGATAAAGAGGCTACTCTTGCAAGGAAGAGAGGTCATAGATGACATGGTGGAAGTTTACAAATCCTTGGAGGATATAAAGAAAGATGGTGACAAGATGGATGATGAGTTTTCACAAGAAGTTAGGAACCTTGAATTAACTTTGGAAGCCCTCAATGCACTGAAACAGGTTCCATCCTGGATCTTAATGGAAGAAGGAATTATTCCACATGGGGATAAGCATTTCTAGCTTGCCAAAGCCATCAGGTTCAGGATAAAGATTCTCAGTGAAGCTTGCAGCAAGTTGAGGGAATCTAGAGATCAGTTGGTTGATGCCACTAATGATATAGAAGAGGAGCTATCCAGGATCTTTGCCAAGGTGTTAGGTGAAAACTCGGAGATTCTACCTGTTGATGACCTCTACAAGAAAATTTAGGAATTAATTCAGCATGAACTAGCTACTATCTTTGACCTATCAAACATTGACAAGTTCATAAGGATCGAAAATGTTTTGGAATCACTGAGAAAACTCAACAAGAGATTAAATAAACTTCCTAGTAACGCAAGTGACACTCAGGAAACTTGTAAAGTTCTAAGTGATTATTCTAGTGTGCCGGATGAAGATGAGATACAGGGCATAATTTGAAAATTCCAAGAATTTCGAGACAAGCAAGGTTGTGCTTGAAGAAGACAAAGATGATGAAGCGGAATAAACATAATGTCTCATGACATTTCTATCAAGAAATTGTCATGTCTTTTTCATTTTCATTTCATCACATAGAAAGAAAATTTTGACTTGTTCTCCTATGAGAGAGTCAAGCAAAATAGGACTCTCATTTAAAAGACTATTTTCTAGGATTTATCCTATTTTCTCTCTGCTCTCTCTATTATAAATAAGGGATGCTTGTGCATTCTAGAGGGAGATTTTTTTAATATTAAGAGCTATTGTGAAGAAGAAGAAAAACTTTGTATTTTCTTTTTAATCATTGAAGAATAGAAACATGTGTTATTTTACAAACTTTGTGTTGTGGGATTCATCTATCTTGAGAGATTGTTCTTACGTCCAAAATCTTGAGTTATTATTTGTTTAGTATTCTTGATCATTTTAATCATTTCAGAATATTACACTCATTATCTAAAACTCGTATAAGTATTTCTTGATCTATGTTTGCTTGAAAGAAAATACGTTCCTCTCATTCCCTTCTGATTTTTTTCATCTATAATATTTTCCCTTCTAATTATCCCTAACCTAAAGTTGTAACATCTCCATTTTATGCTGATATGGATTTTGGGATTGTATCCCAACCCCAATGGTTAGAATAGTGTAGATACTGTATACATTTTATTTCTACTATGTTTCAAATTAGTAATAAATAGGTAGCCTCACTTGTCTTTGAGGAGGATTTAATCCCATGTATTGTGGTTGAACCTCATATTTTGGTCTGAAAAAATATCCAACCAACACAATGAGACTTCATGGAAGATGGAAGTGGAGATCCTTGACTAATGTTTTTAATTTACGGAGTTGCCACAGGAGGATCATTAACCTTCTTTTATTTTACAGCAGTGGAGGGAGATTCTCTTTTCTCGGACTAATAACAAGTTAATACCACACATGATAAATTGGGTTCATCTTCTTCATCTTCTTCATAACCTCTAGAATACTCATAGAATTTGATTTGTGTATCGTTCTCAAACTCATCACTTTCTAGGTAACCACGACCTTCACTTTCTTGTTCAAACTTCTCTTCATTTTCATTACTCCTAAAAATTGCATTGATAGGTGGGGCCTCCAAGGAAAGCCTTCGAGGTGCTCCTGCAATCTAATTTTCATTTCTTCTTTGGGAAGAAACTCGTTCAAATAATTCCCTCTTCAAATATGCTATCTCATTCACCAACTTTTGCAGCGATGGATTGGTTCTCTCATCTCAAAGATGTTGGGTCTTTCCCTTTGATGGGTTCTTGATCTTTCGAGAGAGGATGAGATCATCATCAATTTTAATGGCCATCCTTTGTGCTTCTACAATATTCCTTAGTTGGGCTCTTCACAAAAAAATTCTACTTCTGATGGTTGAGTATTGATGAACAATCTTTTGACATTTTTTGAGATGGAAAATCCTCTTGGAGTATCCTATGAAGCAACCATTGAAACGAGCCAAAATTTCTCTCATGGTTCATTTTCTCCTTTCTTCATTTGAGAAAAATACACCAAGAGGTCTGATAGTCTTGATTGATTTAAATCTCTCTTTGAAGGAAATCTTGATGTTATCCCAACCAGTGATGGATCGAGGGTAGGTAGGAGGTAGAACCATTCTACTAATTTTTCTTGGAGGGACTCCAAAAACTATCTCACAAAGACAACATCTTCATGTTGGACACCAATAATTCCACATGATGTTGTGAAAGCATCAATGTGTTCTTTAAGATGTTGTGCATTGTCACCTTTGAACTTTGGGAAGTTCTTGAAAGAGGGATTTGTGAGAACCGATGTCGAAAAGTGATGCACCACAATGAAGTTGCACTCTAATGGTAACATCAAGCCAACGTAATATGCAAGATTCAAATCAATGGAAAGAAGATTGCAAGTAAGAAGAATAGGTCTGCTCATGCTCATAGATTGAAAAATAGGAAGTACAAATAGGGGTGTTGTGTAACCCCCATGCCTAAACATGGAAAGAACCTCAATGATGCCACTGATGCATATGATGTTGACTGATGCATATGATGCCACTAGAAGAGGAGTTACAATTCCAAATAAGGAATGTAACTCCTATGATGCATTGACACAAATGACAATGTCAGATTCTATGACAGAATCTAACACTTGTCATTTGACTTCCTAAGACCTATGAATCTCACAAGGTGAGATGACTCACCTAGGTGATGTGGATGATGACTAGGTAGTCACACACACCAACACCCCCTTCATCGAAGCAAGGAAGAGGTCAAGGTAAGCCAGAACAGAAAAAGAAGACTCCCCTAGACAACTAAGAAAGATGTGTCAATGGGCCCCAGTAACTAAAGGCTTGATAAGGTGCCCATGTATAAAAAAACATCTTTCTAGAAAGAAGAAGAGGAGAAGAAGGAGGAATATATAGCACAAAGAAGATGGGTGAGCTGTAGCAGATCTCACCCCAAGAAGAGACTGCAAGTGAAGAAACTTCACCTCAATGAAGGGCTTGGTGAAAATGTCTACAACTTGATCAGCTATCTGAACATACTATATGTTGATGATGTTTTCATGTATCAGCTCCCATATGAAGTGCATATGAATCTCAATGTGCTTCATCTGCTAATGCTGAACTAGATTTCTACAAATCAAGATAGTGCTCATGTTGTCACAGTAGATAATGGTAGGCCACCAAAAGTGGATGCCAAACTCTGTCAAGATACCCTGTAACCAAACAGATTTTGTGGTAGTGTTAACTACTCCTCTATATTCTACTTCTATTGATGATATGGAAATGTTCATTTCTTGCTAGACCAAGCGACGGGACTGAACTAAGAGTAAAGCGTAGCCTGAGGTAGACTTCCGATGATCTAGATCACTGGCCCAATTTGAGTCTGTAAATCCAACCAAGTCAATCTCAGTCCCTCCTAAGTAATGAATACCATCTTGTGTGAGTTCCATGAACATAGTGAAGGATCTACTTTACTACTTTTAAATGTAGCTCATGAGGCTCCTGCATAAATCTGGACACAATCCCGATGGCATATGATAGATCGACCGAGTGTGAGTAAGGTAGATCAAGCTTCCCACCAACTATCGATAAAGGGTACCGTCAACTAAGGGGAAGTGTAATCGAAACCAACTTAATCCCAAAAATAAAAGGATTAGGTGAGGACTTGCAATCAGACATGTGAAACCAAGCAAGTAAATCAAGAGAGTACTTAGGTTGCGAGATCATAATTCTGAGTCAGATTGTGAAATCTAGATCCCAAGAAAGTAATGAAGTAATCCTAAGTCAGACATGGAGAACTTTTTGGCCAAGGAGATCTTCACAGAATCAATGATAGAGGAAGAGCTACCTATGATCAACAAGTCATCAACATAGAGAACAAGAATAAGCATGGAGTCATCTTGTCACAGAATATACACATTTGGGTCAGAGTGACACCGAGTGAACTCTAATGCAAGTAAAAAGGAGTCCATCTTGGCATACTAAGCCCGAGGGGCTTGTTTAAGGCCGTATAAATACTTATTTAATTTGCAAATGAGGGATGGATCATGGACATAACCGGAGGTTGTTCCATATAGATCTCCTCCTCTAGGTCCCCATGAAGGAAGGCACTCTTAACATCCATCTGGTGGACTTCCCATCTGTTAGTGGCAGCGATGGCAAGGGTCAGTTGAATGGAAGTCATCTTCACAACTGGAGTAAGGGTTTCGAGTAATCAACCCCAGCTACCTGGGAGAAAACCTTAGCTACAAGTTGTGCTCTATACTTCTTTACTTCTCCATTAGCTCCATATTTTTTTTAATATACCCACCTACATTGAACAATTTTTCTTCCTTTCAAAAGAAGGGTAAGATCCCAAGTGTCATTCTTTATGAGTGAGGAATACTCCTCATCCATGGCAGAATCCCACTCAGGAATCCCAGAAGCTTCCTGGAAAGATGGTGGATCAGAAGCAGAGGTGAATAAGGAGTGAGTTCCAGTGAAGTTTGAGTGAGTACGTCTCTCATTCAAAGGATCTCCAACTAAATCTCCAGCACTTTGTAAATATTTCCTGGCCCAAAGAGGTCCTGAAGGCTCAGGTTCAAAGTTGGAAGATTCTTCACTTGAGTGAGAATGGACATAGTCCTCATCATCACTACTGTTAGAATTAGAAGACTCAAAATTTTGAGGATTAGGAGGAGTAGGGAGAGGTGGAACTTTCTCAACAACATCATCATCTAAAGAGTCAGAATCTAAATCAGTGGGAAAAGAACCGCGAGTGGAAGTTAAAGTCAAGGATGACTCATCAAACTTCACACTCCTCTCAACATAAAGCTCTCCTTTGGTGGTAGGGTTCAATAATCGATATCCATTCACGCCATTAGGATACGATAAAGATATAAGGTTTGGATTGTGTATCCAATGCCTTGCGTTTATTTTTGGGAATCGAGCCATAGCCTTGGATCCAAAGACTCGAAATTGCTCAACATCGGGCTTGTGTCCAAACCAGGCTTCAAAGGGTATCATCCCTCTTCTTGCCTTGTATGGATCATGGTTACAGAATATAACAAGCACAATTCACTACTTCAGCCCAATACGTGGGACGAAGAGATTTCGAGTGAACCATACAAGTAACCATCTCCTTTAAAGTTCAGTTCTTTCTTTCTACAACTCCATTTTGGGAAGGGTTGTAAGCAATTGTACACTGTAAAGCAATCCCCTCAGAAGTGTAGAAATCCTCAAACCTATTGCTCACATACTCACCTCCATTGTCGGTTTGAAGAACCTTGATAGATTTTTTCATTGTTTCTCAACAAGAGCCTTAAAGTTTTGAAAATGCTCAAAAACTTTAGACTTAAGCTTAAGAAAATATACCCAAGTATAACGCGAAAAGTCATCAATGAAGGTTAGTATATATAGAGCTCTAGTAAAAGAAGGAGATGGAAAAGGGCCAGAAATGTCACTATGAACAAGATCTAAGGGATGAGTAGCTCTCCAGGATTTTCCCTTGTCAAAGTTTTTTTAGGGTGCTTTCCAAGGGTACAACCCTCACAAAGACCCTTAGAAAACTTAACTCGGGGTAGCCCATTGACCATTTTATTTTGGCTAAATTGTTTAAGGTAACAATAATTTAGATACCCAAAACACTCATGCCATAACTTGCTAACCTCATTTGCATGAGTGAGTAATGCATTGGGTGTCGAATCAGAAGAGAAGTGGGAAAAGGTATACAACCATGAACAATGATCCGCCTTTCCCTTAACCACAGTGCAGTTAGAGTTAAGCTCACGAATAATCACTAAGTTAGGACCAAATTCCACTCACATTCCTTCACCAAGGTGGGTGATTTCGTAAACCGATAGGAGATTGGTAGAGAGATTGGGAACACTCAACACTTGGTTAAATGTTCCACCTTCTATCTCTACCAATCCACTACCGGAAACCGACACATGAGTGTCATCACCCAACGTGATTTGGGACATGCCACATGGTTCACTTCTAGAGAATTCAACCTCTGAAGAAGCCATGTGGTGCGAGGCACCAGAATCGATAATCCAAGTTGATGATCAAGCTAATCTAGCTATGAGGGCCTTACCTTTCTTCTTTTCATTTTTAGTCTCCTTTGTATTAGAAGACTCGCCCTTCTGAGCATTTTGTTTAACGGATTCAGGAACACTTATTTTATTCTTCTCAAGTAAATGAGTTAAGTGATCAATTTTTTCTGAAAACAATGTTGCTCGTCATGGCTAGAATTCTTACAATAGGAGCATTTATACTTTTCCTTCTTCGCTTTAGGCTCAGAAGTCGAAGTATGAGTGATGGGCTTAATTGGGGGTTGGTTGGTCTTGGTTTCTTTCTTAGGTTGGTCCTTAGTTTCTTTCTTCTTTTCATTTTTCTTGCCCTTATTTGCCACAAGGGCATGTGACTTGGATTTTAGAGTCCCCATTTTAATGAGTTTGTCCTGTTCTCAAATGAGTTGGGACGAAAAACTGTCAAAGGAGGGCATAGTCCAAGTACTACCCAAGGTGGCTTTCGTGGCATGGAAAGTTGAAACAAAAATAGAGTATTCAGGACCTAACTTAGAAAGAATTGACAAGATCAATTGAGATTCTTTCTTCTCCACTTTACATTCCTTTAGAAACAGTCTAGTGTGGACAAACTTTGAGAAGAAGGCCTATAGGTTTTCAAATTCACTATGATTTAAACCTAGTAGTTCGTTCTCCAACTCATGTGCTCTCATGTCATCTTGCTTCCCAAACATATCATCAAGCATTTTCCATGCTTGATTGGGTGTTGAGGAAGCTTCGATGTGGAAGAGAAAGTTGGGAGAGACCAACATATCAGATAATACCTAAGGCTTCATCACAATGGTTGAACCATTTAGATTTTTTCGGGTTCATCATTAGGTTGATCTCTAACCCCATGGTAACTCGGTATAACCCTTTACTTCACAAAACCAATATAATTTTAGATTTCCATTCGAAGAAATTAAAAGGTGTGAGCACTGGTACTTTAGAGATATCCATAATGAAGAGATAGAACCAAGGAATGTAGAAGGAAGGAGAGAGAAAAGAAACAACCACCCCAGAACAAAATTACACCCCCCAAGTTTGGCACTTTATAATTCAGTGCATTGATTACAACCAGATGCGACTATGTTCCAAGAACCAGTTTGTCACTCACCTTACAATTAGCGTAATAATGCGCAATGGTGGAGACAACAATCAAGGTTCGTAGGGTGCAATAGATTGACATGACAAGCAAGCACATAAAGAGAGAAGCAAGAGGGGGAAGAGAGGGCTTTGTGAGAAACAACGTCTCATGTTGCTTGAAATAATCCCTTGGTCATAAGACTGTGGCGGATGTCCTCATAAGTCCACAAGCAAAAAGGGATAGAACAAAGCTTAAGAAAAATGAGCTGAAATAGCAATACAAAGACACCCCCCAGAATGTGGCACTTCATAAAATTAGTGCATTTACAAAAATAATGATCTCGTCATCTAGAGTGTGAAAAAACATGAAACTTTCACTAAAGAAGTGCTTAAAATGGAGCAACGAGTCAAAAGTTATAGCAAAAACCAATTCCCACAACTGATGAGAAAAAGCCAATAAGCCTGCAAATGGATTTAAAAAGTTCCCTAAATGCATGCAAAAGGTGTCATATGTATGCCCATTGGAAATGGCATGGAATTTGAGATAGGGTTTGTTTGTATTGTGAGGGGGGATTAGCCTCCTGCCAATCCGGACCTCACCCTCCATCTTCGTCACTCGAAGGAAGGATAAATAAAACAAGCCAAAAACCAAATTTTATAATGCCAATGAAATAAATGTTTTTACCTTAAAACTTTTAAAAGTAATGAAACAAAATGTTTTTAAGAAAAGTGATAAAGTAAAATGTATACAAACACGTTTTTTTAAAGGGAATAAAAAATGTATTTTTAGAAAGATATTACCTGGCAGGCAGATTGAGAAGGCCACATGGGAAGGAGAGGTAGGCCACATACCAGGAGAGGTAGGTAAACCACTGGTGGAAAATAATATCTCCAGCTAACTACAGAGAAGGTGTGTTCAGGATTTTGTAACGGTTGGAGGGAGCAGACGTCCACATGTTGGTTCATTTCTTTACTGAGTTTGAATGTTTTGGTGTCAGGAGAAGTAGCCACAAGCGGCGGGGAGAATTGTGGAGTTTGGGAATGCAGCAAGGCTCACAAAAAAAATTTGCCCTTTGAGAAAAAGAGTAGCGGCGGGATCAAGGAACAAACCGAGGTAGAGAACCAACCAGCGCAAGTAGAAAAAAAATGCTTTCCAAGGGGCACGTGCAGGTTTGAATGTTTCACTACGTAGAAAAGGAGGCACAAGCAGCGGGTGGATGGTGGACTATCCAGAAAAGGAGGAATGAGCAGCGGGTGGATGGTGAAGCTTGAATAATCCAATGTAAACACATCCACGCAGGAGAAAAACATGAGCCAACAAGGAACCAAGAAAAAAATGAGTTTTCTTTTACCCTGCAGGATCTGAATCTGAACACAACTAGTAAGAAACACATGAACAAACTAGAAACAACAGCCACAAAGATCTAGAAATATCCAAATATGAACTCAGCTGATAATGCAAACCAACCAAATACCTCAAACTTGCAACTGCTAAAACCTCAATACGAGGTGAGCAATAATTCCAAAATGATAATCGAAAAAAAAACTTACACACGAGGAAATGAGAAGAAACCAGAAGTAATAAACAAGTGATAAATGAAGAGTGTACATTTACCAAAATCAGCTCTAATACCATGAAAGAGGGATTTGCGAGAACCGATGTTGAAAAGTGATGCACCAAAATGAAGTTGCACTCTGATGGTAACGTCAACCCAACGTAATATGCAAGATTCGAATTGATGGAAACAAGATTGCAAGTAAGAAGAATAGGTTTGCTCATGATCATAGATCAAAAAATAGGAAGTACAAATAGGGGTGCTATGTAACCCCCATGCCTAAACATGGAAAGAAACTCAATGACACCACTAACACATATGACGTTGACTGACACATATGATGCCACTAGAAGAGGAGTTACAATTCCAAATAAGGAATGTAACTCCTATAACGCATTGACACAAATGATAGTGTCAGATTCTATGACAGAATCTGACACTTGTCATTTGACTTCCTAAGACCTATGACTCTTGCAAGGTGAGATGACTCACCTAGGTGATGTGGACAATGATTGGGTAGTCATACACACCAACAGTTCTTACGGGAACCCATTGGTAGAAGAGGGGTTTCTAGAGAAAGAGGGCATATATTCCTTCCCCATGGAATAATGGGTTGAGGTCTTCTACTTCATCTTCCATTTTCATTTCTACTTCTTTATCAGCTCTTTCTTTTGTAATGTCCGGTTAAAACAACCCACTTAAGAACCATGAACAACCTAGGTTTAGTTAGAAAATTATGGAATAATTTTTTTTTAAAAAAGGTGTTAGGAGTTAAAAACAGAAGTCTCAAGGACAATTAAATTCAACTGATAACTTTTCCCTTTATAATATTTACTAATTCCACATTAAAAAGCAACAAGATTAATAAGTCCACACCTAGCTCAAATCTCCCTAGGGATTAATTTAATTACTGATCACATTGACATTTTAGCTAAATATTTCCTGATTAGAAATATTAGGGTTAAGGGACCCAAAACAATTAAATACCCAATGTGTTTGATTCCACAAGATCAAGACAAGAGAAGGGTTTAATTACAGTGAGAAAGGGAATACATAATTAAAATCAACAGAGTAAGGTCTCACTTACCCATTCCCAGAACTCGATTGAGAGAGTCTACAACTAGGTTACAAGGCAACAACTGCCACTAATGAGTTCCTGGAACAACTCAAATCCACAAGAACAAAATTCTCTTTTATTAACAATTCTCAGAGGTCACAAGGTCCAAAACTTAAGGCTAGAAGTTTCAGTTAGGTTCAAGGAGAACTTTTACCCCCATACCCATTCTCTAACAGGATAAGAGTTTCAACTTGATTTTTCTCACACTTAACACATCTAAAATTTTCCTAAATCATTCCCATTGAATAGGAAATTTTCTCACCTTTCTGGTGATATAAAGAAGTCCTCCTAACTCCTTTTGGAACTAAAGATATGGTCGAGCAGAGCTTAGGGGTAGAATTTTCCCCAAGGGGACACGTGTCAAGTAGGGGAAGAAGACCCTTGGTTGGGTTGGCGGGTCGGGAGTGGTTTTGATTTTTTTCTAACGTGGGAGAAAAATTCAATTTATGCCCATGTCTTTGCTATGCCGCGAGGTATAGGTTGCGCTCCACCATTTTGCGGGGAGAAGGGAGAGGGATAAGTGCGGCGGCGGGGTTTCTTGGGCAAGTTCACCAAAGGGAGGGGAAAAGGGGAATTTAGGTGTGTGGGTCCATGCATCCATAGGGAAAGGTTATCCCAAGGCAGGGCGGGAGTGCGGGACATGGAAAATTTTAAGAAAATTTTCCAAAAAACAAAACTTAAAAAAAAAAAGAGCTCGTAAAGGTTCCGCCTCCACCGAGCCACGTGGCGACTGTGATTGGGTGTGGGCGAGTGAGGAAAGATAAGAAAATTTTCCAAATTTTTTGAAAAGTGTTAAGGAAAAAAGTGTTGCGCCTCTAACACTTTGCCCCATGAGGACACGTGGCAACCTACGATTGGTCATAAAAGTGGGCTGGTGGAGGAAAAGATGAAATATTTCGGAGATAAAATTATTCAAAAAAATTTGAAGGTAAATTTGATGGGAATTTTTTGGGTTCTGGCCCACTAGGAAAATCTTCCCAAATTTTCCTTCCAAGGCACAAAAACTTCAAAGCGTCATAACTTTTTCTAGAAAGCTCAGTTTTGGGAAAACAAGGACTTTTGGAAATATCTCGATGCCCTCTTTGCACAAGAAACATAAATTTTAATTTTTGATAAATTTTAAGGGTTAAATTTTTCAAAAATGATCTACAGGATTTTAATTAGCAAACAGGTAATTTCTAACTTTTCAATTTGATTAAATTGGATCTCCTCCTTCTCTCTCAACATGCCAAAAAAACATGGAAAATTGGTCTATGGAGGGTTTAAAGTGTTTTAGGAAGGTAAATTTGTTCAATTGATTTCAATTTTTTTTTTTTTCAACAATTGACAGAAAAAAACTGTGAAAGGGATTTGGCTCGAATTTGAATGTTAAAAAAATTGTTTTCTTAAGTGTTCTTTGTCAATTGAGTTCCTTACTAATATATCATGGTAAATTTTAAGGTTTCCAAGTTGATTTAAATGTGCAGGTCCGAACTGTGCATTTTTATTAAGTTCATTTGTCAGTTTTAAGTTTACAACTGAAATTCCATTTCTAGCATTTGTTTATCAAATTCATCATTCGAGTGTGGTTTTTATTTCTAAACTAACCCAATACATTTAGTTGTTTACAAACAAACCATTTCAAAATTAAATTGAAAATCTGATTTTCAATTTAATATATATCAAAAGAGACAATGCAATATAACTTCTACACACGTATTACTTCTTTTTCCATTTTCTAAACAAAGATTCCAATCCCAATTTGATATTTCCAATTTAATCACAACAACGCAAATGAGAGATGAGATTGCAATTCTCTATTAAATTCAATTATACAACTTACATATTTCAATGTTAGAAAACAATAACAAGAATTCTCTTTCTTTCCCAATGTACGAGTAGAATGCAAGTGTCTTTCACATTTCAATTATATAAATTCATAATCAATTTACATACATATTTCTTCAGAAAATACATATTACAATTTCATCCACTTCAAGTGGGAAAGGATCACAAATGAATTTTTTTCACAAGGACTTTGAAAGCGCATTTTCTTTGCTCAAGAATGGCAACATGCAACTTCCATTTCCTTCCAATTTGATCACAAAAAAATAAGGGGAAAGGAAACACTCTCCACCCAACCAAGGACATCCAATGAAAGGAGATGCCATCCTTCATCATTGGCCCCGAGCCCCAACCATAATACAATAAGAGGTGTAATTCAACCCATGGCAATAATTGGCTTGAACAACACACAACCTTCTTTAAAACATGCACATTTCAATATAAAACATAACTCAACACAAAATAGTAGTTTACAACTACAAATGAGAAAACATTCAAATCAAAACTCGAGCTTAATCGTGCCTGACCAAAGGAGCAAGGCCTATGGGGAAGCTACTTATGCCTCCTAATTGGGAATTGGGCATCCACCAATAACAACCCACCAAAATAATTCATCACACACATTTCCTTATGCCCGCAAAAATCCCTCATTATGCCTCCCATAGATTTCCTTACGCCCCCCCCAAAAAGTAAGAAATGCAAGCTATTTCTTTTCCATGGTGGATCACAAACTCAAAATCCCTCCACAAAATTCTGATGCCCATGGCATTTCCTTATGCCCCCCACATATAATCCCCATAGCCTTCTCCTAAATCATTCCTATGGTAGTCTACCCAACTAACCAACAGTTAAATAAAACCATTCATCATTCATACAACACAACAAGAAAAATAACAGCATAAAAGATAGATTAAACTCCTACCTCTCCATGGTAGCTTTTGTTTCCAAAAGCAAGCTTCAAATGCCAAGAGCACAGTCCAAAATAGTAATGCCAAGTATGAATTTATCTCCAAATTCCTCCACAATCCACAAGAGCTCAAATAGCAAAAAAATGCGCCCCGAGGATAATGCAAAAGAGGGAGAGAAGAGGATGATGTGGGTCCATATAGGATGCCACATCACACATCCTCAAATTAAAACACAAAATAAAAAATCCATTCTCCCAAGCACAATAAAGAGGTGGGTGAAAATATGACAAGTTACTTGCACACTCCAAAAAGCCAACACCTCAAGGGACGAAAAATTAATTAAAATGTAGGAAATTGTAATTTAAAACATGTAACATGACTCATAAAATTCATTAAAAAAGTCACAACTCACTTCTCCAACCATAAGTATGGTTGGTAAATTAAATTTAGAGGCATGGAACAAGTTTTACTTGTCCCACAAGCCTCCAAAAATAGCCCCAATGACAAATTCGAATTTCCATGGAGGTGGAGTATTTCTTACTCCAAAATCAGACTTAAACAAACTCTTACACAACTTACACATCCCTTACAAATTTAATACAAACAGCCAACAACTTTCATTATTACTTTCCCATATCCCAATTTAATTTATTTAAATTTTAAACATAAGATTTCTCACATTAATCTATCACACTTTTAATTAAATAAAGAAAGGAACACATTACTAATAAAATACATATAACAATAATAAAAGAAACACATTAATAAAATACACAAACCCATGGTCACATGTAAAGGTAATCCCCCCATGGGAATCCCTAACAAAATACAACACACACACACAAAACAAGTTTCCATGGTGACCTTGTCGAATTCACCTAGAATTCTATTGTGGTTGGTCTCCAATCCCCCGATGTTTGTTGTGATATTTTAAACCTGTAAAACACAAATACCTCCTTCAGCCTCATGGCCATATCAGAACATCCAAAATGAATATATAATATAATCACAAAATCATCTATACATATGAATCACAACAATCATCAAGGCAATCAATGAAATCATTTACAATTTATATCGACAACTATATCATCATCAAATAATTTCCCTTTTCTAGGTTTACTCATAATCTCCAAAATCACATGTCTGAATAACTTCCATTAAACATCCATGTCAATAGTATATCATCATCCACATATGAGTGTCTCTAATAATCACCATGCATCATATATAATCAGATTCAACAATAATCTAGGATCTGACATCTAACACCATACTAAATCCAAACTATAAGGATGTCCATCATAGAGTCTACAGTATCATGATCAGAATAAAAGTGTCGAAGGAAAGTGGGCACTACATCCCCCTCCCCTTAGACTCGACTTCCTCCTAGAAGTCACAAGAACCGATGTGGAAATAATGCAATAGAGAAAGGATCATGCCCTTTTTGGAATTGTTTTTCTTCAACAAGTGTGGGTCTACAGAACTCAAGTTTTGTCTAATATAATTCAGCAGAAGAAGGGAGATTGCAAGGGATGAGTTCTAAAATTTTTGCATGCAAGGCTATGAACATAAAAATCTACGGAGTAACTTTACGCTATCAAACAAGATACAACACATAACAATATAACAAAAAAGAGTTCCAAAATATCTTCAAGAGTAACCACCAAGTAAAGGGAATTACAGGGAAAATTTCCATAAACTTGAGATGACCACACGAGTTTCCTCTTGATACACATACCACATTAATAAAAGTTAAGGTTTCTACACATGTAAGCCATGATTTCAAGGTTCATTGTCTAAACAAGGCTAGAAAAGTCAAATATGACCAATTATGCATGAGAAAAGGGTCTCACGCAAGGTCCCACAAATTGAGATCACACAAGATGAGGTTAATAAAAAGGATACCTAAATTAGTAAAACATTTAGAATCAAGGAACTATTCAAGGAAAGCACTTCTATAACTCGAGAGGGCACAATTAAATTTTCATGGTAATACAAGTGAAGTCAAGACCACAAGGTTTTCCTATAGTCTGATTTTTACACTTTTTTTAAGAATCGAACACACCATACCAATGAAATCTAAAGAATTCAACCATATAGCAAAAGATATATATATATATATCTCCCTTAGAAACAAACATATCAATTCAAGCACCATACATTAAAGCACAATGGGGGTTATTTATCTCATTTCCTACTCAATCTTGGAATAACCATAAAAAGAGCACAAGGAACACCAAGGACCACTCAAGGTTGCTAGGGAGAAGAGTAAGTAACACGGGATCTAATCAAATCCAAGGGTGAATAACATCATCTTGCACTTTCCATCCTAATGGGAAGAAGGACTTTAACAACAAGGTGATCCAAGAAAATATGAAGAAAATAAGACTTCCCAAAGTTATCTTATATCCTTAACATATGTTTCCTTAAAATGACAATAACTTAGGTCTCGAGGACAAGAAAACATGCACGGAGGTTTCTTCTTAAACAATGAGATAAGTCTCAATCCAAAATGACCACAACTCACATCCGTCAAGCGATAGGATGATAAGGGTGTGATGACCCAAAACTCCCACAAGAAAGGTACATACATCCATGGATAAGAAGTAATAAGAAACTAGAACACATTACTATCCACCGGGTTTTCACAATTTCATGTAGGTGACAAAAATACAAGTTTAACTATATATTGCACTCAATACACATAAATTTTACCCATTTTATAAATCATCTTATTAAGTAAAAATTTATATCTTTACTTGATAAGCCCATTCCTTTCATGATTCCTTAGTTACAAACTTCCTTATATTATGACAGCATTAGTTTACGTTATAAAGAGCACCACTAAGGTGGGCATGATGTTGCACCATTCTGTATAGGTAGAGAGAATTTAGTTTACTTGCAAGGAAGGTGGATGGACAATATTTCCTTTTCTATTCTTCTACATGGTTTTTATTTCTTTTGTTAATCTACCAAGGGTATAACAAGGATCACTTCCCTTTTTCTATGCTCTAGTTTATTTGTTAAGTTCTAAGGTCAAATCTCCTTAATTATAGTTTTATGGTGTTTTGGTTGAGTCATCTTATCAATCAACTTTTGATGAGAAGGAAGGTTCAAACACATCACAAAATTACTTTTATGGGAAGGAGATACAAATCAACACACCACATTTTGATTCTAAAGGAACAAGAGACATTCAACATAGAAAACACATTATTAATTTTCTATAAGAACTAGGAAACAATGAACCAAAATGAATCACACCAAGATTTCAAAAATTCACCAAATAATTTCAAGCATATTTAAACATTCTTAGTGGGTCTCCACAAGTTTCATAATAAATTTTCAAGGCTCATTAAAGAGGTATAATCTTACTTTTACGAATCTATTAAGGTTTAACAATTTTTTTTGTCATTTAGGATGGTAACATTTTACTCCCCTAATAACCAGAGAAGGTTTTCCAATCAATACTCATGTCCCCATAAGATACCATCAGCCAAGAAACTAGATGACAATGCAACTTTATTCCAAGGAACCACATCCACACTAAAAGGCATCAAATGCAATGGAGCAACCAAATAATTTACCAATCATGGACTTTACAGCCAAGAGTTATAGTTTTTTTAAAAGAGGAAGTACAATATAAGCACCACCAATATTAACTATTAATATCTACCAAACCAACATTTATAAGAGAAAGATACAAAAGACCGAAAGCATCCATAAGTGTTTCCAAGTAACCCAAAGATTAATAGGTCATAGAATGTTATTCATAGTAAAGGAAATTTAAGGTAAGGGTAAACTTATTTATAAGTCAAGAGAGTAAAACAAGTACACTTAAATAAACACACTACTTGAAAGGCTTAAATCTATCCATAATTACCAAGATGCATACATTCCACGAGTTAAAACTTTCTATGATGTAACCAGGAACCCAAGATACAATTTAACATGCCATCGATGAAAAGCCACTATCAAAACAAACACTTTTCAGTAACATTTACAGTCAACCAAAGAGGAAATCCAATCCTAAAAAAATATAAAATCCCATAAATAAACACTTCTACTCTAACGAGGGTCAAGCTCTTACCAGATTGAAATAGAATCACCACTACCACTATCAGACTTCCCTCTAGACCACACTACACAACAAACTTTCTTTATAGCAAGGTTAAGCAACAAAAGGGGTCACTCTAAGATCTTAGACACACTCAAGGTTTTGTGCATCCATAACCAAGGCATGACTTTAAGCACCTAAAAGGACATTCAAGACACCTAGGGTGTACCCCCATACGACAATTGTCACCATACATGAAGCATAGAACCAGCTCAACAACATGCAAGAAGGAAACCATGCAATGTTTAGCCAAGTAGCCAACAACATCATGAGCTCTCGAGTCATCAATCAAATAAATTCCAAGAAATATCGGCAATCAATAAAAGTGGCTAAGTAGCCACATTTCAAAGTTTGAAAATTCTTACAAGAATTATAAATAAATAAAAGATCCTTAGAGATTCTTGATCAAATCATAAAATAAGATGTCGGTCCTTGATAAAGTACACAAGATTATGAATGTAAAACACAAAATTTAACACCACATTCACTCTATAGCCTTTCATGGCTGCCAATAGGGTACTCGCCTCGAGGTTAGTTCTAAGAACACATACAAAGGATTGGGTCCTATTATCCAAAATAAGCCCCCTTCTTATTTTGGCTAATTTTCCTTCATTCTTTCCTTTCTTGTGCTTGATATAAAATTTTACACATTTCAGGAACTCAAAGGTTTCTTGAAATAGCTTCATTAGATAGGATTTTTCTTCCCCTTTCTAGAAAGGTAAAATTTTCCTCCTAACTCCTTGTAATTTTCGAGTTATGGCTCGGCGGAGTTTTTTGGGAAATTTTCCCTAGAGCAGGCTCGTGGCCAATGAGAACCCAATAGGTGGCAAGGTGGAGCGGTGGGCATCGGTGGGATGTTGTATTTTTGGCACTTTGGTCAAAAGGCACAAAGGAATTAGTTTTCTGCGGGCCGTAGAAGGAGGAAAATATGTAGGCTAAGGTCCACTGACTAATGAGGTGGCACCATGTGTGTCTGTCGATGAGCGGGAGTCGGGGTGGCGGAAGGATTTGGTGAAATTTTCCAAAGTTACAAAAAGGTTCAAAGGTGAGCATTGAACCCGCAGCCCCATCAATTAATCAAACGGTGCCACATGGCCACATCAATAGCGGAGGTCGGGCCTGCGGAGATAAATTGGGAAATTTTTCCAGTGAAAATTTATAAGGCACAAAGGGCAGAAAATGATCATAAGGCCCACTGATTAGCTAGAGGGTGACATGTGGCAGTGGAGTGGCAGGGCATAGACAATTTTTGGGAAGTTTTCCCAAATTCAAAAATGGGGATTGTTAAGAAATAAGAGATAAAATATGTGGAATAATCCCTTACAGAATTGTAACAATAGAAACTAATATGCGAAAATATTACAAATCTCAAATAAAAGTGCATAATAATTAGCACAACACAGAGAGATAAGATATAACGTGGTTCACCCAATTTGGGCTACGTCCACCAAGAATCACTTGCTCATATTTTATTACAAGTCTCGACTCTCTCAATACAATACCTAAATCCGTTTAGAGCTATGCTCAACAAACTCTCTGAAATTCACACTTGAATTCAAAGCACATCTACAATGCATTAGCTTGCATATCTATCATATGCATAAGACCATATAAATAGACAATTGCTTAAGCGAGTTTGATACAAAACCATGGGTATCAAAACAATGGGAAAAAAACCATGGGTATCGAGAATAATGGGTACCAAAAAAACCATGCGCCCAAAAATAGCCCATAACGGTTACCCATTACCCATGGGTTAATAAACCACCCATGAAAATTTGCTTTAGGAATTCACCCCTAAACCACCTTGACCCACTCACCGGCAAGCGGGACCACCATAAAAATACCCAAGTGTAACACATAGAAGGTGTACCACACTCTAACATGAAAACAGGCTCCATAAACATAAAAACTCCCACTTGGAGACTAATTTCCCTTTGAGTAAGCTTCTCAACACTTCATTGTCATCCACGAAGACCAACCAAAGCTAAACATAGATTTATTTTATCTGTGTGACCACCTTGATTATCATGTACGCCCAGAGGATTCTAAGCTGGTATGAATCTTCTCCAACTTTAACTTATCTTCCTCCAAAGTTGTCTGATGAAGTGATATCTCAAGCTGTATATGCTTCATTCTGGAGTGGAAAGCAGAGTTCTTAGTTAGGTGTATAGCACTATGACTATCACTATACAACTTACATTCCTCCTGCTTATGCCCCAACTCCTCAAGCAATTGTTGTATCTAAATCATCTCTTTGCTTTCCTCTGTGGCAGCAACATACTCAGCCTCCGTGGTTGACAAAGCCACCCGACACGTAGTCATGAAATCTAACTACTTTGTTGTTCCACCTATAGTGTAAATATAACCTATCATGCTCCTTCTACACCTGTCTACATCTCCATCCATGTCGAATCTACATAACCACGTAAAGTGGTGTCGATCCACCAGAGTAAAACTGTCCCCATGTTCCCTCTCAAATACCGAAGGATCCACTTTACTACTTGTCAATGCTCTTTACCTAGATCACTCATAAATCTACTCACGGCTCCCCTTTGCATGGGCAATATTAGGCCTAGTGCACACCATATCATACATCAAACTGTCAACCGCTGATGAGTAAGGTACCTTGGACATCTGGTTTCTTTCCTACTCTGTCTTGGGAAACTACTCCTTTGATAACTTAAAATGACCTGCCAAAGGAGTCCTAACCGATTTAGCATCCTGCATGTTAAACCTATCAATACCTTCTTAATGTACTCTTCACGAGATAAAGTCAACTTTGTTCCTTCCTATCCTAAGTTATTCCCATACCAAGGATTTTTAAGCTACCCCTAAATCCTTCATATCAAAGGATTCACTTAGTTGTTTCTTGGGTACTTTTATTTCTGCATGTTTTTACTGCAACTAGCATGTCATCAACATACAAACACGGGATAATATAACTTCCATCATCAAATTTATTTGTATACATGCAATGGTCGAATGACATCTAATATAACCTTGCTCCATCATGAAGCTATCAAAATTCTTATACCATTGATGTGGAGCTTGTTTGTGCCATACCATCTCTTCTTCGGTTTGCACACCATCTCCTCTTTACCTTTGACTTCATATCCTTCTGGCTGCTGCATATATAGCTCCTCCAAATCACCATGGAGAAATGCTGTCTTTACATCTAACTATTCTAAGTGCAAGTCTTCTGCTACCACTATTCCAAGAACAGTTCTAATAGAAGTCAATTTTACTACGGAGAAAAAAATTTCATCAAAATCTATACCTTGTTTCTGTGTAAACCCCTTGACCACTAACTGGGCCTTATATCTTTTCTTTCCTCCTTCTTCATCTTTAACTCTATACACCCACTTGTTCTACAATGCTCTTTTGCCTTCCGGTAGCTTCACCAAATCCCAAGTCTAGTTCTCCATGAGAGACTTATGCTCCTCATCCATGGCTTGCTCCCACTTCTTCTTGGCATCTACCTGCATTGCTTCATCAAAGCTCTCTGGCTCTCCACTATCAGTGAGTAATAAATAATAAAGAGAAGGAGAAAAATGTTCAGGTTCTTTTCTTACCCTAAAAGACCTCCTCAATATAGGAGTTTGGGGTTCCTGTTGAGGAGGTTCTTGAACTGATTCAGGTGTCACTGTCCCATCCAGAAGATCCTCTACCACTGCATTTTCTTTCTTGGATTCTTCCCTATTTTCCTGCAACTATTTCTTATACATGAATTTCTCATTAAAGACCACATCCCTAGACTGAATGATTTTCTTTTCCTTAATACTCTAACATTTAAATCCAAATTCATCACCACCATAACCAATAAAAGTGTATTTTTCTGATTTAGCCTCTAGCTTGGTCCTATCATCCTTGTCAATATGAACAAACACCTCACATCCAAAGACTCCAAGAAATGAGTAATCAACTTTCTTACCATACCAAGCCTCCTCGGGTATGCCTCCATCCAAGGCACTTGAGGGTCCTCTATTTATTAAGTACACAGTTGTGCTCACTGCTTCTACCCAAAAATAAAGAGGCAGTCCTACACGTATCCTCATGTTCCTAGCATGTTCCATTATTGTTCTGTTCATTCTTTCTGACACCCCATTCTACTGTGGGGTTCCTGGAACCATCTTTTACCTGTGGATTCCATTCTTAGAAAAATACTCATCAAATTCATTTCTGCAATACTCCCCTCCAACTCGACTCGACTGAGACATTTTAACTTAAGACATGTTTCATTCTCTACCAAGGCTTTCCATTTAACAAAAGTATCAAATACATCGAGACTAGTTTCTAATACAATAAACCCAAACTTTCCTTGTTGCATCATCAATAAAAGTAACATAATAACTTGAACCCCCAAGAGATGATACCTGAGCTAGCCCCTACACATCAGAATGTACCAACTCTAACTTACTCTCTTTCTTCATAGGTCCAACCTTGAGAAACCTTACACACTTCTATTTCCCATATATGTAATTCTCACAGAAATCCAAACCTGTTTCTTTATATCCAGGAAAATTATTCTTTATGATGTCCATACCCTTATGGCTCATATGACCAAGCCTATAGTGCCAAAATGTTGTATCTGCATCTGAAGCCACAAGATTACAATCATTAGTACTATCAGTGGATAAATACAAGGTTCCAACCTTCTTACCTCTTTCCACCACAAGAGCACCCTTGGTAACCTTCCAAGAGTCAGCTGTAAATATCATAGTACAACCATCACTTCCAAATTCCCGATTTCTCATTAATGTAGGCACATGTCGACATCCTTCAATAGCCATGTATTCCCATTACGCATCTTAACTTTGAGCAAAACATTTTCCAACTATACTGCAAGGCTCATCATCACCAAGAAAAACATGCCCAAAATCCCCTTGAACATAATCAACAAAATAATGCCTATGTGGAGTAGCATGAAAAGAAGCCCCTAAATCTAAAACCCAAGATTCAGTAATATTATGCAAAGAAAGAATCAAAGCACCATGACATACATTACCCGATGCCACATTTACCTCCTTGTTTTCTTCCTATTATTTCTTCTTGTCCCAAAGCTCCCAACAGTCCTTCTTTGCATGCTTAGAATTTCCACAGTTCCAACATACAATCTTGCTCTTGGATTTTGACCTTGCCCGATCTTTTGATTTTCCACGGTTCCCTCTATTCTTCTATCTCCCTCTAGTTTCCACTGTCAAAGCATTCCCTAAAGTAGAAGATTCCCTGGAGCTTTTTCTTCACATTTCCTCGCTTAGAATCACCCCTACAACATCCTCAAACTTAAACTTTGAGTTAGCTGGAACCAAGTTGCTTACCGCCATTACCAGGCTATTCCAACTTTCAGGTAAAGAGCACAAAATTAATAAAGCCCTGAATTCTTCATAAAATTCTATTATAACTGAAGCTAGCCTATTCACAACTGTATTGAAATCATTTAAATGATCTAGCTCTTGAACTATTCTCAGAGATCTTCATCTTAAACAAAATTTTCATTAAAAATATCTTGTAGAAGCAGATTGTTTTTCATACAACTTCCCTAATGCATCCATTAGATCTTTTGTAGTCTTTTCCTTTGAAACATTAAATAACACCGAAGATGCAAGACACAACCAGATTGTTCCAAGTGCCTTCGATCCAACAAATCTCATTTTGCATCTGTCATACTCAAGGGTTTTTCACCTTCTCGGACATCGGAGTATAAAGATCCTTCGATAAAGGTAATCTTCCATCTGTATCTTCCAAAGATTGAAATTCTGCTCGTTGAATTTATCAACCCTAGATCTTCCATCATCTGCCATAGCTCCCACTCAAGATAAAACTTTCCCTGTGATTCAACACTTCAGCAAACCAAAACCAGGCTCTGATACCAATTGATAGGAAATAAGAGATAAAATATGCGAGAATAATCCCTTACAGAATCGCAACAGTAGAAACTAATATGCATAAAATATTACAGATCTCAAATAAAAGTGTAGAATAAATAACACAACATAGAGAGACAAGATTTAACGTGGTTCACCCAATTTGGGCTACGTCCACCAAGAATCACTTGCTCAGATTTTATTACAAGCCTCCACTCTCTCAATACAATACCCAAATCCGTTTAGAGCTATGCTCAACAAACTCTATAGAATTCACACCCGAATTCAAAGCACATCTGTAATACATTAGCTTGTATATCTATCATATGCATAAGACCATATAAATAGACAATTTCTTAAGCGAGTTTGATACAAAAGCGTAGGTATAAAAATAATGGGCAAAAAACCATGGGTATCAAAACAATGGGTACCGAAAAAACCATGGGCCCAAAAACGGGCATAACTTTTGATCCAAGCTCGGATTTTCACGTTCTTTATATCATTGGAAAGCTGGTGAAATTATCCACATGATGGACTATTAAATTTTGAATTTTGATGGAGATTTGTAGGAGAAAAATGGGAAAACGTCCTGGCATGTAAGAACATAGAAAATGACTCCAACCACCAAAATTAATGAAGTATGGGCCTCTGTTTTTTGCTCTGTAAAGAAATGTACTTCGAAGTATGGGATTTTTCATGGAAACCAATCATTTTTTAGGCCAATTAGATGAATCTTGTTAGTGGTTGAAGTTCCAAATCAATTTTCCCACATTTTCTCCTTTCTTCCATTCTGCTCGATGGTTAAAAGCCAGTTTTGGCTCATTTGTAACAAGTTGTTCATCATTCTTCTTTGCCTCTCCCTTCTTTTCTTCCCTAGGGTCAAAAATGGAGTTTAAACCTCTTCCCCTGCTCTGTAATGGTTTTTTTCCTCTTACCGTGAAATGATGTTTTGTGTAAACTTCTGGAGCAATAAAAACATGTTTTGTGATGCATTTGTCCATCCTTGCTTTTTTTGCTTGTTTTCTTCTTGCCTCTCTTCATTGTAGGTATTTGTGCATGTTTGAATGTTCATTGCAGGTTTTGGAGCTGTGTTCATGGAGTTTTGGAACATTTTTGTGTGAAATCCATCCTTGGTTTTGTGATGCACTTGTCCATCCTTCCCATTGCTCACCTCTTCTTGTTCCATGGCAATTTTGATAGATGTTCAACATTTTCCTTCTTGGTGTATCACCATTTTAGTGTAGGCTCTATTTTCCCTCTTTTCTCTCTCTCTATCTCCTTGGCATAGTTAGATTAGGATTAGATTAGCTTGCTGCACTGGAATAGCTTGTGGTAGGTAGTTTAGGAAGAGGAACCAGCCTTCTCTGGAGAGCTTTCCCCATTTGCAAAGGTCCCACACTTTGGGAAAGCTCAATGTTGTGCATTCACACCAAATGACATTGCCTTAGAAAAGTAGATCCATAGGTCATTTTGGGGGTGTTGTGAATTTGCACTAACAGTTTTGGCATGCCTAGTGGGACCTTAGAGGTCTTCCACTTTATTTTTGATAGGTTGGTGTGTTCTATTAAGGATTTAGCCTTTGGAGGCATATTCAAAAGCACATCTGGTGACTCCATTTGGTAAATAACTCATTCTCTAAGTTGTAGACCCTCTTTCCATTCATTTTCATTCATTTTCCATTCATTCTTCTTTCCATCTCTTCCATCTTCTTTCATTCCATGAAGTTGTGCAATCATGACTTCATTTCCATCATGGAATTCACATTTACAACAATAACAATATATTCCACCTCCAACATGTTTTTCAAATCCTCCAGATCAACATTTTGATCAAATTCAAAATCAGTATGCATATCCATATGAGCAATGCCAAAATTAGTTTGGCTATGAAGCACATCAAGCACAAGGATATGCATATGATGAGGGAAGTCAAGAAGAAAGTGTGATTTGTTGGAGAAAATCCAAAAAATGGAGGTTGGCATGGTGCAATCAAGGGCTCAAGCACAAATGAAGGCATTTCAGATTGGTTTCAGAGCACCTTGTCCATGGGGAGGCCCTTTTCAAGACATTACAGCCCTCAAGAGAAGTTGGACTTCATGATTGAGATGCTGCCCCAACTTACACAATGGACATTGGAGATAGAGACCTATAAACTTGGTGTTGAGCAACCTTGTCAATGGGTAAGTTCTACACCATCATCTGGTTTTTCTCTTTCCATTCCTCAAGCAAGCACCATCTCATTTTGAATGCCAAATTCCAAATCAGCCCATGCTGCCCCAAGTGTTGATTCCATTTCTCCATCCCTAGTCTTCCACCCCATCTCAATTCTTTTGTCCTTTTCCCTTCCAAACAACCACTCCCTACAAAGAAACAAAAGTTTCTATCTCCTCCAACACCACAAAAATTACAAAATCAATTGAGTTACAACCCACCCCTCCTCTTGCATTCCCAAATCCATGTTGGGAAGATAAAAATCAGAATGCCAGTCAAGGAAAAAACAAGCAACAAGAAGAAGAGCCAAACAAGGATGAAAAGATTAAAAGTTTGTTGAATTTGGCTCTTAAATTCGGGATTACAAAAATCCCCTTGATGGTGAAACCAATAGAGGAGGTTAGAGTTGAAGAACAAGTGGTGGCCAAGGCTGATTTTGTTGTAGTAGAAGAAGAGCAAAAAGAAGAAGCAGATCAAGCAATCAGTTTGCTCATAATGTAGTGTCCATGTTGGCACTCTACTTGAAGGAAATGTTGGTCCAATTCAAGTTGCACAATCAGCCATGGAAAGAAGCTCTGAAGAAGATCTTGCAGTCCCAACTTGTCCTCTAGAGCAATAGATTGAAGAGTTTGACTTGAAAAACTTCATGCTAGAGGAAGAGTTCAATCAAGAGCAAGATTGTCTTCAAACAGCAAGAGGAAGGAGAAGCTGCTCCAAATCAAAAGAAGAGGAGCACATTCAGCTATGTGGGGGAGAAAAGTGTAGATCCAAAGGCTTTGAGCACAAAGTAGGCTATAGAAGAACCTTCACTTCTTCTTTCTACTTCATCTCTCTCGAGTTCTAGTGTTGAAGAAGAGTTTGATCTCTCAAACTCAATGTTGGAGGATGAAAGAAACCATGGTGATCAAGTTGTAGATCAAGAGAACACCATGGGAGAGGTTGAACATTTGCAGTAGGACAACAATGAGGTAGTTTACCTGTCTGATTTGGAGGACTGTTTTGATGAAGAAGAACCGGTTGAAATCACACCATCTTCTCCTTCATCATCCATCTTCCAAACACAAGAACCTGTTGTCATGGAGGAGAAATTTCATTTGCAGCAGCCTGCATCTTATAGCAGCTCTTTGGAATCAAGATTGGAAGATTTAAATCTTCCATGTTCTTCATTGGAGGAAGAGAAAGGGCAGAAAAAGTTCTACCATTTCTTCCACACCATCCATTCAAGAAGGTCTGCAAGAAGATTCCATTTTTGGAATGGAAAATCAGAGTTATGGGCATATCAAATGGATCAGACCTTGCCCAATCAGGTATTTGGCTTCATTGGAGCCAAAGGAGAAGCCACAACAGTCATGCTTGCCTCTAAGCATGAGGATGATATGCAAAGTTCCAAGGATCAGCTGTCATACCTCTTCAATCCAAATGCAAAGCAACTAAAAGAGGTATTGGATTTGTTTTCAGTTGACACCTTGCTAATTTGGGTAGAAGACCAACTTCTTGTTGATTTTCCACTCATCCTAGCAGCCATACTCAGCTCCAAATCATTTGCATGGCTGCCAATTTTGAAGAAAGGAAGCTATTTTACACAACCAGTTGCAGGGTTTGTTTAGCTCACCTTTGCTTCTAGTTAGAGTAGAGTAGGTAGGTTTTCTTTCAGCAGAAGAAGTGCTTGTGCACACTCTACATGTTCCATTTGGAGCATGTATGATTTTTAGTTTTGTACATAGTTTTTGGTGTTGTTGTATTGCTCTTGCACAGTCCATTCAAAGTGGCATTTTGGTGAAGATCAACTCCAAGTTTAGTGGGTTTCCAAGTAGCTCAGAGGTCATATTTTCATAGTTTAGATCAGAATCAGTTCATCAGGCTTGACTCCATGCCCAATGGATGCTTCAAAGGCCACTGATCATTCATCTAGCAGGTAGATGACCCCTCTGAGTCACCAAAATTGTTATCCAAAATGAGCCCCCTACTTATTTTGGCTAACTTGCCTTCATTCTTTCCTTCCTTGTGCTTCAATATCAAATTTTACACATTTTAAGCACTCAAAATTTTTTAGAAATGGCTTCATCAGATAGGATTTTTCTTCCCTTTCAGAAAGGTAAAATTTTCCTCCTAACTCCTTGTAATTTTTGAGTTATGGCTCGGAGAGTTTTTGGGGAAATTTTTCCTAGCAGAAGGCCCGCGACCAATGAGATGCGGCACACGTGGCAAGGTAGAGGATGGATGTTGGGGGATGTTGGATTTTTTGGCACTTTGGTCAAAAGGCATAGAGGAAGAAGTTCACCCATGGGCCCGTGGAAGGAGGAAAATATGTTGGCTAAGGCCCGCCGAGCAATGAGGTGCACGCCACGTGTCTGTCCATGCCATGGGAGTCGGGGGGTGGAAGGATTTGGAAAAATTTTCCAAAGTTGCAAAAAAGGTGCAAAAGGAAAATTGAGCACAACCCCGGCCCCATGATTAATCAAATGGTGCCACGTGGCCACATCATCAGAGTGGAGTGGAGGTGGGCCATTTGGAGGTAAATTGGGAAATTTTCCCAATAAAAATTTAAAAGGCGCAAAGGGCAAAAATGATCTTGAGGCCCATTTCCATCAATGATCAGCCAAGGGTGACACATGGTAGTAGAGTGGTGGGGTGTGAGAATTTTGGGAAATTTTCCCAAATTCAAAAAAGGGGAAAATTTTCAAGTTTTGGCCCGCCAACCCGAATTTTGCCCTAAAATTGCCATTTTTGCCCTAAATCTTCAGAGGGGCATAACTTTTGATCCGAGCTCGATTTTCATGTTCTTTATATCATTGGAAAGATGGTGAAATTATCCACATGATGGAATATTCAATTTTTAATTTTGATGGAGATTTGTGGGAGAAAAATGGGAAAACATCCCTGGCATGAAAAAACACAGAAAATGACTCCAACCACCAAAATTAATGAAGTATGGGCCTCTGTTTTGCTCTGTAAAGAAATGTACTTCAAAGTATGGGATTTTTCATGGAAACCCATCATTTTTAGGCCAATTAGATGAATCTTGTTGGTGGTTGAAGTTCCAAATCAATTTTCCCGCATTTTCTCCTTTCTTCCATTTTGCTCGATGGTTAAAAGCTAGTTTTGGCTCATTTGTAACAAGTTGTTCATCATTCTTCTCTGCCTCTCCCTTATTTTCTTCCCAGGGTTGAAAATGGAGTTTGAACCTCTTCCCCTACTCTGTAATGGTTTTTCCTCTTATCCATGAAATGATGTTTTGTGTAAACTTCTGGAGCAATAAAAACATGTTTTGTGATGCATTTGTCCATCCTTGCTCATTTTTGCTTGTTTTCTTCTTGCCTCTCTTCATTGCAGGTATTTGTGCATGTTTGAATGTTCATTGTAGGTTTTGGAGCTGTGTTCATGGAGTTTTGGAACATTTTTTGTGTGAAATCCATCCTTGGTTTTGTGATGCACTTGTCCATCCTTCCCATTGCTCACCTCTTCTTGTTCCATGGTAGTTTTGATAGATGTTCAACATTTTCCTTCTTTGGTGTATCACCATTTTAGTGTAGGCTCTATTTTCCCTCTTTTCTCTCTCTCTGTCTCCTTGGCATAGTTAGATTAGGATTAGATTAGCTTTCCTGCACTGGAATAGCTTGTGGTAGGTAGTTTAGGAAGAGGAACCAACCTTCTCTGGAGAGCTTTCCCCATTTGCAAAGGTCCCACACTTTGGGAAAGCTCAATGTTGTGCATTCACACCAAATGACATTGCCTTAGAAAATCTAGATCCATAGGTCATTTTGGGGTGTTGTGAATTTGCACTAACAGTTTTGGCATGCCCGGTGGGACCTTAGAGGTCTTCCACTTTTTTTTAATAGGTTGGTGTGTTCTTGTTAAGGATTCAACCTTTGGAGGCATATTCAAAAGCACATTTGGTGACTCCATCTGGTAAATAACTCATTCTCTGAGTTGCTGAGACCCTCTTTCCATTCATTTTCATTCATTTTCCATTCATTCTTCTTTCCATCTCTTCCATCTTCTTTCATTCCATGAATTTGTGCAATCATGACTTCATTTCCATCATGGAATTCACATTTACAACAACAGCAATATATTCCACCTCCAACATGTTTTTCAAATCCTTCAGATCAACATTTTGATCAAATTCAAAATCAGTATGCATATCCATATGAGCAATGCAAAATCAGTTTGGCTATGAAGCACATCAAGCACAAGGATACGCATATGATGAGGGAAGTCAAGAAGAAAGTGTAGATTTGTTGGAGAAAATCCAAAAAATGGAGGTTGGCATGGTGCAATCAAGGGCTCAAGCACAAATGAAGGCATTTTAGATTGGTTTTAGAGCACCCTGTCCATGGGGAGGCCCTTTTCCAAGACATTACAGCCCTCAAGAGAAGCTGGACTTCATGATTGAGATGCTGCCCCAACTTACACAATGGACACTGGAGATAGAGACCTATAAACTTGGTGTTGAGAAACCTTGTCAATGGGTAAGTTCTACACCATCATCTAGTTTTTCTCTTTCCATTCCTCAAGCAAGCACCATCTCATTTTGAATGCCAAATTCAAATCCATCCCATGCTGCCCCAAGTGTTGATTCCATTTCTCCATCCCCTAGTCTTCCACCCCATCTCAATTCTTTTCCTTTTCCCTTCCAAACAACCACTCCCTACAAAGAAACAAAAGTTTCTATCTCCTCCAACACCACAAAAAATTGCAAAATCAATTGAGTTACAACCCACCCCTCCTCTTGCATTCCCAAATCCATGTTGGGAAGATAAAAATCAGAATTCCAGTCAAGGAAAAAAAATAGCAAGAAGAAGAGCCAAACAAGGATGAAAAGATTAAAAGTTTGTTGAATTTGGCTCTTAAATTTGGGATTACAAAAATCCCCTTGATGGTGAAACCAATAGAGGAGGTTAGAGTTGAAGAATGAGTGGTGGCCAAGGCTGATTTTTTTACAGCAAAAGAAGAGAAAAAAGAAGAAGCAGATCAACAATCAGTTTTCTCAGAATGTAGTGTCCATGTTGGCACTCTACTTGAAGGAAATGCTGGTCCAATTCAAGTTGCACAATCAGCCATGGAAAGAAGCTCTAAAGAAGATCTTGCAGTCCCAACTTGTCCTCTAGAGTAAAAGATTGAAGAGTTTGACTTGAAAACTTCATGCTAGAGGAAGAGTTCAATCAAGAGCAAGATTGTCTTCAAACAATAGAGGAAGGAGAAGCTACTCCAAATCCAAAAGAAGAGGAGCACATTCCAGCTGTGGGGGAGAAAAGTGCAGATCCAAAGGCTTTGAGCACAAAGTAGGCTATAGAAGAACCTTCAGTTCTTCTTTCTACTTCATCTCTCTTGAGTTCTAGTGCTGAAGAAGAGTTTGATCTCTCAAACTCAATGTTGGAGGATGAAAGAAACCATGGTGATCAAGTTGCAAATCAAGAGAACACCATGGGAGAGGTTGAACATTTGTAGTAGACAAAATGAGGTAGTTTACCTGTCTGATTTGGAGGACTGTTTTGATGAAGAAGAACCGGTTGAAATCACACCATCTTCTCCTTCATCATCCATCTTCCAAACACAAGAACCTGTTGTCATGGAGGAGAACTTTCATTTGCAGCATCCTGCATCTTATAACAACTCTTTGGAATTAATATTTGAAGATTTAAATCTTCCATGTTCTTCATTGGAGGAAGAGAAAGGGCAAAAAATTTCTACCATTGCTTCCACACCATCCATTCAAGAAGGTCTACAAGAAGATTCCATTTTTGGAATGGAAAATCAAAGTTATGGGCATATCAAATGGATCAGACCTTGCCCAATCAGGTATTTGGCTTCATTAGAGCCAAAGGAGAAGCCACAACCAGTCATGCTTGCCTCTAAGCATGAGGATGATATGCAAAGTTCCAAGGATCAACTACCATACCTCTTCAATCCAAATGCAGAGCAACTAAAAGAGGTATTGGATTTGTTTTCAGTTGACACCTTACTAATTTGGGTAGAAGACCAGCTTCTTGTTGATTTTCCACTCATCCTAGCAGCCATACTCAGCTCCAAATCATTTGCATGGCTGCCAATTTTGAAGAAAGGAAGCTATTTTACACAACCAGTTGTAGGGTTTGTTTAGCTCACCTTTGCTTCTAGTTAGAGTAGAGTAGGTAGGTTTGCTTTTAGCAGAAGAAGTGCTTGTGCACACTTTGCATGTTCCATTTGGAGCATGTATGATTTTTAGTTTTGTACATAGTTTTTGGTGTTGTTGTATTGCTCTTACACAGCCCATTTCAGTGGCATTTTGGTGAATATCAACTCCAAGTTCAAAGTGGGTTTCCAAGTAGCTCAAAGGTTAGATTTTCATAGTTCATATTAGAATCAGTTCATCAGGCTTGACTCCATTCCTAATGAATTATTTAAAGGCCACCGATCATTCATCTAGTAGGCAGATGACCCCTGACAGTCACCAAAATTATTATCCAAAATGAGTCCCCTGCTTATTTTGGCTAACTTTCCTTCATTCTTGCCTTCCTTGTGCTTTAATATCAAATTTTACACATTTCAAGAACTCAAAGGTTTCTGGAAATAGCTTCATTAGATAGGATTTTTCTTCCCCTTTCCAGAAAGGTAAAATTTTCCTCCTAACTCCTTGTAATGTTTGAGTTATGGCTCGGCGGAGTTTTTTGGGGAAAGTTTCCCTAGACAGGCCCATGGCCAATGAGAAACCGACAAATGGCAAGGTGGAGTGGTGGGTGTCGGGGGATGTTGGAGTTTTTGGTGCTTTGGTCAAAAGGCACAGAGGAATAAGTTCACCCGTGGGCCCACGGAAGGAGGAAAATATGTTGGCTAAGGCCCGCCGAGCAATGAGGTGGCGCCATGTGTCCTGTCAGCGGCGGGAGTCGGGGTGGCGGAAGGATTTGGTGAAATTTTCCAAAGTTGCAAAAGGTGAAAAGGTGTGCATTGAACCCATGGCCCCATTGATTAATCAAATGGCACCACGTGGCCACATCAGTGGCGGAGGTCGGGCTGCGGAGGTAAATTGGGAAATTTTCCCAATGAAAATTTAAAAGGTGCAAAGGGTAGAAAATGATCCTGAGGCCCACAGATCAGCCAGAGGGTGACACGTGGTAGTGGAGTGGCGGGCGTTGAGTGGTGTATCACCATTTTAGTGTAGGCTCTATTTTTCCCTCTTTTCTTTCTCTCTTTGTCTCCTTGGCATACTTAGATTAGGATTCGATTAGCTTTTCTACACTGGAATAACTTGTGGTAGGTAGTTTAGGAAGAGGAAGCCTGACCTCTCTCTGGAGAGATTTCGCCATTTGCAAAGGTCCCACACTTTGGGAAAGCTCAATGTTGTGCATTCACACCAAATGACATTGCCTTAGAAAAGCCGATCCATAGGTAATTTTGGAGGTCTTTGTGAATTTTCACTAACATGTCCTAGATAACACCCAGACTTAGTGTCCACCCTCTCATATGGGTAACAACATGGAAAACTGACAACCAGACCCTCTTTCTTAACCACTCAAGGAAGGAAGCTCTAAACAACTTCTAATTAACTCTTCCTAACCTAGAACACAACCACTACTATCCAACCACAAGGATCACATCATACAACTCATCATTCCAACAACTCCAATAAGGAAGGGTCTCAACAAAGGGCTTAATGCATCATACAATTAAATCAAGTTTTAGGACTTGTAAAACAACACATTTTCAAAGGGGAACCAAGTTTCCATTATACTAGAAGTTCACAAATTCAATTTAATCGACATTCTTAGTTACCCTAGGTTTAGACAAAATGTTACTAAGCAAGCACAACAACTAAAACAACTTATTATTATTTTAAGATCATTTTAATTATGGTAGTTCAAATGAAAAGAGTAATGTAATATTTCTTCATGATTATTATTTTTTTAATTTTCAAACAAGTTTTTTTCTTGGATTCAAAAGTGTGCTAGGTTTACAGTTCATGTCTCAAGTTTTCTAGTGTTCTGATGGCCCAAGCTTTTGAACCTTTGCTTTCATACTAAGTTTAATGCTTGGTTAAAACAACCCACTTGAGAACCATGAACAACCTAGGTTTAGTTAGAAAATTATGGAATAATTTTTTTAAAAGGTGTTAGGAGTTAACAACCGAAGTATCAAGGACAATTAAATTCAACTGATAAATTTTCCCATTATAATATTTACTAATTCCACATTAAAAAGAAACAAGAGTAATAATTCCACACCTAGTTCAAATCTCCCTAGGGATTAATTTAATTACTGATCACATTGACATTTTAGCTAAATATTTCCTGATTAGAAATATTAGGGTTAAGGGACCCAAAACAATTAAATACCCAAGGTATTTAATTCCACAAGATCAAGACAAGAGTAGGGTTTAATTACAGTGAGAAAGGAAATACATAATTAAAATCAACAGAGTAAGGTCTCACTTACCCATTCCCAGAACTCGATTGAGGGACTCTACAACTAGGTTACAAGGCAACAACTATCATTAACGAGTTCCGAACAATTCAAATCCACAAGAACAAAATTCTCTTTTATTAACAATTCTCAGAGGTCACAAGGTCCAAAAATTAGTCTAGAAGTTTCAGTTAGGTTTAGGGAGAAATTTTACCCCCATACCCATTCTCTAACAAGCTAAGAGTTTTAAATTGATTTTTCTCACACTTAACACATCCAAAATTTCTCTAAATTATTCCCATTGGATAGGAAATTTTCTCACCTTTCCGGTGATATAAAGAAGTCCTACTAACTCCTTCTAGAACTAAAGATATGGTCAGGCAGAGCTTAGGGGTCAAAATTTCCCCAAGGGGACACGTGTCAAGCAGGGGAAGAAGACCCTTGGTCGGGTTAGCAGCTCACGGGGTGGTTTTGGAATTTTTTTCTAGCATGGGAGAAAAATCAATTTACACCTATGCCTCCATTGTGCCAATAGGGACATGTGGTGCTCCACCATTCGCCATGGGGAGAAGGGAGAGGGACAAGTGCGGTAGTGGGGTGTCTTGGGAAAATTCGCCGAAGGGAGGAGAAAAGGGGAAGTTAGGCGCGCGGGTCCACGTGTCCGCAGGGAAAGGTTTTCCCAAGGTAGGGTGGGAGTGTGGGCCATAGAAAATTTTAAGAAAATTTTCTGAAAAACAAAACTTAAAAAAATGAGCTCATAAAGGTTCCACCCCTCCACCAAGCCATGTGGTAGCCTGTGATTGGCTGCAGGCCAGCGGGGAAAGATAAGAAAATTTTCCAAAGTTTTCTAAAAAGTGTTAAGGAAAAAAATAGTGTCACACCTCCGCTACTACCCCGTGAGAACATGTGGCAGCCTCTAATTGGCTATGGTCCGGCGGAGGAAAAGTTGAAATTTTTCCTGAGAAAAAAATATTCATAAAAATTTCTAATGGCAATTCGACGGGAAATTTTTGGGTTACGGGCCCACTAAGGAAAATTTTCCCAAATTTTCTTGCCAAGGAACAAAAACTTCAAAGTGTCATAACTTTTGCTAGAAAGCTCGAGTTTAGGAAAATGAGGACTTTTGGAAAGCTCTCGATGCCCTCTTTGCACATCAAAAATAATTTTTACTTTTTGATAATGTTTAAGGGTTCAATTTTGTACAAATGATCTGCAATATTTTAATTAGCAAACCTGGAAATTTCTAACTTTTAAATTGATTAAATTGGATCTCCTCCTTCTCTCAACATGCCAAACAAACATGGAGAATGTATTTAGGGAGGGTTTAAAGTGTTTTAGAAAGGTGAATTTGTTCAATTGATTTTAATTTGTATTTTTTTTTCAACAATTGATAGAAAACAAGCGTGAAAGGGATTTGGCTCGAATTTGCAATGTTAAAAATTGTTTTTCATAAGTGTTCTTTGTTAATTGAGTTCCTTGATAATATATCATTGGTAAATTTTAATTTTTCCAAGTTGATTTAAATGTGCATGTCCGAATCATTGTGCATTTTTATTAAGTTCATTTGTCAGTTTAAGTTTATTTGAAATTCCATTTCTAGATTTTTTTATCAAATTTATCATTTGAGTGTGGTTTTTATTTCTAAACTAACCCAATACATTTAGTTTTTACAAACAAACCATTTCAAAGTTAAATTGAAAATTTGATTTTCAATTTAATATATATCAAAAGAGACAATGCAATACAATTTCTATACACACATTACTTCTTTTTCCATTTTCTAAACAAAGATTCCAATCCCAATTTGATATTTCCAATTCATCACAACAATGCAAATGAGAGATGAAATTACAATTCTCTATTGAATTAAATTATACAACTTACATCTTTCAATGTCGAAAGCAATAACAAAATTATTTTTCTTTCCCAATGTATGAGCGAGAATGCAAGTGTCTTTCACATTTCAAATATATAACTTCATAATCAATTTACATACATATTTCTTCACAAAATTCATATTACAATTTCATCCACTTCAAGTGGGAAAGGATCACAAATGAATTTGTTTCACAAGGGACTGTCAAAACTGCATTTTCCTTTGCTCGAATAAGCAACATGCAACTTCCATTTCCTTCCAATTTGATCACAACAAAAGAAGGGAAAAGACAACGCTCTCCACCCAACAAAGACATCCAACAAAAGGAGTAGCCATCCTTCATCATTGGCCCCCGAGCCCCAACCATAATACAATAAGAGGTGTAATTCAACCCATGGCAACAACTGGCTTCCACAACACACAACATTCTTTCAAACATGTACATTTCAATATAAAACATAACTCAACACAAAACAACAGTTTACAACTGTAATAGAAAACATTCAAATCAAAACTCAGGCTTGATCATGCAAGCCAAAGGAGCAAGGCCTATGGGGGAAGCTACTTATGCCTCCCAATTGGGAATTGGGCATCCATCAATAACAACCTGCCAAATAATTCATCACACACATTTCCTTATGCCCCCACAAATCCCTCCTTATGCCCCCCCATGGATTCCCCATAGTCTTCTCCTACACCATTCTATGGCAATCTACCCAACCAACCAATAGTTAAATCAAACCATGCACCATTCACACAACACAACAAGAAAAATAACAACATAAAAGATAGATTAAACTCCTACCTCTCCATGGTAGCTTTTGTTTCCAAAAAAAAGCTTCAAATGCCAAGAACACAGTCCAAAACAACAATGCCAAGTATGAAGTTATCTCCAAATTCCTCCACAATCCACAAGAGCTCCAAACAACAAAAAAATGCGCCCCAAGGGAGAATGCAAAAAGATTCAACAACCCCCAAACAAGTAAAAAGTTTCAATTATATAGAAGAGGAGAGAAGAGGATGATGTGGATCCATGTAGGATGCCACATCACACATCCTCAAATTCAAACACAAAAGACAAAATCCATTCTCCCAAGCACAATAAAGAGGTGGGTGAAAATATGAAAAGTTACTTGCACACTCCAAAAAGTCCACACCTCAAGGGACAAAAAATTAATTAAAATGTAAGAAAGTGCAATTAAAAACATGCAACATGACTCATAAAATTCATTAAAAAAGTCACAAATCACTTCTCCAACCATAAGTATGGTTGGTAAATTAAATTTAGAGGCATGGGACAAGTTTTACTTGTCCCACAAGCCTCCAAAAATAGCCCCCAATGACAGATTCGAATTTCCATGGAGGTAGAGTTTTCTTGCTCCAAAATCAGACTTAAAGAAACTCTTACACAACTTACACATCCCTTTCAAATTTAGTACAAACAACCAAAAACTTTCATTATTACTTTCCCATATCCCAATTTGATTTATTTAAATTTTAATCATAAGATTTCTCACATTAATCTATCACAATTTTAATTAAATAAAAAAAGGAACACATTACTAATAAAATACATATAACAATAATAAAAGAAACACATTAATAAAATATACAAACCCATGGTCACATGTAAAGGTAATCCCCCATGGGAATCCATAACAAACTACAACACACACACAAAACAAGTTGCCATGGTGACCTTGTCGAATTCACCTAGAATTCTATTGTGGTTGGTCTCCAATCCCCTGATGTTTGTTGTGATATTTTAAACCTACAAAACACAAATACCTCCTTTGGCCTCGTGGCCATATCAGAACGTCCAAAATGAATATATAATATAATCACAAAATCATCTATACATATGAATCACAACAATCATCAAGGTAATCAACGAAATCATTTACAATTTATATCGACAACTATATCATCATCAAATATTTTCCCTTTTCTAGGTTTACTCATAATCTCCAAAATCACGTGTCGAATAACTTCCATTAAACATCCATGTCAATAGTATATCATCATCCACATATGAGTGTCTCTAATAATCACCATGCATCATATATAATCAGATTCAACAATAATCCAGGATCTGACATCTAACACCATACTAAATCCAAACTATAAGGATGTCCATCATAGAGTCTACAGTATCATGATCAGAATAAAAGTGTCGAAGGAAAGTGGTCACTACAACTTCTTAAAATTCTTCTTCTCCTAGGAACTCAATGACCAATGGTGTTTGAAAAATGGGAGAATTTGAAGGGGGAGTATCAACAAGAGTCTTGACAAGATTTCTAGGTGCACTATTTGAAGAACTAGATGGAGAGGAAGCTTGAGAGAAGGAGTATGGATTATCTCTAATTCATTCTTGCTAATTTTTAAAATCCTCAAAATTGGAATCAACAACACCTCTCAACCTGCTCAACCTGGTGTATATTCCTTAGCCAACTTTTGGAAACTTTTGCAATGGGAACATGAAAGAACACTGTGGAATGTGAAAATTCATGTGCACAAATCAGCACTGTATCTTTCAGAAATAGACTTTCATGAACTCTTGTTTTCAATTTTTTTTTAAATTTTAAGACCTTGCGGTCGTATATTGGGTTTATATGCTATTAAATCTACCCCACATTGGGTGCCAAAATCTATTGGCAAGAAAAAAATTTTAGGTGGACAAACTTGTAGATTTCTTGCCAATGCTCGGGAATCTAAGTCTCTCTTCTTAACCAAAGTGTAGCTTATGTTTATGCATACACATGAAAAGGTAGATTTATATGGTGGCCTTTTGATGGAATATCCAACAAAAACACTCCACTAACCCTATGGAAAAGCTTGTAGATACTTGTAAGAGAGAACTTTGTTTGAAGAGTGGGAAAGGGGAGTGAGAAATTAGATAGGAGAACTAATGTTGCAGGTAGAAAATCAGATTCCTACATACATCAATTAGAAGTTTTATCACATGCATTATAATTAGGAGGAAACAACTCTACACATAACAACAAGACCAAATGGAATTTATGATCACAAAGTCTCAATAAACCCCTTAGTAAAAAAGGCTCAAAATCCTTCTTCTTGTATTGATTTCTTAAACCAAGTTGTACATAGTATGAGAATGGAGGAAAAAGAGAGAGTGGGGGAAAGGAATAATTTTTCTATCTCCTTTGTTCTCTCAAGGTAGAATGCACTCTTGAGCTTACAAAATTAATGACCAACCCTTTGAAATGGGAATGGTTTTACAATTTATAGAATGAGAGGTGACTTATCATCTTCCTCATGACCCTCCATATGCCTTATTTCTAACTTTAGACTATTCATATTCCTACAAAATATTTAAGTCCCTTTTATAAAATCAAGGTGACTTAATTTACATTATGTTTCTAAAGTCACTTTTAAGTGACTTAAAGGCATATCAAAAAGTGCAAACCCCAACAAAGAATTAGAAAATTTGAAGGGAGAGAAATTTTGGGGAGAGGGAAGAGAGATAAGAGGAGAAGATGTTTCCGATGAAGTTTGTTGATCCTCATTGATGGAAAAATCCAAATGCAATGAAACTATGAATCTTTGAAGTCCTTGCATACTATGAAAATCCTTCGAATCATCTTGTGAATGCTTTCAAGTTGAGAAAATTGTTTTGTTGATGACATAACTCCCATCCTACATATGATATACTATTTTTAGTGAGAGGTGATTTTTCCTCTTCTCGACCATCGTGATGTGATTAACTCCCTCATTCACACACTACCCTTTCCTCAGCCACTTTTTTGGGGTGACTTACTATTTTTTATAAGCACCTATATAAGGGACTTACTATTTTTAATAAGTGGTCATTTTCATTATAATCTAATTTGAACACTCATTATGGCTTCCGTGTGATCTTAAATGCCCATTGCCTTTGTCTCAGCTGATTTTGATGATGACTTTCTAAACATAGCAAGTCTATATAGGAAAACTTACTATTTTTAGAAAGTGTGTTTCCAGTGCTTTCGATTTGTGATGGAACATACTTTTTTGGACTTGTCTTGTTGTTACGATCACACCCTCCAAATTTCACATAGTTTTTCCGACTAGAATGATTGGAAATAATTTTTTTAATTTTGACTTGGTAGTGGCTTCGAGCATGGAGCTACCATGGCATCCATTAACGGAGCTTGAAATTTTTAGGTCTCATTTTTATCTCCATTTCACATGAAAACACATCCATTGCAATATTTTTTTATTTGGATCCCATGTGTAAGTTTTTAGTTTGTTTCCATTGCGAGTGATGGGAAATCCGACGAATGTGAGTCGGTGCATGAAGTGAGGAGTGTTTTGGAGAAAATGATTCTGGGCACCATTTGACCTCTTTTTTTTTGCATATTTATTGTCTTTCAAAATTTTAAATTCTTCAAAATACTACATCTTGGTCTAACTTGTACTTTACAAGATATGAGGATTTTTCGATCGGGTGGCTTCGTAGTTATCTGGTGAAAAATCTCCATTTTCTCTTCGTTCTTCATCATTTCACTCCATTTTTCTCTGAGGCCTACATATTATTGTGCATTCATGGTGTGGAGAGTGTGGTGATCATGATGAAACTAGTTTGGATCATAATTGGTAGACTGGTTGTCTGAACAAGCTTGAGCAAAGCCATGACATGGTGAGGAGTTGTGGAGGATAAATGAGAGGAAGAAAACAACTAAGTGCCAGATTTAAATTTTAAAAAAATACACATGTAGGGGCTGGTAATATTTTTGTGTACCTAATGTCCCTCACATCAAGGACATGAGGGAAATCAATTTCCATGGTGGTTAGGAGGACAACACATGTCCTTGATCCGACAAAGAAGGGATTTTCTTGAAAAATGCACTTGGGGGCTGAAAGTTGGTCACGTGGGTGACCAAAAGACTCCCCATAGGGTATAGGCACATTTTTCCATGTTTTTGTCCCTCACCTTAAAGGGACATGAGGGACATCAAATTCCACGGTGGTCCTGGAGCTGACATGTGTCCTTGATCGATGACAGGGAGTTTGAGCTCAAAAATGCACTTAGGGGTTGAAAGTCGGTCACGTGGGTGACCAAAAGAATCCCCATAGGGGCTGGAAAATTTTTCAAGGGATAATGTACCTGACCTCAGGGACTTTGGGGACATAAAATCCCTCCAGGCTCCTAGTGTTGACATGTGTCCTCCGAAAATTAACTAACTGCTAGTCTATCTCCAAGAGGGTGACCTGGAATGATGATAACTTGATCTCATGGTGGAATGTATTGGTGAAATTTTATAAGATCCTAATGGGAAATGGAATTTTGAATCCAATGGTTGTGGTATTATGTCTTTATTCATCAATTTGATCTCTAAAAAATTGTAATTTTGATATGAGACTCCACTTGTTCTTGAGAAAATATTCTGTAAATCCTATCCACCAAGGTGTTTTGAAAAATATGATTTCACCATATTGTATGTCTTGGAATCGTCTTTGAAGATATGTTTTTTTTACTTCTAACTCCATCCGGAGCTCCTAGAATCACCTTCCAAAGCTCAACAGATTGTTTTAGGCTAGTGTACTATTTAGGCTTATGAACCATGTTTTTACTCGATTACTCCAAGTCTTTCATAACTTCCCCAAAACTTATTAAATCATATTCATGATGTTATAATGCCTTCAATTCAATTCCATGTTGAATTAGGACCTTCCATTCCACTCCAGGAGGGTTGATCCAGTCCTAGGAAGGCCAGTGATATCCCTTCCAAAACTTCCAGGAGATAGCATCTTTTGATGGACTCCTAAAATCACCAAGGGGGTTGATTTGAATTTCCTAAATCACCTATGGGAATGAATTAACACCAATCAGGAGGTTACTGGACTAACTAGATAGACTTGGGGTGCCTGGGAATGATAAGACATGAAAAATTTGGCATAGGGGTATAGTTGTCATGCTCAGAAATTTTCAATTTCCTTGTTGCACATTTACACGACAACGATGAAGAACTCATTCGGGAGTTATTTGGTGAGGTAGAATCAGGAGCACATTTTGATGAAATAGATGAGATAAATCCCACACTAATTAAGCACACTTGTTGTGAGAAAGAGAAAGGTAAGATGGTCTATGTAGTGGATGATGAAGAAGTAGAAAATCTGGATATATATCATTCAATAGGTATGCGCGAAGTGTGAGACAATGTAGAGAAAAACATGCACACCTATCATGAACCTATGAAGACCAAGAAATTGAACATTGGCATGGATAATGAACCTAAGGAGGCAATAATTTGGGATTATTTGACCTATTATGAAGTGGCAAAGATAATTGAGTTACTATGAGATTTTTAGGACTTATTTCCTAGGGGCTACCATGAGTTAAAAGGAGTGCATGAGTCATTAGGAGAGATGAATATTAAGCTAAAGGAAGGTGTGCACCCAGTCAGGAAGATACCTTATAGGATGAACCCTAACCTACGCGTAAAAGTTAAGGAAGAAATTGACAAAATGTTGAAATCTGGCATCATCAAGCCCCTAGAGGAATCAAAGTGGGTTAGCCCCATGGTAATCAATATAAAAAGATGGTCAGATTAGGATTTTTGTGGATTATAGGGAACTGAATGTTGTATGTTTGATTGATCCTTTTCCTACACCTTTCATAGAGGAAATATTAGAAGGCATTGCAAGGTGTGAAGTTTATTCTTTTACAGATGGATTCTTTGGGTATCATCAGGTTAGAATTGCACATGAGGATCAAGAGAAGATGAATTTCACCACTGAATGGGGAATTTTTTCATATATTGTGATGCCCTTTGGTTTGAAAAACATGCATGCTATATTTTCGTGCATAGTTGTTCAAGCATTCTAGGATTTTATTCACAACTTCCTACATGTTTACTTGGATGATTGGATGGTGTATGGACTTGTTAAGGATCATTGTGAAAATTTATGCCTAATGTTTGAAATATGTAGATAGTTAAACATATCTTTAAACATCAAGAAGTGCATGTTTGCTACACCTTTTGGAAATTTGTTAGGGCATATCATATGCAAGGAAGGTTTTTGGTGGATCCACCTAAGGTTGTAGTTATTGTAGGCCTAGAAGATCCTACCAATTAGAGTGAGGTGTGCAGATTATTGGGTCACATAGGGTATTATAGAAAATTTATCAAAGGGTATGTAAAGATTATCACACCCTTGGAAGAATTATTAAAAGGAAAAGGGATGTTCTGTTGGGGGGAACCACAACAGCGCACATTTGAAGCATTGAAGGAGAGACTTACAACAATGCCTATTCTATGTTTTCCTTCATGGAACCAACCATTTCATGTACATGTGGACACCTCTAGCACAACCATTGGCGTGGTGTTAGCTCAACCTAGAGAGGGTATTATAGATCATCCTATTTATTTTACTAGTAGAAAGTTGAATCCTCTGAGTAGAATTATACAATAATAGAGCATGAGGCCTTGTCGATGATCTATGTGCTGCATAAATTTAGATAGTATTTACTAGCAACACCTTTTGTATTTTATACTGATCACATGGCATTAAAATAATTGGTAAATAATCCCATTTTATAGGGGCACATATGTTGATGGGTGCTCTTATTCCAGGAATTTGATTTCATAGTTGTGGTAAAACCAGGTAAAAGTAATTCTAACCCAAACCACTTATCAAGGATTCAGTTAGGGGAGGATGTGTAGAAAATTGAAGATATAATGCCAAATGCACAGTTATACAGGTTACATCACGCACCTTAAAAATTGGAGGATATTGTTGTCTTTTTCTACATGGGTGTGGTACCATAAAGAATGACAAAGCATTCGAGAATAAACAACTTACAATTCATGTGGCACCCTTTATGTTGATCAGTGGAGATTTATACAAACTAGGCTCGAGATGAAGTATTGTGTCGGTGTGTACTAGAGCATGAGCGCACATATATCATGGAAGAGGCTCATGGTGGTATTGCAGGTGGGCACTATGTAGGTGACACCACCGTGCACAAGATTATACTCACTGGATTATGGTGGGAGACCCTATACAAGGATTGTAAAGAGTATTGTAAGGTGTGTGATCACTATTAATGCCTTGGAAAACCTAGGAAAAGATATGAAATTCCTTTGAGAGGCTGTGTGCAATGGTTTTGTACTTTTTAGGTAAGTTAGATGAATGAGAAATAACACCTAAATAGTTCTATAACAAAGCTAATGACAAAATCTAAACACCATCAAATATGAGAGCTAAACAAGATTAATACCTAGCATAATGCATTAACTTTGAATTAACATGCTAAAGTATTTAAACCTATACTTCTCTAGATTACCAAAAAACAAGTAAATGGACCTAAATAAGCTCCATGGCAATCAAATTTGGTTGCCCTTGATATTTCCAAGAACTTAGGAATGGGGGCTTATCAAAGCTTGGGCTACAAGATCCCTTTTGACACCTCCCATATGACCTAAGAACTTTAGGCTAGAATAGGAACCTTAGCTCCTCAAGATGATGAACTCTCAAGAAAACAAAAAGCAAGCTCTTAGTCTCTTTTGCTATGTACTTTACATTTTATTTCTCAAAGAGTTTAGGTGTGTGTATAAAGGTAAGAGGAGGGCTCTTTATATAGCCCAAAGGATGGAGGATTCAACACATCCTCATGAATGTGGGATAAAGTAGATGTAGAGTTAGTTATGGATAAGGGGGGTTTAGATGGGGTTAAGTTAGCTTTAGAAGGGTTTAGTTTGTCCTCAAGTGGCTCATGTGGATAAAGGGGGTGTATTAATTAATCAAGGTGATTAATTAAATACATGTGTAAGCTTCTATAAGCTTTTAGATGGATATTAGTGTGATTTAGACCATTAGGAAGGGATTAAACCTAGAGATTTATTGATTTAATGAGAAGGGAGGCTAATTAATTAATAATAATTAATTAGACTAGATAGAAGGTGTAATTAATGAAGGGTCATTAATTAGGGTATGTGTTAGATAAGTTAATTAATTAGCTTAATGTAGTCAATTAACGGCAATGGAAGAGAAGATGAGCACTATTGACAATATGTCGTCAATTTGCGGGAAAGGAGATAATTAGCGTAATTTAAGTATTTAAATTGCTTAGGTGTAATTATAGGTGTCTACATTTTCCCCTCTTTGGGGTGGCGTAAGTTACATCACTTCAAATATAGTAGATGGAATAAAATTTTGAAGGGATAAAAGAAAAATTAGCAGGAGGGAGAGATGCCCCCTCAAGTGTCGATGGGGTGATGGAAGAAGTCGATCGGTGATCGAAAAAAGGTGAGAGATAGATAGAAGAATGGGATGGGACAGGATGCCCCAATGAGAGAGAAAAGTAGGAGTGAAAGGAAAGTGATAGAGAAGAAATATGGAGGGGAGAGAAGAGCTTAGCCTCTAGCCGTTGTTTATTTGGAATCAATTTGATGTCATCATATTGCCATAGGAACTACATCATCGGCCCTTATTAAAAATATAAGCATATGACAAAGGTAGAATGACACGAAAAGTCATACTACGAATAATTTTCCATTGTTTAAAGTACCAAATCCACACAACATACAATAATGTAATGCAATACGAGAAGGAAACAAGCTCATGTAACAGGGAAAACAAGTACAAATGCACATATCCAACCCAACAACAGTCAAGACAATTGTACAAATGTTTTGTTATCAGTGCTGAAGAGATCCACAAGTTCATGATTGATGAAAAGGGTTAAAAATGATGCTCCAAGCAAGGGTAGATGCAAGGGGAAATGACAATGGACATAGGGTACATGAAAAGCATTTATGCGCAACGAAACAACACCAAGCAACAAAAGTGCCCCAGAGTACAAACAAAGCAAGCAGATAGCTTTTTGAATGGTTGTAAATCCAGTGATCCATGAGTTGTATTAATCAGGGAAGATGTGAGACAAACCAACAAGATATGGAGAAAATACCATGCGCAAGACACAAGTTTCAGCCATAATAAGCAAGCTACCATTTTGAAGGGTTTTTTACTTTTTAGGATTTTTTTTATTTTTTAAAAAAAAATTTGGCCTTGTTTTTGGGTTTTTGATATATATATTGTTTTTTTTTGTTTTTTCTTTCTGAACCATGGTGAACAGTAGAAGAAAGTAGAAGAAGAAAGCAAAGGGCCTAGGGGTGACAGATAGTGGCCTAGGAGGAAGAAAGGAGAAACAAAGGACAAATAATGTCCTTGTTTAATGGAAAAATTAAGAAAAAATAATTATTTGAAAAATAATTATTGTACAAGAGTGTGAAGAAGAATAAAAATCACCAGGGAGCAATAAAATTGCCCGAGGGAGAAGAAAGGGGTATCAAGCAACAAAAATGCCCCAATATGGTGAAAAATAAGAGAAAAATAATTATTTAATAAAAATAATTATTCCACAGTGAACAGAGGAGAAAACGGTGATCGAAACGGGTCTCCTGGCCTTCCGAATAGTGAAAAACAGGTTAATATACCCCAGGGAGAGTAAAAACATCGCGAGTAATTCATTTTAAATAATTAGTTCGAAAATTTTTATTGTGAGGCTCTAACATTTCAGAGAACTATGGTGATCACATGGGACCGTTTGAGGTGTGTGGATGTAGTCCGAGGGTACCAACAACATGTGAAAAATGGCACTGTTTGTGAGTATCATAACCTTGCTCTTAAATTTTGTCATTAATGCCATAAATTAGGTCTTTTAGGCATAGAAAAATGCATAGGAACACCTTCACGCAGCACTGAAGCATGGGATAGGGTGCACATGCACCATTTTGGGGTCACGAGGCATGCATCTACAGGGTGTAGGCACCAGGTCGATGTGTGCATATGCGCGGCCACAAATCACACATACACACATGTGCATGCACACACATGAGCATATGTGCATGCATGCACACACGCTGAGAAAGGGGTACACACGCAAAAAGTGTGGCAAAGGCATGGAGAGGCAAGTGCCCATGCCCAAGCACAGGCACCAAATTGGTGGCATACATGCCAAAAAGGGCGCACACGCACCTGAAAGAGGGCACATGTGCCGAGAAAACACATGCGCATAAGCGCATGCACAGCTAAACATGGCGCACATGCCCAAAAGGGTGTGCAGACACCCTAGATAGGTAGAAAAATAGAGGAAAGTGTCCAAAAACGTGACACTTAGAAGAATTTTTAGGATTTTTGGGTTAACCCTAAAAGATGAGATAGATTTTTAGAGGAAATGCTAGAAACTAATGAGTGGCATGTTATTTTGCAGAGATGACTACCAGTGTTACAGATGTGGGAGTGTCACTCCCAGATTGCTAAGTTAGAGAAAGATGCACCAAGCGTGACCGCCGAGCGATGGCGATAGTCTTGGAGGTAGTGGGACTAGGCCCCATGGCTTTGATGCCTTCCATTATACTAGATTACTGAGCCTCCATTTGTGATAGCCGAGTGATGGCATAGCGAGAGCCAATGTTTCAGACTGCCCACAAGGGAGATGATAGTGACCATTGAGGATGTTTGGTAGATTCTGCATGTGCCCATGATGGGTACATTGATTGAGTATAGTTTAGATGTAGGGTTGATTAGAGTAGCCTACAATGCGCTATTTGGTGTGGATGACATCCCACATGATGGGATGACCATAGCTTTACATGAGTGCATCTCTAACCCGACATTACATCGGGGACCTCTCTATATCATGGTGCTTATCAATGGGTTCCTACTCACTGATAAGATAGGGACTTCATTCCCGAGAGGGTTACTTGCCATTGGTTCATGGAATTTACAGTGGGGAGAGATATTTGGGGTAGTGTGTACTAGCCCATTTATACTGGGACTTGCACTTGATCACATACCATGGTCAGAAGACCATGGGGCCAACATCATTATTACAGATATGGTCATGGGATCATATTGTTATCGGGCACCCTGTAGGCCCATTCTGCATTTGAGATCCCGAGGAGCCATCATACATGGCTTGGATAGTAGCTGGCGGAGATGTTCGTGGCCATCTTGGTAGCCTATTCAGATATAGGTGGGATTTCGATGAGCTAGTAGCGATATATGTCATTTGGCATCCATACAGGCACTTCTAGTGGCCAGAGGATGCCACAGAGCTCAACGTGTGCTTGGTGGAGCACTTTCTTATTGGTAGCCACAGCTACATCATGGAGTTGTATCATGTTGATAGGTGCTAGCAGCATCTCGGTAGAGTAAAGGGTGTCCCCCAGCCAGATATATGGCATGCACGTAAGGACTTAGAGAGGCAGACTATGGGGCCTTAGATTGTAGTGGCCTGAGCTAGGGCCAGTTTCACACAGGTGGTCCCCTAGGTATGGGACTTATTACGACGGTGAGAGACCCGGGGACTACAACTGATTATGCAACATGGTATGTGACAGTGTTACCTCGGCGTCTTACTATTCCAGAGGTAGCTTGGGTAGCAGGTATTCACCCCCTGTAGAGGTATGGCATGGGGTAGAGCACTGGGCTAGAGAAGTGGCACTGGGGCAAACCCAGAGGATCCTTTTGATGGGATCCCACATGATGGACAGGGTGCCCCACATGCACAGGGACTAAGGCCACGAGAGTCTAAGTACAGGTAGCCATGCAGCCACCCAAAGGTAGAGTTTTTAGTAGGGTCGGTCATCTACAACACATCGGGATCAGCCCCTGAGGCATATAGAGCCCCGGCCCGGTGGCATAGACAACCACAACACAGGTATAGGTACAATAGCTCATAGCTGATAGAGATGCGGCCAAATCAAAGAGAGATGAGGCTCAAGGCTAGTGCGTGATAGCTATAGAAGAGTGCAATGAGACCCAAGCCCACATTGTGACATTATTTCGAGGTGGGATCGAGGCTCAAGCCAGGCTGCGCCCGGGGAGATGATAGAGGTGCATGACAGAGCCAAATCTAAGAGACAGTAGTATGGGGGGCTTAGATATTGAGCCTCTTACATCATTCTCAATCACAGGTGCGCATGGTCATGATATAAAGAGATCACATGTATGCCCGTTCATAGGCATTATTAGCACAGAGGGACAAGGCCCGCACCGAGCTGTAGGTGATGACCATAGAGAGGGATCGAGAGGCCACTGCTACTAGATAAGCCGAGGCATACACAGGCCAGAGTTACGGGAAAGAGAGATACTGCCCTTCAGGTAGCACTTGCCTCCGGTGACGGGGATCTAATTCATGATGCCACCAGGATTGGTGGGGAGGCCATTTTTTATAGGACAGGAATATTACAAAGTGGTGCCACTAGAGCAGCGAGTGGCATTGCCACAACTATCAAGGTCAAGTGCATCAGGCTCTCGATCGTCATAGAGATTCAGCCATTTGACCAAATTCGTTAAATAGCCTCCACCCGAGCAGCGGTGGCGAGACCAATGCCATCCTAACCACCAAAGTTCTGGCATCTAGAGGACAAATCTAGGAGCCTTGGTGAGGGCGAGAGCTATGGTTGATAGCCACACTTTTGTTGTACAGATTCTTGTGTATGTATGCCTCTTATGAAGGCTGATTTTTTTATGTACAACAATGTTATACATGTATTTTTTATGATGCCTCATGATGAAGGCTTGATTCTTTCAGATACATGCCCCTTTTTTATGGCATTGTGTATCATTGATGTATTGTATTAGGTACTTCTTAGGACATTGTATGTATGTACACAGACATTATTGATGTATCACCTTTGTACACCTCAGCTGAAGGCATTTTTGATATAGAGTACAAATTTGTATCTATTTTTGATATAGATGTATATTTGACATACATGTATATATATATGAGGATTACCTTGTTTTGGCTCAGAATCATATGGTTATGAGATGATGTATGTCTTTGTTTTTATACATGCATATAGATGGTTTTTTCTTTGTCTTTAAACTCATGGGGAACTAATTGATGACAAGACATGAATCGTATTTAGTATCTTGAGCGGGCATGCTACCTACATTGGATTCAATGCATGTTATTTTCTTGATTCAGCACTTATGGATGTTGTTATGATGTTATCAGATTTCACATTTTGCATGTACGTTATCCTGATGTTTGATGTATATACATGTGCTTGTTTAGAATGTTAGATGATAGATCCGTAGATGATATCAAATGTATTACTCATGTGATGTTTTGTTGATTCCCAATAGACGGGATGATATGATGATATTGGTGCGGGGGTAGATTTTTTATTATGCGCAACCCCTCTTGCCCCCATTGATGATACGATATGTGATGATTAGCTTAGCATACATGCATGATGTAAAACTTAGCATTTTTGTTTATATATGATGTATAGATGATGTTAGGTGTGATTATAATGATGGTAATGTGATGTGAATGATAAAAAAACAAAAGCACATGTAAGAAAGACAACCAAATGCTAATAAAGAACACCAGGAATTAATGCAATATACCATGGTTCACCATGCTTTATTAACAAGTAACAAACACAATCAAATGCCAAGAAAGAACATAATGAATTAACACATGACATCAAGATCTCCTAAGATTATTATTATGCAAAAACTTACCACAACATGTAGAAGCAAAAATAAATATAATCTAAGAAAGAAAAGATGAATCCTAAAAAAGTACACATAAGCAACAAACAACCCCAAAAGCAAGAATGTAAAACACTATACAAGCAACAAGCAAAGCAAGGAAACAAGACAATGCCAGTAAATGTTTTTGTAAGATATGTTTTCATGGACTATTTTTCTATTGTTTAGGATTTTACGAAAAAAATTTCTATTGTTTTTGTGTTTGGTGAAACAATTTTCTATTGTTTTTGTGTTTTGTGAAACAATTTTCTATTGTTTTTGTGTTTTCTAATGGTTTTCCAAAGCTATGTGTAGATAACCAAGAAAGCGTGGATGCCCCCAGTGTTAGATGGGGAATATACAAGGGTAGAAGCCACACATTTATGAATAGGAGGTGAATTCATTGAGTTTCCCCCAGCATAAGATGGGAGATAGCGAAAGACCATGCCTCTCATAGATGAATAGAAGAAGGTAAATCCGGATCAAAGGTGAACGGGATGATGTGCACAAGGAACCTCGAAGGAAAAATTGGGTCTAAGCCAAAGACAACTACCCTCTTAATACATAATGCTTGTGAACAATGAATCCTCCCGAGGTCTAGGAAAGCTGGTTTTAGCCGAAGGACTTGTCCAAAGTGCCACAATTGCATGGTTTTCAATAGTGGATGACTGTTTTCTTTTTTTTCTAATTTTCTTGATTTTTTTGGTATTTGTTGATTTTTTTAATTTTTGTAGTTTTTATATTTTTGATTTTTTAATAACTTCCTTGTGTCATGGTCAAGCATATAACCGCTTAAGATGCATGGCATTCATGGGCTCCCAGAGCTCATCACCATTGGGGTGAGCTAATTTATATGCCCCTGTGCCGTACTTGGAAACTATGACATAGGGTCCTAACCAATGTGGTTCGAACTTCCCTTTCTTTTCTCACTCTGCTCTAGTGTTGAACTAGTTCTCCTTCATGACTAAATCACCAACCTCAAACTAACGAGGGATGATTCTCTTGTTATAGTTTCTAGAGACTCTGTGTTGATATACTTTCAAGTGATTAAGAGTGTGAATGCACCTCTCATCCAGTAGCTCTAACTCAGCCAACCTTGCCACTTGATAATCTTCATCCTTATCCAGATAGTCTCGAAGAGAAATCCTTAGGGATGGAAGTTTGATTTCTAAAGGGATGATAGATTCTATCCTAAACACTAGGGAATATGGTGTCGCACCCGTAGGAGTGTGAATGGATTTCCGGTAAGCCCAAAGGGAGGGATGGATTTGCAGGTGTCGGTTTCGACTGTTTCTTGACCATCTTCTCCATCATCCATACTAAAGTCTTCTTTTTTTCCTCGACTTGTCCATTACCACGAGGGTAATATGTAAGTGGACCATTTTAATCTGATTTGGAATTGTTGGTAAAGACCTTTCACAATTTTGTTCTTAAATGACTTCCCATTATCTATAACAATGGCTGTAGGAATACCATATCGGCAAATAATGTGATTCATGATGAATTTAGAAATTTGTGCTCCTGTGACATAAGTTAAAGGGATAACCTCCACCCATTTTGTAAAATATTTTGTGGCTATGATGATATGTGTATGACCATCAGATGAGGTAGGAGTAAGTTTTCCTATTAGATCAAGTCCCCACTTAGAGAATGGCCACGGGGTAGTGATAGGTTGCAATGGTTGCGATGGAGCATGGATGAAATTTCCATACTTTTGGCAAAGCACACATTTTCTAACATAATTGCAATAATCAGTTTCCATGGTAGGCCAATAGTAACCTACTCTCAACAGTTTCTTAGCCAAGACCATTCCATTTGTATGTGCTCCACATACCCCTTTGTGCACTTCTTTGATTGCCTAGATTGACTCTGTCACATCCAGACAACATAATAGATTCCCATCATAGCCACAATGATAAAGTGTACCTCCTAAAAGGGTGTAACGGGCTATCTAGCGAATCAGGCTTTGCTTTTTAGAATGGGAGATATCGGGAGGGAATGTGTTGTCCTTAAGATAGGTGAAAATGGGTTTGTACCATGGGGAATGGGGACCAACAACCTCACAAGCCAGGAAATATTCTGGCATGTCATACGCGGGATGGCGTAGATTTTCTATAAAGAATGGCATATCATTGTTCCCTAGTAGAATACGAAGCATAGATCCCACCATTGCCATGGCATCTGCCGATATGTTCGTGCTCTTGGGATTTACTCAAAGGTAATGTGCACAAAATACTCCTTTAGACTTTCCACTAACTTTTTGTAACGTATGAGCTTATCATCCTTAACCTTATATTCATTATTAACCTATTTGATAATTAACTATGAATCACCTATAACTTTAACATGATGAACATTCCACTTGATGGCTAGCTTCATCCTGTAATAAGTGCTTCATATTCTGCAATGTTGTTCGTGCAAGGAAGGCGGTGGAAATCTGTGGTATAGGATCACCCAAAGGAGTAATAAGGACCACTCCTACACTTGAACCATGAAACGTAAATGATCCATCAAAATGTATTTGTCACATGATGATTCTTCAATGTAGAGCAAGGAGGCATCTAGAAGATCCGGACTCAAGGGTTACGTACTTTGTAAGGGTGCTTCTATTAGCTGGTCTATAAGTAATTTTCCTTTAACTAATTTTTGATGGACAAATTCTATGTCAAAATCATTGAGTAGAATTATCCAATTAGCCATTCTTCCCATGAGGGTGGGTTTGGAAAAAAATACTTGAGTGAGTCGACCTTGGATATGAGCTTGGTCTTAGTATTTAGTAGGTAATGGTGAAGTTTCTGAAAGGTAAAAATAATGGCTAAGCAAGCCTTTTCAATCTGGGGATAATTAAGTTCATAGGCGATGAGGGTGAAACTCAGATAGTACACCACTTTCTCCTTATGGGTAAGGTGGTATTGGGTGAGCAGTGTACCAATAGCATATTGTGTAGTGGAAATATAGAGCAAAAGTGGTTCTCCTGAAGTGGGAGGCATGAGGACAGGTGGATTAGCCAGGTACCATTTAAGCAAAGCAAAGGCTTGCTGTTTCTTGGGTCCCCAAAGGAAAGTGATGTCATTTTTAAGTAAATGGGTGAATGAGTGACATTTATCTGCAAGCTGGAAAATGAAGTGACAAATGGATTGAATTTTTCCTTACAAGCTATGCAGTTGGTTGATATTCTTAGGTGGAGCCATTTCAGTGATAGTAGACACTTTATCAGGGTCTACCTCAATACCTCGTCATGACACAATGAAGCCCAGTAGTTTCCCAAATAGCACACCAAAGCCACACTTCTTTGGATTTATCCTAACTTTGTATTCATGTAGGCATTCAAAGATATGCCACAAAATGACTAGATGATCCTCTCTTGTTTTGGACTTTCCCAGGATTTCATCTACATAGTCTTCCATGATGTCATGAATCATATCATGAAAAATCACTTTCATGGCCCACTGATAAGTTGCTCCTGCATTCTTAAGGCCAAATGACATCACTTGATAGCAGAAGGTGCCCCGAGGAGTTATAAAATCTATTTTTATTAGTCCTCCTTGGAGATCTTAATTTGATTATAACCGAAAAGCCATCCATGAGTGATATCATTTTGTACCCTATTGTTGATTCAACAATCATATCAATGTTGGGCAATGGAAAATCATCTTTATGCCAAGCTTTATTGATGTCCCTAAAATCCGTGTAGATTTGGATACTGATAGGTTTCTTATGGACAAGAACAATGTTTGATATCCATTCAAAATAATCAATTGGTCTGAATAATCTGACTACAAGCAATCTTTCCAACTCTTCTTTAACCAATAGGGCCACTCTTGGGTACATCTTTTGGAGCTTCTATTTGATGGGCTTAGCATCTGTGTGCACAACCAGGTTGTGCATGACCAAAGTTGGATCTAATCTGGGCATGTCTTTGTAAGACCATGCAAACACATCAATAAACTCTCGCAACAACATAGTGAATGTCTTTTGTTCTCTAGCTGAGAGTGATGCTCCAAATTTTACTATCTTGGGATCTTCTTTAGTACCAATATTAACATCAATGGTTTCTTCGACTAATAATTTTGATAAATCCTCCATATGCGTAGGATCAGGAGGAAGGTTGAGATCTTCATCTAAGGATGTCTCCATGATATTTTCATCCTTGGCGTGGTCACTTTGTTTGTCCTTTGATTTTCTTATTTGTTTTTCAGCTAGTGCCTCAAAGAGGTTTTCACTATGTGACTTGGACTTCAATTTTTTCCAAGGATTTTCTTTATAACTTTTTCCCTTGCTTTTCTTTAAATTTTGTTGACCACGAAGTTCAGCCTCCTCGCCAAAGTAGGTGCAGGTATCTAAGTTGATAAAGAAACATTTCTTGTGATCTCCAATGGGGATTTTATCCCTTATGCCCATGAACTCTGTAATAGCCTCTTCATTCTCGATTAAATCTAGTGGCACATGATGTTGTTGGTCCCATTCAACAAGGGAAGGGTATACAAGGTCAAGGGTTGGTTCAGTGGGGGTGATGGTCAGGATAGCGTTATTCATGAAAAGGTTCGTGGAGGCCAGATCCTCATATTGGCTACAATGGGAATCTGTATCATTGTCTAGATAGTCGGGACTATCCTCATGCTCTGAACAAGTCACATCTTGATCATTGGGGTGTGCTCCATAAGGGTGAATCCCAATGCTATATCTTTCTGTTTCGAAATGTGGAAGAGGGACTGGTTCTCTTTGTCCTTGTTCATTCCTCCCACATCCTAGGCCTTTGTAGCCCATGGAGTACATCATTTTACTAGACTTTTCATATTCTGGGATCCATTAACAGGATGGCTGAGTGTCCTCAGGGACCCAAGTAGTAGGTGGATCAAGCAATTTCTCCTCAGCTAACAAGCCTCCGGGTAGGATGTCCCACTAGTGTGTTCCTCTCTAGGTATCCAGGCGGTAGTTGGGTCGACCTCTAGTTTTGGGTGACAAAGAGAGATATGACACCAAGAGTGCTTGTTTTACATTATACTTCTGTAGCCATATTCTAGGATTTTCATGTCCCATGAGTCAAATGGAGATGTTGAAGTAGACACCTATGAGCACAATAACTAAGAGAATCGAATCTACCTAGGATTCAATGGCACAAGCGAAGAGGGACAACTATATCTATGGAGGGACATGCGTATGTACCCATTCGTGCAAAGCTATTGAGAGCTCTATAATGAGAAAAGGGCTCTGAATATCCTGGTATCATAACCATATGTCCTTCATGTTTCAACTTGATGCATTGATGAAATGTTGATGGCACAGCCTACATGGCATGAATCCATGGTCGGCCTAGAAGCATGTTATATGGAAGTTCCAAGTATAGGACGTGAAACTTTGTCTGATGACAAGTGGGACCTACTTCCATAGGTAGTGTGATGGTACCTATTGATTCCCTTTCTATGTTGTCATATGCAGTAATAGTGATGATATGGGACTCAAGATCTTCCTCTGTATATCCCAATTCTTTGACCAACTTAAGCGTGCAAATTTTCAACCCAGAACCGTTATCCACAAGCACCCGTTTGATTTTCCTACAGGTGACAACTACCTCAATGTATAAGGGAATATTATGTATAGGATTCTCGGTAGGGATCTCCCTATGGTTGAAAGTGATATGCTCACTTGGTGCAATGTTTTCCACTGTAGCTTGAAGGTGTGCGGGATCAACTTCTAAAGGAACTTCGACCCCGAAGAGTTTGGTACAAAATGTACTTATGCACATTGGATATCTTAAGAAGATCTAGGATCAAAATCTTAGCAGACGTCTTCTCAAGTTATTCTAAAAGGTTATATTTACCAGTTTGCGGGGTCAACAGAGAGGGTTCCGGAAACACAAGGTAGGCACACCTTCTTACCATAGTGTAGTCCTTCCCCTTGATCCGGATAGTATTGACATGGTCATCAAGAGAGTGAATACATATGATAAGTGAATCATAATGATTGTTATCTCTTTTGGTATATAAGTAATTCATGGATTTATAGGTTTGGGATGACTCTCCTCGATCCGGCTTTGTCTTTTCCAACTTATCATGCTTGGGGAATGGTTCTTTATAAATCCCCATTTTCTCATTAGGTGTTTGTGTTTTACCAGGGTTATCCACCTCTATCTCCCCTTTGTCAATGAGGTCCTGAATATAGTGGCAAATCCATAGAAAATTTTCTATCTTATGCCCTTTAATGCAATGCATTTCACAATATTCATGTTCCTTATACCATGAAGGTTTAGGAGCATTTTCGTAAAATGGTTGTGTCGTAGGATAGGTCATCATGTGGGCCACATCCAACTATTTTAGTATGACTGACAACTGTTCATTGAGAGAGGTGAATGTTCATCACTTTGGTGGTGGTTGAATTGGGCCCTTGGTCAGTTTAAACGGTTTACCAATTTGGATTTGTTTGAACGTGTTTGGAATAAACGATTCTATCTCCCACCACATTTTTGTTTTTGTTAAAGATTTTCAGCTTTTTGCGGGTTTGACACTTTGGTTGTCTTTGGATTGGGTTTTGAGGGTGCCTTTGGCAATGAGCACCTTTTCTGTCTAGATCCCTTTCTCGATAACCTCCTCAAAAGTATGGACACAATGCATTTGGAGGTGGAAAGCTATATCCAGGTTGAGATTGGGAACGAAAATACTAACCAGTTGCTTTTCAGGGAAAGCAAAAGGGAAGCGACTATCTAACCCTCTCCATCATTGGAGGAAGCTAGCGAAGGTCTCATTTGGGCATTGCTTGGCTCCACACAAGTCTGTCATGGTGATGTCACTCTTTATGTTATTTGAGAAGTGACACATGAATCTTTCCACCAATTCTAGCCTGGTGAAAATTGATCCTTGTGGTAAGCGTGTAAACCACTCCAGTGCTTGACCTTTGAGACTCTTGGGAAAAATTATGATGAGGTAATTGTCGCTATAAGACACCTCTTGACATGCCATGTAAAACTCTTTAACATGATCCCTTGGGTCTCCCTTTTGTTTGTATTTGTCAAACTTTGGCATATCAAATTTCTTTGGAAAGGGTTGAAGGGTCATTTTTTTGTCAAAATGATAGGGGCATAATTCCTCATATTGATATTTCCTAATGCTCCCTATATTGCTCTCTTGTAAGCTTACAAGTGTCGCTTTCATAGACTACACTTCTTATGCAAGAAATTATTCTTTAGTGGGAGAAGTAGGTATGTGAACATGATGATACCCTGTGTCTTTTTCTCCTTGGTTTTCCTGATGGAGTTCATTGATCTTGACCTTCGGCCTCAAGTTTTGAACGTTCTTTTTGCATCTTTCTCTACATGGGAAGTAAGAAAAGCTATTTATCAGCTTAGGTTACTGATTTGTTGTTGGATTATGGATTGGTTTGTTGTTTCTTCATCTAAAGGTTCCTCCTCCTCATATTACGGAGGTTCTTCACCTATTTCATGATCTATCTTGTTTCTTCATGGCACTTTGATAAAGGGTATTCTATGCCCTACCACTTTATCATTTTCTGCATAAGAGGTAGAAGCTTTTCCATGTGTTAAAATATCTTCCATATTGATAAGGGGATGTTCTTCCTCAGTAGCATTATTCATAGGTAGTATTGGTTCATTCTCGGTGGGAAATTTGGCCCCTAATTCCATGACCCATGCCAACACTCTATCTTTGTTTCTGAGAAGAAACTCATCTAGTAGAGTGGGGTCAAAATCAAAGTCGTGTGTTGTGATTCTAATTCATTTCCACTATGGTTGACCATCTCTTCTATTTCCTTCTCTGCAAAAAACAATGGTCCTAAGTCATGTCCAATGAAGGGGTTTGACCCTTTTCTGTTAGAGGTTTCCCAAGCTTGTGCTTGTTGTTCCTCATATGTTTGTTTCTTTAACCCTAGACATGTTTTAGGAGCCATTTTTTCATGATAGTTTCACTAGGGTGAGTTGTAAATGTGCTCAAAGCTTAGTGATCACTCCTAAGTGAAATGCAAGATGTGTTTGTTAAGAGTATGAATAAGTCAACAATGTGAGAATACCAATGTGATAGAGTGATAAATCACTTTTGATACAAGCATTTTGTATTGAAACCTGTTTAAATGAAGTATCTCCTAGACTACATTTGAATAAAGTAGTTTGCATCGTAAGATGATTAACAAGATGTTTTCACTTATGTCAAGTTCAAGGAGATGAAAAAATATAAGTAAATACACGAAGTCAATGCAACCACCCAACCAATATATACGATGAGTGAGCTCAAACTCAATTAAGACCTATATCTCAAAAAGTTCCAATTACAATTTGTGAATGACACAACAATATCACCAAGATATGTTAACCCACTTTGCAAGAAAGTGAAGTATTAATATCAAAGTGTTATTGATATAACATGCACAAATGGTAAAACCTAACACTCTTTGAAATTGAGGTAATAATAGAACTGAATGAAATGGCTCAAAGTATAGCTAGGAATAGTTAAAAATGTGTGTAGCATAACCTTACAATATAGGTATTTATGTCGAGTTTACAAGAAACAAGACGTAAATACTAAAATTGTAGTGATACGATACAAACAAGCTAGCTCTTCTAAGGAAGTCTACGGTGATGAACCACACCTAACTACAATGACAATCTTGACATGGGTATTAAGATCACAATGGCTACTAATGATGCGAAAATGCTTCCACACACTTTAGACATTTAACTAACCCAACCATAAATATGGATGGGCGTAAACGGACATAAAAGTGAGAGAAATAGTCGATTGGTAACAAAAAGGTAGTCACCCTTCTTTTGATCAACAAATTTTCAAAAGAATGTGAAGGAAATAAATCAAAAAAGGATGAAAAATGGTGGCCTCACTCCGGCAGAGTTTCACCTCACCCTAAGGCAAGTAAAACCTAGGTGAAAGTAACGCGTCACACATTTCTCAATGAAAATATGGTTCATAACTCAACTTGTTTTAGATTGGTCAAAGTGGGCTCCTGGCCAAAATATATCTTCATAGGTAGTTATCTCATCCTAGGTGCTACAAAGATTATCCATGAGCAACATGATTTACCCAAAAAGTTGCAATGACTAGTTTGGGAGTATCTCGACTTTGCCCCCTTCAAGCACAGTGGGCAATAAATGCATCCAAGTGTGTACTTAAAAGGGTCACGTAGGGACAACTTGTAACTCTATCTCACAAAGGATTTACTAGTTAGATAGGTAGTGTGGAGCACTTCCCGTTTTGTCCACAAGGTTCCCTCTTGCGTGGACTACTTTGGGGTTCCTGGAACCACCCCCATTGTTGTAGCTTAAGGTGTTATGCCAAAGGGGTTATGTTCCAGTTGAGCAGAGAGGGACGTACCCTTTTCCAAAACCTGCAATATAGTGTTTTGAATGTGTTGTTCATTTTATCTTTTTTAATTAGATGTGGTTTTCTCGAATGTCATTTGGCAACCTGTATAACAATTGTATTAGTAATCTTCTAACTTTTGTTTTGATTCCTTCATTCTTTGACAAGCGTTTTGGTCTGTATGATGATGTTTAGTAGTTTTCCATCAAAAGAGAAGGCATCATTTCTGATTCTCCAGATCATCCAAGGATGCAAGAGAAGAGCATACATGATTGTCTTCTAAAATCAAAAAGATATCAAATGGAAAAACACTTCAATTCAACTATGCCAATTTAACCAATTCCAAATCAAATACTCTTAACAATCTCAAAGCATCAAAAGGCTTTAAGAATCGTTTCTGATTCCCAAGATCACCCCAAGGGACGCGAGGGAAGAGCATACGCGATCTTAATCCTATAAGTAAACAATGCAAAATATTACCTAATCAAATACAAACATGTAAAAATAGCCTGTAAAGACAAATATATGATTAGATAAACCTGCAAGAATGTTAGCACATCAACACTTTAATGTCAAAAAATGCAAAAGGACGCATGCGCCCCTTTTCAAAGTGCACTGCGTGAGGTTAGGGCGTATGTGCCACTAAAGGTTGTTTTTAGCACACAGTGTACCTACACCACTCTGTGGAATTTTTAGATCTATTAAACGCCTACACCACCAGAGAGGTGTGTGCACCATGAAAACAACATATGCGCTACTCTGAGAAAAATAGACAGAATAACTGCATTACCAGAAAAATATACCTACGCCACTAAAACCACATGTGCACCTTGGTTAGGGTGTGTGTGCCGATCTAATAGGTTTTAGTATGCAGTGAAGGTACAAGTATGAAATGACGTGTGCGCCTGAGTTAGTGCACCTGCGCATGGGTTAGGGTGTGTGTGCTAGGGTTAGTGCACATATGCCGGATGTTGGCATATTGAATGACTAATTTTAATAGTATGCTGCGCCACCAGGAGAGACGTGTTTGCCACTGAAAATCATGCTGTGCCCCAAAAATCATACCTACATGTATCCTTGTGTGCACCCCCTGTGTCCATTGTCATTTCCCCTTGCATGTATCCCTCCTTAGGGAGTCATTTTTAACCCTTGTCATCAATCATGAACTTTTGGATCTCTTCAAAGCGATAAAAATAGTTTTACAATTGTTTTGACCATTATTGGGTTGGATATGTGCGTTTGTACTTGTTTTCCCTGTTACATGAGCTTGTTTCCTTCTCATATTTCATTACATTATTGTATGTTGTGTGGATTTGGTACTTTAAACAATGGACAATTATTCATAGTATGACTTTTCATGTCATTCTACCTTTGTCATATGCTTATATTTCTAATAAGGGTGATGATGTAGTTCCTATGGAAATATGATGACATCGAATTGGTTCCAAATAAACGGCTAGAGGCTAAGCTCTTATCTCCCCTCCATATTTCTTCTCTGTCACTTTCCTTTCACTCCTACTTTTCTCTCTCATCGGGGCATCCTATCCCGTCCCATTCTTCTATCTATCTCTCACCTTTTTTGATCACCAATCGACTTCTTCCATCACCCCATCAACACTCGAGGGGCATCTCTCCCTCCTGCTAATTTTTTTGATCCCTTCAAAATTTTCTTTTGTCTACAATATTTGAAGTGTTGTCACTTACACCACCCCAAAGAGGGCAAATGTAGACACCTATAATTACGCCTAAGAAATTTAAATACTTAAATTGCGCTAATTATCTCCTTTCCCACAAATTGATAACATATTGTCAATAGTGCTCATCTTCTCTTCCATTGTCATTAATTGATTACATTAAGATAATTAATTAAGTCACCTATCCAACACATACCCTAATTAACAACCCTTTTTTAATTAACACCTTCTATCTAGTCTAATTAATTATTATTAATTAATTAGCCTCCCTTCTCATTAAATCAATAAATCTCTATTTAATTGGTTTAATCCCTTCCTAATGGTCTAAATCACACTAATATCCATCTAAAATCTTATAAGAGCTTGCACATTTATTTAATTAATCACCTTGATTAATTAATACAACCTTTATCCACATGAGCCACTTGAGGACAAACTAAACCCTTCTAAAGCTAACTTAACCCCATCTAAACCCCCCTTATCCATAACTAAATCTATATCTAATTTATCCCACATTCATGAGGATGTGTTGAATCCCCCATCCTTTGGGCTATATAAAGAGCCCTCCTCCTACCTTTATACACACACCTAAACTCTTTGAGAAAGAAAATGCAAAGCACATAGCAAAAGATACTAAGAGCTTGCTTTTTGTTTTCTTGAGAGTTCATCATCTTGAGGAGCTAAGCTTCCTATTCTAGACTAAAGTGCTTAGGTCATATGGGAGGTGTCAAAAGGGTTCTTGTAGCCCAACTTTGATAAGCCCCCATTCCTAGGTTCTTGGAAATATCAAGGACAACCAAATTTGATTGCCATGGAGCTTATTTAGGTCCATTTACTTGTTTGTTGGTAATCTAGAGAAGTAGAGGTTTAAATACTTTAGCATGTTAATTCAAAGTTAATGCATTATGCTAGGTATTAATCTTGTTTAGCTCTCATCTTTGATGGTGTTTAGATTTTGTCATTAGCTTTGTTATAGAACTATTTAGGTGTTAGTTCTCATTCATCTAACTTAGCTGAAAAGTACAAAACCATTGCACACAAAGACCTATTGCTAATTCAGAGCCATCGAGAAATGGGATATAGACTTTATAGGTCCTATTTCACCGGTCGTGTAGAAGCTGGATCACACTATATCATTATTTGTAGATATTATCTTAAAAGGTGGGAAAAATTAGCACCTACAAAGGATTTTACAATAGCTACAACAACCATGTTCTTATGGGAAAATGTTCTTACTATGTATGGATGTCCATTGATCTTGACAAGTTATAGGGGCACACACTTTTTGAATGAGACAATCGGGATATTATTAGATTAATTTATGGTTGCACACCGTAAGACTACATGCTATCATCCTAAGGAAAATGGTACTATTGAGGCCTTAAATAAGATATTGGGAAAGACCTTGAAAAAATTTGTGATGTTGGAAGGAAAGATTGGGATGATAAATTTTTAGTTTTACTTTGGGCGTATAGAACAACCTACAAGAGGTTGAATAAGGCCAAAACCTTTCAATTGGTGTTTGGAATAGAAGTAAGGCTTCCTATGGATTTCATGTTACCTTCTTTACGTATTGCGTGCGCTAGATGTCTAGCTGATGAGAAAGCATTAGAAGAAATAATTGATAGGTTAATATAGTTAGATGAGAGGTGTTTCATAGTATGTTGGAGTCAGAAGTTGGAAAAATCTAGGAAGAAGGAATGACATGAATGACACATCAAGGAAAAGAAGATTGAGGTTAGACAGATGGTACTACTTTATGATTCTAAGTTTCTACGCCATCTAGGAAAGCTTAAGGTGCATTGGTTGGGACCGTATTTTATCACTTATATACTTGACTTAGGCACTTGCTAGTTGGAGCGCTTAATGGAATGTAGTTAACCGATTACTTTCAACAGGAGTAGGCTAAATCCCTACTATAAATAAGTCTTCTTGGTGTTTGTAATAAGGTAGTGTTACCATTTAGTATAGGTTTCCATTTTTGTATTTCCTTTAATTTATTTCCTTCTTTGTCACTATGCTTTGTCAATTTAGTTTTGTGTTTTGTGTAATAAGTGTGTTTGTGTGCTAGAAGCTAATTACAATCTGAAGTATTTTTATGTGTAGAGGACTGCACATACCATTAGTGTGGGGTGGTTGTTATTTGTTATTCAAAAATGGATACACATGAGAAAAAACTATTACATGTTTTATTCAATTATGGAAAGGAGTTGTTAGAAAGGAGATTGCTTCTAAAGAAGGCCATAGATGGAAATGAATGAATGGACATTATAACGCAAGGCAAGCAATAGCCATGGAAACTATTATGAGAGGGAGTAGTGGTGAGGTACTCGAGAATATGGAAGCACATGGAAGAGAATTCTGTAGCTAAAAAGTAGAAAGGTGACCTAGAAGGTTATAGCTAGGGTGCGAATGTGTACCATGCAAATTTTTTTGGAAATGTTTTAAATGGTCTATTAATGAGAGGATTTTTGGTAGGTGAAGGATCAATAAATGCACTAAATTTTTGAAAATTTATCTAAGGACATTATGCGGGTTCATTTTAACCTTTGCAATCATAAGTATTCGAGTGAGCTAAGTGCAACCAAGCCAAGAAAATAATAAGTATTATAGTAGAAAGGTGACAGATGCAAATTAAGTGACTACAACCACCGCACCACTAATAACAAGGGATATTTGGATGCTTTGCTAAATAATAAGACCAACAAGCGCACGGTGTAAAATATACCAAAGTGTATAATGACTCTGGGAAAAGTTTCTTAAGTAGGTAGGATTTTATCAAGCTGTATGAGCTCCCATATTTTAGAAAACATGAACCTTTATACCAATGGATTATGCATAAATTCCATGTGAACTTATTCTATTTCACCATATAGAGGTTTAGGATCATAGTGGTCCTAATTGGGACATTAACAGGATTAAAGGGCACAAGGATAGACATAGTTAGTGATCCGACAGTGATAAATTATTATTTATAGCCACAAACAAGGAGTTGTGGTATACCAAGAGTCCTTGCAGAATGGACATATACAAATTGAGGAAGTACCTGTGGTGCATGAAGCCACGCATCTGCTCACCAAACAAAATTATCAAGAGAGATGGTCACGGGTAAACACCATGTGGGTTCATATTGTAAATAAAATGTACTAGGGAGAAGTGTACAATTTAGTAAGCTATATTATAGAAACCATTATTGAGGAATCACACACAGGAGAAATGATAAGTTTTGGTGCCATCCTTTTATCTCTCATATTTGTATAAATTGGAGTACCCGATGGGCCAAAGAATTTTTTTGGGAATACCCCACTAAGAATAAGTCCCTCGCAGAAAGGTTCGAGAAATATTTATGTGAAGGATCAATGAGTGGCCTGTTCAAGAAAAGGACAAAAATGTGGTATGACCGACTTTACACATAATTTAAGGAGGAATGGTGCATTCCAATGGAACTACCTTTGGTATTAGGTAAGTCATTACAATTCATGTTGTTTCAACATTTCTGCATTGCATAATTTTCCATGAAGCATGTAACATGGAGTCCATGGTGCAAAATTTCCTATGCCTTCACATTGCGCTACTTCTAGGCCTTGGTTTAAAAATTTACTAATACACATCGTTTGAACTTCAATGTAGACGAGGTAGATTGTGGATACCATATCCTCAGGAAAACATATGTATATTCAGGTCGGTCTGCCTACATTGAGAGGCTCATTTCAGATGTCATAAATATGAAGCCAATAAGTTTGGATATTGGGGACAGTGGAGCCAAACTCATATATCTTCAACTCAAGCCTAGGATGGAGAATAATAAGTATGTGGAGAATGAGTTCATGTTCCTAGGGCTGCCTAAGGAAAACATACAATGGAGAATGTGCCAGCTCCAAATCTGTCACGACCATAAAAATATACGAGGAAGTAGAAGAAGAACACAAAGATAGTGGAGGCTTGGATCATATAGGCCAGAGGTGGCCCACAAACAAAGTGGAGAGTGAGCACATAGATACTCCACCACATGAACAAGAAGTAGAAGAGGAATTGGATGTGGATGTAGTCCCTAAAGAGCACCGGTTTAAGAGGGTATTCAAAATAAATAGGACCCAAGGCATGGGAACACCACATCCTGTAAGAAGATCACCTTGAATCTTCCCTCAGAAAGAGGAACCTGAGGAGAAGAGAAGGAGAAACCTGAAGCTGAATGAGAAGGCGAAGAAATCTAAGAAGAGCATGCCTAGAACCCCAGTGTAACTAGAAGATGTGGAGGAACCCAGAGATGAAGAAATGAAAGATGAAGAGGAAGGGGTAAAGGAAGTAGAAGAGACAGTGCAAGAGCAACCCAACATGCATGTTACTACTTAGGATGAAGAAGGGCCAACTCCAAACCTTGGCACTCAGGTTCTTAAGGGGCCAAGAACAAAGAGAACAAGTGAATAATATGTTGTGCCAAGTATGGGATATGTTAAGGACATAAGAAAAATCATCCACAGTCAATTTTAGAGAACATCGGACCTTAAGGAATTGTATGGATGGGAGCTGATGGATCTAGACATGTCCACCATGTGCACAAGGAAACAATTATCCTGGTCCATATAGACCCATATGGATGAGCCAGATTTTGACATGTGCAAGGAATCTTGTGTATCAAGGAGAGTGAAGAAGGCACCCCAAAGAAGACACATGACGGTAAAGCCTACTCTAATGTCTGATGAGTAGGTGAGCAATGCCTTGGTTAAGGTATCTATAGAGGTGATGCAGAGGAACATTGATAAGGCTGCCACCATTAGAGTGCTACTTGAAGATAACAAGGAAAAAACTATAGAAATAACACATTTAAAAAGAGAGAAGGACCTAGAACAGAAAAATAATGAGGCCTTCATTAGCATGGAAGAATAAATTGGTGATTACATTCTGAAAGAAAGACCTCATCTTGAGTCTAAGGTACCTGAGAAGTTTCCTTTGGCTATACATTATGTGCACACATTGGTTGATTTAGTGCTAGAAGATGGACCATTTCAAATGCGATTACCAAAGTATCACGACCAAGAAGAAGAAAGATAAATGGCCTTCATGGTTAGGAAAATTTCAAATTATGAGGCATTGCTCCAAACTTTGAAGGATGAACTAAATAAATCCAACCAAGCTCTGAATATTTGTGTGGAACCAGAAGCAGTGATAAGGATCATAAATCTGGTTGAATATAATGACGTTCTGAAGGCCATGAAAGATGAGACACTAGGATGTGTAAAAAGATTGACACTAGTGAAACAAAAGTGCAAAGCCCTTACAGCAACCCAAGACCCACATAAGGAGAGAATAGATGAGATTGGGAATCTCATAGCATAAAAGATGGATCTTTTGGAGGGAATGATGTTTGTTATGGCCAATGTTGTCCAAGTACTGTAGAATGAAAAGGAAAAGATTACTCAGGATGAATTGGAATCCATTGCCACAGAAATTCTAGAGAAAACAAGGACCATGTTGGATGACTAGCATACATTGGAGGCTAAGATTAAAATAGAATATCCAGAGTTGATCCTCCCAATTGAAGAAGAGGGTGCTACAGAGTAAAGGTCTATTCTTTTGTACAGTGATTCTTTACATTATTTCCATTCTTATTCTTTATTATTTGGGAACATCAGAAAGAATCCCCATTTTTGGGATGACAATGTACTTTAGTGTGGGGTAATGTTGAGCTAGACAATATTTTCCTAAGGAGAATACACACATAGGATTCATGCATGGGAACAAGGCACACTTGAAGGTACGGAAGGATAGGAAAGGAAATGCATGCTAGGACAAGTTGATTCAGCACTTAGCAATTTTCATGGATGTAGGCTATTTTTATAGGATAGCATGTGGAGCACACATTGGGATGGAGACTTGCATGACACGCAAATACTATTTTGGGTACGAGTGTTTGATAAGTGCCATGCATGAGTTCAAGTTAATAATAGGATTACTTTTTCAATTTAACTATAGGATGTCTATTATTAGCGCACTTACATGTGTGCATGTTAATGTAAAGGTGCATGGCTATTATCAGCATGCAACCTATTTTGGGAAGTGCGTAGGTGGTGAAGGGAAAGTCCCCACCCCTATAAGTATGTATTGAACTATGTATTTTAGTAGTAGTAAATGATTGTAGATTTGTGATGTTGGATCTGATGTGCACATGACTTATGGTGATACTTTATAATGTAAGAAGCTTCTATGTTTTATAGTGTTTAATGTAATGGATTATATTAGATGGATAACGGTGTTAAAACATGAATGGAATTGGTTATTGTATGGTTAATCTTATTATAATTATTATTTAATTCATGATTCTCTAAGATCTAGATATGGTTAGGCATTGTGGAATGTTTATGGTTATTTATGGTTCTGAATATGATTTATCTTCATCACGCTAACATCTTGAACAAGAAACTCTAAAGAGGAGCTGGCACCTTTGCATGCTTTAGGCGAGCACTCGGCTCGGAATTTGGTCTTTGTCTTAAGCTAGCACACCCGGGTTTTATATAATAGATTCTAGGTTGCATCACTTGGAATTTTTCCAACTTATCTAATTTTTCCTTAAATGAAGTTTGCAATAGAAACCAAATCAAATAACTATGTACAAAACATGAAAATCATACATGCTCCAAATGGAACATGCAAAGTGTGCACAATACACTTAGAGGAACCTGAAACTAATCTACTAACAAGACAAAGTGTGTTAAAAACACTTAGTGGAAACTAAAACTAATCTACTATGTATAAGGGAATAACTCCACTTTAGTGGCAATGCTTTAAATAGATCCCATAAACTGAAATCTGCAACTCCTCTCCATCCAATCTTGACAATTAGAATGCATTGTTTGAATTGCATCCTAAAATGATGTAGGGGACACTTTATATTACATAAAATTTTGAGTGTCTATCCAGTTTATCTCTGTCTACATCCCATTTTAATACTAATTATCCTTCCTAAAATTTCCTAGCCTTGGCAATCTGTCAAATTTAGTCTTAATTTGAGCTTGATATTTCTCCATTATTTGCACTTTGCTTGGTTTCTTAGCTCCTCCAGCTCCATGAGCTTTGCATACCTAAATACCATGGCATCAAACTCAAATAATTCCATCTTTTTTATAAGCTTTAATGATAGTAATTCAAGAGATACTGGAAGCCTTACTTCTCTTCCATAAAATAAATTGTAGGGTGAGTTGTCAGTTGATATCTTGGGTGTAATCCTATTATCCCACAAGGCTGATTTCAAATTTTTGTGTCAATTCCTTTAGTTTTCATCAAAGGTTCTCCTTATGATCCTCAATGGGATTTTTTTGTGGACTCATTCCTCCCATTACCCTAGGGGTAATAGTTTGAATATGTGCTCAAGTATATTCCATTTTTAACAACCCAATCAGATATCTTTGTTCTAAGAAAATATAGAGCATTATCAGAGATAATTTTGGAAGGAACACCGAACCTAGCCACAATACTCTCATAAAAGTCTAAAATGTTGGCCTCATTTTCTTCCTTCAGTGTAACTACCTCTATCCACTTGGTGAAGTAATTTTTAGCTATTATGGTCCATGATAAGGCCAAAATATGTCTCGTTAATGCACAATTAATGATCTTATTTTACTCTCCTTTTTATAAAGTTTGACTTCATTTTGTGACTTTTATTTGATCTAATGTAAGTTAGGATGTAATTCTCCATCTTTTGTTCAATTTAGTTCTAAATTTTAAAAGTTCTGTAATTCCTAACAAAGTGTGTGGAAATTTAGTTTTTGTAATGAAACAATTCATAATCAGTCGAATGAGAATGGAGTATGAAGCGATCAACATGTTTTTAGGAGCCTTGGCTTCAATACGGATTAGTTTCAAAACTTCCAGACTTAGTTCGGAACTCTATCACACATTTTATGAGATCTATCACTTAGTTCTGGAACCTCAAGCACTTAGTTCCGGAAGTCCTGTGTTTAGCTCGGAACTTTCATGGTTAGATCAAGAACAGTCCCCTTTAGTTTTGAAACTCCTCCAAAGTTCGGAACCAATGGGAATCTATTATTTTGATGACATCCAATGATAGAGAAATCAATGAATCCTTTCAATCAGGAGTAGATCAGAAGATTTGATTCTTCATACTCAAAGATCCAGGGATAACTTATCAGACAACTATATGTCTAGTAAGGTTCCAAATTCAACATCTATTTTGGGCATAATTTGGTTCCATCTGAATCGGTAGAATAAATATGGTTGTAAATGTATATTTGAAATAAATACATATATAAATACATGTAGATAGATTAAGAAGAGGAGAACATATATATACAAATACATAGAGATAGAGATATAGAAAGATCCATACGTTTTTGTAAGACATAATATTTCAGCAATAAAATAGCCACTTCATTTTGAGAGAATATTACTTTGTCAAATCCTGATTCAAGGTGGAGCAAGGGCCCACTCCTCCAAGAACTAGGATTCTCATTTCATTGGTATTTATATTTCTAAAGAAAATAGTGTAGATCTGTTAATTTTGTAAATGTCTTTGATTCTTTAAATTAAAATTTGTTTTATACTTGTCCCTGTAGGTGTTATAGACTATATTTTCATTTCCTTGTAAGCTTTTCACAACATTTTTAACCATGTGTTTATTTCTAAGCAAAGTGTGTTTACTTCTGCATTGTGTGTTTATTTCCAGCAATCTATTTATTCTTGTATGTGTGTTTATTTCCAGCAATGAGTGTTTATTTCAGCAAGTTTCTTACAACATAGAGATAATAAGGCTTTGGCCATGGAATCCTAAAGACACTACAAAAACCCCTAGAAAATAAAATAACAAATACCTACAGTCAATTACTAGATCACTAAGATTTCTTGTTACATATAGATTTGGACACCCCCTAGTTTGAATATGACATCAACAAAGAGTTGATTAAATGAAGGGAATAATGACACCCATCAGTCCACTTGTGGCCCAAACTTGAATTTTTATTGATTAATCCAATGAAGTCAAACTCCCATTTTCTGAATGGTTCATTTATAGAGATAAGGTGGATTGGAAAGGCTCGAGTATGTCCTTACCTATAAAGAAGGCACACTTCTTACATTTCTTAACCCATGAATAGTACTAGTATTCATTAAAGAGGTTAGGATAATAATACCCAACCTTCATGATTCCGAAAGATGTTACCCTCGAGAGAAAAGTGACCTCCTAATTTTCCATCATGTAATTCATGCACGCCCTCTCAATCTAATTTGTCTTGATGTGCCTTAGGAGAACACCATTCACATATTTCTTGAATAAAATGCCATCAACAAGAACATATGGAATGAATTGAAGTCTGAAATAACTTCTCTTAGATTTTCTCAATCCTGGAGGGAACTAACTTTCTTGGAGGAAGTGTGCCATATATTGAGTCCAACAATGAATAGGTAAAGTGTCATTTGGATATTCTTGGTCATTTTTAAATACCGAAATGGATTATTCAAAAAAATTATGACTTGAAACTAGATTCTCACACAACCCCTTACCTCTAACCAACTTATTTACTTTGATATAAATTTCATACTCCATCACTTTGGTTATCCAACCAACCATTTTCTCATTCTAATCTTTATTCAAGAGGAATTCTTTCACACCAACATGTGAAACTAATAGATGAATATTGTTGTTAGACACTAAATGTCATAATTTTTCAAACTCCTTATAACAGCTAACACATGATTTTCAATAAATGAATATCTCACCTCATAATATTCAAGATTCTGGCTAAAAAATGTAACAGGTTGTTCCAATCCTTCTTCATTCAGCTGCACTAATATGCTTGATATTGTTTCTGCACCCCAATGGCATACAAAGTAAAATCATTTAAGAAATATGGATTTATGAGAGTTGGTAAATGTTTAATATCCTAATTTATGCCTTAAAATGTTTCCTTTCCTTGAGTAGTCAATTGAAATCCAAGATATTTTTCAACATCAATGTCAAAGGCTTGACAATATTGGAAAAATTTGGAACAAACCTTCTGAAAAATTTAATTCTCCCCAAGAAACTTTGGAGAGCCTTTTTATGACTAGGAAATGACAATGCAAGTATGGCACTAATTCTCTCTGAATCAATGGTTATCCCTTCCTTAGATACAATGTGGCCAAGGAGTTTACCTTCATGGGATATAAAGATACACTTCTCCATATTAAGAGAAAATACCAATTATCTACGCCTTTCAAAGACTTACTTGAGATGAAAGAGGTGATCAGCTACATCCTTAGAGAACACCATGATGTCATCCAGGTATACAAGAACAATTTTATTGATCAGTCCCTAGAATTCCATGTCCATGGCCCTTTGGAAAGTTTCTCCAGCATTTGACAAACCAAATGGCATTTTCCTATAAGCATAGGTTCCTTGTTTTTTAGTAAAGGAAGTCTTGAATTGATCTTCCTCCTTCACCATGATTTGATTATATCCTGAGTATCCATCTAGAGAGAAAATATTCCAAAACCTACTACTATTTGTAAAAAAAATTCCATTGAAGGCAATTAGTAATTATCCTTCAAGGAAGCCTTGTTTAGATCTTTGAAATCAACACACAACCTTATTTATCCATTCTTATTCTGTATTAGGACTAGGTTAGCCACCCATGATGAATTTTTTATGGGGAAGATGATGTTTCCTCTATCAACTTGTTCAAATCCTTCTTGTGAGAGGTTTAATGCGGGGATTAGAAGGCCTTTGTTTCTTCCTAGTAGGCTTGGATTTGGATCCAAATCAATGATGTGTTGAGATGAACTAGGATAAAAACCTCTAAGGTATTCATATATCCATGTAAATATATCAGAAAAATCTATACAAAGTTCTATAAAATCACATTTTTCTTGTGAAGTACTTACCTTGATAATCGAAGACACTTGTCTCCATCAACTACAATAGGTTCTTATTTTTCACCTTTGACCACTATATTTTCCTTTTTCTTTATAAATTGGTCATTGGGGTTAAAAATGGATTCAAAAGTAACTAAGCCTTAGGGAAACTTATTTTGACGATCTGGTCTCCATACTACTTCTCCAACTTGTCTTGATTCCATGAAGAAAACTCAGCCTCTTTTTGAATGAAATTGAAAATTTGTTTATCATTCTCAAATAATTGCTAATTTGTGACATTTTCCGGTACAACATGTCTCACTATTACCCTAATATGTGGTTGAACTTTTTCTCCTTTTACATTTTCTATAGCATTAAACTTTTCTTCAATCTGCAACAAGTTTGTCACCAAATTCATTTTTCTTTCTTAGAATGGCCTGAACATTAAAGGCTTAAAAATATTCCAAAATATCCCACACTCTATGTTTATAAGCCTTAAGTAGATCATTCTTGGTTGCATTTGATCCTCTAATCTGGTTCACAATCATCTCACTTTCCCTAAATGTCTACAATTTTTTGATATTTTTCTTCCTTTCCCATTGCAAGCCATGGATAAGAGACTCATACTTCGTTGTGTTGTTAGAGAAGCTGAATTGAAGCCCGAAAGATGAGTAATATTTTATACCTTTGGGAGATATAAGGACTAAAACTCGTAACACACTTTGTTTTCATCTGTATCCATTAAATAACATCTGTCAAATACCATCATCTTCTTCATCATTTAGCTTAGTAACACTAGGAAAGAGTGCATTATCTTCATATAGGAAATAAACACCAAGAACAACCTCCTCAATTTCATTATATGGATTATAGTTGTAACGCTTATGTGCCCACTCATCAAGCAACAAATTAGGAATGCCTCTATATCTACCATCTATTGTTGATTTTCCTCTGTAGTTGTATCTTGAGAAACAAATGCACCTTATACCATGAAATATTTGTTTAAAATGCCATTTGGGCATGTTTCTGGTTATGTGGAAGATGACAGGGGAAAAAACACTCATAATCTTACACAAGGTTGTTTTGAATAGGAACCAAATCTTGAGATGAACTAGCTACATTGGGATTATCTTTGTTGAAATGGCCAAGTAGAGGGGAATTGATTTTAACTTTGATTTATAACTTGGGATGGATTCTTGTTTGGTGGGTATGGGGCCTTATTTTGTTGGTATGAAGGTAGATAAGGTCTCAAATTCTGGGCTTGTTTCCTCTAAATGGATTCCAAATCATTCCCAAAAAAGCTGTTTCATTACCTCTTGTAACTTAGCTGAGGTGTTTGAGGAAGTAGATGCTTAGATAGATATTTGATTACTTGGGGTTAGGATAGGGGATAATTTAGGGGATTGATGAGAAGAATGTGTCTCAATCTCTAGGAAAATAGGCATTTTAGGTCTAGGAGAAATTTTTCCAGCATGAATAAGATTATTCTCATCCCTAATAGCAATGTTATAGGCAGTTGGTAATGTTATACTGAATCATGACTTAAGTGTCATTGTTCAAAGATTTTAGATAATAAAAAAATGCATGTTTGGGCATAGATATTACCACTTGAGGGATTCAGTACCAAGTCATTTAAAATATTGTGTTGAAATCATACATCTATTCATCATGGTCACCCTTTGTTGTTATCAGTTTCTACACCAAAGACAAATAATCTAATTTGTCCTCAAAATGGTTGCATATGGCTATACCAAGATCATCCAAACTAGGAATGATTATAGGTCTCAATATTCTATACCATTAAAGTGCCTTACCATTGAATGAAGATGCTAGTAACCTAACTGCTACATCATCATGTGTGACTAGATGAATAGAGCATACATTTGTAACATCTTGAATGTGCTCAACATGGGTAACTTGATTTCCACAGTGAAATATGGAATAATTTTGAGTGTAGCTACTAGTATGTCATGTTGTGCATTAAGAACAAGAGGGATTCCACCAGTAAAGTTGGAAAATGGTAAATTCCTCTGTGGTGGTGTTGTTTCCATAATAATAGGTGTAAGAACTCTAGCGGAATGCAAGAAGGCCCTCTACTTGGGAGGTGTAGTTGAAAGAGTCCTATTTGGTGGTGAAGGTGACCTCTGAAATTATCTACCTATTTTTCTCCTTGGTGATAACTGCAAGTATTCAAAAGATCCTTCTTCTGTTGTTCTTGATCTTGTTTGAATTCTTCTCATGAAACTTAGGCACCTTAACTACTGAAACCAATTGATAGAAAGCTTAAAGTCACCATATATGTTGTTGCAGAGCATCAAAAGGCTGAAATTTACCAAGATACACACAAAACCATGGGAAAATGGAAATATTAACTTCTAAGACTCCCATTGGGCGTGCAGAAGCTGTTATCACTAAAAATAACACCCTCTTATTTGTCATTGATAATGAATGAGAAATCAATGTTTTTGGGTAACATGGGATTGTCTCTAAGTGTGGGAATTTACTGTGGAGATAAATATCTAGAGAAGGTTGGTTCTTAAACATAATTATAATGATAATCTACTCCTAGAAAGGGAAATGCAACTATCTACTTCTATCCTAAACTTCTAAGGGGAAAAAAGAGAGATGCATGAAACAAAATCCTAAACTACAGAGGTGATGACACCAAGAAAAGGGTGGAAAACATTCCAATGAGTGAAAATGAGAGGAAGAATGGAGGGGAGAGAGGTCATACATGATTGAAATAGTCCCAAACTACATCTAATAACATAATTTCCATGGAGAAAAACATATTTGAATCTGAAAAGAATAATAACCTATGCAAAATATACCTATAATTGCAATGAAAGGAAAGAAATGTAATAAAACTAAGCTAGGGTAGAAATATCCATGAAACATGGATTTATTGCTTAAAATATGCACAATTCATTACAATGAAAGAAATAAGGAAAGGATCACCTCAAAAATGCTCAACTAAGGCTTGCATCTTAGAAAAGGTTCTAGAATAAATTTAACAGAGTTCCCTTTCATTTTAGAACATCCCCCAAAAAAAAATTGTGCCTAATGACTTACATTTCTAGATTTCTAGAGAGAGAGAGAGAAGTCATAAACTATGTTTAATGGTCCCCACCATCCCAGAGGATCAAAATGATTTCTCTACAAAGGATGATGAGCATTTGACATGTCTTCAAGCATGCCAATAGAAACTTGAAGTGAAAATATGTGGCTCTCATAATTAAATAATTCGGTGGTTGGACCACCTATAATTATACATGGCCCAAACCATTTCTCCTATTTTTCATCTATAAAATTCCACAAAAATTTGATTCCCATGATGCTAAATTGGATTGCTTGAAGATATCTTTCCAATGAGACCAATTTTTTATGATTTGGAGTTGGGAATCAAAATATATCATCATTTGAATATTTGCACGTCGAGATGAATAAGAGAGTGACACATGACAAAAATTTATTGACTTGGGGACTTTATCTTCCTACGTGTGTATAATTTTTACATGTTTCAGTCTATGGTTGGGTCACGGGATTGGGCTTTGCTTCCTTTTTCTCTTATTTACTTTCATTATGTAGTCTTTATAAAAATGAGTCCACTAAACAATGCCACACTCCTTACGGTGTCGATTGTATTTTTATTATATTGACCACTGCAAAACATTTTCCAATGAGAATAATCCAAATTCATTCATAATTTAATTTATTTTTATTATCCATTCATATCCCCTATGAAACATTGACCAATGAGATCATTCCACACCCTTTAGGTTGTCGAATTTTGATAGCTCTTGAATGACAACTGTGAAACATTGATCAATGAGATCATTCCACACCCATCAAGTTGTCATACTTTTGATATATCTTCATTATGTTAGACTATGAAAGGAGAGACATTGAAAAAGATCCATGTAGCTTTCGGTTTTCATACTTGTCATAGTTTTCCTTCAGCGTCACAACTTCTCATTTAGGCAAACTTAAAAACTTTTGCTTTCATAAAATATGTTGTCACTTAGCCCTATTGACCTCATTGACTTTTCCTTCTTCATGGACCCAAAATACTTCCATGTAGCCCTTCACATAGTAGGTTTTGAAGTGCTTGGTGGTTTACCTCTTTTAACGACCAAATGAATGTCGTAAGTTTTAATCATAGCTTGTTAATGGATTAGATAAGTCTCCTGTGGGTTTTTAAATGCCAACAACCAGTGATTTTGGAAGGGGAAGTTTGATGGCCGTTTTAAACATCCTAGGATTTTTTTCTTTTTAAAAAAATGGCTAAGTCCATTTTTAACATTGTAAAAGACAAAAATAACCTTGGGGGTATTTTTGATAACATGTGTTATTGATATTCCTAATAAATTTTCCTTTGTAAAAACATTCAATTACAATATTGAGCATATCATAATTACAAATATCCCAATAGTATTGGTAGAAGTTGGTGGGAAATCCATCCAGACTTGGTTATTTATCCCTATTAAGGAGAAAACTACTCCTCTCAATTTCTCTATAGAGATAGAATTATAAATTATTTTGAAACTTTCAGCTCACACAAGGTTAGAATGGATATTAGCTGGTAATTTCTCCTCAATTTCATTGGTATGCTGAAAATTACTATTTAGGAGTTTGAAGAAATTCTTGTTTCATGTTTGAAGTCTTATATGCTAGATCTAACTTCCTCATTCTCATAAATTAATTCCTTGATCCTACTATAAATTTTTTTAAAGGTGATCATATGAAAAAAATAGTATTATGATCCCCCTCCTTTAACCATAAATCCTTACACTTTTTCTCAAAAAAATTCTTCATAACAATTTAGAGTGTGATATTTACTAAGAAAAATTTTCACCTTATAACAGTTGTTCACATCCATCTCATTTGAGACACATTTGATTCAAGAAGATTGATATCCTCTTTAATTTTTTTTCTTTTTTTTGAAAATGTTCCCAAGCACCTCTTTATTCCATCACTCAATGTTTCTTGTAACATTATTAATATTTTAAACTGAGGTAAACATAGTTATTTCTTTAGTACTAATATCCCACCATTCTCTTATTTTATCCATTAGATCTAGATGCTTATCCACATCTTCTCAAATTTTAACGTAAAAGGGCCTTCTCCAACCATAGGATCCACATTGTGGTCAGATATGATCCTAGGAAGATCCGAGAGACAAAATTCCTATTTAGAATACCACTAGATGAAATCATAATTCTTTCCAATCTAAAATTTATGGGGTTTCCCCATTATCCTATTATACCAAGTATACTTAATTCCTTTGAGATCAAGATCCACCAGATAGTTCAAAGAAATCAAGTCAACCAAGTCCTCCATATTGAACTTGCCTAACACCATTTTTCTTCAAAGGAGATAAGGGAGTATTAAACTATCCTATAATCATCAAGTCAAAATTGAGAAAACTAACTCTGAAATTGTTTAATTCTACCCAAAGTTTTCTTATACCTTCATGTGTCATTTCGTAATATCAAAAGATGATAAAATCATATTTCAATCTAGTAGTGAAAGTAGTGAATGATTATTATATTTAATTGAAGGGAATGTTCTATAATAAATCTTACAAAAATAATATACTCATTAATTAACAAGAGAGAAGATAAATGGATTTTAAGAAATAGATAAAAATATGCAAGCCTAGACTTAAGACACAAGAAATCCTAATATGCAAAAAATATACTAGCGTATGATTGGTTGAAAGTATGAAGTAAGAAGTGCCACATTGTGGCTTATTACTGTTAAAAATTACAATTTAGATTAAACAAGTTTAATTGTATACGATGGATGTTATGATAATAATTATTGTATAAATTTGAAGTACATAATAGAGAATATGGTCATTAAAAATGTGATGTATTGTGATATAAAATGGTTGTTTTAAATATAAAATAATTATATTAACTTTTAATCAATAGATATAATATTGTTTTCATTCATTTTTTCAAGTCCAAAAATTCAAACTTGAACAATGACATCTAAGCCCAAATGTAAAAAATTGCTAGAAAATCCCCATAAAACCCTTTCCAAACCAGGTTGTATTTTGTATCATGCTCATCCCAACCTTGCAAGTCCTCTTAATTTTTTGAATAATCATGCACTAGTGTTTGAAATTATTTAATGAGTTCATTTTATTCATTCAAGAAAGTGCATCCAAATGCTAGTTCTCCGATAGGACTGGAAAGTCCATCCTCCGCAAAGGATCTCAAATCCCATAATCATCTAGAGGTGGTATTGGATAGTTATGAATGTTTTTGAAGTGATTCAGAAATATTTACGTAATTTTCGAGGTTTAAGGTCAGTTGGTGTAAAAGCAGGGTTTTCAGGTGTATGGATTGTGTAGTCGAAATCGGTACCTACACTTCTCCATAGGATTTCAGAAGCTCCATAAGGATTTGGAAGGAAAACAAATAAGAATTAGAAAGATGAATTGATTCTCTAAATTTTTATCTAAATTGATTCTAAAAATGATTACCTAAACTTCTCCATAGGATTTAGGGAGCTATATAAGGATTTGTAAGGCAAACAAATTAGAATTAGAAAGATGAATTGATGTTAGAATTATCACATTTTCAAAAAACTTGATTGTTTCTCAAGGAAAGTCATTCTTAACAGATACAACATTTTTTCTAGAAGAAAAAAGGGCCAATTTTTTTAACATTAAATAATAATTGAGTTCTAAAACATATCCAATTATTTTTTAAATGGTCTTAGGAGTATAAATAATATAAAATTTCATGTGAAAAGACCATTTGGAGATTTGGGAATCATGTCGTCAAGTTTTCTCTTATATAAGGTATGCTTCTCATACTTATTCATTTTTTAGAGTGAGAAATATCACCTTCTAGATTCATGGAATATTATTTTCCCTCTCTTTACCATTCCCAAGGGGATAAAGGTGACACAAAAACTCACCCCACCACATCTCTCCTCTCTAGTCCCCCATATGACACAACTCATCCCGACAGAGTACTAATAAAGTTAAGTCCATCTCCTTCTCCTCGCACCACACATTAACAAGTGTCATCATATGGTTGAAGAGAATTTTATTTTCCCCATTCTCAAGGGGACATATGAGACAAAAAAATTCATCCCAACCTAGCCTCTCCTCGGGTTCTCCACGTAACCAAATTCCAGTCCTAGGTATCAAAGCATGATTTTCCCATATCCCTCTCCTCACACCACATAGTGAAACTTGACATGATTAGGTTGAGGAAAATTTTACCATTCCCCTTTTCCCCATTCCCAAGGGGATATAGGGGACACAAAAATTCACCCCATACTCGAGCCATTAAAACCCTAGTTTTAAAGCACAAACAAATTTCTCACCCACGAACAAAAAATAATTGTTGGGTAACTCAAAAACATAAAATAACTTGCTTTCAGGTTTATTTATTTATACAATTCAATGTTTCATCAATTTTAGAAGCCTTTAAACCTCAAAAAACACCATACATGTTGCAAAAATTTCCCGGGAAGCCATGAGCATGAAAACAAAGATTTATTTATAACTTCCAAGTCTAAAATTGGATTCCAGTGAAATTTTCTCGGTGGATCATCATCCCAAGAACCTTAAAGAAGAATTTTACTACAAAATTTATTATGCCCTATATTTTTATCATTAGATAACCTTAAACCCTTTCCCTATAAGTTCATTTTTCATTTTGCAAGAGTTCGCGAGATGAATCATTGTGAAAATTGGAGCACGGGATTTTGGAGACGAGTCGAATCGATGAGGATATTTTTCAATGAAAAATATAATGGTAAGCACACATTACAAAAATATTTTTTTTTCGTGCTTCCACTTACTAAAAAGAGAACCCCTCTAAAATTTGTAAGACCTCTCTACTCAGAACATTCAAAAAATAGTGATCTTGTGCAAACTAGGAAAGATAGGCGGTTTGAGAACAAAAATTCCCAAAAATCATCTTATTAAAATAGGAACTTTCCAAAAACAATAAAACAACATCAATGAAGGTTTTCTAAGTTTTTTAAGATCTTCACAAGACTCAAATAGATCAAAACAATAATTTTTCCCAAAATAGCAACTCCTAAACCCTACTTGCTAAAACTAGAAAGTTCGATTCAAGTAAAAAGTTGTTAGATTCATTTTCTCTAATATAACTAATTTTCAAAAACATGAAGTTTAAATTATCCTTTTTGGAACCTAATTCAACCCTGGTATGAGAATATCTAGGTGTGAGTGATAGTTATGTTTGTCACATGGACCTAGAATACCTGAAGAGTCAAATGCTCAAGGCCTAAGGGAACCAGTTGTAGACACAAAATCACACACTTGGGTACATTTCTAGGCCCTAAAATTATAATTACATTAATATTATTCCTAAGTGAGAAAACTAATAATTGACTGCTATCTTTGGACTTTTTAATTTGTTCTTTCTTGCTTTCTCTTTGGTTTTACACTCCCTACAACCTAGTCTAAAATTTATTACTTTATCTTTCATGACTCTGGACACCAACGCCCACCAAGATGCCGGCGCCTAGACACCCTTGTCCCCTCTAAGTGCCCTCTACCTCTTTCTATATATTTTCTCTTTTTAGGACTCTTTTATCTTTTAGGTATCTTATTTTCATATAGGCCATCCTTCTAGTTGTCAATTATGAAATTCAACCAAGGGAATCATATAAATATAAAGCTATGTGACCAAAATAAATGACCAAGCTATAATAATCTATTATCATCACCTAAGGTTTCATCCAAAGGCATATAAGAGCATCAAAGGAACCCATCTAGCACTCATACAAGGGATAAGAGACTGCATTTTCTACATACACACATAGGAGGGGAAATTCATTTTTCCATCTACACATATATTTACATTGGTACATATAGCTATTGCCCACTATCACATGCACTTACAAATGGGCTTCCTAGGGCATGATTCTATCACACACACACAATAACTACATGGATTCTAAGATATTGTGTAGTTCTTGGCTGTAATGTTCGTTAGTCGAGTGACCTCCAGGGTCAATCTAACTCCCCATATTGCATATTTTCTTGTTGGGATTTGAAGGAGTTTGAGGGTTTTACAATTCATCATCTCTTTTTACATTACATGTGAATTTTTTGATCATAGTGTGACATACAAGTGACCAACAAAGACTACTAGAAAGATCATGTTCCTAGCTTTTACATAAACACAAATGTATAGAAGTGGACATTGGTGCAAGGAATGCTTGTCCCAATCCAAGCACCCTAGTTTGGTATTGTCTGATAGCTCCAAAATTTATTGTGTATAGTTGTGACAATTTTCCATTCCCGTTCATAAATTTTCTAGTCCAGATCAATTCAAGGGATAGGGAACAATTAGCTAAGTCACTTTTTCCCTCTTTTACACTCAGGTTTTCATACTTATCTAGCTTATTTCTTATGTAAAACATGTACTTTAACATTTATTTATCATACTTGGTTCTACAATATTAGATTTTTAGAAATTCTATTTTTGTTAAATAATTTGGTGAACCCCTCTTGTGATTGGTTATTCAAATTCTTATTTTGCACATTTATTCAAGGCTCCTAAGGTTCTTTAGATTTCTTTGTATGATTTACTTCAAATTCATCCACCTTGTAGAGATGTTCTTCAAAAATATCTAGACACTATGTATCTACCTCGCAATATGTCACTGTATGATGGAAAAGTGACAAGCGAGCATGGGAATCTACAAGCAACTCTTCCTCGCACCCGACCTCCCAAGGTCGTGCCGAGACAGTCGGTGGGGATGGAATAAATATGGGATGCAAACAAACTAGTTAGGCAATCTAATGTCTTCAATACGCACTAGTGGAATTTGTGAATCTAAGGCAAAGAAGGCCCTTCTAACCTGAACTGGTGTGATAGATTGATTGGCAAGGATGACTACTCGAAGGCTCCAATCAATATCGAGCTCTGGCGTGATTCGATCTATGGGTTGTGGAATACATGGAAAATTTCCTAGGATAGTTTCATATATGTTTCCGGATAAGGTCATATGGTGGTGGATGGTAAATATAGCCAATTCTATGGACGATTCTCTAGCCTAGTCCAGAATTCCCTACCTCTGTTAGCTGTTATGTCTAGCAAGGATAATTGTTCGATGATGATAGGTGGAATTGGGGTAGACCGGAATACTAGTGTGCGTAGGCCAGTGTCTATGTCTAATTCTCCTATGGATTCGTTAGGCTACGGGATCTTTAGGTCATAACCGTAGATTCTTAGTTGTTGTGGACCTGTTATGGTCATGCGTGAAATCAAGTCCTAATCCCTAATATCCAGTAATCGTATGCTTTCTCAGCTTCTATATTTAGGATTAATAACTGTGTGATTTTCTTAGAATACCCTTCGAGGCATTTTTGGATTCTTAGGTGGTATCTATATCTAGAAGAGTGTCTCCGCATCTGGCTATGGGACCAAAGGATCACAACCAAAGGTTTGTTCTCTTTCAAACCCTTCTACAGTCATATGAATGTTGTCTAGGGTAATCTGTAGTTCGGTTGATTTGACCAAAATGTGTGTGCTTGGTCGTCTTCTACATTTAACCCACTCAATTGGGAATTGATTTGTTACAAGCTTACCGTTGTTCGGAAGACTTGAATCCTAAGATTTTGATCTATATCAGTTATCGTTGTGATGAGATTGGGCTGAGGCACGATTGGCTCGAATACGTATTCCCTGGGCTCTCTAGGTCCCGTGATTGTCATATAAAAGCAACAAAGTAAAGTGAACTACAGTAAAATAAAATTTACCTATGTGAAGTATATCTATAGTATGTATGACTTCTCTATTTTTTTTGTGTTTTCTGATGAGCTTTACGAATTTAAGGAAGCAGCTATTTAAAATATCTAGAAATGACAACTAAAACAATCAATTTAAACAAACAAAATAACTGAGTGTAGCTATTTGTTTGTGCAATTTGTAGATCTATTCTAAACAATGAAATAGCTTATCTAATCTATTTGCAAGACTCTCGATCCTACCTCAGAAGTGAGAAGTGAATCATAGTTTCTCAGAAACTATCAATCCCCATAGCTTCCTTGGCAATATCGAGAGTAGAATTAACTGAAATAAAGTAATTAACTACTCTATTTGATATGATTCTAACTATAACTTTGAAAGCTAGAACCTGGATTCTACAGAACAGTGGTGAATCCACTGGTGTGTGTGATCTTGTCCCCTCAATGTGATCTCCTCATTCCTTCGTGTTCACGTGGATCTAGAAAAGCATGTAATGCTAGCATCAACCGAAGTAGATATTGGGACAAAGGCAGCTTAGAATACATGATGAATACAATGCGAGTAGGAGAGGGATAGCGCAAGAGTACAGAGCTTGGCTTATGTAATTCCTAGCAGGATTTATTGTTTGTAATGCAACATGGAGTGTCAGAACCTAAAACTATCCTGTTTGAGGAGCAAAACCTGTAACTTTAATGGCTTCCTAAGCTATTCTACTCCAATGGATTGGATGAAATAACAGTAGTGCTTACACAAGATGGATATGTGGCTTACCAACAGTAAAACAATGCTAACTAAGCATGCAATGAAAGAAACTAAGCATTCTAAGCAAAAGGAAAACTAAATCTATTGCAAAGAGAAATCAGAGGCAAATTTTGAGGGGCCATTTGCTTGAGCACAAGCCAACTATTTATAGCATTTGCATTTACCCAAGGTAAAAGCCAAATAGAACTCTTAAACTATAAACAATGGCAAAACACTATTCCAGGGAACCAGAATCATAAATGCAAGCTTATGGCGGTGAAAGAAAGCTGGTAAAACATTGAATTTACGTGAGTCGTGTTAAAAGAGCTTTCTGGAAAACACGTAAAGGACCGCCACCCTGAGTAGGGTGGCGACTATAGGACTGCCGTCCTGTTCAGGGCGGTGGTCATGAGACCACCACCTAGGCAGGGTAGCAGTTTCATCACTGAAGAGAAAAAGGACAAGAAAAGAGGGGAAAAGGAAAAAATAAAGCATGCGGGGGCTAAGCGGGGCATGCGGGATGTTAACGCACACTTGGAGAGCTTTTCCGGATCCCGAACACCTTGCGAGGAGACTTGTATCATCATTGGGGCACGTGTCACGTTGTTCTGGTAGTATAGTACCTTACAATTTTGGGTACTTATAGTCACTGTACAAGTAATTGAAATTTTTGATCATCTCTCAAGAAGGCCCTAGCCGTCATGATCCTCGATCCAATCAACCCATCTTAGATTCATTTCATGATTTGCATTCTTTATTTCAAGAAAAAAATCCAAGCTATGGAATAAATGATTATATATCTTAGATATGAAATTCAACAGCTCATGGATTCTTCTCGGGTGCATGCTAATTCTCCTTCTACATCTCATTCATCTCATCCCAATTCTATGTCTTCTACATGTTCTTATATCATTGAACCTCAAGTCTTAGCATTACCGAGAACCTCTCAAGTTTGATCATAACACTAAACAAAATGAAATTCTTCCCGAGATCCTCAATCACCAATTGATCAATTTTCCACCTATTCACTATTATCCTCCTTATCATCTTGTCAACTATCAATATATCTCATTTTGCAACTTTCATTGAATCAATGGACATCATGGAAATGATTGATATGTTTTAAAATGAATAATCGAGACACCTTTATCATCATGATTGTATCTCATTTGTTGCAAAACATTCTACTACATGCCCATATCTAAATTATTTGACATAATTTTTAGCTTTTTAACATGCTAATGGCTACTTCATGTGCAACATTTTCCTTACAAGAACTATTTTCCACCATGGTTATCTTTTACACTTTTCTTGTTATTGTATTCTACTATATGTCATTATTTGTGGGATTTTCCCTATGTCTTGTTTGATCATTTCTTGTATGATTTTTCCCACTTCAGTCATTATTTTCTTATGACATTGTGAGAAATGTCCCATGTTTGAAACCTACTTTGTTACAGTCATCTTTTTTTGTAAACTTTTTTTTATCACATTTTCATCTATTACATACTTACTTCTTTTACTACTAACACATATATCTTGACACTTTGTTTGCATATGCATTGGTTTCTACCATGCACATCCCCTCCCCCTAGAGGGATATAATTTTAGATCAACATGAAGTCCTCTCTTTGGGTCACATTCTCCTAGTGATGTCACATGCACCTCAAATGAGGGGGCATACATTGGGTGAATCAGTCACCCCCATACAGTAGACAATTCAACACGGGAACATAACAATCTACGATTCATGAAATGGATCGAAACTGACTTGTGTCCTCGTTCAACACAAACACCAACACCCAGATATAAATATTAGAGATTGGGCACTCCTAACCTTTCATGGGTGCCTATGATGAGGGGAAGTTACACTTACTTTCTCATATCATCACAATCTACAGTAGTTCACAAAGCAATTTCAAAAGATCGGGCATTGGCTTGAATACAAAATGCATGCAATCTCCTATAATCTCCGTTGATTGGGAAAATTGGTACACTTGAAACAACACAAAATAATACAAAACTAAACATGGATCACAACATTTGTATTGGTGTACAATTCATGAAGCAATCATAGAAGTAAAGTAACACTAGACCTCTCTCCCTAAAACTCTTCTATCATGGCGTTAGATCACCCAAAAAACTTGCACTTAGCATGACATCACCCAAAAAAATTGACCTTGGCATCAGATCTCCCAAAAAACTTGTTCTTGGCATGAGATCACCCAAAAAAATCTCTCTTTTATAACATTTCAAGACATTTTCTATCATTTTCACTCTTCACGGATTAGGTGCACACTTTATTTTTATACACATTTAGATAATTTAACATATTTTTCATAATAAATGAATTTGATTACTCTTTCATTGTTCTTTTATAGTTACATCCTTAATACGAAAAATAATCATCCCTACATCAAGCACAATAACATGTACAACATAATATGCTTCATGATGTAGCCTAGAATTTACTATGAATAACCCGGGTGCACTTTGACACATCACTCAACCCGAGCAGAGAACTCACCTAAAGCATACAAAGGAACCAAGTACCTATTTAGAGTTTTTCATACATAATTTTAGCATGATGGTGCATATAGGTATCCGATTCATTACCAATAGTAAACAACACATAATGCATAAACTAGATCTAGTTCTTAGAATATATATAAGATGAACTAAACAATGACTATAACAAGATTTACCATGCAAGAACCAGATTCAGTCATGTTCAACACCATCATCCAACCAATATGAACCATTGTATTAAACATTGTAAAACACAAAAGATTATTACATTATATAAGTATCTCCATGAGTCATGCGCTCAACAAAACTAGTAGCATAACTCTACCATAGTTTTCTTCTCTCTAACCCATGCAAATCAATATATATATATAGGGGTGGGGAATTTCCCTTCACCACCCATGCACTTCTCAAAATAGGTCACATGTTAATAGTAGCCATGCGCCTTTACAATAGGATGCACAACATGCAAGTTCTCTAGCAATAGACTTCTTATAGTTAACTTTGAGTAGAAATCCTATTATTAGCCTAAACTATGCATGGCACTTAGTTGTCACTTGTTCCCAAAATACCATTGCATGGACCAGCAAGTCTTCATGCCTTTGTGTGCTCAGCATGCTAACTCCAAAAATAGCCCTTATCCACAAAATGACTAAGTCCTAATCTTGGGTGCTTCAGATATATTGTAGCACCACACGCTCTTCCAATGCCCTACATTCACGCACCCAATACTTAGGCCATTTTTTGTCCATTCAACATTACCCCACACTAGAGTACATTTCTGCCCCAGAAATGGGTAATCACCTTATCACTCCAAAGAATATAGGATAAATGAATGAAATAACAAGGAATAAAGAATATGGTGAGCCATTTTATTATGTACCCTTTTCATCTTCTAGTAGAATGAATTCTGGATATTCACTTTGTATTTCTCCCTCAAACTCATACCATTCCTTAAGTATTACATTGGTCTTGTCAGGGATGTCCACAATGATGCCATCAAACTCATCCATAGTCATGTTTCTACCCTCACTGTTTAAAATTCTAAGGATTTTGGCCATACCTGAGACCATCCCTTCCATGACATCCACTTCACAGTAATGTGCTTCTTGATGCCCTTAATCCAATCCATATGTTGTTTCTTTACATCACACATTGTTTCTACCAAGGTAACTCATTCTTTAGAGTGCTCGTCATTTCCATCTCTTCTTCGCACTTCTCAATTTTTCTTCAAATTCACAAGGTAATGAATGACGTTGAAAACACCGAATTTAAACCAAGTTTCAAAAAACTTCCCTTCATTAATTACTCCACCTAAAATAGTACATGACATTAACTCCTATTGAGCATGTTTCATTCCTCCTTATCACGCAGCCTAATCTCTCATGCCTCAAAATTTTATGCCTTAGTCATAACTTTCTGGCATGCCACTACTTATCTATCTCAAATCTCCTCTACCCACACTTCCTTACGCTGAATTATTTATCCAATCTGACCCAAAGATATGTACCCTCAAATGTTAGATCCTCTTTGATTTATACTGAACGCTCACCACCTTATGCGTGGTCTTTAACTTTGAGAAATTCTCCTGAATTTCTCATCACTTTTAAAAACTTGTTCCCTTAATGGACACCCGTGAGTTTATTTATTTTTTGTATTAGAATAACCTTCTTTATTGACCCCACACTAAGGGTATGTCCATTCCTCTACACATAAAAACACTTGAGATTGTAATCATCTTCGGCTTGCAAACACACTTATTACAAAAACACCGAACTAAATTGAAAAATCATAGCGATGAGGAAGGAAACACACTAAAGGAAATACAACAAGGTAAATCTATGTTGAGTTGTTGAGCTCAATTACTTCAGTTTAGCATGTAATGGAAACTTGCTGGAAAATATAGTAACCGTCATCGGTTAGGGGGAACCGACATCGGTCGGGTAAGGGAGGAAGCTAAGTAGATTAGGTCTAACGCATCGATTACACTGTGTGAGGATGTTTTAATTAACTCTTGGGAATTAGATCTATTTTTAGCATTAAAGTATTTCTATTGATTGTAATTACATGACTAAGTGCCCTAAGTCTATAAACAACTATATAAGCATAAAAGCTAGGGTTTAGAAGAGGATAATGATTAACAAGAATTAGAAAGAACTTGTTAAAGTTGGTGAGAGAGAATTCTTGGTGATGAAGAAAAATCTTGAGAGAAAGAAAGTATTGTACATCTGAGAGGTGTGGAAGATTATAAATCTTCATTTTATATCTTGTCAAAGCTTAGGATAATAGATTGGCTTGTTTATTGGTGGATGTATCCCACACTAGGTGAACCACATTAAATCTGTTGTTGATTTGTCTCTCATTTTTTATATTTCTTCTAGTAGAATATCTGTTTTTATTTACATGTATGCTTAGATCTCGATATATTTTTATAAACGGTGTGCTAACCCTAACAACCTGGTATCGAGCTTTGTTTGAGGATTTTTTGTGTTTGACAGATTTACTCATAGATTGTTTTTGATTGAGTGGGAGGTACAACAATGGAAGAAGAAAAAAATACAAGGTAGAGAAATTCGATGGCTGAAATTATCAAATATGGAAGAAGCAGATTGGGATTATCTATATCAAAGAGATTTGTATTTACCATTGGATGAGAAGTCTAGACCTACAAAAATGAATGATGAAGAATGAAATATTATTGTGAGAAAGGATTTGGGATCTATAAGATTAAGCCCGGTAGCATCGTGGCTTCTAATATTACGTAGTGGCTTCTACGATAGACTTAATGAAATCTCTTGCTAATTTATATGAAAAACCTATTACTTCAAATAAATTTTATTTGATGAAGAAACTATTTAGTTCTAAGATGCATGAAGGTGGATCTGCATCTAGTCATTTGAATGATTTCTGATCTATTGTAAATCAGTTAAAATCGGTTGTTATACCATTTGATGATGAAGTAAAATCACTTTTATTCTTATGTTATTTACCTGATAGTTGGGATAACTTGGTAATGGTTGTTAGTAATACAACATCTGCTAATAATATTTTGAAGTTTGATGATGTGGTTAGTATAATATTGAATGAATAAATTCACAAGAAGAGTACAGAGGAATCATCATCTGGAAATGCTTTAAATGTAGAAAGTAGGGGCAAGAAAAATAGAGATCCAAGAGTAAGAGTAATGGGAAATCAAAGTTAAGGGATAATAGATCTAAATCCAAAAGTAAGGGAATTACTTGTTGGAAATGTGGAAAGAAAGGACATGCAAAGAAATATTGTTGGTCAAAGGATAAAGAGAACCAACAACCAAACAAAGGTAAAGAAGAAAATATTGTTGCATCAGAGGTAATGCAAGATGCTCTTATTATTTCTTTAGATAGTAGAATTGAATCATGGGTTTTAGATTCAAGAGCTTCTTTCCATGCAACCCCTAATAAGGGTTATTTCAGAAATTATGTCTAGGGAAATTTTGGGCATGTTTATTTGGGTGATGATGAACCTTGTAGTATTATTGGTAAAGGGGAAGTTCATCTAAAATTGTAGAATGTAAATACATGGGTATTGAAAGATGTGAGGCATGTGCCAAGCCTCAAGAGGAATCTTATTTCTATAGGGCAACTAGGTGAATCTGGTTACATGGTTACTTTACAGAAACTTTTGGAAAGTCACCAAGGGTGCTTTTGTTTTGGAAAGAGGTAAGAAAGTAGGAACGATATATTTATCTACCTGTATTACTAGTTCCTTTTATGTATTATCTATTTTAGATTTAGATGCATGCATGTGGCATAATCGGTTTAGGCCATATGAGTAAAAAAACATGTAGATCTTAAAGGATAAGTTAAGTTATCAGATTTGAAATATTTAGATCTTGATTTTTGTGAGCATTGTATCTTTGGAAAGCAAAAGAGAGTGAGATTTCTCAAAGTTGGGGCAGCTAAGAAGGATAAAAAATTGTAGCTTGTACACTCAGATGTGTGGGGACCAACTCAGGTAGCTTCTCATGGAGGATCCTAGTATTATGTTACTTTCATTAATGATGCTACAAGAAAGGTATGTGTTTATTGTAATAAATGTAAATCTTATGTTTTTGAGAATTTTAAAATATGGAAAGCCCTTGTTGAGAATGAATCAAATTCTAAGTTAAAGTTCGTTAGATATGAAAATGGTGGTGAATACTTGTAGAAAGGATTTCAATGATTATTGTTTAGTGAATGGGATACGTAGAGAAAGAATGGTTCCAAGAACACCACAGGATAATGGTGTTGTAGAAAGAATGAACAAGAAAATCATGGAATGTGCTAGAAGTATGTGGATACATTTTGGATTGGCCGTGTAGTGTTGGGCGAAGTAGTTGATCTAATGGTTTATTTGATTAACCATGGGCCTTAAAGTTCACTAGATGGAGGAATACCAAAGGAAGCTTGGACCAGAAAAAAGGTAGATATTTCTTTTCTTAAAGTTTTTGGTTCAAAATATTTTGTGCATGTTGATAGGGAAAATACAAAGAAGTTAGATGTAAAATCCAAGAGGTTCACTTTCATTGGTCATGGATCTAGTGATTTTGGTTTCTATTTTTGGGATTTAAAGAATTCTAAAATTATTAGGAGTCGTGATGTTGAATGGAATGAAAAGAGAATGTACAGGGATCATATTTTCGTTCCCAAGGATAAACCGGTTGAGAAGTTTATGAATGAAAATGAACTCTTAGATTTAAAAGAACTACGACAGGGTTACATAGTAACTAGTGTCGGTTGACCCCTGACCAACACGGTCGAGAAGAACCGTATCGATTCTGAGAGGATCCAACTTGACATCGGTTAGCATGCGACATCGGTAAGATGTGACCGGCATCGGTCACTATCATATTTGGATAGGAATGTCTAGGAGGTCCAGATTGAGCCTCCGGTACCCCAAAATCTTGTGAGAAAGTGTAAGTAAACTTCGAGAAAGATTTAAACCTTCTCTATTTTATTTATTATTGACTAATAACGATGAAACAAAGAGCTTTGAATAAGTAATGCGAGGATAAGACTCACGTTTAGTGGGAACATGGCATGGATGAGGAGATGGACTTCTTGGAACATAACCAGACTTGGGATTTTGTTAAGTTGCCGCATGTAAGAGAACATTACAGAATAAGTGGGTTTATAAGATTAAGGAAGAAAAGGGTGGATAGAAAAGGTACAAGGAAAGGCATGTAGTAAAGGGATTTGTATGAGAAAGAAGGTATTGACTTTAGTGAAATATTTTCTCTTGTTGTTAAGATGACTTCTATTTGTACTATATTGAGTTTAGTTGCAGTAGAATATTTTCATTTAGAGTAACTAGATGTGAAGATGAATTTCCTTCATGGTGATTTGGATGAAGAGATTTATATGCAGTAGCCTCTTGGGTATGAAGTCAAGGGTAAGGAGAAATTAGTGTGCATGTTGAAAAAGATCTTATATCGGCTCAAGCAGAAGCTCCAAGGCAATGGTACATGAGATTTGATAGTTTTATGCATGAGCATGGTTACTTGAGATGTGATTTTGACCATTTTTTTAATTTCAAGAAGCTTGAAAATGGGAGCTATATTATTTTATTATTGTATGTGGACGATATGCTTATTGTAGGATCTAGTATGCAAGACATTGGTGAGATTAAGGGAAAGCTAGATCACACATTTTCTATGAAGGATTTAGGATCTACAAAAATAATCCTTGGCATATAAATACATAGAGATAGGAAAAAAAGAAAATGTATTTGTCTCGGGAGGACTATATCTATAAGGTGTTAGAAAGGTTCAACATGCAAAATGCTAAACCTGTTAGTACACCTATGGTTGGAAACTTCAAATTGAGAAAAGATCAGTGTGCTTCATCACATGAGGAGGTAAAATACATGACACAGAGTACCATATGCTTCAACATTTGGAAGTATCATGTATGCTATGGTTTGTACTAGACTAGACATTACACATGAAGTGGGATTTGTGAGTAGATATATGGCTAATCTAGGTAAAGAGAATTGGAAATTCATCAATGGATACTTAGGTATTTGAAAGGGACATCTAGCATGCAGTTATGCTATGGAGGTTCAGATATTTCATTATGTGGCTATGTTGATTTGGATATGGCTGGAGATCTAGATGGTAGGAGGAGCACTACTGGATATATTTTCACAGTAGGTGGAATGACAGTTAGCTAGATTTCAAGATTGTAAAAGGTTATGGCTTTGTCTACTACAAAGGAAGAGTATGTTTCAACTACGAGAGGCTAGAAAGGAGATGATATGGATGAGTAGGTTCATGGAAGAGTTGGGAAAGGAGAAAAGTGATTGTAAATTGTTCAGTGATAGTCATAGTGCAATTCATTTGGAAAAGAACTCAATGTTTCATTCGAGAATGAAACACATTCAGTTGAGGTATCACTTCATATGGAAGGTATTAAAGGATGGAAAATTGAATCTAGAAAAGATTCATACGAGCAAGAACCTCATGTATATGCTAATGAAGCCATTAATAAAGGAGAAGTTAGAGCTACACTCCACTTTTATTAGTCTTCGAGTTTGAGGCTTAAAGAGGAAGAAACAAAGATAAGTAAGGATTCAAGAATGACATTGTACAAGTATGGTGCAGTAATTAATCTCCAAGTTGGATATTTTTGAGTTGTGGAGCTCAATTAATTCAGTTTAGCATGCAATGAAAACTTGTTGGAAAATACAGTAATCGTTATCGGTTAGGGGGGAATCGAATCATCACCCAGGACCAGCATTGGTCAGGTATGACTAGAATTGGTTAGGCAAGGGAGGAACTGGTAGTAGTTAGGTATAATTAGCATCGGTTACTGTGTGCAAGGATGTGTTAATTAACTCTCAGGAATTAGATCTATTTTTAGCATTAAAGTATTTCTATTGATTGTAATTGCATAGCTAAGTGCCCTAAGTCTATAAATGATTGTATAAGCATAAAATCTAGGGTTTAGAAGAGGATAATGACTAAAAATAATTAGAAAGAACTTTTAAATTTGGTGAGAGAGAATTCTTGGTGATGAAGCAAAATTTTGAGAGAAAGAAAGTATTGTACATCTGAGAGGTGTGGAAGATTGTAAATCTTCATTGTATATCTTATCAAAGCTTTGGATAATAGATTGGCTTGTTTCTTGGTGGATGTAGTCCACCTTTGGGTGAACCATATTAAATATGGTGTTGATTTATGTCTCTTGTTTTGTATATTTCTTCGGTAGAATATTTGTTTTTATTTACATGTATGTTTAGATCGATATATTTTCTGTACAACCGATGTGCTAACCCCAACAATCTAATCTAAATGGAAATATTTTCTTATTACAAACATCAAGAAGGATTATTTATAATAGGGATTCAGACTACTTCCGTTGAAGTAATTAGGTAATTGTTTCTATTAAGCACCTCTAACTAGAAAGCACTTGATATAAATATATGAGTGATAACATACGGTCCTAACAATGCACCTTAAGCTTTCCTAGGTGGCATAAAAATTTGAATCATAAAGAAGTACCATCTGCCTAACCTCAAGCTTCGTGTCCTTATTGTTCCTATTTTTCCTTCCCTTTACCTAGATTTTTCTTTCTTTTGACTCTAACATGCTATGGCATGCCTCTCATCCACTATATCAACTTATCAATTCTTTCTTTCAATGCTTTCTCATCAACTAGACCTCCGTGCACGTAATACACAAAAAGGTAACATGAATTCCATGGGAGGAACTACTTCTGCACCATACACTAGTTGAAAGGGGTTGCTTTATTCAATTGTTTGTAGGTTGTTCTCTATGCCTAAAGTAAAACAGAAAATTTATCATCCTAGTATTTCCTTCCAACATCACAAATCTTTGTCAAATTATATTTCAATATCTTGTTGAAAGCCTCAACATTCCCCTTTTCCTAAGGTTTATAAGGTGTTTTCTTATGGTGTGTGACCATAAATTCATCCAATAATATCCTTATTGTCATATTCAAGAAATGAGGGACCCTATCACTTGTCAAACTCAAAGGATATCCATACGGTAAGAATATTTCCTTATAAGAACCTTGTTGTTATAGCCACCGTATAATCTTTTTAGGTGCTAATTCTTGCCACCTTGTAAGATAATCTGTACAAGTTATGATATAGTTTGATCCATTTCTACACATGGCTAGGGAAATAGGACCCAAAAATTCAATTTCTCATTTCTCAAAAGGCTCTGCACTAGTAATAGGCCTCAAAGGCATTTCATCTCTCTTCTTAGGTTTTCCAAGGCAATGAAAGTGATCACATGCCTTACAATACTCCTTATAATCCTTGTATAAGGTTTTCCACCATAAACTAGCTAGTAGAATCATACATGTGATTGCATCACCTACATAGTGTCCACCTGAAATACCTCCATGAGCATCCTCTATGATTGTCATGTTATCATTCTCTAGTACACATTGGCGTAATACTTCATCTCAGCCTATTTTTGATAAGTCACCAATGATCAACATGATAGGTGTGGTGTGAATTGCAAGTTATTTATTTTCCAATAACTTCATTCCTTCGGTGCACCATACATACTGTGTGTAAAAAGATAGCAATATTCTATAATTATGAGGGTGTGTGGTTTAACCCATATCTTTGTGCATCGACATTATATGTTCAATACTCTGCGCATCCTCTTCTGATTGAATCCTTGATAAGTGGTCTGGGCTAGAATTACTTTTACCTAGCTTTACCACAATTGTAAATTCAAACTCTTGGAATAATAGAACCCATCGACATATGTGCCCCTATAAAATGGGCTTATTTATCAAGGATTTGAATTCCACATTACCCGTATAGAACAAAAAATGTGTTGCTAGAAAGTACTATCTAAACTTATGCATCATGTAAATCATTGAAAAATCCTTGCGCTCTGTAGTTGTATAATTTTGTTCTGCAAGAGTCAAATTTCTACTAGAAAAATATATATGATGATCTATAATTCCTTCTCCAGCATCGAGATAGAAGCGTGCATTGGCCATGTTAGAGGTTTCCACATGTACATTAAAGGGTAGATTCCATGAAGGAAAATGTAAAATAGGCATCGTAGTAATCCTTTCCTTCAGTGCTTGAAATGCACCTTTTTGTGGTTCTACCTAATATAACTTCCCTTTACATTTTAATAACTCCTCCAAGGGTGTGGCAATATTAGCATATCCTTTGATAAATGTTCTATAATACCTTATGTGGCCCAAGAATCTGCACACCTCACTTCTAGTGGTGGGTTCCTCCAAGCCTAAAATGATTGCAATCTTAGCTGGATCTACTAACAAAGCCTCCTTGTAGATGATATGCCCTTGCATAGTTCCAAAAGGTGTAAAAAATACACACTTATTGATAATTAAAGATATTCTTAACTATCTTCACCTCTCAAACATTAACTGTGAATTGTCACAATGATCCTTTATAAGTCCATACATGGTCCAATCATCCAAGTAACCTACAATAATAATTTTTGAATAAAATATTGGAATGTGTGAACCACAATGTAAAAAAATACTACAGACATAGTATTCAATCCAAAGGGCATCATTATGTATGCAAAACTTCCCCATTCAGTGGTGAAATTTGTCTTCTCTTGATCCTCCTTAGCAATTCTTACTTGATGATACCTAGAGAATCCATCTGTAAAAGAGTAAATTTCGTACCCTGCAATGCCTTCCAATATTTCCTTAGTGAATGGTGTAGGGAAAGGATCAATCACACATGCAACATTCAACTCCTTATAGTCCACACAAATATTTATTCTTCCATATTTATTTATGTTAATTACCATAGGGCTAACCCACTATGATTCCTCTGTGGGCTCAATAATGCCATATTCCAACATCTTGTCAATTTCTTCTTTAACTTTTATGCGTAGGTTAGGGTTTATCATGTAAGGTCTCTTCCTAACCGAGAACACACCTTCTGTTAACTTAATTTTCATCTCTCCCAAATATTCATGCACCATTTCAACTCATGGTAATCCCTAGGAAATAAGTCATAGAAATCATGTAGAAACTCAATTATCTTAGCCACTTCAGATTCAAACCAGTAATATCTAATTATGGCCTCCTTGGGTTCAACATCTATGCCAATGTTCACTTTCCTCGTCTTTATAGGTTCATCGTATGCATACACCTTCTCAATTGTACTATCTAAGACCTCACGTGTACCCTCCGAATGATATATGTACAACTTTTCCAATTCTTCATATTCCACCATATAGAACATATTTCCTTTCATCTTCTCTAAGCATGTACACTCAATAAGTTCTACCTTTATCCCTTCCATTTCATCAAAGCAAACTTCTAGGTTTGACTCACAAAGAAACTCTTGAATGAGTTCTTCAGCTTTTTCACTATCTCCCATAGTTAAGTGATTCATACCCTAGAATACCTCATTCATCAAGGGTTTAGTGGAGAATTTGTCAAAATTCAAGATCATTCCTATAGTCAAGTCTTGCCAATTTCTAGTCTCTCTATTCAACTCCACATAAACATACCAAGCGCGCACAAAGCCTCACAAGGTGAAATAAAGTTTATGCACCCACAACGAAGGTGGTAAAGCCTCCTTCCCCTCTTTTCAGAGTCTCTCAAATTGCTAAACGTGGTGTTAAACATGATTATTACCATGATATTTACATATTTGAGTAGGTGCATTACTCTTGAGAAACCTTGCTGATAGAGCTATTCTAACTTCTCTCCATTCTATGAGATTATCCCTATGAACCATCCACCAACACATTGTTGTCCCGCACAGGGTATACACTAACATATTCCTTATATCCACCTGATCCTTCCATTTTACTTCCATGGCTCATAGGAATACCTCAAGGTTTCCTTCACCATTGTACCGGGGTACCATGTTATTGCCTAAACTCCTAACACAACATGGCCTACTTACACATGCAATTACACTTCTTACCTCATGCCCAACCATCTCGTAAGTTTCATGTGACCAATTATCATAGGTAATACTTGTAGTATCACTAATGGACTGTGCATCATCCCACTAGAGAATTCCTTCCTTAGATGGCTCAAGTGCTTCGGATCTTGAATGGTGCGTACATAAATTCTATTTAGGTATTCTTTACTTAAGGGCTTAACATAAGGTGCAGATTTCTGTCTTTCAAAGGGATAATAACTTGCTCTTCCTTATTATCAAAACTGATATATCCCTTATTGAACTATAGATTAACATTATTTGCATAGCACCAAGGGTGCCCAAGTAGAGCTGGGAATTTTTCCACTTCTGCAAGCATTAAGACCTCAAATTCCTTAGTGAACTTGGCCCCCTGTATAGTAATAGATGCATCCTTCAATACTCCAATTGGCATGGCCTTAGTCCGATTTTCCATATACAAAACATTAGAAGATGGCTGCAATGGAGGTCTACCCATCTAAACCCATGCATCTAAGGTAAGCACATTCACTTTTGCACTGTGTCAATCAAAATATTGCTCAAAATCCATCCATCCACAATAGAATTTAGAGTGATCTCCTTGTCATAATCTAAGCTGTGGGGAGGGATATTAGCATAAAAAAAAATTCATTCATTCTCAATACCAATGTGTGGAGTTTTTTCTTTCACCTAACTCCCTAGTAATGGAATAATGTTCTCCTAACGTAGTGTTTAGCATACTTCCTTCTGATCATCAACATTTGACTAGAAAGTATCGGTTGTATTATTTTCTTCCGAATTCCGTGACTATTCCTTTAAATATTGTATTTCACCCTACAGATTTCTAAGCACCTCCATGGTTTCCTGATAAACCTCCTTATGATGTGTAGGGTCTAGATATTTTTCATGTAAAACCTCCTCCTTAGTGATGGTAGGATTTTGTTGCAATGTTTCTCTAGCACGCAAAGCCTCAGCGTGTGTAGTAATATTCACAGGTACTACCTCAAGATCCAGTTCTAACTTTGACATCCATTGGTTTTCCATGACACATTATATTCTAACCATCCCTGTGCCCTTGTTCTCCTGTTTGTGTTTCTTTCTCATATTTTCATATAAGTCTGGGAACTCTTCATAGTTGTGATTCTTTCCGTAAAAAGAACAAGTAATATTTTGAGGACATTTGTGCTGTAATGGTCAAGGGATCTACACGTATAACATGTTCCATGAGGGAATTCACTTCATCCACTACCATGACCTTGGCCTCTAAATCCACCATGGTATCCTCAACCTCTACCACAACCTCCCTCAAAGTGCCCTTCATTTTTATCATAGTGCCCTTGAGTGTGATCATGATCATTTTTCTCACCTTTATCCTTAGATTTATTTGAAAATCTAGTCTTTCATACACCAATATCAATGGCATCATGGATCTGATCAATCAACCTGCAATCTTCAGTATTGTGAGTCATGGACCGGAAAATATTACAGTAACAAGACACATTCTTCCTTATCATACATTGTAACAATAGACAATAGCTTGCATCATGGTCTAAATGACATATCTCACATTCCAGTAACAAGGAGCACACTGATATGTGAGGACAACTATCCTTAGTATGCCCCTCTACTTCACAATCTATGTACCAAATCCCTTTGCATGTCTCATGTTTTGTATTGGCTAATAGTTTCTCCAACTACTTTTCCATTGCTGCAATCTGAAATTCCAAGAATGGGATCACTCCACTTTCTATTCTCGTGACTTCCTTAGTCTGAAAGCTACTTCAAGTGACTCACATGGGTCTCAGTATAAGTCTTATGTGAGAATTCCCTCCTAAAATGTGTAATTAGGCCTCCAATGAACCACTTTGTGCATCTTTGACTTGCATCAATATCATAAGAAATTTTAGACAAAAGTGTTTTGAAATGAGCATTATATTCTTGAACACTCTCATTAGTTCACCGATTGATATCCTTGAGTGCACTTATAATTTTCTTCTCGAACTCAAGGATATAAAATTCCTTAATGAAAGCATCCCATAACATTGTATAATCCACACTTTCTGTACCAAATGTGCGCACGTCCCGCAACGTAGTTGCAAACTAACTTTCCTTGCACTCAGAAGTCGTAATTCCTTTCACGCACCACAATATCTCACACATATGCACATGCTCAGCAACATCTTCTATTCCCTATACTCTAAGAGATGAAGTGACATCTCCATGTAAATATTCTTGGGGCTAGTGAGGACCATGCCCACTAGATCTAGAACCTCTTGTGTTACCTCCTCCCCTAGATCTGCCAGATCCCAAGCCACCTATTCCTCTTGATCCTCCACCTGTAATAGGAATTGAACTAGATGATACATTTCCTATGTCCCAACAATGGTATTAAATTTAACTCCTACGATGCTGTGAAGTTATGGTACTCCCCGATGTGAGTCCAAAGTTCTGTGCACTTATTTTTGTGCCGATGACGTGCTTGAAAATATTCCTCCAACTGGTCCTCCAAATAATAGGGAAGATTTCTTCCTAGCCATAAATGTACTTTTTATTTGATTCACTCCTGAACTTGTTGATAATTAAACTCTACCTCTTACTACTCTACTGCCAAAACTAGCTTGTTGACTATTGGTTGTACTAGGAAAACCAAGCACAAGGGCTAGATTTCCAAGTAGATTCAGATGTGCACCCATGGCCCAAGTTGTCTCTATTGGCACACTCTCATAAGAGGTCGATGAGGTTTCCTATTATGATTTCTCAAATGGGGGAGCTCATGATGCTTTGGATCTATGTCCTCTGCATGAGCTCTAAATCCTTCATGATCCATCTCTCTCCTCAATGCCATTTGTTCTACAATCTCACGTTGTTTCTCTAAATCCCTCTCATGTGCCTCATTGAACTTAAGCCACCTTTATTCTCTTTTCCTCTCTACCGCTAGGTCTGTCATCCTTCACCACACCTTATCTCGGCCCCACACATGGTGGGGTTTAGCTCACCATCAGATTCTCTTCCAAATTCAAGGTTACATCAATATCTTGATTAGCGGTAGAATTATGTGTAGATATGATCCCCCAGGATAATGTACAAATTGAAACTCAACTACCTCCGAGATAAGAGTAAGGGGAAATTAAGTATTCCAAAATATAGCTATTCAGAACACCACAGAACCAAGTTTCCACAACATGCGTCCAAATCATATCAGCAAAATAGAGGGCTTAAAATTATTCTTAAGTCTAGACAAGTGTGTGAAACCTCCATTCCTTTTAGATGCATAAGTAACAAGCCACATGTATATCTCTATTGGAATTATTGAAAATAATCTCTCATATAAGAAGTCATATAGATTATGCTCCACCCACATGCATGCATCAAATCCAGATCCAAAGTGTTGAATCTATGAGTGTACTCTTCTTCCAAATCTACTATCCACTCCTCAACACTTTCCAAGGTCAACTAGTACATCTTAATCACACAACATCTTGGAAACAACTAAAAACATGGGTCCCGGTAATGGAACTAACGATGCATCCTAGACTTTACTGTGAATAACCTAGATGTGTTGGCACATCACTTAGCCTGAGGTGAGCACTCACCCAAAGCACACAAAGGCACCAAGTTCCTCTTTAGAGTTTTTGTACACAATTTTATCATGATGGTACATATATATATCCATATTTATTACCAATAGTAAACAACACATAATGCATAAACCAGATCTAGTTCTTAGAATATATATAAGATGAACTAAACAATGACTATAACAAGATTTACCATGCAAGAACCATATTTAGTCATGTTCAACACCATCATCCAGCCAATATGAACCATTGTATTAAACATTGTAAAACACAAAAGCTTCTTACATTACATAAGTATCTCCATGAGTCATGCACTAAACAAAACCAACAAAGATAACTCTACCATACTTTTTCTCCTCTCTAACCCATGTAATCAGTACATATATATAGGGGTGGGGAATTTCCCTTCATCACCCATGCACTTCTCAAAATAGGTCACATTCTAATATTATCCTTGCACCTTTACAATAGGATGCACAACATGTAAGTTCTATAGTAATAGACTTCTTATAGTTAACTCGAGTAGAAATTCTATTATTAGCTTTGAACTATGCATGGTGTTCGGTTGTCTCTTATTCCCATAATACCATTGCATGGACCAACAAGTCTTCATGCCTTTTTGTGTTTAGCATGCTAACTCCAAAAATATCCCTTATCCACAAAATGTCTAAGTCCTGATCCTGGTCATTTCAGATATATTGTAGCGTTACGCACTCTTCTAGTGCCCTACATTCATGTGCCCAATACTTAGGCTATTTTTGTCCATTCAAAGCACTTCACCCTAGGATCACTTCCTCTTTCTTAGCTTCCACACTTATTTTTATCACTTCTAGATTTCAATTGTCTCTTTGGCATGTTATTGCCATCACACTCCACATGGTTATTAGGTATGCATCTCTTATCTACTTTATGTTATCGAGTATTCATTCAACAAGATAAAGTGGGGAAAATTTAGACATAAAATCATGCACTTGGGTACATTTTTAGGTCATAAAAGTATACTTGCATTCATATGATTCCTAACCAATAAAGATAGTATTTTATTGTTGTCTTTGGCCTATTTTCTATATTTCTTTCTTTCTCTTTGGTCTTTCATACCCTATAACCCATTCTCGCACTTTATTGATTTATCTTTCATGATTCGGACACTAATTCCTAGCCAGACGCCAACGCCCAGAACCCCCAACCTCTTTATGTCTTATTCACTCTTTTTGGGAATCTTATTTTCTTATAGGTCATCCTTCCAGTTGTAAATTATGAAATTCAACTAAAATAATCATATAAATACAAACCTATGTGACTAAAATATAGGATCAAGATCTAAGCATCTATTATAATCACCTAAGGTTATATCCAAAGGTATCCATCTAGTACTCATATAAGGGACAAGGTACCACATTTTATTACATACATGCATAGGAGTGAAAGTTAATTTTTTCATCCACACATATATTTACATTGGTACATTTAGAAATCACCCACTATCACATGTACTAACATAATGGATTCCTAGGGAATTATTCTATAATACCCACGCGCATGCACACACACACAAGAACTACATGGAGTTTGTGATGTAGTGTAGTACTCAATCATAATTTCACTCAGTTGGGTGACCATAAAGCTCATTCCCAATCCCCATATTGCATATTTTCTTTACGGAATTTAATGTAGTTTGAGGATTTTGTAGGTCATCATCTATTTTCGGTTATAGGAAAAAAATTGATCATAGTGTGACATACATGAAACTAATAATGAATACCAGTGGCAATATTATGACACTAGAAAGATCGATTTCTGATCTTCTATGTAGGCACAAACATCTATAAGTAGACTCTTGCGCTTAGGGACCCAGAAGCAGACTCTAACACCTACGAATACTAGACCTAGTCCAAACACCCTAGTTCGGAATTCTTTGGATATGTTTAGAATTTATTGTGCATGGTTGGGATAGTCTACCCTTCCTATTCATCAATTTTCCACTCCATATCAATTCCAAGGATAATGCAAAATCAACTAAGTCACTCTTTCTACCTCTTGCACTTAGGGTTTCATACTTATCTAGTTTATTTCTCATGTGAAATCTATACTTTAACATTTATTTATCATACTTGAATATGAATTATTAGGGTTTTAAAAATTATATTTTTGTTAAATCACGAGTTGAGGATAATATTTCACAAGTGGATTGTATGCTACAGGAGGTCATCCCATGTCTCGTTAAAAGTAATAAATTAGTTCTAGCATGTGTTCAACACTATGATCTTGAATCAAGAATCATAAGATTAAAGGACAATTCCATACTTGCAGTACTCACCCCGAAGGGCATTTCACAATGTATGTAAATCCCAACAGGTAACAACATGGTCATAGTCAAAAAGACATTTGTATTTAGTGAATGGTTGAAGGTTAAATCCTATCTCCGGGGATCACATTGGGTTCATGGTTGAAACAATGGAGGAATCCTTCTTGTTTACTAAATAAGATTTATCCATAAGTGAGTTTCATGAAGGTTATTCTGATGCAAACACTCTCGTTGAGTAGTGTAATGGGATAAAAGGACATAAGATATTTTCAAGATTGGATGGCACAATTCATCGTCATTATCATCGAAGGGAATCAGATAATTGACTAGGAAAAATCCTAAGTGATAAAATCCAACATTAATTTATTTAGTTGTACATCATGAAAAATTTCACAATAGAATCATATTGTATATACACTCTCGCGAGCACAAGACCATTCAAAGGAATGAAGCTTGCTTAAAATTTATTTTATAGGGACCCCACTTATGAAAGATACCCATAACTCATTCTCAAATAAATCAATCATCAATTTTCAAGGTTTAACGATGTATTCAAAATGTTCATCATATGGTTGCATGAAGGTAACCCCGAGTTGAGATTGTCTTCTTAAGCCACAACATTGTTCAAGAGATATGGGTCTTATTTCACTCAATTTTCAACCTTCTCTTATATCATATTTTTAGGGTTTGACCTCACTCCTTGCAAGCCCCCGAGGTACCTCGGTGATAATATTGTGATGTTTGAGCTATGCAAGTAGCTTTCCCATGTTAGTGGAAAAGTCAAAAAACACAAGAAGAAAGTTGTGTCATTTTCTATCTCTCTTGGAATATTATCATGTAAGAACGTCACTAACGCATTAAATCTTGAAGCCTCCTTTACCTCCTTGAACCTATATTCATATACCAGGGAATATTTTGACATCCAAAGCAATTGTGAGACCTTCCATCTTGTTAATTTATGTTATGTTCCCTAGATTGCAGATTATTTGGTCAACTACTTGGATGACTTTGAGGTAAGAGCGCAGGATCATATGAGAATGGTCATTTTCCAAATGAGAAAGTTTATATTTGATTGGTTTATAGATGGAGTAGAATATGACATGAATAAATTTTATGATCCTAAATATCAAGCAGTGAAGGTATCTCCCTTCCCACAAATCTCATGGATTTTCGTGAATCATGATACATCAATGAAAAAACTGAAATGGTGATCCAAAAGTCCAAGGAATCATTGAATAAAATGACGGTTGTTCCTATTAAATCATGTGGTTTTAGAATCTCGTAAGGTAGGAATATCATCTATCAACTCTAAGGGTAATCAAGAAGATTGTGAGATCTTCTCACTCAAGAGATCCCATAAAGGGAAATCAATGGAAACCAGGGTTCCAGCCTACAAGAGGTTGTAAAAGAAAGAAAAATTCATTCAAAACACTATAGAAGATCTCTATTAAGGATAAATCAATCTTTCTCATCGACCAATTCCACATCATTCTTCAAACATATCTCCTCCATGGCTAATCCAAATCAACAAACATAAGACATGCCCTCTCACACCGAGCCTAAAACTGTAATCATGCCCGGTGTTGAACTCCGAGAAAATGGAGATCTTACCATGGGTATAAGAAATGATTGGAGGATAGAATAACACATTCTAATAGGTAGTGGTTCCATATTTTTAATCCATTTCAATGATGGTGAAAAAAAAGTGAGGTAAGAAATCTCAAATTACTTCCCACTTCTTCAGTGGTGCCTCGACAAATCTGTATGTGGAAGTAGATCAGCCAAAGTTGGTAAATACCATTGTTGAGATGATCTCATATAACTATGAAATTACCACCATTCCTATGGTACCAACAACATATGAATGATATGCTCCTATATTCAAAGAATATTCCACTTGCCTTTTTGCGATAAATGAGGAGTATAAGGAAAATATTGAATGGAAGAACACGTGAGAAATATCACTTCATATATTCAATACTTTATGGATCCTAATTTCATCCCATATCTTACAATTGAATAAGTCACTCCAATCATTATCTTTGATATAGAATCAATCAAGAAGATGCAAAGTTACACAATGTAAGGAAAATCCAATGACAAGTGGGTGAACAAAGTCCTTGAGAAAGGTAGGACCATGTTTCCAAAAATTCTTTCACTTTTTAAATTCATGATTGCCACCACTAAAAAATTAAAAAATGATTAGGGATGAGATTAAAAAGGAAAAGGAGCATTTAGATCAGGTATTTCCATTGGTGAATGAGATGGGAAAAATAAATTCTTTTGAATTAGTAGGTAGAAGTGTGTTCAAATATACATCTAAAAATGAGTCTACAATTTGGTTCCGAACGTTTGGTTTCTCAATACAAAATTATTAATCATGCTCCTAATGAGTTGGATTCATGTGATGAGATCAATTTGAAGATGCAAGAAGACATCAATAAGGAATTACGAGCGTGGAGTACCTGTGATAAATGAAAATACCTCACTGAATGATATCCTGAATTCATTCAAGAAACTAGTTTAAAAGTAGGAAGCCCATTTTCCTTCTACAAGGACACTTTGGAAACTCTTGCAAATATCATATGTGTTATTTTCAACACTTCAAAGGATCATTAAGCCTAGTTCACAAAATGCAAAAGTATCAACAATACTTTATAGATTTGTATTAAGGCTATAATATTTGTACACATTCCTTGAGCAGAGAATTTTGTGCCCACATCATCACATTGTTATCCAAAATTCACCCCCCAGGGTAAATTTTGATAACATGCATTAAATTCTCAAGTCCCAGGCAAATAGATTGAGTCAGGGAAAAAATTCATGTTTCTAGGGTCCCCTCAGATTTTTTCTAACTCCCTATCCAAGAAGAAGAGAGCAAGTTCTGAGAAAAGGTGAAAAAATTACAGAAAACAAGATCAAAGCTAGAAAAAATCATGAAAAAAGCTAAGTCCCAATCCTCATAACAATCGGGACATGAGGGACATCTAGACCTGAACCAGCCGAAAGGCCGCTAGGCAGTCTACGCAGCATTTGGGACATCCGGGATGCGGAAATCCAAACTGGCCAAAAAGTGGAAAAAATTGACTAACTGTTGAAACAGGCAGTCTGGGACATCTGGGCAATTAGTACGCGGAGGACGCAAGTCGGCCGAAAAGACTTAAGGCAGCCCGGAACAGTTGGGCCGAAGGTACGCGAAGTACGTGAACTAGCCGGATCGGCCGAAATGAGAACTTTCGACCGGGACAGTTGGGACAAAAGTACGCGAACCGGCCGAACCGGGCGAATCGGAAGAATTTGTCCCAGACAGTCCGGAAGCAAGCGGGACAAGAGTGCGCGGAGGACGTGAACCGGCCGGTTCGGCTGAACAGAGGAATTTTCATACTGGGACATCCGGGATGAAAGTACGCGTGGGACGTGAAAAGCCGAAGCGGCCGACAGCAAGGAAGAAAAGTCAACGTCTGACCCGTGAAACTTCAAACGGCCATAACTTTTGACTCCGAGCTCCGATTTTCACAAAATTGGACTTTTTGGAATGAGCACGACGTCCTCTACACCACAAAAACTGGATTTCTTATTTTTATGAGGGTAGATATATTTAAATAAGAGAAATATATTCGGCTCCAGTCAGTTGATGCTCATTCCCGTCAAATGACAGAAAATGCCTGCCAGACCCAAAATAGTTGCCGCACTCAGAAGGCCATAACTTTTGCATTTCTCAACAAAATCACACAAAATTGGTACCGTTGGAATCATGGCTCCGAGAATGATGCACAAAAATCAAGAAATTCAAGATTTTATGAGAAATTGATTGATATTTTTAAGAAAACGTGGCCGGGTTCATAACAGTGTTTTATTTGGTAGTTGAGACTGCAATTAAGAGGCATGGTCATCATTCTTTCTCTGCTGCAGCACATAGGATAGTATGGGGAGCCTTTTTCAAGTAATTTAAAATCATTTCACTCCATTTAATACCTCTTACAGGTGGTTGAAGGACAGATTTCAGGATTTCCATTTTCCCTTCTCTTTTCCTTCTCATTTTTCTATAAATTGGAGTGTTGGGCTCATTGTAAAACAGAGAGTTTTGGGTAGCAAAGCTCTGCCAAAATTGCTTTGTGAAGCCAATGTGTTGTAGGCCCTTGTAGTGGACTCCTTGCATGGTGATCCAGGCCCTTATCTTGTAATAGACTGAACTGTGCATATCATGAAGCAATAAAATATCAGTTTGTGGATGTATCTTCCCCTGCTGTGTTTTCTTGCATTCTTCTTGCCCCTTTAATCTTTCTACAAGAATATTGTGTCTATTATTATGTTCTTGTAGGGATCCATTATCATTGTGTATGCTTGGAATATTGTTGTGAATGCATTTTGCTAGATTATGGAGAACTGTCATCACCTCTTCTAGTGTGTACTTTGCTTCTGTATTTCACACATTTGGAGACTACTCTCACACCCTCCTTTTCTGGTGTATCACCACTTTAGTGTAGGCTTTCATTTTATGCATTCTCTCTCCCTGGTCCCTTGGAAATTTAGATTAGAATAGTTAGCTTATCCTGCATTAGAGTAGATTGTGGCAGGTAGTTTAGGAGCAAGAACCAGCTTTCTCTGGAGGTCTATCTCAAGTAGCAAGTCCCACAACTTGGAGATAGTACCCATGTTATCCAATCACACCGTGAGTTCAAGTATATGCACTTGTATAAACATAAGGGTGCTGTGATTCGGTGATAACACACATTTCAACAAAGATTTAAAGGGAATTTATATATTTCTAGGAGTACTCTCCCAGATTCCTTCAGCAAGTGGGTCTTCATCAGAAAATGCACCATCTTCTTTAGAGTAGCAATCTCCTATCTTCTCTCTTTCTCACCCCCTTATTCTCTTCTCTCATGTTCTATTTATTTATTAAGGGGGTTTAATTTTCCCTTTTCTTATTCATTTAAATGTGACATATAGTTAAACATTGTAATGAGATTCCTCTAATTAATAAAAAGGGGCTCACTTTCTTTTCTAGGGATACGAAAGGTCACAAGTTGTAAATGTTAGTAAAAATTCATGTGGGGGTAGGAAAAGATTCATTTCGTAAATCTATATATTGTATGATTCCCTCATTCTAAAGGGTTTTCAATTTGTGAGTCTCTGAGTAGATAGCTAGTGCACTACAAAGAAACAAGAAATGATAACATTCTTCTATTTATTTTCTATATGTTTCTTCCATCTCTATCTTTTTATCTTTGTGCATATGAAAATATTTTATAACCAAGAAAGGTGTTAGAGCCTTTGATGAATGGATAAATGAAATTTTGTGTTCATGATTCATTGTGTCTTTCCATTATTAACAAAGTTGTTTTCTTCTAATTGTGTGTGGATAAATTCTGGTTAAAACTTGTAAAAATATTTCTAAGTCTATTTACAAGATTAACCCCTCTCTCAAAATTCTCACTCCTACTATCTCACCTCTCAAGAAAATTCTTCCTTGCACTAGGTGCAAGAATTTTCCGTGGGTTTATTGCGGTGTTCCTGTGTGATCCCCGACTTATTGGCCACCCATAGTATTTTTTTATCTACATTTAATAAAGGGAACCTCCCCTTTCACAAGAATAAGGGACATAGTCCTAGAATGTTATTGAAAATAAGCTAATTTTTCCTTATTACAAATTATTTTACAAAAAAATATCATACTAGTGAGTTCCTTAAAGGTGTAAATTATATAGTAGTGAATGTTATTTCAAGAAAATTTGAAGTATTTTTATATACCTTTATTAAATATAAAGTACTAAATTTTCATTATGATTTTTAATGATTGTGGCATTAGTGTATTTATTTCATTTTATTTTGTGTTACCAAGGAATCAAATGCCCAATGACTTGGAGTAGCATAATTTTATCTCATTTACTATAACTCACAAGGAAACCCCTATAACTTCAAGATAAGCTAGGAAGACACAATCCTACTTACCATTTAAATTAGAAATTGAACATGAGATGTGGGTAACCTAAGTTATTTCCGCCATCCACTCATCTTGACCCCTAGCGTAAATGTACATAGTTAATTTTCAATGATATTATAGTATTAATTTTGTATTTAATAATTATTAGTATCAATTAATTAATTACTATAATATTAGTTTATTAAAGTATTTTTATATAAAAAGGGTAGTTTTGAATATAAAATTTTAAGGGTTGGATTAGTGATGAATTGATCCAATTCTTCCAACAGGCATTACTTGGTGGGTATGCTTTTGGATCATATCAATAAAGGAGGTATTAAAAATATTCATAATGATGGTGAGAGAACCCAAATTAAAAATTGGAAAGTAATAAGGCTTCTAAATGTGTCCTACAAAATAACGGAAGAATTTCTAGCCATCATAATCTCAAAAATTCATCTTGATATCATTTGATCACCCATACTGAGTTTTTTACAAGGAGCGTATATATTAGAAAATATTATAATTGGGAAGGAATGACTTTGGATAAGTTCTTTATAAAAAAGGTTTTTATGACTCTAATTATATTTTCAAAATCATATGGAAAAATTGAGTGGTCATTTATGGACCTAATGATGGATTTTTTTGGTATTGGAATAAAGTTCAGAAAAAAAAAAATTAGTTCTCTTTCAAGATGCCTTAGCTCAAGTTGAGATTGATGGATAACTTTATAAATCCTTTTTTATTCAGATATCTATTATGAAAGATCATTCTTTGGCTCCATCTCTATTTGTGATGGCTATAAAATATTTTCATTACTTATTAAGATACTCTACTTTAGGACATTTGGTTAGAGGGATTGTGCTCCATAATGAAGATGAGTTGATAAAATTTTATTTTTCTAAAGACACTTCCCTCTATTTTCAATTGGATAAAGATAAATTTTCCTAGTTTGAGGCTAGGATTGAAATCTGCTACTTTTCCTATAGATCTAAGGTCTTTGCGGTTAAATTATTATTGTTTGGATGGGATGAGGCTTCCTTCTTTGGGTTGATATTATTGGATGGGAATAGTGTGGCCCTCACAATTATGTTAGGTTCTTAGGGATACCCTTTGTAATCAAACATTATCTCAATTATATGCGGAAGTGGATCTTTAGTAAAGTCTCTAAAAAGTTAACCAATTTACAAGGACATGTTCTATCATTACCTTGGCTTGGAATAAAAAGAGGACTTAAAAAATTTAGTGATCTAAGGGGATATGTTAATGAATTAAGAATATATAAAGGTAACCTTTAATATCCATCAAACTCATGATATAACTTACACTATGTTGATGAAATGCTTGAAATGTCCTCCATCTACTTTATTAATAGAAGGAAAGGAGGATTTTTGGATAATGTAAAATGGCTAAAAGGTCCTTTTTTTTAGGTAAAAACTAAACAAATTTATGTAAAGCTTATATTATCTATTAAAATATTTCTTTACCTTAAGAAACAAGTGTAAATTGTGTGATCCCCAAGATTATGGAATATTATATTTAATGTTGTGTGGTCACCATGTATTGAACCTAAGAAGTCTTGTTCCAAGTGGCTTTTAACTCATAATAAGATTTTTTTACATAAGTTAGGAATCAATGTTTTGTGTGGTATGTTCTTATGTTGAGACAACTAAACATTATTTTTTTATTGTCCATTTGCACCGTTTGTTTAGAAAAAGGTCTTGCTTTCTGAAATAATGTTACACAAAAAATTTAACAGATTGATATTATCTTTAGTATAATATGTTCTTATGTGAATATTCTTAAATTATTTCATAAAATTTGGTTATCATTTCCACTAAAATGTTGTGGTTCATATTGAAAGATAGGAATTTTGATTATTTCTATGGTTTTGATAGACAATTTGTTGACTTCAATGATGAATCCATAGGTCATTATCTTTGTCTACAGATGATACACCTATAATACTAGGCCATATATCAAAATAGTATGGAAAAATTGTGTCTAACATAATTTATAGTACCCTTCCCTTTATGTATATTGATCTATATATTTATTTGATTAAAATAATATATAATAATAATAATAATAATAATAATAATGAATAAAATAAAAAAATAAAGAAGAGCCTTGGGTGAGTTAGGGAAAAACTTCCCTTGTGTTTGTAAACACAATTCTACAATGATTTTGGGTTATTGGAGGTGGGCGGTATGAAATTTTGAAGGCGCTACACATTTAGCATGTTACACACTAGATATTTATTTCCAAGAAATTCATTTGGGGGCAAACAAAGGGGTGTGGTTAGATGTTGTAGTTATAGGTGCTAGGGGAGATAAGTATGAAAATGTGGATGCCCGCAAAGGTTTAGGTAGTTGGTTGAGGGTGTGGTGTAGGAAGAAATCCTCTGTGGTGTAGTAAGGCAAGGGCCTATTTGGTAGGGATGTAGGATGCAAAAATGGAATTTAGGCACCGAGACTAGGAGTAACAAGCTCAATCAACCCTAATGTTGTTATCTAATCACTTACATGAAGATTCAATTCTTGCCAATGTTCGATTATGATAGTTATCTAATTCTCACAAATATGATTTTAGCTTTATGATGCATTAAAACCATAGGATAAGGTCAATATCTCTTGATATACTTGTATCTTATCTTAGAACCATAATGTTCCCAAATGTGTCAAGAAGGGAATTTAAAAATATGTTAAACTTCCATCTCAATATAATAGAAGGTAAATTTTGGCATCTTGTGGTTGCTCATTCCCAAGAAGACCAAATAGGCTCAAAAACATATTTTGGAAAGGCCATATAAACCTTCAAGAAAACACATCTAGTAGGTACAAATACAAACTCCATAACCTTTTATAACACTCTCCCAACCTATACCAAAATGGGATATTTGAAATAGGTTATGGATGTCATCAATAATATTGGAAATGGGATTTATATCAGATGTTGTTTTTATAAGTGTTTTGGTGGCTATGTATGCAAAATGAGGAAGCATAGACAAGGCACGTGAATGGTTAAATATAATTCCTTGAAGAGGTATGTCCTCATGGAATGTAATGGTTGCAATACGTGTAAAAATGGATTTTAAAAGGCCTTGGAACCCCACAAGAAAATAAAGTTGGCATGTGTAATGTCAAACTCCTCAACTCTCAATCATCAGTTTGATATAGGAATGAATTTCAATCCTCCTTTATAGCTTACTTTTAAAAAAATTCACTCCTTTTTATGGTATATTAAATTTTTAAATTTTTAATCAAGCTTGTTATTGTTGTATTTTTTAAAATCATATTACAAACCACATAAAATAGTTTCCACATCATGTTAAGCCAATGTCAAAAATAGTCACCTTGGACAAAGTGTGTCATAACAATATCCCATGAAATTGATCAAAACAAAGATATAATATATTCACCATATCTTATTATTTGTGAATACTCAAATTGGAAAGGAAAACATGTTTGAAAATGCAAACTTGTGATCTCAAAACAACCTCTAATTAAGCTAAATGCCTCTCAAAATTGACATGCAAGAAGCCTCTCTAAATCCCATTTTTTATTTTAAAATTTTGTAATCTCTTTCTTGTCATATAATGATCTCATTCTAACCTATAAACAACTTTAAACCATTAGAGATCAGGTTTACAAAGTGGGTTTCTAGCTTACTTTGAAAAATTGGTTATTGCGAAACTTCTTACTATGACCGATCGTCCCAGAATCACTTTGAATTTTGTTCCTATGGATTCCGAAGTAAAATTTGACCTGTAAACCTCTTCATTGATATATATATATATAGTATCATAGTATATTTCCTTTTACCCATTCTCTCTGAAAATTAGATTGAACATACTCTTTTAATATCCAACTTGGTTTAGTTTATTGAAGGAAAACAACTAAATTCAACCAATTGATCTAAAATTTGGTTGCAGTTTAAGCTCCAGCTTATTGGTTTTAGAGCTCAATTTTTGTATTCTTTTATATTATATAATATCTTAGGAATAATTAACATCCTATTTTGAGGTTACAAACCCTTTTGTAGGTCCATTCCATGGCCACTTGGGCTATTTTGCACAACAGTCAACTAAAACTTGCAGGACATATGATGACCTTCAAGTTTTATTCGATGGGTAATAACTATTGTGATTATTGGAAGCATGTATGATGACATCAAATACATTTTATAGTACACTTAAATAATAAAACATATAATGGGAACAAAAACCATGTTAGAGGTCGTAAAACATATAATACTCTAAAAATATTTTTGGAATTTGAATGTTATGAACAAAAATTGATTTTTTTATCTCTTACCCTCTCGATCATGAACCAATGATGGATATGCCTCTACATGAAGGGCTCATCCTCCTGATGTTTGAAAATGGGAAACCTATTCTGAACTCATCCTTGAAAGATAAGGTGGAGGAGGATGATCTTACTCTTAGAGAATGCCTTACTAAGATGAAGGTTGGAAAATGTAAAAATGCGGGGAGGATTTTAATAAGGAGAAGAGTGAGGAAGGTCCTGGTGAAGTGAGCACCTCGAGAAAGAGGGGTTGTGATGGAAATTTTAAGGGCTTCGAGGAGTGGAGTAGAAAGGTGCAGTATTTAGAGGGGGTGCTTTAGGCGATGGAGGAAACCAATGTTGGTCAAAGGGAAACCATGTTGGATGTCATTAATGTTTCTAAGAAAATTGTCTCAGCCCAGGTGAAGTCCAAACATAAGATTCTGGAGCTAGAGCTTCAGGTCAAAGAGCTGAGTGATAGGATGGAAGGGATTGAGGAAGGCACTAAAAGGAGGAAGTTCAATTTGTGTATCAGTAGTTCTGAGGATGAGCTGGAGGAAGATATGAATGACAAGGGTACTGAGGGTGCTGTGAACAAAGAAATTCTTGCTGGAAATAGTGAAGTTTTTCCTAAAAATTAGCTGGGTTATTCTAGACTATTGGAAGACTTTTGGTGAACTTATACAGACAAATGTTTTAGGGCTGGTTTCTTTTCTCTATTTTTCTCTTTGTATTTTTTGTTTAAGTCATGTTCTTCGTTGTATGAGTTAAGCATGTTTAAATCCTTTAGAGGAATTTTGTGTTTCTTTCTTTCTCGTTGTTACATGTTCCTCCTTGTGTAAGGCCCCTAGGAGCCGGTCCTTGTTTTTACATTATCTAATAAAAAATGAACTTATTATTGATTACTTATGTAAAATAAAATTAGTGCTCTCTCTCTCTAGTCTCTCTCTAAATCTTGAAAAGTTGTATTGGCTTGGAAAGTATGGAAAATAATAGATTGTTATCTCTTTATAATTCTTTAATGATGTTGTGATTTTTATAGTGTGTTAGATACTGGGGTGGGTCCATGCCATAATTTTTATGATCATTTTTACATAACTCGATAGCTTGTAGGTTACATGGCGGGATTTAAATGATTGTTGAAATATGAGTTTAAAGTTGTTATAGCTTGTAAATTTGTAAATTTGAGTAAATAAGAAATGTATTATATTTGAGTAAGTGTACTTGTTTTATAAAATAAAGAAATAAAAGTTATTCATATCATGCATGTGTGGTATTTAATGATATGAATAAATTCTGCATTGTATATTAAAGTTTAATTGTATTTAAGAATGTTTACTTGGTTAATATGGTGTTTTCTTGTATTTTGCAAAATTGTATGGTAGTAAACTTAAATCCTTAAACTATTAAAAACTAAATGAGATCCCTAAACCTATCTATCATAATCCTAATCTCAGTCAAACTTTGTGGTTGAGGGAATAATTGAAAATAATTCCCTTCATAATGAATTCATCCCTCAACAGATGTAGTACTCAAGATTGTAGTTTGAGTGATCTTATTGATCCCTATGCAAGACCGTATATATGTCAAATAGAAAGTAACATTGTTTGTTCAATAATAGGTTCTTACGAGATAATAATTCCTATTTATTCCCTACTATTGACTTAGTTGTGGGTTGTGGACCTTATGTATTGGATTAACTTCATCCTTATACCTTTCAAGTACAATTTGAATAAACTAAACCTAAGACCTTTTAAGGGGTGATTTGTGGTTAGAGCTATGGAATATGTAATCTATGTTAACCACTGAAGTTATTATTAAACATGATAATTTTGGAAATGGAAAGTATTACCAAAATGTATGAAAATGAAATGTCGTTAATTGTATAAGGTCTTAGTGATATGGGTATTTGTTATGTGCCTAGTTTTGACCATGTGGCAGGTTGTAGATGTGATGAATAACAATTAAATTGTCATTTTTTACATCACATGACAATTGCATAGTATTTTAAATCCATAGTGCTCTCACCTTTCCTTTTAACAAATAAAAATATAATCTTAATGTGCAAATTTTTGGTGGAACAAGATTTGTGTGGTAACATTAATGTTGATCTCATGGTGAGGTTCAAGCTATGTAATTGGAACACAACTCAATCCCAAGACCTCTTAAGAGTTTAATTGTTGATAAAACCTTTTAATTGATTCTATTTTTTGATCTTTGTTTGATAGGGTAACGTAGAAAGAGTTAATAGGAGACTTGAAGATGTACTTTTAAAAATTAACATTTAAACCCCCTTATCACCAATATAAGTATAATGCATGTTTCACGTGGAAGCATATGTATTGGTAATATAATCCCAACTAATAATTGAATTATGGATATTTAATGTGGAAAGGAATAAAAATATATATAATAATGAGGTATACATTTTATGTGTAAATTCTTTAATGAAATGAGATACATGCAATGTGAAATCGGAGCATATGTGTTTGTGTACAAAAAGGTGGTATGATCAATAATACAAAACATGAAGTCTTCTACCACTATCAAATGGTGCCTAATAATATGTTGTAGCAACGTAAAGGGAAAATTCCTGGTCCCTTATAACATATGGTTAACCTTATATTGTTTACTAATAATTAAATGACTCTTTTCCATGTTGGGTCATATCCCTGGATTCATTAATTCCCTACTTGTAGCAAGTGATATGTGACTTGTGTGAAGCTTTAAATGATATTGAAATTATTAAAGTGATTAAATGTTTTAAATAAAATTGGAAACGTAAAATTTGGAAACATAAGCATATGTTTCATACACAAATTTTTTTAGTCAATGATGTAAAATCAAGAAATTAAAAAAATGGAAATGTGAACTAGCTAAGTGAATTGTGGGAAATCCCATTCTTCTTATTCCCTCATGAGGTCATTTATTGTATTATGTTGTTCTCTTTTGAGTGAAGGTGGTATTTTGATTGTTGTCTCATTCATTAGAAAGTACACACTTATGTATTTTATTTGTTATTTAACCAATGCTCAAATCAAAAGGAGAAAAATTGTAATGAGATGTAAATCGAGAAATATACGTATATGATGGTTAAAGACATTACTCTACCTCTTCCTTGTGGTTATGATTATTTTTTTTGTTTTGATTTTTGGAGCCAGCAATGGAATTGTTTTATTTTCATTTTTCTTGTGTGGATGTATGAATGTATGGGGAAGGGTAGATAATTATTTATGGATGGATAAGTGTGATGTTAGTTAAGGGAGTAATAAGGAGTTGTTTATTCATATAGAGGAACCAAGGAAATTTGTGGTTAGCCTTAGTGGAGAGATGAGTGTTATATCAAGTGGGGAATAAGAATATACTTGTTTTTATTGTATGGTTATTGGCAAGAACCAAAGGCTAGCGAATATTTCCTATTGGAGTTATAAGTGGTAGTTTATATTGATGATCCCTCCCCTTTGCAAGTATTGTAAAAGGATTGATAATGTGACTTATATTATTCATGATATGTCATTTTCCTTATCTCATCATTATTAAGGATCTTTATTACAATTTGGTTTCTCAATGGAGCACGTGTTCATTTATTTGATGGTGGTTGTATCTTGTATGCATGGGTATGTTTATGTATATGTGTATGTTGGGGACTTGTATTTCTATGGTGGAGGGATAAGTGTTATTATGGTGTATGGGTTTTCTTATTTTTGGGAAGAAACAAAGGTTGGAGAGACTAAGCTTAGTAGAAGAATAAGTTTGGAGGGATAATTTTGTTTTCATGCTTAGTTGCATGATTCCTTTGGAGGAACCAAAAGTTAGTCTTCCTTTCTTAGTGGAGGGATAAGTAGAAGTAATGACACCATTTCCCCTTGAAAAACTAATGAATGGCTTAGTTGTATTAAACATTTTTATTTTATTTTATTTTTTCACATCACCTTCTCCTTGTCTTGGAGATACATATAAAGTAATGTATGTCATTTATTGTTCAAGTATTATGTTGTTGTTATGTGGGAACAAATGTTGTTGATAAGAAAAAATTACATGTGTTTCGATTGTGTGTTATTAGTGTGCACATTACATTTGGTATCAAAGCGAGGTTCATACTCTCTAACCTATGGTATGGATTTGTGATATGGAAATTGTATGTGAGATGAATATAGTATGTTATTTTGTGTTGCATTTTTACAATTGGTGATGGTGATGTTGTGTAGGTACCTATGGTAGTTACCACTTGGTGTCGATTCATGGATTATTAAATTATTTTGTGATGAGAATACCTTCTTGTGAATTTAACTTATAGTGTGCATGTTCTATTAACATGTTTTGTGAAAACTACATTTTTTCATGATTTGTGAATATTTTGTAAATTTTTATTACCCTATCGTTTGATATGTATACCACCTATGTGTATGTACTGTAATATTATACCACTTATATTGTACTTGTGTGGATTATATGTATGTAGTAATGTGTTTCCTTAGAAATTAGAGCATAAGATGATCTTACGACCCTATTGTAGTGCACCCATGCTATTATTGCATTATTTGGAAAGTGTGTTACTATGCAAACCATGATTAATTGCAATGTGCATCACCCTATTATATGATGTGTGTGTGTGTGTGTGTGTGTGTGTGTGTGTGTGTGTGTGTGTGTGTGTGTCATGTTGTGTTATAATGTCATGTTAGTTATGTTGTACTATGTTGTGTTGTGTTATATTACACCATCACTACTTACAGGTAGTATCAAGGTATATGTGGGGAGTGAGGAGGGTGATTAGTTGGCCATGTTTCTTGAGTCGAGTATGATATAGGAGGTGTATTATCTCATAGACTGAAAAAACCACTTCTATTTTTTTGTATGTATGGCATTACTCTATGTGTTTTAGGAATATTGTGTAGCATGCACACCTTAGGCTCAGTAAATGGTGACCTATAACCTTCCTTCATTCCGTTAATGGCCATATTAGATATGACGTTTATATAGTTATTGATTATGTGAGCCTTGTGAGATTCTAGAGACTATGATTTTGGATAAGAGGATAATGAGGATACTATGATTAATTTTTATTTTTATTTGGACTGAAGAGTACACCAGATATTTCCTTTAAGGATTCGGGTGCTAGTATTTATTTGAGGTGACGAGGCTCTATATGTTCAAAGTTTATAGAGTGACTTGGCCTAGTTTTGGTTTTATGAATTACTTTGTTTGGGAGGTTTATGGAGTTTTCCCTAGGAGGCATGTGGAGTTTTGATTCTTGTGATTTATCAATTGTTGATGAGCTACTTTTGTGATCCATTTGGCTATGTATTGTGATACTTGTGGCTTGATGCCCCTTACTATTAGATGTGATTTACTTTAATTCTCTCTTAACATTGTGTCAAAGAGGGTTATGAATTTTATACATGTACAAATATTTAGAAAGCATATTAATGTTTTGCCTTGTTACTATGTTGGGAACATGTTTTTATGTCTCTTTATGCCTAATACTTTTTTATGAGTACTATGATGATTTGAGGACTATACTTTTATTTCCCTAGTTGGGATGATGGATTTTTTTGTTACACTCATGAAAATGTTATAAATGTTAATTTGACATGTGTTATGGTTTTTGGTCATGTATAACCTTGTGATTTCATGTATTTTGGAAACCCTATGGGAATAATGAAATTAAATTGTTAAACAATAAAAATGTTAAGAAACATTGAAATAAAAAACTTGTAATATTGAGAAAACAAATAATTTAGAGTTGTTTTTGAGAAAATGTTGGGCATGAGTACCAAACTAAAGATTAATAAAATATGGTGAATACAATTACCAATATTCATGTAACATTAACCATTTTATAAAATTACAAATTTTCCTTGTCCTCTAGTGGTCTTTCTTTAATGACAAGTTATTTTTCTTAGCTCTAATAGTCATGGTTAACTCCTTTTTTTCTCATGTATCCTTCCAACTAACCTTGGTGTTTTGTCACATTGATAATGATACTCTTATAAGGGGAGAGGAATGTAGTTACCTTCACTTTATGTATATATATCTATATATTTAGTAGATTAAAATAATAATAAAATGAAAAAAATTAAATTAAATTACGAACATCCTTAGGCGAGTTAGGGAAAAGTTTCCCTTTCATTTTTAAATGTAGGTATATAATGATTTTGGTTTACTAGAGGTCAATGACATGAAATTATTGAAGGAACTACACATTCTTCATGTTACACACTAGACTTGCATTTCAAAGAAATATGTTTGGGGAGAGAAAAGGGGTTTGGTCAGATATTGTAGTTGTATGTACTAGGGGAGATAAGTATGCAAAATGGGGATGTGTACAAGGATGCAAGTGGTTGGTTAATGGTTTGGTATGGGAATTGGTATTTTGTGACATGCATGCACATTCATGGTAATGTGTATTAGGGAATAGGAATATGTGGCATTGCTACATGATGCAACAAGGGAATTTAGGTGCCAATACTAGGAGGAATAAGCTCAATCAACCCAAAGTTTTTATCCGATCACTTACATGAATATTAAATTATATCAAAGTTCTGATTATGATAGTAATATAATTCTCACAAATATTATTTCAGCTTTATATTAGATTAAAACCATAGGATAAGGTCAATAACTCTTTACATTCGTAGATCTTCTCTTATAACCCTCATGTTCCCATCTATGTCGAGAATGGGGCTTCAAGATAGGTTAAACTTCCATCTCAACATAATGAAAGGTAAATTTTAGTAGCATATGTCTGCTTCCACCCATGAATACTGAATAGGCTCAAAACAATATTTTGGAAAGGCCATATAAACCTTCAAACAAATGAATTTTGCACGCACAAATCCAAAATCCATGTGTTTCACTAGCACTCTCCTAACTTGTGCCAAAATGGGAGCTTTGGAATAGGGCATGCATGCCATCAAGCATATTGAAAGGGATTTCTATCAGATGTTTTTTTTTCAAGTGTTCGGTGGCCATGTATGCAAAATGAGGAAGCATATACATTGCACATGAATAGTTCAATAACATTATTTGAAGAGGTGTTTCCTTGTGGACCACAATGGTTGCAGGATGTGCATGAAATGGATTTTTAAAAGGTCCTTAGAACCCATAATAAAATGTAACTATCACATGTAATGTCAAACTCCACAACTCTCACTTGTCAATTTGATACATACATGGATTTCATTCCCACTCTCTAACTTCATTTTTGAAAATTTTCACTCCTTTTTATAGTAGATTGAATGTTGAATCTAGAATAAATATTGTTATTGTTGTATTGTTTTACTTATATCATATTGAAAACTGCATAAAATAGTTTCCACATCATATTAAACCAATGTCAAAAATAGTCACCTTAGATGGTGTGTCATAAAAATAGCCCTAAACTTGATCAAAATTAATATATAATATGTTGATCATATATTATGCTTTATGAAAAATTAAACTATAAGGGAAAATATGTTCAAAAAATGTAAACTTTTTACCTTGAAATAGCCTCCAATTAAGCCAAACACCTCTCAAAACCGACATGTAAAAAGCATCTCAAAACCCCCTTTTTGCTTTTAAATTATTGTAACATATTCCTTATCATATATTGATCTCATTCCAACTAAGAAATATTTTTTAAACCATTAGTGATTAGGTTTACAAAGTGGGTTTTCGCCTACTTCAAAAACAGGTTCTGGGAGCAATCACTTACTATGACCAAACCATCCCAAAATCACCTTGATTTTTTTCCTATGGATTCAAGAACTAAAATTTTACCTTACAAACATATTGTTTTCTATATGGATAATAGCATATAATATTTCATTTTACCCTTTACCTATTAAAATCACATTTTGTGCACTGTTTTGGAGCTGATTTGGCTTAGTTTGTTGAAAGGAAAACAATCAATTTTAACCAACTAGCTTTAGAAAGTTGTTAGATTTTGAGCTGCAATTACTGGTTTTAGACCCCATTAGTTTCTTGTGGTTCTTTGTATAGTGAATAATAGGTTAGTACTAATAAACATCATATTTGGAGGATTCATGCCCTTTTGTAGTTTTTCATGTTGGGGCCACTTAGGATAGTTTGCACAACAATGCAACTAAGATTTTGGACCCGTGTTAACATGTAAGGTTTTTTGATGAGTAATAACTAGTGTGATTATTAGGAGCATGTATTATGATGGTAAACAAATATTCCATTACACCTAAATAAGATGGTTAAAGAAAATTTAGAATCACGTAATTTTGGCACATTTTCCCATACCCTATAATGACAAAGAGAATGAGAATCATGTTAGAGGTAGTAAATCATTGTAACAATTTGAAAAGATTTTTGAATTTGAATGTTATGAATCAAAATTTATTTTTTTATCTCTCACCCTCTTTGATCATGAAAATGTACTAGTTTACTTATGTAAAATAAAATGAGTGTTTTATCTCTCTAATCTCTCTCTAAATCCTAAAAAGTTGTATTTGTTTGAAAACTATTAAAAGTAAATTATCCATAACATAATTCATACAATAAATCTTCTAAAAATATCCCATAACATATTTCTTATATAAGATCTCATTCATCTTTCCAATGCATTTTTAATGGTTCAAAATGGGCATCATATGCGTAAGATATTGGCCACGCAAAATCAAGTGGAGTAGGTATAATTGAGGGAACAACTATAGTAGTGCAATGGCACATTGAGAAATTACAAATGGTTTGATGTGGATTCAATAAGTGGCATTGTTTGAAATATCGAAGAGAAAAAATGAAGTGGCCAAAGTTTTGACTTCACCTCTTATCTTCAATGAGACGTAAAAAAATACTATGGATCCACTCTTGTTTTTAGGGAACCCGACCACCATACTATATTTTGGTTTTCAATTACACCACATTATTTCCATTTTTCTATGTAGCTCATCGAGATAGGAAGAGAGCTCATATTTTATTGCCACATCACCAATATCATCATATATGAGCAAATTGTTATGGATCAATGGAGCCAACTCATCAATATCTAAGCACCAACCAAGTCCAAGTGTATGTTGTATGCCTAGATTTGGGTCACGTAAAATATGTACTAGTTAACATGAAAACCACAAATTAGATACTATAAAAAATGGTCTTATATTGCCATTGTAGTGGATAGAAAATCGTGGTTTCTTTTATTGAATAAAGTCAGTAAAAACTCTTCTAGATCTGAATCTAAACCTACAAAAAAGCACAATTGAAAAAAATTAGTTGTTTTTATTCTTAGGGACTTACTTTGGTCAGATCCCTAACCTTTTTAAGGAGATAAAATACATTTTATTGATGTAAAATGATAAAATTGTAAATGAAAATGACAAGTATACCTCACTCATATCGCAAGACAATCATAGTTGTTTTTTGTCAAGATTAGCATGAGAGATCGCAAGCCAATCACAGTTGTGATTCCCACCTATGTTGAAATGCCATTAAAATAGTGTTACACCAAGTAACATCTATCATTTTTTATTTGGTTTCACTTCTTTAAGACCTAAAAAAATAAGATATGTGAGCAAGAGAGAAAGAAAATTAAAGTATAGGATGTCAAGAGTTACTAAGAGAGATGTAATGATGTGTGAGAAGGTGATTTTATAGATTTAGAGTGCGTGGGGGAATGGGAAAAACATGCGTGCAATGATAGGGTCCATAGTGCATTAGGGATGCACATGGGTAGGTGGGATGGATAGAATTAAATGTGAGTGGGTGAGGGTTAGTAAATGAATGGTCACATGTCTTTTAGCTCCATTTTATGGGGTTTTATGAGTTTTTGGTCTTTTTGTGTATTATAATGTTTTGTGTATTCAAATAAGTGACCTTATACACAAAGCACATTTTCTAGTGTCTACATTTTCCCCTTTTTGGGTTGGGTGATACGTTAAGCAAGATGAAATGCAAAAATTAAAGATGATATGGGGGTTTTCTAACCCTATGACGGTGGTTTCCGTAGTTACATGATTAGCTAGTTGACTGCATAATCAGGGACCTAGAAATGTAATTCATGGGCCACTTTATCCAGAGTATGTGAAGGGATTGATAGGTTGATTTCACACAAGGCAAAAACTATGGAGTCATTTAATTAATGAATGTTGATTTCTGTGACATAATCATATGATAAGGGTTTTCCATGATTCCCCCCTCAAATGACAATTTTTGGAGCCACAAGATTCCCCAACATAATGTAGGGAGAAAAGTGGCAATTGAAGATGAGAGAAAATGAACCTTGGTGAATTTTTTCGAGCATAAGATGACAGGGTTTCCCGATTCATGTAAAAATGAAAAAGTGATGATGGGTTGTTTACAAAAGTGCATGCAAGTGTTGAGAAATAGTGGGGTAAAGAGGTTGAGTTGATTGATTAGAAGGTGACGGTGAAAAGGCTAAGTGGGTGAGGAAACAAATGACATGGCATGGGCTAGTGATGGATTTGGGCGAGTTATGTGAGCTAGGAGTGAGATGAGGCAAGTAAGGATATAAATGGTAAACTACACAATATAGGTGGTGAGTGATACAACAAGTTGGGTGACCAACATGAGTGATGTGGTTGACTACTTGGCATAGGTAAAATAGAAAGCTACGTGGTGATCTTGGAGTGAGCTAGGTGATTTGGAGGTGACACGGATGAGTTGGAGGTGAGTTGAGTCAAGTTATACCGGTTGGAAGGTTGATAGGTTGAGTTGGTCAAGTTGGTTAGAGAGTTGGCCAAAATGGACAAGCTGGAAGGAGAGGTGGATGAGATGGAAAAAGTGGTTGGATATTTGGCCAAACTATGCAAGTTGGGTGAGTTAAAAGGTGAGCTAGTGGAGGGAGAATTTCTTGGAGGCTTGGTGAGTTGGTAGCATTGAAGTGAGATAGTTTTTTCGAGTCACGTGGGTGACTCGGTGAGTTCGGTGGAGATGTGGTGATTTTAGGGAAGGTTCATCTTATTCACTATTATGACCAAGTCGGGAAGGGGATACCAGTGAATGGGGATCGTGCGGAGTGTGTTTTGATTTGAGTAGGGGTTAGGAAGTCACATTTATGACATAGTGAGGGAGTGGAGTTGAGGACCAGGATGTGAATCAAGTTATCAAAAGAGGTGAGGAGCTTATTGAATAGATGTGGGGGATGAAAGGGAGCCTAATTGGATTAGGTCTAATTGGATGGGTTGGTTGATTTGGAGGCCAAGATAGTAGAGGTGAGTGAAGAGGGTGTTAAGGGAGTTGCCTAGGTGGTGTATGTGAGTGATTGAGGTGTATTAGGGAGGGAGCCCCTGGCGATGGATGAGTGTGAAATTATGGTCACTATTGTGACCCATGGTGATTGGCTAGGGATGGAGGAGTGAGTGAGTCACAAATGTTCCTAACTGAGTGGAATAAAAGTATGTGGCATAAAATAAGGACACAAATTAAGAGCAAGTTGGGGAGCAAGGATCTCACGGAGTAGAGTGGTAAGGAGGGATCCACGAGGAAAAAGGTTTTCGTGGGGCTCAATAGAGAATAGAAGGTACACTGGTCATGCTTATAATCAAGAGTAGATAATGTAGGTCGAGAGTGCGGAGGGGTCAAGCGTGCAAGTTTTGATAATGACTAAGAAGAGGCTATGGGGAGTAGGGAAGTCTAGCTTAGATGGGAAATTTATGGGCAGCGGGTCACGGGGATGACTTGTCGGGGTGTGAGGTAGGTTAGGTGGGTAGGGTTTCTTAGGGTGGCTAGGTTAGATTGATTGATTTACATGCATGACTCATCGATGATGGGTGGGGAATCTCAGTTGGGAGGGAAGTTATGGGGGTAAAGTGGTGATGTGATTTGAGTGAAAAGTCACATGTGCAACTCTCTAGGATAATGAATGAGTTGAGTTAGGGTAGCTTTTGAGGTGGGTAAGGTATCTTAGGAAGGGGAGTCATGCAAGTGACTCGAAATGGGTACGGTGATGGTTGGGGAAGGTATGGGAAGTAAATATTGTTGGAAGTAAAGGTTATTAGATGTGTAGTAGGGTAGGGTATTATGATGATGGTGAGTTTTTGAATTGTTTTGAAAAAAGGTTTTTTTATTTTGAGGGGTGTGGGGAAGGGTGAGATCGGGGAAGATGATGTAAAAATATAAAATGGTTAAAAATGTAAATGACAAAAAAATAAAATGTAAAGAGATGAAAATAATGTGATGATATCATGTGGAGAGAGGTGATGTAAAAGTGTACACAAGGAAACAAATGCCCGAGGATGTGTAGTGCAAATGGAAATAGAGCGTAAACATAAAAAATGGCACGATTGTAAAAAAATTAGAGCGTGAGAGGTATATAAATATAGGAAAGTTTTTGAAACAAAGTGATGGAGAACACATGATGAACCCAAAGACATGAGTCATGAGACAAGTGTGATAAAACAAGAGATTTAATGAGATCTAAACCACACTAGGTGACATATTAGCTTTACAACTCATCAAGATCATGTGTGCGCACATGATATTTGATTACTACTTAAAGTGAAAACCCAAAATACAATGAGTGAAAACAAAATCCAACATGTAGGTGTGACTTAAACAGGTTATTAGTGAGTAGTGAAATAGAAGGAAATCGTAATTTAGGTATTGTTCCACTACCAACCTGACATCCATAGCCCTACGATGGAGATATATCTCGATTCTAGTCACAACATTTCTCTATTTCTAGTAAGGCATTCATATCCTTGATAGATATATTGGAAATATACATGAGAGAGAGTGTTTGATATTTCTCTTTATTTTTCCTCTTTATTCTTTTGAATTTTGACTTTTTCTTTTAATTTTTTTGAGTTATTTTTCACATGATATTTGGCTCTCTTAGTTTTCCAAGGGGTTTAGAACAATTAATGTCTTGATCGAGGTAGTGGAAGTGATTATGGATATGGAATTGGAAAGCATCATCAAATAATACCCTAAGCTCTTCAAGACAAGTTGTTAAATTTGTAAGATTGTGTGGATCTCAAAGAGGATAGTCATTCTTAACTCACCAAGTAGGAGAGATCAAGTTCAAGAAACTATAGTAGAGACTATTGACTCAAAACAAATGACAAAAATATGATCAAATTATGCACTAAAGCTATGAAGCAAACCAAAATGTGGAATGTAAATGAAGCGTAAATGAAATGTGTAGTAGTGAACGGATAATTGGAATTAAATATGAATGAATGGATTGAATACAAATTAATATCCATGGGAAAGCATTTTTTTGCAATTTTTTAGAATATATATATATATAGTATTTTTGAAAGATGTTTAGCTATGTAGAAATGTGTGAATGATGAAAGAACAAGATGTGTGGAGAATCAGATCGGGTTTCAAATCCAGGATGGATGAAGAGAAGAAGGATGTAAGGAGCATGCAAAATGTAATAATGAAAAGAAATGAAAGTTCCCAGTCCATATAGGAACTAGGTAAATGATAAACATGATGCATAAAATTAAGAAAGCAGATGAGATAAATGATTGGAGTGATAGGTATTATGTTGATGATAATTAAAGAAACAATGACAAATAGAATCCATAGAATGGTTGTGTGTTAAGAATTTGAATGTGGAGATGAATCATGTAAGAAATATTTTGAGTATGATTGATTTGTGATAATGTCCACTGGTTGAGGACATGAAAATGGATTAATGGTATAAGGTAAAGTGTTATGAACTATGGTACAAGTGATGATTTCATGTGGATGAGGAGTGATGGTTGAAGTATGTGTGAGATTTGAGGGTATGATTTTTTTATGAGTGTAGGAAAACATGAAATAAGAATAAGTATGTAAGAAGGAATATCAACATATGATAATGTGGGCCAAAATTCTAAGGATTTGGGAATGTAATTATATGTGAGGGTAGTTTTGAGGCACAATGGTAAAAAAAAATGGTTGCGTGGTTATGATAAATGATGGGAATGAGGGAAGAGGAGATGGTAATAAGAATGGTTCTGAATAAGTATGGATGGAGGAAAGAAAATGAATGTGGAAGAAATATCATAAGGAGTTGAAACAAGGTGAGTGAGTGTGGGTGACTCACGAGAATGAGATGAAAGAACTTGTAGACACTAGTGAAAATACATATATTTGATAGGAGTGTAAACAACCGTAATATATGGTAGAGGATGTAAATAAGATGTGGAAAGCAATAATGGTGTTTGAATGAGTGGATATGAAGGAATTGAGTCATGTGTGGAAGTGGATGGTAAGAGCATGAAGCGATGAATGATGAAGAACTCAATGTATGTGTAGTGGGTGATTATGTGATAAGCTGGAGTGTCGGTGATCAAATAAAGTGAATAAGGAGGGGAATTCATGGGTATGCCTGAAGCACATGGTGGTGGATAACTAGATAGATGTGGTGACAAAATGAAAGACTCGGAAAGGACATATATGATACCACATCTATATCGGAAGGACATGATAGTGGAGATTGATACAAGGATGAGGTATATAATGAGTGATTATGAGAGCACGATGGTGTTGAATTCAAGGTGGAAGCATGTAAGGCTAAAAATTGTGAATTTTTATTTAAATGATGAGACATTAAAAGTGCATGATTATGGTGATATAGTACAAGTGATAAATCAGATGATGGAGAGATGGAACATGGAGAAGAAGTGGGGTATGGTGTGAAGTGATTGTATGGGATTTATTAGTGAAGATGGAGGAGATGGAGGTTCAATTTAAATGTCCCCAATATTAATAAGGTCTTAAATGATATTGCATAGTTGGGGACACAAATCAGTGGAGTGACTGTTAGTATGATGGTAAGAACAATTGTCTTGAGAGTTACACCATAATGTCGGGGGATTTTTGGGAGGGAGAGTGATGAGATTGACATCAAGAAACTTGTGGATAATAGAGTAAAGTGGCTCTGTCAAGGTGTGAATTTTCAAGGAGTTTAGCTGAATCTATGAGCTCTAGGAGCACATAATGAATGCAAAGATGTGGATGTAGAATGTGATCAAATGTGAAGAGAATCCAATTGGATGACATTGTGAACTTAGGAGTGTAATGGTGTGATAAGTAGTGGAGGAATGGAAACATGTGGCAATGAGGGAAGACAACCAAGATGGATATCCTCAAGGAATTGTGCCATGTGCACGTAATCATCAAATGTGGATAATGGATGAATTTTTAAGTGGTGAGAAATGTGAGAGATACGAATTTTGGAAAATAATTCAATGAGCTCATATTATGGGAGGATAAATGAGAGGTGGTGAAAAAGTGCACACTTACATGTGACAAAGTAAATGATGGACTCGTTATGGGACTGGAAAAGCATGTGGAGGTCAAAAAGAATTGCTTTAAGGGTGATATGGATGGATAAGTGACATAAAAAGGTATTTACAAGTTGTGTGAAAGTGTAAATGTTATGTTTTAGGAGGTGTGAGTATTAATAATATGTGTGGCCAACAAGTGAAATTAGGATAGTACGTAGAAAAAAGCATTGTCATATTGAATGAGGTGACATGCATAGCTTAAGATATGTAAGTGATGTTGAGGGCCCTTTGTGCCATAAAAATTTTCAACAATAAGCAGTTTAAAATGTGTTGGATATGGATGTCGTGGTACCATGGGTTAAAGACACTCATTGCAAATGGTTTGATAATTCAAAGTGTGGGTAGAACTCCCCCAAAGAGTTGGGACTCAAGCTTATAAATGTAATCAAAAAGGTGTTGATGAAGAAAATTAGGATTAGAATGAATATGAAAATGACTAGCTATCATGGGGAATGACAATGACTAGGAATTTGAAACATGAGTGGACCAATTCATCAAGTGATAAGACCAAAATATCACAAGTTAGTCATATTTATGGTGGCTCTAGGATAAATCAAGAAGTATAATAAAATGTAGACTATATGAGTTGAAAGATGATAGGTCACTCACAATTATAAATGACTCGAGAAAAGTGCGGGATGGAAAAATTGAAGCATAGTATCGGTTGTGACCAAGCACTGGGAAAATCATAACTCAAAAAGGATGATAGAAATAGATACGTGTGTATGAGAATGGTCTATAAAGAATAGAAATAGTTGTATGTGCAACTCAAAAATAGTGTTTTTTTTTATCTCAAAGTGGAATAGGGGATCGATCTAATTGGCTTCCTATAAAAAAATTCTCTAAATACAAAGATTTGCCTAAATAAGCATTGTATACTAGAAAATTTCTAGTATTCATCTTTACTTTACCCCTTGATTAACCAAGATATATTTTACTCCTCTTAATCAATCAAACCGGGGTCATCACTAAGGATAACCTTGGCTCTAACCTCATGGGTGTACTAGTCAAGTAGGTGGGGGTACCTATTTCATTGTCTAGTTCCCTCAAGGTGTCAACTACTTTGGGGTTCCTATAGTATTCCTCACAATGATTTTTAAGGCTTATTCCCAAGCACTTCCCATAGTTATGCAAATGGGTATTTACCCTTATCCGGACTTGCAATAAAATGTGTAGTTCATTCCTAATTCATTCCTTTAAGAAAAACAAATGTGTTTTTAAGTTTTTGTAGAAACAAAGTTACAAAACAGTCATAGTTGTGACTGCCCTATAACCATATTTTAAGATTTTTGTGTCAAAAATCACAACCCATTCTGATTTGCAACGAGCCTATAACCTAATTTTTTTACTTTAGGTAGTTCTACAAAATCAAGTGTTAGATTTGCAACAAAAATGTTAGGAAAATCAAAAACAAATTGAAAAGACAAAGTAAAACCCTAAACAAAGCAATGTTAGATTCAGAAAACAAAAAGAATTACCCACAACCAAAAATGGTCCCATTGTGGTCACCAAAATGTATGTCTAGATTTGGATCACCTGTAAGATGGATTAGTTAACATGAAAACCCCAAATCAGCTACTATAATAAAATGGGCTTATGTTTCTATTGTAAAGAGAGGGATAATAGTGGTTTCTTTCATTAAATAAAGTGGGTAAAAACTCTTCCATGTCTCAATATAAACCTACACACAAGCACACTTGAAAAATGTTATTTGTTTTTAGTAGTTATGATACCTTCCTTGTTCATATCCCTAACCCTTTATGGGAGATAAAGGACATTTTATTTATGTAAAATAATGAAATAATAAATGAAAATGAAAACCATACATTACTCAAATCACGGGACAATCACAGTTACATTTTATCGAGAATCACACAAATATCGCAAGCCAATCATAGTTGTGATTCCTTCCTATGTTGAAATATTTATAAAATAGGGTTGCAAAAAGTAATTTTCATCCTTTGTTCTTTGATTTCACTTCTTCAAGACCTACAAACCCAAGATATGTGAGCAAGAGAGGAAGAAACCTCAAGTATAGGATGTCAAGAGTTACTAAAAGAGATGAAATTATATGTGAGAAGGTGATTTTATAGGTTTATAGTACATGGGGGAATGGGATACATGTGGTTGTAATGATAGGGTCCATATTGAATTGGGGATGTAAATGGGTAGGTGAGATGGAAAATATTAAATGTGAGTGGGTGAGGGTTATTAAATGAGTGGTGAGGCATATTTTAGCTCCATTTTATGGAGTTTTATGATTTTTTTGTATTTTTGTGTTTTATAATGTTTTTATGTTTTCAAATAAGGTACCTTATGCACAAGGTGCATTTTATAGTGTCTACACATTTCCACCAATATATTCACCATGTCCAATTCATATGTTACACTAATAATAATACAATCCACCAACCAAGTGTCATGTCAAACTAGTGCATGGAGCAGTCAAAGACCACTAAGTAAGGTACATGTGACAAAGTAGTCCATTAACGAAGCATAAGGTGGAGGGGGATTAATTAAATCCTCTTATTATAATTCCCATGAATGCGGGATCTCTACCACATTTAAATGGAACCAAAGGCAACACATTAGAGGAATTACCTATAAATAAGTTCTAGACTAAGCCAACATGAAAAATGCTAAGTGCATACAGTTTGGTCTTTGCATATAATACTTGGTAAATGTGATTATATTTATCTCTAGCTTATATATGAAGCTCCTAAACTCTAGAAATCTAATTCATAGGCTACATAGAGTTTGATGGAGTGGATAAATGGGATTTAATATGAAATATTATGCAAATCCTTATTAAGGATAACAAAAATTTATCCCTATGCAAGATTATAAAACAAAGGATACCTAAATTATCCATGTATTATGGGTCCATGGAGACTATGAATGCCCCCTCATGGATATTTTCAAAACACACCACTCCCATACCAACTCAAGATAAGTATTTCAGACCATTTGAGGATAAGTGAGGAGGATCTTAATGAGCTCAAGGAGGAGTTCAAGGTCCTCAAAGCTCATGGAGAAGTGTTGGGAGAAAAACTTCCTAGAGCTCATGGAATCGGATGTTGCGAGTGTATGGAATAACACAAGGAGGTTTTGAAAATCACGATACTATCTCCCAGAGATCATGGAGTAGTGTAAGGAGATAGCATAATCTCATGCGGTGAAGATCGTGGAATATCTCATGGAGGAGCTCATAGAAGATCTCATAAACAATATAAATATCCCATAGATGCAAATTCCGAGGTAGAATGTAGGGGAAGCGCAAGATGATTGTGGAGAATAGTTCATGATATAACTCATAAATTATATCTCATGGAGATAGAATAAATATCTCACAAGAGATAAGACACAAATTTTCTCGGAGTCACTTGATGTAGAGCCTAAGAATGGAAATGATTTCCCTAAAATCCCATTGAGTAATTATTATCGTTTAATTGGAGAGTAAAATTTGTAAACAAAAATATTGAGGTAATGTACCTAAATTATCTTGTAATGATGTGATCTAATGTTTTGGTCAAATTTTGGATCCAACAAGGTCCTCAAGTGGTTAGATCATATCATTCAACATATTTTTAGAGAGTGGTAGATAAGCTAGAGAGCTATCGGTTAACACAGAGGCTAGAGAGTTTTTCAACACCATTATAAAACTCCAAAGAACTATCCATTGACATTAAAATTATAGACTTTGTTGACATCATTTATAGGGTCCAGAGAGCTCCTTATTTTAGTGACTTAATTATAAAGGAGGCCAAAGATCCATAGATATTTTACTATGATGGCATCATCATATCAAAGGTTTGAGTTCCATTACTGGAGACATTGTACCTCAATATAAGAGATATGGTAAACCATTAATGTTGGTAAAGGAGCTATAAGACATTGAGACAAATAGTTTTGAGTTTGAGCTAGGTCGATTGACATTACTATCTGTTAGTAGTATTTTGATGTAAGAATTTTAATTTCTACATGGTTATTATTGGTTCATGTTTTGAGCATACCTATATATTTATTCCATTTGGTACAAAATTCGTTATCATCCCATTGTTTATTGTTTCGTGATTTTTGGTTTTACTTTTCATTGTGTTTGTTTGAAAATAATTTTAATCCATAATCACATAATCAGGAAAAAATTAGGGTATCTAAGGAAATAAGAAAAAATGAGCTAATTTTTGTGACCCTATTTTTGGATCAAGTTTAGTATTAGAGCTAGTTTTTCCAATAATTCTTGTTAACACATGTGTATAAAAGGATGAGAACTCTAAGAATACATATTAGTGGTCATTTCTTGAGAGCCATAGATATAGTGGATCAATGATAGTTGTGTTTCCATATTAGGTACCATGATGGTTTCTTGGTAGGCACATGAAATATCATTGAATATCCCACATATGTTTGAGAAAGTGGGAAGGTAGAGCACTCATTAAGAGTATCTTCTTTTGAGTAACCATTTAGGTTTTTATTACCACTTATTTAGCAGGAAGGGTGAGGAAATACTCCATTAAAAGGGAACATTGATGAGGTTTTCCAAATTTAGTAATAGTGGAGATTTTGATTAGGAAAAGTGTTCTTCCAAGAGAAGACAATGTGGTCAGAATCAACAGATGTTGAGTAGAAGTGTTCTTCTAAGGGGAGACGATGTGGTCAAAATCAACATGGAAATATGTTGATCATCAGTGATAAAATTTTGGTGAGCCAAAGTGTCATTCTAAGGGGATACAGTGTGGTCAAGAGCAAAAATTAAGTGTATCTCGGGTAAGTTACATTTATTTTCCAAAGACTATTGTTTTTGTGTATTTATATGCACATTTTGCAAGACCCAAATTTAGGCAATGTTTGTAATGGAATTGTTTTTACAATCCATTTATATTGCATTAAATTGTAAGACCCCAAAAAGGTAAAATTTTACAAGTGATAACATATTATAACACCACTTTAGTACTAATATTGTATGTATATTTTTCCTTTTGTTGTGAATGTGCAGGAAAAGACACGACAACTCCATTTGAGAGCTTGTATTTCTGTATTTGGAAAAATTACCTCCTTTGATCATGGATTAAGGATATTTTCACAGAGGGGTGCCATGTACCTTTTTTAATGTTTCTATTGATTTTACACATGATTTACTAGATGGGGTGTACGAAGAGTTCGTGTTTGAAATAAGAGAGAAATAGTCAAAAATGAGGATGGCATAGCTTCATTTTTGAATGAAGACTTTTAGTGCTCTAAAATCATCTTAGTGGGGAGGAATGATCTAGAGGATAGTTCACATAATAGAGGTTTCCTAAGTATCCTAGAATATATTTCTTATAGAAGAGCTCAAATTCATTTTTCCAACTCATTTTGAATGGGTCGAATGGACACCATATACACAAGATTAGGTGCAACATGCATAATTTATGACATATGTATAGAAATGTAATGACACATTGCAAAGTCAAAAAAAAATTAAGTGGAATTATCTGAAATATCATAAAATAAAAAATGACGTGGAAAAATTTTGTCTTCACCTCACGATCTTTGATGGTTGTAAAAAAAGACAATGGGGTCACTCTTGGTTTGGGGGAACTTGGCCACCATATTATAATATGGTTTTCAATTACACCACATTATCGTCATATTTCTAAGTATCTCATTGATATAGTAAAAATATCATATTTTATTTCCACATCATGGAGCTCATCATATATGGGAAATTTTATATGGATCAGTTGATCCAAATCATCAATATCTAAGTTCGACCAATTCCAAGTGCATTTCAACCAATACATTCACCATAGTGAGTCATATGTTATGCTAAGTAGAATCTATGTAGTCTTATTATTTCACCTAATTGTTATGTGTGTTGGCACCTCATTTAGATAGATCTGAATGCTCACTTGAGCACATGAAGCTACCAGGTCCCTTCTTTATATTGTTTGTCAAGATGTTAGCATGCAAATACCGAAGATAGATAACCAAGTGTTCATTCACTCATAAGAACGCACTGCATACATTCAATTGGAAACACGAAGATCAAATAAAAACTAATATCATATGGACCATGTAATCACCATATCCAAATGCATCAATTGCCACCATCCTCCATAATACATCATAACAAATTATTACATAATGTAAAATGAATAGATCACCATAACTAGGCATTGGAACATGCACAACATCAAACCCTAAGCCATAAATACTCTCAAGTACCCAAACATGAATAATAGTATGTGGTACCAAAACAAAGACATACAATATATATTTATAGGGGTGGGGACTTTCCCTTCACCACCTATGCACTCTCAAAATAGATTGCATACTCAAAATAGCCATGTGTACATACAAAAGCAATTATAAAGTGTGAATGTTATCCTAATAATCCTGATAATAGATTAATCCTATAAATAAAATTTTATTTAATCCTATTATTAGATCAATCCATGCATGACATTCCATATTTTATTTACATGTTCTTTATCCCAAAAATAGATGTTGCTTTTTGCTAAAGTCATCCTACTTTTCTCCTTTGTGCAATCCACACTCCAACATGATTTTCCTATTTTTAGGATCAGTAATTGCAAAATCTACTAAGCCCTCAATACTATCTTCTTGGGCACATGCACACATGTGTCCCTCTTTCACACCTTACTCATTCATGTGCTCTCCATACTTAGCCATTTCTACCAGTCCAACATTACCCCATACTAATTACATTTTATTCTTCAACAATGGAGTCTCTTAACTTATCATTCCAATGACATAATGATTAAAGAATGAGAGAATAAGGAATGAATACAAGAATACAACATAAATAATAGATTCTTCATGGTTTTTCAGTCTCATTTTCCTCATCTAGAAAAAAACTTTGTGGTACTCATTGTTACTTGTACTCTCCACTCATTCCATTATGTCAACCCCTTCTTCAATGAATCTGGAATCATACCAAATTTATTTTCTATATCCTTTGGAGTCATGTATTCCCATTTGTGCTTGAGCTCCCTTATCACTTGAGCGATCCTGAGATCATTCCTTCCATGAAGTCCATTTTTTCGCCACTATCGATCCCAAATCCTCGATTCTTGTTTCATGTGGCTCCTTTGTTGTCTTGAGTGTGTCGTATTTATTTACAATCATGACTATTTTCTCCTCTTCCAAGAAATTTTTCATTTTTGGCTACGATCACTTCATTTTCTTCCTGGATTGTGTATTCCTTAAGGATGTTTTTGGATATTCGTAGTTTTTCGTGGCCTAACCTACCTTATTCAGTTCATTCTTAAATGTCTGTAACATGGCATCATACATCCCAATCCTATTCATTATAGTCTTCTTATTCTTTTCATTTTCTATTGATGGGTCTACTTGATTTTCCCCCTTCACGATCAGCTTCTCCTTAAGTAGAATTTGGACCAAATCTTGCAGAAAGTGCAAGGATGATGGGTATGTCTTCTATGTTTTATCATCAAACTCTAGTCATGCCTCCAAAACCTCACTTCCAATGTATACAAAAAACTCCATAATCTCCTTCTTATGCTTCGCTATCATGTCAAGCACCTTAGTCAATTGTTTTATTTCCTATCCTTATTCTTATTATCTTCTAACAATGTTCTGAGTGTGGCCACTTTATCCAAGTTTATCCTTTCCACTTCTTCTACCATCTTGGTCAAGGCATCACTTGCCTACTCATCTATGAACTCGGTAGAATTCACCATGATGTGGTTTGTTTAAGGCTCCTTTTTTATCTCGTGCATTATTCATTCTTCATCGCTGACATTGAATTATAGTTCATCCATGTGTGTATGCATTGTCTAGCTCAACATCTTAATTATACACATGTTTACACCCTTGGGATCTATCATATCCCAACCATATAGCTTCGATGAGTGAGGGTGATCTAGAATATTGTGTAGATGATCTTAAAAGGATCATTAACATACCTCGGGCCTTATGTCTTCACAACTTCTTCTCCCTTTATCATTTTAGAACACTTATCTCTGGGTATATATGTCTATGCCTGGATTTATACCTTATCCCGCATCCCCATGCTCACCTGATGGTTCCCCTACATCATTATATTTTTCTTCATCCTCTCATGTGGGGTCCTTACTCTTCACACTCACCTTTGCACACTTTTGTGTCACACTAGGCTTATTCTTCTCTAGGATCCTCTTCGCCTTCCACATTGATAAATGGTGTGGACCCTATATTGTATGCAAATTTCTCGAAAACTCCTCTTCCTCACTATCATACTTTTGCATGAGCTTACACATTCTCTTTATCTTCTTCTCTAGGCTTGGATTCACTGGGCTAGTCCTTGGTGATCTCCTTCGATATAGAGGGTCTTGTGCCATTGCTCTATGTGATAGGATTTTTCATAATCCTCCTATAACCTTGCTCAACTACACCAACCTCCTCTTTTTTGCCACATTAGCTTTATAACTAATCCTTACCTCTTCTTATATCTTTGGATGACTATCTTCATGTGTCCTCTTGATACCTGTAGTTGGTTATCTTCTAGTGCCATGATGTAGTGCACCACTATCTTCCATCTCCTCCTCATCCTTAATCTCTTCTTCCTCTTCATCCCTAGAAGAAGTGGTTTCACACTTCTACCTAGTACCAACTATATGCTTTCCCTTTGGAAGCTCTAGGATTTTAAACTCATCTTCAATATACTTCCCATTCACCAATCTAGGATTAAGGTATATATATACCTTAGCCACACCAATATTCCCTACTACCAAAGTCATAGAATTTATAATGATATCATCTGATATCATGGTCTCAATTTAAGTAGACTTACCTAGATACACATAAGTTTTATAGAGTGTATGGTAGTCGCAGTCAACCTTATCTATGTCGAACCTTAACTTACATGCACTGAAAATTTGTTCATAAAATCCTGTAAGTAGTGTGTTGTAAATACATAAGGTAATTTGCACCATGGGCTCCACTTACTAGTCTTCATGTAAAACCTTCCAATGCAGTAATGTTGGTAGACTACAAACTTTTCCTTCCCATCCACCATTGTAGGCATGTTGTTCAAGATGAACCATTCATGTTTAGTGGCCTCGCACATTATTCTATACAACATTTCTAGCCTAATTTTATAAGTGTCGATCATGGCTCCATCACGAGTATACTTTTCAAATATTTTAGCTAGTGACTTCTTCTCTAGCAGATACTACCACATCCTCGTCCTTGGGACCATCGGTACCCCAATATCTGCAAAAAAATTAAATAGAGGATTGCACCCCATGAAATCTTATCACCCGCACATGTTTCCTCGGTAATTCCTTTATACAATAAATGCAGAAAGATTATATACACTACCCTTTGCCATCTTCTTTGCAATGTGGAGCCATTTCTTGTTTACTTGGATCCATCTCTCCCAATTATTCAACTTAGTTAAAAGATGCATGGAAATCTACATAAAAATTTAGTTACCTTAGAGATGTCCATCACACATCCTCCTTTCTGATATGCCATCTCGATTATAGTGGCCTCCACACCTACTTTATCATCTATATCCCGAGAAATTTTGGTACCTAAGCTCCTTAACCTTGTATGCATCCCAATGAGTGGCGCACTAATTCTTACTTGCCTTCCCGTGAATTAGAAGAAGTCCTCTTAGAATCTTGACATCAACCATTGATAGATTATTTTTGTTTCTCCAAAGTATAGTAACTCATAAATCTAAAAGACTCCAAATTTCTCCAAAGTATTATGTCCTTCATCATCATAAATTGGTTTGTCATCCTCAAATCACAAATTTCTTTCTTTCATTAATTCCTTCTTTATATGATCCTTGTTTACATTGGTGTGATGATTGCAATCACTTACTTTTCTTTTGTGAATGTAGGATTCCTAATCATACCCCATGATTACACCCTCAGGATACTACATTTCTATAAACCTTTCCTTGGGCACTCCTTCTACTTCTTCCTTCGGTTCCTTCTCGATTCTTTCTCTTTGTGATATTGTAGGTGCTCTTTTTAGTGCCATTACTTACTTACACAACTTATCATTGCCTTTATCCTCATTATACTACCTCCATAACCTCAAACTCATGTGTCATAGCTTGCATTTTCTTCCTTTTAAACCTTAGCTCCTTGAACCCTACTCTTTTCATGCCTTTTACTCACTCTCACACTTCTCATGAAGGATCTCCACTATATTTGTGACCAAATTCACTGGTTCAATGTAATTCTTAATTGTAAACATAATTTGCACTCATTTTTACTTCAATTCACTCTTCAAGACTCAAAAAATCAAAACATACAAGGTAATAATGAATTCACTTGCACCCCTTTTTGTAGATTTTTCCAAATTTATCTCATTAATTACTCCTCACCTACCACCATACCCATATTTAATTACACTTTTTTTCTTTTTCCATGTTTTTCACTTCTTTCTTCTATGCCCCATTTGTAACCTTCTCGCGCACATACTACTACTTCTTAGGACACAAATCTCCTTACGCATACCTACCTCCGCCAAAGTACATAATCATTTGTGCCTAGTACCAAGTAATTCACCATACCGTTTCCTTCCTCACATTACCCTGTGTGACCCTTTTATTGCACGTGGTCTTCATCCTAAGAAATTTCCCTTATGTGCACCATAACCTTAGCACCATTTTCAACTAGCATCCATACATCATAATTGAACATGTGTCATCCTTTCCAATGTGCCAACCTTTATATAACTCTTTGAACACCAAAAGATTTTTGTTTTCTATTCCACACACTTACACCTAGATCTAGTTCACCCCACACTAAAAGTATGCATGGTCCTCTTGACATGAACTCATTAGATAGTAATAAACTTCCTACGCACAAACATACTTACTACAAAAAAAAAAAAGGAAATTGAAAATAACAAATTAGAGAAATGAATGAAAACAAACACATAAAAGGGAAAATATACTCTAAGTGGGAATATTTCCTTATTACAAACACCAAGAAGCTTTATTTATAGTGGGGCTTCAACATACTCCCATTGAAGCAACTAGGAAAGATAGTGTCATCTAGCACCTATAACTGAAAAGTGTTTGATTTAAGTATCTTGGTTACTAAAAAGATCCCAATTAATGCACCTTTAATTTCTATGGATGGAAAAAAATTGGAGTCATAGAGAAGGACCATTTTTTCAACTTCAAACATCTTGTTCTTAATGTTCCTATCATGTCATGCCTTCTGTTTTCCTTATCATTCTTCTAGCTCTAATGCATGATGGAGTTCCTCTCACATAAATACATTATTTTTGCAATGCTCTCTTTAATAACATGTTCATCATCAAGTCCCCTTTTTGCGCAATACGTAGGGATGCTAACATGAATTCAAATGGTAGTTTTTCCTCCGCACCAAACACCAACTGAAAATGTGTGGCCTTATTCAATTGTTTATAAGTGGTCTTGTAAGCCCAAAGTATATATGACACTTTATCATCCCAATATTTCCTTCCAACATCACATGATTTTTGTTAATTCTTTTCCCAAAACCTTATTTAAAGCCTCTCGTAATACCATTAGGTTGAGGGTGATAAAGAGTAGCCTTATAATGTGGCACCATAAACTCTACCAATAGAATTATGATTATCTCATTTAAGAAATGAGTACCTCTATCACTTGTCAAGCTTAATGGGCATGTAGACACTAAAATTAGGTCACACTCCCCTTTGTTCCTCAAATAAACACCATTGAACACATTCACCTAACCATGGCCCCCTTCACCCTACTATAATATTAATTTAATTATTTAAATTAAATTAATTCATTATCCTCACCATATTTATTATTTAAATATCCTAATTGGGATAATGCCCACATATCCACCTCATCTAGCCACCTCACCCTAATACCTATTCTTAGTAAGTTGCCATAACTAATTAAGACCTACCCAAACCCTAAAAATCAATGCCTACATTCCCTCTAACCACATTCCCACATGTTAGAAGTAATCTTCCAGTCTAATCCGTGGGTAGATGAAACAAGATCCCAGAAAATCAAGGGGATCTGCCCAGTTTAGAAAACCTAGGAAATCTTGTGCTAACCGACACCAAGTTACCCTTAATCGCCACTAGTTAAGACGGAATCTGCCGATCGGTTACCATTTAATTCCTAAAACAACCTTCTCTTTGAGGTTGGCATATTCTTGAGAGATATCACATCTTTTGAGAATAATTTTTAGGAGAACACACAGAAAAAAAGGAGATCAAGTATTTTCTCTTCCACAGACATCTAGGATTCACCTAATAACCATCCAAAGACTCACCCCCATCACAAATTTGATCCAATCAGGAAAGAAGGAGAGTACATGCAGCCCATGCAAGAGCTCCCCAATGTTTGGTGATCCTCTTCATTGTTTAACCTCTTATCAACACCTTCATTCCTCACTCATAGACTTTCAGAACCAGATTCTAAGTAGAACATTTTACTCCTCTGGTTCACTCATTTCATCATTGTATTTTCATCCTTTATTCTCCTAGCCACCCATTGACCTCCATTAATACTCACCCCTCCATATCCCTATTAAAACTTTTCCAAATCCCATCCAAACAACTTAATACCTCATTCGACCAACCTAGTCCTTTGTGCAATCATAAGGGAGATCTAAAGCTCATTCTGTGACATTCCTAGTACCCCACAGTAACAAGCACCGGTTCTCCCAAACTAGCGTCAGTCACTCTTAACCAGCATCAGTCTCTATATCTACCAATACATCCCATAATAGTAACCTACCTACCTATTCCCACATCACCCTTAATCACATGTGACTGCCTAAGACCTCTGTCAGACCTGCAGAGACTCAGAACTAGTTACTTGACCTTTAGATCTTATTTTAACCTAGCCTGTTAGATTAGATCTTTCTTATTGTGTTTTAAATGAGATACCTAAATCATTTTGACTACAATAGGATTTACTTTATTACTAGCATTAATTTGTTTTAAATAGTGGATTGACAAAGTCATCTAGGAAGTATCACACTTCCTAGATCTAGCACACACTAAAGTCCACCGCATATATTGTTTAACTCTTTCGGTGGCCTTGTTTTCTATTTGGGTAGTTCCTCCTAGCCAAAAGGAAGCTCATAATTAGTTGTGGATCAAGGAGTCAACACACGTGTAACAACCTATTAACCATCATTTCAATAGGTATTCCTCCTATGCCCGTTACCCTATTTGTTTTGTTAACATTCAAAGAAACATCTAAGAATTAGGTTAAACATTTTAGCACACCAAAGTGGGACCCATTCGGGGTTCCTTCCATTGATTCATTTCTAGGTGAAAGTTTACATGTTTTTTTCCTTTCCAAAGGTTCATACATTTAAATTTCTCCCTGGAATCTTCTCTTCTTTCTATTGTCTCAAAGTAATTATGTTTTTGTGCTTAAAAATAACGCTTCTTCTATTGCATTTGCATTGCATTAAGGAAAGATCATACCTTCTCCTGTTCATCTACTTGTGGCATGAATCAAACATTTCGATTTGGGCTTAAAAATCATTGCATTTCATTCTACTTTTCTCGCATTTATCTCACATTAATCTGGCAACCTATATGCTTGGAAGTCATGCCCGGTGATGGTTAACAAATGAATCGTAGAAAGCACTTTCTTTCTCTTTCTCTCTCCTCTGAGTCTTATCCAAACACCATAAAAATTGAAAATATACACATTATTAAACAACATATTACCTAGAAGAATTTGTAGGTGATCACACGATCATGACAAAGTGGGCACCCACTCATTGCTCTGTTGAGTCATACTTTAGAGAGAAACCCACCCCCACCATAACAAACCTAAAACCTCACCTTTTAGATCTCCTTCTTCATAGGAAGCCATCCTTAGCAAAAAAATCTATTCTACAGTTCATGAGTCAGTCCTTGAATGGCATAAGCTAAATGAACATAATAGAAAAAGCACTCTTAGGATTGTATTTTTCTTAAGAGTTTATGCTTGGCTTATGTTTTGAGGTGAGAGGTCACGTTCTTCATTTTTCCTTTTTCTCCTTGCACACTCCTCATATCATTTGGTGTATTCTAGCTTCCTTTGAGTGTGTCTGGACCATATTCTCATTGTTCTCGAATGTTGGTTCTAATTCCACATCAAATTTTAACTCACAACCATATTTTCTTCATCATTGTTTCAATTTCATAGTAACTGGTGTCAGTCCAATGACCATCATTGGTTACCCTCTAACCATCATCGGTTATACCCAACCGTGTCGGTTCACTATCATTTTGGTTAACCTACCCAAAAGGACACCTATTCACCTTCTTCAGTTATTCAGAGTCCCTATCACTCTTATCATTCCCATTGACCTAGTAAATCTCATCAATATTTGGCATACCTAGAAAATTTGGCCTTATACCTTGTTTTTGGACCAACTGTTCACTTTCCACAGTGACCTCATGGCAGTGGTTACTCGTGGATCGGCATCGATTAGCCTATTCTATTTTCTAGTGACATTTTAGCCCCAATTCACCCACCATCATCTATTTATCCTACATGTGTTGTTTCTGTGTCACTTACAGAAAGCAGTCTTACCATGCTAGTACCTATTCACATGGTACTGACACGTCGACAAGCTAGCACCCTCGTATTCCATGCCAATTTTCAACCACTCCCACCTAGCCCTTCACCACCTTCCATTTTATCACCCGCCATGGAACCTATCCATCCTATCACTATTACTACGGAGAGATGACGAGTTCACACGAATCCTTGACTAAAACCCTACCACCTTGTATTTTTATCTTTCCAACTCATCCACTCGAGATGCCTCGGGTAAGTTGATATATGACATGCCCGTATCTATCCCCCCGACACTCTCTCCTACTTCTGCTCTAGCCCCTGTTAACCCCATGTTGTTTGCATCTACCTTAACCTCGGTCATTTTACAGTTAGGTCTTATACCCACTATGAATGTTGCATCTGCTACATCCGTGGCACTCGCTACATCCATTATACCTTCACCGAACCTGAATGCAACCTCATCCACCCCTATTGTCTCACATATACCCATAGCTACACAACCACCTCCTGTGTTGGGGACCCCTACCCTTTTCAAAGCATTTTCCTTTCGATTCCATAATCATTAGCCCTCATTTCCACTAGGGTTACCACTACCCTTCCACCTTCATATACATATTTTCAACAACCTCTTGTTTCATCTATCATTCATTATGGGTACGTACCACCTATTTCACTACCTCCTTCTCAATCCACCTACATGGAACCACCGTATACTAGAATGCCACCCTTGTCATATGCCCAATACCAACCCTCTTATGCTATAGGAGGCACCTAGCCATCACAACCTACCAATGACCTAATCAAGTTAATGATGGACAAGATGCAGACATTGGAGGCATCGGTCTTTGGCTCTCGCAACACTCTCACCTACAATGAGATTTGTAATGAGCCTATCCACCCATCCATTCCTATCCGTCCATATCCCATACATTGGGAAATTCCTAAATTCAACTGTTTCAATAACAAGGAAGACCCACAATAGAATTTGCGGTCTTTCAAACATGGGTGCTACCTAATCACCCACGATGATGCTTTTCTCTTAAGGACCTTTCCCATGTCTCTGATTGGACCCACATTAGATTGGTATAGTGGGTTACCTAGACACTCTATATTTTCATTTAATCAGGTAGCCCAAGCCTTCTTGGATCACTTCTCCATTAATATCATTAAGAAGGTTACCATGACTGACCTATACTCCACACGTTAGTATGATGACAAATCTATTGCAGATTTTGTTTCTTGGTGTAGCTTAATTAATCAACTCACATTCCAACTACCACAAACCAAACTCATCGAAATCTTCACGCGGGCTTACTAGACATATCTTACTGACCCTGTAGGTCCAAACTTTCTAAACCTTTGATGAAGCATTCACCATGGCAAAAAAGCTAGAGATTCAGGCCATTGAAGAGAAGAAAATCCAATTACGCAATAAGAATTTGACATTCAAGTCAAATGATACCTCTTCTTCTTCCAAACCACAGAATAATTATTCAAAGGCTAAGGGCACCACTAACATAGTGGCACTCAAATTCGGCCCGACTTATTCATCAAATCAGGCTAGCTCCTCATCTAATTTCTCACCCATTCATACTTTTCAATTCGAGACGGAACAATGAAATACACCCCAATTAGGAGCCTTATTCTTTTGTCTTAGAAAATCTCATTAAATTTGGGGCCATCACCCTTCCTCATATAAAACCACACACTATTGATTCTACTCGCCCCACACCCACATGGTATAAAGAACACAAATTCTGTAACTATCATCAACTAAAGGTTCACAAAGTGATGGAAATTACATCACTTTCAAAAACATTGTCCAACAAATGCTTGAGAAAGGCGAGTTAACCATGGATAATCCTAACGCAATTACCGATCAAAACCTACACATCTTCAAGAAACCCTTTTCCAATCATGCCCCTTCATTTGATCAAACTGGTGAGACCTCAACTCATGATAGCCATACCCGTGAGGTCCACACTATTTTCAACGATGTACCCATTGCTTCCCAATTACCTCATAATCCTTCCATAGAAGAAATTCTAGCCCAAAGTCCTCCACCTACACTTAAACCCACTTCACCTATTCCTCCACCCACAAAGGAACACCTTTCACCTCCTTCCTCACCCGTGGAGGAGCCCTTCACTAATGTTGAGGCTATTTCACCTTTGGCTTCTCCACCTAAGGAACCGTTACCCATAATACTTCTTTAGTCCATGAAGGATACTTGTTTATCTCCTCCACCCACAGAGGAGCACCCATTTTCTCCTCCACCTATCAAGGATCCAATAGAGATACCTTTGCCTCTAGGTGACCATTCTCCATTAACTACCCAAGATCCTACAAACCTACTTTCAGCTCTCTTACCCACGGAAGCCGAAGCTAACAAATTCCTCATCTCTAAGACACATTTTATAGGAATTACCATTAGGTCCTCATCAACCTCACCAACAGATGTGTTGTTCTCACACTTAGCCAATCACTTAGATTATGTGGATAGAGCCTTCTTTCGTGGGGGAGTCTTCGCTTCCTACCTCAACGCAAATGTAGATATCACTTCACGATACCTCCACTATCTACCAAAAATATTTTAGCCAATTGAACCGAGCACAACCACCTCTATCACAAATTTTTCACGGAACCCATCATAGCTAAACATACACCCTCACTCATAACCCAACATACATCTAAATCCAAACCCACACCTACATCATCTTCCTCGACTAAACATATCACTACCTTAGGGTCACCCCAACCAACATGACCTTACTCATCCACCTATCAAACTAGATTTAGCTACATCCTCCAAAGTCAAAACCAAACCTACTTTGGCACCCAAACGAAAAAATAATCCCATATAACTCAAACGTCATCTACGCTAATCATACCCGCATCACCTTCACCCTTTCCATCTGTCTTAGGACCTCAACCTCCCAAAGTGTAATTAAGAAAACTCCACCCATTAATAAACCAAAAACACAACGGCTCATTCCTTCCTTGCAAACCTCTAATATACCAAAGCACCCGACATGACTTACACCCACACTGTAGCATCTTTACCACCCATAACTCCAATACCCTCAAGAACTTCTTCACTACCCACTACACTTTAGTCTCTCGTCCCTCACACCCCCGCACGACCCATGACATCTACCTTCACGGGACCTCCATTATCTCCATGGGTAACTCGCCCTATTCCCCATCTAATTTTCCCTCTAGATCTCATACACCCATATCACCTTTACCTAAGAAGGTACAACCCAAAGACAAAAAATCCACTACCCTCTAATAAGGTATTCAAAACAACCATACACCCTCATGCCCGTTCAGCTACCATACCCCTACCCAAGAAAACATGACCAACATCCAAGACCATGCCAACACCCAAAATGATACTCGACCTACTCCCCCTCCTCCAAGGACTATTCCTCAACAATCAGCTATACCTACGCCCAAACCCACTTTCACTTCCCATTGTGACCCACTAGCAAGGTCCTATGCCAAAATCTTAACCAACCTCCTTGAGACTTTTTCATCACATTACCACCGCTCAAACCTTATGACCCCCTCAAACCCAAGCCAAAAGGGTTTGATGACACTAAAATTTTTGCCTACCATTGTGTGCCAGGGCATGATGTGGAGAAGCTGCAAGGCTTTCAAAACTATCATTATCCGGTTGTGTCTTCTGAATCCAACTTTGATGATAACGACCTTCTTGATGATGACCTTGCTTCACCGACACCCATTCCCATAGTCTTTCCTCACCGCCTACTCAAGCAACCATGACCCCGCCCCTCAACTCTTAGAGCCACCCCTAATATTCAAAATTAACACGGTTCACATCAAAGAAGTTTCCACACCATTACCTAAATGTCATTACACCCACTCACCTCAAAAGGATTTTCTCCACTAGTAGGTTTGTGCCCTTCATGTCGTTACACCACTCATCCTACGCCTTCTCCATTCACCAACTCCCCTCAAATCAATATGATTCATGTTGCTACCGTCCTCATAAGGACAAAGGCAAGGAAAACGAATCGACTCACCAACCAATCCTATACCCAACATACCATCTACACCCACACCTAAAATTATTATCTGCAGCCCCACATACCCTATTTCTCATGGGGTCACACATTACACCATGCTCAAATAATTACACCAATCTTCCCTCAAAATATCCCTATATAACCTCATCCAAACCTCGTAATCCCATCGTCAAGCTCTCATGGAGGTTCTTCAATCTATTGACGTTTTAACCAATGACCCTACACCCGTAGCCTCCATTATCTCACCCCATCATATATCCTCTCTCACCAAATTTCCACCTTTATCCACACCTCACCCTACTCGCTGAGTAGTCTCCTTAGCTTCTCGGAGGAAGAGATCGACCGCACCAAACCGATGACCCTAACCCAACCCTCTTCATCTCTCGACCACATCAATGATATATATGTACAACATGTAATGATCGATGGGGGTGCTAGCTTTAATATCATTTCATCCCATGCATTCACTCAAATGCACATACCTGACAATTACAAGCATAAACATCCTATCATGTTGTGTTCATTCAATGACACTATCACCTCTACACTATGCACCGTCATCCTCCACATTCACATGGGCCCTCACACTATTCCAAAGCTGGAATTTCAATATAACCTATTGCTTGGCAGACCCTAGATTCATGTCATGGGTTGTGTTCCTTCCACTTTGCATCATTGTGTAAAGTTTGAGCATGAAGGGCACACCTATACTATTCCAGCTGATCCATCACCTTTTAAAACATGTAACATGCTTTACTGACCCAATAACATGCTTATACCCATTAAGAAATATACCTCCATGACCACTATCACTTCACCTACACCTCTCGCATACTAGTACGACCCACTACCTCCACCGCACATACCTCCTCAACTCCTACCGCTAACACAACCTCCACGGCCGACCCATCACCTCCTAATATATTAGCTCCACCTTCACGTCAACCACTGCCACATCATCTATTCTAGCTACCAGCATACCAACCGATCCCTTCGAAGGCATTTTTTAATGCCTCACTGGGAAGTATCACCTATATAGTTTCAACACATTCCTTACTCCACAAGAGTATGGAAGTCCTCACCAACATCCTCGCTATGATCACCTCGTAGGAGAACACCTCCTTTATGGTCCTCCTCACTTTCGTACTAGTCTTACCTATGGGGGACTTGACACTACCATTACATACCCAAACCACCATCACAAACTCGCACATTTTCGCTCACTTCCAGTCACTCACCAATCACCGTTTAGCCCACAACTTCCTGCACTGATGTGCGTGGAATGGTTTTGGCTTTTACGATCAAGGCCACCATACTATTATTCCATGTACTACCCACAAACATAATAACCATAGTGGTATTGGCTTTACTTGAACCACCTACTAAGCAAGTTCATATTGAACACATCGAGAACATCCGCCCTTCTCCACCTTCTTCACCCACTCTACCTTCATCACCACCTTCATCGAAGGAGTTGATGGATCTTGATTCTATCCATCCTAACTTTTTTCATAAAACCATTTCCTTGGGGCCTCGACTTATCAATGCAAGGGCAAGGCTCCTTTCTCTCTTCCCTTCATGTATCCTGAAATGATCGATGATTATACACCTTCAATTAACATCGTTCAATGACAGGATGATGAATCTATACTCACCTACCTTGGTGAAGAAGACTCATATATTCATCGGTCATTACCTTCTATGATAGAAACCATGTTGAATGAATCAACTATTGAGATCAACATTCATACTCAGGATGACCCGCACATCCTAAATATCGGTCAATCTTTAGATGCTGCTGAACATGAAGCCATCACTTCTTTTCTCAAAGATCAATACCACGCTTTCACCTAGTATTACGTAGACATGCCTAGTATTGACCCCACTATAGTGGTCCACAATATCATAACCGTCCTCGATGCCAAACCCATCAAATAAAATCTGAAGAAAATGTACACTCACATTGCCCTTCTTCTCAAAGAAGAACTTTAGCATCTTCTATCTATTTTTGTCATATTATTATCCTCGTTGGATCTCTAACATTTTCCCTGTCACTAAGTTGACAGGGGGACTCCACATTTGCATAGATTTATGTGACCTCAACCTAGCCTTCCCAAAGGATGACTTCCCATTACCTGGTATTAATCAACTGATTGACCTTTCGCTTGTCACGAAATGCTATCACTCATGCATGGCTTCTCGAGTTATAACCAAATCTTACTTACCCCAGAGGATCAACATAAAACCACATTCATCACCCCTTGGGGCACCTTCTGCTATCGAGTCATTCCTTTTGGACTTAAATATGCTAGTGCCACATATTAGCAGGCTATGACTTACATCTTCCATGACATCATGCATCGTATATTGGAAGATTATGTGGACAATCTCCTAGCCAAATATAAATGCCGCTCTAAGCACCTTGCCATCCTCAAAACCATTTTTGACCACCTTATTAAATATTGCATTCACATTTAGCCTAAGAAGTATATCTTTGCGGTACTCTCAAGTAAGCTTCTGGGATTTATCATTGCCCTACATGGTATAGAATTTGACCCTGCTAAAGTCAAGGCCATTTTGGAAATTCCTCCACCCATTAACCTTAGGCAACTCGTAGCCTATAAGGTAAGTTACAATCTATTTACCATTTCATTTCACAATTATCTGATCGGTGTCAACCATTTCATCATCTTCTCAAGAAGGATGTCTCCTTTAAATGGGATGATGACTACCAAAAATATTTTAAGGTCTTAAAACAATACCTTCTCCAACCACCCGTACTCATTCCACCTAAAGACAATAAACCTTTCTACCTATACATCTCAGCTACCAATCATTCCTTGGGAGCCATGCTCGCTCATCGCAATGAACAACATAGGGAGCAAGCGGTTTATTGCATAAGTCATAATCTTTCTGACTATGAAAACTGATACACCCATCCTGAAAAAAATTTCTTAGCCTTATTTTTTGTTGCCACAAAACTCTGCCATTACCTACTCAACCATAAAACCTATGTTGTGACCAACACCGACCCCTTACACTTAATGTATTCCAAACCTTATCAAAATCAGCATGCCACATGATGGCTTATGATTTTAGCGGACCTCAACTTCAAATTCATTAATCAAAATTCCATCAAAGGCCAAGCTATATCATGAAAAATTGGCGGCACACCTATTTCCAGGATCAACCCTCTAGTTTTGACTTTCCAGATAAGTCCATTACTACCCTTTCCTTGGACGAACTCGCTTATTAAATGACATTCTTCTCTCGATGGTTCCAAGTGTCAGTGTGGGGGTGGAGCTTGTGTTATCCTCATTCCACTTGATGGTGAACCCATGCCTTTATCTTTCAAACTAGATTTTTATTGTACAAACAATATTACCGAATACGAAGTGCTCGTATTAGGTCTCCAAGCCACCTACACCCTAAATGTCAAATCAATCAACATCTTTTGTGATTCCCAATTGGTCATAAACCATGTCAATGGTATATACCAATGTCGTAATGAGATACTTCGAAAGTATAAACATCATGTAGACATACTTTTGACCACCTTTGACTGTATTACACCCTTGAAACCATCCCCTGTTCAACCAACAAATTTATAGATACCATGTCTTGCTTAACTTCTCAAATACCTACTTAGCCCGCTGATTCTAAAATCTTTGTCACCATATAATGACTCTAATCACCTTCTTATTTACCTCATGAAGTTTACTCCATCGGAACTACTACCCCTAACCCGAGTGACCTTTGATATACACAATACTCTGACTATCTTACACTCTCCATCTTACCTCCTGATCTCACCCATAACAAACAACAAGCCTTCCTTAAAAATGTCTCTTGTTACATCATCATGGGGGCCTTCTATATAAGCATGACTTATATGGTACTATCTTACGATGCCTCACGAGTTCTGAAATTCCTTATACCATTAAGGAAGTTCATGATGGCATATGTGGAGGTCACTTCAGTGGCCTTGTTGTTGCTAAGTGTATTCTCTGCCTAGGATATTACTAGCTGAACCTCAATCATGATTATTGCAACTATGTCAAATGTTGTGTAAAATGCCAACAACATTCCAACCTTCATCATACACCCAGTCACACCTTACAAGTCGCTCATGATCTTTAGCCCTTCTCTCAATGGGGTTTGGATATTGTCAGAGAGATCAACCCCCATTCTTCCCAATGCCATCAATGGAACAAAATGGGTTGAATCCATACCACTTATCTCCACAAAATCTAAGAAAATATGTGAGTTCATCAATCATCACATCATTTGTTGCTTTGGTGTTCCTCATCACCTCATCACTAATAATGGAAAACAATTCAAAAACAAAACATTGCAAAAAATTTGCAATGCCTTTGCATTCAGCTAAGTTTCTCATCACCTTATTACCCATAGACCAACGGCCAAGTTGAATCCACTAACAAAACCTTAAACAAAATTCTCATGAAAGTGGTTAACAATACTAAGAGGGATTGGCATACGCACATTCCTTTTGCCCTGTGGGCATACCACACTAGTATCCGCACTTCCACTATGGCCACACCATTTTATCTGGTCTAAAGTACCGAGGCTATTCTACCTCTAAAATTCTAGATTCCCTCACTCTGCATTTTTCTTCATGACATGCTCAATGATGATGACTTTCGTCAAGACAGTTTAGCACAACTTGAGTTATTAGATGAATTCCATCTTAACACTCTTGACCACCTTCAAGTTTACCAAAAAGGTATCGAACGTGCCTACGACAAATGTGTCCATGCACGAACCTTCCAAGTTGGCAACCTTTTCCTGAAAGAAAATCAACATGTAACCAAAGCAGAAAAAATTAAATGGGGAAAATTTGCTCCTAATTGGCTTGGACCATACATCATAACCCATACTTATGGATCAGGTGCTTATCATTTATCTTCACTCGATGGTAAACCCGAACCTGAGCCCCTTAATGCCTTGCATCTTTGACCGTTCTCTTGTTGAATTTTAGTCCAAAATCACTTTTTAACTCCTTCCATGCTCATCCCTTGAGTGTTATCCACTTCTTACACCTCACCAACAATTAAACAAGAATCATGTGAGCACCTGTCACTTGTTATCTTCTCTTGAATATGTGTACCACGGCACTGCACATAGCATGATTCTTATGGATACTTTTTGTCTACCTTTAGATGAGATCCCATGGTCATTTCACCCTACTATTTGAACAAGAATCCTATTCCTCACCTTGGTCTTGTCCATGACTTTGAAGCCCTCACTTGGGACCCAACTCCTTGAGTCAAACTTCTAATAAAATGATGACTCCCTCAAAAGGACATCTTCCTCTCAGCAATCACTGCTATCACTAGACTGCTCCCTCGAAGGACAATTATGTCAATCTCTTTTAAAACAAAAACAAAAAAAAAAAAAAAAAAAGAGAGACAAGAATCTGAAGCTTCCGCATCGATCAGCTTCACGAAGACCTCAAGGAGTTAATTTCTTCATCCCATGTAGACTTCCCACATCGATCAGTCTATCTCAAATACAAGTCAAAATAGAAGACTTTTAGTCATGCACTTTCCCAATGTGACCTTGAATATCTTTCCCAAAGATCATGCTACCACATATCATATAAAAATTACCCACCTTTTACCCCTCTCACCATTCGCACTTCCATTTCCTACCGCCTCAAGGGACCTTTTGGGAACCATGACATTTAGTGTCATGTGACTAATTTACACCCTTCCAACAATCAATCATGTAATTCCTTTAGGGACTCACGTTCATCACCTCATCTAAGGTATGACCTACTCGGTATGATCCTAAACCAATCAGACTTTCTTACCTGTTATCTTTTAACTGTCTTTATTACATTTTGATTACCTTATACAAGAATTAGTCCTTTCCACTTACCTTTGGGGTAATCTTCTTCTTCTACCTCCATCAACATCACCTATACCAATTTGCCTATAACCCACCCACACCTAATAGACATAAACCTAAATCATGCCTAAAACCTACCAACTCATTTTCATACCTCCTCATATTCTTCCCTAGCTTATGGGAGAACTACATCGGCCTAAGGTCCCTTTTCACCGGGACTATGTAGGTAGCACTCCGAGGGCATGGGGCCCTTAGAGGTTAGCTCAGCCACTCTCTACCCTAACCAATTCATCTTTCATCTTCCTAAATCACATTTTTCCCCTACGTAGTTTCCTTTTTATATCACATAATTGGAAATTAAACCAAACAAACAAGTTGCTTAACATTTTTATCATCATCACAACATAAATTTATTACAACTACCATTACTCTACCATCATGATGCATGCATTATAAACATGACCCATATCACCATTCGTTACACAAATTAATGAAGCACAACTTCAACAAATTTAACCTCGATCCATGCCTATGACCTGACTCAATCCATGCCTAAACCAACCTGACTCGATCCATGCCTAAACCACCTCGACTCGATCCATGTCTATAACCTGACTCAATCCATGCCTAACCAAACCTCGACTTGATCCATTCCTATAACTTGACTTGATCCATGCCTAACCAAACCTAACTCAATCCATGCCTATAACTCGACTTGATCTATGCCTAACCAAACTTGACTCAATCCATTCCTAAACCAACTCGACTTGATCCATGCCTAAACCAACTCGACTCAATCCATGCCTATAACTTGACTTGATCCATGCCTAACCAAACCTGACTTGATCCATGCCTAAACCAACCTGACTCCATCCTGCCTCACTCACCTAGTTTTTGTCCATATCACAACAAAAATTAAAATTCTCATAAAACACCAACAAATCAAGAATCTCATCCATCTCATCATATAAACAAATATGTGTGTCTCAATACAATATACATGGATATCCAATCATGTCCATATCTCAAAATATTCAGCATGCAAGTTGATACTCAATATAAAATGTCATCGGCATGTAGGCCGGTCTCATATACAATAAAATAATAAAACAATACAAAATCTCTTCGGCACGTAGGCTGGTATATGCTCACAAATATACAAAAATCTCATACATCCTCACTATCTTTGGCATGCAGGCTGATATATATAAAAAAATGACTACAATACATCAAAAATATAGGGTTGGGCATCAGGCCTCACCTTGCCAGACATCCTCCATGTCGGTCTCTCCAGTCTCCTCCTCGGCTCTTATCTGCATCGGCCTAGTATCATCTCACCACCCCCTACTAGCACATCACCTGGAGCTAGTCTCCATGAGCTAGTGGTCTCTCCCTAATCCTATCTCAGAGCTTAATGGCCCCTATGTTCTCTACATTGTGAGTCTGGGATCTCATCCTCTCACTCAAGGCCTGATGTGCCCTATACTCTCCATAGGATAGAAAGTCTATCTCGGCCGCCATTAATTGATCTTAGTAGTATCTGGCCTCACCTAGGGCATCTTGTAACCTAGATATGGGAACGGTCTGTGGTGGCCCCATAGGCCTCAGCCCTGTACCTATCCTGTAGGACCCTATCCTACCCTCGCCGTGAACTTGGGACCCTGTCCCGGTGCCTGTGGTGGTGCCATCGGCCCTTGCCCCTGTGCATGTATTTGGGCCTGTAAAGCTCCAATTTGTACTGTGTTGCCTAATGGCCTTGCAACCCTATCACTTGTGCCTCTAGGGAAACCATCTAGCCTTTACCCTGACCATTCCCCTCACCCTCTTTCCCTCATCATTTATTACCTACCCACGTCCTCAATTGGGGACTCATTATTTTACCCATACCTCAGCCCTACCCATGTCATGACCTAGATTCTTGGACCTAGACCATCACTAGTGACCTTTGACCTCATGTGTTTGTTATACCTTGCAGCACTATTACCTGTGTTGATTGACCTGATGACCTTACCTTACCTCTTGTCGTGACCATTTATCCTAACCCTACCTTTGGTGTACCGGATTACACCTAAACGTTCCTGCACCTGACCTATGTCATGTTTCCTGACCATATCCTATACCTTGGATACCAGAATCACCTCAACCTTGTTTGGATAAACCTATCAACCTTAGACAATGTAGAGTTTTCTGCTCTTCAACTTGGGAATCGTGCTACAATTTCTACATGTGTGTGCATTTGATTTGCTGCTTACCTTTGACCCACGACCCATTACCTAGATTATTTGAGTAGACCTTTCTCCTTTTTCCCTTGTTACCCACCTTTTCTTTTCATCACATTTACCTTTTATCAAACCACTCACCGATTCTACCTTCTTCCTCGTCAATTCCTGGTTTGAGGGGGATCACCTTCACCCACACATGGGGCAACCACATCTTATTTTTGTTAGCGTCACTTACCAATACAAGCTACGTAACAAAATGGGCAAAATGTAGACACTAAAATTAGGTCACACTCCCCTTTGGTCCCTCGTCAAATAAACACCATTGAACACATTCACCTAACCATGGCCCCCTTCACCCTACTATAATATTAATTTAATTATTTAAATTAAATTAATTCATTATCCTCACCATATTTATTATTTAAATATCCTAATTGGGATAATGCCCACATATCCACCTCATCTAGCCACCTCACCCTAAGACCTATTCTTAGTAAGTTGCCATAACTAACTAAGACCTACCCAAACCCTAAAAATCAATGCCTACATTCCCTCTAACCACATTCCCGTATGTTAGAAGGAAGCTTCCATTCTAATCCACGGGTAAACAAAATGAGATCCTAGAAAATCAAGGGGATCTACCTAGTTTAGTAAACCTAGGAAATCCCACCCTAACCGACACCGGTTACCCTTAACCATCATTGATTAAGCCGAACTACTATCGTTACCATTTAATTCCAAAAACAACCTTATTTTTGAGGTTGGTAGATTCCTGAGAGATATCACATCTTTTGAGAATAAGTTTTAGGGAGAACACATAGGCAAAGAAAAAGATCAATTATTTTCTATTCCATAAACATCCAGATTCACCCAAGACCATCCAAAGACTCACCCCCATCACAGATTTTATCCAATCGGAAAGAAGGAGAGCACATGAAACCAATGCAAGAGCTCCCCAATGTTTGGTGATCCTCTTCATTGTTTAACCTCTTATCAGCACCTTCATTGCTCACTCACAGACTTTCAGAACTAGATTCTAAGTAAGTAGAACATTTTACTCCTCTGTTTCACTCATTTCATCATTGTATTTTCATCCTTTATTCTCCTAGCACACACACCGACCCCCATTAATACTCACCCTCCATATCCCTCTTAAAACTTCACCAGTTCCATCCAAACAACTTAATACCTCATTCCGACCAGCCTATTCCTTTGTGCAATCATAAGGGAGATCTAAAGCTCATTTTGTGACATTCCTAGTGCCCTACAAGAATCGACACCTGTTCTCCCAAAACAAGTGTCGGGTCACCCTTAACCAGCATCGGTCTCTATATCTACCAATACATCCCATAATAGTAACCTACCTACCTATTCCCGCATCACCCTTAATCACCTGTGACCTGCCTAAGACCTTTGTCAGACCTGCAGAGACCCAAAACTAGTTACTTGACCTTTGGATCTTATTTTAACCTAGCTGTTAGATTATATCTTTCTTATTGTGTTTTAAATGAGATACCTAAATCATTTTGACTATAGTAGGATTTACTTTATTACTAGCATTAAATTGTTTCAAACAATGGATTAATAGTCGTCTAGGAAGTATCACACTTCCCAAATCTAGCACACGCTAGGTAGCCCATTACATATATTGTTTAACTCTTTCGGTGGTCTTGTTTTCTATTTCGTGTACTTACTCCTAGCCAAAAGGAAGATCTCATGATCAGCTATGAATCAAGGAGTCAACACATGCGCAACAACCTATCAACCAACATTTCAACAGGTATTCCTCCTATGCCCATTACCCTATTTGTTTCATTAACAATCAAAGAAACATCTAATAATCAAGTAAAATAGGGCAACCATACCGATAATTATATTCTCCCATAAGAACCTATTTGTTGTGGTTGTTATATAATCCTCTATAGGTGTTACTTCTATCCACATTTTAAGATAGTTTGTACACATAATAATGTAGTGCATTCCAGTCTTACGTGTGGGTGGTGAAATCGGTCCTACAAAGTCAATAGCCCTATTTTCAAAAGGCTCCACACTTATAATAGGTCATAGCGGAATTTCATCCCTATGTCTAGGATTTCTAAGGTGCTAACAATGGTCACATGCCTTGACATATTCCTTAGTATCCTTGTAAAATTTCTCCCCCTAAATTCCATCTATTAGAATATTGTGTATGAGTAGCATCACCGAGTAATTCCATATTGCTATTTAACCATTACCTTCTTACATAATGGCCTCATGCACATGTTCTAGAACACAATGACGTAAAAATTCATCACGGCCTAGCTTGTACAAGTCTCCACCAATCAACTGATAAGGTGTTATGCATATAGCAAGTTACTTCTTCTCTAATGTTTTCATTCCTTTTGGGGCCATGCTAGTGCACAAGAATACTACAATATCTTTCAATTCTATGGTCACACAGTTTAATCTAACTAATCTTACATTAGTAATAGTATCTTCAATGCTTTATATGTCCTCACTAGAATTGATCCTTGATAAATGGTCACACCTTGAATTATTTTTTCTTGGTTTCAAAATGACGGTGAAATAAAACTCTTGAAATAGAAGTATCCATCCACACATGCACCCTTGAAAAAAAATATTTTTGACCAAATACTTGAGTGTCATATGATCTGTATAGAAAATAAATGGGGTTTCTAATAAGTATTATCTCAAATTGTGTAGCGCATAGATCATAGACAATGCTTCACGCTCAAAGTAGTTGTATAATTTTTCTCTCTGGTGTCAACTTCCTACTTGTAAAAAATAGGAAGATCTAAAATTCCTTCCCCTGGTTGTGCAATTTCCATGCCAAAGGCATCAACATGAACATGAAATGGTTTATCCCACGAAGAAAAGTAAAAATAGGAGCAGTAGTAAGCCTTTCCTTCAATGTCTTGAACGCTTTTTGTTGCACGTCATCCCAATAAAACTTCCTTTAGCCTTCAACAATTCTTCCAAGGGTACGGAAATATTTTCATATCCTCTCGATGAACTTCATGTGTAGTACTGTATGTCCTAGAAATTTGTGCACCTCACTTTTATTGGTAGGATCTTCTAAGCCCAAGATTACAACTATCTTGGTTGGGTCTACTAACAATCCTTCCTTGCAAATGATATGCCCAAGTAAAGTGCCAAAATTTGTAGCAAAGATACACTTCTTAATGTTAAGAGAGATGCTCAACTTCCTACACCTCTCAAACATGAGCCTTAAATTATCATAGTGATCCTTGACTAAGCCATATATTGTCCAATCATACACCTATAAGAAATTATGAATAAAATCTTGAAAACTTGCACAACAATGTGCGAGAACATTCTTGCACATTTTTCAGTCTAAAGAGCATAATTGTAATGCAAAAATTCCCCACTCATTAGTGAAATTTGTTTTCTCTTGGTCTTATTTCATGATGGACACCTTGTGATAGCCTAAGAACCCATCTGTAAAGGAATATATCTCACACCCCGCAACTCCTTAAATTCTCTCTTTGGTGAACAGAGTGGGAAATGGATCTATTACACATAAACCATTAAGTTACCTATATTCCACACAAATTATTATCTTTCCATCCTTCTTAATTATTATGACCATGGGGCTAACCCATTCAGATTCTTCACTAGGATCAATAATTCGAGAATTGAGAATTTTATCGATTTCCTCTTTAAACTTCATGTGCAAGTTAGGATTCATCCTATAATGTCTCTTCCTAATTGGGTACATGCCTTGTTTCATCTTCATATCTCCTGAAGAAGGATGCACTCCTTTTAAATCTTAATAACCTCATGGAAAGAGATATTGAAAGTCACGTCAGAGCTAAATAATCTTTGATACTTCCTTGGACTCATCCTCACCAATAATTGCTTCCTTGGAATCATGCTCAGTACCAATGTTAACCTTCTTTATCTTCATGGGACTATGGTACACACATGCCTTTTCATCTACAGAATCTATTACCTCATGCACAACTTCAGTGTGGCTAACATCCAAGTTGTCAACTTCCTCATAATCAATCATATATACTAGTTTACCCTTTTCTTTTTCCTTCTAGGTGTGACCCATATGTACTTATTCTGTTTCCTCAAGATCAAGGCATACCTTGAGATCAAGTTCTCAAAATATCTCTAGCATGAATCGTCATCCTTCGTGTTATCCCTCCAATTAATGCGCTTCATGGACTAGAGGCTTAGTATAAAAGTAATTAAAATTTTGGATCATACCTATATTTATCTCTCACCAATTTTGTGTTTCTCTTTTAACTCAAGTATGCAAATACCATGCATGTACACACTGTACCCACGCAATGTGGAGTAGAAATTGTGTACCCAAAGTGATGGCGGTAAGGCCTCCTTACCCTATGCCCATGATCTCTCACACTCATGGACGTGATGAGAGGTAGGATACTTACCATAAAATTTACATGTTTGTGTAGGTACATTGTTCTAAGTAAACCTAGTAGAAAAGGTTATCTGTCACCAAGTGCATTGGTGTCTCGTGCAAGGTATAAAATGGCATATTTCTCCTATCCCCTTCATTCTTCCATTGAGTATCAATTGCACATAATAATATATCGGGATTCCTTCACCAATACACCTTAGTACCTAAGATAATTGTAATTGCTTCACCATGCACAACCTGATCATCCTAGTGACTCACCATTTAACTTCACACCCAATCATTTCATATGTTCCATGTGCCTAGTTATCACTATAAACACTAGTATTGTAAATTACTAACTACATGTCCTCCCACTAAAGAGAACCTTCCTTTGATGGTTCTAGATTTTTTTGATCATGCACCATATGAGAATAGATTATATTAAGGTCTTCTTTACTCAAGGTATCAACATAAGGCTCTACATTATTTTTAAATAGAGGTATAATCACATACTCATCCTTGTTCTCAAAATTGATATACCTCTTGTTAAATTGAAAATCAACATTGGTGCATAACACTAGGTCTACCCAAATAATACTAGAAATTTGTTTTCTTTGGAAATCTCCAACACCTCAAAGTCTCAAAGTAAACTTAACTCCTTGAATGATAATAGATGCATCCTTTAGTACCCCAATAGGAATTGCCTTAGTTTTTTTCCATGTAAAACACATTCAAAGATGGTTGCAATGTAGGTCTTCCCATCTGATTCCATGCTTCAAGAGTCAACACATTTACTTCAGTGCCTATATCAATCAAAATATTACTCACTAACCAACCATCAATAACTGCATCAAGTTTGATTTCTTTATCAAATTCATGGTCTTGAGGTGGTAGATTTGCATGAAGTATCTATCTCTTGTGCTCTACTCCAGTGCATGGTACCTTCTCTCAAAGCCATTCCCCTAGTAATGGGATGATATTTTATTGTCACAACATCCTACACACCTTCATATCATCCACATCTTAAGCACTCGTATTTCACCCTATAGATCTCTAATGACTCTCATAGTTTCTTGGTAGACTTCCTTCTAATGTGTCATTTCTCAACACTTAACATTTATTACTTCCTCCTTTTTATAAATGAATTTGTCTTTATAGGATCGTGTGCATGTTTTGCCTCGTGTGCATCATAAGTAGCATGAGTCATAACTCGGATCACTCTTCATAGGCATCCAGGTGATCAGCATTCACACATTCTACCTTAATCATCCCAATTCCCTTGTATTTCTTCTTCTTTTTACTCATGTGTTCATATAAATCCAGGAAATCCTCCAACTTATGTAACTTCCACACCATGAACATGTTGCATTCTGAGGGAAATCTCAATGGTAATGATCAAGTGACCCACAAGTATAACAAGTTCCTCAAGAAAACCTTCTTCTACCACCACCTTGAACTCGACCACGATATCCTCCTCAAAATCCTTCATTCTTATTTTCTCCTTGGTTGTGTCATTTATGAGTATGGCCTTCTTGTTCCTTAGATCTGATCACCACACTAGTCCGGTTCACTCCTTTCTCGATGGCTACATAGATGTGATCAATCAATTTGTAGTCTGCAGTTTCATGAGTGTGAGGCTTGTAAATATTACAGTACATGGACACCTTCTTATGGATCACATGTTACAAAAGAGGGAAATCCCAAACATCATGGTTCAGGTGACAGAATTCACAATCTAGTAATAATACACACACTAACTTATGTGGGAAATTATCCTTAGTATGTTTCTCCACTTCAAAATCAGGGCACCATATAACACTACATGACTCATGTTGAGTTGGTAGAAACATTCTCCAACTGTTTCATCACATATACAATTTATGCTTCTAATAAAGGGCTCACTCCAATATAAACATTTTCAACCACCTAAGCACACAAAGTTTCTCCCAAAGCTTCATTCGATTCCACATATGTCTTATGAGAGAGTTCTCTATGTGTAGACACCTGAAATTAGCATTGTTAATCCATGTGTCTACATCCTTTTGCACACCTTCATTAACACAAGTAGTATCACATTATGCATTAAATCCTTTTCCTAATTCTTATATCTTCTTTTTTTTAGTCCCCTGTAAATATCATTGTACATATGTAAACTATTATTTTATCCTCTCTTAAACCACACAAAACCACATAGAAATCAAATTCAAATAAAACAAAACAAAATAAACACCTTCTTAACCATTTAACAACATCCCTAACCCATATAACCCCTTTATAACATACATCTTTCATCAAAAAAACAAAAAAAAAATTATGTTGGATGTAGTTTCAACCTTTTCCCCGTTAAACCCAGATCGCTAGTGATTTGTATGAATTACTAGTGATTCTATCTAGTTATTAACAACCCTATATAAACAAGTCTCAAGCCTCCATTTGAGGTTAGCTTGTAGTTAGGCATTGCCTAAGGAATTCATATTACATTTTCCTTAGTATCGTAGCCCTGTTACAGAGCCAAAGATCAACCCAACAACATTCAAGGCACCAAGAATATCTTCTTAAACCTACAAATGTCATTCATATGTCTAGGAATCAACTCAATGATCTTCTTACATCTGCATCTCCCTCTCTTGGGTAATATCATCTTCTGATCTTTATTTATCAATTTATACAAGGTAAGTGGTTTCCCTTGCTTTATTATCTCATTATGCATAATTTCCAATATTAAATCAACCTTTTATCATCCCTTTCGAGTCCCATCTCCATCCATTGTTGGCCTATACATTTTCACAACAATCACTTTCGATTCCCAAAATCATTGGTGATTCATTAGGGTCGCTGACGATTCCTTGAATCGTTGATGGTTCCTATCTAAAAGGTCTTTTGACCCCCAAGCTTGATTTTTAGACATCTAGATCACATAATTTATTACCACAAGGCCCTTCAAGTATTTGTCTAGTCATATCAATCTCCTTTGAGCCATATTTAACACTATATCAATTATCTATATCAAATTCATCATCCTGCTCACCTTTGTGAGTACACATCCATCTACATCCTTGCTCCTTTGAGTCATTTTTGATCCCTAGACTCCCATTGGATTAGGTATCACCATTAAACCATCATATAGCCATGGACCATGTTCATCCTTTTGCCTTTGAATTGTTGGTTATATCATTTGTTTTATTATTTTATCTTATCATTATCATATTCATTTCTTGAATGTGGATTTACATCCTTACAAGGACGAATTTTGAGGACTTTCCTTTTCCAAGAAATCCACCCTAAATCTATCTAATACCATATTTTTCTGAGTGTTTGTACATTTTGGTTATCTTATCCCATTGGAAAGAAGAAGTTATGTGCACATTTGGATCCATAAACACCGGTCACCCATCAATATCAACATTCATCTTCACGATTATTAGTAAACATCGTCATCTTCTTCGAGGTTAGTTTTGTTTTAGTTGTTTTAATTCATTAATTTAAATTAGTAAAGATAAAAAATCTCTAAACATTTGAGAACCTCATTATATAATTATACATCATCCATCTATCGCATATTTTTTTGTCTTGCGGTTTACCTAAAACCAATCAACAAAAAGGGGAAAATGTAGACACCTAAAATTAGCACCGCTAATTTCCATGTCCACTTCCTCTTACACCCATTCATTAGCACATCACTATCACATTATACATTAAATCCTTATCCTACATCTTATTTCTTCTCATTATATTTACTCCCCATAAATTTCATATTACAGATGTAAAATCTTATTTTATCCTCTCTTAAAGCACCCAAAACCACTTAGAAACAAAAATTGAATAAAACAAAATAAACACCTTCTTAACCATTTAACAACATCCCTAGCCTATATAACCCCTTTATAACATACATATTTCATCAAAACAAACAAAAACCTTGATTTGGGAGGTAGTTTCAACTTTTCCCTATAAAACTTGGATCACTAGTGATTCGCATTTAATCGCTAATGATTCTCCCTAGTTGTTAGCGACCCTATATAAACAAGTCTTAGGCATCCATTTGAGGTTAGCTTATAGTTGGACATGACCTAAGGACTTCATATTACATTTTCCTTTGTATCATAGCCCTCTTACAGAGCCAGAGATCATCCCAACAACATTCAAGGCACCAAGAATCTCTTCTTCAACCTACAAATGTCATTCATATGTCCAGGAATCAACTCAATAATCTTCTTGCATCTACATCTCTCTCTCAGGTAATATCATCTTCGATATTTATTTATCAATTTATACAAGGTAAGTGGTTTCCCTTTCTTTATTATATTATTATGCATCATTTCCAAGCTTAAATAAACATTTTTATCATCCCTTTCGAGTCCCATCTTCATTTATTGTTAGCATGTATATTTTCACACACACAAATCATTGACGATTCCCAAAATCACTAGTGATTCATCAAGGTCACCGACGATTCCTAATCACTCACAATTCACCATAATCATTGATGATTCACCGAATCACCGATGATTCCTATATAAAATGTCCTTTGACCTTCAAGCTTGATTTTTAGACATCTAGATCACATAATTTACTACCACAAGGCCCTTCAAGTGTCTTTCCAATCATATCAAGATCCTTTGATCCATATTTAGCACTCTATCAATTATCTAAATCAAATCCATCATCCTCACCTTTGTGAGTACACACACCATCTACATATTTACTCCTTTGAGCTATTTTGTGATCCCTAGAATCTTATTAGATTAGGTATCCCTGTCAAACCATCATATAGCCATATATCATGTTTGTCACTTTGCCTTTGCATTTTTGGTTATATCATCTATTTTATCATTTTATCTTATCATTATTAGATTGATTTCTTGAACATGGATTGACATCCTTGCAAGGAAGTCTATTAACTTTTGGAGACTGGCCTTTTCTAGGAAATCTACCATATATTTATCTAATCCCATCTTTTTCTGAGTGTTTATGCATTGTAGGTATCTTATCCCAATAGAAAGAAGAAGTTTTGTGCACACTTGGATCTCACAACATCGATCACCCATCAATATTAGCATTCATCTTCGCAGGAATTAGTAAACCCCGCCATATTTTGAGGTCAATTTTGTTTTTGTTATTTCACATCGTTAATTTAAAGTAGGAAAGTAGAAAAATATCTAAACATTCTGGCACACTCAGTGGGACACGTCCCTTTTTTCATTTCAATTAATTAAAAATTCATTTTTGGTCTTCTTCTCTATAATCACTATTCAAATCGCCAACAATTCAATTAAATCACTAGTGATTCCTATCAATTGTCAACAATCTTTTGATCGCTTCTAATTACTCGCTTAGTCATCCTCTAACATCATTTTCTCTTTCTATTTTATGTTTCTTCTAACTCTTGTAGATTTATGCTCGAGGGATTTTTTTGTTGCACTAAAAATCAAAAATTTAAAAAGGAAGCTTATTCACAGGTGATTTTTCTCCTTTTCTCTTTGATTTTCAATAATTTCATTTTGATGTTTGTTCTCAACAAAATAAATCATTCTTTTGGGCTTGAAAAGAAATTTTTCATCCTACTTGATCACATAGTCTAATTAGGAGGTTAATAGATTGCATCCATTTAATCTCCCTCACACACATCCAAATCACATCAAACACAAAATTGCATTGAAAAAATTCACCTGTGTGAAACTACTAGTATTTCATCACCCAATAGGGAATCTGAATCAGTGTTCTGGTTGAGTATAAATAACTAGTTGTTGGTATATTGGCTAAGCACCCAACTCCCTTATCATTGCGGAACCATGAAGTGAGGGGTAGGCCCCAATACCACGCCTCATACTAACACCAACATAGATTCGGGCCTCACGTACCTTTGACTATATTGAGAACACTATCCCTTAACAAACCTAAAACCAACCTTAGAACAACCATTTCATTACATTCCCTCTTATCCTCTTCCCCCACATATAAATTCTTATCAAGATAATTAAAATTCTTACAATAAAATTTTCTATTGCATTTATATCTCTCTTAGGTATTTTTGTATCATCGTTAGTTAAATATCATTTAATATGGATCAACCCTCTACATCAACATATTATTTTATCCCTTATGCTTCATTTTTACAACCATATTTGACTACTTCATCTACATATTTTCATCCTAATCAATTTCAAAACATCCCCTACACAGGATCTAGTCCTTATCAATCTTATCAACCTATCATATCTCACTCAACTTCACTTATCTCGGCATGTTTCTAGAGCCATCTATAACACCTTTTTTTTCCCTATGGAACTTCTACCTTTCAATCAATCCTACAACCCTACAACAACACTATCCAACAACCCTATGAATATCCTTCACAACCAAATTACTTCCAAACTATCACCCCTTAGCCCATAATAGGAATATCTCATCAATTAATCCTCTCTACATCTCCTCCTTCATCTCAATCTCATCAAAATATTAATATATCCCATCTTTTATCTAATCAATATATCTCAAATTTGATACCTTTTTCTATACCTCGACATCCTAAGCTTATACATACATAACTACTCATTCTCAATCAACCCCTCTCATCCAACAACAACATATCCAACATCCCTTTACGTCTCCCAACATCCCTTTTTCATAACCTTCATTACAATTGGTACCTTCTCAATCTACCACTCATCAAACCCATCCACAACATAATCATCATACTCTTCACTACCTTCAACTCAACCACATTCTCAGCCACACTCACATGTTAAATCCCTCACACCTAATCCTACAAGTGATCCCATAAAATATCTATTAAATATATTAGACAATTTGGAAGCCGCTACCATGGGACCCAAACACATCCTCACTTATGAGCAGGTCTGTAATGAACCCATCCATCTATCAGTACCATATAAATCTTATCCTTCGTATTGGGAATTTCTTTAGTTTACCATGTTTCATGGCCAGGAGGATCCTCAGCAACACATACTAGCCTTTAGACACTCATGTTATCTCATCATCCATGATCAATATATATTTATTATAACATTTCTTATGTCATGGGAAGGAATTTCCTTGGATTGGTATAACTCCCTCCCTTGAAACTCTTTATTCTCTTTCACGCAACTAGCCCTATTATTTCTCAATCACTTTACTATCAATGTTACTTGTAAAATCACCATTTCAGATCTCTATACCATCAAGAAATCTGAAAATGAATCCATTTTTGACTTCATCGATAGATGATAGAATATTATCAATCAATTAAAATTCTCACTACCTCAATTAAAATTGTCAAAAAAAATTCTCAATTGTGTTCCCATAATATTTCATCTACCCTCCAGATCCACATGTTCCATAATTTTGATGAAGCCTTCACCATGTCTAAAAATTTATAAATCCAAGCCCTTGAAGAAGTCCATCTTGATCCTTAGTCTACAAATGTCTCATCTCGATTCCCCTAGGTCTTCTTGTGAACTAGATGAAACTACCACACATGATACCATTACTTTTCTTCTTAACCCAAAACCATCGATAGAAATAGTCCACATGGATACTATGCATCCTTCAATTCATATCATCAACACTATCACACAAGATATTCCCCATGAGGATACCGCTTCATCACCAACAATTCCCCTTAAAGACTCGTGAGTCCTTGGATCTTATTTTTGATAATCCTCATGCATTGACATCACCTTCACTTATTGTCCCATCACCTATAATCAATATCTCGACATCAAAACATCTTGTAAACTAATAGAAGACTTGGTTAGCTCATATAAATGTAATATGCCTCAATCACGTCTAGAAACAACATCTCCCTTACCGAATCGACTCAATCCTATCCTTGGCTCTTCACTTGTCTTCTAATCTGGAACTTTATCATGAATCAAACACTATAAAATCAAAACCTATCACATCCATGACCTCACCCTCATCATTTGTCATGAGACAATCTCCTCTATCTAAAGTAAACATTACAAAATCAAAACCTATCACATCCATAACCTCATCCTCATCATCTATCGTAAGACCATCTTCTTTACCTAAGGATGACATTACAAAATCAAAATACACATCATCTAGGGTCTCAACTTTACCATCCATTTTGGGACCCCATCCTTTATCACAATCCAAATCCATCACATCTACAACTCCACCCTCATCATCTATTTTGGGCCCTCGTCCTCTATCTCAATATCATGTCACATAGTCATACCCTATCTCATCCATAATCCATCCCCCTCATCTATTTTGGGACCTCATCCATCATCCAATTTTATCAATCCCACATCCTATCCCATCCTTAGATCACATCCTCTTTCTCATCAACCTCACAACATCCCTATGATGCTTCAACACCATACGGATACTTCTATGAATCCACCCCCATCCAAAAATAAGGCACGTCATACCAAGCATTCTCATAAATCAAAATCAATTTATCCAAATCCCTAAAAAGGACTTACATTGACATCCTTGAGAGGCTCATGTAGGCTTCTCTTATCACATTACCACCAATCAAAACACCTAATCCACATACTCGAAAACCCGCATCATATGATCAAGATAAAACTTGTTCCTACCATAGAATCCCAGTGTCATAACACATAGAGTTATAAAGTGCTTAAATCCATAATCCAACAAATCTTCCTCATCAATTATCTTCTCCCAGAAGAATACTATCCTAATCTATCACTAATATCACCTACACCTTTGCCCTTGTCAATTTCCTCATAGAAATCTACAAGATAAGGGGGACATCCTCAATCTCGTATAATTAAACCTTTATTAGACATGTCTTCAACGCCTTCCATTGAAGGTCCTTCAATCTCATTAGCACCTTCCATTGAAGGTATCACATTCTTTTCAACATCCACACATTCCATTGAAGGTCCCTCAATCTTGTCAACATCTACACCCAAGTCACTGATAGTATCCTCACCAACATCTGTAGGACAGGGGGTCATCCTCAATGAAATATTGGAAAACCTTTCTCATACGTCTTCTCATCACCTTCCATTGAAGTTCCTTCATCTCAAATCAGTATAGTTTTCCCATCTATGCAAACCCGAAATCATCATACACGAAGAAAAGGTAAAATCAAATATTCATCATCTACCCCCTCATCATCTGATCCTATAATACCTCATCAATATTTTCAATGGATCCTTATCAAAGTTTACACATCATCATTTATTTATCATATACTCAATCAATCAACATCAAAACTTTCATCATCCTAAGTTGAAATATATTGTTCCTTTCAACGTATGTTATCTCTATCTATATCATCCCACTAGGGGTCTCTTCTCTTCTAAGACATGGAAAGTCTTACCTTACACACCTCCCCTTAGTTAATCTTCATGAAACCTATCCTCTTGATCAAAATGTTACTACTTTGGAAAGGAATAAATGTGGAAAGTTTTCCCTAATTGGATCTTTCCATATAACATGGGTCGGGAGTGTATTGTCTAGCCTCCCTTAATAGTACATCTAAAAAGGATCCTATGAATTCCTTGTTCTTATGGTGTTTCTAATTTTAACTTCCAATCATCATGAAAATAGTTAAATCAATCCATCACAATGAACCAGTAATATTCTCATCCTAATGATTTGAAATAATGTGGTTTCTTTGTCACTATCCTCAATAAACCTTAAAGATGAGCACCATAGCTCTGTTTATCACATATTTCACTTGGACAAGTTCCTCCTTAGCATGAACCCCATAATCATTACATAAATCTACCATGTAACAACTAAAATCATATCATGGGGCACACATGTGTAGGTTTTATACGCATCTCTCTTCCCCTCCTCAAAACAAACTATTAGGGTTTTTCCCTCAGCTTAAAGAAAAATTCAAAAATATCTATGGATGCTTCCTATCAAAAGTCAAAAAAATATAATAGACTGATCCTCAAAAGAAAACTATTCAAAATATAAAAATCATTATAAAAAAGTATAATGATTCCTCGAAGGATAAATACCTATCACAATCATAGTCCGATCCTCGAAAGATGGATATCTCTATAAAAATCACAAATCAAAAGTCAAAAGTAAAAATTGTAGACCACTCCCTCGAAGGATGGATACCCATGTAAAAAGGATTCCCACATCGATCATCCTTCAAAAATTAAAATATCAAAATCATCCTAGGAAATCTTTCCACATTGATCAACTTTCCCATCAAAGCAAACCGCCTACATCAATCAATTTACATCAAAAAAATAAAATATGTATAGTTCAACTATTTCTCTATGAAAATTTAAAAAGGATAACTGTCTTCCCCACACCAACCTACACATGTTAAACCCTTCCATTTCACAAGTAAGGTACATATTAGCACTCCATCTCTATATTTTCATGTGTAACTACCTACTAATAGTCTCATGTTAACACTTATTATTAAGGCCAAAAGTGCAAGTGCTTTCACATCTTTATACCCATCACATATGTATCAAATCCAATACTGAAGCAATCGGTGTGTGTTTTATTATTAACCATGGTTAAGAAACATTTTGAGAAACATTAGAATCACTTTAAAATCAATATCAAATAACATGTCATATCTAAAACATAACTTTAACAATGTCAACCCTACCACATTGACATCTATCAATATAGCTATCATAGAAACCAAAATCTATAAATATCCATACAATCATGATCACATCTTAATATTACATTGCCACATTAAAAAAATCACATCCAAATAAAAATCAACACATGAATTATAAATTCTATCATTATATCACTATGCATTAGCTAGAGTCTTAATAACAATGTGTATCACGAGTCACATAAAAACTAGGCTTCACAAAAATCCATATACATCAAAATTTGACATTTACTCTTTAAAATTGACATTTATAAACTGATTTCCTCCTTGGGCATTATGCCCCTAATCACTCTCAGGACATCTATCTAGTCCTCTATTAGTACCCTTTTTATCATTAGTCATAAGTCTATAGGATATGAACCCTTTGGCTCCCCTATCACTTGAATTCCTAGTCTCGTAAGCCTGCCTTTGTGGTAACATCAATTTATGGTCCTTTGACCTCATCAAATCATAGTTTCATCATCTTGTGATCATCAAAATTCATGTCTATAGGACACAAACCCTTTGGTTCCTATATAACTTGACTTCCTGGTTTCATAAGCCCACCTTTGTGGTAACATCAATTTTAAATCCTTTGACCTCGTCAAAAATCCTTTTTATTTCACCTTTTCATCATTAATTCATATGTCTATAGGACATAACCCATTTGGTTTCCCTATCACTCTATTTTCTAATGGCACCCATCTTGTTTCTATACCTTGTCCTAGGGAATCATCTCTCATCTTTCCACCCTTGTATCTTCCCATCTATTTCTTTCAAACTCGTGATCAATTCCATTTTAGGTCATCAATCCCTATTTTGAGGGGGAGAACCTCATCATATAATTATGCATCATTCATCTATCACATCTTGTTTTCATCTCATGGCTTGTCTAAAACCACTAAAAAGGGGGAAATGTAGACACCTAAAATTAACACCCCTAATGCTCTTGTTTGTGTCCTCTTGCACCCCTTTATTAGCACATCACTATCACATTGTACATTAAATCCTTATCCTAAGTCTTATTTCTCCTCGTTATGTTTACTCCCCAAAATTTCATTCTATAGATGTAAAATCTTATTTTATCCTCTCTTGAACCACATAAAACTAATTAGAAAACAAAATCAAATAAAACAAAACAAAATAAACACCTTCTTAACCATTTAAAAACATACCTAACCCATATAACCCCTTTCCAACATACATCATTCGTCAAAACAACCAAAAACCTTGATTTGGTAGGTAGTTTCAACCTTTTCCCCATTGAACCCATATCTCTAGTGATTTATATGAATTGCTAGTGATTCTCCCTAGTTATTAGCAACCCTATATAAACAAGTCACATGCCTCCATTTGAGATTAGCTTGCAGTTGGACATTACTACCTAAGGACTTCATATTACATTTTCCCTTATATCGTAGCCCTATTATGGAGCTAGAGATCATCTCAACAACACTCAAGGCACCAAGAATATCTTCTTCAACCTAAAAATGTCATTAATATGTCCAGAATCAAATCAATGATCTTCTTGCCTCTGCATCTACCTCTCTTAGGTAATATCATATTATTATCTTTATTTATCAATTTATAAAAGGTAAGTGGTTTACCTTGCTTTATTATCTCATTATGCATCATTTCCAAGCCTAAACATTTTTATCATCCCTTTCGAGTCTCATCTCCATCCATTTTTACCATGTACATTTTCACAAAGAATTGCTAATTATTCCCAAAATCACTGGTGATTCATCATGGTCGCTAATAATTCCCAAAATCATTGACGATTCATAATATTTCTATCTAAAAGGTCCTTTGACCCCCAAGCTATGTTTTTATACATTTAGATTACATAATTTACTACCGCAAGGCCATTTAAGTATATTTCAGTCATATCAAGATATTTTTATCCATCTTTAACACTCTATCAATTATCTAAATCAAATATATCATCCTTCTCACCTTTGTGAGTACACATCCATCTACATATTTTCTCCTTTGAGCCATTTTGTGATCCCTAGACTCCCATTGGATCAGGTATCACCATTAGACCATCATATAGCCATGGACCGCGTCAATCCCTTTGCCTTTGCATTATTGGTTATATCATCTATTTTATCATTTTATCTTATCATTATCAAATTAATTTCTTGAACACGGATTGACATCCTTGCAAGGAAGTCCATTGACTTCCGGGGACTAGACTTTTCTAGGTAATCCTCCATATATCTATCTAAACCCATTATTTTTGATTGTATGTGCATTTAAATTATATTATCCCATTGGAAAGAATAAGTTGTGTGCATGCTTAGATCTCGTCAACGTCGATCACCCATCAATATCACCATTCATCTTCATGGGTATTGGTAAACCCCGCCATCTTCTAAGGTTTGTTTTGTTTTTGTTATTTCACTTCATTAATTTAAAGTAGGAAAGAAAAAAATCTTTGAAAACTATGGAATGGAGTCGGTAATGCTCCAAAACCCATGACTAGGATGTATGTCATAAGACAATTTAGATAACAGGGTCTTAAGACGTGCATCATACTCCCTCATGCTTTCAGCTAAACCCTATTTGATACCCTTGAGTGTGATCTTCTACTCAAATTATAGAATGTGAAATTATACTAGAAACACATAACGCAAAGCATCATAATCTACCAAATTTTTATGCAGTTCACACTTCTTGTATTAGCTATATGCATTCCCTTATAGCATAGTAGAAAACTGAATAGCCTTCCTATTTGAGTTTGTAACTCCCATAGTAAACCATAGTAGTTCATACTTATACACATGCTCTATTGCATCTTCAGTCCCTCTATACTCTTGTAAATGGAGAGACATCTCATAGTAAACCCAAGGTGTTGATTTTAATGGTCATTGAGGTTAATGTGGTGGTTTCGGGGATATGGGCCTTGTCCTCCAAATCTAGAACTAGAACCTCCACTAGTATTTCCTCCCAATCCTCTCAAGACCCTTACTACAGGGTTCTAGGCCGTTGATGTACTCCTTGTGTCCTAGTGGTGGTACTATAATTGACACCAATAGTCGTGTGGTCACAACTACTACTATAGCACTTCCAAAGGTCTACATACCAACATTTTATCTTGAATATGCTTCTAAAATAAATCCTTCCATTTAAATCCCAAACAACGATGTTGACTATGACACCATGGGTGTGCTACTAACTTTATCTCTTGAATTCAACACAAAACAATATCTACTCATCTCTACTTGTTTACCTATGCAAACCTTCTTTTCAATGACTACCTCTAGATCTAGAACACTATGTGCAAGGGCTAGGTGGCTATGTGGGTTCCAATACACACCTACAATCCTCATTCTCTCTTCTAACATGCTCTCATCTAGTGCTGAAGGGGATTCTCTACTAGGCTTACCTAGAATTGGGAGAACCTGATGATGCAACTCCTTGTCTTCCACGAGAGCTTCAAAACCTTTATGACCCATCATCCTCCTCAACTCTAGCACCTCCTGAATATCCTTCTCATGAACCATGTCCCTCTCTCATGCTTCATTAAACTTGATCCATCTTTCCTCTCTCTACCTTTCTTCTACCAAATCTGCCATCTTTCTCCACACCTTCTCCTACCCCTTCATGTAGTGGGAGTTTAGCTATCCATGGGTGGGCACTCTAAATCTAGTTTTATTATCAAAATATTGATTGATAATGGTATAGTGCACAAGTATGATCATCTATTCTCACACAAGAATATGAACTCATCTTCCTCTAGACACAAATAAGTAGAAATAGTGTACTCCAATGTATAACTATGCAATACTCCAGCCCACCAATGATCTACAGCTCTATTCCACTCCACATCACTATCAATATGATTTTGGTAATACTTATGCATGTAAAGTCTCGGTCTATATCCCTAACAATTTTCTACTACATATATTATCAACCACTCATACAGTTCTACTAGAAATAAGTTGAGGAATGTCTCATAAAGCTCATGATAAAGGTTATCCTCTACCCAATGACATGCATTGAAATCAAGTCTAGTGTTATATCTCTATGCAAACTGATCTTGACCATTCTCTACCCATCTTTCAATACTCTCTAGATTCAATCAATATGCCATATGTAAGAAACATCGTGGCAAACAACTTTAAAAGACATCCCGACAAAGTGGAACCAAAATGTAGTCTTATTATTTCACCTAACTAATATATGCGTTGGTACCTTGTTCAAATATATCGAATGCTAACTCATAGCATGTGAAGCTATTAGGTCCCTCCTTTATATTTTTTATCAAGATGTTAGCATGCAGATACATGATGATAGATAACCAAGTGTTCATTCATTCATAATAACTCATTACATACATTCAATTGGAAACACATGTAATAAGGAAACACATGATCAGATAACAACTAATATCATATGCACCATGTAATCACCATATTTAGACACATAAATTACCAGAATCCATCCTCCATAATCCATCATAACAAATTATTACATAACATAAGTTAAATACATCACCATAACTAGGCACTGGAACATGTGCAACATCAAACCCTAAGCCATAAATACTCTCAAAGCACTTAGACATGAAGAATAGTATGTGGTACCAAAACAAAGACATATAATAGATATTTATAGGGGTGGGGAATTTCCCTTCACTTCCTATGCACTCTCAAAATAGACTGCATGCTCAAAATATCCATGTGTACATATAAAAGAAACTATAAAGTATGCATGCTTTCCTAACAATCCTAATAATATATTAATCCTATAAATAAAATTTTCTTTAATCCTATTAATATCTCGATCCATGCATGACCTTCCATATTTAATTTACATGTGATTTATCCCAAAAATAGATTTTTTTGTCCTTAAGTCATCCTAATTTTCTCCATTACATGATCTACATTCCAACATGCTTTTTCTATTTTTATCCCGTAACTGAAAAATCGGCTTAGTCCTGAGTCCTATCTTCCTAGGCACGCACCACTTAAATTGTACCTTTAGACATGCACATGTTACCCTCTTGCACACTTTACTCCCGTACGTGATCTCCATAATTATCCATTTCTACTAGTCCAATAATCTAATCCACTAACCAAGTTCCATGCCAAGCTAGTGCATGGAGCAATCAAAGACCACTAAACAAGGCGCGTGTGACAAAACGGTCCCTTGACCAAAGCATAAGGTGGAAGGGGATTAATTAAATCCCTTTATGTATCCCATTCCCATGAATTTGTGATCTCTACCACATTTAAATGGTATCAAATTTCATGCATTAGAGAAAGCTCCTATGAATGTTTTCTAGAATAAGCCAACATGGTATATGCTCGGTGCATACGTTTTGGTATGTACATATAATGCTTAGTAATTGGGATTATATTTATCCCTAATTTATATATGAATCTCATAAATGGTGGAAATACTATTCATAGGATATTTATAATTTGATGGAGTGGATAAATGGGATTTAACCCCAAATATTATTCAAAGGATTTTTAAGGATAAAAAATTTGTATATCCCTATGCGGGATTTAAAAACAAAGGATAATTAAATTATCTATGTATTTCAAGTCCATGGAGACTATAAAATGCCATATCATGGTCATTTACAAATCACTTAACTCCCACACCAACTCAATCCAAGCCTCTCAATCCACTTGAAGAGAAGAGTGGAGGATATCCACAAGCTCAAGGAGGAGTCTAAGGCATTCGAAGCTCGTGGAGAGGAGTTGGTAGATAGACATCACAAAAATCATAAATTAAAATGTTATGAAGCACATGGAATAACACAAGAATTTTTCATTTCTCACGTAGACTATCTCGTAGAGTGCATAAAATAGTGCAAGGAGCTATTATAATCTCATGGAGCAAAGCTTTTGGTAGAACTTATAAAAGAGCTCATGGAAAACACAAAGAATTTGTACATGTAGAGTTCAAGGTAAAATGCATGGATAAGTGAAAGAAGCTTGTGGATAAGAGTTCATGGTAGAAATCATGAAGCAAATATCATGGATATAGCACAAAGATCTCATAAAAAACAATATGGGGATTTTCTCAAAGTCACTTGATACAGAGCTTGAGAAGGGAAATGATTTCCCACAAATCCCATTGAGGCATTATTTTCATTTCATCCAGAAAGTCAAATTTATGAATGAAAATATTGTGGTAGTATACCTAAATGATCTTATAATGATGTGAGTAAATTGCTGGTCAAATTTTGGATCCAAAAAGGTCGATAAGAGGTCAGAGCCTATCATTAGACATAGTGTCAAAGATCCATTAACAATCCAAAGAGCTACTAGTCAACACAGAGATAGGAGAACATTGAAAAAAATAGGCACTAAGAGGGGAGGGGTGAATTAGTTCTTCTTCAAATTTTAAAACCAATTTCAAACCTCAGTAATTCATTCAATCTTGATCAACCTCTATCATGAAGAAATAATTACATTCAAATATAATCACATAACAAGCAACCACATATGAAGACAATAATTAGTATGGAGAATCCTTGAAGTGAGAAAAACCCATTGAAATAAATGCACAATGGTGGAAAATTACCCTATAATAGATTACAAGGATTTCAATTTGTTGATCCCCACTCAACTTGAAGCAATAACTCAAACTATTAAGTCAAACACCTACTTGACAAATTTTGCAAGATCCAACTTGTATGGAAGAACAAAATCCCTATTTTGATAAGCATTCACTCATAATTTTATAATGTTTTGATCACATTCGTCATACCTACTTTCTTAAGACAATAATTTTTGATCTCATACTCAGCTCTTACTTTGTTCATCCTCCTTCACACACTTTGATTCACCTATTTTCTCATATCCTCATACTTCTACAATAGTATCTTTAAAATAATTTTTTCATACACATTTTGGAATTCATATACACATATATGAACTCCTCTTACACCTATTCAACTTCATCTTCTGACCCCTTCAATTTCTAACCTCTTCAAATCATACAAAAGGTCTTAGATGACATCACCTAAAACTGTCACAATGTAATCATTACATCTGCAAGTATGTCAATTACATGTATAGTCCTTCCTTGAGTTTTCATAACACTTCTCACACTAATGAGGGACTAGAAAACATTCCTTAACTCATTACACTTATGAAACAACTGATGATATTCTATTTTCAGTCTGACATTTACAATTGTAATGGTTTTATCCTTCTTGTCTTCTTCTCAACGTAGGATTATTTGTACTATAGATAACATAGACCATGTAACAAGTGTTAGAAATTATTTTTTATGTTACAAAGTTTCAATCAGCCTTGCCATCTAAATCTTTTACAAGCATTACAACTTTCCATTTTACCTTCAAGCCTACATTAGGAATAACATGCTCTACTAGTTCTATGAGCTTCAAAACATAGTTTGCAACTTGGATGCATGAGGAACACTATAGGATTATGTCATGCAATGGAAACAAGATGGAAAAATCTTCAATATTTCTAATACATAATCACATGCTTAGAGTGCTTCAGGTCAGGGCACAAGACTCCATTTCAACTCTTCTTCTCGCCTAGATGTTCACAAATCATTACAACTCGGAGAACAATCACAAGATTGATTCACAAACACTAAAGTATTAACTTTCAAAGCTTCTTGATTCTTATAGAATGTTTCATTTGAAATATAGTTCACCTTCAAGTACATTAGGTAGATCTACTACCTTTATTCATATCATGACACACTGATTAGGATAAGGTCCTAATGGGTTTACACATAGAAAACAAGTCTGCACAAAGTGAGAAAGTTGACTTATCCAATCACATGTTCATGACTCACATGGAACTTATCTAGAAATATCTGACCTTTGTAAAACTTATCAAACCAATATCAAACATCATTTCAAGTCATATAGTTACAATATGCATACATTTCTAAGACTTCTCACACTAGGTCTTGAGTCAAAAAAACCAATCTTGTCCTAGATGGCTTCCAACACTCCAAAATTCACTTTCATGCTAAAAATACATAATAAAATTCACTAGATATCTCTACTCCATCTTCAAACACTCACTTACCTAGGTTTTTGGGATAATCTCACATTTTCAACCTTGTTTCTCAAGCCTTATTGATTATTATAATGAGGCGGTTTACACCATTGAAGCTTAGACCCAAACACACTTTACCGATCACTTCTTGAGCTTAAACATGTCATGTTAGACTTATATCATTTTTTCATGCTCACATTTCACATATATACCATGCCTTCACACCAAAAATCTTTCAAACCATTACGATTTTCATCATGAACTCTATTATGTATGACTATACCATCAAATTTATTGAGAAAAACATATTATTGCACCATCTTGTTTGAAGCAAAATAGACCGAGGGGGGTGAATCATTCCTACAAATAAATTATTTCATTTACCATTAGTTTCAGAAATAAATAACATTCATTCATTCACATACATTCAACCATAACATATTAAGTATGTACAAAGTATTTAAAGAACCATAACACATGCAAAAGAGATCATAGACATAAGATTTAACTGGGAAACCCTTTTTGGGAAGAAAACACACAGAGATACAAACATTATATTTAATTTTTTTAAATTTATTGAGGCATCAACCCCATAAGGAACACCAACCCCTAGTTTAGTAGAGCACCAACCCCTAAATTAATGAAGCACCCACTCCACAAGGAGACTACAACCCCTTAGGATGACCAATAAAAAAATCATCCACTTGAATATGTTTTATCTTTTATTTTTATTCCGCCACGGTGATGGAGGTCACTTATTCAGCTCACGGACCTAGCTCACACCCTAGGTATTCAAACTTATTCTTTCTACTTATTTTTCAACTTATATTTCTTCTAATATCTTGTACACATGTTGTCAAGATATACTCAACCTTAAACGCATCTGATAATAATTCAAATAATGTCTCCATACCTACAAATAACTCTCCTTTAAGTAGCACTTTTCCCCCTTGAAAGACTAGCTCGCCAAATGAGCTCAAACTTCACTTTTATATGCATTTCTTCTCTCCAATCCAAATGATATCAGTATCTAATAATAAATTTGACCCATATACATTAATAAAATTCAATTAAATTCATTACAATGGTCACACATTACCTAAGTAGGTCAACCTAGCCAAAAATCATCAAAACACTTGCATTAGAATGCCAAAAATCTCATAACACCAAAACCATTTTTATTCATGCTCTAAAAATCACCACACATGTTTAAAATTAAATTTAAACATCATACATGGTTTCAATTATCATTAACTAATTATATTATTTCGTTTAATGGGCCCAGTGGCTAATTGTCTTCACAAAACACCTATTTCCAAAGCACCATGTTTTCATCTTTTGGTTTCAATATCATCAAATAACACCTAAAATATGGAATGTGAACACTTTATTGAAATTTAATAACCTTTATAAAACTTATAAACAATTTATCTCATGAAACATCCACTGGTTCAAACTACATCAACATTTTCCTTCACCAAAACAAGTTGCCCAAAAATATTTTTCAAAATCCAACTAGTTTGCACCTTTCCTGACACTTTCAAGACCTAAAAATGGATTAGATTGATTTAAAATTAATCCTCTTAACATTAGATGTGATATCAAGTATCACCCAATCCATTTTATGCACTAACCTAGTCAATCTTTCGACAAAATCAAATCTTTCCCGAAAATACAAAAATCTTCTTATCCATAAACTAACTAGGAAACCATATCAAAACTCACCATCATGAGAAAAAAGTTATATCATTAGAATTTTATTTTAATTATATTTCCATCACAACTTGAGTTACCTCCTAACTCTTCATGTAGCTCATGCAATGTCCAATTTACCACAGATTGCTTCTAATTTTCCTAGAATTGCCCTATGATTGGTCAACATAAATAGGGAACAACTTGCACTTTTTCAATATGACCAATACCTAAAACATCCATGAACATATATAAAAACTTCTTATATTTCATAAATACTAATTTAGACATTACCTTATTTTAAAAAATTCTTCACAAACTGAAACTCTTCAAAAACATGCATTTCGAGGTGGGGCGGACATACTTTCACAAAGCTCTATCTTACCTTTATGGAAATATGGGAGATTCATCTACAACATAAAATCATAAATTTTGAGGAACCGATCAAAACTGGGTTGGTAAAAGAATTTTTCTACAAACTACTCCTAGCTAGGGTTTAGTTAGGGTTTTAAACCACTTTATCTTCTTAATGATTGTTCATAAAAATTTGATGATAAAACCACATCATTATTTTTGTTAAACCTTCATAACTTCCCTAAGAATAAATAACAAATAGATCAGGTACCCATTAAAAGCATACAATCATAGTGATCATCATATTACTTACATGGTTTTTCCAAAATTGTATAACCTCAAATTCCTTCTTAAGAATGACCTAAAAATTTTCATGAAGAACCATTAAGACATCCTTTAATTTTCCATAATCACCACATATCCCAAATATATCTAAAACTCTCCATCTAATCTCATTTACATGTATAAACTGACTATTCTCAACTTCTTACTTCCCAAGGACCTTGAATATACATCATACCTCTAAGTTCTGACATGAAAATCACCATACACCTTAGCTACATTGCTATAATGATACTAAAATGTTCCAACATGAAATATTAGGTCTAAATCTCACATCTCTACCTCATTCCTCATGAACCATGGTTGGAAACAAGCCTAGAATGACCCAACTCAATAATAGAAACCCATGACTTAACCTTTCTGACCACATGAAAACCCATATACACCTAAATCACATCATTAGGACCATTATTGAACTTATGAAGCTCAGAAACACACTTGGGAAGACTCAAACAATGACTTAGCACAATCAACCATGCACCAAGACTACACTAAGTCACCAAATCTTGACACTACCAATCAACCTTCATGTTTGACATCTTACTAACACCTCATGGAGACTCATATGACCTCATGAATACTTTTTCCATAAATGGGATTGAAATAAATGAAAACACAACCACACAATGGCCAACAATCTCCCCTTTGTCATTGATGGAAACCATCTTCAAAAAAATTGATGGAAACCAACAAGATAAAGACCTACATGACTTCAATATCAAGTTTATAATGCCTCTCTCCCACTTTCTCATATATGAAAAAGGATATGTTGACTCCTAGACATAAAAATTTAACAACGCAAGAAAAGAAAAATGACAATAATGCACAAAATTGACTTACTTTCCCAAATTACTCCCCTTGGAATTGTATTCTTCCTTCTTTTACTCCTTCCACAGCATAAGAAGATCATATGGACCTTGTATGGGCTAAAAATAGATCCACCTCAACTTATACTCCTTTTATTTTGTCCTTCATTCATGATTTTCATCATTCTCAAGGTCCAATCATGTTTAAGAAAACCAAATATTCCTCTAACTACACCATGACGTATTTAGAACTACTTGTCCATGATTAACAACTTTGGAGTATTTTTGACAACCTTAAAAGCTTCTAGAAGCCCAACCATAGCATGACACAACTCCTTATGACTCCCAGGCCAAAGCGCCTATTTTTAGTGGAAAACACAAAAAAATCCCCTTACCTCTAAATCTTTTCATAGAGATGCGAAGATCACTTCATCACTTTCCCTACTGAGACACATTTCAATGTTCTTAACCTTCTTAGCATGCAATAACACTTGTTTAAGACAATATTTCACTTAACTTTAAAATACAAGTATACCACACTTCATTTATCCATCCAAATATTTATAGAAATATGTCCTACCTTTTAGGAACAAGAATGTACTTCCCTTACCTCATTATAATGACTAGGACTTGTGAAGCACATTTTCAGTCTTCTCTCAAGCTATCATAGCCTTCTAACTTCAAAATAATTCTTGTCTTTGAAATTTATTTGCAAATCATCATCTATTTTTTCCTCACTACCTCTTTTCATTTACTCACCTAAAGGAAGGAAAACAAAACTCCCCTACTTTTAGGGGGACTAATAGGCATATACACCATTGATTTGATGCATATGACAAATAGGGTTTATCATAAATATTTTTTTCATATCCTTCTCTCTTCTAGAGACATTATACAATCCTTCAACTTAGTTGGAGAACTTAATAACTATAACCTGGTCTTCTTCAAGAATAGATACTCTGAAGCATACCTTTTGGAGTAGATGCAAGGTCTTTTTGTTAAGAAAATAAGGGATAAAATATGCAGAATAATCCCTCATAGAATCGCAATAGTAGAAACTAATATGTAGAAATTATTATAGATCTCAAATAAAATTATAGAATAAAATAACACAACACAAAGAGACAGTATTTAACATGGTTCACCCAATTTAGGCTACGTTCACCAAGAATCACTTGCTCGATTTTATTACAAGCCACCAATCTCTCAATACAATATCTAGATCCATTTAGAGCTATGCTCAAAAAAATCTACAGAATTCACAAACTAAATTCAAAGCACATCTGTAATGTTTTTCATCGTCTCTATCATATACATAAACCATATAAATAAACAACTACTTAAGCAAAGTATTACAAAACCATGGGCAAAAAACAAAACCATCCCATAAACCTATGGGTAGCCAAGAGGCGGTTTTACAAAACAATGGGTACCGAAAAACCATGGGCCCAAAAATAGCCCATATGATTACTCATTACCCATGGGTTAATAAACCACCCATGAAAATTTTCTTCGGGGGCTTCACCCCCAAACCCCCTCGACCCACTCTTTGGTGAGCATGACTGCTGTAAAAATACCCAAGTGTATCACACTATAACATGAAAATAGGCTCCACAAACATAACAATCTCCCACTTGGAGACTGATTTCCATTGAGAAAGCTTCTCAACCCTTCACTATCATCCACAAAGGCCAACCAAAGCTGAACATAGCTTTAGTTTATCCCTTGTGACCACCTTGGTCATCATGTCTACAGGATTTTGACTGGTATGAATCTTCTCCAACTTTAACTTATCTTCCTCCAAAGCTGTCCTGATGAAGTGATATCTTAACTGTATATGCTTTGTCCTGGAGTGGAGAGTAGAGTTCTTAGCTAGGTGTATAGAACTCTGACTATCACTATGTAGCTTACGTTCCTCTTGCTTATGCCCCAACTCCTCAAGCAATTATTGTAACCAAATCATCTCTTTGCTTGCCTTTGTGGTAGTAACATACTTAGCCTTTATGGTTGACAAAGCCACCAGCTTCTGTAGTCGTGAAATCCAACTCACTATTGTCCCACCCTCACGTGTAAATATAACCTCTTTGTGCTCCTCCCTCTTGCCTACATCTCCAGCCATGTCTAAATCTACATAACCATGTAAAGTGGTGTCTGATCCACTGTAGCATAAAACTGTCCCCATGGTCCCTCTCAAATACCAAAGGATCCACTTTACTGCTTGTCAATGCTCTTTACCTGGATCACTCATAAATCTACTCACAACTCCTACTACATGGGCAATATCAGGCCTAGTGCATACCATAGCATACATCAAACTACCAACCGCTGATGAGTAAGGTACCTTGGACATATGGTTTCTTTCCTACTCTATCTTGGGACACTGCTCCTTTGATAACTTAAAATGGCTTGCCAAAGGAGTCCCAACTAGTTTAGCATCCTGCATGTTAAACCTATCCAATACCTTCTTAATGTACTCTTCCTGAGATAAATTCAGCTTCCGTTCCTTCCTATCTCGAGTTATCCTCATACCAAGGATTTGTCTGGCAGCCCCCAAATCCTTCATATCAAAGGATTCACTTAGTTGTTTCTTGAGTACTTTTATTTCCTACATGTTTTTACCTGCAACCAACATGTCATCAACATACAAACACAGGATAATATAACTTCCATCCTCAAATTTCTTTGTATACACGTAATGGTCAGAATGACATCTGATATAACCTTGCTCCATCATAAAGCTATCAAACTTCTTATACCATTGACGTGGATCCTATTTCAAGCCATACAAGCTCTTCTTCAGTTTGCACACCATCTCCTCTTTACCTTTGACTTCATATCCTTCTGGCTTCTGCATATATAGCTCCTCCTCCAAATCACCATGGAGAAATGTAGTCTTTACATATAACTGTTCTAAGTGCAAGTCTTCTGCTGCCACTATTCCAAGAACAGTTCTAATAGAAGTCATTTTTACTACAGGAGAAAAGATCTCATCAAAATTTATACCTTGTTTCTGTGTAAACCCCTTGACCACCAACCGGGCCTTATATCTTTTCTTTCCTCCTTCATCTTTAACTCTTTACACCCACTTGTTCTGCAATGCTCTTTTTCCTTGGTAGCTTCACCAAATCCCAAGTTTGGTTCTCCATGAGAGACTTATACTCCTCATCCATGGCTTGCTCCCACTTCTTATTGGCATCTACCTGCATTGCTTCATCAAAGCTCTCTAGCTCTCCACTATCAGTGAGTAATAAATAATAAAGAGAAGGAGAAAAACATTCAGGTTCTCTTCTTACCCTAGAAGACCTCCTCAATATAGGAGTTTGGGGTTCCTATTGAGGAGGTTCCTAAACTGATTCATGTGTCACTTTCCCATCCGGAAGATCCTCTACCACTGTATATTCTTTCTTGGATTCTCCTTGTTTTCCTACAATTGCTTCTTATACATGACTTTCTCATTAAATACCACATCCCTAGATCGAATGATTTTCTTGTCCTTAATACTCCAACATTTATATCCAAAGTCATCACCACCATAACTAATGAAAGTACATTTTTCTGATTTAGCCTCTAGCTTGGTCCTATCATCCTTTTCTATATGAACAAACACCTCACATCAAAAGAATCTAAGAAATGAATAATCAACTTTCTTACCATACCAAGCCTCCTCAGGTATGCCTCCATCCAAGGCACTTGAGGGTCCTCTATTTATCAAGTACACATTTGTGCTCACCACTTCTACCCAAAAAGAAAGAGGCGAGTTCGCATGTATCCTCATGCTCCTAGCACATTCCATTATTGTTCTGTTCATCCTTTCTGACACCCCATTCTGCTGCAGAGTTCTTGGAACCATATTTTTCCTATAGATTCCATTCTTAGAACAATAATCATCAAATTCATTGTTGTAATACTCCCCTCCATTATTTGACTCTGAGACATTTTAACTTAAGACTGTTTCATTCTCTACCAAGGCTTTCCATTTAACAAAAGTATCAAATACATCATATTTGTTTCTAATACAATAAACCCAAACTTTCCTTGTTGCATCATCAATAAAAGTAACATAATAACTTGAACCCCAAGAGATGATACCTGAGCTGGTCCCCACACATCAAAATGTACCAGCTCTAACTTACTCTCTTTCTTTGTAGGTCCAACCTTGAGAAACCTTACTCACTTTTGTTTCCCATATATGCAATTCTCACAAAAATCCAAACTTGTTTCTGTATATCTAGGTAAATTCTTCTTTATGATGTCCATGCCCTTATGGCTTATATGACCGAGCCTATAGTGCCGTAATGTTGTATCTCGCATCATCGAAGCCACAAGGTTACAATCATTAGTACTATCAGTGGATAAATATAAGGTTCCAACCTTCTTACCTCTTGCCACCACAAGAGCACCCTTGGTAACCTTCCAAGAGTCAGTTGTAAATATCACAGTACAACCATCACTTCCCAATTGCCCCACCGATATCAAATTTCTCCTTAATGTAGGCACATGTCTGACATCCTTCAATAGCCATGTATTCCCATTCTCCATCTTAACCTAAATATAACCTTTTCCAACTATTTTTGTAAGGCTCATCATCACCAAGACAAACATGCCCAAAATCCTCTTGAACATAATCAACAAAATAATGCCAATGTGGAGTAGCATGAAAAGAAGCCCTAAATCTAAAACCCTAGATTCATAATATTATACAAAGAAAGAATCAAAGCATCCGACATACATTACGCGATGCCACATTTTCCTCCTTGTTTTCTTTCTGTTGTTTCTTCTTGTCCCAAATCTCCCAACAGTCCTTCTTTGCATGCCTAGACTTTCCACAGTTCCAACATACAATCTTGCTCTTGGATTTTGACCTTGCCCGATCTTTCGATTTTCCATGGTTTCCTCTATTCTTCTGTCTCCCTCTAGTTTCCACTGTCAAAGCATTCCCTAAAGTAGAATATTCCCTAGAGCTTTTTCTTTGCATTTCCTCACTTAGAATCACCCCTACAACATCCTCAAACTTCAACTTCGAGTTAGCTGGAACCGAGTTGCTTACCGCCATTTCCATGCTATTCCAACTTTCAGGTAAAGAGCACAGAATTAATAAAGCCCTAACTTCTTCATCAAATTCTATTATAACTAAAGCTAGCATATTCACAACCATATTGAAATCATTTAAATGATCTGCTACTGAACTATTCTCAGACATCATCATATTAAACAACTTTTTCATTAAAAATATCTTGTTAGAGGCAGAGGGTTTTTCATACAACTTCCCTAATGCATCCATCAGTTCTTTTGTAGTCTTTTCCTTTGAAACATTAAATAATACTGAAGATGTAAGACACACTGGATTGTCCCAAGTGCCTTCCTATCCAGCAAATCTCATTCTGCATTTGTCATGCTCGAGGGTTTGTTCACCTTCTCAAACAATGAGTATAAATATCCTTCTAATAAAGGTAATCTTCCATCTGCATCTTCCAAAGACTGAAATTCTACCCGTTGAATTTATCAACCCTAGATCTTTCATCTTATGCCATAGCTCCCACTCAAGATAAAAATTTCCCTGTGATTCAATACTTCAGCAAACCAAACCAAGATCGATACCAATTGTTAAGAAAATAAGGGATAAAATATGTGGAATAATCCCTCATAAAATCGCAAGTAAAAGAGAAACTAATATGCGAAATTATTACAGATCTCAAATAAAATTACGAATAAAATAACACAACACAAAGAGATAGTATGTAACATGGTTCATCCAATTTGGGCTACATCCACCAAGAATCACTTGCTCAGATTTTATTATAAGCCACCGGTCTCTCAATACAATATCCAGATCCATTTGGAGCTATGCTCAACAAACTCTACAGAATTCACACTGAATTCAAAGCACATCTACAATGTTTTTCATCATCTCTATCATTTGCATAAAACCATATAAATAGACAACTGATTAAGTAGTTTTACAAAATCATGGGTATTAAAACAATGGGAAAAAAACAAAACCATCCCATAAACCTATGGGTAGCCAAAGATGCGGTTTTACAAAAAAATGGGTACCGAAAAACCATGGGCCCAAAAACAGCCCATAACGGTTACTCATTACCCATGGGTTAATATACCACCCCTGAAAATTTGCTTCAGGGGCTTCACCCGCGAACCCTCTTGACCCACTCACCGGCGAGCGAGACCACCGTAAAAAATACCCGAGTGTAACACATAGAAGGTGTACCACACTCTAACATAAAAATAGACTCCACAAACATAACACTTTTGCAAGCTAAAATGGTCTTACCACAGTTAAATTCTCCTAATAATCTTCTACACGAGACTTCAAGATCACACCCATCTTGACACATTACTTCAAACTTCGGTACATACACTCCTAATTTCCTAACTAATACCTTGTTTGCAATACCTCACACTTCCAAGGCACTATGTAGATTTGAAATTAATGAAGAATGTGTTTTTCACGGTCATGATAGCAACCATACATAGTCTTTGACTGTAGAACTCATCTTATAAATGTAGCATACTCAAGTGTAAGTTCTATTTTTCCTTGAACATATCAATCTCCTAAGACATGTGAATGGCCTATAACATGTGCTATAAACATCAATAAACCCTCTATTTTAGTTCTCTGTGGGTTTTCACATCTCACTAAAGATAAATTAGAACACACTTTCCTTGTATAATTCTTCCGTAGCATTGCATATTTATTTCTTGCAAACCCTTAACTCATCTTATCAAAACCTTGAGAATCATTAAACAACACACACAAGACCTAATTCTTATAGAAATTTATGAAATAATCTTGAATACCTTACTTTGACATCTTGACACATAGAAGCTCATGGCACCTGAAGAAAATAATCATAAACATGACCATTTGAGGACGCAACTAGACCTCAAACACGAACTAAACATGCACTTACATATATATTTAGGCCTATATATGAAAAATACAAGCTCTAAACTTTTAATGGACTGAAACTGATCATGACACTAATGGAGACCCATATGATGACCTTTTTAGAATTAGAACCACTCTTATACACCTTGATGGCCTTCAACCCATTACATATACATGGCCTTTCTCTCTTTGGGTTTTGACCTCATTGGTATGATCAAGCCTGAATCTAAAAATGGACATAGGTTCATTATCACCACTACTAAATAATTTACTAAGTTAGTTCAAGAAGCCCCTCTATGAAAAGTCACCGTATGGATATCTGTCACTTTTTCACCACTCATATTGTTACGAATTTTGGTGTCCCTTCTACTAGAATTTTTGATAATGGACCTTGCTTCAAAAAAAAAAAAGGACATAAAAAAATTGCTGAATTCAAAATCAAATAATCATTTTCCAAACCTTATTACCAATAAGGAAATGGTCAAGTAGAGGCCACCAAACAAACAATTATAAAGATATTGCAAAATATTATTGATTCTACTAGTACTTATTGGCATAACCAAGTATTCTATTCTCTATGGGCCTACCGTACTAGTGTTCGTACACCTAATAATGCTACACCTTTTTCATTAGTTTATGGAGTTGAAGTTGTTATTCCACTTGACCTTGAAATACACTCTTTGCAGATTTATCTCAAAGGTATCCTTAAAGACAATGAATATCATGAGAACCACTTACACGAACTCAAAATTTTAAAGTCACATCATGTTCAAGCACTCAAACACCTTCACGCATATCAATATCATATTTCCCATTCATACAATTGCAAAAATTTCTCTCAAGAATTCAACATTGGTTACCTTGTTTTGAAAGAAAATCAAAAGAATTTAAATTTTGAAGCACCACAAAAATGTAAATTCAAACCCAACTCGTAGGTTTCATACATTATCACCGATAAGATTTTTGGTGGGGTATATCGCCTTGCCACCCTTTTAGGTAAACCACTAAAAACCCACTCAAAATAATGCATCTCAAGAAATACTACATTTAGATCACCACTATTACGTCATTTCCTATGACACACTCTTGTGTTTTGGTTCACACTTGACCGTTGAGGGACTACTACACATTAACCCCCACACACTGTACTATAGGTATTACACATTGCATTTCATCACACATCACATGTCATACACCATACATTCTACACTTAGTCTACAACATTTTCACATTGGCACATTTACACATCATATATCATACTAGTCTTCATTGCATATGAGTCTAGCATTACATCATCTTACATCCTACATTACTAGTCCATCTACATACATACCATTTTACACATTCTACATCTTTGGCATTCACATTTTACATATTGTGTAGTCACATGTTTTATTTACCTTACATTTTACACATCTTACATTTGCATTTTTAAATAGTGTATTTACACATTCTACCCATCTCATGGTCATCACCTAAACTATATCGTATTCTACATGCTATGCTCACCACCATATGATGCACTTTAGTTCCTTGGTCCATACTTGATTGTCGAGGGTTTACCAATCAAATGGAAATTACAATCATCACACATGAGAAAATCCTAGGCTAGTGACATACGATTTAGCCTTAATAGTCACCTATTCTATCATTTTTTAGTGGTATACACCTTAGGTTACATCACCACTCCATCAATTCATCTTTTAGTGACATACGCTTTAGGCTAAATCATCACCTATTCTATCATTTTCTAGTGTCCTACACCTTAGGTTATATCACCACACCCTCCTTACATTTTGTAGTGATATACACTTAGTGTTAAATCATCACTCATATGTTCATCTTATAGTGATATACACTTAGGATAAACATTACCTATGCTTTCATCTAGTCGTGATATAAAATTTGGCTATATGGTTCATGCACACATCATTTCTAGGTTGCATATCATAAATTTACACATATACATTCATTCACAGCGTGCTAGACACAACACACACTTTTCAATCATTTCCCGATGATGCACTCTCATTTACGGTTCATTCTTGACTACTGAGGGGGAAAAAATGAACTTCACTGCATAAATTTCCATTCACTTGGGGGGTACACACTCATATCGCTCAATCTTGCATCCACAACATGTTACATATTATGGTTTCTTATACTCTTGTGTACTTTTGTTGTTCATGATCACTTTATTACACATGCTAGTTTGATTACTTCTATGTCATTTATCTATATCATCCACACATGCGCATTCATGATTTTTTCTATATGTGATCATAAATATAGGTCTCTTACATCCACCATGGGTGTTCTCCTTCTACCCTTCTTACATTGTTCTTTGGGGCATCCACATTCATTTGTTCAGGCATTATTTTTTTAGTTTGTACTTAGCACTTTACATTACTTGCTTACACACTCTTTTGACAAAATAGTTGTATTTCTAACATGATAAAGGGTGATTCATGTGTAGAATTTTTATGCGGGGATAATTATTTCTATGCTTGTTTTATTATATCATTTTCTATTATTTGTGGTCCTTGCCCTATGTTTAGTGTGCACACTTGTTTGTTGTTTGCAGGCCATGATGGCCTTGCATGTCTTGTGGAATTGTGAGTGATGTCCCATGTTTGCAACCCACTTTATGTATCTTACTTGTCTTCTTGTGTGTTTACATTAATTTTCTTGGTATCTTACACACTATTTTCATATCGTATACATCATTTTGTACATGCACGTGTGTTTTCACTTGTCTTTGGCTAGCCTTCTTTTTGTGCACATTGGTTTCTATTAAGCACTTTTCGGGGTTATACTTTGTACATACGGTTGGTCCTCTTTTTGGGCCACTTTCTCCTATCAGTGGCATCGCATGTGCCCCTAAAGAGGGGAGCATCATTTGGGGGTTTTTACATACCGACACAACACATTTACACCGGTTCGATTCAATGTACTTTCCACCTTTGGCATTGTGGGTTACATACAATGAGTAGGTTCGATCAAGATATCGAACCCCATACACATTAGCTTTTAAAGGACATGGTGTCCTTAGCATTATGGGAAGTAGTTACAGGATTGGAGGTTACATTTGGTGTGCCTCTCTACACTACTTCAATCGGTGGCATCAAATTACCCAAAAAAGCAAGGCGACAAAGAGATATGTACACACATTTAGGGAAGCAGTTAGATCTTGGATGACGTAAATAATTTCCCTCCCTACACTTCTTTGGCCTATGGCATGAGATCACCCCAAAAATTATAGTACATGATATCCTTCTACACTCTCTCTCTTGACATGGATTAGGTGCACATGTTCCATTTACATTTACATTTACATTTTCCATTTACATTTGCATATTTTACATTTACATACACATGTGTCTTTTACATAGCATTTTTACACTTACATACATACATATTTGACTACTTGATCATTTTCTCCTTGTAGGTTTGGTCGTATAAGAAACAAGCAAGTCAAATGGGGGTAACAAAAACAACAACGATAATGACAACACTTCACGACAACACACGTACTTTACTAACCATGTAGGTACACTACACACCGTAGCAACTACACACACGTTCCACCCTAGGTTCACTCTCATCACTTTTTATTTACACATTTTTCATCTTTAGTTTCCACACTCCTCCATCTTTTTATCATTCCACACTTTTTCTAGTCCTTTAGCATGTTTTCTTCATCATTCTACATCGATATCAGGTACGCATCTCTATCTACTTTATGTTATCGATATTTCTGCTCACCAACATTAAGTGGGGGAAAAATGTAATCACAAAATCATGCAATTTAAACATTTATTTATCCTGGTCTCATACTACTATTTATAAGCTTATTGAGGGAAAAAATTACTAATTAACCCCCATCTTTTGGCCAATTTATTTTATTTTATTTCATCATTACAAACCTCTTGCGACCATATGCGCGATCAAATTCTATCATCCCACATCATTTTATCCTCGGATGGGGCACCTTTTATCCTTAATTGGGGCACCCACGTTAGTACTAGGGTACTCATGGGTACCCTAGTCCAACCAGGAGGCACCCGATCCTTCTAGAGTTTTCCGTAACTTTTGGGCTCTTTCTAGCCATTTTACATCTTTATCTTTCTTGTATTCCTCCTTTTTGGGTTTAATTACAAAATTAGACCAAGATAACCCTATAAATATAAATTTATGAGACAATGATGAGGGAACTCACATCACTTACTATTATCACTCCATCTATAGTTGCATCCATCTATTTCATTGGAGATCGCTTGCATCCACATAGCTCCATCATTAAGGCACAACTAGGATATCTACATCACACTTCGTAGGGGATTTTATTCTATTCCATGCACACATTCTATTAAATTTTCTACCTGGTATTTCTCACTATTTGACAAAGTGTAACTAGCACAAGAGCAACCTAGGGCATGTTCACACATACTTGCACATAGAACTACATTGGGTCTGAGATGTAATGTAGTGCTCAGTTAGTAATTCCACCATTGTGGGCAGTGAGGTCGATTCAAAACCTTTATATGCATTTTATTTTTTTGGGTTTGATGTTTGTTTTGGGTTCTTGCAGGTCTTTCTTCAATCTTGAGTTATTGGAAACATCTAGCACGGGATAGTGAAGCTGATGCAACAAACACCAAATATAGTGGATCACCTTTTGGCCCTCTAAGGATCATATTTAGAGCTTTTGAAAAGACCAGGGTGCCTAGACTATAGACTAGAATACTCATAGGCACTCTAGTCCTCTTCTAGGAGCTCTAGTATAGTTGAATCCTCCATCTCCATCCTTTTCCACTCGTGCATAGTCCTTCTTGCTTCTAATTTTTCTAGTCTCCTCTATGACACAATCCATCCACTTCATCAAATCAACTAAGTTCTTTCCTCTCTCTTCTTGCACATCACGGTTTCTATTTTTATTATTTTTATTGCTTATATCATTTATATATTATCTTGGTACATTTATTTGTTGCACTTATATGTCCTCCTAGATTAGATTAATTATCATTTACCACCCTAGTTATTCAATTTTATTTAATCGTATATGAGCTTGTTTCAACCCATGGTTCATGAAAATTATCCTATTCTTCATCATGAAGGAACTTGCACATCTTTGAGACACGTTTTAGGACCTATGTAACACCTTTGGAGTTCATACCAAGCACCAAGTTGTTTTCCAATGCACCAAGACCTTGTGTATACACCATGACACCTCAAGAAATCACACCAAGCCATTTCAAACACACCATTTGAGGTTAGAGGAGGGAACTAATAATAAACCTTCATTTCCTTAAATTATTTACACCTCACCTACAATTTTTTCCATCAATTCCACATGAAATCAATGACAACATCAATGAGATAGGGTTCAACAATGAGTCTTTCAACACCATTGTCGGAAGCCATATAGCTATAATTTGACATAAAAACTATAAATTATGTCAACATCATTACCAGGATCCAAAGATCTCATCATTTTGGTGAATTTATTGTGAAAGAGGCCATAGAGCCATAGATATCCTATTGCACTAACATCATCATCTCAAAGGCCATAGTGTCATTACAGAGACATTGTAATGCCATCCAAGACAGAGAAGATGTCGAGAAATACAATGCCATGTTTGAGCCAGGACAATTTATGTTCTTCATCATAAGCATTATTTTGATGTAATAAATGTTATTTCTGCATTGGTTATATATTAGTTCATCTTTTGAACAAACTCGTAGATGTAATCCATTTTGTACGAACTTTTTTATCATCTTGGTATTTATTATTGCTATGATTTTGAGTTTTTTCTTTCTGTTGTGTGTGTTTGTAATTATTTTTAATCCATAATCATCAAATCAAAAATTAAAGGTATCCACGTAAATAGGAAAATTTGAGTCGCTTTTTTATGACCCCTTTTTCTAATCAAGTTTGTTATCAGAGATAGTCTTTCTATCAAGTTCCCGCTAACACCTATACAAAAAAAAAGGAAGAGAAATTCAAGGATCTATATTGGTGGTCATTTCTCAAGAGACAGAGATATAGCAAGCAAGGGTGGTTAAGCCATAGGTAGAGTAGGTAGTTACCTAGGGTGCTAACACTTATGGGGCACTGGATCTAAATATTTTCCTTATTGTTTATTTTTTAAACTTACCATTAAAATTATTTACCCAAATATTTTATATTGATTGACCCATTTATTGATATTATTATATATGAACATAAATTTCATGCATACACATTAAAATATAATATAATATTTTTGTAAGTAAAACTAAATACAACATATTTATAAGCTCATATGATTTTGTTTATTGTTACCCATTCTTCGATTAAACTCTAGATAATGGAGGTGATTTTTTTTTCTATGAAAAGGTTCATGTGTTTTTGTTAATATCACTACTATATCTAGTAGAGGCAAATAAATCCTTTTTTGTGGGGAAATGTCTATTATTTTTATGGAAGGATTGATGGGCCTGGTCTAAATAGATATTTTCACAAAACCATGGGAGCTACAAAGTCAATTTTATTATTTTGTGAAAAAATTACCATGTTTGAATCCCATCATCTATTTGATATTGGTAAATTGGACTTGCAAGAAACCTTTTATAAAAATCTATATTTGTTATATTTAGAGCACATCTTGATGTTAATTTTCTCCATCCAAGGAATATTTAACATCCTTATGTGATAATTTTATAGGATTTTTTTCTTTTAGATGATAATATCTCTAAAAAATTATTTATTATGATCCTGATGCAATTTTTAAAATATGAGAATCTAAGTAGATTTTTATTTACTTAATGGGAAAATATTATTAATTAAAATTTTAAGAAGGGTATCCACTGATTACTTCCTAGGGTGCTCCTATCCTTTAATGTGACTTTGAGCATGGTAGTGGTAGTCATGTTTCTATATTAGGTACCGTGATTGTTCTAAGGAGAGCACGTGGCAACACTAGTCAATATCCCATGTATGTTTGAGCAAGTGGAGAGGTAGAGAAGATGTTAAGAGTGTTGTGTGGGGTAACCATTTAGGTTTTACTTACCACTTATATAAAAGGAAAGGTAAGGACATACTCCATTAATAGGGAACATCAATGAGGTTATCCAAATTTAGAAGCTTGATAGAGATTTCGATTAGGCCAAAGTGTTCTTCTAAGATAATACAATGTGGTCGACACAATAGATGTTGAGCCAAAGTGTTCTTCTAACGGGAGAGGATAATATCATAATTAACATGGAAAGACATTGAAAATCACTGATAGAATTTTGATGAGACGAAGTGTTTTTCCAAGGGGAGACAATGTAGTCATGATCAACAAGGAAAGTGTATCTCGGGTAAGTTGCATTTGATTTCTAGTATTGTTGTTTTTATGTATTTATACGTAAATTGTGTAAGACCCAAATTTGGGTCACTTTTATAATGGAATTATTTTTACAATCCATTTTTATTTCATTAAATTACCCCAAGCAGTAAAAATTGTACAAGTGGTGGCATGTTATAACACTAATTCAAAATGCAATATTATGTGTTTGTATTTCCTTGTTTGTGAATGTGCGGGGAGAAGAAATAAAATCTCTAGATTTAAGAGTTGAGAAGAAATAACATCTCTAGATTTAAGATTTGTAGTTCTTGTATGAAGACAAATTGTCTCCTTTGATCATGGATTAAATATATTTTGATGGAGAGGTTCCATGTACCTTTTTTAATTCTTATGTCCATTTTACTCTTTAGTTATCATATGGGGTGTAGAAAGAGTTTATGCTCGATAGAAGAGAGAAATAGTTAGAAATTAGGATGATGTAGCTTCATTTTCTAAATGAAGACTTTTAGTGGTCCAAAATTATCTTAGTGGGGAGGATTGATTCAGAGGATCATTTACAAAATAAATATTTCCCAAATATCTCGGAACCTATTACTTACAAAATATCTCATACTCATCTTTCAAATGCGCTTTGAACGAGTTAGAATGGAAACTATATGTGTAAGATACTAGCTATGCAAGATCATGTACACTGGGAATAATTTAGGGAACAGGTATAGTAGTACAATGGCACATTGTGAAATCACAAATTCTTGTACGTGGATTTAAAAAGTGGCATTGTGTGAAATTTCAGCGAGTAAAAATGAAGTGGAAAAAGTTTTTCTTTACCTTCAGTCTTCGATGGTTGTAAAAAAAAATACTATGGGATCCACTCATATTTTAGAGGGAAGGATTGGCCACTTTGCACTATATTTTGGTTTTTCAATTACACCACATTATCACCATATTGCTAAGTAACTCATTGATCTAGGAAGCGAGCTCATATTTGTATTGCCACATAAGTTAGCTCATAAAATGTGGGCAAGTTGTTATGGATTAGTGGATCCAACTCATCAATATCTAAGTGCCAACCAAGTCTAAGTACATGTCCATAAATACATTCACCATGGTTGAGTCATATGTTATGATAAGTGGAATCGAATCCACCAAGTGTCACACCAAACTAGTGGATAGAGTGTTCTAATACCACTAAATAAGGTGCATGTGACAAAAATTCCTTTGACCTAAGCATAAGGTGGAAGGGGATTAATTAAATCTCCTTATGTCTTCCATTCCCAAGAATGTGGGATTTCTACCAAATTTAAATAGTGTCAAAGGCCACACATTAGAGGAAGCACCTATAAACAAGTGCTAGAATAATCCAACATGGAATATGTTAAGCACATATGTTTTGGTATTTACATATAATGTTTGGTAAATGGTATTATATTTATACCTAATTTATATATGAAGCTCAACACGGTGGAAAGCCTATTAATAGGTTGTGTAGAATTTGATGGAGCGGTTCAATGGGATTTCATCCCAAATATTATGTAAAGCCTTATTAAGGCTAAAATTTATTTATCCCTATGCAATATTATTAAAAATAAATAAAAATTATCCATGTATTTCAGGTCCATGGAGACTATAAAAGGCCCCCATGGCCATTTGTGAATCACTACACTTGTAACATCCCACTAATTAAACATTTTTATTTGAAATTTAATTATTCAAATAAATATGAATAATGGAAAAATTTATGTTCATTCAAAAAATTAAATACCGCCTTTTATTATTATTAATTGTAGTTTGATTTTATTGTGGTGCTTTGTTATCTGGTTTTGATTTTGTGGTTGGTGTCAAGTTGGTTTGGATGACACCATCCTTAATCTATATGGTTTTCGTGCAACATCATTTTGCATTGATGCCCATATGGACTAAGGGCGATGTCACTCCTAAGTTGACTTGTGCATTGCATTCATTATTGAGGCATGGAAGGAATTGTTTCACTGTGGTAACTATTTTGCGGTTGCATAAATCATCTTTGAGTTACCATAAAATGGTAAAATCCTTAAGGATTACAATCTGGTTGAATGGATATGTAACATTAATGTTGTGGATTTATTTTAATATTATTATTATTAAAGGGTTGGGGGCATATTCCCACACCCATCAATTTATAAGAAATGTTTGAATTGAATATTATTTGACTTCAAAAATAATAATGTGGTGATTGAACACCATGATGGCATGAAAATTAAAAGGGTATTATTTTTTATTTGGAGTCAATTTAAAAAGGTAAGGAATGCCATAATGTGACAATGATAAATTCCAATAATTATTAAATCTAAAAAGGTGGACATTCACGTATATGGGGAGATTGTAATTATTTGTTTGCATATTCTATTTTGATTTTGGATGCCCTCCCACGTTGTCTTAAGGCTTCTCCAAACCGTCCATTTGGTAAAAGGAAGAGGTGAGGCAATAGGGTTTATTGGGATGCGTGGAGAGAGAGGGGGAAATGAAGTGAAGTGGTTTAGTTTGAATTTCATTCACTCTAGCTAGCTCCACTCATGGAGAAACTCGGCAAATTTTTCTGCATGTGTGTGAAGTCGACTTTTTAGAGAACCCTCTATTTAATACAGGGAATACAATGTGATGGAAGTTTTTGTGGAAAAGATGGAATTTTTGGCACTCTAGAGGAATCGATTTTAGTCTGGGGTTTGATAGAAGGGATATGGAAGCCAAAATGTAGACCCAAGATGTTTTCAAGAAAAGGGTTTTTCTCCTTGCTTCTCTGGTTTTTGAATTTTAAAAATATTGTCTTATTCATTTTTTTCTAGCTTTGTTTGCTTGATGAGATATGGAAAAAATAATTCAAATTTGGTTCTTTAGCTTTGAGCACTTGTAGCAAAAATCATTTTTATACATGGGTTTGATTTACTAGATGTGCAAATCGATTATGAGGGTTTTAACTCGTATTTTTTACATAAAATCATTGGTAGTCATGGGTTTTGGAAAATGCTCTTTGAATATGTGATTAAAATGGTATTCTTTTAGAAAAATTGTATGGCATTCCTTAGGTTTATTTTCCAGCTAAGTTAATTTGGTTGATTATAAAAAAATAAAAAGGTATTCTAGATTTTCCCTGATATTCCTTACCTATTACTCCAAATGAATTGATTTTTCTCCTTGACTTTTAGGAATATTTGTGAAAACATACGGTATAGGGTTTAAGAAATTTAATTGATGAAGTTTGTGGTTTTTAAATTTGTATACATGCTAGAAAGTAGTATGGTTGTTGGGCTGGAATGTAACCTGGAAAATATTTGGGGGTTTTCTTATTTAAGTTCATATCTCAAAAATGCATGGTTGTACCTGAGTTAGTGTTCCTCATACTTAATAATATAATGATTAGATTATGTATGGGTTAAGTTTAAAATTTATACCCGAAGTTATATGACTATCTACTTCATGATAGAGTAGGTTAAGGGAAATAAATAAGGATTAATAAATGTGTTTTAAATCTAATTGAATGGGTAAACATGCATGGTCATAGCCCTTGCTATAAAAATATTTAAATCAGATTTTGGGTATGGTTGATCCAATCTATAGTGCTGATCAATAAGTAAATATTTGATAGCAATCTAACCAAAGGTTAAAAATACTAGTGTAATCATAACAATCAATTTTAAAAGTGAATACAATCTGAATTTAAGGGAAGATTGGTTCAACAAAGTGAAGGGTGTATATGCCATATGTAAACAAATATTTTAATCTATTCAAAGACTTATAGAACTAAGCTCATTATTAGTATCAACTTTAATGGTTTAAAAATTTGCCTTGGTGACAATATGGAATGATCTAGATGGTATTATACAACTAGTCCATAATAGATAGTAAACTAATCCACCTTGGATAGGAATAAGTATAAAAGAAGAGTGGGTCTAGTAGTATTATAAATGAAGTAAAATTTGGGCAAAGAGGAAATTAACTCGTCTTGTTAATTGATTTGATACCTATAAATAATTAAAGGTCATTTAAAATATCTTAACTTCCTTCGTAAAGAAAAAGCATTGTCTTATAAGCTGAGATCATCTCTAGCCTAAATTAAGATAAGAGTACAATCCTAAATAATATGGATGTAACTTTGAATAAGGGATTTAGAATCAATTCAAACTATGGTAGGGCTAAAAATACTATTAAGACCTATTGGAACCTTGACTAAGGGTTTAACACCCTCCTTCTATCAAAATGTTTAGAATGTATGAATGGGACAACGAGGTGATAATCACTTTGTGACCTTACCCTTCAATCTAAGGTAATTGAAAGTGTAACCTAATACTCGTTAAGTAGTGAATTAAACATGAGGGTTATGAAACTTGATGGAACTGCTTCATCAATGCATGGTGTATGCTACCTACCAAGGTAGCCCATTGGCCGCTTAATATAGTAACATATTAAGCAGTGGATTGGCCTCCCATAGGTAACCAATAGCGAGGCATTGGGGGTTCCTCAAACTTGTGTAGTTGAACTTGTTAGGAAATAAGTGATTATTAATAGGTTAGCCTATGAAGTTTAATGAATCTAGATAAGCTGTATGAGAAAATGGTGAGGTGATGGGAAGAAAAATTTAGATGCTATGTTCATTCATCTATAATAAGTGTACATAGTATTGTTATCCAATTTTGCACACTTGGAAAAATTGAATAATGAGGGCCTATTGGACCTTGGGACTGAAAAATTCCTTTGTGAGAATTTTGAGTTAATTTTATGTTTGAAGGGTTTTTACGATGTTCCAAGAGGATTCAAGATCATCTTGAATTATTTTTCCTTTCCAGGTTTTGGATCTCATGGTTTGTTCAAAACAAGAAATTGCCATAAAGGGCCCACATTCACTGATTCACACAAAACGTCCAAATTTAGTACAAATTTTCAAGTTTCTTAATACATATCCATAATGCCCTAGTGCTAGAAGGATTCCTAAAAATATTTAAGGGTCAATGAAAAATTGGAAGACACCTATTGAAAGGGTCAAGAGTAGGCTTGAGGAAAAATAGCTCACCAAGTTGCTAATTGAGTAGCTCGGCAAGCTTGTGATGCATTGAAAGAGTTTTCCTAAAATAGCTAAGTCAGATAATTAAAATCAATGAATGGAATATTATCCCGAGGAACTCGGTCATCCACTCGACACAAAGATGCAAGAGATTGGTTCCAAAAACTTGGTTTGAGCAAAGCTAATGCTCACATAGAAGAATCGGGAGCTTGGATTAAGCCACATTCAAGATCTTGATAGCGACATGATGCAAATGATTTGGTGGCTGAATGAGTTGCTCAAGATTCTTGAGACTAGAGATGATACAATACTCAACATTGAGCTCATGTTTGGCATCATGGATTAGGGGAATCAAATAAACTGAGCTCTTTATCATCTCTATAGATGAGAACCAAGTCACTCAAGGCCATGCAAAATAAGGGAGCTAGTTTTTAAGGGAGACCTATAAATGTTTCAAGCATTGATTCTATGTTGGGATAATTTACTGTACCAAGCTATGGAGGAATCTCACAGAGTTTGGAAAAGGCTCGAGATATCAACTCGGTCATAACAATGTTCGAGCAAGCCAATTGAACCAACAAGAAACACGATCGATGAATTATTAGAATCCAAGCTAAAGATAGACACCAGACTTGAAGTTAGGTAAAGAGAGCATGGTGTTACATGGTGTGCTCTCTCGGTTGAGGTCTTTGTGGAAAAAAAAGTTGGGTGCATCTCGCTCGCACGAAGGACACCATCGAGTTCAAAACACATAGCGGTGAAAGCCAAAGAAGTCACATCGACTCAATAACCATGATGAATTGCCCTTACAATCAAGAGAGATCGGTGGAAGAAATGAGGCAATGGATGAGCCACTCATAAGGCAATACCAAGGAGATAGATGAGCTCTATGGAGGAAAAGGAACTTAGAGGTGACATTAGAGTTCCAATCTCAAGCATCTTAGTTATACTGCGAATCAATGGTGAGCTAGATTGGTGCAGTGTCAAGAATGAAAAATTATGAGTCTGAGTTGTTTTTGGAACTCATCAAGCTAGGAGGCTTAACCGGGGTACTTAATGGAGGTGAACACTAGATTGTAGAGAAGAGGATCAAAGCAAAGGAAGATCACAACTCAAAGGATCTCAATGCTAGAGCATAAGAGATAAGTCACCCTGAGAGAAAATTAAACAAGAAAGTTTGAGTTTTAGGTTCAACTCGTTATGAGAGCTCAATGGGTTGATTCATCCGGGGTTCATGGGTCGAGGAGGTAAGTTGTCAAGTAGGGGGTCAAGTAAGTTGATTGAGATTACATCAAGCTAGGAAAAAAATGTTGGGCTCGATCATATTAAATATTGGTCACAAGTCAACTTGGTGATGGCATGGGTCGAACTTGTGGATGAGCTCACCAAGAAGCGGCGTCAAGATAGAAGCATGAACGATGGTGATCTTGGTAGAAAGAAATGAATCTCTCAATGTTCAAGGTATATGGTGAGCTAACATAGCTCATCGATCCTTGGGAAATTTGGTCAAGCTTAGCCATGGTGGAGGTTTGAAATGGAAGGGCCAATGATTTTTTTCCCAAAGGAAATTGGACCCGGCGTGGAAATGTGGGAGAAGCAGGTGATATGATGTAACTATCCAAGTGATTCATTTTGGATTGTTGAGGAGGAAATACAAGTTTGAAATTTTGGTGATGGCAAGCCAACATGAAAATTGCGTAGGGGAGATTTTTAGTTCTCCATCCGGGAGAATGGGAAAGGTTTGTGGCTAACTCCAAGCATGGCATGGTGGAAAGGTGGGAATTCGGAGCCAACTTTCCAAGTGGGTACATGGGTAGAATGACATGGAAATACCATATTTTTTGTGTCATGATGCCTAGATTCCCACATGTAAATTTGGCCCAAGCCCACCGAGGTGAAGACTGAGTCGGACACTAAGTCGATAGGATGACGAGTGGTTTATTACATAAGACTCGTTTTGCAACATGGAGTAGGAAATGTAGATGATCTCGGCTCATCATTTAATATAAAATAATGCCAATATATTAGGAGAACTCGATGTGGCATAGGCGATGAAGTGGTCAACACAAAAACTTGCCATGAGGCTTATGCAACAAGTGTAGAATCTGATCGACATAGTGAGAGTTGTGGGTAGTCTTCGAGGGAATCATAAATGTAAAATGGTTGATGTAGTAGATGATAAAGGGGTGTTCAATGATTTTTTTTTCACAAATCCTTCAATAAATGGAAACGACCATTTAAATTAATGTCGAACTATTAGCCAACTTTTGCCGAGTAAAAGGGAAGAGCCATCGAGTTTGTCAACCGGTCGCGTTGGCGGTTGGAGCCAATGAAGGAATACAAGGTCTTGCCAATTCCAAACATAAAACGTAGCAAGGAGAGTATCAAAGTGACCAAGTCAGATCGGGACCATGGGACTCATGAGCCAGCTCACCGAGTTGGGCTGGTGAGCTGGTTGGTCCATCAACACATAAACCCCATTTTTGCATAAATCAAACCTTAGGGGTCTCACCAAATTTAAGTTTTATTTTTATTAAAATATTTTTTAATTAAATGAGAATAAGTTCAATTATTGAGGTTATTGGGCATGATGGGTAAAAGCAATTAATGATGTAATCAATTATGGAGACTAGGTGGCCAAGATTTAGGGATTATCCTCTCTTCTCTCATAAGTATGTTTTCTATAAATGTAAAGGAGGAACTCATTTCAAGGGGTTGGCCATTTTTCAGTATCCCTCTCTCTCTCTCTTCTACAAGCTAGACTATTATGGATTGTGGGGACTTCCAAGCCTCTTTTCCAACATTGTAATGGAAAAGTTTTCCTTTTCCTCATGTAATGATGCATTATGCACATGTTTGAAGTAATAAAATTGTGTTCTATGACTAATTATTGGTCCTTTCATCATTCTAGCTACTTCTTTGTGCCTTTCTCATATATGCAGGTATATTATGTAACTTCAAGTTTCCATTGCAGGTTTTGGGAATTATGTGCTTATCTGAGAGTGAAGCTTTGTATGTGGTTGAGTTGTGGTGCTTGTTCATCCTTCTCATTTTCATATTCCTTCACTGGAAAACCAAAAAAATTCTAGCAACAACCCTTTCTTGGTGCATCACCACTTCTAGTATAGGTTTACTTCTTGTAAATCTCTCTCCCTAAATCCCATGAAAATGTTAGTATAGGTTTAGTTATCTATTTTATTGCATTAGAAGTAGTGTTGTGTTTAGTTTAGGAAGAGGAATTCGGCCTTCTCCGGAGGTTCACCTTGAGCCCAAGTCCCACAACTTGAGAGGTGATCCCATGTTACCCAATCACACTGAATGCCCTATCCATCACTTGGCCATTCAAAGGGTGTAGTGATTTGGCAATAACAAGTACAACTAAGAAAGATTGGCCAAATTAATGTTTTTTTGGCACATTATCTAATCACCATGATTCCCCAAATCGCTAAGTTTCAAATACATGATGGAGTTTACTAAGTGGAATCTAGGTAGACACTATAGGATCATTCACAAGATATCGGAACTACAATGTGGTAAGACCAAGTGAGGCTAATTATGAACATTCAAATGAATGTTAAGGGTGATTGTGGAGATCAAGGATATTTAACCCTTACAGTTTCACAAATTTTATCATTGTGTTATAGAATGGATTAAATTACTAAGACATGTTGCATAAAATAGTTTTATCTAGTTACCTAATTTAATTATGCAGAGCAATGTCTATGCATTACTAATTTAATTTGACTTGCTTCATTAACTAGTTGTAGCTAGTAATCTAATTTGTAAATGTAGAGGAATATCTAAATGTTGTTATAAAAAAAATCCTACTAATTTGGGTGTCAAATTTTAGGTTGTTACATTTGGTATCAGAGTTGTAGGTTTTTCAACTCTTGGACCTTATAGGTCTACTTTGCTAATATAAATTTATTTTACCTCTATTAGGGACAAATTTCACAAAGAGGAAAAGGAAATGTTGTAGGGGAAGCCTCAAGAAATTCAAGGCCCTCCACCTACTGAATAGTTAAAAGAAATTCTTGAAATCCTCTAAGACACATGGGACCATATGGTTATTTTAGAATAGTAGGTTTTCGGTGAACGAGATCCTCCTGAAGAGGAGTTGGTTATGGAGGATGAACATCATGAGAACAAAAAGGCATGGATGGAAGTAGAACTGTCTCATGATATTAAGAGGATAACTCCACCAAATTTTGATGGAATAGCCTTGGGAGATGGGGTTGAATCATGGCTGAGTGAAATGGAGAAGTATTTCAAGATAAGAGACTTCTCAAAGGATAATAAAATAGTTTGGGGAGCTTTCCATCTTTCTTGAGAAGCATCATCATGGTGGGATAACAAGAAATTTGAACTAGACTGGATATTGCTTCCATTTTGTGGGAGCAATTTAAAATTTACTTTCATCAACATTGGCTTCCCTAGCTCTATTTTGATAAAAAAATTACTGAGTTCCAAAACTTAACGCAAGGGAAGCTTAGCATAACATAATATTGGGAACAATTTACAAGAATGTTGAAGTACATTCCCAATATCAAAAAGATGAGAAGTTCAAAATTAGGAAGTTCATTATGGGACTCAACCCAATCATAGGTGGTGAAGTGGATGTGCACAACCCATCTACTATGGAGGCAGTCTTTGAGAAGGCTATTAGGAAAGAAAAAAATTGAAATATATCTCTGCTAATAGAGAGGAAAACATAAAGAAATTTAACAACACTCCTTCAACTGGTTTTGTTAAAAATCCATGGGTAAAGAGAGAGGGAAGCAAGCCCATGTTTGTCCAAAGGAATGCAACAAATAAACATGTTGTAAACAAAAATTCAAGGCAGTTTAAGGTTATAAATAACACTCAGAAAACTGAAGTAATAGGGCCCGTAGGTGGCTATTTAAATTATGGCAGTCCACACTATGAAAACTAGTGCCCATAAAAGAAACAAGGAGCTAGTTTCCAGCAACAAAAGAATGATGATCAGAAAATTCATGCAGGTATAGGAAATCGTGAGGCTGAAAAGAAATTCACACTAATGAAAGTGACGGGTAAGTTCTATGGTCATTTTAATTTTTAATTGATAACTAGGAGTAATGGCGAATGCTTCATTTCTAAAGTTTTAGTAGAAAAATTTCGTAGGAAATCTAGTCATATGGAAAACTCATGGACAAGTACAGTTTGGAAACAATGCTAGGCATAATGTAGAATAATGTTTGCCTATGACAAACACTATAATTACCCAATTTTACAATTGAAGTGAACCTTTATGTAGCTCCATTAGGGTCTTATGATGTAATAATTGGAGTCAATTGGTTGTCCAAACATCAAGCTATTGTGGACTATGCATAAAAATATGTAAAATGTCTAGATGATGAGCTGAAACTAGCCATCATTCAAGGAATAAAAGGAGTTTTTCTATAAGACAAATTTCATCCATGCATCGAAAAAGGAAAAGAGAAAGGGTTGTACACTCTTTGCTGTAAAAATAGATGATTTAGAGGAAACTACTAAATCTCCATTGGTTGATTCGCCACTTTTGCAATGCTTTAGTGATGTATTTCTAGAGGAGTTACCTAGGATTACCTCGAAAAGGGAGTTTGACTTCACAATTGACATCAAACTAGGTTCTAAGCCTATGTAAAAAGAACCTTATCGCATGACACAACAAAGCTAATTGAGATAAAGGGTCAAATGCATGAGCTCATCTTTAAGGGTTTGATAAGACCGAGTGTGTCACCATGGGGTGCACCAAGTAATTTTTGTGAAGAATAAGGATGGAACCTTTCATTTTTGCATAGATTATAGGATGTTGAACAAGGCAACAGTGATTAATAACAAATGTCCTTTATCACGGATTGATGATCTCTTCTATCATTTGAGAGTTGTTGATTTATTTTCTAAAATTGATCTAAGGTTAGGATACCACCAACTGAGAATCAAAGAGGAAGATATTCAAAATACAGTGTTAAGAACACACTACGGGAATTATGAGTTCATGGTTCTGCCATTCAAACTCACTAATGCTCTAGAAGCATTTATGAACCTTAATAATAGTATCTTCTTCTAGTATCTCAAAAACTTTGTACTCATCTTCCTAGATGATATACTCATCTACTCTAAAAATGAACAAGAGAACAATGCACATCTAGAAATTGTGTTGGATATTTTGAGGCAAAACAAGATTTATGGAAATTTGGCTAAGTGTGCTTTTTATCAGAAAGAGATACAATATATGGGTCATGTAATTAATGAGAATGGAATATCCATGGACCATGTAAAGATAAGAGCCATTGTAGAGTGGCTAGCACTAAAGGATGTGCACGAGGTAAGAAGCTTCATGGGTTTGGCGGGGTATTACTACAAATTTGTGAAGGAATTTTCAAGATTGGTTGGTCCAATAACGTCACTTCATAAGAAGAAAAAAAAATGTGGAATGATAAATGTGAGAAATAATTTAATCTATTGAAGGAGCATTTGACAACTGCTCCAAAGTGCTAACCATTCCTGATCTAAACGGAAATTTTACAGTTGTTATTGATGCATCTAGGGAAGGATTAGGAGGGGTTTTACTACAGGATGAACATGTTGTGGCATATGAGGGAAGAAAACTGAAAGTTCATGAGTATAATTATGCCCCTCATGATTTGGAATTGGTTGCAATAGTTCATTCATTATAGGTTTGGAGGCACTATTTGATGGGTAAACCATTTGAACTAAAAACTGACCACTTGGGGATGAAGTATATCTTCACGTAGCCCAATTTAAATGCATGGTAGCGTAGATGGTTGGAGTTTCTATCACAATATGACTTTGATATCAATTATATCAAAGGTAAGGAAAATAGGTATTGGATTCCTTGATCCATAAGAAGTTCATAGTAGTTGTTATAACCTTACACATGAAATTCAAGGAAGAAGTAATGAAGGAGTCAACTATAGATATGTACTATTTACAAGTACAAGAAGCTTTAGAAGTTGATCCTAAGGATAAGAGATATGCTGGTTTTAGTTTTGATAGTGATAAAATTATGCATTTTGAAAACATAATTTATGTTCTAGAAGGGAACGAGATTAGAACAAAAGTGTTGTAGGAATTCCATGATGCACCATACTCTAGTCATCCTAGAATAACCAAAATGACAGTAGATGTAAAACAACAATATTTCTAGAAAGGAATGAAAAATAGTATCACAACTTATGTTTTGAGTTGTTTAGAATGTTAACGGGTAAAAGTGGAGCATACACACCCTTCTGGACTATTGTATCTAAATAGCATTCTGCACCACAAATATAAATTCATTAACAAGGACTTTTTCAGGGGTTTCCCATGACTAAAAACTAGCATGATATGATTTTATTCGTAATGGAAAATTTAAAAATGGTATCTTACTTTATACTTGGGAACCTTACTGATGATTCACTAGTTTTTTTATAAAAGGGTTTTTTATGAAATATTTTGATTGCACGGTGTTCTAGAAACAATAATTTCAGACAGAGATCCAAGGATGACATCTCATTTCTAGAAAACATTAAATTTTGGTTTGGGTACTAAACTAAATTTTAGTTCATCTTATCATTTGGAAATGGATGGTCAAACTGAGCATGTGAACCAAGTGTTAGAATACATGTACTACATGGATCAAGTAGTATAGGTGGGAAGAATACCTGCCACTAGTTGAGTTTGCATACAATAACTCATATCACTCTTTGCTGAAAATGGCACCATTTGAAGCATTATATGGAAGAAAGTGTTGTACGCCTATAAGTTGGGACAACATAGAGGATAGAGAGGTGGTTGGGATGGAAATGCTAACTGAAATGGAAAAACAAGTTTAGTAAATTCAGGTACTTTTGAAAGAAGTAGCAGATTATCAAAAGAGTTATGTAGATCTGCATAGGAAAGAAAGATTATTTGAAAAGGAGACAAAAAATTTATTTGTGTTATGCCTAAAAATACTTCAATAATGTTTGGGAAGGTTTTCAAGCTTTCCCCACGCTATGTTAGACCATTTGAAGTTCTTGAAGTTCTTAGTTCGGTTGCATATTGACTAGCATTTCCTCCTTCACTATCAAAGTTACATGATGTTTTCCATGTTTCATTATTAAAGAAGTATGTTGCAGATTTGTCACATGTACTTAATTGGGACTCACTATAGGTTCGGAACCTAGATTCGTCGACATAGAGACTATTAGAGTGTTGGAGACACATAAGTTGTAGTGAGAAATAGAGAAATTTTGTAATGCAAGGTCTAATGAGACCAGTATTCGAGGATAGCACAAATTTGGATAATTTGGATGAGTTTAAAAATGTTTTTGCACATTTATTTGCTTAGAAATTTGTGATGAAACTAAATTATTTACAAAAATATTGGTTTTTACTTTTTGATAGTTGGGAAATTTTGGTTTATCAGCATGGAGGCTGGTAAAAATTTGATATTTTATAGATTAATAAGGTTGTTTCAGTCATACCGTTAAATTGTTTTTAATTTTGATTTTGGAATTTGGGATACTAAATGAAGGTTTTATTTGGTAAAAATTGCAGCAACATTATTATTTTTGTTTATGTGAAAATAGTAACTAATTCATCAGGGATGATGAATCATTTTAGCAGGGAGGAATGTAACATCCCGCTAATTAATCCTTTTTATTCGACATTTAATTATTCAAATAAATATGAATAATGGGAAAATGTATGTTCATTCGAATAATTAAATACAACCTTTTATTATTATTAAATGTAACTTGATTTTATTTTGGTCCTTTGTTGTCTAGTTTTGATTTTGTGGCTAGTGTTAAGTCGGTTAGGATGACACCTTCCTTAATTGATATGGTTGCCACGCAACATCATTTTGTGTTGGCACCCATATGGACTAAGGACGATGTTGCTCCTAAGTTGACTTGTGCATTGCGTTCGTTATTGAGGCATGAAAGGAATTTTATCACGTGGTAACTATTTTATGGTTGTGTAAATCATCTTTGAGTTGGCATAAAATGGTAAAATCCTTAAGGCTTATAAGCCTGGTTGAATGGCTATGTAACATTAATGTTGTGGATTTATTTTAATAGCATTATTATTAAAGGGTTGGGGCATATTTCCATACCCATCAATTTATAAACAATGTTTGAATTGAATATTATTTGACTTCAAAAATAATAATGTGGTGATTGAACACCATGATGGCATGAAAATTCAAAGGGTAATATTATTTGTTTTGGAGTCAATTTCAAAAGATAAGGAATGCCATAATGTGGCAATGATAAAGTTTAATAATTATTAAATCCATAAAGGTGGAAATTCACGTATATGGGGAGATTGGAATTATTTGTTTGCATATTCTATTTTGATTTTGGGTCCCCTCCCACATTGGCTTAAGGCTTCTCCAAACCATCCACTTAGTAGAAGGAAGAGGTTAGGTGATAGGGTTTGTTGGGATGCATGGAGAGAAAGGGGGGAAATGAAGTGAAGTGGTTTAGTTTTCATTTCATTCACTCCAGTTAGCTCCACTCATGGAGAAACTCTGGAAAACATTTCTACATGTGGGTGAAGTCAATGTTTTTAAGAACCCTGTATGTAATATGGGGAATACAATATTACGAAAAATATGGAATTTTAGAACTCTAAAGAAATTGATTTTAGTCTAGGTTTTGATAGAAAGTTCTTGGGAGAAAAAATGTGGACCCAAGACGTTTTCAAGCAAGGGGTTTTTCACCTTACTTTTCTTGTTTTTGACTTTTAAAAATGTTCTCTTGTTTATTTTTATGGCTTGATTGTTGAATGAGATATGGGAAAAATACTTGAATATGGTTCTTTAGTCTGAGCACTTGCAGCGAAAATTATTTTCTAATATGGATTTGATTTATTAGATGTGAAAATCAATTATGAGTGTTTTAATTGCTATTTTTTTGGCATGAAGTCATTGGAAGTCATGGGTTTTGGAAAATTCTCTTTGAATCTGTGATTGAAATGGTCTTCTTTAGGAAGAATTGTATGACATTCCTTAGGTTTATTTTCACTGAGTTAATATGGTTTATTATAAAAAAAAAAAAAAAAGGGTATTTTGTATTTTCCTTATCTACTTTGCTTGTTACTCCAAATGAATTGATTTTTCTCCTTGATTTTTAGGAATATTTGTGAAAATGTATGGTATAGGGATTGATAAATTTAATTGATGAAGTTTGTGGTTATTTGTTTGTATACATGCTTGAAATTAGTATGGTTATTGGGTTGGAATGTAACCTAGAAAATATTTGGGTGTTTTCTTATTTAAGTTCATATCTCAAAAATGCATGGTTGTACCTAAGTTCATTTTGAATAGAAACATATATCAGTGATGTGGGTAAGAAATTTGCATGGTCTTTTCTTCTTTAATAGTATATATCAAGTTGATAGAAATAAAAATGGTGAATGTCGGCATTGATTATTTTTAACCCATATCTGCAAAAGATAACTTGAGGATAGATCCTTGTATCTTCATTTGTGGGCTCAATAGTTTGTTTGATAGTAAAGATAGAACCTCTAGACTATGAAACTCAAAACATACCTGAAATGTGTTCTTTTCAAATAAATGATTTTGAATTATGTTGATTTGTGTTACAAAGAATACTATGTTGTTGGTCTTATTGCTTGGAAAGGAAATTTGGTTGAAATTTTTGCTTTCCTATGTAGTAAGAATGAATTAATGAACTAACCTTGGCATAAAAAGGAGGAAATGGATAATGTATCTCTTATTTCATATTTTGATACTTGAAACCCTCTTGCAAGGGCATTTAATAATGTTTTTAAAAATATATAAAGGTAAAAGAACGTTAATGGTTCAGTTGGGTAAGGTTATTTCTTGTCATTAGTTCATTTCATTTTTATTTTTCCCTAGATCCTTGTGACTCGGAGGGTTGGATCACTTGATCCATACCTTTTCATTTGAATCATTTATTTCTTAATTTTATTATATATAGTTAAATCAACATTCTAGAAAATTTTAAAAGTGGAAAATACAAGGGAAACTCTACCAAAATTTTCCCTAAATTATATGCTTAGTCTTTTTATGGTTTAAAATTATGTGGATGACTCTTATGGCATGTGAATTATTCTATGATAATGAATGATCCAAAACATATGTATTTTTCTTGGATTGTTAGTTATCTTATATTCATTTATTGGATTGATTCTTATGTGTAATGATAATGGATCCGTCACAGTTTAGGATCTCGAATCTTACGTCAATTGCATGACTTGTGATTAAGGAAGTGGGAGGAATATATGTGAAGTGGTCCTTCGGGAATGTTTCACATATATCCCCATGCTTCTTCCATCGCTAACTATGGGATTGCTGGAAGATTCCATCTCCCTAAATGTTGCGAAGCATTACCATTGCAAGGTAGATGAGCTAGGTTATGATGACTAATCTACTTTATCTATCAAAAACCTAGTTAAGTAGGTAGATTAACTTCTTTCCAATTCTACGAACTGACACCCCAAACAAAACAATGTTGCATGTTTAGTAACAATGAGTGGAAATTCTTTCTCTGGCTTGGGAATATCGGCATTAGAATGGATGTTTTATATTATAGATCTTGGATCCTATTGTACGTGTACTTATGATTAATAAACTTGCCTTGGGAAAGTTTTACTTTGTAAAAGTCCTTTGATGGATGAGACTTGTTGTATATAAATATGATGGCTGAATTGTATAAGTATAAATACTTTGTCGTATTATGGGTTTGGGCATCAAATGATGTATTTGGTAAAGTTAGGGAATCATATATTTAATTACCTTATGCTTAAAAATTTATAGTTCAATGGATGAAGTTAGTGTTCCTCATACTTAATAATATTATGATTAGATTATGTATGGGCTAAGTTTAAAATTTATACCCAAAGTTATATGACTATATACTTCATGATAGAGTAGGTTAAGGGTAATAAATAAGGATTAATAAATGATTTTTAAATCTAATTGAATGGGTAAACATTCATGGTCATAGTCCTTGTAAAAATATTTAAATCAGATTTTGGGTATGTTGAGAAGAAATAATTATGACACTAAGGAGAGGGCACACAGAAGATTCACGCGCAAGAATAAGGCACATTTGAAGGCACGAAAGGAAAGGGAAGGAAACATGAGCCAGGATAAGCTGATTTGGGGACTTATCCATTTTCATGGTTACTGAGCTATTTTTAGAGATAGCGTGCAGAGCACACATTGGGATGGAGACTTGTGCAACACACAACTTCTATTTTGGAATGAGCATTTGATGAGCACCATGCACAAGTTGAATCTAATAATAAGATTACTACTACCAGTTAACTATAAGAGATCTATTATTAGTGAACTTACATGTGTGCCTATTATTGTAAAGGCACATGGCTATTTTCATCATGCAACCTATTTTGGGAAGTGTGTAAGTGGTGAAGGGAAAGTCCCCACCCTTATAAATATGGATTGAACTATGTAGTTTTATATACATAGACACACAATTATTGTAGAGTTATGCTTCTAGATCTAAGATGCACATAGCTTATGGTAATGTTACATAAGGAGATTATATGTTTCATAGTATTAATATAATAGAATTTATTAGATGGACAATAGTGTGAAACATAACTATAGCTAGTTTTGTATTGTTAATCATATCATTTTTATTATTTAATTCATGATTCTTTAATATATAGATCTAGTTATGCTCTATGGAATGTGTATGTTATTTATGGATTTAAATGCATTATATCTTCATCACATGAACATCTTACACAAGAAACACTAAGGAGTTGCTTTGGGTGAGCACTTAGCTCAGGCTGGGTGATGTGCTAGTGTGCTTGGGTTATTCATGGTAGATTCTAGGCAGCATCATTTGTTCTATTTCTAGGACCTCTTTTTAGTTGTTTTTAGGATGGTTCGTGATGAATACGTACCAGTTGACCCTATAAAGTGTTGAGGAGTAGATAAAATATATAGAAGAAGAGTACGTATGAAGGTTCAGCTCTGGATATGAGTTTGACGCATGTGTGTGGGTGGAAAATAATCTATATAACTACTTGTATGAGAAATTCTTTTCTATTTTCCCAGTAGAACTATACGAGTGGCTAGTTTATTATGTATCTAAATGGAGTTGGAGGTATCACACACTTTTTTAGATGCAGGAAGAATTTCAAGTCTGTATGATATTGATTTGATTTGGACATGCGTTGTGGATTCTTCGTTCTATGGTGTTTTGAACAACTATATTCTGGAGTACTCAATTTCCACTTATTCTTTCCCGAGAGATAGTTGAGTTTCAGTTTTTATGTTATCCTAGGGAACTTACTTTTAAGGAATTCCCTTTGGAAATCAAGATCTTGATGGTAGCCCGAACTTGGAGGAAAAACTAATGGCTAGCCAAACCCCGCCACACACAAGGGCAAGAGAAAGTTTTGTGAAATATGGAAGACCTAGCGGTAGAAAGGAAGAGAGAAGAAAGGTGGATTAAGTGAAATGACTCACATGAGAGGGAGATAGAGAAGTAACATGAAATTACAGAGGGGATGGTGTTGAGGAGAGAGATGGCTCATGAAGGATTTGGAGCTCACATAGAAGGTGTGGAGCCAGAGCATTAGGAACTCCCCCATTTGGGAAATCATGACAGGGAACCCTCCTTGGCCTTAAAAGGGAAAACACCAGCAGAGATGACTTGGGCCGCAAGGGCGCATCTGAATCTACCTAGCAACCTCACTCATGTTCTTGGTTTTCCAGTATCTAGTACATCCAATAATCAACAAGCTAATTTGGGTGTAGGGAAGGAGTAAGTCACATAGAAAGTACATCTATGGTAGGGAAAACATCTTCATTGTTGTTTGGAGGTACCTTTTCAGGTGCATCATCTACACATAATTCAAGCATGCAGAATTTGGGACTCACTTCTAGGAGTAGTACCACCACGCACATTGTAGGAATTTGATTCAAGATTACTATTGGCACACAATGAAGTACATCTTCTAGTCTACTTCCAGCTACAAGAGAGGATCAGGGGGTATATGTGGCTCTAATCTGGTCTATCCTGGTGGTTCTAGAGGTAGAGGTAATACAAGAGGTTCTAGATCAGGCGGGTAGAGTCCGTACCAACCCTAGAATATTTACATAGAGATGTCTCTTCATCTTCTAGAATATAGGGGCATAGAGGATGTTGTTGAACACATACACACCTGTGAGATATTGTGGTGCAAAAAAGGGATCACAACTTCTGAGCACAAGGAAAGTCAATTTGTAACTACATTACTAGGATGCACACATAGTTGGTATAGGAAGTTTGACCCAAATCAAACTTTTGTAGATTATGTAGCATTAAAAGATGCTTTCATGAAAGAGTTATATATCCTTGATTTCAAGCAGAAGAGTATAAGCGCACTCAAGGATATTAAGCGGGGCACTCACCGAGAGTGTCTGCGGGAGTATGATGCCCATTTCAAAACACTTTTTCTAAACTTTCTTATGATATTCACGCAAGCCATCATGCATAATGGTTTATTGGAGGTCTGATCACACCTTTTAGAAGAATGTTGTCACATAAGACCTACATTGATCCACATGAAGCACTTGAAGCATCTTTGCATGTTGAGGTAGTCAAAAGTATAGACACTGGAGTAAGCTTGTTCCTAGAAGAACATATTACAACTATGGAAAAGTAGTTGGAGAAACTATCAATAAATTTAGCACACGAGACACGCAAGTAGAATGGAACACCAAGGATAGTTTTCCCCACGGATCGGTGTAATCATTATTTCTAGACTGTGAGATATGCCATTTGAACCATGATGTCAGCCACTACCCATTATTACAATGTGTGATAAGGAAGAATGTCTCTGTTATTGTAATATTTTCCAGTCCATGACTCACAATACAAAAGATTACAGGTTGATTAGTCAGATCCATGATGTTATAGATATTGGTGTGTGACAAACAAGAGTATTAGATAACTCTAAAGGTAAAGGTGAGAACCAGGATCAAAATCACAATCAAGTGCACTATGATTGGAATGAGGGGCACTATGAAGGAGGATGTGGTATAGGTCAAGGATACCATGGTGGATTCATGGGTCAAGGTGGTGGTGGTGGACGAGGTAATTTTCCATGCGGAACGTGCTTTACATGCGGATCTCCTAACCACTACATACATGAATGTCCTTAGAATATTACTTGTTCTTTTGTGGGAAGATTCATAGCTATGAGGAATTCCTATAATTATATGAGCATCTTAGCAACCAACATAAATAGGAGAACAAAGGCACGGGGATTGTTAGGATATAGCGTCTTTGTGGAAAATAATTGGATGCCAAATATGGCACGGAACTGAGGTATTACCTCTAAAGATTACTACATGTGTTGAAGTTTTGCACACCAGAGAATCATTACAGTAGAATCCTACCATCACTAAGGAGGATGTTTTGCATGCAAGGTATCGATGAGGCCATAAATTGGTCATAAATTACAATTATTTTGTCCTTCCAAGTTACCTTTGAAAGTGGATTTAAATGTAATCTAGGAACTTAGAGTTTTATTAAGATATATTATAGGATATATATCTTGTTAATTATTTGGAAATATTTTGTTACCTAGTTTTTGACTAATTCTATTGATTATTTGGGAAAAGACGCAAAGTCTTATGTATATGAGCCATAAAGGAAAGATAATGCTAGTATTGGGAAAAGTGGAATTGATCATGAAGAGTACATTTAAAATAAAATATTATTTCATATTTATATTCCTCTCAAAAAATTATGTAAGTTCAAAAAAAGAATCATCTCAATCTGAGGTCGCATGCAAAAGTTATAGTTGTTATAGTTCCATAACTCACGAGTTAGTTTAGGAACTGCAGGTTTAGTTCTAGAACTCACAGATTTAGTTCCAGAACTTGTATCAATTGAATGACATTTAGTTTAGTAACTTTCAATTTTAGAAAAATTAGATTTAATCCCGGAACTTATAGATTTAGTTCGGAACTTGCATAAAAGGAATGACAGTTTTAGTTCGGAACTTGCATCAACGAAATGATAGTTTTTGAGGGATTGTGAAAACTCATAGATTCTAATGGGAAATATGAGAGATTTTTTTGTTCATATCAATTTTTTTAACAAAAACCTCATTCATATTTGTTACAAGTTTTACCAATGAAGAGAGATCTAAATTTTAGTGAGTTGTAGTCCAAAGAAAAGTGTATCAAATGAGCACTAAAAGTTCCATAAATAGAAACAAAAAAATTCAAATAGGAAATCTGAGAGAGGTTTTTGTTCATAGTAATGTGTTTAAAAAAACCTCATTCATATTTACTAAAAGTTTTACCAATGAAGAGAGATCTAACTTTTAGTGAGCTGCAGTCCGAGGAAAAGTGTATCAGACGAGCACTAAATGTTCCACAATCAAAAATAGCAAAGTCAAATGGAAAATCTGGGAAAGGTATTTGGTCAAAATCATATTTTGAGGAAAAACATCCTTTCAATAATGTAGAAGAATAAAATCATTATGATTCTTATTACCAAAAATCAAGGAGAATATTTGGGAGTAAATCTTCCTAAAATAAGCAAGATAAGATTTGACTTCAATAATATATCTCTCCATATTTTGTGGAGATGGAGATCTTAGTTGTTAGGATTGGAATAAAGATAAGATCAGATTGTATTTCCTAAAATAAGGAGTTGGTTGGATGCATGAATTATAAATGCAACCTTCCACACTGAGATATGTAATTTTCTTTCTCCCAAGAAATAAAGATTTGTTCTTTCCTCTCAAATATTCTGTAGTTTTAAAATTGGAAGTATGATTTAAATCCTCTTCCAAGAAATGAGCTGGCCACTCATTTCAAGGAAGATGGATCTGTGTATTTATGTTTATGTTTATTCATTTGTCTGTAATTCATTTTGTTGTATTGTTTTTATTTTTGTATTGTGAAAATTCAGTCTGTTGTGAACCTGTAGGTGTTTTGTTTAATTATGTTTATTTCCAATTCAAGCAATTTCAATTTATGCAAGTGTGTTTAAATTTTTGCAAGTTTGATTTCCTTCATGCAAGTGTGATTTATTTTATGCAAACTTTATTTCTACAAGTGTGCCTTTATTTCTGCAAGTGTGGCTTTCAATTTGTAAGTGTGATTTATTTTATGCAAGTTTGGTTTGTGTTTAAAGGAGTTGCTTTCCAAGATCTTCTTCTCTTAATGCATACAACCATCAAACACCATCCTGGATTGACATTATTAATGGTGAGGATTGATGACCCTCATCATTTTGGTGTTATTACCGAGGACACGGTGTTATTGGGAGATTCAAAGTTCTCTAAAAGAATATTCTAGTGACAGTAGAATACATTTTAACAAATTCTGCGACATGAGGTATTTGGTAAGTAGTTTCTTTAGACTTTTATTTCTGCAAATAGATTAAAATTTCATTTCTATAATTAGGAATATTAGATTTTAAATATTTATATCCCCACAAACTAACTTTGTGTAAAAGAAAATAACTGTGATGTTTGATCAAGAAGGTACAATGGTATGAACAAAGAATTCAGATCTGAAAATGGTAGAATATGATATTGAATCTGGAAGTAGATCTAGTTGATGAAATATCATATGCCATTCTTGATAACCACCACCATTTCCCCTTGTATCAACTAACAACTCAGTGATCTTATTACACATAACCTTAGTAAAAAAATTGGCTTATCCAGTTTGTAATAATGAAGTGGTAGCATTTCTAGTTAACTCCATCCATATTCAGGGATTTCATTAGAGAAAAAATAAAAACTCACTCATAATAAATCCACTCATCCAAATTAGTTTTCATCCCATAATAAAATTCAATCCTGAACCATATCCATTAGAAAAAATTGTTTTCATGTCTTTCAATTTCTTCATTTTTGTATATGCTTGTATAACATTAAGAAGCAATTATTGTGAATATCAAGGAAAAAACTTTTTGCATACTAACATCTGATGACTAGATCTATAATAATTTTGAGTTTTTTTATACCAGGATGTAGATTTTGGAGCACTAACAATATCAACTAAGGAGCATGCAGATTTTGGAGGGACCCATGGATACCTCCACTCTATCTTTTAACAACTCTCTATCTCTTGATATCACTAGTATAGGCCTTAAATATTACTATGGTGATTCTGATAATGCACAATTCAAGTTGGGCTTTGAAGACCTAGAAATTGTCTACACAATTTTTGGAATCTTCTTGGAGTTACCAAGTATGTAAAAATATTTTTATGAGATCTTAAACATTGCTTCTTATTTTACACAAGTTATACTTTGATGAATATAGTATGATGATGGATCAAATTTTTCTCTAATCATTCTCATGCTATCATCTCAAAAAAAAAATGAAATCAAAAAGCTTTGATTGGAAAACTAGCTTGTTGGCCAATTAAAGGCAAAAAAACTTGGATTGGAAAACAAACTTATTGGCTAGTCAAAGGCAAAAAAAACTTTGATTAGAAAACTAGCTTATTGGCCATCAAAGGAAAAAATGAGGCGGCTCTTCTTCAAAGGAAATCAACAGTTACCTAGTGGCTTTCTTCTCAGCACTATTTGACCATGTTAACAATAGGATGATAAAGACAACTAGAGGTATGATCAAGTTATTTTGTTCTACTATTTTATTTTTAAGCTTTCTTGTAATTTTTTTTATCACAACTAGATCCACTTTTAAAGATTTCCAAGGAAGGAAAGATAAAATTCATATCTCCCCTACTTATATGAAAAATATGTGCACCTCTTTGCAATCAAAATTTTGGAGTCTAATTTATGGGCAGTCATAAATAAACAACATGCATGAGGACATGCATGAGCTTAGGTGTGGGAGAGAAGGAGAAGCACGAGCTATGCATTTTTATTTTAAATATGATACACAACAAAAAGAGATCCACACAAGAACCTGCTATAAAATAAAAGAAATCAAAAGCAATAGAAGGAGATCCACACAAGAACCTGTTGTAAATGAAAATAATATCAAAAGCAAAAAAAGGAGATCTACACAAGAACTTGTTGTAAAAGAAAGAAATCAAAAGCAACAGAAGGAGATCCACACAAGAACATGTTGTAAAAGAAAGAAATCAAAAGCAGCAGAAGGAGATCCACACAAGAACTTGTTGTAAAAGAAAGAATATCAAAAACAACATAAGGAGATCCACACAAGAACATGTTGTAAAAGAAAGAAATCAAAAGTAGTAGAAGGAGATCCACATAAGAACTGTTGTAAATAAAAGATATCAAAATCAGTAGAAGGAGATCCACACAAGAACCTATTGTAAAGGAAAATAATATCAAAAGCAACAGAAGGAGATCCACACAAGAACTGTTGTAAAATAAAGAAATCAAAAGCAACAGAAGGAGATCCACAAGAACATGTCCTCAATATGGAGAAGAATCTAAGAAGAGGAGATAATAATGTAATGCATGAGGACATGCATAAGATTAAGTGTGGGGTAATGATGAGGCCATAAATTGGCCATAAATTACCATTATTTTGTCCTTCCAAGTTACCTTTGAAAGTGGATTTAAATGTAATCTAGGAACTTATAGTTTGCTTAAGATAGAGTATATGATATATATCTTGTTCATTCTTTGGAAATATTTTTTTGACTAATCCTATTGATTATTTGGGAAAAGATGCAAAGTCTTATGTATGCAAGTCATAAAGGAAAGATAATTCTAGTATTGGGAAAATTGGAATTGATCATGAACAGTATATTTAAAATCAAATCTGATTTCATATTCAGATTCCTCTCAAAAAATTATGTAAGTTAAAAAAGAATCATCTCAATCTGAGGTCACATGAAAAATTTATAGTTGTTTTAAGTTAGTTGCAGAACTCGTAGAGTTAGTTCCAGAACTTGAGAGTTAGTTCAGGAACTTGCAAGTTTAGTTCTGGAACTCACAGATTTAGTTCCAGAACTTGTATCAATTGAATGATAGTTATTTCTGGAACTTTCAATTCATGGAAAAATCAGATTTAGTTCCGAAACTTGCAAATTTAGTTCCAGAACTTACATAAAAGGAATGACAACTTTAGTTTGAACTTGCATCAACGGAATGATAATTTTTGAGGGATTGTGAAAACTCAAAGATTCCAATGGGAAATATGAGAGAATTTTTTATTCATAGCAATTTTTTTAACAAAAACCTCATTCAAATTTGCTACAGTTTTACCAATGAAGAGAGATCTAACTTTTAGTGAGCTACAGTCCGAGGAAAAGTGTATCAGACGAGCACTAAAAGTTCCATAAATAGAAATAGAAAAGTCAAATGGAAAATATGAGAGAGGTTTTTGTTCATAGCAATGTGTTTAACAAAAACATCATTCAGATTTGCTACAGGTTTTACCAATGAAGAGAGATCTAACTTTTAGTGAGTTGTAGTCCGAGGAAAAGTGTATCAGACGAGCACTAAAAGTTCCATAAACAGAAACAGAAAAATTCAAATGGAAAATATGAGATATTTTTTTGTTCATAGCAATGTGTTTAACAAAAATTTCATTCAGATTTGCTACAAGTTTTACCAATGAAGAGAGATTTAACTTTTAGTGAGCTGCAATCCGAGGAAAAGTGTATCAGACGAGAACTAAAAGTTCCATAAACAGAAACAGAAAATTCAAATGTTAAATTTGAGAGAGGTTTTTATTTATAGCAATGTGTTTGACAAAAAACATCATTCATATTTACTACAGGTTTTACTAATGAAGAGAGATCTAACTTTTAGTGAGCTGCAGTCTAAGGAAAAGTGTATCAGATGAGCACTAAAAGTTCCATAAACAAAAATAGAAAATTCAAATGGAAAATATGAGAGCATTTTTGTTCATAGCAATGTGTTTAACAAAAAGATCATTCAATTTTTCTATAGGTTTTACCAATGAAGAGAGATCTAAACTTTAGTGAGCTATAGTCGAGAAAAGTGTATCGGGCGAGCACTAAAAGTTCCATAAACCAAAACAAAAAGTCAAATGAGAAATCTGAGAGAGGTTTTTGTTCATAGCAATGTGTTTAAAAAAAATCTCATTCATATTTACTTCAAGTTTTACCAATGAAGAGAGATCTAACTTTTAGTGAGTTGAAGTCCGAGGAAATGTGTGTCATACGAGCACTAAAAGTTCCATAAACAGAAACAAAAAATTCAAATGAAAATCTGAGAGAGTTTTTTGTTCATAGCAATGTGTTTAACAAAAAGCTCATTAAGATTTGCTACATGTTTTACTAATCAATCTAAATCTAACTTTTAGTGAACTGTAGTCCAAGGAAAAAGCATATCAGACTAGCGTTAATAGTTCCACAATCAAAAACAACAAAGTCAAATGAAAAATCTGGGAAAGGTATTTGGTCAAAATCATATTTTGAGGAAAATCCTCCTTCCAATAATGTAGAAGAATAAAATCATTATGATTCTTATTACCAAAAAGCAAGGAGAAGATTTGGGAGTAAATCTTCCTAAAATAAGCAAGATAAGATTTGACTTCAATAATATATCTCTCTCCATATTTTGTGGAGATGGAGATCTTAGTTGTTAGGATTGGAATAAAGATAAGATCAAATTGTATTTCCTAAAATAAGGAGTTGGTTGGATGCATGAATTATAAATGCAACCTTCCACACTGAGATATGTAATTTTCTTTCTCCCAAGAAATAAAGATTTGTTCTTTCCTCTCAAATATTCTATAGTTTTAAAATCGGAAGTATGATTTAAATCCTCTTCCAAGAAATGAGTTGGCCACTCATTTCAAGGAAGATGGATATGTGTATTTATGTTTATGTTTATTCATTTGTCTGTAATTCATTTTTTTGTATTGTTTTTATTTTTGTATTGTGAAAATTCAGTCTGTTGTGAACCTGCAGGTGTTTTGTTTAATTATGTTTATTTCCAATTCAAGAAATTTCAATTTATGCAAGTGTGTTTAAATTTATGCAAGTGTGTTTAAATTCTTGCAAGTTTGATTTCCTTCATGCAAGTGTGATTTATTTTATGCAAACTTTATTTCTGCAAGTGTGTCTTTCAATTTTTGCAAGTATGATTTATTTTATGTAAGTTTGGTTTGTGTTTAAAGGAGTTGCTTTCCAAGATATTCTTCTCTTAATGCATACTAGCCATAGAGACACTAGCCCTAGATTGACATTATTAATGGCGAGGATTGACGACTTTCATCGATGATCTGGATCCTGCGCACTAGAAGGAGGTTTATCAGGAGACCATGGAGGTACTCAGAAACCTTCAAGGGGAAATATAGTGTTTGAAGGAGAAATCATGAAATATGGAATAGAAGAAGGTAGTAGAGACAGTCCAGTCAGATATTGATGACTTGAAGGAGGTATGCAAAATGTTACGCTAGGAGAATATCATTCCATTACTAGGGAGTTGGCTAAAGATAAACACTCGCACGTGGATATTAAAAATGGACGTCGAGATCCTCGCATGTAAATCTTCCCCTTATAGATTAGATTACAAAAAGGAGATCACCTTGAATTTTGGTGTAGATGGATGGCTCTTGACTAATATATTGATTGATACTGAGCATGGAGGTAAATGTGCTTACTTTAGATGCATGGGTATATATGGGGAGACATCAATTGCAGCCATCTTCTAATGTATTGTTTATGGCTAATTGGGCTAAGGCCACTCCTATCGGAGTATTAAAATATGCATCCATTACTATACAAGGGGCCAAGTTCAATGAGGATTTGTATGTTTTAGCACTTGTAGAAGCAGATAGTTTCCCAGCTCTTCTTGGGTGCCATTGGTGGTATGAAAATAATGTGTATATATGGTTCAACAAGGGATACATCAGTTTTTATAATAAGGAGGAAACATTTATTATCCGTTTAACCGATGGGAAATTTTTGCCTTATCTTGAGCCTTTGAGTGAGGAAGATCGAGGCAGGATTTATGTGTGTATTTTCGAGACCAAAAGTGCTTGAGCCATCTAAGGAAGGAATCCTTTAGTGGGAAGATACATAGTCTATTAGTGATACTACAAGTATTGCTTGTGATAATTGGTCTCATGGTACTTTTGAGATGGTTGGGCATGAAGTAAGAATCACATTTACACGAAGAAGCAAACCTCATTATATTAGAAGGATAGGTAAAAACTATGTACCTTGGTACACTTTGGAGAATGGAGAAGGAGACCCTATGATATTCTTGTGCACCATGGAGACACAGTGGATAGAATAAGTTGAGAGAAGAGATATGTTATTGTATACCCTGTGCGGGATAGTAGCATGTTGGTGGGTGGTTCATAGGGATAATCTTACGAGAATGGAATGAAGTCAGGATTGCTCTAACAACTCGGTTTTCCAAGACCAATGCACCTACTCAAATATGCACATATCATGGTAATCAACCTATTTAGCACCATGTTTAGAAGTGTGACAGGATCTAGATAGAGGGTTAGTAAGATTTACTACCTTCTCTATGGGTACACAAACTTTATTCCACTTTATAATGTTGTGCACATGCTTGGTATGTATATGCGGAGCTACATAGAAAGACTGGAAATGGTAGGATTTGATTATAGGAATGGTCCATACTTTTGACTACTTCTCTACTAAACCTCTAGTAGAAGAGGCATTAAGGTTTATAAAGTGCTTAACTATGGGAGAAAATGCAAAGGTGGAAGAACTCATTCAGGATTTATTTGGTGAGACAGACTCAGGAGAGCGCTTTGATGAAGAAGAAGAGAAAGATTCCACACTAATTAAGCGTGCTTGATTTGAGAAAGAAAAATAAAATATGGTCTACATAGTGGATGATGAAGAAGTATAAAATTTGGATATAGATCATTCAGTAGGTATGCACGAGGTTTTGGATAGTGTGGATAATAATTCACACTTGTATCATGAACCTATGAAGATAAAGAAAGTGAATATTAGCATGAATGTTGAACATAAAGAGGCAATTATTGGAAATTATTGGTCTAATTTTGAAGTGGCAAAGATATTTAAGTTGTTTCATGATTTTTAGGACTTATTTTCTAGGGGCTACCATGAATTAAAATGATTTCATGATTCATTAGGAGAGATTAAGATAAATCTTAAGGAAGGAGTGCGCCTGTAAGGATGAACCCTAACATGCACGTAAAAGTTAACAAAGAAATTGACAAGATGTTAAAATCTAACATCATCAAACCCTTAGAATAATCGAGTGGGTTAGCCCCATGGTCATCGGTATAAATAAATATAGATGGATTAGGATTTGTGTGAATCACATGGAACCGAATGTTGCATGTGTGATTGATCCTTTTATAATAGCTTTCATTGAAGAGATATTAGAAGGCATTGCAGGGCATGAAATCTATTCTTTTATAGATGGATTCTCTTGTATCATCATGTCAAGATTGCATAGGAGAATCAAGAAAAAACAACTTTTACCACTGAATGCAGAAGTTTTTCATATACTGTAATGCCCTTTGGTTTGAAAAATTCACTTGTTATGTTTTTGTGCATAGTTGTTCAAGCATTCCAGGATTTTATTCACAACTTCTTGTAGGTTTAATTGGATGATTGGATGGTGTATGGACTTGTTAAGGATCATTGTGAAAATTTTCACGTAATTTTTGAAAGATGTATATAGTTAAGAATCTCTTTGAACATCAAGAAGTGTGTGTTTGCTACACCTTTTGGCACTCTGTTAGGGCACATCATCTACAAGGAAGGTTTTTAGTGGATCCAACTAAGGTTGCATTTATTGTAGGCCTGGAAGAGCCTACCAGTCAGAGTGAGGTGTGTAGATTCTTTGGTCACACTGGGTATTATAGAAAAATTATCAAAGGATATGCTAAGGTTTTTGCACCCTTGGAAGAGTTACTAAAGGGAAAAGGGGCATTATATTGGGGAGAACCATAGCAAAGCACGCATTTTAGACATTGAATGAGAGACTTACTACAACACTTATTATGTTCTTTCCCTCATGGAACCAACCATTTCATGTACATGTGGACACTTATGGAATGGCCATTGGCACGGTATTGGCTCAGCCTAGAGAAGGTCTTATAGATCATCCTATATGTTTTTCTAGTAGAAAGTTGACTCATGCATAGCAAAATTACACAACTATTGAGCGTGAAGCCTTTTCAATGATCTATACACTGCATAAATTTGGACAATACTTGCTAGTAACACCATTTGTATTTTACATCAATCACATGGAATTGAAATACTTGGTAAATAAACTCATTTTACAATGGTGCATATTTCAATGGGTGCTCTTATTCTAAGAATTTGAATTCATAATTATTATGAAATTGAGTAAAAATAATTCTAGCCTAGACCATTTATCAAGGATTCAGTCAAGGAGGATATGCGAGACAATTGAAGATACAATTTTGGATGCACAGTTGTATAGGTTATAACACGTGCCTTCGGAATTGGAGTATATTGTTATCTTTTTACATACAAGTATGATGCCCGAAGGAATGAAATCCTTGCGAAAAAATAAATTTCAATTTTTGTGGCCCTTTTATGTTGATTAGTGGTGACCTATACAAGTTAGGTCAAGATAAATTATTATGGTGGTGTGTACTAGAGCACAAGCACATGGATATCATGGAAGAGGCTCATGGTGGTATTGCAAGTGGGAACTATGCAGGTGATGCCACTATGCATAAGATTCTACTCATTGGATTATGGCAGGTGTTAGGTTTTAGAGCCTATTTTCATGTGTGGAAGACTATACACTAAGAGTACTATACACTTTCCACAAATGTCTCACCAGATTTAGGGTTGAGCTAGGCCCTGAGTGGGGGTTTAGGGGTGCAGCCCCTAAGAAAAAAATTTGGCCTCGAAAAAATGTACCCAATATACCGGAAACATGCTTTTGTCATATGGGCGTGATTTCAACCCATAGGTTTATGGGACAGTTTTGACACATGGTTTTGATACCTATAGTTTTATAAAAATGCTTAAGCGATTATCTACTTATGTGGTTTTGTGCATATGGTAAGTATTATGTAACTTTGGATATGTGTTTGAATTCGGGTGTGAATTACAGTAGAGTTTGTTGAGTATACCTCAAAATAGATCTAGGTATTGTATTGAGAGAGTGGTGGCTTGTAATAAAATCGAGCAAGTGCTTCTTGGTGGGACGTAGCCCAAATTGGGTGAAGCATGTTAAATATATTTTCTTTGTGTTGTGTTTTTATTTAAGATCTCGTAACATTTTCTACATATTAGTTTTCTTTTATTACGATTCTCTCGAGGGATTTTTCCACATATTTTATCCCTTATTTCCGGCAATTGGTATTAGATCCTAGTTTGGCTTCTTGAAGTGTTGAATTATAGGGAAAGTTTTAGCTTGAGTGGGATCTATGGCAGATGATGGAAGATCAAATGTTGATAAATTTAACGGGTAGAATTTCAGTCTTTAGAAGATGCGAGATGGAAGATTACCTTTATTAGAAGGATCTTTATATTCCTTTGTCTGAGAAGGTGAACAAACCCTCGATGATGATGGATGTGGAATGGGATTTGCTAGATAGGAAGGCACTTGGGACAATCTGGATGTGTCTTTCCTCTTGGTATTATTTAATGTTTCAAAGGAAAAGACTACAAAATAATTGATGGATGCATTAGGAAATTTGTATGAAAAATCCCTGCCTCTAATAAAATATTTTTAATGAAAAATTTGTTTAATATGATGATTTTGAGAATGGTTTGGTAGTAGATCATTTAAATGATTTTAATACGGATGTAAATATGCTATCTTTGATTACAATATAATTTATAAAGAAGTTAGGGATTTATTAATTTTGTGCTCTTTACCTAAGAGTTGGAATAGCTTGGTAATGGCGGTAAGAAACTTGGTTCTAGATAACTCAAAGTTGAAGTTTGAGGATGTTGTAGGGGTGATTCTAAGTGAGGAAATGTGAAGAAAAATCTTTGGGGAATATTCTACTTTAGGGAATTCTTTGTCATGGAAACTAGAGGGAGACAAAAGAATAGAGGAAGTCGTGGAAAATTGAAAGATTGGGCAAGGTCAAAATCCAAAAGCAAGATAGTATGTTGGCACTGTGGAAAGTCTAGGCATGTAAAGAAGGACTATTGGGAGCTTCAAGACAAGAAGAAAACAAGGAGGAAAATTTGGCAATGGGTAATGTATGTCAGGATGCTTTGATTCTTTCTTTGCACAATATTGTTGAATCTTGGGTTTTAGATTCGAGGGCTTCTTTCCATGCTACTCCACATAGGCATTATTTTGTTGATTATGTTCAAGGGGATTTTGGGCATGTTTTTCTTGGTGATGATGAGCCTTGCAGTATAGTTGGAAAAGATTATGTTTAGGTTAAGATTTAGAATGGGAATAAATAGATATTGAAGGATGTCATACATGTACTTACTTTAAAATGAAATTTGATATTGACGGGTTAGTTAGGAAGTGATGGTTGTATTGTGATATTTACAAAGCAAACTCTTGGACGAGTTACCAAGGTGCTATTGTGGTGGAAAGAGGTAAGAAGGTTGGAACCTTGTATTTAACCACTTATATCACTAATGTTTGTAATCTTGTGGCTTCAGAAGTAGATACAACATTGTGGCACTATAGGCTCAGTCATATGATCCATAAGGGCATGTAGATCATAAATAAGGATTTTCCTATATATATATATATATATATATATTTTATATATATATATATATATATATATAAACATGTTTGGAGTTACGTGAGGACTACATATATGGGAAATAGAAGCGAGTAAGGTTTCTCAAGGTTGGACCTACAAAGAAAAAAAGTAAGTTAGAGTTGGTGCATTTTGATATGTGGGGTCGGCTCAAGTATCATCTCTTGGGGGTTCAAGTTATTATGTTACTTTTATTGATGATGCAATAAGGAAAGTTTGGGTCTATTATATTAGAAATGAATCGATGTATTTAACACTTTTGTTAAATGGAAATCCTTAGTTGAGAATGAAATAGGTCTTAAGCTAAAATATCTCAAAGTCGAGATAATGGAGGTGAGTATTACAACAATGAATTTGATGATTCTTGTTCTAAAAATGGAATATGTAGAAAAATACGGTTCTAGGAACTCCGCAGAGATTGGGATGTCGAAAGGATGAACAAAACAATAATGGAATGTGTTAGGAGCATGGGGTTACATGCAAGAATGCCTCTTTCTTCTTAGGCGAAGTAATGAGCACAATGTACTTGATAAATAGAGGACCCTCAAGTTCCTTGGATGGAGGCATACTGAGGAGGCTTGGTATGGTAAGAAAGTTGATTATTCATTTCGTATAATCTTTGGATGTGAGGTGTTTTTCCATATATATAAGGATGATAGGACAAAGCTAGAGGCTAAATCAAAAAATTTACTTTCATTGGTTATGGTGGTGATGACTTTGGTTATTAATGTTGGAGTATTAAGGATAATAAAATCATTTGATCTAGGGATGTGGCCTTTAATGAGAAATTCATGTATAAGCAGAAATTATAGGAAAATAGGGAAGAATCCAAGAAAGAATATGCAACGGTAGAGGATCTTCCCTATGGGAAAGTGACACATGAATCAGTTCAAGAACCTCCTTAACAGGAACCCTAAACTCCTATATTGAGGAGGTCTTCTAGGGTAAGAAGAGAACCTAAAATTTTTCTTCTTCTCTTTATTATTTATTACTCATTGATAATGGAAAGATAGAGATATTTGATGAAGCAATGTAGGTAGATTTCAGGAAGAAGTAGGAGCAAGCCATGGATGAGGAGCATCAGGATCTCATGGAGAACTAGACATGGGTTTTGGTGAAGCTACCCGAAGGAAAAAGAGCATTACGAACAAGTGGGTGTTCATAATTAAAGAGGAAGAAGGAGGCAAGAAAACATATAATGCCCGGTTGGTGGTCAAGGGTGTGCATAGAAAAAAGGTATAGATTTTGATGATATTTTTTTCTCCCGTAGTAAAAATAAATTATATTAGAATTATTCTTGGAATAGTTACTGAGTAGAAGACTTACACTTAGATAAGCTCGATGTAAAGACCTGTATTTCTCCGTGGTGATTTGGAGGAGGATCTATATATGTAGCAACCAGAGGGCTATGAGGTCAAAGGTAAAGAGGAGATGGTGTGCAAATTGAATAAGAGCTTGTATGGCTTGAAATAAGATCCACGTCATTGGTATAAGAAATTTGATACCTTCATGATGGAGCAAGGTTATATTAGATATCATTCTAACCATCGTGTGTATACAAAGAAATTTGAGGATGGAATTTATATTATCATGTGTCTGTATGTGGATGACATGTTGGTTGTAAGTAAAAACATATAGGAAATAAAAGTACTCAAGAAGAATCTAAGTGAATCCTTTGCTATGAAAGATTTGGGGGTAGAAAAACAAATTCTTGGTATGAGGATATCTCGGGATAGGAAGGAATGGAAGCTGAATTTATCTCAGGAAGAGTACATTAATAAGGTCTTGGAGAGGTTTAATTTATAGTATGCTAAACCGATTGGGACTCCTTTGGAAGACCTTTTCAAGTTATCAAAGGAGTAGTGTCCCAAGAAATATCGGGAGAGAAACAAGATGTCCAAGGTACCTTACTCATTAGTGGTTGGTAGTTTTATGTATGCCATGGTGTGTACCATGCCTGATATTTCCCATGCACTGGGAGCAGTGAGTAGATTTATGATTGATCTAGGTAGAGATCACCGGTAGACATTAAAGTGGATCCTTCGGTATTTGAGAGGGACCATGGGGATAGTTTTGTGCTACAGTGGATCAGACACCACTTTGTGTGTTTATGTAGATTCATATATGGCTAGAGATTTAGACATAAAGCATGAGGAGCACGATAGGTTATGTTTACACTGTAGGTGGGACAACAGTGAGCTAAATTTCACGACTATAGAAGCTGGAGAATTTTTCAACCACAAAGGTTGAGTATGTTACTGCCACAGAGGAAAGTTAAGAAATTTTTTGGTTACAGTAATTGCTTGAGGAGTTGGGGCATAAGTGGGAGGAAGGAAAAATTCATAATGATAATCAGAGTGTTATACACCTAGCTAAGAACTCTTCTTTCCATTCTAGGACAAAGCATATACAATTAAGGTACCATTTAATTAGGATAGCTTTAGAGGAAGAGAACTTGAAGCTGGAGAAGATTCATACCAATCAGAATCCTACAAACATGATGACCAAGGTGGTCACAAGGGAAAAACTAAAGCTATGTTCAACTTTGATTGGTCTTCATGGAAACTAGTGAAGGGTTGAGAAGCTTAATCAGAAGAAAACTAGTCTCCAAGTGGGAGATTGTTATGTTGTGGAGCATATTTTCATGTGTGAAATTATTGAAGACTATACACTAAGAGTAATGTACACTTTCCATAGTTATATTTCTAGGGTTCCGAGTCGGGCCAGGCCCTTAGTGGGATTTCAGGGGCGCGAACCCCTAGTTATGGGGGTTTGAGGGTGTAGCCCCCAAGAAAAAAATTGGCCTCAAGAAAAAGTGCCCAATATACTAGTAAACATGCTTTTCTCATATAGGTAGGATTTTGAACCTTAGGTTTATGGGATGGTTTTGGACAATGGTTTTGATACCCATGATTTTGTAAATCTACTTAAGAAGTTGTCTACTTATGTGGTTTTTTGCATATGGTAGGTATTATTTAACATTGCGGAGATGTGTCCGAATTCGGGTGTGAATTTTGTAGAGTTTGTTGAGCATGCTCCAAATAGATATGGGTATTGTATTGAGAGAGTGGTTTCTTGTAACAAAATCGAGCAAGTGATTCTTAGTGGATGTAGCCCAAATTGAGTGAACCACGTTAAATATTGTCTCTTTGTGTTGTGTTATTTTATTCTACATTTTTATTTGAGATCTATAATATTTTATGCATATTAGTTTCTCTTGTTGTGATTATGTGAGGGATTTTTCGCATATTTTATCCCTTATTTCCTATACCCTCGTATAAATATTTTAAAGCATATTGTAAGGTGTGTTATCATTTTCAATGCCTTGGTGAGCCTGGGAAAAGAGATGAAATGCATTTGAGGCCTATTCCTAGTGCAAATCCATTTGATAAATGGGCTATAGACTTTGTGGGTCCTATTTCTCACCACACGTAGAATTGGATCGTGCTACATCATCACTTGCACAAATTATCTTACAAGGTGGGCAGAAGCATCACCTACTAAGGATTATATAGTAGCTAGGTTCTTATGGGAAAATATTCTTACTAGGTATAGATGCCCACTAAGCTTGACAAGTGATAGGGGTACACACTTTCTGAATGAGACAATCAAGATAATATTGGATGAATTTATGATTGTGCACCATAAGACTACACCCTATCATCCTTAGGAAAATGGGACTATTGAGGCCTTCAACAAGATTTTGAGCCAAACATTGACAAAAATTTGTGATGTTGGAAGGAAAGATTGGGATGATAAATTTTATGTCATGCTTTGGGTGTATAGAACAACATATAAGAGGTTGAACAAGGCCACACCCTTTTAGTTGGTGTTTGGCATAGAAGTAATTCTTCCTATGGAATTCATGTTACCTTCTTTATGTATTGTGTGCACTAGAGGTCTAGCCGATGAGAAAGCATTAGAAGAAAGAATTGATAAATTGATATAGTTGGATGAGAGGTGCGCCATAGCACATTGGAGTCAGAAGTAGGAAAATTCTAGGAAGAAGGCATGGCATGACAGGCACATCAAGGACAAAAATCTTGAGATGGGATAGATGGTGCTTCTTTATGACTCTAAGTTTTTGTGCCATCCAGGCAAGCTTAAAGTGCATTGGTTGGGACCGTATGTTATCACTCATATACTTGAATCAGGTGTTTTCATGTTAGAGACACTTGATGGAATACGATTACCTGGTTACTTCAACGGGAGTAGGCTGAAGCCCTACTATAAATAAGTCTTCTTGGTGTTTTTAATAAGGAAGTGTTGTCATTTAGAATAGGTTTTCATTTCTATATTTCCTTAATGTATTTCCTTCTTCATCGCTATGCTTTGTCAATTTAGTTTAGTGTTTTGTGTAATAAGTGTGTTTGTGCATTGGAAGATAATTACCATTTGAATTATTTTTATGCGTAAAGGACTACACATACCATTGGTGTGGGGTGGTTATTCACAACTTGGTATACATGAGAACAAAACTATTGCAGGTGCTAGTTATGTGTGGAAAGGAGTTGTTAGAAATAAGATTGCTCTAAATAGATGACCATAGATGAAGATAAATGAGAAAACAAAGTATAACATGAGGTATGCTGATGAGGGTCATCAATCCTTGCCATTAATAATGTCAATCTGGGTTAGTGTCTGAAGGTTGTATGCATTAAGAGAAGAAGATCTTGGAAAGCAACTCCCTTAAACACAATCTAAACTTGCATAAATTGAAAGCACACATGTTGAAATTTAAATGCACACTTGTAGAAATATAAACACACTTTCATAAAGGAAATCACAATTGTAGGAATAAAACAAACTTACATAAATTGAAATTTCTAAATTGGAAATAAGAAAAATAAAATGAAACACCTACAGGTTTACAAATAAAACTGGATGTTACAATACAAAGAAAAGAACAACACAACAAGATGATAATTATAGAAAAAGAAATAAACACAAACTATTAAAATATAAAATCACAAATATCCAGATCCATATTCTTTAGAATGAGTGGCCAGCTCATTCATTGGAAGAGGATTTAAACCACGCTTCAGATCTTAACTCAAAATTACTGAGAATATTAGAGAGAAAAGAACAGATTCATTTCTTAGTAGTAAAACATTACATATCTAAGTGTGGAAGGTTGCATTTATAATTTATGCATCCAACCAACTCCATATTTTAGGAGACACAATCTAATCTTATCTTTCTTCTTATCCTAACAACTAAGATCTCCATCTCCACAAAATATGGAGAGAGATATTATTGGAGTCAAAGTCTTATCTCACTTATTTTAGGAAGATTTGCTCCCAAATCTTCTCCTTACTTTTCGATAACAAGAATCATAATGATTTTATTCTTCTACATTACTAGAAGGAGGATTTTTCTTAAAATATGATTTTGACCAAATACCTTTCTTGGATTTTCCATTTGACCTTGCTATTTTTAACTGTGGAACTTTTGACGCTTGTCTAATACACTTTTTCCTTGGACTGCAGTTAACTAAAAGTTAGATATATATTCATTTATAAATCCTATTGCAAATATGAATGACAATATTGTTAAAAACATTTCTATGAACAAAATTTTTATCATATTTTCCATTTAACTTTTATGTTTTGTTTATGGAACTTTTAGCGCTCATCTGATACACTTTTCCTCGGACTGTAGCTCACTAAAAGTTAGATCTATCTTCATGGGTAAAACCTATTGCAAATATGAATGATTTTTTTGTTAAACACATTTCTATGAACAAAAACCTCTCTCAGATTTTCCATTTGACTTTTTGTTTCTGTTTATGGAACTTTTAGCACTCGTCTGATACACTTTTCCTTGGATTGTAACTCACTAAAAGTTAGATCTATCTTCATTGGTAAAACCTGTAACAAATCTGAATGAGGTTTTTGTTAAAAACATTTCTATGAACAAAAACCTCTCTCATATTTTCCATTTGAATTTTTATTTCTGTTTATGAAACTTTTAGTTCTCATTAGATACACTTTTTCCTCGGACTGCAGCTCACTAAAAGTTAGATTTCTCTTCATTGGTAAAACCTGTAGCAAATATGAATGAGGTTTATGTTAAACACATTTCTATGAACAAAATATCTCTCATATTTTCCATTTGACTCTCTGATTATTCACACAGTCCCATTTGATGCAAGTTTTGAACTAAATCTGCAAGTTCCGAAACTAACTCTGCGAGTTCGAAACTAACTTTGTGAGTTCCAGAACTAACTTAAAACAGCTATAACTTTTGCATATGATCTCAGATTGAGATGATTTTTTTTTAAATTGCATAATTTTTCGAGAGGAATCTAAATATGAAATCATATTTGATTTTAGATATACCATCCATGATCAATTCCACTTTTCCCAATACTAGCATTATCTTTCTTTTATGGCTTGCATGCACAAGACTTTACATCTTTTCCCAAATAATCAATAGGATTAGTCAAAAAAATAGATAACAAAATATTTCTAAAGAATGAACAAGATATATATCTTATATTCTATCTTAAGCAAACTATAAGTTCCTAGATTATATTTAAATCCACTTTCAAAGGTAACTTGGAAGGACAAAATAATGGTAATTTATGGCCAATTTATGGCCTCATCATATGCAGCATCATGGAGACTACCTGGGAAGGCACGGTGGAGAGGAACTCGAGTGCATGGAAGTGCATCTGAAGAGATATCTATAGCCAAAATGTAGAAAGACATGCTAGAAGGTTATATCTTGGGCATGAATATGTAACGATAGAGATTGTGAAAATGGTCAATTAATGAGAGGATTTTTGGTAGGTGAAATAGCAATAAATGCACTAAATTTTTGAAAATCTATATAAGGATGTGATGCGGGTTCATTTTTACCTTTTCAATCACAAGTATTTGAGCAAGCTAAGTATGAACGAGCCAATCGAATCATGTTGAGGTGTGGAGTGTTGTGAAACCATACGTGGAGAGAAGACAATTATGCGAAAGAGGCTTGCACCCCCATTAGTGAAGGGTTTGAGAAAAGTGGAAGCATTGAGAAGGAGCTAGGGCACACGATTTCAATATAGGGCACACATATTTGAGCTAGGGTTTGAGTTTACTCTCTATAGACAACAAAAGGTGAGATTTTAAAGATGACACTAAAGAAAGCACCTGCAGTAGGCACAAAAGGAAAGAATAAGGTAGAAGATGAAGTTAAAATTTCTCCCGAGAGTAATTTTTCAGAGATGCAGTAATTAGAAGGAGTAATAGTTAGACAAGAGTGGGATTCCCACATCCACATATGTAACATATGTTACTAAAACCACTATACCTCGTAAAATAAGGGATATTTGGATGCTTTGTTGAAGAAGAAGACCAACAAGTGCATGGTGGAGGATATGCCAGTGTATGACGATGTTGGGGAAAAAATCTTTGAAATAGGTAGGATTTTATCAGTTGTATTAGCTCCCATATTTTGGAAAATATGAGCCCTTATACCAACGGTTAATGAGTCAATTCCATGAGAACTTCTTTTATTTTGCGGATGAAGGGTTACGATCACAACAGCCCTAGTTTCAACACTAATAGGATTGAAGGGCATAGGGGTAGACCTTGTTAGTGATCTAACTAATAAAGTAGTGATCATAGAAATAAGGAAGGATTTGGGGTATACCAAGGGTCCATGCAGAATGGACATTGATAAAATGAAGAAGTTTCCTATGGTGTGCAGTAGCCACACATCTGCTAACCAAGTTGAATGACCAAGAGAGATGGTCACAGGTAAACACCATGTGGCTTCACATTGCAAATAAAATGTCTTAGGGAGTAGTATACAACCTAGTAGGCTATATTGCAGACACCATTGTTGAGGAAGCATGCACACAAGAGAAGATAAGTTTTGGCGCTATCCTCCTTTCCCTTGTGTTTTTAGAAATTGGAGTTCCCAGATGGGCCAAAGAACAAGATCTAGGAGTACCCCTTGGAACAGAAGTCCCTCACAAAGGTTTGAGAAATATTTATGTGAAGGATCAATGAGTGGTTCATTTAAGCTAGAGGGAGGAGATTTGGTATGACTTACTTCATGCAGCGTTTGAGGAGGTGTGGCACATTCCTAAATAACTACCTTTAGTGGTGGGAAAGGTAGTACAATTCACGGTGTACCAACACTTCTACATCACATGGTTTGCTATGAGGGATGGGACATGGAGCCCATGGTGAAAACTTCCCTATACCTTCATAATGTGCTACTTCTAGATCTTGGTTCATTGATTTACTGATGCGCGATGTCTTAACATCAACTCACACAAGGTATACTATGACTACCACACCCTCAGGGAAACATATGTGTATCCAAGCTAGACTATCTACATCGAGAGGATCCTCGGATGTCATAAATATGAAGCCGATGTAAAGCTTAGCTATTGGAGAAATTGAGTTGTGCTTGTATACCTTTAGGTTAAGCCTAAGCTAGAGAATAAAAAGTATGTGAAGAATGAGTTCATGCTCCCTGGGCCACCTAAGGGAAAACATACAGTGGATAACATGTCATATCCAAAGCACTGTAGAGACTATAGAGGTGTATGAGGAGGAAGAATAACATGAAGATAGTGGAGGTTTGTATAATAGGGGTTAGAGGCGGCCCACAATAGAGTGCGAGATTGAGCATGTGAATACTCCACCGCATACGGGGAAGGAGACAAGGACTTGGACATGGAAGTAGTCCATGAAGAGTGTTGTTTTAAGAGGGTATTCAGAAGAAAAAGTACCCAAGGTTCATGGACTCTATAGCCTTTAATAAGATCACCATGCCTCTCCCCTAAAGAGGCAACTAAGAATAAGAGGAGAAAGCTAAATCATAATGAGGAGGTGGAAGATTCTACAAAGAGTGTGCCAGAGCCCCAAAGATATCCAAAAGATATGGAGGAGCCCAAAGATGAGGACATGAAGGATGAAGAGGAGGTGCAAAGGAGGCAGAAGAATTAGAGCATGAGAAACCTCATGCGCATGATACTACTGAGGAATTCAAAGGGCTAACTCTAAACCTTGGTGCTCAGAATTCTAAGGGGCCCAGATCAAGGAGAACAAGTGGAAAATATGTTTTGATAATTATGGGATATCTTTGAGGACACAATATGTAGTGCCCACTTTCCTTGGATACTATTCGAATCGATCCTGACACTATTGATCATATTTTGGACATTATTCTGTTTTGATGTAGTATGATGTGTATATGCTAGATCATGGATTCCTATGGACATTATTATGTTTTTCTTAGTATGATGGTTAGATGTTAGACTATGGATTAATATTGATTTGGATTTAGTTATTATGCTTGAGGATCATTGAGACATTATTATTATTATGTGGATGATGATATACTAGTTGACATGGACAGGTTATTGATGTTGATTTTAGACATGTGACATTGATATTATGAATAGCTCTAGTATAGAAATCTATTGGATGATGATATAGTTGCAAATTGAATTTAAATGATAAATGTTAAATTCTTGATAATGTTGTGATTTGGATTTAATAATTGTATGTTGCTTATATCATTTGGATGTTCTGATATGGCCACGAGGCCGAAGGGTATTGTTATTTTGTAGGTTAAAAATCACAATGTCAGGGGACTAGAGACTAACCATATTGGAATTCAGTGTGAAATCAACAAGGTCGCCATGCAATTGTGTTTGAGTTGTATGTTGTGTTTTGTTAGGATTTCCCATGGGGGGATTTCCATTATTGTGACCATGGGGGCATATGTGTGTTTTATTTGTATGTTCCCTTTTCAGTATTGTTGTGTGTATTTTTATTTGTATGGTGTTCCTTCTTTTAATAAATTTTTAATGTGAGAGTCTTATAGTTAAAATTTAATTAAATTAATTAGGATGTGGAATATAAATTAATGTTATTGTCTTGGTTGAAAATGAAATTTGATTTATATATTGTATAACCATATGGTAAATAAATAAATCTTTATGAAAGATTGTAATAAATAAATGTCATAGATATTAATGCATGTGTAAGAGGATGTAAAAGAGTGTGTAAGTTACCTTGTAAGGATGTGTAAAAATTTGTAAGAGTTATAAGGCAGATTTTGGAAGGTCAAACACTCCATCTCTTTTGAAATTCGAAATCTACCTTGGAGGACAAATTTGGAGGCTTGTGGGACAAGTTAAACTTGTCCCACACCTCTCAAAAACCTCCACCAACCATGCCTATGGTCTTGGAGTCAAAATAAATCTATTTTATTATGTTTTGATATGATTTTGTGTAAGAATTGATTGCTATTGTCTTACAAATTTTTAATGCATTCCTTTTGGAGTATGGGCTAAATTGAAGTATGTAAGTGGTTTGTCATTCTCATTTATTGTGATTTATTTGTTGATGTTGATCCTTCTTGGGGGTTGAGGAAAAATGATGTGGCATCCCACTTGGAATCCACATCATCCTTTCCCCACCTTCTCCTTTAAAAATTCAAATTCCTCCTCATTTTGGGGTTGTTGAAACTTTGTTATTGCACTCTTGGGTCAATTTTTTTCTCTTTCCTTTGGAGCTTGCTTTGTGGAAGATCTTGGATTGATTCACATGCTTGTACATTGATATTTTGGGACTTTTTTTTGAGTATCAAAAGAACTACTGTTTTGGAAACAAGTCTCCATTATGGAGAGGTAGGCTCTCACTTTTTTAAAATTGTTGTTTTTCCCTCTTTTAGCATGAAATTTTGAATGTGTTTGTGTTTGAAATTCTTAGAGGGATGGGTAGAATTCTTAGGGAATGGTGTGGAGAGAAGACTATGAGGTTAATCAGAGGAGGGATAAGGGATTTTCCATTGGCACTTGTCTTGAGGAGGGAGTGTTAGTTTAGAATCCACCTAGGAAAAGAATATGCATGCATTTCTTACTTTGGGGGAGGTATAAGTGATAAATTTGGAGGAGGGATAGGGAAGGGTTGAGGAGGGATAAGGTTTATGAGATGGTTATGTTCTTAGTGGTTGTTGTAGTTGGATGTCCAATTTCAACATGGGAGGCATAAGGAGACCTCCATAGCTCTTGCTCTTGTTTGGCTTGCTTTCTCAAGACTTTATGATTTTATGACTATTTTCAAATGCAGTTGAGAACTGTTGTCTTGTTTTGATTTGTGCCTTCATTGATTTTTGTGATATATGAGTGTTGCTTGCATGTGAAAGAAGTCCATGTTGCCATGAGTTGAATTATCATGCTCCATTTCAATATGGTTGGGGCTCGGGGGCCAATGGGGAAAGATGGATTCTATTTTCCCATTGGGTATCTTGGTTGGGTGGAGAGCGTTGCCTTTCCCCCTTCCTTGTTGTGATTAAAAGATAAAAGATGAAGAAATCAGCCTGTTGCTGTTTGGAGCTTGGAGAAATCAGTTTGACAGTCATTCCCTTTTGAGCAAGTTCATTGTAACCTTCCCACTTTGAAGTGGATGATTTGTATTGTTAATTGTAATGAGAAGACATCTTGTATTGAAATTAAAAGGTTGAAAGTGATAAGTGAATTGTAAAGAATTATTATTCCATACTGTGTTTTGAGAAGAATGTGAAAGAAAGAAATATGTATTGTGCATTGTAACTTGAAATTCAAAGAAAGAGATAAACTGTTGAATTATTGTTGGAAATCAAATAAAGAATTACATTCCTTTCTCAAAATTTCATTGTTGTATTAGATCCGAGTTGCTGTTGTGAAATGAAAACTCTGTTTTGAAAGAGATTAAGAAATAGCATTGCCAGTAAATGTACTGTGTTTGAAATCAAAACTAGAGTTTAAACTTTGCATATGAACTGTCAATTAATTGTTCGAATCAATTGAATGTCTTAGATAAGATTTGAAATGCCTCCCCATATTTGGAAGATGCAAATTGGTTAATAAACTTGTTAGCAAATGATCTCTATTTCTTTCTTTAATTCTGGCAATGAATTTCATCAAAAATGTACAGTTCAGATTTTTAGTTAAAATTGAGAAAGGAAACAAAGTATTTTAGATGTATTAGGTCCTATTGAACCCACATTGAACTTCATATTTAAGAAAATATCTCAAAAACTCTATCAAATCCAATTTTAACTTCACAATCCAACTTACTGTCAAAAAATGTAAAATTTACCAAATGCAACCCAATATCCAAATTGGACCTTGAAAATATACTTAAACTTACCCAAGACCATTTCCCAATGCTCAATTTACATGCTCAGAAGAAGAAATATCAAAATTGAATCAAATCTTATAAGTTGAAAATTGCCAGTTTTAAAATTATAAACCCTGCAGATCGATTTCTTAAAATTAACCCTCGAAACTTCACCAAATTTCAAAATTGATGATTTTTGTGCAAAGAGGACTCGAGATATTTCTGGAAATTCCTCATTTTCCTAAAATGGAGCTTCCTATCAAAATTTATGGCCATTTGAAGTTTTACTTCAAAATGGCCATCCCAAACCAAAAATGAAATAATTCAACCTTAGAAAAATTTAAATTTTGAACTTTCGAAAAATTTCTTAAAAAGTTTCGTGGCCCCACCACCCTCTCATCCTATCAAAATTTACCATGTGGCACCTTGAGGGGTGGACCCTTAATAAAACTTAACATTTTGAAAAAAATCCTTGGGAAAATTTTCCCAATTTTCCCCGCAACCCCGCGGCCCCCAACCAATCACATGCTGACACGTGGCGGGGGGTGCATGGATCAAAATGGAAAACTTAACCATTTTTTCCTTTGGAAAATTTTCACTTTTCTCCTGCAACCCCATGCCCCACACCAATCATGTGCTGACATGTGGCAGGGAGGGCCCACGGATTTAGAATTGAAAACTTAACATTTTACACTTTTGGAAAAATTTCACTTTTTCCTCCGCCGACCCACATCCCCATAGCCAATAGGGTGTTGACATGTGTCCCCATGGGTGCATGGGTCTACATAATTCTTTTAACCTTTTAACCCCTTGGGTGAAAAATCAAAATTTTCTCTGCCAGCCCATGGCCAATCACAAAGCGCCACGTGGCCATTTGGGCAAGCATGAGGCACGAAGGAAAATTTTCCTTCGAAAAATTGAAAACTTGGTTTTGGGAAAAATTTCATGTTTTACCCTGCGACCCGCTAGCCTGAGACCAAGCACATGATGACACATGGAATTTGGGGCGTCGGTGGTGGCGCAAAGGCATTTTCTCCTTAACCCCGCAGACTTCTAAGGGAAAATTTTCCCCTAAAACTCCGCCCGGCCATAACTTGAGTTTTACAAGGAGTTAGGAGGAATTATTTATATGGTTGGAAAGGTGAGAAAATTTCCTATCCAATAAACCTAGTTTAAGAAATTTTTGATAAATCTAAGTGTGTGAAAAATCTAGTTGAAGTTCAGGGCTTGTTAGAGAGTAGGCCTTGGGATAAATTTCTCCCTGAACCTTAGTAAAACTTGTAACCTCAAAATTGGAACCTTGTAAACTTGTTATAAGATAAAAATGGAAATCTTTTGTTTGGTTAGTCGAATGCTGTTTGGAACCTATTTAGTTTCAACTAGTGTCTTACAACTTAGTTATAGACTCTTCTTATCAAAAAAAATTATTCCATAATTTTCCTAGTTTGTTTCTTGGTCTCAAGTGGTAGTTGAAGCGGGCATTACACAAGAAAAATTTTCCATGCCCATTTTCAAAGCACAGTGGACCTGAAGGATTTATATGAGTTGGAGTTGATGGAACCAGACATGGCCACTACATGTGTAAGGAAAAAATTGTCCTAGTCCATGCATACTCACATGGACGAGCCATATTTTGATGTATGCGAGGAGTCTTGTGTGTCAAGAAGAGTGAAGAAGGCACCTCAGAGTAGGCACATGACTATAAATACCACTCTCATGTCTAATTAGTAAGTGAGCAATGCCTTAGTTAAGGTATCTACAGAGGTGGCACAAAGGAACATAGATAAGGCTACCACTATTAGAGTGCCACAAGAAGATAACAAGGAAAAAGCTGTAGAAATGGTGTGTCCAAAAGGAGAGAAGGATCTAGAGAAGAAAAATAATAAAACCTTCATTAGCATGGTAGAAGAAATTGGTGACTAGTTCCTAAAAGTAAGACCGTACCTCGAGTCTAAGGTACCGAAATGTTTCCATCGGTTATGCATTACATGCACACATTAGTTTATTTGGTGCTTGAGGATGGACCACTTCGGATGCCAATACTAAAGGATCCTGAATAGGAAGCAGAGAGAGAAAAGGCCTCCGTAGTGAGGAAAATTTCAAGTTACGAGGCCTTACTCCAAACTTTACAAGATGAGATGAAGAAATTAGATCAAGCTCTGAACATATGTGTAACACCATAAGCGCATGACCAGGATCAGAACTATAGTAGAAGATAATGAATTTTTGGAGGAAATGAATAATGAGACTTTAGGGAACGCAGAGAGATTGGAATTAGTAAAGAAAAAGTGTGAAGCCCTTGCAGCAAAGCACAAAACCTACATAAGGAGAGGCTGGATGAGCTTGGAAATCTCATAGTGCAAAAGATCGATCTTCTGGAGGGAAGGATTTCTAATATGGCCAACGTTTTCCTAGTATTGTAGAATGAAAAGGGTGAGATAACATAGGAAAAGTTGGAATCCATCACCACATACGTTCCATAGAAGGCACAAACCACATTGGATGACTGGAAAAATTTGGAGGCTAAGATTAAAACAAAATATCTAGAGTTGATCCTCCCAATTAAAGTAGAGGGTGCTGCAGAATAGAAGTTTATCCTTTTGTACAAGTAATTCTTTACATTATTTCCATTCTTATTCTTTATTCTTTGGGAACATCAAGTATGAACCCAATTTCCAAGATGACAACGTAGTTTAGTGTGGGATAATGTTGAGTAGACATAAGTATGAAACTAAGGAGAGGACACACGGAAGATTCATGTGCGGGAACAAGGTGCATTTGAAGGCATGAAAGGAAAGAGAAGGAAACGCACGCTAGGAAAAGATGATTTTGGGACTTAGCCATTTTCATGGTTATGAGCTATTTTTGGAGATAGCGTGTAGAGCACACATCGAGATGGAGACTACACAACACACAACTACTATTTTGGAATGATCATTTGATGAGTGCCATGCACAAGTTGAAGATAATAATAGGATTACTACTGCCAGTTAACTATAGGAGATCTATTATTAGCGCACTTGCATGTGTGCCTATTATTGTAAAGGTGCATGGATATTTTCAGCATGCAACCTATTTTGGGAAATGCGTAAGCGCACCCTTAAAAATATGGATTGAACTATGTAGTTTGATATACAGAGACACATAATTATTTTAGATTTATGTTTTTGGATCTAAGACCTACATAGCTTATGGTAATGTTATATAAGGAGCTTCTATGTTTTACAGTATTAATATAATGGAGTTTATTTGATGGATAATGGTGTGAAACATAATTGTAGCCATTTCTTGTATGTTTAATCCATTGTTATTATTTAATTCTTGATTCTTAAAGATGTAGATCTAGTTATGCTATGTGGAATGTTTATATTATTTGTGGATCTAAATCCATTATATCTTCATCATATTAACATCTTGCACAAGCAACACTAAGGAAGCGCCTGGTACCTTTACATGCTTGGTGAGCACGCAGCTCATCTGGGTGATGTGTCAGTGTGCCTGGGTTATTCAGGGTAGATTCTAAGCTGCATCAAGGTATGGCTAATCCAATCTATAGTGTTGATCAATAGTTAAATATTTGATAGCAATCTAACCTAAGGTTAAAAATACTAGTGCAATTATAAACATCAATATTAAAAGGGAATACAATATGAATTTAAGGGTAGATTTGTTTAATAAAGTAAAGGGTGTATATGTCATATGTAATGAAATGATTTTAATCTATTCAAAGACTTAGGAAACTAAGTTCATTATTAGTATCAACTTTAATGGTTTAAAAATCTTCCTTGGTGACAGTGTGGAATTATCTAGATGATATTATTCAATGGTCCATAATACACAATAAACTAATCCACCTTGGATGAGAATGAGTATAAAAGAAGAGTGAGTCTAGTAATATTAGAAATAAAGTAAACTTTGGGGAAATAGGAAATTAACTCATCTTGGTAAATGATTTGATACCTATAAAGAATTAAAGGTCACTTAAAAGATATTATCTTTCTTCATAAAGAAAAACCATTGTCTTATAAGTTGAGATCATCTCTAGCCTAAATTAAGATATGAGTACAATCCTAAAAAATATGGATGTAACTTTGAATAAGGGATTTATAATCAAGTCAAACTATGGTAGGTCTTAAAATACTATTAAGACTATATGAACCTTTACTAAGGGTTTAACACCCTCCTTCTATCAAAATGTTTAGAATGTATGAATGGGACAATGAGGTGATAATCACTTTGTGACCTTACCTTTTAATCCAAGGTAATTAAAAGCATAAACTAATACTCGTTAAGTAGTGAATTAAACATGAGGGTTATGAACCTTGATGGAACTACTTCATCAATGCACGATGTAGGATACCTACGAGTAGCCCATCGATTGCTTAATGCAGTACCATATTAAGAAGTGAATTAACCTCCATCGGGTAACAAATAGCGTAGGCATTGGGGTTCCTTAAACTTGCGTAGTTGAACTCGTTAGGAAATAAGTGAGTCTTAATAGGTTCACCTACTTAATTTTAATGAATCTAGATAACTATGATGAGATGATGGTGAGGTGATGGGAAGACAAGTTTAGATGCTATGTGCACTCATCTATACTAAGCATACATAGTACAGCTTAAAAAAATTGGCCAAAGTAATGTGCTTTCGGGTACATTTTCTAATCACTGTGATTCCTCAAATCCTGAAGTGTAGGATACATGATGGAGTTTACTAAGTGGACTCTAGGTAGACACTAGAGGATCAGTCACAAGATCTCACATCCGAAGTGCACGGTAAAACTAGCGAGGCTAATTATGAACATTCAAATGAATGTTAAGGGTGATTGTGGAGATCAGGGATATTTAACCCTTACAACTACACAAGGTTTATCACTATGTTATAGGATGGATTAAATTACTAAGACATGCTGCATAAACTAGTTTTAGCTAGTTACCTAATTTAATTATGCAAGAGGAATGTCTACTCATTACTAAATTAATTTGACTTGTTGCATTAACTAGCTATAGCTAGTAATCTAATTTGTAAATGCAAAGGAATGTCTAAATGTTGTTATAAAAAATTTCCTACTAATTTGGGTGTCAAATTTTAGGTTGTTACAACACTCCCACACCAAATCAAACCAATCCTATCAAGCCACTTGAGGAGAAGCATAGATGATATATATGAGCTTAAGGAGTGAAAGGAGGTTAAATATCACATAGAGGAATTGAGATACGAGACATCAAATATATCACAAAGTCAAATGTTTTGAAATGCATGGAATAGTGTAAGGAGTTTACGGAGATCGTGAAGACTAGTTCATAAAGAAAGCAGAGCTATTAAAATCTCATGGATTGAATCTTGTGGTGGATATTGTGGTGGAGTTCATAGCAGATCTCATAGAATATCTCATTTACATTGCAAATATCTCATAGATACAATGTTCGAGGTGGAATGCATGGATAAGTAAAAGAATCTTGTGGAGAAGAGTTCATGACAGAAATAATGAAGCAAACTTTGTGGAGGTAGTACAAAGATCTCATAAGAGACAAGACATTTATTTTCTCGAGTCACTTGATGCAAATATAAAGAATGGAAATGACTTGCTACAAATCCCATCAAGGCATTATTTTCATTTCAGCCAGAGATTTGAATCATTGAACAATAATATTGAGGTAAAGTACCGAATGATCTTGTAATAACTTGAACCAACGTATCGATTAAATTTTGGATCTAAAAAAGTTGTCAAGAGGTCAAAGATTATCAACTAACATAGTTTCGGAGAGTCATCGATAATCTAGAGAGCTACTAGTAAACATAGATACCAAATAGTTTGTTGAGGTCTAAAGAAAGAGAGCTACCAGTCAACATGAAGACCAGAGAGTATATCAACATCATTTCTAGGATCCACAGAGCTCTTGAAGGATGACAGAGAGTCATAGATATCATATTACACTGACATCATCATCTCTAAGGTTGGAGTTCCATTATAGTGACATGGTACCACCATTCAAGAGAGGGTACACCATTATTATTGGTCAAGGAGATATAATACATCGATATAAAAAATGTCGAGTTTAAGCTAGGTTAATTGACATTGCTGACCATAAGCAGTATTTTGATGTAAAATTTTATTTCTACATTTATTATATATCGGATCATCTTTTGAATGGACCTAAAGACATATTCCATTTTGGGACAAACTTTTTATCATCCTAGTGTTTACTTTTTTTGTGATTTGTGGTTTTATTTCCATTTTGTGTGTTTGTAATTAATTTTAACTCATAATCAAGTAACTAGGAAAAATTTAAGCTATCTAGGGAAATAGGAAAAATTGAGTCTATTTTTATGACCCTTGTTTTTAGATCGAGTAAATAGTTATTATCTATTTCTAACTTTGAATTGATGTTATGATTTTTGACAGTGTGTTATTTATGAGGGGTGGGTCCATCCCAAATTATTCATTGACCATACTAACATAATTTTACAGGTTGCACATTTGGATTAAAATGATAGCTGAAATATGAGCTTAAAGTTGTTATAGCATGTAGATGTGAAAATTTTATGAAATAAGAAATGTATCTTATTTGAGTATATGTACATATTGTATAAAATGAATAAATAAAATTTATTCATATTATGTATGTTTGGTAATTAATAAGATGAATACATTTTACATTCTACATTAAATTTCAATTACATTGAAGAATGTGTACTTGGCTAGTATGATGTTTTCTTGTACTTTACAAAATTAAATGGTATTAAACTTAAAATCTTAAACTATTGAAAACTAAATGATTTCCCTAAACCATTTTGTCTGATCCTACTCTCATTCAACCATGGTGGTTGAGTGAATAGCTAAAAATAGTCCCCTTTATATTGAATCTGGACCTCAAAAGGTATAGTACTTAGTATTCTCATGTGAGTGATCTTATTGAACCCTATGCAAGAGTGTGTGTCTATCAAATAATAAGGAATGTTTTTGGTTTTAGCATATGTTATTTTCATATAAGAATACATATGTGTTCCCTAGTGTTGACCCAATAGTTGGTTATGGACCTTCTGTATTGGATTAAATTCATCCTTACACCCTTTAAGTTTGATTTGAATAAACTAAATGTAAGACATTTTAACGAGTTTTTGTGGTTAGAGTTATGGAATCTATAATCTATGTAAACCACTAAAATTTCATCCAACATGATAATTTTGGAAATGGAAAGTGTTAATTAGAATTGAGACAATGAAATATCGTTAATTGTACAAGGCTTTGTGAAATGGGTATGTGTTATGTGCCTAGTTTTGACCCTATGGCGGGTTTTACATGTCATGAATAAAAAGTGAATGGTCATTTTTTTACATCACATAACAATTAAGTAGTATGTTAAATCCATAGTTATCTCACCTTTCCTCTTAATGAATAAAAATATTATATTAATGTGAAAAGTTTTGGTAGAATAATATTTTTGTGATAACATTAATTTTGATCTCATGGTGAGGTTCAAGTGATATAACTATAACACAACTCAATCTTAATACCTTTTAAGAGTTTAATTGTGGATAAAACCTCGTAATTGACTTCAATTATCAATTTGTGTTTAGAAAAGTGTCGTAGAAGGAGTTAATAGGAGACTTGAAGTTGTACTTTTAAAACTTGACATTTAAACCCCATTGTCACCATTAGAAGTATAATGAATGTTTCACATAGAAGTGTGTGTTTTGGTAACATAATCCCAACTAATAATTCAATCACGAAATTGAACGAGGTAAGGAATCAAAATATATATAATAATGAGGTATACATTTTATGATTAAATTCTTTAATGAAATAAGATGTATGCAATGTGAAATGGGAACATATGTGTTTGTATACACCAATGTAGTATGATCAAGAATGTAAAACACGAAGTCTTCTACCACTATCAAATGGTGCCTAACACGACGTTTTTTAAAGCAACTTAAAGGGAACTTTTCCTTGTCTCTTATAATAGATGGTCAGCCATATATTGTTTAATAACAGTTAAATGACACTTTCCCGTGTTGGGACATGTCTCTTGGGAACATAAATTCCCTAATCATAATGAGTGTTATGTGATTCATGTGAAACTTTAAATGATATCAAAATGATTAAAATGACATAACTTATTGTAACAAAGATGAAAGTAATAGGATTGTATCCTTGGTGACCAATTATTTTTAATAAAATGGGAAACTTGCAATTTGGAGACACGAGCATATGTTTCATACACATAAACATTTTTTTAATAAATGATGCTAAATGAATAAATTTAACAAAAGGTAAATTTGAACTAGATAACCGATGTACATTGTGGGTAAGCCCTTTCTTCTTATTCCTTCATGATTTCATTTATTATATTGTGTTGTGCTTGTTTGAGTGAATGTGGTATTATTATTGTTGTCTCATTCATGAGAATGTACGTGCTTATGTATTTTATTTATCTTTTAACCAATGCTAATTTTAAAATGAGAAATTTTTTAATAAGATGTAAATTGAGAAATATACGTATGTGATGATCAAAAACCTTACTCTACAACTTCCTTATGGTTATGATTATTGTTTTGTTTCACTCTTTTGGAGCCAATGTGAAATTGTTTTATTTTCATTTTTCTTGTGTGGATGTATGAATGTATGGGGGTGGGGTACATCATTGTTTATGGAGGGATAAGTGTGATGTTAGTGAAGGGAGGAATAAGGATTTATTTGTTCATATGGAGGAACCAACGAGATTCGTGTCTAGCCTTAGTTGAGTGATAATCTTTCTCTTAAGTTGAGGGATAAGTGTATATTTGGTTTTTTTATTTTATGATTATTTGGAGGAACCAAAGGCTAGCCAGTATTTCCTAGTAGAGTGATAACTATTAGTTGTAATGATGATCCCTCCCTTTGCAAGTCTTATAAGAAGGCTTGATAATGTGACTTATATTATTAATGAAATGTCATTTTCCACTTGCGTCATTCTTAATGATATTTATTACACTTTGGTTTCTCATTGGAGAACATGTTCATTTATTTTATGGTGGTTGTATCTTTCATACATGGGTATGTTTATGTATGTATGTTGGGGACTTGTATTGCCATGGTTGAGGGATAAGTGTTATTATGGTGTATGGGTTTGCTTATTTTTGGAGGAAACAAAGGTTGGAGAGACTAGCCTTAGTGGAGGGATAATTACATAGGGATAACTATGTTTTCATGTGTGGTTCCATGAATTCTTTTGAGGAACCAAATTATAGTCTTCCTTCCTTAGTGGAGGGATTAGTGGAAGTAATGACACCATTTCCCCTTGACAAGATAATGAATGGCTTGGTTGTATTATACATTTTCATTTGTGTTGATTTTTTGGCATCACCTTCTCCTTATCTTCGAGATGCATGCAAAGTGATGCATTTCATGTATGGATTAGGCATTTTTTTGTTGTTATGTGGTGTAGTTCCCACTTCCCTTTGGCACCTTTTATTACTGATCATGATACTGTAGACTATATGACAGACATTTTAATAGTTTTGATTTAGTATGGTGTTAGATGTCAGATCCTAGATTATTATGAATCTAATTACATATAATGCCTAGTGATTATTAGAGACACTCACATGTGGATGATGATATACTATTGACATGGATGTTTAGTGGAAGTTATTCAGACATGTGATTTTGGAGATTATGAATAAACCTAGAAAAGGAAAATTATTTGATGATGACATAGTTGTCGATATAAATTGTAAATGATTTCGTTGATTGCCTTGATGATTGTCGTGATTCATATGTATAGATGATTTCATGATTATATTATATATTCATTTTGGACATTCTGATATGGCCATGAGGCCGAAGGAGTTATTTGTGTTTTACAGGTTTAAAAATATCACAACAAAACATTGGGGGATCGGAGACCAACCAAAATGGAATTCTAGGTGAATTCAACACGGTCACCATGGAAACTTGTTTTATTGTGTTGTGTGTTGTTTGTTAGAGATTCCCATGGGGGAATCATCTTTATATGTGACCATGGGTTTGTGTATTTTATTAATGTGTTTCTTTTATTTATTGTTGTATGTATTTTATTAGTAATGTGTTCCTTCTTTTATTTAATTAAAATTGTGTTAGATTTATGTGAGAATCATTTGATTAAAATTTAAATAAATTAAATTGGGATATGGGAAAGTAATTATAAGAGTTTTTGGCTGTTTGTATTTAATTTGTAAGAGATGTGTAAGAGCTTGTGTAAGTCAGTTTTGGAGTATGAAATACTCCACCTCCATGACAAATTCGAATTTGTCCTTGGGAGCTGTTTTTGGAGGCTTGTGGGACAAGTAAAACTTGTCCCATGCCTCTAAATTTATGTTACCAACCATACTTATGGTTGGGGAAGTGATTGGTGACTTTTATAATGCATTTTATTCATCTTGTGCATGTTTTTAATTGCACTTTCTTACATTTCATTTATTTTGTTGTCCCTTGAGGTGTGGGCTCTTTTGTGTGTGCAAGTAACTTGTCATTTTTCACCCACCTCTTTATTGTGCTTGGGAGAATGAAATCTTGTCTTTTGTGTTTGAAATTGAGGATGTTTGAGGTGGCATCCTACATGGATCCACATCATCCTCTTCCTTCCCTCTTCTATATAATTCCAACTCTCTTCTTGTTTTGGGGTTGTTGAAACATTTGGTATGCAAGCTTGGGGTGCATTTTTCTTATGATTGGAGCTCTTACTTTGGAGAAGCTTTGGAAAAGATGGTTGCTTGGTTGTTGAATGATTTTTACAAACTCCCTTGGGGCGCATTTTTGTTGTTTGGAGCTCTTGTGGATTGTGGAGGAATTTGGAGATAACTTCTTACTTGAGATTGTTGTTTTGGACTGTGTTCTTGGCTTTGAGAGCTTGCTATTGGAAACAAAAGCTACCATGGAAAGGTAGGTGTTTATTTCTTTCTTATTGCTATTATTTTCTTATTGTGTTGTGTGTATGGTGCATGCATTGTTTTATTTGTTGGTTGGTTTGGTAGACTGCCTTAGGAATGGTGTAGGAGAAGGCTATGGGGAATTTTTATGGGGGCATAAGGGAAATGCCATGGGCATCATAATTTTGTGGAGGGAGTTTTGGGTTTGGGATCCACCATGGAAAAGAAATAGCTTGCATTTCTTACTTTTTTTTTGGGGGTGCATAAGGAGGGGTTGGGAGGCATAAGGTTTATGGGATATGATATGTTAGCTGGTTGGGTGTATGGTGCATGCATTGTTTTATTTGTTAGCTAGTTGGGTAGACTACCTTAGGAATGGTGTAGGAGAAGGCTATGGGGAATTCTTGTTGGGGGGCATAAGGGAAATGCCATGGGCATCATAATTTTGTGGAGGGAGTTTTGGGTTTGGGATCCACCATGGAAAATAAATAGCTTGCATTTATTACTTGTGGGGGCATAAGGGAAAATTGTGGGGGCATAAGGAGGGGTTGGGAGGCATAAGGTTTATGGGATATGATATGTTATATTGGCGGTATGATTATAGGTGGATGCCCAATTCCCAATTGGGAGGCATAAGTAGCTTCCCCCATAGTCCTTGCTCCTTTGGCTTGCAAGATCAAGCCTGAGTTCTACTTTGAAATGTTGTTGAATGCAGTTGTGAACTATTGTTTGCTTTTGGTGTTGCATTGTGTTTTTAAAAAAAAATGTGTGTGTGAAAGAATGTTGTGTTGTGGAAGCCAGTTGTTGCCATGGTTGAATTGCATCTTTATTGTATCTTGGTTAGGGCTCGGGGGCCAATGATGAAGGAAGGATTCTCCTTTCATTGGATGTCTTGGTTGGGTGGAGAGTGTTTCCTTTCCCCTCTTTTGTTGTGATCAACTTGGAGAAAAGAGAAAATGAGCATGTTGTTGTTTTGAGCAAGAGGAATATACAGTTTGACAGTCCCTTCTTGTGAGAAAGTTTATTGAAATCCTTTCCCACTTTGAAGTGGATGATTTGTATAATTATTGTAAATGAGAAGATACTTGTATTGATGATGAAAGACTGAAATTGAAGTGAGAAATGTAAAGAGTTATATCCCATTCTCTGTTTTGAAAAGGAATGTGAAAGAATGTTACATGTATTGTATATTGTATTTTGAAGTTAAAAGAAAGGAATAAGTTGTAAAGTTGTTGTTAGAAATCAATAAAGGAATACTCTACTTTCTCAAACTCACATTGTTGCTTTGGAATTGAATTTCTATTGTAAATGTAATCTTTGTTTAATTGCAAGAAGAGGAAACACGTAGGTGGGAACTATATTGTATTGTTTCTCTTTAAAATATATTAAATTTGAAATCAGAACTTGTAATTTAACATGGAAATAAATTTTTTAGAATCAACTGAATGTGATGGATTAGTTTAGGAAGTAAATACCATACCTATATGATAAAAATGAATGAATAACTCCTTCAATGAAACTGATCTCTGGCATTGTGTATAATTTTTAAACTGGTAAAAGGAATGCAATCAAATTATACAGTCCAGACCTGCACTTGGTAATCAACTTTAAAATGTTACAAATTAGTATGCCAAGACGATAAGGAATTCAAATTGACAAAGGAAACTTAAGAAGATAAAGTGTACATTGCAAAAATTGAGCTTAATCTCTTCCTCAACCATATCCTGTCATTTGTTGGACAAATGCAATTTCGAATCAATTGAACAAATTAACTTTCCTAAAACACTCTAAACCCTCCCTAGATCAATCCTCCATGTCTGTTTGACATGTTGAGTGAAGGAGGAGACCAAATTTAATCAATTTGAAAAGTTTGAAAACTGCCAGTTCACTAATTATAGCCTGCAGATCCTTTTTGCAAAATTGACCCTTAAAAACTTATCAAAAAGTAAAATTTATGCTTCCTATGCAAAGAGGGCATTGAGATCTTTCCAAAAAGTCCTCGTTTTCCCAAAACTAAGCTTTCTAGCTCAAGTTATGGCACTTTGAAGTTTTTGTGCCTTGGCAGGAAAATGTGGGAAAATTTTCCCTAGCAGGCCCGCAACCCAAAAATTTCCCGTCGTTTTGCCTTAGAAAAGTTTTGTTTGAAAATTTTGACTTGGGAAAATTTTCACTTTTTCCTCCACCGGCCTACAACCAATCAGAGGGTGCCACGTGTCCTCTTGGGGCTATGGTGGAGGTGCGGTTCCTTTTTTGCCCTTAGCCTTTTTGAAAATTTTGGGGAAAAATTTTCATTTTAGCCCCGCCGGCCCGCAGCCAATAAGAACGTGCCACATGGCACCTTGGGGTGGAAGTGAGGGGGCAGACCCTTTGTCTTTTTTCAGTTTTGGCCTTTGGAAAAATTTAAATTTTCCCCATGTGGCTCTACTTTCCTGACCTTGCCATGGGATCTTTTCCCTTCCGTAGGCGCGTGGACCCCGGCCATTTTGTTTCTCTTTTTCCCCTTTGGCGAAAATCACCAACCTCTCCCCGCCACTCTGTGCCCCTTCTTCTCCCTTCTCTTGCAACAAACCATGGAGTGCCATGTGTCCCCAAGAGGACCCATGGGTGTAAGAGCATTGTTTGGTTTTTCCTCTTCCATGGGCGATGTGCCCCAAATCCTTCCGTCACTCCGCCCTTCCCTTCCTTGTTTCCGGTGATGACTCAGAGGCTGCCACATGTCCTGGAGGACCCGCAGAGGCATGGGTGCAATTGGGAAATTTCTCCCACACAAGGAAAATTTCCTTAAGCTACCCCACAACCCACCAACCCACCAAAAGGTTTCCCCCTCCTCTTGACATGTGTCCCCTTGGGGAAAATTTGACCTAAAAACTTTGCCCGCTCATATCTTGAGTTCTGTAAGGAGTTAGGAGGACTTCTTTATATCACCAGAAAGGTGAGAAAATTTCCTATCCATTGGGAATGGTTTAGGGAAATTTTGGAAGCATTAAGTATGAGAAAAATCAAGTTGAAACTCTGATCTGTTAGAGAGTGGGTATGGGAGTAAAATTGCTCCCTGAACCTAACTGAAACTTCTAGCCCTAAGTTTTGGACCTTGTGACCTCTGAGAATTGTTTATAAAAGAGAAGTTTGTTCTGGTGGATTTGAGTTGCTCTAGAACCCATTAGTGGTAGTTTTTTCCTTGTAACCTAGTTGTAGACTCTCTCAATCAAGCTCTGGGAGTGGGTTAGTGAGACCTTACTCTGTTGTTTTAAATATGTATTCCCTTCCTCACTGTAATTAAATCCTGCTCTTGAATTAAATACCTTGGGTATTTAATTGTTTGGGTCCCTTAACCCTAAATTTTATTCAGGGACTATTTAGCTAAAAGGTCATTGTAATCGGTGATTAATTTAATCCCTAGGGAGATTTGAGCTAGGTGTGGACCTATTACATTTATTGCTTTATAATGTGAAATCAGTAATTATTATAATGGGATAAGTTATCAGTTGAATTTAACTGTCTGTGAGACTTTGGTCGTTAACTCCTAATCAAAAAAATAATATTCCATAATTTTCTAACTAAACCTAGGTTGTTCATGGGTCTCAAGTGGGTTGTTTTAACTAGGCATCACATGTGGGCCCAAATGTTTTTGATAAGAGAGAAAAACATTACATGTGTTTTGGTCGTGTGTTACTAGTGAGGGTGTTACATAATATTGTATCATGTCATATCACATTTATTTAGGTTTTCATATACTTAATATGTCATCCTTGGTGATTTTCATAGCATAGTAAGGTATATATAGGAGTTAGTAACTAGTAGATAATTTTCATATTAAACACTTGAGTCTTATTGTATGGTTTGAAGGTTTCCCCTCAAATGGATAAGTCATTATACTTGCAATTGTGATCATTTATCTATATTTTTGTGTTATTAGGTGCTCTCTTACTATTGATATTCAAATATATCTAACTAATTTCATTACAATTGCTATCGAACTTCAATTTGAGCCAAAATAAGGTCAAAACCCTATTTTTTATTCAACTATATATCACGATTTATTTCAAACTTCTCTACTAGATTTTTACATAGCTTAATACATCACTCAAGTAAGATTCTCCTAAAATTTTAGGAATTTTTGATTTATTTTTCAAACGTCATCAGCATTTTAGTGTTTTTCATAAATTCACTCCATATGACATAATTTTAGGAATTTTCCCAAAAATTACATTTTTAAAAATCTTTCCAACATTTACTTAGGGTTTGTTACCCATATTTTGTCTTACTCTATTTATATTCTTCTCGATAACAAACCCTAACTCCCTACCCTAAGCTAAAACTCTAAATCCAAAACAAAATGATGACAAGACCCTAAACGGGAGGAACAGAAACGGCAACACTAATCCAAAGAAGAATACTCAAGATATGGATTCACGACTTAATGAATCCTCAAACTAACATTTTCCAAAATGGATCATGGAATGAGTCAACTTGAGTATGATGTTTGTAATATACAATCAGCTATGGTGATAAAATAAGCCTTAGATAACAACTTGAACAAAATGAAATTAGAACTCATCATATCCATTTATAGTCTAAAACAAAACCCACAACCTACTAACTCCTAACCAGGTGAAATAGATCCTCCCATTAATCAATTTTCCAACTCAAAATAGCCACATCACTCATCATATTCTAATTTAGGGGGTATAAACATGATATGAATTTTTTTGGTAAGGACCCAATCATATGGCTCAACGAAACAAAGATTTTTAGGTACATTAAATTCAGGGTGAATAGAAAGTGGTATTGGCATCCTAATATCTAGAAATAGAGTAGATTATTTAGTATAGATGGATGTGTGAGTAGAAGAAAACTAAGGTTCTTCATTATACCTAGTAAATTTGCATATATGAACTCTAGCTACACTATAGTAACATTGTCACAAAAAAACCATTTTAGATAGATAGAAAGTTTGTGACAAATAGGTATACTCAAGGTTAAGCGGTTCTAAAATATACCCTCACTTTGGACTCAAGGATTACACCTAAATTGATTTTTTCCTACTTATTCCAATTTGATATCAAAACCTATGATAGTTTCTCATCAAGTAGAGGAAATATATATATTCAAATGAAGGGCTCTCACTACTCATAAAGAGTGAGTGATTCCAACACAATCATTTCACCAACCTACTTGATTTATTTCTCAAAAATTGAGGAGAAACAAGAAAAGGTTCTATGTTGCAATTGTGATATCAAATGGATCAAGGGATGCAAATAGAGAATAAATTATTCCGCATTGAGGGCCCCAATGAAGAAGAAGAGGATGAAGTAGCTGGTGAAGAGGAAGAGATGTTAGATATAAAGGTTGAAAAATCATAGGAAAATATATCTTACCATACAATATCAGGAATTAACACCCCACAAACCCTTATGCTTATCAGCTTCATGAACAAACAAAGGGTGAAATTATTTATTCACTCTAGTAGTACTCACAATTTCATCAATCGTAAGTGGGAATTACACTTAAATTATTTTGTTTACCGAGCCCCAAAGTTTAAATTCATGGTTGTATATGGAGGTAAAGTTATTAGTTTATGAAATATCCATAAGATTAAGTTATTCATGGGATATTACTTGTTACAGGATCCCATATATGTCATTTTAATTGGGGCACAAAAATTGCATTAGGGGTCCAATGGTTTACTACCTTGGTAACTATTGAGATGAGCTTCCAGAATTTGTTCTTGGGGTTCCATTTTGAAGGGAGGACTTTTGAGTTAATGTAGGATGAAGTAAAAATATCAACATTTGGTAAGTTCTCATAAAATACAAAGTATTATTATTAAGGGTGTTGATGGGTTTGTGGAAAAACAATTTTCACTAGAAGTGCAACTATCAAAAGGTCATATATCATTGGATCTACGATAAATTATTAATGAGCACTCAATTTTTTTTAGGATAGTTTTAAATGGTTACCTCTCAAAATATATCATGGTCATTCTATTCAACTAGTATCGGGAATCCAATAACCCAATATTTGAACTTATTAGTACAACTATTTATAGAAGAGTGAGATTGAAAATATGGTACAAGAGATATTAGAGGAAGGTATTATTCACCATAGTTAGAGTGCTTACTCTTCTCTAGTGGTGATGGTATGTAAAAGGGATGAATGTTGGCACATGTATCTAGACTACATGGAGATCAAAAATACACAAAGATAAAATATCAATTTCCTATTCTTGTCATTGATGATTATTTATATGAGTTATATGGTATTTTTATTTTACAACATTTAATCTTCAATCAAGATGTCATAAAATTAGAATTTTTGATGAAGATATTCAAAAAAATGCATTTAGGAAACATGAGGGCCATTATGAGTTTTTGGTAATGCCTTTTTCCTTACAAATGTACCCTCTATATTCCGTAGTTTGATTAATTCAATATTTTGGCCATTTTTGCGAAATTTTATCCTAGTATTATTTGATGACATCTTAATATACAATAATACATGGGAGGGACACTTACATCATGTCAATAAGGTTCTAGAAACTTTTAAACAACAACACCTTTATGCCAATCCCTCCAAGTGTGATTTTGGATCCATGGAGGTAGAATACTTGGGTCATATCATTTCTCATAAAGGTGTAAAAATTGATCCTTATAAGATCCAATCCATGGTGAACAAGAAATTATTAGAACCCTCAAAAACATTAAGGGCTTACGAGTTACTATCATATATTTGTGAAGCATTATGGTAAAATATAGTACCTTGCATAGCTTTATTTAAGAAATACTCCTTTCTTGGATAAGGAAGAAATTTGAGACACTGAAGAAGGCCATATGTACTAATTTAGTTCTAGATATCTCTGTTATCCAAAATTCACCCCTCAAGGTAATTTTGATAACATGCATCAAATTATTTAGTCTCGAGTAAGTAAGATCGATTCGAGGCCCAAAATCATGTTTTTTGGGTCCCCTCAGCCTTTTTCTAACTCTCCCATCCAAGAAGAAATCCCAACGAGTTAGAAAAAATGGAAAAAATGCAAAAAAAAGGTTGCAGGACTATTTTTAAGGCATTTCGGGTCTGAAGGGTTTGGGTCGTACTAAGGTTCATTGTACCAAGCTTGGGGCTGAAAAAATGAAGAAAATTGGCTAAGTCCTAGTCCAGGCGGTCTGCGGGACAGTTGGGACGTCGGGACGCGTGGGACGCGAAAAGCCGACTCGGCCGAAAGAGGAAAAAATTGCCTAAGTCTTTTGTTTTGCGCAAGTCCTGGGACAATTGGGACAAAGGTACGAATGGGGACGCAGATCGACGGTTTGGCACAAGTTGGTCCATTTCAGCCGTGTTCGAGATATTTGTCCCGGCGAACAGGACAAGCTGGGACAAAGGTACGCGGGATGCGAATCGGCCAGTTTGGCGCATGAAGGTCCATTTCGGGCGGCTTGGAGGTTTTCATCCAGGACAGCTAGGAAAAAGAGTACGCGTGGGATGCGCGGGATGTGAAAAGGTGAAATGGCTGAAAAGAGACAAGGAGGCCCGCAGACGAATCAGAACGTGCCACGTGTCAGAAGGTTGAAAAGTTGCTAAGTGTTTGGCGCAAGGTAAAAATGCGCCCCTCAGGCCCGAACCAATAAAATAGTGCCACGTGTCCAAGTTTAAGGGCTCGAAAGGAATTTTTAGAGGATGATGGATGAATCAGAGCCTAACACGTGTCATCCAAGTGGCAGAGCGTGGGAAAAATTCAAATATTTTCCCGCCGATCCGTTTTGGCCTGTTTTTGCCCTAAATCTTCAGATCGCCATAAATTTCGATCCAGAGCTCAGATTTTCACGTTCTTTATATCAATGGAAATTTGGTGAAATTCTCTACATGATTCCAGTGGTCAATATTGCATTTTAGTTCAGTTTGAGAGAGAAAATCAAGAAACATCTCTCGGCACATGGTAATGGCGAATCGACGTTTCAACAACTAGTTTTAATGCAAAATGGGTCGTATTCTTCTCCAAAGCATGGCCAAAAATATCTAGGCATGGGTCTGTAAGGATGCCCATGTTGTTTTAATGCATCTACATTCATTGAGGAATGGCTCCCACATTTTTTTTACATTTTCTCTCTCCTGGGCTCGACCCATGCATTGTAAATAGCTAGATTTGGCTCATTCTCTAGGGGGCAACATTTCTTTGGATAGAAAGCTTCTTATTTCACCTTCACAGGTGATTTTTGCAAGTATCATGCCTCTTCTAAAATTATAACAGGTTTTCTACCTCTTTGATGTTGTAATGAAGGTATTTTGACAATGGAAATGACAATGCAGCTGTGACCAGCTTTTAGTCCTCTCTGTTTGTGTTGCTTGTTTCATTTCAGACCTCGATTACATCTTATCAGCCTGTGCATGATGTTTTATGTTGCATTTTATGATCTCGTGTCTATCTCGTAGAACAAGAAGTGTTCACCACTCCTCCTTTGGTGTATCACCTATTAGTTTAGTTTCATTTTTGCACTTTTCTGTCTCTATCTCCTTGGATTTTAGAGTAGGATTAGGTTTCAAACCTTTGCAATAGTGCAAATAATAGATCTCGATCAGAGGAGCTTGAGGAACTAGCCTCTAATCCGGAGATTCCTCTCTCATTTTGTAAGTCCCACACTTGGAGAGAGGTTTCAATGTTGTGCAATCACACTTTGGATGCTTAGAATGATCAACCTAGAAATCTGATCAACATCCGTGGGGTCTTGTGAATTTGCACTAACGGTTTTGGCACGCCCGGTGGGACTTAGAGGTCTTCATCTTTATTGCAACAAAATTGATGTGCATTTTTACAAGTTTCTTGCTTAAAAGAGCTACAAATTACACATCCGGTGACTCCAAAAGAAGCATAATCCACTAGTTTCAGCAGTCAAGCCTAGAAAATTTATGAGAAGAATACGGATCGTGTCAAGAACCGGGGAGGAAGGATTATTTGTTCATCTACACCTATCTCAAGGAAGATAAGGAAGGGGAAGAAGAGGTCAAAGATCTCCATCTCCACCTAATAGAACCTTGTCAACACCTCCACCTAGTAGGCCTTTCATCCAATCAACAAGGGTTCTCGTGCCAATTAGAATGGCACAACCACCGAATCAGATGTCAATTTCTTTGGAAGCAGCCCACTTGCTCTCAATGCACAACATCCAATCCGGTTGCGGCAGATTGAAGAACATTCCATACTTCTGGAGAGAACCAGACTACTCCCGGTGATCATGTTAAAGACATTGACAACCTTTGTGCAATTCATGAAATCAATGAGATGCAAGTGGTCACAAATTCTTTGGCATCCTCATTCAAGGGAAAAGCTTTACAATGGTTCAAGATCCTTGCCTCAGGTTCCATTCAAAATTGGAATTAGCTATATATAGCCCTCCATGAGTAGTTTGGGGAGAAGGGAGACAACTTGTTCCTTTTGGAATAGCTGACAACCATCAAGAGAGCTCCCAATGAGCAGCTGACCGACTTCAACTTCAGATTTCAAAGGACTTGGGAGAGGATTCCAGTGGCAGTAAGGCCAGCAAGCAGAAGGTGCTTTTCTATATTACCTTAAAGCCTTAAATTCTGATATTTCTATGTTGATTCAATCCATGGGAGGCACAACTATCCCTATGGCTTATAGCATTTCCATTAGGGCTGAAAATTGTTTGATCCAAGCTGGAAAGCTAGCTCCTAGGCCTCTAATGCCATTATATCCAAGTTTAGAGGGCCCAAGTACTATTCAAGCACCTGTCTTAGCTCCTATTCCCATTCCTAGAAATCAGATTTCAAATGAAGCTTCTACTTCATCTTCTAGTGCCTCAAACGAACTCCAAGAAGTCATGAAGCAACTGCAAAATCTAGGCAATGAGCTAGTTACACTCAAGAGGTAAAGAAGCCCAAATTTTTAGACCTTCTTATCAACCTCGAGCTTAGCCTAACGAGATAGCCATATCAGCCTCAAAGACCACCCAATCTAGCTATAAATCAGAATCAAGCAAGGCCTCTTGCCAATGCAGACCATTCGGCCCGATAACCCCAATGTTGCATCCACATCCAGAGCTTTGGTACCGGTGCAAAATAACATGGCCCAAGAATATGATTAGTGTTTCCGTGTAGTCACCACATAACCAATCAATTTTCTTTAACGATGCATTAAATCAGGCTATTATGGTGCAAACCATTGGTGGGTCACAAGAGTCTAGCCACGAAGAGGATCAGCAGCAAGAAGCACCTCAAAGCAAGGAACGTCTCCAAACGAAACCACACTTGTAAACGGCGGGCAGTGTAAGATTTTTGTGGCATGAACTAGAGGCAGTTTCTCAAAGTGTTTCAGCCAACATAAGGTCAAAAAGGAGAAATTTGGGTGAAGAACAGCCATTGGCCCAAGTAATTCATGACCTTCTCACTCCACAAGTACTGCAAACAAAATGTAGTTCCAAGCACACAAGGACTGCCTAAAACAGTTCCTAGGCCAACTCAAATGCTAGTTTTTTCTACCCATATACAAGGGATGAATGTGCAAGCTAAAGGACAGAAGAGGGATGCTTCATCCCCATTCAACATCATTGATCAGATGAAGAATACAAATGTAAATATATCAATGTGGGAATCACTATCCATCCCAGGCCAAAGAGATTTGCTACAAGCTACCATTAAGGACTGGCCAACTTCGAATCAGCAATTCCAAATGCAAGAGAAGGTGCTCACCAATGTTGCCCAAATTGAAGAGAATCATGGAGGACAAAGAAGGTAGAATGTTGAATCCCCCTCCTTTTTATGTCTCATTAATCATGGAAACCAATTGGTGCAGTTGCATGATTGATTCGGGGCAAGTAGCTCGGTGATGCCCAAGCAAATAGCTGATTAGCTAGGACTTCAATATGAGCATTGGATGGGACAAGAGTGACAACATTTGGGGTGATTAGAAACTTGAGTCTTACCTTGCATACATGTCCAAATGTTGTTGTTTTACAAGATGTATCAGTTATAGACCTTCCACCACTCTTTTCCCTATGTTTTTCAAGAGATTTCATAGCCAAGATTGGAGGATATTTGTCTGCTAATTGGTCACACATGCTGTTCATAACGAGGTATGGAACCAAAGCTACAATCAGGTCTGAACCTATTGCAAACTTCCACATTGATCCCTACACTCCAAGTCAGATCAATGCCAACTGTTCGGCATTTGATCAAGAGGATCACCCAAGCACTGATGAAGCTGACACCAAGGTTGGAAGCATCCCAAATCTAACTCTTGATGAATGGGCAAACAAGGTGCATGCTTTTGATCCTTATCAAGAAGTAGAAGAATCTGAGCTAGGAGTCTATTGCATACATGAAAAAGATCAGCCCATTCCTAGCATCACCAAGCTAGACCACAAGGATGACAATGAGGTATGGCAGCTATTTTTTGATGGATCAAGGAGTAGACAAGGTGCCGGAGGGGGAGCCATGTTGGTTTCACCTCAAGGAGTAAAGTACTATTCAACTTTTAGATTTCAGTTTGCATGCTCCAATAACACTGCTGAATATGAAGCCTTGGTGCAAGGGATGCATTGGGCAATAAAGAGAGGAATAAAGAACTTGCAAGTCTTTGGTGACAGTGAATTAATTGTAAATCAGGTCAAAGGGCAGCATGCTGCCAAGAATGATCTACTCAAGTGCTACAAGAACAGGGTGTGGGACCTCATTGAATATTTTGAGGGCTTTGGCATCAAATCAGTTCCTAGGAAAGAGAACCAAGCTCGGCGATGCGGGCTTGCAGCGATTGGGGAAGCCTTTGATATTGTGGAAAGCATTCAAAAGGACAAGGTACAACCAAACATCCATGTGATTGTGAGGCCTTCGGTGTCGGATAACCATGTAAGTTGGCAAGTGTTCGAAAATGATCAGCAAATCATCCATTTCTTGAAGAAGAGGCTGAATTCTCACCAAAAATCGATTAAAGTTAGAGCAGCAATATGGTGACCAAGTGGTACAGCTAAGAACTAACAAGCTGCCCAAGGGACTTATCACTTTGGAGTCCATTTTCGATCCCAATGATCAGTTTAGGAAAGAGAAAGCAAACATTCAAGTCAAGAGAGAAGATTCAGTATCCATCTTGGTGGAAGAGAACAAACCATTGCAAATTGGAAAGATGACAACTGAACAAGAAAAGTATGAGTTCATATAGCTGTGTCAAGAATTCCTTGATGTGTTTGCTTGGAGCTATGAAGATTTGAAAGGTTTTAATCCCAAGTCAGCTCAGCACACCATTGAGTTGGATCCAAACACTAAGCCCATCAGGCGAAACAAAGGCCGTTAATCCACACATGGAACCTCTCATGAGGAAGGAATTAAACAAGTTGATTGAGTCAAGAATCATATTCCCAATCAAGCATTCTAGTTGGGTCGCCAACTTAGTTCTAGTCGAGAAGAAGAGTGGAGAGATATGATTGTGTGTTGACTTCAGAGACTTGAATAGAGAGTCTCTCAAGGACCATTACCCACTCCCTTCTATGGAGCAAATTTTGGAGGTGGTGGCTGGCTCGAGAGGTTTTCACTACTTGATGGCTACTCGGGCTACAATCAGATTATGGTGAAGGAATAAGATCAGTTCAAGACAGCCTTCACAACCAAATGGGGAACTTATGCATATAGGAAAATGCCATTTGGGTTGTCCAACAGCTGGAGCTACCTTCCAAAGAGCAATGGACATGGCGTTCAAAGGTTTGATCAACAACGTGGTGCTGATATACCTTGATGATATCCTTTGTTTTTCAAAGAATGCAGCAGACCACCTCTCTCATTTGAGGCATGTCTTCCAAAGGTGCGGGGAGATTTGGAGTGTCTTTGAATCCTAAGAAGTGTATCTTCCTAGCACATGAAGGAAAGCTCCTTGGCCATATTGTCTCCAAAGAAGTATTAGCAATTTATGCAAAGAGGTTGAAGCCATAAGAGCACTACCATTACCAAGCCACAAGAAGGCCCTTTAGAGTTTCTTGGGAGAATAAACTTTGTTCGGAGGTTTGTCCCAGATTTTGTAGCCCTTGTCAAACCTATCACCAAAATGTTGAAGAAAAGCATGGCTTTCAAGTGGACAGCAGAAGGTAAGGAGGGTTTTGAAGCAATCAAAGAATCCATCTCCCAAGCACCAACTCTCATCAACCCAAATTTCTCCAAAGATTTCATCCTCTATGCATTTGGAGGTAATGATACTATTTCTACCATTTTGGTGCAGCAGAACAAGGACAATGATGAGCAGCCAATTGCTTTCTTCAGCCAAATCCTAGAGGACTATGAGGTGAGATATTCTTTTATTGAGAAGCATGTACTTGTAGTAATCAGAAGCTTGAAGAAATTCAAGCATCTAGTCTCAAACAACAAAGTTCAGTTGTTGGTCTCTCATGTGGGAGTAAAGGACTTCCTCCTCAACAAGGATTTGAATGAGAAAAGAGCAAGTTGGATCACTCGTGTCATGGAGTATGACATAGAGATCAAGGTCACCAAGCTGGTAAGAGGAAAAGGATTGTGTGAGCAGCTGATTTTGGGCAAGCAAAAGGGAGTATGTAATGAAGAAGAGGCTATTTTGATTCAAGAAGACAGCCATGTGCAAGGTAGCACTCAAGAAGAGGATAATGTTGTCCCCACTCCTTGCTGGACCCAAGGTATAATGCACTTCCTAAGCACGGGCCAATGCCCTCCAGAGATGAACAAAACCCAAAGAAGACACTTCAGATTGCGCAGGATGTCCCATATGCCATAGTAGAAGGTGTTTTGTTCAAGAAAGACGTGAATGGAGTGCTGAACACAAATCAGATTCATAGGGTATTGGAAGAGTTCCATGGTGGACCAGCTGGTGTTCATTTTACACCAAGAGTGACAGCCCTAAAGATCATGAGGGCTGGTTATTATTGGCCTAAGATTTTCAAAGTGATTGCTTCACATGGATCAAAAGGTGCAAGAATTGTGCATTCTTCACGAGTAAAGAGAGGCTTGCTGCCCTCCCGTTGCATCCAATTTCAATTGACCAGCCATTCATGCAATGGGGTTTAGACTTCATTGGAGTCATTAATCCCAATTCAAGCTAAGGGCACAAGTGGATTTTAACAGCCACAGATTACTTCACTAAGTGGTCAAGCAAGCAAAGAACACTCAAGGAAGCAAATGAATCTAGCATCCTGGACTTCTATGAGGGAATAGTAACTAGATTTGGCATACATGCTACAATAATCTCAGATAATGCATTAGCATTCATTGGATCCAAGGTGACTGAGTGGGCTGTCAAGAACAGGATCTACCTAAGTACTTCATCAAACTACTACCCTTAGGGTAATGGCCAGGCTGAATCTATAAACAAGAACTTGTTAAGGATCATTAGGAGGACTCTTGATGAGAGTCGAGGTCTTGGCATACCAAACTGAAATCAGCCTTATGGGCTGATAGGATAACTCCCAAGAGATCCACGGGTAATTCTCCATTCAAAGCTTGTTTATGGAAGAGAGGCAATCTTGCCCATGTCACTTGAGTTGCCAACATTGGAACTCATGAAGCAGTTAGAGTTGCTAGAGTTTGGGCCCATGGAGGTGAGATATGCAGAGTTGATGGAGCTCTAAGAGATCAGAGATCAGGCATCCCAAGCAATGGAGAAGGATCAAGCTTTGATCAAGAAGACCTTTGATAGGAAGGCCAAGAGTAGATCTTTTCAAGCTAGAGATCTAGTGTTAAAATGGGATGCGAGATAGAGCAAAGCTGGGAAGGCATTCAAAATTTGATGCCATTTGGAGTGGCCCATACATGGTCACAAAGTGTAAGGACAGCAATGCCTTCCAATTATCTTCATTGGATGGCGAAGAACTGCAGATTCCAGTCAATGGAATCTATCTAAAGCATTGCTACTAGAGGGAAATTCTCCACCTTGTAAATATTAGCTTAGGTTTTCATTCCTCCAAGTGCTTGTGCACATTGTGTTCTTGTAGGTTGTTTTTCTTTTCCTAAGTGCTTTGGGCACAGTTTGCTTTGTCCCTCGGAGATGTTTTGCAGCCCTCGCTTCAATCGGGTGATTTTCCATCTTCCTCCTTGCAACGCGTTCTAGTCAATTGGGGTATTAAACTGATAATCAAGTGACTCCATGCCCAATGGATGCTTCAGAAACCGGTAACTTCATCTAGCAGCAGATGACCCACAAAATTGTTATCCAAAATTCACCCCTCAAGGTAATTTTGATAACATGCATCAATTATTTAGTCCTAAGTAAGTAAGATTTATTCGAGGCCAAAAATCATGTCTTTTGGGTCCCTCGGCCTTTTTCTAACTCTCCCATCTAAGAAGAAATCCCAATGAGTTAGAAAAAATGCAAAAAATGCAAAAAATAAGGTCGCAGGTTTGTTTTTAAGGCATTTCGGTCCGAAGGGTTCGAGTCATACTGAGATTCATTGTACCAAGCTTGGGGCCGATAAAATGAATAAAATCGGCTAAGTCCTAGTCCAGGCCGTCTGCGGGACAGTTGGGACGTCGGGACGCGTGGGACGAAAAAGCCGAATCGGTGAAAGAGGAAAAAATTGCCTAAGTCTTTTGTTTCACGTAGTCCGAGACAACCAGGACAAAGGTACACGTGGGACGTGGATCGGCCGGTTTGGTGCAAGTCAGTCCATTTCGAGCGGTTCGGAGATATTTGTCCCTCGGACAATCAGGACAAAGGTACGCGCGGGACGCGGATCGCCGCTTTGGCACAAGAAGGTCCATTTCGGGCGCTTTGGAGGTTTTTCATCCGGGACGGCCAGTTGAGACAAAGAGTACACGTGGGATGTGCGGGATGTGAAAAGGTGAAATGGCCAAAAAGAGACAAGGAGGCCCGCAGACGAATCAGAATGTGCCACGTGTCAGAAGGTTGAAAAGTTGCTAAGTGTTTGGCGCAAGGTAAAAATGCGCCCCTCAGGCCCGAACCAATAAAATAGTGCCACGTGTCCAAGTTTAAGGGCCCGAAAGGAATTTTCAGAGGATGAACCCATAGATGAATCAGAGCTTGACACGTGTCATCCAAGTGGCAGAGGACCGTGGGAAAAAATTCAAATATTTTCCCGTCGATCCGTTTTGGCCTGTTTTTGCCCTAAATCTTCATATCGCCATAACTTTCGATCCAGAGCTCATATTTTCACGTTCTTTATATCAGTGGAAAGTTGGTGAAATTCTATACATGATTCCAAGGTCAATCTTGCATTTTGGTTCAGTTTGGAGACATAAAATTAAGAAACATCTCTTGCGTGTGGTAATGGCCAGAACTGACGTTTCAACAACCAGTTTTAATGCAAAATGGGTCGCATTCTTCTCCAGCATGGCCAAAAATGTCAGGGCATGGGTTTGTAAGGATGCCCATGTTGTTTTAATGCATCTGCATTCAATGAGGAATGGCTCCCACATTTTTTCACGTTTTCTCTCTCCTAGGCTCGACCCATGCATTGTAAATAGCCATATTTGGCTCATTCTCTGGGGGGAACATTTCTTTGGATAGCAAGCTTCTTCTTTCACCTTCACAGGTGATTTTTGCAAGTATTAGACCTCTTCTAAAATTGTAATAGGTTTTCTGCCTCTTTGATGTTGTAATGAAGGGATTTTGACAATGGAAATGACAATGCGAGTTACGTGACAGCGGTTTTCGAGTCCTCTGTTTGTGTTGTTTGTTTCATTTCAGACCTCTGATTACATCTTATCAGCCTGTGCATGATGTTTTATGTTGCATTTTATGATCTATGTCTATCTGTAGAACAAGAAGTGTTCACCACTCCTCCTTTGGTGTATCACCTGTTAGTTTAGTTTCATTTTTGCACTTTCTATCTCTGTCTCCTTGGATTTTAGAGTAGGATTAGGTTTCAAACCTCTGCAATAGTGCAAATAATAGATTTGATCAGAGGAGTTTGAGGAACTAGCCTCTAATCTGGATATTCCTCTCTCATTTTGTAAGTCCCACACTTGGAGAGAGGTTTCAATGTTGTGCAATCACACTAGATGCTTAGAATGATTAACCTAGAAATATGATCAACATCCAGGTCTTTGTGAATTTTCACTAACAAATACCCTAAAGTTCTCCAAAACCTTCATCATCGATTGTGATGCTTCATTGTACAAAGCATAGGTATAGTATTCATGTAATAGGGTCACTGCATTGCATTTAAGATTTGTCAAATCAAGGATAAGTACCTATTAAAACCAACTTATGAGAAGGAAATTATGGTTATTCTTCATGCATTCAAAGAATGGAGACCATATCTCATGGCTCATCACTTAGGGTGAAGATAAATCATGAAAATTTGAAATACTTATTAGAGTAATTAATATCATCTAAAAACAATAAAAATGGGTGACAAATATGTTAGGATATGTCATTGATATCATTTACAATAAATGGAAAGAAAATATGGTAATTTATGCATTATCCAAGATATATGAGTCTATAGAAGCCTTGGTACATATCATGTCCGTATTACATGCGGAATGGGTCAACAAGGTAAGATCGAATGGTAAAATTAAATAGATACCCATTAAAAATCTTCAACAATATCAAAGAATTTCATAAAAATTATACGGAAAGGTAATGCATTGTGGCATAAAGATCAATTATACTAATGTGAAAACACTAACCTTAAAATTTTGGTTCACCCAAAGATTCATGTTTCTCAGTGGGTAGCCATTTTGGGTTTTTATAAATTTATCACATAATTAAGTAGAATTTTTTTTTAGAAAGGTGAAAATGGAATTAAAAAAATGGTAGAATGTTTTTTTCAAAAGTATAACAACGGAGAAAAATTAAGATATTAGGTTTGATGCAACCTTTACCGATTATTATTGAATGGTGGGAAGAGGTTTCCATGGATTTTATTGTTCTCGTACACAAAACACATCCCCGATTTCCCTTAGGGAAATCATGGAATCCATTTTTCCTTTCCCCAAAATTTGGATCATTATGCACCTCCATTTTCATGCTCAAGTGTAATCCTTCTTTATTCCTTTAGGCATATTCGTCATCTCACCTAGCCCTATTATACTAAGTTATTCACATTTCATGAATTTTTTGAATCAATTGTCCTAATTTCCATTACACATGTGAAGTCCCCTTATGCATGCACATTCTAAGAAATTTGATAAATATCCTTCTTTGGCATCACTTTTCCCACGTAATCTTTCTTGGTATTACTTTTATGTGCACAATATTCTCGCACACACCCCTTTGCATATTTTTGCATGCCCTTTTGCATGTCACTATGTGTATTTATTTTACCTTACACAATCCCTTCATGTAATATCCTAAGTCTCTTACATTGGTTCCCTTTAATTTTATATTTCTCAATAGTCTACACGTAAATTCATGTGCACCCTACTTGTTTGGTCATTGTTACTTTGTAGTCTCACAAAATTATTTGAGTCCACTACATTCAAACAAGCTATGCATAATATTTTTGTAGTCTAACCATGAGTTATTTTTACTCCCAATGCTTTGTGACATTAATTCACTTATCAACAAACCTCACTATACATTACATGTAATCCCCAAATTCCTAATTCTATCTCGAGTTGTATATTTGAAAAATATACGGCCAATTTAGGTAAATATAACACCTAACACTTGGTTTTCTCAAAGATTTATGTTGTACAGTTAAAATACATGCATTAGTGATTCTTTGAATACTACACAAGAAAAGTGTTAGATATTATTATAAGGAAGATAATGTGCATAGCTTGACGTGCAATCCTTGTATTACATAGACTATGAAATATCGTGTGTATGTAATTATTACATGAAAGGAAATATAGATGAAAGCATGCAATGTTTTATCTACACATACATATTAATTATGTTTTATTTGTGTGCCTCCTTTTATATAACTAATATTACACCCTTCTTATTCTTTGTAGGAATTTAACGCATAATCACATAATCTTCCCAAAAGAGTATGAAAGAAGGTTAGAAAGTCCCAACATTTGCATTATGAGGAATACAAACTATGTTTGGTCACTAAATGACAAAAACACACCCCAAAGTGAACACATGCCATAAAATATGATACCATTTGGCATCTATGTCAAATAATTTGATCTTTTCCATCCCATCAATAGCATAAGTTAGAGAATATATTGAATAAAACTCCTTGTCATATATCATGCACTGTATAAATTTAAATAAATGTTGACTTATATCCCATGCCATACTTTTATGCCTCATAGCATTGAATGATGTTTGAACCAAAATAAAAATTTGATGTGATTTCCTTCTAGATCACCTAAACATTCCACAAGGATTTTACAATCAACTTCTTTGGTGATTACACATCAGACCTCTACACGTAATAACTAGATGGATCTCCTAATAATAAGAGTGAATACACTTCAGAATCTAATGATAACTTCATTTTAAATCAACTATTCTTGTAATGCCCCATAATTTCACAACCCAAAATTAAATAGGAAAACTTGAAAAAAATTGTTGTTTGATAAACATTTACTATTGATGCATTGATAATAAGACACTAAACATTGTTCTCACATAACACTAACACTCACAATTTTCATTAAACATAGAAAAAATAATTTATAGGTTTATTTTTCCTATACATTTGATTTCGTTACTTAAAAAATATTAGATTGCATAAGTATAACTAATGTTACCAAGATACAGGATAAAAACATCTCACATAAGGTTAATTTCCTTTTCGGGTTCAATCATGTGTTAGTTTTCATATATTTGTTCCCATTACTACATTCAAGGAAAAAAATGATTTCTTGTCCCTTATTAAAGGGTTGGTTTTGAAATGCGCAACTTTGGGTTATGACACAAGCGCATTCCAGCCATCATGTTTTTACAAGATTCTTACATCATACAAAATTTCAAGGTCCTATACAAGAATATGATGATGTGATAAATCCTTATTACAAAAGTAGCCTTGATACTTATATTTCTATACAAGGAAATATTAATAGAAATTCTTGGATTATTTACGACATCCAAATCATCAATGATACATTAATGTTTTATTGTTCAATTTTTCTCTAACCCATTTGCAAGGAAATTCTATGTGGGGTTAGTATGTAATAAATTTTATCAACCCCTTAATCTATTTAAATAATTCCCCATTATTCTAGTATCCAAATTTATAGGTTTCTTAGTTCAAATATTAGATTTCACATTTGTCACCCAAATCAAGAAACACTCATGATATAAGTTGTCAAGAAAGATCACAATGTAAGGTCCTGGAGAAATCTAAATGGTATAGATCACTCCCAAATAATCCACTTTTTTTTATACTCTAATGTTCATACTACCAATATAGTTCAACTAACAATTAGGACTAATACTAAACCTAGAGTTAAAATTCCATGTAATCATTTTTGCTATAACAACATTCGCATGGTGGATCCAAGGAAACAACATGTCTCAAACCACTAGTAAAAAAGGTAATGAATCACTTACTTCCCTCTTATGAAAATTCCCATGTTCCTCTTATCCTAGGAAGTGTAGAAAAAAATCTATGCACTTAGGTACATTCTAGGTCCTAGAGCATACTAATATATACATGATTCCTAAGCAAGAAAACTAGTAATTAACAATGTCTTTTGGGACTTTTGCTTTGTCTCTTATACTTTTATTGATCTTACACACCCTACAACCCTGCTGTTATTTGATTGATTTATCTTTTATGGCCTTGGACACTAGCACCCATTTTAGGACGAAGTGCTCAGTACTCTATCCCTTCTCGGGTGTTGTTGACCCTTTCTAGCCCTTTCTCACTCTTTTCGGTCTCTTTTACTTCTTGGGCATCTTTTACATTTTTGGGTTAGCCTTCCAGTTGTCAATTACAAAATTCAAATAGGGAATCATATATATACATAATTATATCTCTTAAATAAGGGGCCAAGAACTAACATTATCTATTATCAACTAATCTTGCATCCAAAGGAAAAAGAGAATTACAAATAATCCATCTACTACATCCATATAAGGGATAAGGGTTCCATCACTCTGCATACACAACATAATAGGGGAAGTATATTCTATTCCATCCCACACATTCTATACATTTTCTATATTTTATATCTATTCCTATATCATTTTATAACTCACACAAGGGAGTTCTATGGAATCATTACACACACTTCTCGCATAGAACTACATGGAGTCGAAATGTATTGTATTTCTCGGTACTAACTTCACTCTTTGGGTGTCTATTGAGGTCAATCCGACTCCCCATTATTTATATTCTTTATTAGGTTTGATGTGAGTTATGGGTATTTGAAGCTAGGTATCTATTTTCTAGGTTACAGGTGCAAACAAAGTGAAAATGGAACAAATTTAAAGCGATAAATAGATATCAAAAATGAATCTCCTCCTATACTGAAAAGATCAAAACCTGAGCATCTAGGTAGACACTAGCACCTAGATCCACCACTAGTACCCAACTCCTATCCTCCCGTAGGAACTTTTTTCCTACACATAATCTAGTTCTAGAACTTCCATTGAGCCTTGACAACGTTTAGCTGCATTTGAGTTATTCACCTACCTAGATCATCTCCAGATTGTGGAAAATCAACTAAGTCCTCCTCTCTCTCTCTCTCTCTCTTATTTATGTTTTCACATGATTGCATGCTTGTTGTTTTTACATTTACTCTATTTTATCATTTATACATCATACACTATATTATTTAATCTAAAATTAAGATTTAATTGAATTTATATTAAATCATTTGGTGAAAATGTACCCTCATTTGAACACTATTAGTTCCTTCTTTATTCCCAACTTCGATGCCCTAGGACCCTTCCATCATGAATGTCTCCTCCTGCCATTTTGCAAGCCAATACTGAATGTAAAATTAAAATCCAATATTTTTTGTATAATACTTACAGTCATCCTCATACTTCTCCTGTATATGTGTATCGTAAATTCACTACATCATTATCTTTTAATGAAGAGTGTATTATTTTTCCATCCACTAAAATTCCTTTTCAATCTATTTTAGATATTGATCCCACCTTTTATATTCTTGTTTGTATCAATAACATAGGGTTTAAGATATATTTAGTTGATAACGGATATGGACTTAATATTTGTAATCAAACTTTCCTTCACAAAATTGGCCTTTCCGAATCATCCTTGATTCCCTCCTCTGTTCTATCTCGAGGATTTGATAAGATTTCTAAACATGTACTAGGTTCTCTCACATGTCCCATTACTATTGGGCCACACACTTTTCCCATTCCATGTCATGTGATGCCCGATAATTTCAATTATAATCTTCTTCTAAAGCAGCCTTTGATCCATGTCATGCATGTGGTCCCTTCAACCCTTCATACACGTCTTAAATTCCTCTATCAAGGTATTGTCTATGAGGCCCTAGCAGATCCCTCCTCATTTGTATTTTGCAATACTATTAAACATTCACCTAAAGCTCCCATGTCTACTACATCTCATCATAATTTCTCAAAATATGGTCTTGGCTATCAATATATGCTTTGTTATAGTTTCAATGGCACAGATTATGCCAAGATGATCAACTTGGCATCGGCAACATCTTCCTCTAAGGTTTATACTATCTCACATGCTCCTCAACTTCCTCTATTATACCTAGAGCTTATTGGAGATCCCACTTCCACTGCTTGGCCTAAATTGGATACCTTCCTCACTGATGATTCTCTCTTAGAATACATGGGGACCTACGATCATCTCCCCTCTTATCATCACGAAAATGTTTTCGATATGTCCTCACTGCTTTATTGCTTAATTTGGTGAATCTAATCCTCCTAAATTTAATATGGATACTCCTGATACCATTCTTATTTATCAATACATAGAGGACCAATCTAATCTTTTGAATGAGGAAACTATACATTATAACCTTTGCACTGTGACAACCCCCTGTATGGTTTTACTGGCTACTTCTCTTACACCTTTTGAACAAGCTCATATTAAGAAATTTCTCCATGAATTTTCAAACATATTTTCATGGAATTTTAGTGATATGCTCAAGCATCGATCATTTTGCTTTTATGTAAAATATAGTACTCAATCTTGGTGTTAAACCACTACAATAGAAAATTTGAAAAAATCATCCTAAAGTCGTATTATTACTAAAGGAAGAAATACAATGATTTTTGGATGACTTCATCTCAATTGTTGATTACCCTGAATGGGTATCTAATATAGTGCTGTTATGAAACCAGAGACGGAAAATTTTATTTTTACATCGAATTTCATGATCTTAAGAAAACTTACCCTAAAGATAGTTTCCCTTTACCACACATAGATGTTATAGTTGATACCACAGCCGAATTGACATTATTTCTTTTATGGATGGATTTTTTGGCTATAATCATATTAAAATCAACCCCACCGATTAAGAAAAAATATCATTTACTATGTCATGGGGTACCTTTTGCTACACTATTATGCATTTTAGCATTAAGAACACTGGTACCAATTATCAACATGCTATAAAGCACATCTTTCATGATCATATCCATAAAATCCTTAAGTATTATGTTAAATACATAATTTCTAAGTCTCGTAATTGTGTCACTCATGATGATGATATACGAACACTTTTACACTCTTGCGGCAATACAATGTATGGTTGAATCCTAAAAATGTGTTTTTAAGGTCATGACTGGAAAACTCCTTAGTTATATCATTTCTCAATGTGGAATTGAGATTGATCCTAAGAATATCTATTCCATTGTTGACATACCTCCCCCACAAAACTCCATCAACTACATTCACTCCAAGGAAAAATCCAAGCTATCTGCCTCTTCATTTCTCAATTATCTCGATAAAACCCAACCTTTCACACACCTCATGAAAAATGACACAAATTTTGTCTAAGATGATCATTATCACTACACTTTCAAGGATATCAAAACTTATTTGTTGAATCCTCCATTTCTTGTGCCTCCCATGGCTAATCGACCCTTCCTCTTATATATCTCTACTACATTTCACACCTTGGGAGCCCTTCTTACGCAACATGATGATGCTCACTGTGAATGGGTTTTCTATTACATTAGTCATACATTACTCCCTTATGAATGCAATTATAGTTATATTGAGAAATTATGCCTTGGCCTTGTCTTTTTCATGATAAATTGTGCCATTATCTTCTCAATCATGAGATCCATATTATCACCAAAGTTGACCCTTTACTATATTTATTATCTTGGACCCGTATCTCTGTCACCTTTCTTGATGGGTCATTTACTCATAGAATGTGATCTCAAGTTTATCCCATAAAAATCCATCAAGGACCAAGTCATCATCAACCAGCTAGTTGATGCTCCTCTTCCTAATCTTTCTCCCATCTATGAATTTTTCCATGATGACTTCACTACTTATGCAATTGATAATTTGACACATAAACGATGTATTCTGATGGATCTTGTTATGCCTCGGGTGTTGGAGCTGGTATTATATTTTTACCCCTCATGATGATTATCTTCCCTTTTCCGATTGTTTAGGTTTTTCCTATACAAATAATATTGTTGAATACGAAGCTCTTATCCTTGGCCTCATTGTCACCCGTAAGTTGCTTATTGGTAGTATCCATATTCATGTATACTACCAACTAGTTCCTAATCAAGTCAATGACATGTACCGAACCAAATAAGAGTGGAACAATCCCAACAAATCACCTTGTAAAAGCTATACTAGCTACATTTGACTTATATTCTATCACCGCCATCCCCAGTAAATATAAGTGTCATGACAACGCCATGGCTAGTGTTGCCTCTCTCATCCCTTAAGATATCACTAATGATCAAGCCACTTTTATAATCTACCACCTACGTCATCCCTCTGTAGACACAAAATCACGCTCTTGGGTACATTTATAGGTCCTAAAATCATGCTAGCATTTACATGATACCTAAGAAACAAAACCAGTGGTTGATAACTATATTTGGCCTATTTTATTTGTCTCTTGTTTTATATTTGGTCTTACAAACCCTACAATCCAATCGAATTTAACTCATTTATATTTATGGCTTCAGACACCAAAGACCCAACTAGGATAACAACCCTCAGTGCTCATGTCCCCTCTAGGTTCCCATGACCTTGTCTTACCTCACTTGATCTTTTAGGTCTCTTTTATCTTCTGTGCATATTTTTCACTTATGGGTTGGCCTTGCGTTGTTAATTACAAAATTCGGATAAGGGAATTGTATACAGGACCAAGCACTAATGATTACTATCATCACCTAATCTTGCACTCAAAAGGCACTAAAGCACTTCAAAGGAATCCATCTAGCATACATTTAAGGGATAAGGGTAGCATAATTATCCATACACTACATAGGGGGGATGTATATTCTATTCCATTCACACATGTTATACTTTTCTACATTCTAGCTACTGACCGCTATCAAGTGCAACTTACACAAGGGCATCTTATGGAATCATTTCTACATACACACACAAGAACTACATGGATTCTAATTTTTTTATGCAGCGCTTGATCATAAGTTCACTCTCGAGGTGACCATCGGGGTCATTTTTAATCCTCGTTCTATATTTTCTTTTTTATTTTGATGCAATTTGTGGGTATGTGTAGGTGAATTTCTCTTTTGAAGGTTACTATCACTTTTAGCAATCAAGAAGTGAACATTAATTGATCAATAGGGAATAATTTTGAAGCCCTTGCAACACATCAAAAACAAGATCTTGAGCTCCTGCATAGTCATCAATGCCCAAACACCTTTTTCCTACATTGGGATCCCTTGTCAAAGATTATTCTTGAGTTTCAAAATTTACGGTGAGTAGTAACGACCATGTCTACAGTTTGTTCAACACTTGCACCTTCTCATATCACTTCATGTCCACTCAGAAACCAACTAAGTATTCATATCTCTAATTCTTTCTAAGAGTTTCATATTTTACATGTTATTTTTCATGTGTCATATTGCATTTTAGCATATGTACATAATTTATCACATTATTTGCTATGTAACACAGATTTAATTCAAATTAAATTAAATCATTTAGTGAACCATACTAGTGCACTTGGATCTTTATTTTTCTTATTTCATGGCTCCTAAAATTCCTCAACTATCCTTGCATGACTTTCTTCAAATTCACCCACCTTACAAATTTTTCTCCAAAAATCCCTAGACACTATGTACCTCCCTCTTAGTACACCACTTACTCAATTTAGTGTCATCTTTGATCATTTCTCTAATGACCATAGTAATCCTCATATCACACCCAATAAATCCATTTACAAGCCAATTCAAGCATTACATGGGTTACTTCAAGACAAACTTCAAGATATGGAAACCAAAATTACATCTCTTAAAGCTGAAATCCAACATCTCAAGGATGCTTCTAAGGCCCATGCTATTTGTTCTTCTACATCTCATCCTAATCCTATGTCCTCTACATGTGCTCATGTCAGTGAACCCCAAGTCTTACCATTACCCACGCCTCTCAAGTTTGATCTCAATGCTACACAACATGATATTATTCCTCATATCCTCACTCACTAATTGATCAACTTTCCAAATACTCATTTCTACCCTCCTTGTCATTTTGTAATTATCTTAGAATTAATGAACATGCTGATAATGATTGATATTCTTTAAAAATAATAACTAAGCATCTTGAACATCAGGGTTTTATATCATTTGTTGCACAACATTATGCTTCATGCTCATCTTCAATTATTAAATCCCAATGGGCTCCTAAATCTGGTCCTTTCGTGTCTCATGTACATCAATCCCTAATCACTAATGCTTTTCTCCATCAATCAGAAATCTATCCAACCTATTCAAACTAAGAAATGTCCTCTCAAGGTTTTTTCTCCATCTCCTCCTCCTATCAAGCAAACACCACTCAAAATCCATCTTTTATCCTCTCCTCGTATCAATTCCTCTCTGGCATTACCAATTCCAAATCAGAAAACCCCAACCAAGCAAGACCAACAAACTCTAGATGACCTCTTTATACTTCCTCCTTTCAACGAAAAATCCAACCATGGTTCTACTCTTGCTCTTACCTACCACTGTTATGACTCTCATTATTCTCATGGAACATCTCACACTCCCCCAAACTATTTCCTACCAAGTCTCTAATCCAAATCCTATCATTAATGACCCTGAAAATGATGATCTTATAGATGAGCTTATTTGATCCTTCTCTACATCACACACTTGGGGGCATCATGCTTTCTTCCCCCTCCTTTCCATTCCTACCAGTTGTCTTTAGTATATGCTATCGTAACACCCTATTCTTCATGTCTCGTATTTATAGGAACTTTCAAACCCTCTAATATACATAATATATCATCATTACCCTATGATGCACTCTAGTTCCACGATTCATACTCGACTATTAAGGGTGTAATTATGAAATGAGCCTCACATACATCTACACATTTCATGATCTATGCTTTATGATACATATTTCTATCATATATTATCACACCACACATTAGCCTATGATGCACTTTAGTTCCACGGTTCATATTTGATTTTGAGGGTCTAATTCTAAAATGAACATCACATCCATCTACACATTTCATGCTATGTGTTTTATGTTACATATTATAGCATTTATTCTCACACTACACATTACCCTATGATGTACTCTAGTTCCATGGTTCATACTTGACTATTAAGGGTCTAATTCTGAAATGAACCTCACATCATCTACATATTTCACACTCTATGCTTCATGGTACATCTTTCTAGCATCTATTTGCACAACACACACATTACCGATGACACACTCTTGTACTATGGCTCATTATTGACTATTGACAGTTCCTATAAATGAACGTCATCTCATACACATTCATTGGGGGCACACTACTCCTATCATCTTCACATTTTACATATCATACCATCACAATCATACAATACATTTTCATATCTTGGTTGCATTTACTCTTGCTAGCTTTTCTACTTACATGTTGCATTTTGTTTACTTTATTAGATAGATACTCAGTATGTCATTATCTTTATCATATACACATGCACATTCACTTGATATCTAGTTGTGAATGTAGATATCTTATAGCTTATTACATAGTGCAATGATGTTTAACACTATACCTTTTATTAGTCCCATCGAGGATCCTGGGGGAATCTACCTTTACTACTCTCACACATTATAGGTGTTATTATTTCATCATTTACTACTTATAATTTTTAGCACATTACTTTCCATTGATACATACATACCTTGACATACTATTTATCTTTCTAACATGCTAATGGGTGATTCATGTGTAGCATTTTCTTTGCAGGACTATATACAACCATGGTTATTTGACACATTTTCTTGATCTTGTTTTCCATCGCATGTTATTATTTGTAGGTTATCCCCTACATCTTGTGTGATCATTGTATGCTTTTGGCCACTTCGTCCCTAATTTTCTTCTAATATTGTGAGAGATGTCACATGTTTGGAACCTAATTTTTGCATTCTATCTTGTTTGCACATTTTCTTCCTACATTGTTTTGTATTACATGTTATGTTTAATGTTAACAAGTGTGACTAGCCAACTTTGTTTGCATGTGCCTTGGTTTCTAACATACACACCCCTTACCCCTATAGGTATACACTTCAATTCAACATTAGGTCCTCTCCTTTTGGACACATCCTCCTACCATCGCTACATGCACCTAAAACAAGGGGGCATAAATTGGGTGAAAAACTCACCCCTCCACCATCTTAGAGCTACAACATAACACTAAATAGTACATAATCAACATAGACATGCAGTCACATAACGGCCTGAATATGACTTTGGTCTAGCACAAAGTATAGACACCATCGCCTAAACTCGGACACTAGTGCATAGGAGCCCCTACCCTCCCCAGGCACTAATGTCTTGGAGGCAAAAATAGTCATTTTCTCAGTTCAACACAGATTTAAAATAGTTCTACTGATTACGAGTGCACAGCCTCTAGTCATAGAATATAGTCTATCTCCTTCAATCATAACTAATTCAAAACCAAAGGAACAACAAGAAATAATAGGGATGCATCATATGTAGTGGTGCTTATTGGGCAAAGTCATGGAAGGAGAGTAAAACTAGACCTCTCTCCCAAACACATGCTCTTGGCATGAGATCACCCAAAAACTCACACTTAGCGTGAGACCGCCTAAAAAACTTACACATGGTGTGAGATCACCCAAAAAACTCACATTTGGTGTGATATCTCCCAAAAAACTCACTTTCGGCATGATATCACCCAAAAAATTGCTCTTCATAGCATTTAAGGACACATTTCTATCCTTTACACTCTTTTGCATTGGGTGCACACTTTCCTTTACTAGTACTTTTACATACTTTTGCATACTTTACTCATATTTTTCATATACATCACTTTGACTACTGTTTTTCTCTTCTTTTTAAGTCATTCCTTAATATGTAACATGAATTAGCCTACAACAAAAATACAAACACAACAATAGGTATAACCAATACATACGCTCCACCTCTAGGGTCATTTTCTTTTCCTAGTCTATATGTTTCACTTTACATTCATTCCATGCTTCACTTGTCCACTCAACATGTTATTCGCCACACTCTCTACAAGATCATAAGGTATGCATCTCTTATCTACTTTATGTTACCAAGTATTCACTCAAAAACATAAAGTGGGGGAAATATAGACACAAAATCATGCACTTTGGTACATTTCTAGGTCATATAATCATGATAGCATTTACATGATTCCCAAAACAAGAAAACTAGTGTTGAAAACTATCTTTGGCCTCTTTTCTTTGTCTCTCATTTTCTATTTGGTCTTACATGCCTTACATGACTGTCATAACTTAACTCATTTATATTTTATGGATTGAGACACCAACGCCTAGCTAGGATAGTAGCGCCCAATTGCTCATGTCCCCTCCGGGTGCCCCGACCTTGTCTTTCCTCACTCACTCTTTTTAGGTCTCTTTTATTGTTATCACCAAAAACAACACCCTCTTATTTGCTTGCATGTGAATGAAATGGGAAATCAGTGTTTTTAGGAAACATGGAATTATCTCAAGGTGTGGGACTAAGAAACTAAGATAATTCTCTAGAGAAGGTTGGTTCCTCTTCCTAATCTAATGCTAAAACTACTCCTAATGTTGGAAATACACTATCTAATCCTATCATATGATTCCAAGGGACTAGGGAGAAGGAAAAATGCATGAAAAATAGAAATCCTACACTAAGGAGGTGATAACACCAAGAGAAGGGTGGTTAGGACACTCTCTAATGGATGAAAATGAGGAGTAATGAGTATAGAGAGTGCATATATAACACCAAAATATAAGAACAAATATCTACAACACCATTTCCATTAAACAAAACCATTTAGAACTTGCAAGAAACTATAAAATGCACAAAAATACCTTTAAATGCAATGTAGAGGTAAAAGAATGCAATGAAACACAAGCAAGGGTTGAAGAATAGCCACAAAACTTGATTTTATTACTTCATATGATCACACAGTCCATTAAAATGAGGGAAATGGGCATGAATTTTCTACAAAGATGCCCAAAATAGAGGGTTGGAGCTCACAAAGACTGTAGAAGAATGGAGGAGGTGATAGAGAATAACCAACCTCTAAAAAATAAGCTCTCCATTATAATATATAGAAGAAAAAAAGGAGGAAGAGAAGAGGGAAATCCCAAAATATGGGCTTCACCCACCAACAAAAGTTATTAAATGACTGCAAAACATCATGGAGATCCCTGTAAACCCATCCCTCCTTTGTATTATTGCTTGCTGGAGAAGAAATATGCCCATACTTCATTAATGCCACCATATTCACTCTGGGATGTGGATTCTAGTTCTAAATAGAGTTTTTGTATTTTTCCCACCAACTCCACCTACTTCTCATATCTTATGATTTCTAAGTTAAGTCCTTCAAATACGATCCAAAAAAATTCAATTTCATTTAAAATGGTGAGTTGGGGGTGATTTATGCCCTATTGGGCTCGGAGAGTTCATTTGGGTCATTAGTCAACTCGTTGTATAAATTGAGCTCTATTGTACTTTGATCTAGCAATCAACTCATTATGTATCTCAATGAGCTACCTCGTGTCACCCCCACTCCTTTGTCTCCTTACTTAGTTGAACCACTCTGTTATTCCTAGGCTCCCACTTATTACTCAATGGCTCGGCATCGAGAATTATTTATAATTATCACCGCTTTGCTTTGCATTGATAAGTAACTTTCCTTGAACTTAGCACGCCACTTGAAATATTATCAAGATCCTAATGAATTGTCATGTTTCTTTGTGTTCATAGATATAAGCACTCCACGTGGAACTCACCCCATGTACCAAATGGGCCTTACGGGCATGCAACCTTTGACTCGCCACATTGCATTACTTGAGCTCCTTATAACTCCTCATCTTGGTCAGGGAAAATGTCCATGTTCACTCACAATGGCATCTTGACTCACCGACTTTCTTAGTGAGCTCCTTTTAATACAACTCGCCAACTCATTCATTGATTTCGATGAGTTCTCGCCACCCCGAGCTCACCGTTAACTCATGGAGATATTTTTTCCCCTTTGTTGACCTTTTATAATTTTCTCATTTCCCTTAACTACTCAGATTTTTGGAAAAGTGATAGTACCTAGGGACCCAAATAAATTCTCTAGTCATAAGAATACCTCTTGAACATGAACTTTGGCCCGATTTCTCTAATTTTTCATAGGGTCCCAAAGGATCCTCTCAATTATGGATCTGTCCCTATTGTCCATTTTTCCTGTGGGTAAAAATAGATAACAATTTGATGACTCAATGGGATATATGCCTCGACTTATGGAGTGACTAGTGACTTTACTACACTCATTGGGAAATCAAGTCATCCTTAGAAACCTAAAACTGATCTAGAATTAAATTCTCCACCCCGCACCTTCATGGAACATTGTAATGAGTTGGAGTTGACCGAACTACTAGAATTAACCATCTCATCATAAGAAATCTTATGAATAAGGTTTTATGAGAGTGGAAAATTGTCCAAAATCTAAAAATTCATTCTCCTTCCCTCTCGCAAACCGATCTAAAGAGACAAGAGGATGATAAAACTAAAATTGTCTCTAAACCTAATTTTTAGTTTCTCTCGCATTTGAAAATTCTTAAAGATTACAATTGTTCCTTGAAACCTTGAATCTTCCCCGTAACACCTTCTCCCATAATGATTATAAGACTCTGTAACAAGACCACCGGAAGTTAAAAAAAACTATGCAAATCACTTAGGGAGGGGAAAACTATTCTAATGTGTATGAAAATGATATTTTAATTCAATAAAAATGCTTTATATGGATTCTATTGAGTGGAATATGAAATTATTCTCCATCCAAATTTGACAGTGGAATGCATTGTTAATTGTACATCCCGAGATCGTGCAGGGACCACTCCATATAGCATTAAATTTTAAATGTTTACCCGGATTTTCCCTATCAACATCCCACTTTAGATCCAAAACTCCCTCTTGAATGATTTTGGATTTGGATTTCTTGTCAAAATACCTCTTGATTAAAGCTTGATCATTTTCCATCATTTGAACATCCAGGATTCTTAGTTCCTCTAACTCCATGAGTTCTACATACTTGACCTCCATGGATCCAAATTTAGATAACTCCATCTACTTGAGAAGCTTTAATGTTGGCAATTCAAGAGATATGGGTAGCCTAGATTCTTTTCCATAGACTATCTTATAGGTAGAGCTATCAGTAGATCTCTTAGGTGTGATATTATCAACCCATAAGGATGTTTTCATTTTTTTATGCCATGTCCTCTGATTCTCATCTAAATTCTTCCTTATAATCCTCAAGAGATTCTTGTTCGTGGACTTAGCTTGACCAAGACTCGGGGTAATAGTTAAAGAAAATTCTTAGATATATCCCATTCTTAAAATCCCAATCAGAAATTACAAGCAAGGAATGCTAAAGTGTTTTCGAAATGATAGTGGATGGGACACCAAACCTATTTATAATTCCCTCGTATATATCTAGTATGTGATACTCATTTACTTCCTTGAGTGCCACTATATCAGCCCACTTGGTGAAATAGTCATTTGTTGTGAGAATCCACTTATGGCCTTCAATTTAGTTTGGATTGATGACCCTAATTAAATCCAATTCCTAATGCATGAATGGTTGGTCTGCTAAGATTGGGTGGAGTGGAAGTGCTGCCAATTTTTCTTTGCCTATGAAAAATGCATATTTATTACACTTCTTTATCTATGCATAGCAATCACTAAAAATATCAGGCTAGTAGTAACTAGCCTTCATGATTCTGAGGGCTATTACACGTGGATCAAAATGACCTCCAGCTTCTCCATCATGGAATTCATGAAATAATTTATTGATCGATCTATTGTAATGCACCTTATGAGAACTTCATTCACATCCTTAAACAAAATGTTGTTAATAAGAAAAAATGGAATATATTGGAGCCTAAAATACCTTATTTTGGATTCTTAATCCCTGAGAGCATTAACCTGATTGGAGGAATTTTATCATATCATGTGTCCATCAAGGTGTGGGTAAGACATCAGTTGATTGTTCTTAATCATCTTGGAGCACTAGATCAATCCCTTATTAATCATTTGACTTTGCATGTTGATTTGAAACTAGTTTCTCACACAATCCTTTACCTCTAACAAATTTAGTTACATTGATCTATATATCATATTCCATGACACGGGTAATCTAACCGGACCTTTTTTCATTTAAATCCTTATTCATGAGAAAATCCTTCACACCAGCATGTGAGACTAGCAAGTGGATCTTGTTATTGGAGACTATATGTCTGAATTTCTTAAAACTCCTTATAACATCAAGAACATGCTTCTCGATGAACAAGTGTCTTACCTCATAGTCCTTTATTCTCTAACTAAAGAATGCAACAGCTTCTCAGATCCTTCCTTGTTGAGTTGTACCAAAATTGTAGATATTATATCCGAGCTACCAAAAGCGTACAGAGTGAAGATCTTTAAAAATATGGGTTAATGAGAGTCAGAGTTCATGATATTGCTTGATTAATAGCCTCAAAGCTCTCTTTTCCCTTAGATTTCCATTTTAATTTTATGCTCTTCTTTAGCATCATTTTCAGTAGTTTTACAAGATTAAAAAAATAGGCACAAACCTTTTGACAAAATTTATCCTCCCTAAGAAGCTTTGGAGATATTTCTTGTGACTTGGAAAAGGCAATTCCATAATGGCTTCAACTCTCTCCGGATCAATAGTTAATCATTTTTGAAACAATGTGACCTAGGAGCTTACCCTCATGAGCTAGGAATATGCATTTCTTTGAATTTAGAGACACTCCAAACTACCTACATCTCTCAAACACTTTCCTGAGATGGGAAAGATGATCAGCTACATTCTTGGAAAATATTGTAATGTCATCAAGGTACACAAGAACCATCTTTTAATTCACCCCTTGAATGTCATGTTCATGGATCTTTAAAACATAGCTTCAACATTGGATAAGAAAATGGAATTTTATTGTAAGCATTTTTGCTCCACTTTGTGGTGAAATTTATCTTTAACTAATCTTCTTCTCTCACCATGATCTGGTTATAACCCGAGTAGCCATCTAGGAGTGAAAACCTCTCTGAACCAACCACAACTTATAAAATATGCTCCATTGATGGGAGTAGGTAGTGATCCTTAAGAAAATCTCTATTTAGATCTCTAAAATCCACACACAACCTGATTTCCCCATTCCTTTTCCAAAATAGCACAAGGTTTGCAACACAGGATGGGTACTTGATAAGTAAAATGATACTTGTCTCAATTATCTTATTCAATTTTTTCTTCATTAGAGGCTCTATATGAGGATTTACAGGCCTTTACTTCTACCTAATGGGTTTAGCTTTTGGATCTATCTTAATAGTATGTTGGGCTAAACTTGGATCAAATCCCCTAAGATCTTCATAGCTCCATGAAAATATATCAGGAAACTCTTGACAAATTTGTATAAAATCATGATTTTCTTATTGAGTATTTACCTTGCCAATTTGGATAATTTTACCTTCCCCAACCGAAATGGACTCTTAACCTTTTCCTTTGACTGTGATGTTTGATATATCTTTCTGAACTGATCATTGGGATTGAAGATGGATTCTAGAGTCACTAGACCTTTAGGTAGCTTTTTCATTCTAAGTTGGACTACTTGATCTCCATATTACTTCTCCAATTTGTCCTAGTTTCTTGAAGAGAAATCAGCCTATTCTTGAAGGAAGTTGATGATTTGTTGGTCACTTTTAAACACCTATCAACTTTTGTTAACATCTAGAATAGTTGGCCTCACTTCTACCTAAATATATGGATGAACCTTGTCACCCTTGTTATCCTAAGCAATGTCAAACACCGCCCCAATTTCGCAAGCCTTTATGTAGCTTCGTTCTCTTCTTCCTTGGTATGGAATTGATGTTAAATGCTTTAAAATATTCTATGAGATCCCATACCCTATTCTTGTAAGCCTTGAGTAGATCATTCTTGGCAGCATTTAGCCCTCTAACCTGATTTATAATCAACTCATTGTCCCCAAATGTTTACAAGTTCTTGATATTTTTCTTCCTTGCCCAATGTAGACCATAGATAAGTGATTCATAATCTTTCGTGTTATTTGAACAACAAAATTGAAATATGAAAGAGTAGTATTTGATACCTTTTGGAGACATAAGCACTACTCCTCCTACACCTTATTTGCTCCTTGAACCATCAAATAACATTTTCCAAACTTCATTCTCATCTTCATCATCCAATTTGGTGACACTAGGAAGAGGTGCATTCTCTTCATGTATGCAGTAAATTCCCAATTTGGATTCTTTTATATCTTTGTAAGGATCATAGTGTAATGAAATTACTTGTATAATTCAGAGCATGAGCAAAAATATAACACCAAATAACACAATATTTCATAATAATGATCTCAATATGTAATTAGAATAGCTTCGCCACTTTGAGGGGATAACCTCCAAACCATACAATAAGACTCAAATGCTCCAAATGATGATGAACTACTACCTAAAATCCCCTTTATATACTATTCATATGTTATGGCCAACACAGAGGACGACCTACTAAACATGAGAAAGTATAAATGATATGGTAAGACACAAGTCGGCTACTCATATCCTAATACAAGCAATAGGTTAAGGGTGTAGCATGCCCTTCCCCTTCAAAGAAACATTGTCCCCAATGTTGAGAAGAGTCGGGTGCTTGCTACAAGAATGGCATATCTTCCCATGTTACATCTTCATTATCCATATTCTTTCACTTGATCAGGTACTTAGTAATAACCATTGTCCTCAATCTTTTAGTGCATTTTTGAAGGATACATTCAGGTCCCAAGATGACTCTCCCCTCCTCATCGAGCTCAGGTAACACTATTTGGGTTGATAATCTCTATCTAATTACTTTCTTCAGGAAAGAAACATGAAAGACTGGATGTATTTTGGTTGATTGTTTAAGTTCTAATTTTTATGCTACAGTACTCAATCTTCTCGCAATACTTGATAGGGGGCATAATACTTCGGTGAAATTTTGTTATCGTTTATTTTTGTTTCAAATACATTTTCTTATATGGTTGTCACCTCACAAAACCTAATCACCGACTTCAAAATGCCTTTCTATGCGATGTTGATCAGCTTATTGCTTCATGAGGTTTTGTTTCATGACCAAGTTCTCCTTGAGACTAGAGAGGACCTCTTGTTGATATTGAATGTGTTCTTCTACTACTCTAACTCGTGGTTTTCCTCTCAATGATGATGTGATGGATGGTGGATGGTACCCATAGAGTGCCAAAAAGGAGACATTTTAGATGAAGTATGGAAGGAAGTGTTATACCACCATTCTGTAAGTGGCAACCATTGGACCCATCTTGCTTGTTTATCTAATGTAAAGCAATGGAGATATCCCTCCAAACACTTATTTACAACTTTTTTTCCCATCAGATTGGGGATGATAAGAAGAGCTACGAGATAACTAAGTACCCAAACATGAGAATAAATCAGTCCAAAAATTACTAGTAAATATAGGGTCTCGATCACTTACTATAATCTTTGGTGTCCCATGAAGCTTCTGAACTATGTCCATGAAGGTTGTTGCTACCGTGCTTGCAGCAAATGGGTGTGCCAAGGCACAAAAATGAGCATATTTGGTGAGTCTATCCACCACAACCATGATGACATTTTTTCCTTCAGATTTAGGCAATCCTGTGATAAAGTCCATGGAAACCTCTTCCCACCACTGGCTAGGAATAGATAGAGGTTGTAGAAGACCTGGGGATCAAACTGTTTCACCCTTATTTTGCTGACAAACCATGCATTCTGCCACAAATTTTTGGACATCCCCTTTGAGACCTTCCCAAAATATCTTGTTTGACTCAATGATAAGTTTTCAAGAATGCAGAGTGCCCCCTACTTGAGAAGAGTGAAGCTCGAGATAGAATCCTATTTTTAAGAGTGGAGTTCTTACATAGATATAATCTATCTTTATACCATAAAGCATCCCCTTTCAATAAAAAAATTTCAAACATGCTTGGATCATCCTGGAGATGATGAATGAGGTTTTTGTGGTTGGGTCATTTATCTATTCGGACCTTGCCTCATCTATCCAATCTTCCTATAATATGGATATGGCACATAACAAGGTTAGTTGATTCATCTTTTCGTGGCGAGCATCAGAATTACATTCTCCTTCCCTTTCTTATAGATAATCTCAAAATCATATCCCAACATCTTGGAGACCCATTTTTGTTGTTCTTAAGATGATAAATGATGCTCCAAGAAGTATTTCAGACTATCATAACTGCCTTCACTTTAAAGTGTCTTCCTATGAGATATGGTCTCCATTGCTTTACTGCATGAAGTATGGCTAGCATTTCCTTCTCATAAGTCGGCTTGGAAATATTCTTACCTTTGAATTGACAGCTCAAAAAGGAAATAGGATGGCCTTCTTGCATGAGAACTACCCCCATACCCACCCCTGATGCATCACATTCAACAATGAATGTTTTGGAAAAATCTGGAGTAGCCAAGACTGGAGTGGTGCACATGGCCTCCTTTAGTTGCTCAAATGCTTTGGTTTCATCCTCACTCCAATGGAAGGAGTCCTTCTTTAATAAAGTTGTGAGAGGTGTAGATATGCTTCCATAATGCCTTACAAATCTTTGGTAATAACCTGTAAGCCCCAAAAATCCTTGTAGATTCTTTAGGGTTTTGGAACCTTCCACTCCATCATGGCTTTGATCTTATTAGGATCCACTTTAACCCCTTCATGAGAGACAATGTGACCCAAATATTCAACCTTCTTGAGTCCAAAAGAACACTTAGAGGGCTTTGCATAAAGTTGATGTTTCTGAAGGGTTTCCAAAACCTTATTTACATGATGCAAATGTTCCTCCCATGTTTTGCTATAAATTAATATATCATCAAAAAACACTAAGACAAACTTCTGCAAGAATGACTTAAAAATAGAATTCATCAAACTTTGAAATGTAGAAGGTGCATTTATGAGTCCAAAAGGCATTACTAGGAATTCATAATGGCCTTCATGTGTCCGAAAGGTGGTTTTATGAACATCCTCATCCTTGATTCTGATTTGGTGGTATCCCAAACGAAGATCAAGCTTTGTAAAATAAACAAAACCATGCAACTCATCAAGAAAATCATCAATTATAGGAATAGGAAACTTATCTTTGATTGTGTACTTATTAAGTTCCCTATAATTAGGACACATGCACCACATGTCATCTTTCCATACCATCACTCTTTGGAGAAGAATAAGCACTCTGACTATGACGGATAATTCTTGCTTCCAACATCTCTTGTACAATATTTTCAATTTCACTCTTTTGCACATATGGGTACCTATAAGGTCTGATGTTAGGCGGTTGACTTCCTGGTAATAACTGAATAGCATGATCATGATCTCTCTTTGGAGGTAAGCCCTTTGGTATATTTTCAAATACAACAGAGTGTGCATCTAACACTGCTTGCATATCTAATGGTATAATGTCCTTAGAATGATGAGCCTCCATTGAAAATAGTTGTGCCAAAAATCCCTCTGCACCCTTTTTAGTATTTTGTGCATCTGATGAGAACTTACTATTTGTGCATACTTTTCTCTTAATCCCCTTAGCTCAAAATTCCTTCCTTTAGAGTGAAATCACATGAACAAGTCTTGTAAGTTCATCTCAATAGTTCCTAAAGTGGTAAGCCATTGAACCCCTAACACAATGTTTGCTCCTCCCATAGAAACGGCATACATGGGACTATTTAGTATCTAATCTCCCATGGAAAGTTCAATGCAATGGAATTTTCTAGAACAAGTAATAGTACCTCCATGAGCAATCATTACTTGACATTTAGGAGTGGATAAACGAAGCAGTTTAGGCGCCGATAAATTATTATTGATAAAATTATGAGTACTACTGAATCAATCAACACTGTGACCCTCTTTTTTTTAGGAATCCAACCACCTTTAGGGTTTGGGGGGTGCTAATACCTGAAATTGCATGGCATGAGATTGTTGGCTGAGGATCTCCTAACTCCTCCTCTAGCTCAACCAAGACCTCTGACTCTGAATCTTCATCCTTCTCTTCATCTTCACTAGGCCCATCAATGTAGAACAACTTATTTTCAGCACATTTATGTCCTAGTCCAAATTTATTGTCACAGTTAAAACATAAACCTTTTTCTCTTTTTTCTTCAATTTGTTGAGGTGTCAATCTAACTAGTTGAGGGAGTGTTGGGGCCAAGGTGTTGCGATCTCTGGTATAAGTGAAATGTTGTCTCCTACTTGAAACAAATTTCTCCTCTGCCCTTCTTGCCATAATCATCGAATTAGAAACCTTATGAGGATTAAACATGTGCACCTCATGCTCAATGTGATCCTTAAGACCCCTGAGAAATAGGTCATTCAGATTCTCTTCAGTAATATTTTCCACCCGTAGAGAAAGATTTTGGAAGTAATGAATGTAATCTTTAACAGATCCTATCTGTCTCAATTTTGCTAATTGGCTGATGTAATTATCTGACACACTAGAACTATAGTGTAATTGCAACTCTTCAGTGAACACTATCCATTTAACCTTAAAACCACTCTTCTACCTTTGAGCACATAATCATCGATACCAGACGAATTGGTCATGTTCGAGATACAAAGCTACCATGGTCACCTTTTGTCCTGGTGGAATCTGATGTAGTTCAAAAAAATTCTCCATTTGGTTGATCCAATTGAGTGGATCCTTTCCATCAAACTTATGCATCTCCACTTTTGGAAACATAGTATGGGCCTATAGAGTGCTCGTATTTGGATTGTGCACACTCAAAGATCCACTCTAGCTCATGTGTCTATTATGTTGACCTGAGGATCCACCTTGATTGACATAAGTATGATTACCCATCATATACGTACTGAATTTTTGCATGAAATCCTCCAATCTTTTTCCAATCCTATCCACATCTTCTTTGTTGGCCACCCGAGATTCGAGGTCTCTCAGGTTAAACTCAAGTTGGCTTACTTTGTGGTTTATCGAAGTAAACCCTAACCCTGAGGAATCTGTAGTTATATCTTTTGTCTCCAACTCCTCAACTACTATCTCATCCTTTTCTGGTGTTTTACCCAGAGTGATGGGATTCTTTTTCCTCTTATGGAAGGCCCCGCCATGATGCCCCAAAATAGTAGGATGTAGGGATCATAGTCAAATTTTAGGGTTTCATATTTCAATACGAATTTAGCCAAAATATAAAAAAACTTAAAGAACAAACCCCAAATAATTTTTTTTTCTTTCCGAAAATGTAACGAATTTGAAAAAATTCCACAATTTGCACCCTAGGGAGTGATTTTATGAAAAACCCTAAATTTGTAATAAATTTTTCAAAAAAAATCAAAAATTATGAAATTTTTAGGGAACCTTACCTAAAATGTTTTGGAACTCGGTAAAAATATCTCCCACCAATAAAATTTGGTTTGTAATATATTGAGGAAACAAAAAATTAGGGTTTTTGCCCTAAATTTTGGCCCAGATCATAGCTCTGATACCACTTGTAATGAAATTACTTGTATAATTTAGATCATGAGCAGAAATATAACACCAAATAACACAATATTCCAAAATAATTATCTCAATATGCAATTTGAATAGCTTCACCACTTCGACGGGGCAACCTCCAAACCATACAATAAGACTCAAATGCTCCGAATGATGATGAACTACTACCTAAAATCCCCTATATATATTATTCATATGTTATGGCCAACACAGAGGTCAACCTACTACACATGAGAAAGTATAAATGATATAATAAAATAATATGGTAAGCCACAAGTCGGCTACTCATATCCTAATACAAGCAAAGTTAAGGGCGTAGCACATAGGCATGTCTCTTATATGCACATTCATCAATCGTTAAATATAGAATGCCTCCAATTTAGTTTCTACCTCTTGAGTGCTTGGGAAATCTTCCTGATCAAATATTTTGCAATTAACATTGATTGGACTTAGCACATAAGGCTCAATTTGGAACACATCAATTGGATCAGATCTAATAGTAGCATTGGCTTCATATCTGGTTTTGAAATGCATATGAGACCAATCAACGAGATAAGTATCCCCAATCTTAATAGTGAAGTCCCAAGATAAGCATAGGGAAAATAGTGGAGGTAGGTCAATCACATATATATCTTGAGGAACTGTGACATTAGGATATGTATGTAGTGTAAGGTTTAGACCTCTAATGACTCAAATAGTTCCTATTGTTGTCCCATCCAATTGCACCACTGCTATAGAAATAGGCTCATACTTGAAACCCAACTTATCTATTATCTGCTTTGGCATCACCAAGCTACTTACACCTGATTCAATCATGTAGGTGTGCACAAGGTTGTTCCCAGTGATCAAGGACACATAGAATGATGCAGGTTTCATGTTTCTACTTGTTTGACCTCCTTCTTGTTACATTGCATTAGTAATAACTTTTTCCTAGTCCTTGGATGACTCATTTGAGATGGAAAAATTGGCCATGGTTCCTTGTAATAAATCTCTCTTGTCCCATAATTTCCAATGATTCCCACATAGAGATACTTAATTTTTTTCTTCATTTGATCAATGATGTTGAATGAAACTAGAATGTCCTTTTGTTTTCCTTTGTTTGCTACAACTTTCTCATGTACATGAGCTGATACAATAGGTACCTTAGGTTGATTCTATGAATTTGGGACTGTGTTTGAGCTTCCAACTCCTTGAAATGTGAGAGAAGGTTGAGAAGAAATTACATTTGATGATTTCCCTCTTCTATAGCTCTTTTCTTATATCTTTTGTTTGTTGCTACACCCGAGGAAGAGATTGGTTTATACCATAGAAATCATTTGCTTTCCAATTCACGAGTGAAGTGTCACTTTGAGGTGCCTCTTGGGTGCTTGTTTGTTGCTGATTTTCTTCTTCATTTGTTTCTTTGGGATCACATACACGTTGCACTATTAAATCCCGATTTAAGAAGCCATTGAAGCATGTTGTTTGGTTATGTGATTGACCACAAGGAAAACACCACTCGTAGTCTTGTACCAAATTGTTTTAGACAAGAACCAGAGCTTTAGATGAAGAGGTTGCATTGGGATTATAAGGTTGGAATGGCCTAGTAGTGGGAAACTATCTTTGGTTCTAGTTCGTAGCTTGAGTAAAAGATTTATTAGGTTGATATGGGGGTTTTTTTGGTTGGTATTGAGGCTGATAAGGTCTAAACATTTGGGCATGTTACATCTTAATTGTCACCAACTCATTCCCTAGATTTTGTAATTGTTTCATGACCTCTTGAAGCTCAACTGAGGTGCTCAAGGAAGTAGATGCCTTGCTGAAATTCTTCTTTATGGGAGTATGGATAGGAACTAATTTAGGTGTTTAACTAGAATTAGGATTCCCTATCTTTGGGTAAATGGGAAATGGTGGTCTAAGGGAAATTTTTCCATCTTGGATTAAACATTATTTATCTCGAATAAATATTGCATAGGCTCCTACAAAAATTATACCTCCCATAGATTGCACCATAATAGCTATATCAAAATTAAGAGCTTTTACGAAATAGAGAAATGTGCCTTCGTAGTCAAAATTACAAGAATCAATCATTTCCCACGTTCTATGAAACCTAAAATTGAAGTCACTCCATTAGTTCATTTAGATCCCTTTTTATGGTTGTCAATTTCTCTAACAGAGATAGATTATCGGACCTCTCTCCAAACTGATCACAAAGAGTTGTGCATAGTGCATTCCAATTTTGAATTTATCCTATTGTCAGGATCTTGAACCACTATAAATCATTCCCTTTGAATGAAGATGCTATAATTTTCACAGCTACATCCATGTCAACAATTTCATGGATAGCACACACATTTGCAATGTCTTGGATATGATCAGCTGGAGTTGTGTGGTTTTCTCCTATGAAGAATGGAATACTCTTCAAGGCTGCCATTAGAATAGGATTTTGTGCATTGAGAGCAAGTAGAATGTTTCCTATGAAGTTAAAAAATCCTAGATTTGGTTGTGGTGTATCCATTATGATAGGTATAAGAACTCTAGTGGATTGTAAGAATGGCCTACTAGGTGGAGGTGTTGAAAGAGTTATGTTTGGTGGAGATGGTGATATCTGAACTTGTCTTCCCCTTCTTCCTCTACTTGGTGATAGTTGTAGATATTCAAATAATTCTTCTCTTTTCCTAGACCTTGTTGGGATCCTTCTCATAAATATGAGACACGTGGAATGCTAAAACTAATGGATTTTGATGTTTGGAGTTGTTAGATGTGTTGCTACATAGCCTTCAAAGGCTAGAATTTCACCAAGATACACATCCAAACTTGATGAAACTGGAAGTATTAACTTCTAAGGTATCTTTGGGCAAGCCAAAAATTATCACTAAAAACAACACCCTCTAATTTTCTTGCATGTGAATGAAATGGGAAATCAGTGTTTTTGGGAAACATGGAATTATCTCAAGGTGTGGGACCAAGAACTCGAGACAATTATCTGTTACTCATCCTAATATAAAGCTAAAACTACTCCTAATCCTAGAAATACACTATCTAATCCTATGTTATGATTTCAAGGCACCAAGGAGAAGTAAAAATGTATGAAAATGGAAGTCCTACACTAAGGGAGGTGATAGCACTAAGAGAAGGGTGGTTGGGACACTCTCTAATGGATTAAAATGAGGAGTAATGAGTATAGAGAGGGCATATATAACACCATAGTCTAATAAAAATGTCTATAACACCATTTCCATTAAACACAACCATTTAGAACTTACAAGAAACCATGAAATGCACAAAAATACCTTTAAATGTAATGTAGAGGTGAAAGAATGCAATGAAACACAAGCAAGAGTTGAAGAATAGCCACAAAACTTGATTTTATTGCTTCATATAATCACAAAGTCCATTATAATGAGGGAAATAAGCATGAATCTCCTATAAAGATTCCCAAAAATGGAGGCTTGGATCTCATAAAATCTTGTAGAAGAATGGAGGAGCAGATATAGAATAACCAACCTCTAAAAAATAAGCTCTCCATTATAATATATAGAAGTAAGAAAGGAGGAAGAGAAGAGGTAAATCCTAAAATCTAGGCTTCACCCACCAACAATATTCATTAAATGACTACAAAACATTGTAGAGATCCCTGTAAACTCATCCCTCCTTTGTACAATTACTTTGGCTGGAGAAGAAATATGTCTATGCTTCATTAATTCCTCCATATTCCCCTGGGATGTGGATTCTAGCTCTAGAGAGATGTTTCTTGTATTTTTCCCACCTAATTCTCATATCTTATGATTTATAAGTGAAGATCTTTGAAATATGAGCCCAAAAGTTCAATTTCATTAAAAATGGTGAGTTGGGCGTGAGTTATGCCCTATCGGTCTCAAGGAGTTCATTTTGGTCATTGACCACTCATCGTATAATTCGGTCTCTGTTGTACTTTGGTCTAGAAGCTAGCTCACCGCATAGCTCGGTGAGTTCCTTCATGTCTCCCCACTCCAAGATATCTCTTGTCTTGGTTGAGCCATCTCGTTATTCCCTAGGCTCACCGCTTATTACTCAATGGCCCAATGTCAATATTTCTTTCTACTTCCCAAAGACCTACTTTGTTTTGCAGATCGGCAAGCAACTCATCTTGAACTTTGCACCTCACTTTGAACTCTTTCCGAGCTCTTAACAACTCACCGCCTTGATTTCTATTTTTTTATAAATGCTCGCATGTAACTCACCCTCATACCAGATGGGCCTTGAGGTCCCATAACCTCGACTTGATCGCATTGCATTTCCCGAGCTCCTTATAACTCCCACCATTTTGTATTGCGGCTCCTTGGCTCGATTGGGGAACATGTCCCCATGTGGAACTTGTTCTACCTTGGCCTCATGGGACTAAAACCCCGACTCGGCTACATCTTATCTTCGTCATATATTGTGGCAATCTCTCGGCTCATGGGAACTTACATCCCCATGACCCATGTTCCACTTGGGCTCTTGGGCCGAAAACTCCCGCAACTTCCGTAATGACTTCCCAGCCTTAATGAATTTCTTGGTGAGATCCCTGTTGATACAAATTGCTAACTCGTTCATTGATTCCATAGAGTTTTGCTGCCCCGAGCTCAAGATTAACTCACCAAGCTATTTTTTTCCCCTTTTTCACCTTTTACAATTTTCTCATTTTCCCTTACTCGCTTAGATTTTTTTGGAAAAGGGAAAGAACCTAGGGGCCCAAATAAATGCTCCAATCATAAGAATACCTCTTGAAAATGAAATTCACCGATTTTTCCAATTTTTTCCCAAGGTCCCAAAGGAGCCTCTCAAGTCCAAATTGTCCTTGTTATTCATTTTTCCCATGGGGTAAAAATGGATACCATTTATATTTTTGGAATATTTTTCACTTATGGGTCGGCCTTTGAGTTGTCAATTACAAAATTCAAACAAGGGAATCATATAAATACATAGTTATGTTTTTAAAATAAGGTAACAAGCACTAAACATTACTAGCATCACCTAATATTGCATTCTAAAGGCACTAAATCACTTCAAAAGAATCCATCTAACATCTATTCAAGGGACAAGGGATGCATACTTCTACATACACTGCATAGGAGGGAGAAGTCTACTCTATTCCATTCATACATGGTATACATTTCTACATTATAGCTAAATCCCACTATTAAGTGTAACTTACACAAGGGAATCCTAGGAAGCATTACTACACACACACACACACACACACACACACAATAACTACATGGATTATAAGATGAAGTGCAATGCTCTATTATAAGTTCACTCTCTGGGTGACCATCGGGGTTAGACTAAATTCTCATTCTACATTTTCCTTTTTAGGTTTGATGTAGTTTGTGGGTATGTGTAGGTGAATTCTCTTTAGCAAGTTACATGAAATTTTAGTGATCAAGAAACAAACATCGGGTGATCAACAGGGAAAAATTTTGAAACCATTGCGGTATAGCAGACACTAGATCTTTAGCTACTGCATAGTCACCAGTGCCCAGATTCAATTACCAATACCTAGGCACCTCTATAATGGGTTCCTATGTATGATATTATTCCTAAGTTTCAAAATTTACAGTGAGTAATAACAACCCATTCTATAGTCTATTCAACACTTGCACCTTCATTACACACCGCATATGCTCTCCAACCATTGCCTCATCATGGTTATTCTCCCTATGGAGCTTTAAAATCATTGAAAAGTCAATCATGAATCATCTAATGGCCATAAGTTCATTATTACTAACTACCGAATATTTTACAAAATGGGTCAAGGTGGCGCCTTACAAACCACTACTGGTGCCGAAATTTTCCATTTTATTACTAATCACATTATCACATGCTTCGGCATTCCCTCAACCATCATCATGGATAATGGCTCTTCATTCAAAAACAAATATGTCAAAAGGCTTTGTGTGAAGTTCAAAATCAAGCAAACCTTTTCTACTCCTTACTATCCATAAGGAAATGGTCAAGCAGAAGCCACTAATAAAACCATTGTTAAAATACTACATAAAATTATTGATACCAATGGCAAGTGATTGACACAATCAACTTTTATAAGCTCTTCGGGATTACCGCACTAGCATCTCGCACTCCTTCCAATGCTACACCCTTTTCATTAGTGTACATAACGAGGTTTTAATCCCATAGAACTTGAAATACCCTCCTTACGTGTGTCACTCAAAGGCATCCTCAAAAATAATTAATATCACAAAAATCAATTGCATGATCTTGAAATTCTTGAATCTTGCCACGTATAAGCCTTGGAACATCTCTTCGAATATAAAATTTGCATCGCACATGATTATAATAATAAATTGTGCCCACACAAATTTCATATCAGCGATCTTGTTTTAAAATAAATTCAAAAGAAAAATAATATTGAAGCTCAAGTAAAAGGTAAATTCAATCCTAACTAGCTTGACCCATATGTCATCACTTCCAATCTTAGGGAAGAGTCTATCATCTTTATATTTTCCTCAAAGAAACCACTCAAGAATCCACTTAATGTCATACACCTTAAGCGGTATTATGGATAAACACTTTTCATTACCCGATGACACACTCTAGTGCTACAGTTCAAACTTGATATTTGGGGTTCCAATTCTTAAATGGACCTCACATCATCCACACTTTACGCTCTTTGATTCATGATACATATTTTCTAAAATCTACTCTCACGCGATACACTTATTTATCGATGATTTACTCTTGTTCTATGGTTCATTCTTAATCGTTGAGAGATAATTTCTAAATGAACATCATCTCATACACATTTATTGGTGGGAAACATGGCCCCTCCTCATCTTCACATCTTACCCATTGTAGTTCACCATTACACTTGCATAGAATTTTAAATATATTGATTGCATCTACTCTTGTTAGCTTATTCTACTTACATATTACACTTTGTTTCCTATGATAGATGGATTCTTAATATTTCATTATCTTTTCTATAAACACATGTGTGTTCACTTAGTATCTTAAGGTGAATGTAGGACCTATCATAGATTCATACACGATGCTCGATTCTTGACACAACTCTTTTCTAGTCCCTCCGAGGCTCTTGGGGTAATCTACCTTTACTAATCTCACAGTCCACATATCGAGGTTATATTGTCACATTATTTACTACTCATTATTTTCACTTTACTTTTTGTTGTTATATACATGATTTGACATACTATTTATCTTTCTAACATGTTAATGGGTGCTTCTTTTGTAGTATTTGTCTTACAGGATCAATACAATCATGGTTATCTATCACTCTTTGTTTTTTGTTTTTTGCTATTGTTTGTGGGCTATGAATTATTTCTTGTTTGACTATTATTTTCTTATGGTTGATTTAGCCATGATTGTCTTATGACATTTTGAGCAATGTCCCATGTATGAAACCCACTTTTCGTGATCCATCTTGTCTTCCTACTTGTTACATTTTCTTCCATTGCATTCTAGATATTGTTATAACTAACACTTTTTACTATCCCATATTTTTTGCATGTGCCTTACTTTCTACCATGCACATCCCCTAACCCTATAGGTATCCACTTCAGTTATGCATATTAGTATCGAGTCCTCTTCTTTGGGTCGCATTCTCCTACATTCATCGTATGTACCCCAAATGAGGGGGATATATTGGGTGAATAAAGCACCCCTAAAATAAATGAGAGCTTCAAGACAAAGACAACATAGTATAGAATCAACATAGAAACATAGTTACATATTAGCTTGGAATCATACTTGGGCCAAAAATATGGAGCATATACTAGCTCCAGTGTCCTGGGATAGTAGCGATGGGAGCTTGTTTCCCCCTAGGTGATAATGTTCTAGGGAAAAAATAATTAATTTGATCATTTTATCACAATGTACAAAAATTTCATATGAGTCATACAAAGAAGCAGGTTCTTACCTCCATTTACAAAAAAAATTATCAATTACAATCAAAACAATCATAATAAAAGGAACAACGGGAAAAAATCATGGGTGTACCATCTATAAAAGTGATTATTCAGAAGCATCATGAAAGGAGAGAAAATATAGACCTCTTTTCCCAACACTCTTCTCTTAATTGGGTTGTAACCCTCTAAACCAAAAATTGGGTCGTAACCCTCTAAACCCCCTTCGATTAATTAATTCAATATTATTCCCCCACCATGCCCACTTGCACACATTTTAATTAACTTAATTACCAAAATTAAGCTAATTACCTACCTCACCCAGCCACCTCACCTAAGCCACCTCACCCTAGACCCATTCCAACTCCATTTATTACCTTAGACTAAGTCCCCTGCTTCACCTAACCAATTAGGATTTAGTATAACCCTAATATTAAGCACTTATTATCCCCGTAACCACTTTCTAACTCCATTTACCATCATTATTCACTTTTGACCTGTAATTCTAAAATCAAGATCATGCCAAATTTAGTAAGGATCAGGCTATTTTTAGCAACTATGACCTATTCTCCTTAACCAACTTTGGTTATCCCTCATTCAAGCGTCGGTCACCTAACCATCTTCGGTCACCTAATCATTGTCATTTGTTACCTTAAATAATATTTTCTAACTCTTTGTTCAGGTTTCGAATCTAGTTTTCTAGCTCTTGTGACCTTGCATACTGACTCTCAAGATTTTTCAGTGATCTTGCGACATACCAGAGACCCTTACAATGTTCAAACACCACACAGTTCATCAAGAGATTGATCTAGAGCTCCAATGCACTCACAAGGAATTATTGTTTCCTCCTATCATTTTTAAATTCATATTTGATCACCTTCTCTTGCAATCATCACCACCACCTACTTTCTACCTACATTCTACAAGTAAGTATTATTTCTTCTTTTTCATTAGTTTTAGTAGATTAGTTATTTACTAGTTATCTATTTCATTCTACCACCTCCCATACTTGAATATCTCCTACAACACATTCATCTAACAATTTTCCCACATAACCTCGTATTTAGCCCAAATACCATTCTAATCACCCGTGAGTCTTTATAATAATCCCATAGCCTCACCCAAACCTTCCCAACTCTCTATACAATCACAAAGAGCTCATATCACCTTATTTTTAATATTATTACCAAATTTCTCCTACCGATACCAGTCACCCAACTGGTGTTGGTTCATTATTAGTACCAAAATCTATCACCTAACTGATATTGGTCTTTATGACTGGTAATATTTCCAAACCAGCAAGCTCATATCTCTTTCCAAATAGCCTAGAACCTAACCAAATCTTCCCCAGACCTCCTTTACAGCCTCTTTCACACCTGCATACCTTCAACCACCTACCATGCTTCCCGGATTTAGTCTTGCATGCATTTACTACACTATATTTGAACTATTGTGCTTGTGTAGGATACCTAAACTATATAAATATAGTAGTCCTATTTTATTTCATGTTCTTATCAAAGCATTTAAATTATTTTAAAAGTAGATTAACAGCCTTCTAGGAAGCACCTTGCTTCCTAGATCTAGCTTCTACGAGGCAATCCACCAATTGTTATTTTCATCCTATTTTTTAGTCTTGTGTTCTATTTCAGATCATTCATCCTAGCCAAAGGGAGTCTCTCACAATCAGCTTGGTCAAAATTATATGCACGCACAACCAATATTCGACTATCATGGGTCCTCCTTGACCTTACCCTTATATGTTTTATCTCATACTTTGTGGTGAAACATTTTGGCATGCCCTGTACAAGCATGAACAGCGAAGGTATGCCCCATAGGAGAACCTTATTCTTTTGTGTTGGAAAAATTGTTAAAAGCAAGCGATATCACCCTTCCACCCATTAAACCACATACTAGTTTTGACCCTTCCGCCCTATACCAGCATGGTATAAGGAGAATGACTATTATAACTATCACCATGTTAGGGGCCATAGCGATGGAAACTACAAAACTTTTAAGAACATCATCTAGGAAATTCTAGATAATGTAGATCTCATCCTAGATAACCCAAACATGCTAGCAAATCAAAACATGCATATCTTTGATAAACCTTTCCCAAAACATACCCATTCATCAAACCAGCAAGTGAGACTTCTAATTCAAATTTTCAAGAGGTTCACATTATCTTCAATATTGTACCCGCCTCTTCTACTCGGGCTTCCTCACATCCCATCTATTGATGAAATTCTTGTGTGCTCTCCTCTACCCACATAGGATCCTATGTTTCTTACCCTCTACCTATGGAGGAGCCTACATTGCCTACTCCTCTACCTATGAAGGATCCGGTCATACCCAATGTTTTACCTACCCAAAGATCCTATATCACCTAATCCTTCATCTACAACAGATATTATCCCACTTATGCCCCCACCTATCAAGGAGCCCGCACTATCCATGCTTCTACCCATGGAAGCACCTATTTCATCTTCTTCCCCACCTAAGGAAGATCCTACACTACCTACCTTTCTCCCTCTCGACCCATAGAGGAGCCACTTTCATACTCTCTTCCCGTCAATGATGCATCTCCTAAGGTCTACCAAGATCCTGTTAATCTTCTTGCATCACTTCTACCTATAGAGTCAGAAGCCAAAAATTCCCTATCTCATAGACCTCAGAATTTTTCACAGGATTACCACCAATTCATCACCATCTTCTTCTACCTCTATGCCATTCTCTCATTTGGTTGATCACTTAGAGTATGTTGACCACACCACACTTTTGGGACACCCGCGCCTCCCAAGACTCCACACAAATGAAGATGTTGACCCCGGACACCTCTACCATCTATCCAAATATATTCCAAACAACTAAGACCATGATGCCTAAACCAGTCATATCAAGCATCTTCTTCATTAGCCTCACCTTCACCTCAACCTTTACCTACACCCAAACCTTCACCTGCACCTAAACCTAACACTACATTGGGGTCCATCCTAGGCCTAGTATACTTCATCCCATAGCCAAATTACATCTGACTACTAAACAACAACTGTCACGAAATCAACTCCCGCACCTAAGAAGAAGACATAATCTCTTAAGCCTTATTCACCCTTGCCTCTTCCATCTATCTTAGGCTCAAATCCATCAAAATTAATCAAGAAACCTCTTCACAAAAATAAAGCTCAAGCGCGGTATCCCGTACTCCACGACTTTGCCTTCATCACCTCATTTTCCCATACCTTTACCTTCACCACTTCTTCATCCTACACCTACACCTATACCTTCATCATCTCCCTTACCTACATCTTCTTCGTTACCTACCACCATATCACAACCAAAACTTCCATTTTCACCCTAGCTTTTAGATTGCCCTCATCTTTTATGTCTCCTTCTACCTCACATACCCCACCTACACCTTTACCCAAGAAGGTGCAACCTAAATCAAAAACAAAAACAAAACCTTCGTTACCTACCAAAAAGGTAGCCCCACCGACGCCATTTCCAGTAGCACCTCTTCCACAAAAATCACTTGTGCCTTCACCAAAACCCACTTTAACTTCACATTGTGATCCATTGGCGGGATCCTATTCCAATGTCCTTACTAGGTTTCTAGAAACCTTTGTTATCACATTACCGCCCATCAAACCTTATGACCGACTCTAACCTAAACTAGGAAGGTTCAAAGATATTAATATTTATGCATATCATCGCTCCCTGGGCATGATATCGAAGATTTTAAGGCCCTTAGAAACGTTCTCCTTCAGCTTTGTAATTCAGAAATCCCCTTGGAAGAAGATGACCAATTGGAGGATAATTTCATTCCCCCTTCACCCACTACCGCACGACCTAATCCTATATCTATTCAGCGGTCATTACCTCCATCTCCACAACCCTCTTTTCCTCCTCCGATCTTTAAAATCAATATGGTTTGAGTAGCCACTCGATCACAAAAGGAAAAAGGAAAAGATAAATCCAACAACCCATCTAGTGTGCCTGCACCAACCTTTCCATCTACACATGCTCCTAAGGTAACCATTTATGGGCTGGCCTATCCAATTTTTATGGCATCACACATCACACTATGATAAAAAAATTACATCAATATCCTCTAAAAATGTCTTTGTATGACCTCATCCAAACCTCTAAGTCTCATCATCAGGCCCTCCTCGAGATCCTACAAACTATTGAGGTTCTACCGAATGACCCTACGCTCGTTGCCGCCATATTCACCCCTCATCATGTGGCCTCTCTCACTACTTCACCTAAAACTTCTATTTCCACTACTACTCACCAAGTTTCTGTTGTCGGTTTATTTGACTCGGAGATTTTCTCTCACCATTTAGAGGATCCTGATCTCACCCTCTTCATCTACGCCTACATTGAGGATATACTCGCATCTCGATGGATTATGATAGATGGAGGTCAAAGCATTAACATTATTTCTTCTCATGCATATGAAAAAATGTGCATACCTACCAATTACATGCATAATAACCTAATTATGTTGTGTTTCCTTTGATGATGCTTTGACTTCTACTCTCGGTGCCATCATTCTCCACATCCACATGGGTCATGCACCATTCCTAAACTATTCTATGTTTTTAAAGAAGAATTCCCATACAACTTGCTTTTTGGCCAACCCTGGATCCGTGCCATGGGATGTGTACCTTCGACTCTTCATTGTTACATCAAGTTTGAATATGAAGGACACCCTTACACTATTCAAGAAGATCCTTCACCTTTCAAAACCTGTAACATGATGTATCAACCCAATGTCCTTATTCCAGTTAAGGAATCTTCTACCATTGCCACCTCATCTACTACTATTGCCTCCTCATCTACTACTATTACTGCCTCATCTACTATCATTTCCACTTCATCTTCTTCCATTGTTTCATTTACCACTTTTTCCAATACATCTTCCTCAACCAACTCATTTCTCCCCACTACTGACATAACTTCCATAGTTATCCCATCTACCAACCCTTTTAGCTCATCCATTCCCACCACCTAAGTACCGACTTCCAACCCCTTAATAAATGATTTTGAATGCCTTACATTGGGGAGTATCACCTCTACAACATTGACACTTTCCAAACTCCTCAAGAATATGGAAACCTTCATTAACACCCACATTATGACCAACGTATAGGAGACGTTTTTCCATATGGTCCTCCCCACCTTCACACCAACTTGAAATTTGGGGACTTGATACCTCTTCTTATTCTCCCAAACCACCCACTCAAACATGACCTTTTTCCTCTAACTTCTGTTACCTCACCAACCATCACTTTACCCACACCTTTCTTCATCATTGTGCTTGGAAAGGATTTGGCTTTGGTCTTTACAAACAAGTTCATCACATAGTTATTCCTTGCACTACCCATAAACATAAAGATATGCCATGGTATTGGATTTTTTGAACCACCTAGTCCTAAGAGGGAAATAATCAACCTTGTTGAGGAAGATCAACCTTCTTCACCTTCTTCACCTTCTTCCCTATCACACCACCTTCACCAATAGAGTCCATGGATCCAAAATCCATTCCTCCTAACTTTTTTTTTGTGAACACCATTTCTTTGGGACCTCTAACCTATCATCATGATGGTGAGGTCCCTCTTCCCTTCCTTTTCTTTATCCTGACATGATGAAGGAAGACACACCTTCTATCAACATCATTCAATGTCAGATGATGATTCCATTCTCACCTATTTAGGTGTAGAATATTCTTACATTCACTAGTCATACCTTCTGAGACACAAACCATGTTGAATGAATCGACCATAGAGATCAACATTCACACTCAAGATGACCCTCAACTTCTAAAGATAGGTCAATCTTTAGATTCTGTTGAATAGGAAGCCTTCACCTCTTTCCTCCGAGATCATAGAAATTATTTTTCTTGGTCTTACACCGATATGCCCGGTATTGACCCAAATATCATGGTGCATAATATCATTACTATTCTTGATGCCAAACCTATGAAACAAAGTTGCAAAAAATGCATCCACATTTCCCTTCTTGTCAAAGAGGAACTCCAGCACCTTCTTTTTTTTCTTTCATTCTACCTATCGATTATCTACAATGGATTTCAAACATCATTCTGTCACCAAGGTAACAGGGGAACTCCACATTTTACATGGACTTCCGCAACCTTAACCTTCACTTCCCTAAGGATGAATTTCCTTTGCCTAGCATCGACCAACTTGTTGATCTTACAGCTGGCCATGAGATGTTATCTCTTATGGATGGATTCTGGGTTATAATAAAATATTACTAGTACCAAAGAATTAACACAAAACCTCCTTCATCACCCCTTGGGGGACCTTATGTTATCGAGTCATGCCCTTTATCTTTAAAAATGTTGGTGCCACTTATTATGCATGCCATGACCTATATCTTCCATGACATCATGCATGACATACTAGAATACTATGTCAACGACCTTCTTAGTAAATCCAAAATTCATGTCAAACACCTCCAGTTCTCAAAATCATCTTTGACTATCTCATCAAATATTACATTTTCCTTCAACCAAAGAAAGTGTGTTTTTCATTCTCTCTAGAAAAATCCTTGGTTTCATCATTCTCTTTGTGGGGTATAAAGTCGATCCCACCAAAATCAAGGCTATTCTTGAGATGCCTCCACCTACTAACCTTTGACAACTTTGTAGTTTGCAAGGAAAATTATAATCCATTTGATGTTTTATTTCCCAAATTTTTGACCGATGTCACCCTTTTCATCATCTTCTTAAAAAGGATGTCTCCTTCAATTGGAATGATGAGTGCCACAAATCCTTTGAAGTGTATTGAAGAAATACCTTCTTCAACCACTGTGCTCATCCCACCTAAAGATGACAAACCTTTTACCTATACATTTCTGCCACTGACCATTCCTTTGGGTGCCATGCTCACTCATCGTGATAAGAAACACAAGGAGAAATCGGTTTATTACATAATCCATATGCTTTTAGACTATGAGATGAGATATACCCATGCTGAAAATATTTTCTTAGCCCTAGTCTTTGTCACCACTAAACTTCACCACTACCTACTCAACCACAAGACCTTCATCGTCACCAACACCAACCCTCTGCATTACATGTATGCTAAGCCTTATCAACACCAATGCTTCACATTGGCTCATGCTCCTTATAGACCTAGACCTAGAATTCATTCATCAAAAGTTTATTAAGGGACAAACCATTATAGATCAACTTGCAGATGCACCTCTTTCCAGAAATCAATCTTCTAACTTTGATTTTCCTAATGAATCCATTATCTACACTCTCCCTTGATGACATTCATTTATCAAATGACCCTATTCTTTGATGGTTCTAAATGTCAATATGTGGGGGTGGCGCAAGGGTTATCCTCATTCCTCTTGATGGGTGATCATATGCCTTTATCTTTCAAACTTGACTTTGATTATACCAATAATGTGGCTGAATATGAAGCACTCATGTTAGGTCTCAAAATGCCATTGTCCCTAGATGTTAAGACCATTAATATCTTTGGTGATTCTCAACTAGTCATCAACCAAGTCAATGGTTTATACCAATGTCGTAATGAAATACTTCAAAAGTATAAGCATCATGTCGACATGATTTTGACTACCTTTGATAATTACAACATTCAAATTGTTCCATGATCCACTAACAAATTTGTGGATACCATGGCTTGCCTCACCTCACAAATACCTACCTCACCTTCAAACTCAAAAAATATTTTCACAATACAATGATTACTAGTCACCCTCTTATCTCATCCATGATGTAAATTTTGTGGGAAGAATTGAAACCAACCACATTGATATATGGTATAAGAAGTTTTGACTACCTTTCCCTTTTCAATCTACCTCCAGATCTCACTCGCAATGGTAAATGATCCTTCCTCCAAAAGGTATCTCATTACATCATCATGGGGGTCTTCTCTACAAGTGTGGATTTGATGGTATCCTCCTCACAGTGCCTCACTAGTTCTGAAATTCCGTACACCATTAAAGAAATCCATGATGGGATTTTTGGTGGACATTTCAAAGTGGTCACATGTTGTTGCCAAACATATTCTTCACCTCTGGTATATTATTGGCCAACCCTTAACCAAGATTTTTCGACTATGTCAAACATTGTGTGAAGTGTCAACAACATGCTAACCTTCACCACACCCCAAGTCATGCCTTACAAGTTTTCCAAGAGACTTTTGGCCTTTCTCCCAATGGGTTTAGATCTCGTCAGAGAGATTAACCCTCATTCTTCTCAATGTCATCAATGGATCATCACAACAACCAAATACTACACTAAATGGGTGGAATTCATCCCTCTCATTTCTACAAAAGTTAAGAAAATATGTGAATTCATCAACCATCACATCATTTTTCGTTTTGGTGTTCCTCATCACCTCATCACTAACAATGGTAAACAATTCAAAAACAAAACCCTACACCAACTTTGTGATAACTTTGGTATTCAACTCAGTTTCTCTTCACCATATTATCCTCAAACAAATGGTCAAGCTAGAATCAACTAACAAAACCCTCAATAAAAATTCTTATGAAATTTGTTGATGATACTAGTAAGGATTGGCATATGCACATTCCTTTTTCCTTATGGGCTTATCACACCAGCATTTCACCTTCAAATGCTGCCACACCTTTCTCTTTGGTCTACTGGTATAGAGGTCATCCTACCTCTCAAAGTCCAAATTCCATCTCTTCATATCTCACTTAAAGATATGCTCAATGATGATGAATTTTTCCAAGACCATTTGGCACAACTTGAGTTATTAGATAAATGTCATTTAAATTCTCTCGACCACCTTCAAATCTACCAAAAATGTATCAAACATGCCTATGAAAAATGTGTTCATGAGAGAAATTTCAAGATTGGTGATCTTGTCCTAAAGGAAAATCAACATGTAACCAAAGAAGAGAAAAGAAAATGGGGCAAGTTTTCTCCTAATTGGCTTGGACCCTACATTGTCACCCATACCTATGGATCAAGTTCTTATCATTTATCTTCTTGAAGGTAAACCCAAACCTGATCCCCTTAATGCCTTACATCTTTCAACCATTCTACTATTGAATAAAGTACTACATCACTTTATGTCACCTATATGCTCATCCTTGAGAAAAATTTCCTCCATCTACCTATTTTAAGGACCAATGACTAAACTAGAATTGTGTGATTATCCATCACCATTCAACCTTGTCTTAAATATGAGTACCATGACTCTACTCATGGCATGATTCTCATGGATACTTTTCATCTTTTTTAGGATGGAATCCCATGGTCATTCATCACTTAAAACCCCTCTTTCATAGCTAACCTTTTTGTGTTATGGTCTTGCCTTCATAAAAGAGGCCTATACTCCTTTATAGTCTTGTCCATGACTTCAAGTTCAAAAATAAAAAGCAAAAATATACATGGGATAACCAAAACTCAACTCCTTGAGTCAAAATTCTCACAAATAGATGAATCCCTCAAAAGGACATCTACCTCTCTTTCTTGCTGTTATAAGTAGACTACTCCCTCAAAGGACAACTATAAAAATCCAAGCCACTTATTGTAATTAGTCTATCCAAAAAGAATACTAAACTATATCTCTCAAATAAAATAATTTTGGAGCTTCCCACATCGATCAACTTCAAGAAGACCTCAAGGAGAACCTATTTATCCCATTATAGACTTCATGCATTGATCAGTCTATATAAAATAAAAAGAAAAAAAAAAAATCAAGAAAAATACAAACTTTTGGTCATGGACTTGCCTATTCTAGTTTTGGGTATCTTGCAGAAGGGGCATGTTGTCCCACAACAAGGTTACACTAAACAAAATCTTCCACCTTTACCCTTGATTAATATCTTCTAACTCAAATTCAAGGGATGACACATGTATTTTACACATTGTGATCATGTAACTTCTTTCACCTATAGACCTATCACATTATGCAATGTATCTAGGGACTTACGTTCAATAAGTCTAAGGGTATGACATTTATGGTCTTTTCCAACTTGGGGAATTTCACTTCTTTTCAGTTCACCTCTTCCTACCTTGTTTTTTGTTCAACAGACAAGATCATCAAAATTATTTAACCATGACACCTTCATCTATACCTATCTAACTCACCTTGCCTATTACCTATTCAACATTCAACCTTGCCTATTTTCAAACATGCCTTACCCAACCAACCTATCAATCCAACCTTACCTATTCATCTTACCTAACCCAATCTCATTCTTCCCTGGTTTATGGGAGAACTACATTGGCCTGAGGCCCCTTTCGTCAAGGGCTATGTAGGCAGCACTCTTAGGGCATGGGGCCCTTTGAGGTTATCTTGGATGCTCTTTTCCTCATTTTCACCCTTTTCCTCACCCATTTTTCCCCATCAAAAAAAACTTAATTAAGTTAGTTTCCATCAAAACAATACCTTGGAAATTGACTCATAAAAAAACCATACATCACACATATACATCATCATTTACTTTCCATAATGTCACCAACTTGGAAACTAAATCAAAACAAACACAACTCGATCATGCCTACATCTAATTTCCATGACATCAATAAATTGGAAATTCACATCAAACTCAACCATGCCTAAATACCTAAGTTTCCATAAGAACAATAACTTGGAAATCAAAATAGCATTATCTCATTATCATTCATATAATTTCCATGACATCAATATAATGGGAATGAACTCACATCATGACAACATTGAATCAACCATGCCTAATCATCTAGTTTCCATAACATCAAAAAAAAGTGGAAATTAAAACATTCAATCTCATAACCAAACCATACCTACATCTAGTTTTCCATGACACCAATGTAATGGAAATAAATCATACATCATCCAAACCATGCCTACACATCTAATTTCCATAATAACAATACAATGGAAATAAACCAAGTGCATCATCTATAAATATCAACATCCATCTATACATATAAATAAAATGTATGTATATCAATACACTGAATATACAAGATATGAATACAAGTATCTCAAAACTCTCATATACATCTCACATCTTTGGCATGTAGGCTGGTATATATATCAAAAATAAAAAAATACATAACATCATCCATATCAAATCTAAGAAGGGTCGACACCTCTCTCTACTCTCCCTAGTACCCTCACCTTGCCTCTTTGTCTCTACATGAACTCATCACCTCTCTTTGAACCCTGTCTATGAGACTGATGACTCTCTCGAGATACTAAAATATAAGTCCATGAGCTCATCCTCATACTTGGCAGCCTATTCCACTCTATACTCTCCATAGGTCACATATGGGATACCACTCTCCATCAATCGGTCCTGATAATACCATGCCTCTGACACATCATCTCTATAATAACCATAGATATCACCCGAGGTGGGCCATAGCTCTCAAACCTACCTATGTAGACCCATGTACCTATACCATTGGTCCTTGTCCTCCTATCTTGTAACATGGGACCCTACCCCAATGCTTGTGCCTACACAAATGGGACCTTGTCCCACTACTATTGGTACATGTGCCTATGCTTGTACCTATGCCTAGCCTAATGCCAACATGCCTTAAGTGTAACCTATTCTTGTAGTAGTCCTTCCAACCTATCCTATATCCCCTACAACATACCCACATCTCTTACATGCAGCTATGTGTAATGTGGCTACTAACTAGCCATAATAGAGTATAAATCTAAGCCCATAATACTGTATATACATGTCCTCATCCCCTTCCTAATGGTTGTGTGATAACCTAAGCTGAACCTCGAGCTTGAGCTGTGCATCAATTTCGCTACCCTGTAACCCTGTCACCTATCCTTGAAGGGTGGCCACATGGGCTGTCCTAAGTAAGTTGTAGTTGTAACGTTGTCACCTGACCCTATAACTGGTCCCTCTATACTGTAACTATGGCTAGATCAGGTTATCTTGGCCTCGGTTATGTTCTATAGCTAGCTAAGCTATCCACCAACACATGTATCCATCAATAATACTAACATCATCAATTCACCTATTGGCCACTTGCTCCTCCTTGTCTTGTAGGATCTACTGGATGTGGTGGAGATAATGGTCTCTCCACATCATCCTAATGCGGTATATGTGGAAATGGTGGAGGCACATCCTGCTAAGCCCAAACTACGTCTAACCCGGTCATGAGAATCATCTTGTGCTCTTTAGGGAATCATCCCTAAATCCATCAAACCTAACCGTGAATCCCCTCAGCTCCTCTACCATGCCCCATAGGAAGGGAAATCAACATAAGGTCACCATACAATATCCAAAGCATATAATCCCTCTAATATCCATTGATAATATGTCACATCTCGTGATGCCTCCTCCACTCGTGGATGTGCCCCTACTAGCACCCACCTCCTATATCCAACCCTGTAAACCCCCACGTGTTAATCCTATCATGGAAGTCCTTGTGGGCTCACATACATATATGTGCTCATATGCCCAATAATGTAGTAGATAAGTACAATGAATAAATCATCTTGAATCCTCGATATGCCCATAACTCTCTATATAACTATACCAAGTAGGTCAACCCATGCAAAACACACTCGCTCCTCTATCATATCCTCCAATACACCCATCAAGGCCCGAGGAAATCTCCCACCCTCTAAATCTAGGAGAGCATAACATCCCACAACTACCATCATCATAATTGCCAATCTGGTCTTCTAAGGATGTGTTGCGTACATATCCCCATAACTGATGCTAGCACTGTGGTATCTCAAGTCAACCATCACCTCACCAAATATATCACTATAGGCTCAACCAATGCCTCTAACAAAATCTGATATAAGAGGATCCCAACAATCGAAGTCACCTCAAAATCTTATAGATGTCATCCAACATAATCATCATCTCACCAGTAGGTAAATGAAAGGTTTTGGTTGATGAGTCCCATCTATCGATGAGAGTTACCATAAAACTTTGATCTCATATGATGCATTGTCATTATCACCTCACACCATAGAGCCCAACATCCTACATATGTGACCACTCATCATCTATAACACTAGGTCACATCTGTACCAAAAGAGGTGGCACCCTATCTCGCATAGTCAACTATGGATGCGTTTACATCATTACCATTTACATGTGTCAATAAACTATCCCTTTCAATCATTTATTCTATCCTACATAATCACACCCCACCTGTGATTTTACTAGCCTAACTACCTACTACCCCATTTCTCACCTACCATATATTCTACCTTGCCTAAACATTTATACTTATTCTGATTCACTCTTTTCACTCCTTCACTAATTTACCCACCCATACTTGGGGCAACCTAAACCTTCACCCACACCTACATTAACTCTAAATCCACCCAATTCTTTCATTCCAAACCCCTAGTCCATCTACGCCTACTTCCCCACACACTCAACTATCCTAATCTTCTCTATTTTTCCATTTTAACCACCATTTTTCAAGCATTGGCCACTTTTAACAATGACCTACACCATCACCCCTGACCGATACCAGTCCCCATTTATCCCCACCAACATCGGCTAGCTCACCTCGACTAGCTCGATCATTGGTTGGTTCAGCCTAGGAACAAACTTTGAGGCCCTCCCATTTTTAAAAAAATTAACAAAAACACCTAAAAACTACCCCAAACTTCCCCCAAATTGCATCTAATACATTTTACCACCTACTTACCCTACATTTGGACTCTCCCCATACCTAATTTTTCCTCTTTTACCCACATTTCCAATCAAAATTCAAAACCAAATTCTTCATTTATCTACTTTAGTTTTAATCAAAAACACCAAATGGAGATTGAATCCTACTCTACTACTCGGCATCTCCTCTGGTGGGATGTTTGGTCTCTAAACTAGAGGTCCTTCGGATCCCTCTCTCACCTCATCCATGACTAAATCAAACTCTCATATCTCACCAATCTAATCACTTATATCGATCTCACGGGCCCATTAACTGCACTTCTATCAATTGATAATATCTCTTCCAACTCAGCCTCGAATATCAGTCTTGTCATTTTTCTCATGTAAAAAAAAATTCTCTCTCTTGTCATTTTCTAAATTAGGAAATGATCAAATGAATCCATTTTACTCATATTTTTACCTTTTAAACCCCAAATCTATTTGATTGGCATCAGTCTCATACCCTAAGCAATTGGCATCGGTTAACCTCAACTAGAAGTGGTTTCCCTAAAATAGTATTGGTCACCCTGCAATACCCATTTAACCCTAATTTTCCCAAAAAAATTTTGATGCAAGAGCCCATTTTCTTACAACCACATCCTTACCCAAGCCTTATAGGTTCACCTAATAGCCTTTTTATCTAACCCCGACTTCAGTGTACTTTGGGGCATATTTTTCCTATACCATTTCGGCCTTCCTATGGCCTTACCTATTTACCCACACCTAAACCTGACCTCACTTATTTTAACCCGAACCCACCCATTGACACTTGAATTCACTTACTCATTATACCATGATGAGTTACTCGTGTTGTTTAGCCTACCGACCTTTCCTTGCCTAATGTCATGATGTTTATCTTGACCAACCCAAACCTTTTGGTGCTTTAGAACCCACCTAATGCTCATTCCTACACCTAGCCTCATTGTGTTTCAGGACCATATCTTATACCTTGGATACCTAAACCACATCAACCTTGTTTGGATAAACTATCGACCTTTGACGATGTAGATTTTGTGAGCTCTTCAACCTAGTGCCTTTATCACATTCTACGTGTGTGTGCATGTGTTTGAATGCCCCGCCTATTACCTACACCCAAAATCACCATTTCCCATGCCCATACCCTACCTTATTTTTCATCACCTACCATTTTATCAAACCCATCACTAATTCATCCTACTACTTCATCATGGGTTTAGGTTTGAGGGGGATCACCTCCACCATACTTGGGGCAACCTAACTTTAACCCATACCTGGGGAAACCACTCCTATTTTTTTGTCATCACCACTTATCAATACAAGCTACGTGACAAAAATGGGAAAATGTAGACACCCAAAATTGGGTTGTAACCCTCTAAACCCCCTTCGATTAATTAATTCATTAATTCTAATATTATATCCCCTTCATGCCCACTTGCACACATTTTAATTAATTTAATTACCAAAATTAAATTAATTATCTACCTCACCTAAGCCACCTCACCTCTCCACCTCACCCTAGACCCATTCCAACTCCATTTATTACCTTAGACTAAGTCCCCACTTATCCTAACCAATTAGGATTTAGTCTAACCCTAATCTTAATGACCTATTATCCCTCTAACCACTTTCCAACTCCATTTACCACCATTCTTCACTTGTGACCCGGAACCAAAATCAAGATCACACCAAATTTAGTAAGGATCAGCTTTTTTTAGCAACTATGACTTATTCTCCTTAACCTAAGGCACCAATTATCCCTCGGTGTGATCACCTAACCACCATTGGTTACCTTAAATAAGAGTTTTTAACTCTTTGTTCAGGTTATGAATCTGGTTTTCTAGCTCTTACAACATTGCATACTGACTCTCAAGATTTTTCAAGTGATCTTGCAATGACATACCAAATATCCTTACACCATTGGGACACCACACAATTCATCAAGAGATTGATCCAGAGCTCTAGTTCACTCACGTGGGAAGCATCATGTTCTCCTTCCACTGCTTACATCATTTTAAGATCACATTCTCCTACAACCATCACCACCACCTTCTTTCTACCTGCATTCCACAAGTAAGTATTATTTCTTCTTTGTCATTAGTTTTAGTAGATTAGCTATTTACTAGTTATCTATTTCATTCTACCACCTCCCATACCTAGATCTCTCCTACAACACCTCCATCTAACCATTTCCCACATAACCTATGTATCTTTCCCAAATACCATTCTAATCACCTATGAGTCTTTATAATAATCCCACAACCTCACCCAAACCTTCCCAACTCTCTATGCAATCACAGAGAGCTCATAAACCTTATTTTTAATATTCTTACCAAATTTCCCTATTGACACCGGTCACCCAACCAACGCGTCGTTCATTACCAGCACCGACATCGATCACCTAACCAATACTAGTCTCTATGATTGGTAATATTTCCAAACCAGCAAGCTAATATCTCTTTCCAAATATCCCATAACCTAACCAAATATTCCCTGAGACATCCTTTTACAAACCTATGTCACACCTAAATACCTTTAACCACCTACCATCCTTCTTGGATTTAGTCTTACATGCATTTACTAGACTAGATTTTAATTATTGTGCTTGTGTAGGATACCTAAACTATACAAATATAGTAGGCCTATTTATTTCATGTTCTTATCAACATTTAAATTGTTTTAAAAGTGGATTGATAGCCTTCTAGGAAGCACCTCACTTCCCAGATCTAGCTTTGCTAGGAAATCCACCAATTGTTATTTTAATCCTATTTTGTGGTCTTGCATTCTATTTCAGGTCATTCCTCCTAGCCAAAGGGAATCTCTCACAATTATCTTGGTCAACATTCTACACATGCACAATCAATCTTTGACTATCACAGGTATTCCTCCTTGACCTTACCCTTATCTATTTTATCTCATATAACTTCCTATCTCATACTCTCTCATACATCAGGTGCACACTTTCCTTTACACACTCTTTACATACTTATACACATATTACTTTGATTTTTCATATACAAAACTTTGACTACTTTCTCACTCTTCTTTTGCAGGTTTTTCCTTAATACACAACAAGAAGCATCTTACATCAACAAGCACAAGCTCCAATATCACACTACTACATATACACTTCACCCTTAGGGTATACTTCCCTTTCCTAGTCTCCATGCTTCACTTTATGATCACTTCACGCTTCACTTGTCCACTCGGCATGCTATCGGAAACACTCTTCTCTACATGATCATAAGGTATGCATCTTATATCTACTTTATGCTATTGAGTATTCACTCAATAGCATAAAGTGGGGGCATGATGTAGACACAAAATCTATACACTTGCGTACATTTCTAGGTCCTAGAGCATACTAATATATACATGATTCCTAAGCAAGAAAACTAGTAATTGACAATGTATTTTTGGCATTTTACTTTGTCTCTTATGATTTTATTGACCTTCCACACCTAAAACCCTATCAATATTTGATTAATTTATATATTATGGCCTAGGAAACTAGCATCCATTTTAGCATAGAAGCACCTGTGTGTTATTATCCCTTCCGGGTGCTCCTAGCCATATATATCCCTTTCTTACTCTTTTGGATCTCTTTTACTTCTTGGGAATCTCTTACACTTTTGGGTCAGTCTTACGCTTGTCAATTATGAAATTCAAACAAGGGAATCATATATATACATATTTATTTCTCTTTAATAAGGGGTCAAGAACTAGAATTATCTACTATCATCTAAGCTTGCATCTAAAGGCACAAGAGCATTACAAAGCATTCCATCCGGCACATCCATACAAGCTACAAGAGCTACATCACTCGCATAAACACCATATGAGAGGAAGTTCATTCTATTCCATCCCACACATTCTCTACATTTTTATATTCTAGATCTAGCATGTTATCGTGTAACTTTCACAAGGGCATCCTAGGGCATCATTACACATACTTTCACATAGAACTACATGGAGTCTAAAATGTAAAGACTTAGTACTAAGTTCACTATTTGGGTGACCACCGAGGTCATTTCGACTCCCCATTATACATCTTTTTATTATGTTTGATGTGGTCTTTGGGATGTGTAGCTAGGTATCTATTTTTATGTCACATGTGTGAACAATGACATTGGAACAAATTTAGAATGAAAAATAGAGATTAACAATGAATCTCCTCCTGTATAGAAAATATCGAGACCAAAGCATCCGGGCGGAAACTAGCACCCAAATCTACTCGCTAACGTTCAGCTCTCTTGTCCTATCACGGGAACTACTTTCCTACCCATGTTTGAGTTTGAGAACTTCTAGTAAGCCTTAACGACACTACTTCAAGTCTGTTTCATCTATTCACCTTCCCGGATCATCTCCAGATTGTGTGAAATCAGCTAATTCATCCTCTCTATCTCTCTTGCTTAAGGTTTAACATTATTGAATGCTTTTTTCATGTCTATTTATTGTATTTTATCATTTATACATCATACACTACATTAATTACTCTGAAATTAAGATTTAATTCAATTTATATTAAATTAGAAAGATAAGGTATACCATGTTGTTAGAGTAATAGTGACTTTCCTTGTTCATTTCCATATAAGGGTGAAGGTTTTGATAAAATCTATGACAATTTTGCTTTATGATAGAACATACATAACAAGAAGTGTGCCCTCATCTCCATTTAAATAATAGGTTTTAATTAGTTGACTTTAGTTCAAAATAATGATTTTCATTAATGTAATAATATGATGGTCCCACCTCACTCTACCATTTATTAGTGCTTATTTGGTAAATTTCAATATCACATTTTTGCATTCACTCTAAATTTCACCCACAAACCATGTATTTAAATTATTTAAACACCTTTATTTTATCTTAGTTTTTCCAAACTTAGCCATACAATTGTATTTTTAGACACTTACATTCCTCATGCTTTCAAATGTAAAACTATACCATTTAACAATTTACCTCATACCAACTTACACACATACAAATGCCTACTACTAGGCTTCTAGGGAATGCACGTGATGAAAGCACCCATGTACATATCCCTAAAGTAAATCGTGGGTCCTTTAGAGAGGTTGATCAAAATCATACATCCCTCTTACTTACGTCATTCATGGTTTGCAAACTTCTCTTTGGTTCTAATTTTGGGAGTAAAACATATGTTAACATGTGGTTTAGAATACCCTTCATAAGGATTACTAAGTTAGGATCCACATATTGTACTTTGGCTATCATTTTAAACATGTTTAACCATTGCAATCCTAACAAAGTGGACTCATGTCATTTTTTCATTTAGCATACATGTTTAATACAGTATCCTAAACTTGTAATCTTAATTTATATAAATTATTTGAAGCTGACATGTTCTAAAACAAACAAGATAATTCTTACAACTTTCTTTATCTACACTACCAAGATGATTACATGTAAAGGCATTCCACATAAGAAAATACTCTTTAATCATTCTCTTTCAATTTGGTTCTTTCCTTTAAAGTTCCCAAGTATTTAGTAAATCACATGATGAGTACATTCATAAATTCCACATAGGAGCACAATATAAAATTTCATTTAATTTTCAATTAATAGATACATCCACACCCTTATTATCATGTAACCCATATTTACAATTTACACCCATGACAAGTGTCTACTTAACATCCCTATGAAATATTATTTTCACAATATTTAACAATAATCAATAATTACATTTCCAATCATAACAATAAAAATATTCATTTATTTTAATTACATTTCATTCAAAGATTGTATACTACTACAAAACCATAAGATAACACCAATAAATCCTTTTTGTCTAAGGTTCCTGCAACTGTAAGCATGGTAAGCCTAAAATATGGCATGGAAATCTCATATAATCTAGCACATTTTACAATTACATATTTTACATTCACAACAATATGAAAACCATTTGCACTTATTTAGAGAGGGTGAAAAATACATTTTCAATTTTATTGCATTTTTAGCTTTAGAGAAATAGAGAGAAGAGAGAGAAAATCAAAAAATTTCCCACATGAAAATTTCTCAATAAAGTAACAAATAAAAGCTCAATACAGTCATGTGGTAGTGTCTAAAAATTTCCCATTAGTTATTATGCTTAAAGAGGGTTCCATGAAATTTTTATGGTTATTACTGCAAGTGTACTGAAGTGACCAATTTAGCCAGAGTGGCTATAAATTTGCATTTGAAAACCAACATCCAATACTCGTACACACATTTTTTAAATTCTTAACCATTCCCTTATTTACATGAAACCCTCTAAATCAAAGGAACTCATTTATGGAAACCATGGTTCAATCTGTGACCTCCTTTCTAGAGATAATTATCGTAAATACACCGGTTCGTCCTTATTGCAAAACGACTATCGGCCTACAAAACCTACTTACAAAAATGGTTCCCAAAGCAGTTTTCTCAAAACTAAAAGTTGATTACAATTATTGTGGTAAAACTCTAGAGGTATGAGCTGGTGGAAATCTATTTCCCAACATGGAAACCCAAACCACAAGCCAAATCCAAAAGAAATTTCTAACATTTTACGCTTGTCCCAAGCTCATAAATGTCCACTTGGGCTGAAAAATGTATTTCATTAAATGATTAAACTATCATCCAAGGTTGGTTTAAGGGTTGATGTGACACTTTGTTTCATTATTGAACATATTCAAATGTTGATATATCCTCTACAAGAGTTTGAAATGTGTTTTACACGTTATTTTAAAACAATTTTTATTAAATTTTGTAAGGTTTTTGACAATAGAGAGTTTGTATGAAACCATACATTCAACTTATAACTAATGGTTACATTGTTGATCATAGAACACTTGTTAGAGATCACACAAGAATTTCATGTGGGAGAGAAGGCCAGATCAAGGGTGCGGAGGGACGGGAAGAACCCGTGTGTGGAGGGCAACTTTAGCATTCAGGACTTAGCTGATTTTGAGCACGAAGACCTATTTTTAGAAGACGGTGTGAGGAACACATAAACGATGAAGAGACGTGTGCTCCATGCATTGTCTATCTTTAGAGGATCGGATCAAGCATTTTGCATGGAGATGAGCTAAGAATAGGATTGTCACTTTAGTTAACTATAAGAAGTCTATAGATAGCACACTCATATGTGGCTATGTCTCGTAAATGGTGCATGGCTATTAATAGCATGCAACATATTTTTGGAATAGATAAGCGGTGAAGGGAAAGTCCCCACACTATATATATAATATACGTAGGGAGATATGTATGTATGAAGGTATAGAGACGTGCATATGATTAGATTACTATATCAGATCCATGCACGCATTAGTATAGATTGCCATTATTGTAAGGAGCTTCTGTATTTATTAATAGATGAAAGATATTGGCTGAACATAAGTGTCATTCCTATGTGTAATTGAGTGGTGCATGTTCTTGATTCAATCATGATTATTGTTTAAGCTTGTTCTTTCATAAATATGAATATGACATGCATTGTAGAATGATGGATTAGTTAGGAATCTATATGTTTCTTCCTTCATCATGCTAACATCTTGCTAAAGAAACCCTAAAGAGGGACATGGTACCTTTATGCGCTTCGGGTGAGCACTCGAGTGTCTAGGGTGTTATTTGGTAAATTCTAGGCTGCATCATTGGTTCCATTTTCGGGACCTCTTTTTTTGTTATTTTTAGGATGGTTTGCGATGAAGATGTGTTGGTTAACTCTAGCAAGTATTGAGGAGTGGATACACAATCTGGAGGAAGAATATGCATGGCGGTTCGATTGTGGATCGAGTTTAATGTATGCATTTAGGTAGAACAAAATCTATATGACAGCCTATATGAGATATTTTTCACTATCTTTCCAGTAGAACTATACATTTGGCTTACTGCTTATGCATCTCAAGTAGAATTGGAGGTATCGTGCACTTGTCTAGACATAGGAATAATTTCAGGCCCTTTATGATGTTGATCTGATCTGGGACGTGCACTATGGATATGTGGTTTCATGGTGTTCTAAATAGTTATATTCTAGAATATTCAATTTTGACGTACTCTTTCCCAGAGGTAGTTGAATTCCAGTTTTTACGGTATCCAAGAGGAGCATATTTGCGAGGTATTCCATTGGCAATCAAGATCTTGATGGTAACTTTGAACCTGGAGAGTAAACCGATGACTAACACTTCACCACGTGTGAGGGCAGGAACAGGTTTGGTAAAAGATGGCAGACCTAGTGGTAAAGAGGAAGAGAGAGGAGAGGTGGCTTAAGTATAATGAGGCACGTGAGAGGGAGATAGAGAAGCAGTGTTCCGTTGTAGAAAGTATGGTGTTGAGGAGAGAGATGGCTTGTGAAGGATTTACAGCTCATGTAGAAGACGTGGAGCTAGAGCATCAAGAACTCCCCCATCTTGGAAAACATGATAGAGATCCCCCTCATCCTCACATAGAAGTGCACCAGCAGAGACTACCTAGACCATGGGTGTGCATCTTAATCCACCTAGTGACCTAGCCCTTGTGCTTGGTTTTCTAGTATCTAGTATGAAAAGTAACCAACAAGCTAACTTGGGAAGTAGGAGAGCAGGAGTAAGTCAAGGAGCAAGTACATCAATGATAGGACAGATGGCTTTAATGTTATTTGGAGGAACATTCTTAGGTGCATCATCCACATAGAATGTGAGTGCGTAGAATGTTGGATTCACCTCTAGAAGTGGAACTACCTCACAAATTGTAGGGGTTCAAGTATAGTACTACTATCGAGCACAAGGGAGTACATCTACAGGTCCTATTCTAGCTACAGGTGGAGGATTAGGAGGTATAGGTGGTTCTAGTTCCGGTGGATCTGGTGGTTCTTGAGGCAAAGGGAACATAAGATGTTCTAGATCAGGTGGTCAAGGTTTGCAACAACCATAGAATACTTGTATAGAGATGTCTCTTCATCTCCTAGAATATAGAGGTATAGAGGATGTTGCCGAACATGTGCATATGTGTGAAATATTGTGGCGCGCTAAAGGGATCATGGCTTCTAAGCGAAAGGCAAGTCAATTTGCTACTACATTATAGGGATGTGCACATAGCTGGTATGGAAAGTTTGACCCTGATCAAACTTACGTGGATTATGCAGCACTGAAGGATGCTTTCTTGAAAGAGTTCCATATCCCTGAGTTTGAGTAGAAGAGTATTAGTGTCCTCAAGGATATCAAGCAAGGAAATACCGAGAGTGTACATGAGTATGATGCATGTTGTAAGACACTTATATCTAAGCTATCTTATTATATTCATGCAAGCTAGCATGCACAATGGTTTTTTGGAGGATTGATTACACCATTTAGAAGGGCGTTATCACATAAGACATACACTAATATGTGCGAAGCACTGGAAGAAGCTTTGCATGTTGAGGTAGTTGGGAGCATTGACACTGGCATTATTCCATTCTTAGAGGCATAAATAGCTACTCTATGGAAAATTAGTTAGAGAAGCTATCGTAAATTCAGCCCATGAAACGCACTCAGAATTTGGTGTATGATTGTGAAGTGGAAGGTCGTACTCAAGGATAGTTTTCATCACATATCTATACACTCATTACTATTGGATTGTGAGATTTCTTATTTGAATCATGATGCTAGTCACTGTCCTTTGTTACAACATGTGATAAGGAAGAATGTATCCTGTTTTTACAAAATTTTCCAGTCCACGACCCATGATACTAAAGATTTTTGATTTATTGGTCAAATCCGAGGATGCTATAGACATTGGGGTACAATGAAGACAAGTGTAATAGATAATTCCAAGGGCAAGAATGAGCACCAGGATCAAGATCATAATCAAACGTACTATGACAGGAATGAGGGGCATTTTGAAGGAGGTCATGGAAGGGGACTTGGATATCATGGTGGATATGGATGATGAGGTCATGGTGGAGGAAGAGGTGAGTTCCCCTTATAGAACATTTTCTAAGTTTAGATTTCTTGACCACTATAGGTGTGAATGTCCTTAGAATATTGCATGTTATTTCTATGGAAAGAACCATATCTATGAAGAGTGCTTGGACTTCTATGAGCATCTGATTAAGCAGCATAAGCAAAAAACAAAGGCGTCGGGATGGTTAGAATCTAGCGTGTGATAGAATATCAATGGATTCCAAAGATAGTAGAAGGACTCGAGGTATTGAAAGTGAAGATTACTACATGACCTGAAGTAGCGCGCGTAAGAGAGGCATTGTACCATAAGCATATGATCATCAAGGAGGATTTTGCATGTAAGGTACCCAAGTCCTTCTCATCGAAGGAATTTTACCAGGATACCATGGAAGTGCTAAGGAATTTTTAGTGTGAGATATAGTACTTCAAGGAGTAGAAGAAAGCATCAGAGAAAATCCAAACTGATATCGATGATCTGAGAGAAGTGTGTAAAATGTTATGCCAGGAGAACATTATTCCACTATTAGCAAGTTGGTTAAAAGGGAACACTCTGCACTTAAGTATTGAGACCGACGAGTAGATTCTCGCATGTAAATATTCCCCCTAATAGCATTGACTATGATAAGGAAATTACTCTGAATGTTGTTGTGGATGGATGGTTGTTGAGCAACATATTGATTGATAAAAGTGCGGAAGTAAATGTGATTACATTAAATGCATGGGTATAAATGGGGAGGCCTCCATTACTGCCCAACATCTAATGTGTTATTTATGGCAAAACTGGACTAAGGCCACTCCTATAGGATTTTTAAGGATACATTTATAATAGTACAAGGCGCCAAGTTCACTAGGGATTTTGAGGTATTAGCACTTGCATAAGAAGACAATTTTCCATCCTTTCTTGGATGCCTTTAGTGTTATGCAAATAATGTTGACCTGATATTCAATAAGGGGTATATCATCTTTGATAACAAGGAGGAAGAGTTGTGATACCTCTAACAGATGGGAAGTCTACACCATATGTTAAGCCTCTAAGTGAGGAGGACTTAAACAGAATTTATTTGCGTGCTATTCAAGACCCAGAGGTCAATGAGCCATCAAAAGAAGGAATCCTACAATGGGAGGATTCTCATTCTATTAGTCATACTACAAGTATTTCTTGTGAAAATTAGGCTCATGGTACATATGAACTAGTATGGCATGAGGTAAAAAGTGTGCTTGTGTGTAAGAATGGACTTTGTTTGGTTTGATGGATAGGTAGCACAGTACCTTGGCATACAGTGGAAGAAGATATTCCTATATTTTTGAAAGCCATGGAAACACAGTAGACAAATCAAATTAAGAGAAGAGATATGTTAGTATATACCTTTGTGGGACAGCATTGCAGACTTTGGTGGGTAGTCTATAGAGATTATATTATAAAATGGGAAGAGATTGGAGTCATTGTATCTATTAGGTTTGTAAGGAACAATGCACCTATGTACATCTACACTTATCATGGTGATCAATCTATTCAGCATCACATTCGCAGTGTGAGAGACTGGATAGCATAACAGGAAGCATTACCACCTTCACTTTGGGTGTATATATATTGTACTCTACAAGGATGTGCACATGCTGGTATGTATACGTAAAACTACATTGAGAGACTATGAATTGGAAAATTTTGACTACATGAATGATCCATACCTTTGACTACTTTTCTTCCCAACCTCCAATAGAAGGGGCATTAAAATTTGTCAAGTGCTTAACTATGGGAGATAGTGCAAAATCATAAGAGCATATTTAGGAATTATTTGGTGAGGCAGATTCTGGAGCGCATTTTGAAAGGGAAGAATAAATTGACTCCATACTACTTGAACATGCTTACCTTAAGAAAGAGAAAGGAAAGATGGTTTATATCGTGGATGATGAGGAAGTTGAGAACCTAGATATTGAACATTCATAAGGGGTGCACGAGGTCTTAGACAGTGCAGACAAGGATACACATGCCTATCATGAACCCATGAAGACAAATAAGGTGAATATAGGTTTGGAGGCTAAGCCTAAGGAGGCCATCATTGGAGACTACTGGTCAGACTCGAGAGGTGGCAAAGATCATTGAGTTACTCAGGGATTATCATGACTTATTCCCTCGAGGGTATCATGAACTTAAAGGTGTGCATGAATCACTTGGGGAAATGAAGATAAAACTTAAGGATGGTGCACGACCAGTTAGGAATCGACCTTATAGAATGAACCCCAAGTTACGTGAAAAGGTAAAATATGAAATTGATAAAATTTTGAAATCTAGAATTATCAAGCCCCTTAATGAGTCAAAATGGGTTAGCTCGATGGTGATCATTATCAAGAAGGATGGATGAATTAGAATATGTGTGGACTACAGGGAGCTAAATGTTTCATGTGTCATAGATCCATTCCTATGCCATTTACTAAGAAAATACTAGGAGTTACGGGAGTGAGATATATTCCTTCACAGATGGGTTTTCATGGTATCATCAGGTTAGGATTGCTCAGGAGGATCAAGAAAAGACAAATTTTACTACTGAATGGGGTAGTTTTTCCTATATTGTGATGCCTTTTGGATTGAAAAATGCACCTATTATATTCATGTATAGTTTTTCAAGCATTCAAAGACTTTATTCACAACTTCTTATAGGTCTACCTAGATGATTGGACAAAGTATATGGGCTTGTGAAAGATCATTGTGACAATTTGTGCTTAATGTTTGAATGGTACAGATAATTGAGTATCTCTTTGAACATCAAGAAGTGCATATTTGCTACACCATTTGGAATATTTTTAGGACATATAATCTACAAGGAAGGTTTGTTGGTTGATCCAGCTAAGGTTGCAGTCATTCTAGGCCTAGAAGCGCCTACCAGTCAAAGTGAGGTGCACATATTTTTAGGTCATACAGGATATTATAGAAAATTCATCAAAGGGTATGCCAAATTTATTACACCCTTGGAATAGTTATTGAAGGGGAAAGGTACATTTTATTGGGGAGAACCGTAGTAGCGCATGTTTGAAATATTAAAGGAGAAACTTACTACCGTACCCATTCTATGTTTTTCCTCATGGGATAAACCATTTCATGTACATGTTGACACCTCTGGCATGGCCATTGGCACTGTGTTAGCTCAACCTAGAAAAGGTATTTTCGATCATCCAATCTATTTTCTGGTAGGAAGTTGACTCCTACTGAACAAAATTATACAACTACAGAGCGCGAAGCTTTGTCAATGATCTATGCATTGCACAAATTTTGACAGTACTTATTAGAAACCCCATTTGTGTTTTAAATGGATCACATGGCATTAAGTACTTGGTAAAAATCATGTCTTAAAAGGGTGCATCTATAGATGGGTACTCCTATTTCAAGAGTTTGACTTCACAGTTGTGGTGAAGCCAGGGAAAAGTAACTCTGGACCAGACCACTTGTCTAGAATTCACTCAAGAGAGGAAGCACAGAAAATTGAAGAAACCATGCTAGATGCATAGTTATATAGGTTATAACGTGCACCATCAGAATTAGAAGACATTGTTGTCTTTTCATGGGCTGGTGTGGCACCAGAAGGAATGAAGGCATTAGAAAATAAATAGCTTGCTATATGCATGGCACCATTTATGCTAATGGTGACCTCTACAAGTTAGGCAAAGATGAAGTATTACATCATTGTGTATTAGAGCATGAGCACAAAGATATTATGGAAGAAGCCCATGGTGGTATTGCAAAAGGCCATTATATAGGTGATGTGAGATTTGCCGGAAAATCCTACTTCTTTGGATTATGGTGGGAGACATTGTATAAAGACTGTAAATAATATTGTAAGGTATGTGATCATTTTCAACACCTAGGAAAACCAGGGAAAAGAGATGAGATGCCTTTGAGACCAATTACTAGTGCCGAACCATTTGAGAAATGGGCCATTAACTTTGTAGGACCTATTTCACCAACCACGTGCAGGACTAGATCACACTATATTATTACTTGCACAAATTATCTCACACAAAGGCATAAGTAGTACCTACGAAGGACTATATAGCAGCTAGGTTTCTATGGGAGAATGTTCTTACAAGATATGGATGTCCTTTAAGCTTAACAAGTGATTGGGGTACACACTTTTTGAATGACACAATTAGGATCCTATCAGATGAGTTTATGGTTCCACACCATAAAACTACACCCTATCATCCTCATGTAAATGGAACTTCTGAGGCTTTCAACAATATTATGAGCCAAATTTTGACAAAAATTTGTGATGTTGGAAGAAAGGATTGGGATGACAAAGTGTCAGTTGTTCTTTGGGCATATAGAACAACTTATAAGAGGTTGAACAAAGCCACACTGTTTTAGTTGGTGTTAGGCACAGAAGTTGTTCTCCTTATAGAATTTGTGTTACCTTCTTTACGCATTGTGCACGCTAGAGGTCTAGCTGATGAGACAGGCTTTAGAAGAGCGTATTGAGAATATGATTCAACTGGATGAACAACAAGCCATAGTACAATGGATTCAGAATTAGGAAAAGGCTAGAAAGAAAGCATGGCATGACAGAAACATAAGGGATAAGAAGTTTGAGATTGGACAAATGGTACTTCTTTATGACTCTAATTTCTTGCGCCATCCAGGAAAACTTAAGGTACATTGGTTGGGGTCGTATGTCATCACTTACATACTTGAATCAGGTGCTTGCCAGTTAGAAGCACTTGATGGAACATGGCTACCCGATTACTTTAACGGGAGTAGGCTGAAGCCCTACTATAAATAAGACTTCTTGGTGTTTATAATAAGGTAGTATTGCCATTTAGATTAGGTTTCCATTCTATATTTCCTTAATGTATTTCCTTCATTTGTCACTATGCTTTGTCAATTTAGTTGTTGTTCTTGTGTAATAAGTGCACTTGCACGCATGAAGCTAATTACTATGTGAAGAATGTTTATGTGCAAAGGACTACACATAATTTTAGTGTGGGGTGGTTGTAGTTATCCAAGTAAAAGACTATGGAAATTGAAAGGTGAAAGGAATAAGCTGCTATGGGTGTGCTTTAAGTCAAAAGAAGATTGCTTCTCAAAGGTGGCCAAAAATGGAGATGAATGAAAGGACAAAGATAACGTAAGGTAATCAGAGGCCATGATAACTACCAGGAGAAGGTATAGTGACAAGGTACTCAGGTGCAAGGGCGCATGTTGAAGAGAAGTCTAAGGTGCATTAGAAGGTTATAGCTAGGGAGTGAAGATGTACCACGTGGAATGAATGAATTTGGTCAATGAATGAGAGGATATTTGGTAGGTGAAGGAGCAATAAATGTATCAAAAATTGAAAAAATTATATAAGGATGGGATGTGGATTCATTTTTACTGTTACAACTAAGAGAATTTAAGTAAAGAGCTAATTGTGAAGAGCCGAGTGATCGGGTTAAGGTGCGAAGGGTGTGAAACCAAGCATGACAAATAGATCTATGTGAAAAGAAGCTTACGTCCCGGTGAAGGGTTTGAGAGAAGAAAGGAGACAAAGAGGAGTTAGGGCATGAATTTTCCACCTAGGGCATGATTGAATCAAGATAGGGTTTGATTCACAAGTTGCAGAGTTAAAGAGGAGATGATTACAAGGTAAAAATGGCACCCAAGAAGGTAGTTGCAGTAGGAGAAAAAGGAAAGAAGAAGGTGGTCGTCGAGGAGGAAGAGATGGCACCCAAAAGTGATTTTTCAAAAATGCAATATCTAGAAGGCATCATCATCGGCCAAGAATGGGATTCACCCATCAAAAAGAGCAAAGTAAGTGAATACAATCACAGGACCTTAGAGAACAAGAAAGATCTTGATTCCTTGCTCACTATTGCTAGGATGAACAAACATACGGAAGATGACATGTCGATTTATGATGATGTAGGAAAGAAGCTTCTGAAGAGAATTGGGGTCTACCAATTATATGAGCTTCCATATTTCAGGAAGTATGAGCCCTTGTATCAGTGGCTCATGAGTAAAGTGCACAAGGACTTCTTCTACTTTACAGGACACAGAGTTAGAATCTCATCTACACTAATCTCATCAATTACATGTTTGAAGGCCACATGAGAGGATATAAAGAATGATCTAACAGATAAATCCATAATCTTAAAGAAAAAAAAAAGGATTTGGGGTACTGAAGGGTCCACGTGGTATGTATATAGACAAATTGAAGAATTGTTCGGTTGTGCAAGTAACAAAGACACCTTGTTATAAAGTTGAATGATTAGGAGTGGTGGTCACAGGTAAATACTATGTGGTTACATGTTGCACGTAAGATTTCAGAAGGAGCAATCTATAATATTGTAGGCTACATTGTAGAACAAATAGTTGAGGAATCATGCACAAGAGGGAAGATCAAGTTTTGGGGCCATTCTACTATCACTAGTATTCATGGAAATTGGAGTACAAGACAGGCCGAAGGAAAAGGTATGGGAATACCCCATGGAGAATAAGTCACCAACTGAAAGGTTCAACAAGTACCTATGTAAAGGGGCCATGACAGATGACGTAAAGCAAAGGGTGGAGAAATGGTACGATAGGCTCTGTGTGGCATTTGGAGAAGAGTGGCGCATCCCAAAGGACCTACCATCAGTAGTAGGGAAACAAGTCCAGTTTGTTGTATATTAGCATTTCTACATCGTGTGCTTCCCAATGAGAGATGGATTTTGGAGCCCTTGGTGTAAATTTCCTTACGCATTCACTATAAGGTATTTCTAAGCATCTGGTCACAGATTCACAGACATGTGTTGATTGGTATTCAATGCAGATAAGGTAGATTGTGACTACCACACATTGAGGAAGAAGTATGTGTATCCTAGAAGAAGTTCCTATACTAAGAGGATCATTTCAAAGGTGTTGAATATTAAGCCAATAAGTCTGGCTATAGCAGATGTAGGGGAAGCATTAGTGTATCTTTAGTGAAGCCCAAGATGGAGAATAATAAGTATGTGGAGAATGAATTCGCACTCCCAGGGCCACCAAAGGGTAAGCACACAATGGAAAACATACTAACACAAAGGCCCATAGAATTTGTTGAAGTAGAGGGTGAAGAAGAGGAGCATGAAGATAGTGGAGGCTTAGAGCGTAGAAGAAAGAAACCTTATGACAAAGAAGAGTCACAGCGCGTGGCCACTCCACCTCAAGGATAGGATGAAGAGGAAGATACGGAGGTTGAGCAAGGGGGCATAGGTTTAAGAAAGTGTTCAAATGCACAATGAATCAAATTGGAACCCCACAAATAGTAAGGAAATCACCTCATCTCTCTCCTCACAAGGAGGCCACTGAACTAAAGAAGAGAAGAAAGTTAAAGTTGGATGAAGAAGTGGAGGAATCAGGGGAGAGCGAGCATGCATCTCCAACCCCAATCAAGTAAGAAGATGAGCCACAGAACAAGGAAGAGAAAAAATATGAAGAGATGAAGGATGGAGAAGAAAAATAAAAGGAAACCTCCGAGATCCGCGAATATGACTACTCAAGATGTGACGGACGGAGCTCCTAACCTTAAAGCTATAATTCCTAAGGGTTCTAGATTGAAAAGGATGAGTGGAGAGTACATTCCACCAGCCATGGGGTATGCAGAGGATGTAGGTAAATTTTTTTTCACCCACTTCTAGAGCACAATAGCACGAAGGATTTATTTGGTCTGGGAGCTAATGGATGAGGATATGGTGTCTGTGCGCTTTCGAAATAAACTATAATGGTCAATGCATAACCACATGGATGAGCCTAAATTTTATGTATACAAAGATTCATGCATTTCAAGATGGATGAAGAAGTCACCCCAAGCTAGACATATGACAGTAAAGCCTACTGTCATGTCAGATGAGCAAGTGAGAAACGCATTGGTGAAGGTTTGCTGAAGTTGCTAGATGAAACATGGATAAAGCTGTAAAAATCACAACGTTGTGTGAGGAGCTAAAGACAAAGGATGTAGAGATAGCATGCATAACATAAGAGAGGTACTTAGCACAAAAGAAGAATGAATTATTTATCAGCTTCGCAGAGGAGATTAGGGACAATGTCATAAGAGCTAGGCCACACTTGGAGACCAAGGGACCACAGACGTTTCCCTCATTGATATATTATGTAGGAAATTTGGTGGACCTGGTGCTTGAAGTTGAACCTCTGTGCATTATAGTGCCAAGGAATTCAAAGCAAGAGTTAGAATGAGAGAAATCCTCAATGATGTGAAAGATTACATCCTATGAGCGGCTGATGCAAGTGCCACAAGAATTATTAAAGAAAGTAGACCAAGATTTGAATATATGTACAACTCCAGAGGTGCTTATCAGCATAAAGACCCTAGAAGAAAATAATGAGGTCCAAAAATCAATGAAGGACGAGACATTGGGTCACATAGAAATATTTTCAATGGTTAAGTAGAATCACGAGGCCCTGGCAGCAGCACAAGAACCACACAAGACTCAGCTAGAAGATCTTGGGAAGGTCATTATAGAAGATGGATCTTTTATAAGGAAGAATAACCTTGATGTCTAGCATCGTGTTGGTTCTAAAAAATGAAAAAGGAGAGATTGCGAGGGATGAATTGGATTCCATTGCTGTGGACATTCCAAAAAAAGCAAAACAAGCACTAGCTGAATGGCAAGCCTTAGAGGCCAAAATATAGGAGGAGTATCTAGAGTTGATACTTCAAACTAATACAGAAGAGGCTGCCTCATAGCCTCATAAAACTTCTTTATTTATCTACATTATTTTATTCTTATTCTTTCCATTCTTCTATTCTTTACTTCAATTTTTAGAGATACCAATTTTTGGGATGACAATGATGTTAGTGTGGGGTAATGTTGATTAGAGAATACTTGTTAGAGATCGCACAAGAAGTTCACACGAGAGAGAAGGCCAGGATCAAGGGCACAGAGGGACATGAAGAACCCACGTGCGGAGGGCAAGTTCAAAGCATTCAGGACTTAGCCGATTTTGAGCATGAAGACCTATTTTTAGAAGATGGTGTGCGGAACACACCAACGATGTAGAGACGTGCGTGCCATGCATTGTCTATCTTTAGAGGATCAGATCAAGTGTTTTGCATGGAGACGAGCTAAGAATAGGATTTTCACTTTATTTAACTGTAAGAAGTCTATAGATAGCACACTTACATGTGTGGTTATGCCTATAAACAGTGCATGGCTATTAATAGCATGCATCCTATTTCTGGAATAGATAAGCGGTGAAGGGCAAGTCCCCACATTACACACACACACACACATAGTGAGAGATGTATGTATGAAGGTATAGATACATGCACATGTGATTGGATTACTATATCAGATCCATTCACGCATTGGTATAGATTTCCATTATTGTAAGGATCTTCTGTATTTATTAATAGATGAAAGATATTGGCCGAACCTAAGTGTCATTCCTATGTGTAATTGAGTGGTGCATGTTCTTGATTCAATCATGATTATTGTTTAAGATTGATCTTTCATAAATCTAAATATGGCATGTATTGTAGAATGATGGATTAGTTAGGAATATATATGTTTCTTCTTTCATCACATTAACATCCTTCACAACAACCCTAAAGAGGGACCTAGTACCTTTGCGTGCTTCGGGTGAGTGCTTAGTCTAGAATGAGTGATGTGTCAAAGACATCTAGGGTGTTATCTAGTAAAATCTATCTGTATCATACACTTTCCAAATATGTTAGTCTAATTTTCTAAATAGTTTCAAATACATTACGTGTATGGGGGTACACACTCTAAATTAGTTATTTTGGTGGTGTGAAAACAATTTTTCTCTTAACATTTTAAACAACAAAATTCATTTTATTTAACCAAAAACATATTTGTCATTTTATTTTAATATTCGATACAATTATGAAGAGAAAAATAATAATACAAGAAGCACACTAGAAGGAGGAATTTATATATGGCTATTATAATCGAAGTGGGGGTATAAGGGTTCTTTATAAAATTATGTGTGCATTCCATAAGACCACATTTTGTTGAGGAATATTTCCAAACATTTTGCATGCCTTTGGTTTGCTTCCACATTCTACACATCTAATAAATATCCCACTTAATATTATTTTTTGAATGTCCATACTTTTATCTAAAACTCCCATTTTGTTGTATGCAAGTAGAATGCTCATAAAGGTTGTGGGATTTGACTTTAAAAATTCCAACTAAACCTGTGTTGGTCGAGTGGATGTGTTTTCTTGATGCCTTTAGACCACATAAGAACATTTATTTACTATTATTTATAGCAACTCTTATTTTTTGAGTTGGTTCCTTAGAATGTTGCACTTGTGTTCCTTTTGAAATATCTAATGTAGAAATGCATAGGCAAGATGAGGTTTAAAAAGGTAAGAAGAATGATGAAATACCAAGGAATTAAAGGGTACGTGGGCATAGCTGGATTAGAGGCCATAAAATTATACATGCTTTTTTGTAAAATATATATCAAACCATAGACACAAGAGATCTATGCAAAGTTAGAGAAATTATCTTGGTAGATGAATGTAACGAGGTTATTTTCTAGATTACAAACATGTACTTGAATGACATAGACATGGAGGAGAAAGAAAAACTCCTCTAATACCATAGTGAGACATTGGCAAATGTGTTTATATTGTTAAACCTTCCAATCACAATTGGTTGAAAGGTTCTAAGGCCTTTTCAACAAAACCATTTTGGGCATTACCTTCAACCATTTTTTTCAATGAGGTTGCCTTTATTTCAGGCATGAAGTTGAATATTTCATCTACCAAGTGTTTACTTCACGCTTTCATATATATTTATCATAGCACTTATAACTAAAACATTAAACATAAATATTTACCTTAACCAAATGTATCCTAAAAACTAGAGGTATAATTCCATGCCGTGTTTTAAAGATCCTATTTTAACGAGAGGTTGGGAGTATGCATCCAAAACCAATTCAATCCCTTTATTTTTATACGGGATAGAGGTGTGATAGGAGGATGAGTGAAAAGGTTTTACATTTACTTCTAAAAACACAATCTAAAATAGTAAAATATGACAAAAATGCCATATACACAAACATTTCGTATCCAAGTGTGAGCTTTCACATTTGCGAGACGTGTTAGAGAAGGCATGGGTTGGGAGTATACTAGGAAACTAGTGGGCTGTGTGTTAAACTACCAAAGGCATTTTCTTGGGATCCAAAATGGTTAAACAATGTGCCACCACATGGCCTTCACATGGGCTCATCATTCCAAAACCCACTTAAACCCGCTTAAATTTCATCACTTTCCTATTTAGTCCCCCTTTTTATTTTATTATAGTTTAAAATCTTAAAATCATTACTATGTAATTTTATTATATTAGTATAATATTATTTCACATTCACAAATTAAAATGATTGTAAGTGTAATATTCATGAACAAGTTTGACATGAAGATAGATGCGAGACACTACACGAGTGAAGCATTAAACTCAATTAAATTTTAATGACAAGATGCAATGAAGAATTAAAAATGACTAAATTACACAAAAACATCAAGAAAAAAAAACCAAAACTAAATTTATGGCCATTGAATATGCTTTTCAACTAGGAGTGGCGGTGCGGGAACTACATTTCTCATTTATGACTAAATTAACATGCAAAATTACTCTCCTAAACTTTAATTACAACATCCTTGAATTTCTTACAATTATTCATAACTCCAAACCTAAAACAAAGGTGAATTAAACAACTACATACAAAACTACCAAAGGGATCTCGTTAGTGCAAAATCACAGCACCCCTGGGTATTGATCAGGTTTCTAGGTTGATTACTAATATCCAGTGTGATTGCATCAACATTGAATCCTTTCTCCAAGTGTGGGACTTGAAGAGTGAGAAAGGAATCTCCAGAGAAAGGCTGGTTCCTATTCCTCTGTTCAGGTGCATACGAAATATGCAGAGGGTTTTCCTCAAAATCTAATCTAATTTGCCAAGGAGACAAGGAAAGAAGATGCATAAAATAAATCTAAGCTAATAGAGGTGATGCACCAAGGAATGAAGAACATATGCTTTGCCAAATTTAACACAGATCATGTAGATGTAACACAACATCATGCACGAGATAGCAAAAATGCAATGAAAGATCAAGAATGACAGTAATAAATATGTAAGAGGGTTTAGAAGTAACCACAGACACATATATATATTGCTCAAGGATAGATTCAATACATTGCAATGGCCAAAAGGCAAAAAACGGTGTTACAGTCTATATGGGAGGTTTGAAAACTCCACAAATCTTCTTATGAACAGGAGAGAAGGGAGGGTGCAAAGCGGAAATGTCCCCTTAGAAAGAAACCCCTCCTTACAATTTATAGGAAGAATGGGAGAGCAAAGAGAGAGGAATTGAAATCTGCCCCAACCACCTCTAGGTTGCATTTAATTCGTCCATCATGGCAGAAGCGGCGGGTTCGCAAAGCGGCGGTTTGTCTAACAGGAGCGGCGGGTTGTTTGCTGCATTAAAGTGGTTGTTGAAGCATTACCTCTGCTTGTTATTTCGCGCCAGAGGTGTTTCTCAATTTTCATCCTCCAAACTGAACCAAAATGCAAGATTGACCTTGGAAACGTGTAGAGAATCTCATAAGCTTTCCGTTGATATCAAGAACGTGCAAATCCGAGCTCTGGATCGAAAGATATGTCGATCTGAAGATTTAGGCAGCTAATGCGTAAAAACGGATTTTGAAATATTTTCCGCGCAGACTGCCACTTGGATGCCACGTGGCATGCTCGATTCACCGAACAATTCTCTCTCTTCGCTTTTCGGTGGGCTGTCTTTTGAATTTTCCTTCAGGCCCTAGGCTGGGACACGTGGCACTATCCCATTGGTTCGGATCGGTGCTCGAAAACTCACCCATTGACTTTTTGACTTTTCTCTTGTGAGGACACGTGGCAGCTTCTGATTGGTCCTCGGCTGATTCGGCTCCTACGCGTACTTCGCCTCCATTTGTCCCGGATGTCCCATTTGATTTTGGGCCCTTTGTGCTCATTTCGGCCGGTTCGGGCAGTTCGGGCATTTTTGGCCCGCTTGTCCCACTTTGCTTCGGACTGACTTGACTCTTTTCGGCCGGTTCGGGCATTTCTGGCCCGCGCGTCCCAATTGCTTTTGGGCTCCTTGTACTGTTTTCGCGCGATCCGGCCGGTTCGGGCATTTCGCGTCCATTTGTTCCACTCGTCCCGAATGCTACCCTCTTCAGCAGTTAGCCAATTTTTCTCCTCGGCTGGATCGGCTTTTCGCGCCCGCCGCGTACTTCTGTCCCACTTGTCCCATTTGCTTTGTGGGCCGCCTGGACTCATTTCGGCCGGTTCGGGCGGTTCGCGTACCTTTGTCCCACTCGTCCCACCTTGTGCTGGACCAGGACTTAGCCGATTTTCACAATTTTTACTGGCCCAAACTACTTGCTTTCTGCAACCTTCTCCGCACTTTCTCAAAGCTTGCTCCCTCCTTCTTCGGCCTCGGGAGTTTAGAAAGATTCCTGAAGGGACCCTAGAAACCTGATTTTGCTCTGAATCAGTCATTTTTCTTGGAATTTGGACATCCTGATGCATGTTATCAAATTTACCCTGGGGGGGTGAATTTTGGATAACAATTTGGCGACTCAGCGGGATCATTCTGCCTGCTAGATGAAAAGGCCAGTTGCCTGAAGCCATCCATTGGGCATGGAGTCATCAAATATTCTGTTAGAATCCAAACTGACTTAGAATGTGCAAAGGGAAAGATGGAATGTGACCTGATTTAGCAAAGACATGCATCATCTCCATAGACAGTAAGCTGTGCCAAGGCACTTAGGGAAAACAAAACTAATTACAGCAAAACAATGTGCACAAGCACTTGGAGGGAAGAAAATCTAATCTAGTATTTACAGATGTAGTGAAACTCCCTCTAGAAGCAACGCTTGAGATAGATTCCATTTACTGGAATCTGCAGTTCTTCACCATCCAATGAGGCCAATTGGAAAGCATTGTTGTTCTTGCACTTTGTGACCATGTATGGGCCACTCCAAATGGCATCAAATTTTGAATGCCTTCTTGGTTTTGCTCTGTCCACATCCCATTTCAATACTAGATCTCCTACTTGAAAAGATCTATCTTTGGCCTTCCTATCAAAGGTCTTCTTGATCAAAGCCTGATCCTTTTCCATTGCTTGGAATGCCTGATCTCTGATTTCTTGCAGCTCCATCAATTTCGCATATCTCACCTTCATGGGTCCAAACTCTAGCAATTCCGGTTGTTTCATGAGTTCCAATGTTGGCAACTCAAGTGACAGAGCAAGATTGCCTCTCTTCCATGACAAGCCTAAATGGAGAGTTACCTATGGACCTTTTGGGAGTTATCCTATCAGCCCATAAGGCTGACTTGATTTGGTATGCCAAGCCTTCTGATTCTCATCAAGAGTCCTCCTAATGATCCTCAGCAAGTTTTTGTTTGTAGACTCGGCCTGGCCATTACCTTGAGGGTAATAGTTTGATGAAGTGCTGAGGTAGATCCCGTTCTTGACAGCCCACTCAGTAATTTTAGATCCAATGAATGCCAATGCATTATCAGAGACTATTGTAGCAGGCACACCAAATCTGGTAGTTATCCCCTCGTAAAAGTCCAAGATGCTAGACTCATTCGCCTCTTTGAGTGCCACTGCTTCTGTCCATCTGGTGAAGTAGTCTGTGGCTGTCAAAATCCATTTGTGCCCTTGGCTCGAATTGGGATTGATGATTCCAATGAAGTCCAAACCCCATTGCATGAATGGCTGGTCAACTGAGATTGGATGCAATGGGAGGGCTGCAAGTCTCTCTTTTCCTGTGAAGAATGCACAATTCTTACATTTCTTGATCCATGCATAGCAATCACTAAAGATTTTAGGCCAATAATAACCAGCCTTCATGATTTTCAGAGCTGTCACTCTTGGTGCAAAATGGCCACCAGCTGGTCCATCATGAAACTCCTTTAATACCCTTTGAATCTGACCTGTGTTAATGCATCTCAGCAGCACTCCATTGACATCCTTCTTAGCCTGCAACCTGAAGTGTCTTCTTCTTGCTTTGCTCATTTCTAGAGGGCACATGCCCGTCTGTAGGAAATGTATCATATTTTGAGTCCAACAGGGAATGGACTCATCATCATTTTCCTGTTTTTGATCATTTTGTAAAAGCAGGACAGCGTCTTCTTTATCTTCTGGGTTGTTTAGTTGTTTGGAAGCGAGCTGCTCACACAAACCCTTGCCTCTTACCAGCTTGGTGATCTTGATCTCAATGTCATACTCCATGACACGGGTGATCCATCCTGCCCTTTTCTCATTCAAATCCTTGTTGAGGAGGAAGTCCTTAACCCCAGCATGTGAGACCAGCAACTGGACCTTGTTGTTTGAGATTAAATGCTTGAACTTCTTCAAGCTCCTGACTACTGCAAGCACATGTTTTTCAATAAAAGAGTACCTCAATTCACAGTCATTTAGGCTTTGGCTAAAGAAGGCAATTGGCTGTTCATCATTATCTTTATTCTGTTGCACCAAAATGGCAGAAATAGTGTCATCACCCCCAAATGCATAGAGGATGAAATCCTTGGAAAAGTCCGGGTTGATGAGAGTGGGTGCCTGGGAGATGGCTTCTTTGATTGCTTCAAAACTCTCCTTGCCTTCTGCCGTCCATTTGAAAGCCATGTTTTTTCTTAACATTTTGGTGATGGGCTTGACAAGGGCTGCAAAATTTGGGACAAACCTCCGAACAAAGTTTATCCTTCCCAGGAAACTTTGAAGAGCCTTTTTGTGACTTGGCAATGGCAGAGCTCTTATGGCTTCAACCCTTTCTGGATCAATTGCTAATCCTTCCTTGGAGACAATATGGCCAAGAAGTTTCCCTTCATGTGCAAGAAAGATGCACTTCTTAGGATTTAAAGACACTCCAAACTTTCTACACCTCTGAAATACTTGCCTGAGGTGAAAGAGATGGTCTGCAGCATTCTTTGAGAAGACAGTGATATCATCTAGGTATACCAGCACTATCTTGTTAATCAAGCCTTTGAATGCCATATCCATAGCTCGCTGGAATGTTGCTCCGGCGTTCGACAGTCCAAATGGCATCTTCTTGTAAGCATATGTGCCCCATTTGGTTGTGAAGGCTGTCTTGAACTGGTCTTCCTCCTTCACCATAATTTGATTGAAGCCTGAGTATCCATCAAGCAGCGAAAACCTTTCTGACCCAGCTACAACCTGCAATATTTGCTCCATGGAAGGGAGTGGATAATGGTCCTTGAGAGAGGCTCTATTCAAATCTCTGAAGTCAACACATAGCCTGATCTCTCCACTTTTCTTTCTGACTGGAACTAAGTTGGCAACCCAACTAGAATGCTTGATTGGGAATATAATTGCTGACTCAATCAGCTTGTCCAATTCTTTCCTCATGAGAGGCTCCATGTGTGGATTGACTGGTCTCTGTTTCTGCCTGACAGGCTTAGTATTTGGATCCAACTCGATGGTATGCTGAGCTAAGTTGGGATTGAAGCCCTTCAAGTCTTCATAGCTCCAAGCAAACACGTCAGGGAATTCTTGACAAAGCTGTATGAACTCATATCTCTCTTGCTCAGTTGTCATTTTTCCAATTTGCAATGGCTTGTTCTCTTTTACCAAGATGGATACCGAATCTTCCCTCTTGACCTGAATATTTGCTTTCTCCTTTCTAAACTGATCATTGGGGTTAAAAATGGACTCCAAGGTGACAAGTCCCTTGGGCAGCTTGTCAGTTCTCAGCTGTATCACCTGGTCACCATATTGCTGTTTCAACTTCTCTTGATTTTTAGCTGAGAACTCAGCTTCTTCTTGCAAGAAGTGGATGATTTGCTGGTCATTCTCAAATACTTGCCAATTGACATCGTTATCCGGCACTGAAGGCCTCACAATCACGTGGATGTTTGGCTGTACCTTGTCTTGTTGAATGTTTTCTACAATGTCAAAGGTTGCCCCCACTGCTGCAAGCCTGTCAGCAGCTTGATTCTCTTTTCTGGGAATGGCCTTGATGCTGAAAGCCTCAAAATCTTCCATGAGGTCCCACACCCTGTTTTTGTAGCATCTGAGTAGATCATTTTTGGCAGCATGCTGTCCCTTGACCTGATTTACAATCAGCTCACTGTCCCCAAACACTTGCAAGTTATTTATTTTTCTCTTTATTGCCCAATGCATCCCTTGCACCAAGGCTTCATATTCAGCAGTGTTATTGGAGCATGCAAATTGAAATCTAAAAGCTGAATAATACTTTACTCCTTGAGGTGAAATAAGCATGGCTCCACCTCCTGCGCCTTGTCTACTCCTTGATCCATCAAAAAACAGTTGCCATACCTCATTGTCATCCTTGTGGCTTGGCTTGGTGATGTTAGGAATAGGTTGACTTTCTTCGTGTATACAATAGACCCCTAGCTCAGATTCTTCTACTTCTTGATAAGGATCAAAAGCATGCACCTTGCTTGCCCATTCATCAAGAGTCAAATCTGGGATACTTCCAACCTTAGTGTCAGCTTCATCAGTGCCAAGGTGATCTTCTTGATCAAATGCTGAGCAATTGGTATTAATATGACTTGGAGTATAGGGCTCAATGTGGAAATCTGCAATAGGTTCCGACCTAATTGTAGCTTTAGTTCCATACCTCGTTCTGAACAGCATGTGTGACCAATCAGCGGACAAATATCCCCCAATCTTGGCAGTAAAGTCCCTTGACAAACAGAGGGCAAAGAGTGGTGGAAGGTCTATGACTGATATATCTTGTAAGACAACAACATTTGGACATGCATGCAAGGTAAGACTCAAATTTTTAATCACTCCAACTGTTGCTATTGCTGTCCCATCCAGCTGCACTACTCCCTTAGATGTTATTTCATACTGGAGCCCTAGCTGATCAGCTATCTGTTTAGGCATTACTGAGCTACTTGCCCCAGAGTCTATCATGCAGTTATGCACTAGCTGATTTCCAATAATTAACGAAACATAGAAAGGGGGGGGCTTCAGATTCTACCTTGTTGTGTTCCATGATTTCCTTCAGGCTGGGCAGCATTTGTAAGCACTTTGTCTTGCCTTTGAACCTGCTGATTTGAAGTTGGCCAATCCTTTATGGCAGCTTGCAGCAGATTTCTTTGGCCTGGGATGGATAGGGATTCCCACATAGATATATTGACGTTTGTCTTCTTCATCTGATCAATGATACTGAATGGTGATGAAGGATCTCTCTGCTGTCCCTTGGTTTGCACATTTGCCCCTTGAATATGGGCAGCAACAGCTGGCATTTGATTTGGCCTAGGGGCTGTTTTTGTCTGCCCTTGTGCATTTGAAACTGGGTTTTGCTTGCCAATCATTTGTGGAGCTGTGGGAGGTTGAGGATTGGCTGGGACTAATGGTTGTTCTTCACCCAAATTTCTCCTTTTTGACCTTGTGTTGCAGCATGACACCACGAGAAACTATCTGATTCATGCCACAGAAATCCTCTGCTTGCCAATTTACCAACGTGGTATCATTTGGGGCTGATTGCTGTTGGAATGTTTCTTGTTGTTGGCTGTTTTCTTGACTACTCTCACCCTCCACACCAGCACTTGTTACCATTAAAGCTTGGGTTAGAGCACCATTATAGCACATGGATTGATTATGGGGTTCATTACATGGAAAACACCAATCATACTCCTGGGCAATGTTGTTTTGTGCTGGTACTAATGCCTTAGAGGCAGATATGGCATTTGGATTATAGGGTGGAATGGTCTATTGGCGGGAGGCCTTGTTTGATTCATATTTGTGGTGGATTAGGTGGTCTTTGAGGCTGATATGGCTGCCTATTCGGTTGAGCTTGAGGCTGATACGAAGGTCTAAAACCTTGAGCTTGCTGCCTCTTGAGTGTGACCAGCTCATTACCTAAATTTTGCAGTTGCTTCATGACTTCTTGAAGCTCATTTGGGGCACTTGGAGATGAAGTGGAAGCTTCATTTGAACTCTGATTTCTAGGAATGGGAGAAGGAGCTAAGACAGGTGCCTGACTAGTACTTGGGCTCTCTAAGCTTGGATATAATGGCATTGGAGGCCTAGGAGATAGCTTGCCAGCTTGAATCAGACAATTTTCAGCTCTAATGGCAATATTATAAGCAGCAGGGATAGTTGTGCCTCCCATGGATTGAATCAATATAGAAATATCAGAATTTAAAGCTTTAAGGTAGTATAGAAAAGCACCTTCTGTTGTTGGTCTGACTGCTACTGGAATTCTATCCCAAGATCTTTGAAATCTGAAGTTGAAATCAGTTAGCTGCTCATTGGAAGCTCTCTTGATGGTTGTCAGCTGCTCCAAAAGAGACAAGTTGTCTCCCTTCTCTCCGAATTGATTATGAAGTGCAATACACAGCTGATTCCAGTTTGTGATAGAGCCAGCTCCAAGGCTCCTAAACCATTGCAATGCTTTCCCCTTGAATGAAGACGCCAGCAATTTGACAGCTACTTGCATCTCGTCGATCTCATGGATTGCACAAATGTTAGCAATGTCCTTGACATGATCGCCAGGAGTGGTCTGATTTTCTCCAGTAAAGTATGGAATGTTCTTCAGTGCTGCTACTGGGATTGGATTTTGTGCATTGAGAGCAAGTGGGCTGCTGCCTGTGAAGTTGACATAGGGGTTCACTGGTTGCGCCATTCTGATTGGTCTTAAAATCCTTGTATATTGAAAGAAAGGCCGCTCAGGTGGAGGAGTTGAGAGAGTTCTGTTTGGTGGAGATGGAGACCTTTGAATCCTTCTTCCTCTTTGCCTTCTTCTTGGAGATAGTTGCAGGTATTCAAACAGCACTTCCTCTTCTCCAGCTCTTGATCTTGTGATTCTTCTCATAAGCTTTTAGGGCTGACTGCTGGAACCAGTTGATTCCTCCCCTTGGAGTCGCCAGATATGCAAATAATAGCTCTTTTCAAGCAAGAAAATTGCAGCAGATGCATATCAACCTTGCTGCAAATAGAAATGAGACCTCTGTCCCACCGGGCGTGCCAAAACTGTTAGTGCAAAATCACAGCACCCCTGGGTATTGATCAGGTTTCTAGGTTGATTACTAATATCCAGTGTGATTGCATCAACATTGAATCCTTTCTCCAAGTGTGGGACTTGAAGAGTGAGAAAGGAATCTCCAGAGAAAGGCTGGTTCCTATTCCTCTGTTCAGGTGCATACGAAATATGCAGAGGGTTTTCCTCAAAATCTAATCTAATTTGCCAAGGAGACAAGGAAAGAAGATGCATAAAATAAATCTAAGCTAATAGAGGTGATGCACCAAGGAATGAAGAACATATGCTTTGCCAAATTTAACACAGATCATGTAGATGTAACACAACATCATGCACAGATAGCAAAAATGCAATGAAAGATCAAGAATGACAGTAATAAATATGTAAGAGGGTTTAGAAGTAACCACAGACACATATATATATTGCTCAAGGATAGATTCAATACATTGCAATGGCCAAAAGGCAAAAAACGGTGTTACAGTCTATATGGGAGGTTTGAAAACTCCACAAATCTTCTTATGAACAGGAGAGAAGGGAGGGTGCAAAGCGGAAATGTCCCCCTTAGAAAGAAACCCCTCCTTACAATTTATAGGAAGAATGGGAGAGCAAAGAGAGAGGAATTCGAAATCTGCCCCAACCACCTCTAGGTTGCATTTAATTCGTCCATCATGGCAGAAGCGGCGGGTTCTGGCAAAGCGGCGGTTTGTCTAACAGAAGCGGCGGGTTGTTTGCTGCATTAAAGTGGTTGTTGAAGCATTACCTCTGCTTGTTATTTCGCGCCAGAGGCGTTTCTCAATTTTCATCCTCCAAACTGAACCAAAATGCAAGATTGACCTTGGAAACGTGTAGAGAATCTCATAAGCTTTCCGTTGATATCAAGAACGTGCAAATCCGAGCTCTGGATCGAAAGATATGTCGATCTGAAGATTTAGGGCACGGAACAGGCGAAAACGGATTTTGAAATATTTTCCCGCGCACTGCCACTTGGATGCCACGTGGCATGCTCTGATTCACTGAATAATTCTCTCTCTTCTGCTTTTCGGTGGGCTGTCTTTTGAATTTTCCTTGTGGGCCCTAGCTGGGACACGTGGCACTATCCCATTGGTTCGGATCGGTGCTCGAAAACTCACCCATTGACTTTTTGACTTTTCTCTTGTGAGGACACGTGGCAGCTTCTGATTGGTCCTCGGCTGATTCGGCTCCTACGCGTACTTCGCCTCCATTTGTCCCGGATGTCCCATTTGATTTTGGGCCCTTTGTGCTCATTTCGGCCGGTTCGGGCAGTTCGGGCATTTTTGGCCCGCTTGTCCCACTTTGCTTCGGACTGACTTGACTCTTTTCGGCCGGTTCGGCCGGTTCGGGCATTTCTGGCCCGCGCGTCCCAATTGCTTTTGGGCTCCTTGTACTGTTTTCGCGCGATCCGGCCGGTTCGGGCATTTCGCGTCCATTTGTTCCACTCGTCCCGAATGCTACCCTCTTCAGCAGTTAGCCAATTTTTCTCCTCGGCTGGATCGGCTTTTCGCGCCCGCCGCGTACTTCTGTCCCACTTGTCCCATTTGCTTTGTGGGCCGCCTGGACTCATTTCGGCCGGTTCGGGCGGTTCGCGTACCTTTGTCCCACTCGTCCCACCTTGTGCTGGACCAGGACTTAGCCGATTTTCACAATTTTTACTGGCCCAAACTACTTGCTTTCTGCAACCTTCTCCGCACTTTCTCAAAGCTTGCTCCCTCCTTCTTCGGCCTGGGGAGTTTAGAAAGATTCCTGAAGGGACCCTAGAAACCTGATTTTGCTCTGAATCAGTCATTTTTCTTGGAATTTGGACATCCTGATGCATGTTATCAAATTTACCCTGGGGGGGTGAATTCTGGATAACAGGATCATAGATCAAGATCAAAATTTTCCAAAATAAATGAATCTTTTAAAAGATGGAAGATGATTTTATGAAGTGGCCACTTAATCAATTTATACAATTGAGAAATATCCGAAGTAGAAATGGATGGAATTGTAGAGTGTGGAAGACCAATGAGAGAAGAGGAGTAAGCATGAAAAAATTAAATAAATTGGTCTACCACGGATTAATTGAGAATTTAGACCAATTAGAATCTCGTACAATATGCAAGGGCCCTAATTATATTCCTCACAAAGCACGAGATCATAAAAAAAAATACAAGAGAGCCCCCACATATGTGCAACAAAGAATCAAACTAAAAATGGAGTGTCGATTGTGAAAAGGCTGGAAAAATATATCATCAAAATATTGAAAATTTCACAACCATTTTCTCCAAAACTAAAACTAATGCATATCCCTCTTCATAATATTTCCAATGGTACCGATCTTTCCTTGATTGGATTTCTATGTCAAAATTTATGAGAAAAACATTGAGCCTCTAGTCGTTTTAATGGAGACTCCCAGTTTAACATCCCTAAGCTCATTTCCTTTATATTTTTGCCATCTTATTTAATCACATGTGATAAACTCTATTATACATATGATAAATGTGACTAAGCTAATTGAATGGACCTAACACCAAGTAGGTCCTTAACTAAGTTCATTTAAACAAATACATCATGATTGAGCATAAAAGGAAAGCTAACTAAATTTCACAAAATATGAATCTAACATTAAATGAAAACCTCCATTTTGATGTTTAGATGTGCTCCAATATGTATATGTTCCCTTATGTGTACTAAAAATAAGTTACACAAAATCAAAGGGGTTTTACTAAGGTGGAAGAGATCTCATCAATATGGCTTAAGTGTCATTTTTACTCTTCTCCTACTAACCTTAGCAAAGAGATTTCTCAATTTATGAAAGATTTCTTGTGATGGAAATGATCTCTTGAGATATATGATGTCTTACAAGGATAAGGTGTAAGGTGTGACAAGGTGTACTAGGTTTCTTATATAGCTTTCCAATTTGGGAGAAGCTTACAACCTAGTAAATGTGGGATAAAGTGAATGTAGAATTAGAAAAGGATAAGCATGATTAGAAGAGATTAATTAGATATTAGTGACCCATGAGATTTTGGGAAGGTTTAATTAATCAATTGGGATTAATTAATAGGCCAATTTTAGCTTATAGAAGCCATTTGAAGATGATTTTGAGGGAAAATAATATAATTTGAAGGGTTTGAGAGGGGATTTAACTAATAAAAGGGTTTATTAATTAAATACAAGATTTTGGAAGGGTAATTAATTAATAATGGTTAATTAATTAATTAAAAGAGGATTTTAACTAACGAAGCGACGTTAATTGGCATCCAAGATGAGGGACAAAGCTAGTTAATTAAAAAAATGTTGTTAATTGACCGAGACGATGAGGAATGTTATCTAATTAGAAAAAAATCACTAATTATAATGAAATGATGGGAAATAAGACAATTATAGTAATTTTAGTATTAAAATTATGTGGTCAAAATTAGGTGTCTACATTTTCCCCTCTTTTTGATGCAGTATAGCATAAGCGATGCCATTTCAAAGATAATAGACAATTTTATTTTGTATGGGTAGAATAAAAATTGGTTGTGATAGACGAGGTTGATTGACTCTTAAAAAGAAGATAAAAATGATCGTAGTGGAAGAAGAGCCCGTTATAATGGTCGATTGGGACATTGTGGTGGTTGAAACCATCACGAAGGGTCTATAAAAGGGGAGGGAAGTGAAGAAACAAGTCGATAATTGTATCTTGATAGGATAGAAAAAATAGAAAATGTTAGTTAGAGGGAATGTTAGTTAGAATGGGGAGTGAGATAGATGATGGATTGGATATGATGGGGGATCAAAATATTGCAACATAACTTACATACCATCATGGTTCGGAAGCACATTTTATTTGATGTAAGCATACAAAAAAATTAAAATGATATGAAAATCCATAATACCAATTTTTTTGCAATGCTAAAGAATTGACTCAAAGAAAAATACATAAGCAATGTAATACGAGAAAGAAAAAAACAAACAGTTCAATCAAACACACTCAAATAAAGAATGTTCAAGACAATTATACCAATGTTTTTTTATCTAGATTCAGTACCCAAATGTTTGATTTATATAACAATGGAAAATGGTTCCCAAGAATGGATACATGTAATGGATTAGGTGGAAGACATATAAGTCTCGTGAAAATAAAACGTGTAATATGAAAATTCCCGAGAAATTATATATGTCGGAAGAGATACATAGTAAGAAAACAATATTTGTTGATGAAATAATATCATAATTTGATTTACATGTCATCCCCTACAATAATCAAGTGCTGCAATAGGGTTTTTGTGGTATAGTTTCCAATGTTTAGTGTTTTTAGTTTTTCCTTGTTTTGATGATTTTGCAGATTTTGTGAATTTTTTTTTTATTTTCAAATTTTGTGAATTTTTAGGATTTTCTAATATTTTGAAATTTTTAGGATTTTCTAATATTTTTAAATGTTATAGGATTTTTAGGTTTTCTAAAACTATGTACAAGAGAAAAAAATTCCAATATGCCCCTAATGAGAGATGAGAATATACAAGGGTGAATTCCCATGCATATATACAAGAATAGGACAAGCCAGATCAAGGCCAAGAGGGATAGGTTCAACAAGATTACAAATGTAATCTAATGAAAAGCTAGGAAATATTGATCATTCCCCTAAGTGCAAGGTGATTTTGAACAAATGAATCCTCGTATGGCAGGCTTTGGAAATTGGTTTTCACCAAACGACCTATCCAAAGTGCAACTATTACATGGTTTTCACATTTAAATGAATTTATTTATGTTTACTTCTTTTTTATTTTACAATGCCTCAATGCCTCTAAGCTCAAGTATAGAAATTTTTAGATGCATGACATTCAAAGGATCACTAAACTCTAAACCATTGGGATGAGCAAGTTTTTAGGCCTCTAAACCAAATTTTGTATCGAAAATGTATGGCCCTAACTATTTAGGCTAAAATTTTCTTTTCTTTTCACATTCCTTGGTGGTATTGAACTAGTTTTTTTAGGACAAGATCTCCAACCTCAAATTCATGAGAGATAATGTGCTTGTTGTAGCTATCATGGATTCAATTCTAATACACTTTGAGGTGATTTAAATCATGGAGGCACTTTTCAACAAACATCTTGAGCTCGATATTCTAGCCACTCTGTAATCCTCTTCATTATCCAGATAGTCTTTCAAGGATATTCACAAAGAGGGAAGCTCGATATCTAAGGGAATAATGGCTTCAATTCCAAATACAAGGGAATATGGGGTTGCACTTGTAGGTGTGTGGATGGAAGTACGATAAGCCCATAAGGCAAGATAGATCGGAGATGTCAATTATGGAATATTTTATGAACCCGTTTTTCCATAATACAAATAAGGTTTTTATTAATGGCCTCATATTACTCATTACCTTGAGGGTAATAATGGGTAGACCACTTTTGGAAAATTTTAAAGTGTTGACACAATGTCTTCACTTTCTTGTTCTTAAAAGATTTACCATTTTCAGAGACAATAGTAGAAGGGATTACATAAGAACAAATAATTTGGTTCATGATAAACTTTTATGTCTCGAACACTTTGGTAACATAGGTGAGAAGAACAACCTCTACCCATTTATTAAAGTAACCACTTGTAGTGATGATGTGTTTGTGGCCATAAAATGAATTTGGTGTAACATTCCCTATGATATTGAACCCACATTTGGAAAATGGTCATGGTGTAATGATTAGTTACAAAGATTGAGATGGTGGATGGTTCAAGTTGGCATACTTTTGACACAAGACACATTTCTTTATGTACTAACAACAATTTTTTTCCATAGTAATCCAATAATAACCTACACAAAGAATTTTCTTTGTGAGAACCATGTCACTAGTGTGAGCACCACAAATTCCTTCATACACATATTTAGTTATTTGGGTAGCTTATTTTGAATTAAGACATCGTGACAAAGTCCCATTGTAACCTCTACAATAGAAATTTCCCAAGGAGGTTGTGACGTATTATCTGTTTGATAAGGGTTAGATTTTGGGAATCATAAATGTTAGATGGGAAGGTACCATCTTGTAAGTAATTATAGATGTCTACATACCAAGGGAAAAAGGACCAATAACTTCACATACCAAACACAATTCTAACATATTGTAAGTAGGTATTGTTATATGATGAATAAATAACTAGAAATATATTATGTTTGGTGATAATTGTAACAAATACCCAATGGTAGTCATATCAACTCTGATTTGCTCTATGTGTGTGAGACATGTTGGAAGGTAATTTGAACAAAGTATTCTTTCAGGTTGTCTACTATGTGTTTATATAGAATAATATTTTCATCTTTGAATTTGTACTCATCATTCACTTATTTTATGATTATTTGTGATTCACCTATAACCTTAACCTATTTGATATTCCATTTGAGAGAAAATTTCAAACCAGCAATGACGGATTCATAGTCGCAATATTGTTTGTTTAGAAGGAAACCGAGTCCGAAATCTTGTGGGACAAGATTACCTGTATGGTTAATAAGAATAACTCCTTCCCCCAAGCCATTAAATTTGAATGACCCATCAAATTATATTTTCCATGTAGAATATTCTTCAATGTATAAAAACAGAAGCATCTAGCAGATCTAGACTTAGTGGTTCCATACCTAGTATTGGTGTTTCCGCTTAGTTTATCAAGTAAAGCACTTTTCCTTTTACTACTTTCTGGTATGCATATTCAATTTTAAACTCACTAGGTAATATGATCCAATAGGCCATCCTCCTGATAGGCATGGGTTTAGATAAGAGGTATTTTATTGGTTCAACTTTAGATATGATCTTGGTTTTGTTATTGAGGAGGTAATGGTGAAGCTTCTAGAAAGTAAAAACAATAACCAAGCATGATTTTTCAATCTGCAGATAATTGAGCTCATAATAGATCAAGGTGTGGATGAGATGATAGATGGATATTTATTTATGTTGTTCATCATATTGTGTTAAGAGTGTGACTATAGTAAATTGAGTAGCATAGATATGCACTAACAAGGGTTCACCTAGGGTAGGTGGTATTAGAAGAAGAATATTGGCCACGTACTACTTGAGAGAGCAAAGGATTGTTGGCAATCAAGACCTCGATGGAAATCAACATCTTTTTGAGAAGATGGGTAAATGAATAGAATTTATCTATGAGTTGGGAAATGAATCTATGAATGGCCTAAATTTTTCCTTGTAAGCTATGCATTTTCGTAATATTCTTGGGAGGAGAAATTTCAATAATAACAGTGACCTTTTTTGGGTCCACTTCAATTCATATTCTAGACACAATGAATCCAAATAGTTTTCCATAGATAACACTAAATAGACACTTCTTTGGGTTCATTCTTACCTTATAATCCTACATTCACTCAAATATATGATGAAGGATTGTCGGGTGTTCTTCTCTAGTTTTGAACTTACCGAGGATAGCATCCACATAGTCCTCTACAATATCATGTAACATATCGTGAAATATGACAAGCATAGCACATTGATATGTGGTGCTTACGTTCTTAAGCCCAAAAGGCATGACCTAATACTAAAAGGTACCCCAAGGAATAGTAAAAGAAGTTTTATGTTGATCTTCTTCAACTATTTTGATTTGGTTGTAATAAGAAAATACATCCATGAGGGATAGAATTTCATGACTTGTAGAATTGACTATCATATCAATATTAGGAAGAGGAAAATCATCTTTAGGACATTCCTTATTAATGTCCCTAAATTCTTTCTAAATTTGGATACCAACTAGCTTCTTGTGAATAGGCACGATATTGGAAATCCACTATAAATAATCAATGGGTCTAATAAAATTGATTTCTAGTAACTTCTCTATCTCTTCTTTGACCAAGAGAGCCACATGTGGATACAACTTACATAGTTTCTATTTGATAGGATTTTTTAATTCATGAAAACTAGATTATGCATAACTAAATAAGGATCTAAGCTTATCATTTCTACATAGGACTAAGAAAAACATAAGAAAACTCTCTAAGAAGTATAGTGAATGTGATTCGTTAATGTTTATAAAGAGAAGCTCCTAGCTTCACAATTTTAGATTCTTCCTTTGTGCCATTGTTTACATCAATAGTCTCATCAAACAAGTAACTTTAAACCATCCTCCATATTTGTATGATCAAGAGGGATATTAAGTTCTTCCTCTATTGGCATCTCAATGAGATTTTCATCAATAGAATGATCACTTATATTATCCATTTTTATTTTTATGTTTATTTTTCTGCAAGTTCCTCAAAGTGGTTTTCATTGTAGGACTTGGATTTTTTATTTTTAGGATTATGTGAATATATTTTGGCCTCTTTTTCTTTTTTTTGACCATAAAACTCAGCATCCTCCCTAAATATGTGTATGCATCAAGGTTGATAGTGAATCCTTTCTTATGATCTCCTATAGGAATGTCATCACATAGCCCCATGAACTCTTCAATTTCTTCTTCATTATGAAATAGATCAATCGGTATGTGTCGTTGTTGGACCCAATAAATAAATTAGTGGTGTATGAGATCTAGTTTAATCATGGATGGGGTAGGGTTAATAGATCAGTATTAGAAAATAGGTTTTTGGAGGCAAGGTATTTGTAGAGACTACAAGGGGACTCTGGCTGAGTGTCATAATCAGAAGATTTGTCTTCACTTTTAGAAGAGGTGGCGTCAACTTCAGGAGGATATGCCACATATGGCCAAATACAACACCATATCTATATCCATATTTTTAATGTGTTAGAAGAGGTTCTTACACACCCTATTCATGTATTCCACGTCCTTATCCTTGTTATCTTATGTCATACATCATCTTGTTAGGAAAACATATTTTGAGGATTGATATAAAAATGCCATCTTCTCATCAAGTGATTGGGATGTATAGGTGTTACCTAATTGTTCATCTACTAAAAGGCTACCAGGGATGAACTTTTTGAGACTGTAAGGCTCCTAAGTTCTTTGAGGCTGAAATTTAGGCTTACCACATGTTTCGGTGACAGGGAAAGGTTGGCTATAAGGAGGTCTTATTGGAGGTTGTATTCTCCATAGTTGATATGAAGGATTTTCAATTTGGATTCCCATGTAGAAAAAGGGGATATGGAGGTAGAAGAACCACTTTCATGAGGATGAAGTGTATCTAGATTAACACGAGAGGTGAGGGCATCTGATTTAAGATAAAAATCCAACTTTGCATAAGGACATTCATAAGTTATGGGATAATGGCAATTCAATGCTTTGCAATGGTAAAAAGTTTGGGGGTCACCCGGAATGTTAAGATCTTATCCTTGGTAATAGAGCTTAATACACTGGTGAAAGGTGGAGGGAACATCTTGCATGGCATGAATCCATGGGTGACCAAGGATAATATTATAGGGAATTTATAAGTCAATGACATGGAATCTTATTTCATTCGTGACATGCCCAACTTCCAGAGGTAAAGTGATTGTTCCCACTGATTTTCATTTTGCATTGTCATAAGCCTTAATGGTGATCACATTAGGCTCCATTCAGATCAATATGTCTCAATTGTTTCACAAGATTTAGAGTGCATATGTTAAGACTGGATCCATTATCCACAAGAACCCTTTTAACCTTTTTATGGGTAATGATCACTTATATATACAAGGGTAAATTGTGTGTATAATTTCCCATATGAATCTCATTTTGGATGAAAACAATTTGTTTGGATGGGGTGATCTGCACAACCAAGGCTTAGAAGTGTGAAGTGTCAATGTATGTGGGAACTCATAACTCTTGTAAGGTCTTATAGAGGATTTTTGTGAACATTAGATATCTTTAGAAGATCTGACATAGAAATATTGGTTTTTGTCTTCTCAATTTTTTCTAGGATATCGTAATGACTATTTGAAGGATTAGACAAAGGGGGTCCTAGGACAACAAGGATATTTCATCACATAGTAATGTCACACTATTGAGATTTGATTTTTATGATGTTTATATGGTCAATGATAGGAGGAACATATCCAATAAGATAATCAAATGGATTAGATATTTGAGAAACAACGTGGTTGGTACTTTTCCCGAGAGGATTGACCTCGATCCGGCTTCTTTTTTGCTTGTTTATGTTTTGGGAAGGGTTCTTAAAGATCCGCAATTTATTTTTGGATGATTTGGGGTGGTTTTGTGTGTCAAGTTTGATATCTCCTCAATCCAGGAGATCTTGAATCAATTTTTGTAATTTCTTACATCGATATGTGTCATGACCTTTAACACGGTGATACTCATAATTCATGGTATTTATACCACGATGGTTTAGATGCATCATCCGTGAAAGGTGTGGTGATTGGAAATTGGACCATAATTTCCAAATAAAGTTGTTTTGTGGACCAATGATAGGACTCCATGAGTGGAGTGTATCCCCTGAGTCTAACTTCCAATTTAAGTGGTATGTGTGTGAGTTTTAAATGTGGGGTGTTTTAAACTACTTGCACATGCTTAAAATCAGTGATTCCATCACCTACGACATTTTTTGTTGAATAATTTTGATTTTTCCATAGGTTTTTATTCATAGGTATCTTGTTGAAGGGGTTTTAAGACCCCTTTGGATAATAAATCCTTTTCTATTTGGCTTCCCTTTTTGATAACTTCTTCATATGTGCCTACACAATGCATTTGCAAATGAAAGGTTATTACAAGGTGTAAGCTTGGCACAAATATTCTCATAATTTTTTCTCAGGGATGGATCAAGGGAATTTGTTAGCCAACCCCCGCCATCATTGTAAGAAAGCTATGAAGTTCTCATTTTTGGCACTACATAGATCTAGGATGGTGATATAAATCTCCATATTAAATGAAAATTGGTGAACAAAATTCTTGGTTAACGTTTTAAAAATGAAAATATACCCTTTGGGGAGATGGAGAAACCATTCAAGTGCTTGGCCCTCAAGAATCCATGGAAATAAGTGAATAATATAGTTATCACTATAAATAACTTCTTGGCATGCCATGAAGAAGTATTTTACGTGGTCACGAGTATCACCTTTTCCCTATATTTTTTAAAGTTTGAGCACTCAAAGCTTGGTGGAAAGGGAGCATGCAACATCTCCCAATCAAAGGGGTGAGGACACAACTATTCGAACTGATATTTTTTATTGTGTCTATTATTTTTTCTTGTAGGCTAACAAACACGTCTTTCATAAACTACCATTTTTGGTTTAATATTTGGTTATACGATGGCATGGTGGGTATGCATTTATAATTATATTTAAAGGCTTTGCCACCATGGTTTTTAGTATAGTGTGTATCATATGTCACCTTAGGTGTTTATTTGTGAGCAGAAATATGTGTGTCTCTATTGACATGGGAAGCTAGATTCACCAATTAGAAAGTAAGAGCTTGATGTTGTTGATACATGGTGACATCTTCATTTTGTAGTTTAGGTTGTAGTTCTTCACCCTCTATTATGGCTTCATGATTTATTCTAATGAAAGGTATATGAGTGCCATTTTTAGTTTTGGATGTTGTTGCTTCCTCATTTTGACCTTCAAGTTATGTTGACATAGAGGCATGTTCATGGTGTAATATATCTTTGATAATTCTAAAAGGAGGGGGTTATGTTTGTTCTTTTGATTGAATCATGCTAGTGAGGAAGGTTGGATCGAAATCAGAGGGTAATTTAGCCCCTACTTCTATTAGGTGGAGCAAGACTTGGTCTTTTTTTTAAATATATAATTATCTATGTATGTAGGATCAATTTAAAAGTTGTTATGGGGATTTCTTCCTCACCCCCACTATTATTAACAAGTTCCCGCTCCTCATCAGAGGATGATTCTAAGGTATTCCAGAAAGGGTTAGACCCACGTCTCTTATGTCCTAAATGTGTTATAGGTGCCATGATGGAATTTGTGTTGTGTAGAGGTTGTCTAAGTTGATTTAGACATCATAACGGCTATAAACCAAACGTTTTTAAAATATTTAGGATGTTTGTCACGAATTTCACAACGGATCTAAGAAAAAAATAGGTAGTGTAACAATGCAATTTCAACAATCAATTAAGTTTAGAAGACAATTTTCAAATGTGATTTTAAATATGGTTTATGTAACTTTGGAAAAGTGTTGGGTTAATATCTTTGATAAATAAAGCCAAAAGTGTGAGATAAGTATGATTTGTGATGAAATATACGTGGCGCAACTTGGACATATTTTCACCTTGTTTTATTACTAAAATAAGGTTTTAACTCAGACAAATTTTTTCTTTGTAAAGTTTTGGTGTACATAAACTATATGGGATTAAGTGGCCCCGATTTATTAGGCTTCCTAGGGATTTGGGATATTCTCTCACCAATGTTTCTATGAACAAGTACATGCACTAGAAAAATTCTTGGCTATGGACTATACCCCTCAATCAATTAAAAATAAGGCCATCACCATGGATAAATTTTGGTTTTCCTCACAAGTGTTACTAGTCAAGTAGGATGGGGTGCTACCCATTTCATTGGCTCATCCTCTTAATGTGCCAACTACTTTGGGGTTCTTGTGGTAATCCTCATAATGAGTTTTAGGGCTTATGCTCAAGTACTTTCCATAGTTAAGTGAATGGGTTTTAACCCTTATTTGAACCTACAATGTAAAATGATTTTTTTATTTTATTGAATTTAGAAAATTTTGATTATCTTTGACCAAGGAAACCTACATGCAAGGTATTAGTAGTTTTTGCTTGATTTTGATAGGATTTCCAAATGATGTGGTCCTAAAAATCTAATTAGTAGTTTTCCTACAAGCACAATGTTAAAAGAAAACAACTGCAAATGATCGTGGTCATTTTTTATTTTTAAGATTTCTCAAGAGCACCGAGAAAAGAGCATACACGACTTTGATTGAACAAAAATGAATGGAAATTAACAAAGATTTAAGATGTTAGAATTTTTTCAAAAATTAAATTTATGATGTTAGAGTCTGAAAGACACATAAAACAACTAAAAATGGAAATGAAGATGCTATAAAATTGATAAAATGGAGTGAAAAGTCAACACATAACACTAAGCGTGACTATTGTGACATTATTGCAACCAATAGAATTATATAACACTTTGTATAATATTATCACAACTAATAAAATTCAAATGCAGCGGAGATGAAATGGTACCATAGGAAAATTGATGGTAAGCGCATGCAAGTTAACAAAGCACAATCAAGTTAGGTAGCACATGCAAGTTAACAGTAATGCATGTAAAGTAATGTTGGTGTATGAAAATTTATGGTAGCGTAATCAAGGTGATGCTATTGTAAATCCAAAGAAATAAATTATAAAACAACATAAATGCATACACAAAGTTGTAGTATGGTAGCACAATTTTGAGCATGGTATCACAACTACTAACACCTTGAGACACGGGTATGATTATGCAAACTCAACTACAAACATGCAAACATAGCTACTAACATGCATACACAATTACTAACACTTAGACACAGATTTACTAACACGCAGATGTTACTACTAACACAAAGAGTAGCATATATAGAAGGACACAAACACATCTACTAACACAAAGTAGTGTAGGCATGGTGATGGTAGTGCAAATACTGAGAACCCGAAACACAATTTACTTATACCTTCATAAAAAAATGTCAAAAATGGTAAAATATCAAAAACTTGAATTTTTCTGTCAAGATTCAATTTTTACAAGCACTTCTCCTCCTTTATACCTAGAAAGAAAACAAAAATACCAAATACCAAGATACATGCTCAAAAACATAGAAATTTCAAAAAATTGAAAGAACTTGCATGAAAAATGGTAAATTGAGCCAATCTAAAAACAATAAATGATTGTTCATGAGAAAAAGGAGTGTCCCACCGGGCATGCCATATGTATGCATGTTAAATGTGACTAAGCTAACTAAATGGACCTAACACCAAGTAGGTATTTAAGTAATTTCATTTAAATGATTACGTCATGATTGATCATAAAAGGAAATCTAACTAAATTACACAAAACATGAATCTAACATTAAATGTAAACCTCCCTTTTGAATATTAGATGTGCTCGATATGTATATGCTCCCTTATGTGAACCAAACGCAAATTACATGTAACCAAAGGGGTTCTACAAAGGTGGAAGGGATCCCATCAATATGTCTTAAGTTCCATTTTTTAATCTTCTCCTACTAACTTTAACAAAGAGGTTTCTCAATTTATGCAAGCTTTCTTATGAGGGAAATGCTCTCTTGAGATATGAAACTTACAAGGACAAAGTTTAAGGTGTGGCAGGTTATACTAGGTTTCTTATATAGCTTTCCAATTTGGGAGAAGCTTGTAACCTAGTGAATGTGGGATAAAGTGAATATAGAATTAGAAAAGGATAAGCATGATTAGAATATATTAATTAGAGATTAGTGACCCATGGGAGTTTGGGAAGGTGTAATTAATCAATTGGGATTAATTATATAAAATCCATTTGGAGATTATTTGGAGGGAAATTAGTAGAATTTGAAGGGTTTGAGAGGGGATTTAACTAATAAGAGGGTTTATTAATTAAATACAAGATTGTGGAAGGGTAATTAATTAATAATGGTTAATTAATTAATTAAAAGAGTATTTTAACTAACGAAGCAACATTAATTGGCATCCAAGATGAGGGAAAAACTAGTTAATTAACGAAATGTCGTTAATTGACCAAGAAGATGAGGAATATTAGCTAATTAGTGGAAAATCACTAATTATAATGAAATGATGGGAAAGAAGACAATTAGTGCAATTTTAGTATTAAAATTGTGTGGTCAAAATTAGGTGTCTACAACTATGAGCAACCGATTTATACCATATATCTCCCTCTGTCTATGTTTAATATTAAATAACTTTTTGATGTGTTTTCTTATCTAGATCTTAGGATTCTCATGTTACACGGGATTTTAGCCTATTGTTTACCGTAAATCTGAATTCTTTGGTTTTTGTGCTCAAAAATATTCCAATCTCTCATGTCTTCCATACTCTTAGGCTCTTCTATAATCTTGGGATAAATACCATTGGAAAAACCTATGGAACCATGGATTCTGTCATTAGTCCATGTGGACCAGCCATGACCTCACGTGTTATTGATTTTTTCTAACTCCTTAGGCTTCGATTGTTTTAACCCACGAAGACTGTTAAGGAATTTCACATTCTCGGATCTCATGAACCTTTTCGATTTTTTTCTTGTTTAACCTAAGGAACTCAATTTTTTAGGATTGTGCCATGTGGCACAATCCATTCGCATTATCGATTTATCTAGCTTTTCTTTCCTTAAAATCTTTAACTTATCGGGGCAGGAGTTATGACATGTGTCCTCCTTTCTTCCTTAGTCAATTTGGACCTGATAAAATACTTGGCCCCCTTATCTTTTACTTTATTCAAAAGGTGAGGTAAGAAATCCCCCTTACTCCAGCTTAATCAACAAAATGTCTCGCATATATAAACCAATTCACACTTTTCCACCTAGTGAATATGGGATTATTCCCAAGTACAAACATCAAAGGTGATCATCCATGAGTCTACCTCATCAAAGTAAAAAAACCAAAAGAATAAGAAGAAATGGTCAAAAGATTAAAAACATCATCTAATGGTTAAAACCATGTATATGGTGCCTAGAATTAGTACCATGATGAAAACTAGTTTCTAGCATCATTTGTGGGCCTGTTGTTTAAAAGTATCCTACACTTAAGGGCATAATTTTCCATCATATTAAGGCTTAAATGTGTTATATTGTGAAAATATGTGAAAATAAGGTATTAAATCGGTGTATTTATGTGTTCATTCAGTAATTATAAAAAATTAAGGTAAAAAATAATTATGTGGTTCACTTCTCACTCTTTAGGCTCTATGAAACATAGGGAGAGACCTTTAACAACTTTAGAGCATGAAAATAATATAATATAATCAAGATAAGTAAAACAAACCCAACTAACAGTTTTTACATGATTTTTATATTATAATATATTAGTGAGTTAAATATATTAAAAGGATGTAAAGGGGAGCTACATGAGGTTATTTTGATTAATTAAATTCCAACATTAATGATGTAATATCAAAACAATGAATTAATTCTTGCAACTAATGTATACAATATGATAGGAACTTGAAAACAAAAGAGGATGAGTGCACTTAGTTGATTATAGATGAATCTGGGAAGTTTTGGGTGTGTAGACTACTGGAATTGGGAGATCTAAAAATGAGAATGATTTGTTCCTAGGATTATAGCTAAAAAAATATTTGGTGCATGAAACTACAAAACTGTCAAGATCCTTTGTATAGTTTTTCACCCTTTGTCACGGATTTGGAGCTACTTTGACCGTGTCTTAATTAATTCTTGTGGTTTTCAAGTACCTAGAAATTGATGTCCATGTCAAATCCTAGTTTACATTGATGTTGTGAAACCCTCTAAACATTCTAAGTGGGGTATAAAACCCTATAAATGGTTGGGATACCCTACAAATAAATATTAGTTGGGTTGAAGTGTAATTAGTGTACTACCCACATCAAAACTACTATAAATAAGCCTTAAACCACACATCATTATCCACTTAGCATGTGATATATGAATGAATGTAACTATGGTTTTTAATTGGGACCTGTTTTAAAATGCTTAAATTGATTTTGGATCTTGCTAAAAATACTTGGAATTGGGATGATTGATTGCTTGCAAATGAGATAATTTGATTCCTTGACTTGGTATGATGTTTCATACCTGTAGTGGTTTCTTCCCTAATGAATGTACATATATTTGGTTTACATGAGACTATATATAGGTTTTCCACACCGGAAACTTCCTCACTTCTATCCAGCCAACAAAATTATAGATGAGGAGGAGGATTCAGGTGTGACACTCATGGAGATCAACAAATTTCATCACAAGATTGCCAAATTTTATAGGGAAAAATTTAAGTATGGTGGTTGTGAATAGAATCTCCAAATATGATCATTTTTGTGACTTATCACATCCCTTTATAGTGATTATAGTCACCATATGTTTTATGGATACAATTTAGAAGCTACATGGTAAACCCCATATTATAGTAAGTGATCATGACCCTATTTTTACAAGTAATTTTTAAACTGATTTATTTTCATGTTTGGGTACACAAAAACTCATAGTTCATCATATCATCACGAATCGATGGAAAAAATGAGGTAGTAAAAAAAAATTGTAGGGGTATCTTCAATGCTTTGTTTTAGATAAGATATGAGAGATATGGGTTCAATGGCTACTACTTGTAGAATGGTGGTATAACACTTCAATTCATATCTCATCTAAAATGCCTCTATTTGTACAATTATATGGTTACCATTCACCGTCCCTAACTTCTAACTTAATGGTCCAAAATAAAGTGAGAGCAGTTGAATAAATGATTCAAAACTAATAAGAAATACTCTCTATCCTTAAAGATAATTTATAAATGGCTCAAAACCACATGAATCAACAAGAAGATAAACACGAAAGTGAGAAAATATTTGAAGTTAGATACCTTATTTTTGTAATTGTAGTCATTGAAGCAACTATATTTGAGACAAACATAAGAAATATAACAAGGTTTCACCTAAATATTATGGCCCTTATCAAGTGTTACAAAAAAATATTAATGTGGCATATAAAATGGAGTTTCCTTAGTGAACTAAAATACATCTAGTTTTCCATGTTTCTTTCTTGAAGAAATTCAATGGATAAAAGTTTTCTTATGAGTTGATGTTACCTAAGTTCTATGAGGATGGATGCATTATTTTTTAGAAATAAGGTATCTTGCAGACATGTGCTAATAAGATGAGGATAAGTGTCATTACTAAGTATCTGATCAAGTGGAAAATTTTGGACATTGAAGATACAACATGAGAAGATGAAGCATTTTGATAGCAGGTATCAAAGATTACCAACATTGAGGGAAATGTTTTTTTAAAGGTAAGGATCATGTTACATCCTTAATCCCATGTCATATATTAAAATATGTATGGATGACTAATGGATAATATAATCTTTTATCATTTCATATCACATTTATTTAGGCTTTCATATACTTAGTAGGTCGGCCTTGGTGTTTTTCATAGAATAATAGGGTATATATTTGAGTTAATAACTAACATATAATCATCGTATGAAGAACTTGAATCTCATTTATGGTTTAGAGGTTTCTCCGTCAAAGTGTCAAAGTCATTCTACTTGCATATTGTGATAATTTCTCTGTATTTTGGTGTTTATTAGTGTTCTATTGCTTCTTACATTTAGATATATCTAAGTAATTTCATTACAACAAGTCAATATTTCCTTAAGGAGGTTGGAACCTTTATTGATTTCAATTACTTCTCTAAGTGGGATGAGAAGTGAGTTGTGGACAATGTTGGGACCCAGAAACCGAAACTCATCACCTACAAATTAAATCTAATCCAAATGAAGAAGAGATAAAAAGAGGATACTAGTGGCAAAGAATTTTAGGATGATAGTAAACGTTTTCAATGTCATGTGATTGTTTCGCGAAACATGTTGTCAACTCCATTCATGAGGCCTTAAATGAGATAAAAAAATATTAAGATATCACCAATGCACTACATGTAATTGATGCAATCTTGTTACACAAGATTCAAAATAAGATAGGAAATTAATCCCACTCATTTTATAACCCCTACTATAAATAGGATTTAAGGTACGGGATAATCTATATGTATATCTCTATTAGAAAACTATGTGACCAAGTCTTAACCTATGGAGAGACCGGTGTGTTTAGTAAAACCACCTATTAAAACCTTGATATATAGATTTGAACTATCCTAATCTGAATTAATCTCAATCTATTGATATTTACTAAGTGCTTTGAAAATTCGTAAACAAAAAGGAGGGAAGGATAAGGTGTGTGTGTGTGTGTGTGTGCGCGCGCGCACACACACACACACACACACACACAATTACTAAGCATAACAAACACCTTGATCGCAATTAAATCACACATAAACTAGGAAGACAACAACTATCTTTTTTTCATAAACCTCGGGTCATCGGTGAAAGGAAATTTAACACCAAGGATTCCATATCTACATAATATAAGTAAATAACTAAGGTCCATTCAATAAGCTTATAACAGAGGTTAGTTAGCATAATATATTATTAAATCTAACTAGATTCAACAAAAATAGAGAAATTATTCATTTGTTAATATCTCTAAACCACTTAATAACTGAGATTGCTAAACACATATAAGGAACTAAATGAAATAAATAATTAAATCATGAAAGTGAGACTAACTCGATGCTCAATATCTTACCCTAAAAGTTAAATTAAAACCAAAAGTGCAAGCTCTACTTAATAACTAAAAGATATTTGTTTTCTAGGCCTCAGATGTGAATCCTCAATTAAAAACAATTCAATAACTCACAGAAACCATATAAAGCTCCAAAATTCCTTCTCTGTATTGAATTCAATATGTCAAGAATATTTTAACAATAAATTTTGAGTGTATTTATAGAGGAATGATACTTATCCACTTCCTCCGCATTCCTTTTAGAGCTTTTATAATATCAAAACCTATTATAAAAATAAGAAAAGATAAAATAAAACTAAAGCTAACATCTGGAAAATATATTTTTGGAATAGGCTCCCATAATTTACAATTATTTGCCCCAAAATAGACCATATAATTTTCAGAATAATAATCATCACACGCTTTGATTGAGCACAACTATTGGTTTTCTAACCTCTAATTTTAAGACTAATAATCATCACACACTTTGACTAAGCACAAGTGATGATTTTCTAACTACATGAACAAAAATATTTCCAAAATGCTTAGAATAATAACATCTTTGTTTTTTTACATGATTGAGTAACATTGACTATTTTCTTTTGTTTATTTTTTTGTCATCTCACTAAATTTAACGATTAACAATTTAAATTAAACTACAATTCATTTTTTTAACCCTTATTATCATCTCTTTGAATAATATCCCAAAATTTATAGTCTTTTGAATCTTCTTTGTTTTCCTTTATTCATTGGTGATTATCTCTAATCAATTTATAAAAAACATGGGAACTTAAACCTTTGGAGACTCATATTTTAAATTAACCTCCACATATTCCTCTAACATTTACTTGACTTTGATTGCCAACTTGAAACTTTCAAATGCCAAATGCATAAATGTTATCACATGTCGTAAAGTTTTGAGTTCATTTTTAAATTCCCTTATGTTGTATTGTGTTGATGATAGACAGTGGCATCCACCAGTGATACCACTTTATGTAAATCTTTTAAACTTTGGTTTTTATATCTTCCTCACCACCAATCTATGACACATGTCATGAATCGCTGTTTCACCCATCCACAAGGTTATAAACCTTTATTAATAGCTCACCAATGATGGAATATTTTCATCCATAGATGTTCACCATTGTTCCAAGAATTATAACCTTTATCTTTCTTCCCAAACCTTCTTATATGTTGATGGTTGATAAGTGTCGTCAATCATTAAAAATCATATTGTCAATGAGTTTTCTCTTAGGTTTAAATTTCACGGCTTCAAATTTAATGATATGTGAAGGACTTGGTCATCAAGTGAATGTATCACATTCATTATTTGTTTTTACATTAAAAATTTCAATTTTTACCTATTTTAACATGTACAAAAATAATGCTAAATATACTCATGAAAACATATTTTAAAGACAAAATAATTATTTAAACATGAAGTAAATGTGGATTAGACTAACAAAAGCATTCCTAAAAGTATAATCATGGAAATTATGAGTTTTCATTTAATAAACTATTGTTTCTCGTGGTAAAATAGAAAGGATTTCATAGACCTTATTCATGTCGAGTTCTTTATCATTTATTTTAAATTGAGAAAACATTGATAGACTTGGTGTGATCCTAAAAGTTCAATTTGAAGCCTTAAAACTCAATTTTATGACTCAAAAAAGGGGGATCCATTTTCTTGTTAAAAAAAAATGGGGTGTGTTGGTATAAGCCATGTTCGGTGAGGATTTATGAGAGGTTTATTCTAGCATGCTTAATATAAGGGATGCGATTGTTAGTAATAGGAAAAATGTTAAATCCATGACTAAACTTGAAAAGATACTACATAAATATATTAATGAAAGCTTGGCTGAAGTTTAGGAAAAAGGGATTTCCGAGTTAAATAAGATAGGACCTACGGATTTTATTGGTGATATTTCAATGGGAATTATAATAGAAAGGTTGGTTATTGACATCCCAAGTGTTAACTATAAAAATGAGTTGAAAATCTTTCTTTGATCCATTTTTATTGGTTTGGTATTTGGTCTTTGTTTTATTTGGTGGCACTTTGTTCCTTCCTAGTGGTTACATTGGTTAAAATTGGTAATACTTTGATATTTATTTTGGGTCCCCTTTCTGGGGCTTGATGGTGCCTATTAGGGACTTTTTGATATTGTTACTCTATCTTGAAGGTTTGTTTATTTTGGATTTTGACCCTTTGGTTGATACATATTTTGTAAACTCTTTCAATATTGAAAAATTATAAAAGATTATTATATTAAATTATATTTAATAGATACCATACTAGTAATTTCTTATGCAACATAGACCGTAGGGGATGTGAATTTTTAAATATAAAGTATTTTTATGATTTTTAATATAAAATAATAAAGTGTTATTATGATTTTAGTGATTGTGATATTAATGTATTTATTAAATATTCATACAAAATAAGTTTTTACACTCTAATTGAATTATGTTATGGAAAGTGCACAACAATAAAGATGATGTAAGGGTTTGTAATAGGAAATTATTTTGATCTAATCAATTTACAATTAACCATTCATAACTAGAATAATGCATTAATACTTGCAACAATTGATAAATGATAAATGATAGCTCAAATACACAAGAGGGCATGAAGACTTAGTTGAACAAGTCAAATCAGAGAGGATCCATACATGTGAATAGATGGAAAATATAAATTAGAAATATGAAATGATATGATATCAACTCTAGAACTAGAAACTAAGAAGGGGTGGGAATGTGGGAAATTTGTATTGTCCGGGCCTAGAGTTGTATGATCATGAATGGAAGTGTATAGTCTTGGAATATTTGATAATTGGGATCTGCAATTTCTTGTGTTCTTTTATTAGCTATAAATGATTGTCATTGTTTGTTTCTCTTGTTTGAACAACCTTAGGATGACTTATAATACCCCGTAACAAAGTGGAAACATTAGAAATTTGTAATTCCTTTCATCAAAGAATTAATAAACCAAAAGGAGAAATCACATTTTTGTGAGGTTGGACTACCCTTAGTGTCTTACTCATCCAAACCAATCAATTTGTTTCACCGCATGCCCTCATACGGGATGAAGCCTCTTGTAACTCTCTTAGGTGCTTGTGTAAGTGTGATTGTGATCTAATCCAACCCCTTATGATTTTCATCATGTCTCTTCACACAAATATAGTAGGATAACTATATAGTATAAAATGTACCCAACGGTCTAGTAGTGTGATGTGGTGTGCTTCAACTATGTAACATAACCCTTTATTCCTTAGAATGCCATGACAATTCTTTGAGTGACTTTGCTCTTGATAAGACATGGTTCTATGACCTTTACATGTTTGGAAATGGAGGAAGCTAGACTCTTTTACTTGGTTGATTGTTTCATACCTATAGTAGGGGATACTCTAATTGATGTGACATTGATTTATGAATATTTTGGAGTGCCTTGATTTCTTTAGGAATGATATTTATAATAGGAGCTTGCAATAGTGTCATGAGAGTTTTAAATTATAATTGACTTGTTTATATAGCCTTTTGTAGGTGAAATATTCTAATAAGGCCAACCCTACAAAGTTTAAATGACATTATAAATATATTCAATTCAAAAATGGAGGCATAGAATGTGCAAGGTTAAGACCATACAAGTCATCCAAAACTATATTTCACATCTCAACCAAACTACACGATCTTGGACAAGATAGATGTGTTGCCAAAAATGTTGTATAATTATACACATAACTAGATTACTATTTTGATTGAATAATATTTCCTTCATTGACAACAGAGTAGAGTATAAATATGATAAATTCATGAAAGAGCTAGAGAGATATATTGATTGGATTCCAAATGTGAGAATTTGTCTTAGAAAGGGAGTATAACCAAACTCATCATTTCAAAAGGACAAGTTACTAAATTTTAATGCCTACATTCCCCCAATTTAAGTGTTTCATTGAAAATTACATGCTTAAAGAAAAAGCATACATGAGTATGCACACTTTTTCTTTGTTTAATAGTTGTTCTCGATGTTTTTGAATTGACACACTTCATGATAAAAATTACAACGCGTAGTGTAGCCATTGTGTATGATAAAAACTAAGTTATAAATCCAAAGTATAGATAATGTTTGTAATTTTTGTAACTTTGAACTTGCATCGAGTAAATCAAAGAAGATGTAAAAATGGAAGGAATATACCTATTCATTCTATAAAAATAGGAGCTCAAATTATCATTTCACTCTAGATATTTGCAATTATTATTAAGATGTTGAAGGATAGGGGTGATCAGTCCCTAATTATACTTGAAGGATAAACTATATTGTTAAGTACATGCAACCCAACACCGGAGGAAATAGAGAGGAATCTAAGTACCCAAAAAGAGACATAGAAGACTATTATATCATAATTTTTAGTAACCTTGATATCTTCCCTTTTGAGACTTATGAGAGAAGAGGAAGGATAACCTATGAAGACCTTGTCCACTTTAATACCTTACAACCCAATGGACCACACACTATATAAAAATATAGGTCTAATTTTGTAACTATTATAACTACCAAGTAAGATAAAATCACAAAATCAAATGGATATATCATGCCCCTATAAAGTGTTGTACTATTAAAACTAGGTGTATAGACTCTATAATAGCATAGAGGAGAAGAGGTCTCATGCCCCCAAACCATAATTTTACAACTATGTATGAGTAGTGTGGAGGAGAAGGAATGAAGTACGCATCCCTCATGTATCATGCTTTCAATCGAGTAATATTTTTTCGAGATTACATAAGAGAGAATAAATATCTAATAGAACTATGATAAAAATAGAAAAATTAGATAATATGCCCCGTCAAGGAATGTCCAATGAGGTCACCATCGTACCAAAATATTGATTGTATTATATAATTTTGCCCTATGTTGAATTCTACCAATTATTAGTATTTCTACCTATTTATGAGGATATGGACCCTCTAAAAACTTGTTCCTATATCGATGATCTATTGTTATATGTAGACCATATCTCGATGAATTCTCCCTCTTATGAGGTATGCATGATAACCCATTTGAGAACACATCTCAAAATTTTTAATATATATATATATATATATATATATATATATATATATATATATATATATATGCCTATGTATAATAAGTCTAATAATTTATGTAGGATCACATAGAAGGCTGAAATGGTGGCCTCCATTGAGAACCTCTACCTATAAAAGAGATTTTGCATGGCTCAAACCATGGTGTGTAGAGGAAGTAATGTACAACACACGATTGTTTTTACAACATTTTTAGATTTATATATATATATATATATATATATATATATATATTAGTGAGTTAAGTACACTAAAAGATGTAAAGGGGAGCTACAAGAGGTTATTCTAATTAATTAACTTTTAACATTAATTATATAATATTAGAACAACACATTAATTCTCACAACTAATGTACATGATATGATATGAACACTAAAACACAATATGATGATTTATCTCGGTTACAAATAAATATGGGAGGTTCTAGGTGTGTAGAGCATTGTAATCGATAGATATCAACCCGATAGTTCTTCATTCTTAGAACTATAGATGGAAAATTCCATGGTGTATCGAATACAGATATGTTAGGACCATGCTTACGGTTTTAACCCTATTGTATGGTTTTGGACTTGTTCTAAATCGACTTTGTAACTTTTTGATATTTTCACCTACCTAGAAACATTGTTCACTATTAAACACTAGTTTTCACTCATTTTGCAAATCCCTCTAAATATTCAGAGTAAGGTCTCAAACCATGGTTATGGGTAGGAGACCTTACAAAAAAAATCATTAGTTGGGTTGAACTGTAATCCTTACATCGTTAACATCAAGCATTGCTCTGAAGAAGCCCCAAACCACACATAATTCTCCACCTAGCATATGATATCCGAATGAATACAAGTATGATGTGGCAATTGATAACTCCTTGATAATTTTTGAGTTTATTTTTTCTCTTGTTAACACTTGAAGTGGGAATTTTTGAGTGCTTTCGAATGGGGGAATTCAATTCCTTTACGTGGTAGAATGCTTGAGACTATGGTTATTGTTTCCTAATTATTGTGCATGAACTTTGGTAGTATTTAGGAGCTTTGTGTGACTTTTATGATATCTTTTGTAATAAGAGTTCATGAGAATGTTAGGTGTATGAGTTTCTTAATTGAGGAGATTTTAACTTGCTTATATAGAATTTCAAAGGTAAATTTTCATGAAAAGACCAAACCAGAAGGAGTAAATGACCTAACAAAGAATATGAAATTGAAATACCAGATGGAGGATATTTTGGTCCAAAAGCTGTACAAGTTTTTCAGAATGGATATCATAAACCTGACCAAAGTGGACGTTTTTTCATAGAGATGAGAAACGTGAAAACTAAAGTTTACATCCTATCAAGTTGAGTTTATATATGGTTTTTATGCATTTAACTCTCATAATTTTTGACATATTAGTGTATGTCGATAAAAAAGTTAGACAAGTGAACAGGGATAGAAAGAGCATGTTTGGTCTTAGCAAGAGTGCATTATCAAAACTAGTAGTGTCAAAGAGTAAATTTCAAATTTTGAGTGTCTATATTTTCCCACTTTAAGTATGAAATGAAAATTACATGATTAAAGGAAAAGATTCTTGAGTGTGTAGACACACTCTATCTTCCTCAAAGTTTTTTTACAGACTCTTGTTGTTTGGGTGTTGGCATGCTCCATGAAAATACCTACAAGATAAAGTTTGTAAATGTCCATAGTAAAAATCAAACTTTAAATAAGATGTAATATGTAAAATTTACATTTGCATAAAGTGAAAGAGATGCCGAAAGTGGAAGGAATACACTTGTTTTTTATGGAGGGAGAAGTTCCCATTATTTTCTTGCATTTAGATATTTGAATTGTTTAGCTTGCTGAAGTATTATGGGTAATTAGTCCCCAACTATTTGAAGGAGAAACAAGAGTGTTAGGTGCATGCAACCCAACATGGAAATGGAGCAACGAGATAAGAAGAGTGAGATATCAAAGTACATAGTGAAGGAAGAAAATTGTGTATCAAATACATTCAGAAACTCTAATATAATCTCCTTTAAATATAAGAAGAAATGAAGCACTACCTATGAATAACTTAGTTTCTTCGACACCTTTTGTAACCTTACAAACTAAACCACTACAAATGGATCCAGCCCAATTTTATAAATAAGGACACATAGTAGAAAAGAGAACAAGTGCCTCATGCCCTTCCCATGTGTCATACAACTAAATAGAAATTGAATAAAACTTATAATGCATATGAAGAGAGGAGATTAATTCCCCAAGATCCCTAAAATTGAGTGTCATGGTGAGGGAGTAAAGCACGTTTTTCCCCTATAACTCGATATGTAGACCTGATTGAAATAAATCTAAAATCGTATCAAGAACATGTTCCTATAGGTGAAAGTATGAAATTATTGAGAAATTTCATGTAACTTCCCCTTGGAAAAACCATGTGAAATGGTAAAAAATTTCCATATGGTCCTAACCAAGCTATATGTTTTTAAACCTCTACATGATTTTCTCGGAATTCTATATGTGATGTTGTTTCTAAGTACATCTAAGTTGTATATACATGTTTCGGATCCAAAATTTTTATTGTGTTTTTGTAGGCACAGTAATATATTTAGATGAATGCCCCTCTTTTGAGGTGTGTGTGAGAAAAAAAATTGAGTGCATGGATAAAAAGAATATATGTTTAACCATGTATGATGAATCTAATAGTCTACGTAGAAACACGTGGAAGGTTATAGTAGTGGTCACCAATGAGGGGTCACAAACTTGCAAAAAGGATGCCCATCATGGAAACCATGGCACACAACAAGAGAAATAATAGAAATAGTAGTAATAATATTAATCATGCATGATAAGAAAACAAGTGTAGAGATACAACAACATTAAAGTTAGATTCCATAGTATATAAATAGTGTCACGCAAAAGGCATAGAATCAAAAACATGGGATACTCATGGTTTCATAAGATAATCAAGGCCCTTAGGCCTTCAAACATGAGAAAAAATGTTATGGAATATAGGCATAGAACCAAAAACATGGGATAACCACGGTTTCAAAAGACAAGTAAGGCAATCATGCCATAATCAGATGAATATGTAGTACCACACATAACTATTAAGCATGTTTGGAAAACAAGAGAGAAATAATATGATGAAATGATACCACAACTGATATTGATATAAATATGTGAAGCAACACATGTCAATGCTACACATAACACATGTGTTAGTATTTTTAGTTCAAAATATAATATGTACACAATATATGTAATCAAGTGTAATGAGGAAGTAGAAAGGAACTATATTAAAATAATAACACTTATGTGTAGTGTATAATAGATTTCCAATATGTATAGGAAGTTTGGGTAAAGTGTCAGCCAACACCTATCATTGTGTATTATTTTTTGTATTTCTTGCATCAAACTCAATATACGACGTTAATGCATGTGTGTAAAGAGTAAATAGATATGTTATCTATTAAACTAAAGTTACAAACAACATGTATATTGTAAAGTGATAAAACGCAAGCTATGTGTATAGGTCTTGGTTTTTTACTTTTGTAAATATATATGAATGTTTTTTTATTTTGTAACTATGTCAATGTTTTTGTATTTTTGAATTTTTAGCTATGTATAAGGAGAGGGGTAGCATTGAGCTACCCAATGAGAACCTCCTAAATATTTGAAGAAATTTTCAAAGGATATGGATTTTAGAACCGAAATTATGCTAAATAATGTGACTCAAATGAAATTGGTGCATTAGTAGTGATTTATGCCAAAGAATACCTGAGATAAGAATTAGATGAAGTAGATGCATGAGTAGTGTGTGAAGTAGAAGACCGGCATAGAGGACTAGAAGATAAAGAACTCCTAGATATACCATTTAATCTATAAGAATTTTGAGAAATTGTAGAGATAACATGTGCATTAGATGACTGGTGCAATATCCTATAAGAGTGAGAGATAATAAACACAATGTGTGAAATTGAATTCTAGTTTAGAGACCTAAGGGGATAGCGTTGTGATGGACAACGTGTGTAACCAAAGGCCTATCGGGATACCTATGAGGGATAGAGATACTAGATATAGTTTGTATAACCAATGGCCTAGGAGGAGACCAAGGGGACTAGATACATGAGAGATAATGTGTAAAACCAAAGACCTATTCGTAGACATATAAGGAGTATGGATAGAGATTGTAGAATAATGACTGAGAGAACTAGGAGAATGATCCTCAAAGGGAACACCTCGAAATGTGACAACTTACTAATTGTGAATAAAATTTACACATTGGTGAATGACTAATGATATCCCAAAGAGAATGTATCCAAAGAATACCCAAACATAATACCCCAAAGCTAAAAGTACCAACAACCAAGAATGAAACTTATGTAGTAACATAACCAACTGTAATAGGTAGATTTATGCGTCGATGTCGAGGATTAGAATTGAATGAGAATGTTTAGACCCTTATTAGATTTTATGTGAAACCTAATTGATTTTATTAAATCAGTACACTAAAGGATCTAAGGCTAAATGATCTAAGAGTTAGTAACAATTTATTATTATGATTAATTAACTTCTAACATTAATTACCACATTTAGAATAGTGTTGTTATACTTGTAACTGATATGCTAAATAAGATACAAACTTACAAGCACAAAGGAAAGTGTATTTATCTTATTATAAACAATTCTAAACATTTCTAGGATAATTCACTACAAGAACAAAGATATTTAGACTTGATCAAGATTTTTTGTAGAGACTGTGATTTAAAATTTACTTGGGCCAGGACTTTAGAACTCTACCAAGGCCATACCATATGGTCTTGACCATTCGTATGGTTTTAGATCTACTTAATTATGGGATCTGTAACTTTTCACACTATCAGTTTCCTAGAGCTATTTATCATTGTTAAACCTTAGTTTATGACTATGATGCAAATCTATCTAAATATTATTCTCATTATCTCAAATCTTATTTATGAATGATAAGTCGTACAAAGCAATCATTAGTTATGTTGTGGGCACCCTCATGCATCTCTTACATTAGCACTAATCCGAAGAGACCTCAAACAAAACATCTTTGAATGCATTCAAATAAGTTTAAAAACCGTATTTTACCATGCTTGAATTGAGTTTTATCTTGCTAATATACTTGGGGAAGGGGTATTTTAATGCTTATATATGAGAGATATTCTTGTCTTCACCTGGTAAGAAACTTCAAACTTATAGATTTTACTACCCTAATGAATGTAGATGACCTATTGTGAGATCTAGGAGCCTTGGGTTCCTTTTACAAGTGTTGTAAGTGAGTGTATCAATTTAGTGCCATAGGATTTCCAGGATAGCAAATGAGGTAGTGTTTACTTGCTTATATAAGGTTACATAGATAATTTATCAAAGAAAGGCCATCCAAGAGAGATTATAAGTCCTAACAAAAGATATTAATTTGAATCAAAGTTAGTGGACATGTCATTACAATCTTTGTATTAGTTAGCCATGGCCAAATGTATTGTCCATACCAAACTATACAACCTTGACCAGGGAAGGAAAACATGTAATTTGAAGTTTAGAAATTGTTAGTTTATGTTTGTCTATGGATTTTATGCATTGTGTTCTCTGAATTTGATGAAATATCATTATGTAAGGATAGACAAGCTAAAACGAGACCATGAATTGTGTTAAGTGGGAACAAGAAGGTTGTACTTATCTTAGTAAGAGTGAATTATCATGACTATTCATGTGTTTTCCCCTCAAAATTTTCCTTCTTTTCCCAAGTCCTGGACTTAGAAATTTTTGAGTTGTCACCTTTTGAAAATGGTGGAGTCTGATTTTTTAAATTTGGAACTTCCTAAGGGATCAAGGATTCTTAGAAACACCTCCATTAGATAGATAATTCTTTCCCCTTTCTAGAAAGGTATGGAATTCCTCCTAACTCCTTGTATTTTTCAAGTTATGGCTCGGCGGAGTTTGGAGGGGAAATTTTCCTTGGGCGGGCCCGTGGAGAGAAATCTGAAACTTAGCCCTTTTGGCTAAAAAACACAAATGTCACCAAGTGGCTGATAGGCCTACAGAGGGGAAGGAAATGCATTGGCAAAGGTGGGAGATAAATTTTGTACTTATCCTTTTTGGGGTTAAAAGGCTTAAAGGAAAATTCTAGACCATGCAAGCCAAAGAAAGGAGAAAGGAAAATAAATGGTCTTTGGCCCACGGATGAATCACAAGGCATTGTTTGTCCTTGGAGCAATGGGACATTGGAGGAAAGTTATACTTCAAGCCTTTTTGGTGAAAATGGTCACAATGTTCAAAGGTGAGCTACGACCCCACATTCAATCAGATCACGCCACGTGTCCTCACCAGACCAGAGCAGCGGTGGGCCCACGAAGAAATCAAGATTTCGAGCCATTTTCCAAAAATGGTCAGAATGTTCAAAATTACATGGTGACCCCGTATCCAGTCAAAGCGCACCATGTGTCCTTGCTAGATTGGAGCTATGGGCCCATAGAGTTTTTTGGGAAATTTTTCCAAAAGGGAAAAATTTGAAGTTTGACCCCACCAACCCTAATTTTGACTCTGTATTTTGCCATTTTTGCCCTAAATCTTCAGAGGGCCATATCTTTCGAACCAGAGCTTGGTTTTTCACTTTTTGATATCAATGGAAATTTGTTGAAATTCTCTACATGATGGACACTTCAATTTTAAATTTTGATGGAGTTTTATGGGAGAAAATTGAGAAAACATCTCTAGCATGCAAAAACAAAAAAAGTTCCTCCGACTTTGCTCTAATGTTCTCCTACCACATGGATGGCCCGATTTCAAAGCAATTAGGGAAAAGGATCAAATGGTTCATATGTAAACTGGTAAATTGAAATATGAAACACATTTTTACACACAGAAGCTCATTTTAGGCTCGTTAGCAGCATTTTATTTGCTGCAAAGTAATCTGGAAGAGGAGAAATGATCAAATTTGTTTGCAACTGCCCAAGATCCAAACACATGGAGAAAATCTAACGTCTTATATTCAAACTGGCAAATTGGGTGTAACATTTTCTCGCAAGGTCTGATTTTTGACATGACATGGGTGTTTTTCTTTGCAAGGATGGAATTTGAAGAGGCATGGATAATTTGCAGGTTTGTAACCATTTGAATTTGGGTAATATAAGGACCCTTCAATGTCATTCGCGAGGGGCTGGCAATTGAATTTGAAAACTGGAAGCACATTTTTGCAAACAAAGGACAAAAAATGATTGTTATTCTTCTTCTATTCTCATCCTCTGTATTTTTCTTCTATTCCCAGTTATTGTACAAGTTTCAACTCTAAGATCAATAAAAAAAGGAAGGAATTTTATGTCCCCTTGATGGAAAAATTGATTATTGCTTTGTGACCAGCGTGTTTTATTTTGTCTTGTGCTCAGAATTTTTAGATTTGTCTTTCTTTTGTTAATGAATGCATGTAATGAAACTTCCAGTTGATGTGTGTGGGCATATGACACTCTACCCACAAAATTGATTTTCCCCTCCTTTATTCTCACTCCCTCCCATTTGTCAGATCGATTTCTACTATAGCAAGGAGTTGTTATTATTGCCATAGGGACAAAGTGGAGTGTTCCTATGGATCTCTGGTTGAAAAACCACCATAAATCCACTTAGGTTTTACATGCTAAACAATGGGAGCTGCACCATTCAAATGTAGAGGGACTTAGATTCCCATAGCGTTGGCTCTGAATCCATAAATTTGTCCACAAGACAAATTTTCTAGCCAACAATTTTTGGTGCCCACCATGGGGCAGAGTTTGCAACATCTGCACCCTAAAATGACCACAAGGTTTTAAAGTATTTGTTTAATTTTTGAAGTCTGAAGTTCCTTGTGATCCACATGAATATGAGTATGACTATTCTTACAAATCCTCCTAGAGACCTTCTTCATTCTTTCATATCAAAGAAGATATCATTTCAGACTTGAAGGAGGCTATTTGGCATAGTAGGCAGAGTGTAAAACATTACTTTGTTACAAAGATTTTGGACTGAGAAGAAGAACCTACTTTTGAGTTGGAAGAGAAAAAATAGATTCCAACACCTCAGAGAAGACAATAAGCCTTCAAGTTGGCTGATAGAAGGTATACTCACCTGAGGCAAGGAGGAGTGATTAACCCTACTTTTGAGGAGTTGGAGAGAGAAGAAGCAAAGGTTATAGCTCGGTTTGACAAAGAGAGGAAGATATTAGAGCTCAACTTGAAGAAATTGCAAGACTCAAGGTCAGAAAGAGGAAAGAGAAGTAGCCCTAGCTGCTAAAGAATCCAGAAATAGAAACAAAATGGCTGATAATGAATGTGAAGCATGTACACCCAATGTACCATGGGGAAGAAATACTGGTCCACTTGCTCTCCCACGAATACTCCATGATCTGCCAAGAGGTTCAAGAAAGAATTTTCCCAAATTCAAAGGAGATGGCTCCCAACTCCCTGAAGAACATGTAGCAGCCTTCATCACTACTTGTGGTGTGTTAGGTGTTGAAGATGAAGATGTGTCGGTTAGAATTTTTGTGGAGTCACTCTAAGAGAAAGTTGTTGAATGGTTTTACATGCTTCCTGCAAGATCTATTACTAGTTGGGAAGATATTAGAAAAGCATTTGAAAACAGATTCAGGAGCACTGAAGATGGTCAAGAGTTGCTAGTGCAATTAGTCCAAATAAAGAAAGAAATCTCTGAATCCATGAGGGACTTTGTAGCAAGGTTTGACAGACTGACAAGAAGAGTCCCTGAAGATGTGCTACCTCCTAAGAACCACTTGAGAAGATTCTTCATCAGTGCCTTGCCATCAGAAGTTGGTTTCTTCCTCAGAAGAGCCCAACCAAACACACTGAGGGAAGCTCAAAACTTTGCCATTGAAACTAATGATGACTTAATCCTCTCTGGAAAGGTGAAAGGCCCAAATGGGAAGTAGAAGGGTCAGAGTTCGGCTTCAGTAACTACAGATCCTATGTTCCAGAAAATGGCAAATGATCTAGTTGCCTTGAAGAAATAGTTGTCCCAAATGACAATGAGAAATGCTCCAAGGAGGCCAAACTTCCCTGATAGACAAAGAATTGCACCACCTCCTCACCAACTTTCCCTTGAAGCACCTCCTGTCAATGCTATCTGTGACACCAAAGAATTAAGAGAGGACACTAAAATTGATGAACTTCAAGGAGAAATAACAGAGGATTATGAAGGCTACCTCAAAATTTAAGAAGTTGATATGCACAATGGCTTGCTCAATTTTTTTGAAGATGGGGAAGAAGAAGAGGAAGTGCCAAGCTTCTCATGTATTGTATTCACTCGAGCTCAATCCAAGAAAGATGCTCTACCCTCCATGGCTCAAAAGGAAAAGAAAACTAAAGAAGAACCCACTCCAAAGATACACACAAAAGAAGATCATCATGTTTCACTCAGAAATGTTTCGTTCCTTTTAGAAACAGATAAGAGTTAGGTGCTAGGAGGAATACCTGTAGAATGTCGAGATGGTGTGCGCGTACCGTAGAGAAAGATCAGGCTGATTGCGAAGAACTCCTTTTTGTCTTGGAAGGACTACCTGCAAATAAGAACACAAGACCACAAGATTTGATTAAACAATAAATGAGGAAACTGCCTTGGGCCCAGGAAATATAAAACTTCCTTTCGAAGGTGGTCGGTTCCCTGCTAATATGAATTAACACAAAAGACTGTAAAGTATCAATTAAATTGTTTCGTTGAACTGGGTAGGGGAAAGGCTGGTTTTCTGGTTTTGATCATAGGAACCGATGGCGGTTACTGATAGCCGATGCCGGTTATGATAGCCGATGCCGGTTACTGATAACCGATACCGGTGGGTTCTAGGATCTTCTTAGTAGCTACGGTGTTTTGTAAGGCTGGTTTATGGATGATATTAGGAAATGGGATGATTAGAAGCAAAAGAATAACAGTTAGATGCAATGACACGTTGGGTAGTAGATTCAGAGATGGATTTAGGAGGACTGAAATTCACAGAGCATAAGAAATATTATAACAGAGGACATGCAAGATGTGACTCACTCATTTTGACAAAGATGCAAGTTGATCTCCTTGGTTGTAAACACTTCTGGTATTTCCACTTGTCTCTGCTCTGTCAAGTGAAGATCTGGCCTCTGTTTTTCGCTCGCAATGCTCTCTGTTGATCCAGAAATCCTTTGACTGATCTCCAAAAATGAAATTCCGATCCATTGTTTTGGTTTGGGGAGCCCATTTATAGGGAACCGATGGCGGTTACGTAACCGACGGCGGTCGAGTAGGAACCGGCATCGGTAAGGAAAAAGTAGGCTATTTTTAGTAAAATAGCCCACCTTCCCTGCTTTTCTCCCGAGAGATCAGTTGCGGGCTTGGTCAAGTGGCTAGAAGGTCGGCTTTGGGTGCGAGTAAGGAGGCATTAGTTATGGATGTGAGTCTAGACCAAGTCATGGGTCTTAATTAGGTTAGTTTAGGGTTAGGGCTAGGTCATGATGAGGTGGCAAAGTGAGGTGGCGGGTAAGGTGATGTGGATTTATCAATTATAAGGTAATTAATAAATAATTGTGTAAGGTTTAGGTGATGAGGTTAGATTGCGAGATGAGATGCGGGTCACAAGGGGTCGTAAGACACAAATTTGGTGTCTACATTAGCCCCTTATTGTCGTGTAGCTTGTTTTGTAAAGCTGCACGGACAATAATATGAAGTGGTTACTCCTGTTAAGGGTATAGGTAATCCCCCTCAAATCTATCACAGATTGAGTGAATGAGAAATCAGGGATAGGGTTGATAACGGGTAAATGGGGTAGAGGGGATGGTAAGATGGTGGGGTAGGTTCAAGGAAGCAGACGCATATTGAAATGCAATAGTACGACTAGGGTACATGATTTGACGAGCAAACCAGCAATGTAGAGGCAAAGGTCGATAGTTTATCCAAACAAGGGTGATATAATCCTAGTATCCAAGGCATAGGAAGTAGCCCTAGGGTATATAAAGGTAAGGTACAGAGAGCGTTTAGGCATGTTCGGCGCAAGTGCAAAAGGTTGGTTTGGTTGAGATAAACATCACGGTCTAGGTCTGGGCAAAGTTGGTCGACAGATCAAGTCAAGGACCCTAATCATGCTAAAACATGAACAGGTGAGCTCGATTGAACAAAAAACTACCGGATGGGTGGATAAAAGTGTATGGTGTTGATTTTGGGTAAGGGATGGAAGTGGTGCGGCCGTGGGTCGGGCCAAGTTGTTGGGTTGCGGCCTTGGGTCGGGCCAGAAGGGTAAAGGGAGGCCTTGGGTCGGGCCAAATAGTGAGGGCGAGGCCTTGGGTCGGGCCAATTGGTAGGTTGAGGCCTTGGGTCGGGCCAAATGGGTAGGGCGAGGCCTTGGGTCGGCCAAATGGGTAGGGCGAGGCCTTGGGTCGGGCCAAATGGGTAGGGCGAGGCCTTGGGTCGGGCCGAATAGGTAGGTTGAGGCCTGAGGTCGGGCCGAATAGGTAGGTTGAGGCCTTGGGTCGGGCCAAATGGGTAGGGCGAGGCCTTGGGTCGGGCCGAATAGGTAGGTTGAGGCCTGAGGTCGGGCCGAATAGGTAGGTTGAGGCCTTGGGTCGGGCCAAATGGGTAGGGCGAGGCCTTGGGTCGGGCCGAATAGGTAGGTTGAGGCCTGAGGTCGGGCCGAATAGGTAGGTTGAGGCCTTGGGTCGGGCCGAATAGGTAGGTTGAGGCCTTGGGTCGGGCCGAATGGGTAGGGCGAGGCCTTGGGTCGGGCCAAATAGGTAAGTTGAGGCCGTAGGTCAGGCCAAATAGGTAAGTTGAGGCCGTAGGTCAGGCCAAATAGGTAAGTTGAGGCCGTAGGTCAGGCCGGACAAGTGAACAAATGGTGTGCAGCAAAGGTGGATAGAGGCGATATTGGTGAAAAAGAGGCAAGGAGTAAATAAGGGCAAAGAATGGGGTGAAAGTTGGGTAGAGAACCGATGTCGATTCTGCATGACCGATATCGGTTAAGGGACCGATACCGGTTCCTTAGGGCAAAATGAAACCGATATCGGTGAAAGGCGAAAAACCTATAAAAAGAAAAATACGGCTTGTCATTGTCACTTTTGTTATTTGCAAACCAAATCGACTTGTCTGACGTGGAGAGTTGAGATTAGAGGCTTGATTGAGTGAGGTGGAGCTATTGTATTGGCGGAGAGAGTTGATAGTGGGCCCGATTAAGGAGGAGGCAGCAGTTGATTGGCCGGGGACCCAGCAGATCAGGATTGGAGCCATGGCACAGGCAGGAGGAGCTGGAGGGGCTGGACCAGCTGGACCGCCACCACCCATCCCACCACGACGACGTGTCGTCGTTCGGGTAGATTCGAAACTCTTTAATTTGGTAATTTGGTTGTATTATGCTAAATTGGGGGTTTGGGAAGGGATTTGTATTTGGTAGGAAATTAGGAGTAGATGGACGTAATTTGAAAAAGGGAGAGGGTAGATAGGTAAAATATGCTAAGGCGGCTAGGAGGGTAGAATTTGAGGGTGTTTGGGTGGGTAAATGGGTAGAAATAGGTGAAAAATGGGTTTTGGGGGCCGCGCGGGGGTTCGGCTCCGGGAGAAGACAGTGACCGATGTCACAAATGGCTAATCGGCATCGGTCGCAAATGATATGGAAAGCCTGCTTGGGAAGGGACCGGCGTCGGTCGTGTATCGGCCGGCGTCGGTTTGTGTTTGTTGTGTGTTGGGGTTGGGTGGGTTTGTTTTTGTTGTTGTGGGTTTGGGTTTGGGGTGGGTTTGTTTTTGTTGTTGTGGGTTTGGGTTTGGGGTGGGTGTTGTGTTGGGGTTGGGGTTGGGTTTGTTTTGTTGTGGGTTTGGGTTTGGGGTGGGTTTGTTTTTGTTGTTGTGGGTTTGGGTTTGGGGTGGGTGTTGTGTTGGGGTTGGGGTTGGGTTTGTTTTTGTTGTTGTGGGTTTGGGTTTGGGGTGGGTTTGTTTTTGTTGTTGTGGGTTTGGGTTTGGGGTGGGTGTTGTGTTGGGGTTGGGGTTGGGTTTGTTTTTGTTGTTGTGGGTTTGGGTTTGGGGTGGGTTTGGTTGTGGGTTTAGGTTTGGGGTGGGTGTTGTGTTGGGGTGGGGTTGGGTTTGTTTTTGTTGTTGTGGGTTTGGGTTTGGGGTGGGTTTGTTTTTGTTGTTGTGGGTTGGGTTGGGTTGTGGGTGGGTGTGGGTTGGGGGTGGAGAAGGGTTTGGTGTAGGGTTGGGTTGGGTTTGTTTTTGTTGTTGTGGGTTTGGGTTTGGGGTGGGTTTGTTTTTGTTGTTGTGGGTTGGGTTTGTGTGGGGTTGGGTTGGGTTTGTGGGTGGGTGTGGGTTGGGGGTGGAGAAGGGTTTGGTGTAGGGTTGGGTTGGGTTTGTTTTTGTTGTTGTGGGTTTGGGTTTGGGGTGGGTTTGTTTTTGTTGTTGTGGGTTGGGTTATGGGTGGGTGTGGGTTGGGGGTGGAGAAGGGTTTGGTGTAGGGTTGGGTTGGGTTTGAGTTGGAGGTGGGAGAAGGGTTTGGTGTAGGGTTGGGTTTGTGTGTGTTTTGTTTGGGTTTTGTTTTTGTTGGTTTTGGGTGGGATGGTTTTGGGTTTTTAGGGTGGTAGGTTGCTAGAGGGGGGTGGTAGAGAGTCGGGGTATGGTCGGGGGGATAAAAAAGGGTGTTTAGATGATAAAGTAGATGTTGTAATAAAGAGTAGGTCTAAGGATGTGGGTTGGTTGTGCGGCAGCACGTCCAGCGATTGACGATGCGGGATAGGATGCCCCCGCTGTTGGTGCGGATGAGGCCACACGTATCTGCGGCTCATTGGGCCATCATGCGCGAGGTGGGACTCGGTGGAGTCCAGAGGTACAGAGCGATAGAGAGAGATCACAGCCTGATGGTCGCCCTCATCGAGAGATGGGATCCGGCGACCAATGTGTTCCATCTCCCGACTGGGGAGATGACCGTCACATTGGAGGATGTGTATCGCATCCTTCGGTTACCTATCGAGGGAGAGGTAGTCTTCCAGGTAGATTCAGAGACTGCCATGGATAGCATACTGCAGGTTTTTGGGGATGCAGCCGTGCTACTGACCTACCATAGCGCGAGTATCGGGTACGGTGACATGTACCGTGCGCATCGACACGAGACACGACTGGCTGTGTTGATGATGGTTGGGATCACCTGCTTCGCCCTCCCGGACTCAGAGGGAGGCCGCTTCCCACGAGCATTGATGGGGGTGCTGCTTGAGATGGTGGAGGAGCACACCTGTTACGCCTGGGCACTAGTATATCTGGTGCAATTGTACAGGGAGCTATGGGGCTATCGCCGGAGGAGGCGATTCGGTATTTGCTCTACATTTTTGTTGCATTGTTGGGCATACGAGCACATCGTATGCATCAGGCCAGTAGGGTTACCCCAGCAGCCAGGGCCACAGGTCATATACCGATATGGCTTTCAGAGGTGGTTGGGGGTCGTGGGCCAGCCACGAGCAGTTGTTGCAGGTCGGGATGTGGCATACTATAGACATTTGCTAGAGGGCCTTACAGCAGTAGACATTGTATGGAGACCCTACAGAGGTCACCACCCTGGCAGAGGAGCCCGCTTACAGTTGCGCCTAATCCAGTACACATTCTGGATAGCAGGACGGAGGCCAGGAGAGTACGAGCGGATACCCCTGGAGAGGGTACGCAGGCAGATGGGGCTGCGACAGGACGAGCCACCTCCCTTCCCTCAGTACAGGAGGGATGATGTAGAGGCCCCACTGCCTGCACCACAGCCTTTGGATCCAGATTGGGTAGCGGAGAGGTCAGCAGGTGAGGGTGTAGATGATGCTGGGTGCACGGGATCATACAGGGTGTGGTGGGCTGGGCAGAGGGCAGCCAGGATAGTACCGCCTGCACAGCCAGACTTGGCTGCAGTTATAGGAGAGAGAGATCAGCTCGGGGGGTCGAGTGTAAGCTCTTACAGGGGCTAGCTGCTGCACGAGCACACGAATAGGTGTCTTACGAGGGGCTAGCCGAGCTCGAGCACGAGCACAGCAAAGCACCACCACCAGCACCACAGCCACAGTGCAGTACAGTGCAGTAAGCAGAAGACAGTACCAAGCACCGCGCAGCCACAGCACCACCAAAGAAAGCACCAAAGCACAGCCACGAGCTCGTGGGGCATTGGTCAGGTGCGAGGGACCAGCCCCAGCTCCGTCAGTGGCTCGAGAGCGCTATATGGAGGTTAGAGCAGAGGCCCGATATTATCAGGATATTCTTGATGGTACCGGAGTCGAGTATCAGGCTTATGCAGCGCATAGGGCAGAGACCTCTCACAGCCAGAGATCTCAGGGAGGTGCAGCCACAGCTGGCGTGTCCGTGACGGGTAGGAGGCGAGAGGCACCACAGGGACCAGTGGGGAGAGGTGCCGAGGGCGGTGGGGAGAGCTGAGAGATCCCAGACATGGTTGTTGTATTTTAGAGATGGGCACCGGTCTGCGAACCGGGTGTATTGATAGAGGCCTGCGTGCCTATGTATTATTCATGTATTCATTCATTCATTTATTGTATACCGGCCTGCGAGCCGAGTAGGGGTTGTATAGTGGAGACCGGTCTCATGAGCCGAGTATATAGCTATTTTGATACGAGGACCGGCCTGCGAGCCGAGTTGAGATTTTTTTGACATGATTATTGCGGCCTGCGTGCCGGCTTTGTTGTATGATGAGATCACAGAGGCCCCGATGTAGGGCACATTGTATTTTTGAAAACTTATATATATATATATATAGAGAGACGATGTTTTGATCCACATGCAGTGTTCAAAATGTGTTTAAATATTTGGTTAATGGCTGGTAATATATAGAATGTGTGATGAGTTTAATTGACATGTTGATAGATGGATGATGCTGATGTTTTTATTTTTTTGTACGTATATATGAATGTCATGTTATGTGATGAATTGGTGGTTTTGTGACATTGTGATATATGTAACTGATGAGTTGGATCCAAATGATGTATAGATTGATAGTTTCTTGGTATCCGTAGTTGATGGTTTGTGTATTTGTATAAAATAAATGATGTTAATGAGATTGTAATGCTATGTGTGGTGGATGAACAAATGTGGTAAATGGTGTTGTTATGCAGGAAAAGAGGCGGGCGCGACAAAAATTTAGGTGATAAATGAAGAAAAGAACGCTGTTGAGAAAAGATAGGTGTGTAACCGATATCGGTTAAGGAACCGATATCGGTAGCTGATAGACCGATATCGGTTAAGTAACCGATACCGGTTATTTAGGTATGAGCTTTTCTAAAAATAGAAAAGCTAGGGTGGCAACTTAAGTTTTAATTTTAGAGCCATGCAAGAGGTTAAATACGCGAACGCGACGCTTTTTGACGACTGAGACAGGTTTTTGCATGAGAGATTTGAGTGATAAGGAGAAAAGAGACAAGGAAAGTGAATGTGATCCGAGATTCAGAAGGCAGAAAGACAAAGTTGAAAAGGGTGGTGATCATGGCAGAACGAGGAGAAGCATCCAGCAGGCAGGGACAAGAGGGAAGACAAGGGCCACCTCAAGCTGCTGCAACCCAAGAGGTATCAGCTTGTTTGTGATTTAACTACTGCATGTTTTGGGAATGAGCTAGAGGAGAATAGGTAAGTAGATATGAGAAAGACAACATGATAGCCGGGGGTATAGATGAGGTGAGTGTTATGGGGTAGGTAATTCGGGGTTTTGGGTATGTCTGTGTATATAGAAAGGAATAAACGATCAATTTATTGTCGTAGGTGGTTGTTTTTAGGGAAGGTGTATGTAATTGACAGTGACCGGTAGCGGTTAGGGAGAACCGGTATCGGTTACTGAACCGATACCGGTTATGTATAACCGATACCGGTTACTGGAGGAATTTCCAGAATGTTTGAAAAACCCTGACGGATTGAATGGTTGTTTGTTGTTTTGGTGTATGCAGGCAGAGGCAGGGTTGAGGATGAATGATAGTGTGCCAGCGCTGTTGTCACGAATCCGAGCGGATGTAACACCAGCGGAATGGACATTGATAAATCGTTTGGGGTTAAGTGGAATCCGTTATTATTCACGAATCGCACGTAACCATGGTATGTTACAGGCGTTGATTGAGAGATGGAATCCCGAGACAAATACCTTTTATCTGCCAACAGGGGAGATGACAGTAACATTGGAAGATGTGTTCCGTATTTTGAGACTCCCTATTACAGGAGAACCAGTATATCAGGCACTACCTAGCGCGGCACGGGGAGCGATAACCGCAGTATTTGGTCCATACGCACGAGATTTAACACAGCGAGGTTTGTCATTCACATATGGGGTAATGTATGCAGCACACCCTGAGGAGACAAGGTTAGCAGTGATATTAATGATAGCGGTAGGGTATTATGCGTTACCGAGGCGAAGGGGAAGATTTCCAAAGGCATTGATGTGTGTTATCTGGGAGATGATAGAAAGGAACGTGACTTTTGCATGGGCACCTGCATATTTGGTGGAGTTATACAGGGGTTTATGGGCTTGTAGGTGAAATCACAGGACGACACTGGATTGTTCATACTTATTACACTGTTGGGCCTATGAGCACATTGTTTGTGTGCGACCAATAGGCCGACCCATCCAGTCGGGAGAAACCGGAGTGCAGAGGTTGGGATTCAGACGATGGGTCCAGACAGAACAAGAGGCCAGATCCCAGGCCGTGACGGGTGATATTGTGTATTACAGGCAGGTATGGGAGAGGGTGACGGTTGCGGACATCTGTTGGAGGCCTTACGGTAACTATATGGTAACAGAGAGCATGGCTGAGGAGTTAAGGGGTGTAGAGCGAATGAGGTGGATCGCGGGGCACAGGCCAGGTGAATATGAGAGGATTCCTATAGATCGCGTGCGGTGACAATTTGGATTTGTGCAGGATATACCCCTGGCTTATAGACCATATATGAGGATCGACGCAGAGGCAGTACTCTCACCTCCCCAGCCAACACCTCCAGAAGGTCCTGAAGAGGTAGCAGCCGATCGCAGGGTAATGGACGCAGGAACGACAGAGGCCTATAGATTATGGTGGGCAGCAAAGCTGCGAGGTATACGTGATTGTCACGACATATCTGTGATTACGGCAGAGAGAGGATCATCTGCGCAGCATTTAGTTCAAAGCAGCTCCAAACGCAGTGAATGAGACAAGAGGATTGTTAGCGATTCGGAGTCACGGGGGGAGACTAGAGGCTGGAGTCCTCCATGCGAGAGGCGTATTCATATGTTACAGGAGAGATTGGCAGATCGGTGGCGGTACCAATAGCCGTGGTACCTTTGAGGAGAGAGGCCCGGCGAGAGGGGTCGACGATCACGATCATCACCTAGTTTGGGATGAGGCGTGAGGGTCCGAGTAAATGTTAGCAAGGTATAAGAATAAATAAGGATGCCGACCTGCATGTCGATGATAGAGAAGATGTATTTGTTTAACATCTAAATAAAACTGAATATGTATGGTGATTTGAGTTATGATAATAATAAGAATGTTTTCGTTTTGACTTTCGGTGTTTTGAAAAAGGATAAAGAGGAATGTGATTAAATAGAAATACACAAAAATATTTATTATACCACACATGATAGATTATGGTAGGGGATGGTCAAGCTAACCTTGGGAGACCCCATGTCTCCGAAGTGCTGCCTACATAGCCCATTGCACAAAGCAAGGAGGGGCCTCAGACCGATGTAGTTCTCCCTTAGGATCAGGGAGAGGCGAATTCAGGCAATTTGGTACGGTTTAGGCAATTGGTTGGTTGGTAAAAATATTAAGATTAGTAAAGGTAAGGTTGATGGTGTTGGTAATGAATTGGTGATGTTGTAAAAGGTATAAGGGAAGCGAAGGTTAGCCTACCCAAGTAGAAGGGAACCATGTCCTGATTAAGGTCAACACACAATCCTAGATGCGAGGCAAAGCAGAAAGAGTGCTCCGTAGGTGAAAAGAGCTAAACAAACCACATATTAATGTAGGAGGAGCTTGAAGCCCTAGGTACCGTGCATAGACGAGAAGTCAATAGGTGAAAAGAGTTGTGTGATCACAATATATCGAGCGTACATTACGTCCCTTGAGTTGAAACAAATGGTGAGGTGAGGTGGATGGTATAGCTGAAGTTCAGAGAACTTATTACAAGGTGAGTGTTCTGACGAAAGAGAACCTACCCTAAATAGACAAGTCCATGACTCAAAAGTCCTTTTGAATGAGGCTTTTATTTTATTGAATGTAGACCGATCGATGCGGGAAGTCTGAGGATATTGATTGTATTATTCTTGAGGTCTTCACGAAGTGATCGATGCGAGAAGCTTCGCTAGAAGTCGACCGTGGCATGTGTATAAGCTGTCCTTCGAGGAGCAGATCTATTTATAGTAGCGAGATATGATTTTAGTGCATAGCTGTCCTTCAGGGGAGCAGTCTATAGAGAATAGCAGCAATAATTTGGCATATAGCTGTCCTTCGAGGGAGCAGTCTATATTTAATTTAGATGACTAGATGTTCTTTTTAGCGTGAAGCATCTAGTTTAGTAGGAAGTTTGACTCAAGAAAATCCCATAAGAATACGGCTTATTTTAATACGTTGAAGTCATGGACTAGACTAAAAAGGGGAAGGCATCGTTAAGGGGAGGTGAGAGGTGAGCTTGATTTTATTTCGAGATGTAGGAAACAAGTGCATGTGGTGGTATGGGAGCTCAAGGGACGAGCAGTAGGCGGATAAGAAGTGATATAACACTAATTTCAACAATAGAATGGTCGAAGATGCAAGGCATTAAGGGGCTCAGGCTCAGGTTTACCATTAAGCGAAGCTAAACGATAAGTACCAGATCCATAGGTGTGAGTGATTATATAAGGCCCAATCCAATTGGGAGCAAATTTTCCACGTTTGCTCTTTTCTAGTTTGGTTACATGTTGATTCTCTTTGAGGACAAGATCACCAACCTTAAAGGTACGCTCATGAAGTCACTTATCATAAGCACGTTTAATGCGTTTTTGATAGATTTGAAGGTGATCGAGAGCTGTAAGACGTCGTTCGTCAAGAAGCTCTAATTGGGCTAACCGCTCTTGGCGGAAATCATCGTTGGTGAGAATATCCTGAAGAGATATTCTAAGGGAGGGTATTTGTATTTCGAGAGGCAAAACAGCCTCGGTACCGTATAAGAAAAGAAAAGGTGTGGCATTAGTAGAGGTACGAATGCTAGTACGATAAGCCCAAAGGGCAAAGGGAATGTGATCGTGCCAATTTCTTCCGGATTCATTGACAACTTTCATGAGGATTTTGGTTAGTCTTTTTAGAGGACTCGGCTTGACCATTGGCTCATGGATAGTAAGGTGATGAGAAACTAAGTTTGATACCAAAGTTGTCACAAATGTCTTGTAACAACTTGTTTTTAAAAGATTTACCATTATCTGTTATTAGGCGATGAGGAATACCAAAACACAGATAATGTGATGGTTAATGAATTCAACAATTTTTTCTTTTTTGATTGAAATGAGTGGAATAGCCTCCACCCATTTTGTGTAATATTCGGTCACTGTGATTATCCAACGGTGACGTTGTGAAGAGGTCGGGTGAATCTCACCAATAAGGTCTAAACCCCATTGTGAGAAGGGCCAAAGATCTCGAGTGACCTGGAGCGGGTGGCTAGGAGTATGTTGAAGGTTGGCATGTTGTTGACACATAACACAACGCTTAACATATTCGTAGCAGTCGTTATTGAGAGTAGGCCAATAATAACCAAGGCGAAGGATTCGTTTGGCCACGGCAAGGCCGCTAAAATGTCCACCACAAATACCGTCATGGACCTGTTGGATGGTATGAGTGGCCTCCGCGCCAGTTAGACAGCGAAGGAGGATGCCATCAAAGCCACGTTTATAGAGGAGTCCCCCATGACAACATAACGTGAAACACTTTTAAGAAAAGCACGTTTGCGTTACTAGTAAGGTCGGTGGGGAGGAGAGAGATTGTAAGGTAGTCGTGAAATTGGTGGTACGGGTATCCTGCGAACTAGTAGACACGTATTTATCGTACAAACCACGGGGTTAAATAGGATGGGACAAAAGTTGTTGGACCACGACGAATAATTCGAGAGAGTCGATTGGTGCGGCGGCAGAATTTGTGAGGCTAAGCAAGCCATAGTGTCCGCAAATTTGTTAGTGGAGCGTGGAATGGTTTGTATAGAATAGTGAGTAAATAAGGCTAGAAGTGAATCCACGTAGTGTTTGTATTTTTGAAGTTCCTCATTTTTGCATTGGTAGACGCCCATAACTTGATTGACTACCAATTGAGAGTCGCCAAAAATGTTGATAGATTTGATGCCTAAGTGTAACGCAACTTGGAGACCCAGAACAAGGGCCTCGTATTCCGCTGTATTATTAGTGCAAGGGAAATCAAGCCGAAATGAAAGAGGCATAGGTTCAGCGTCGAGAGGAATGAGAACAACGCCGGCTCCTCCGCCGCGCTGGCATTTAGATCCATCGAAGAAGAGGGTCATTTGATACAACTCTTCCCGGAGTGAAAGAGTGGCGATGAGTTCGTCGGGGAAGGTAAAATTGGTAAATTGTTCCCCAGGTAAAGGGGCCTCCGCAAGTTGGTCTGCAAGAGTTTGTCCTTTGATTGACTTCTGTTGTACGAATTCAAGGTCAAGGTCAGCGAGGAGCATAAGCCATCGAGTGATACGTTGGTTTAGATGCGGTTTGGCGTACATATAATGAATGGGGTCTGTGTTGGTGATGACAAAAGTTTTGTGATTCAGGAGGTAATGTCGGAGTTTGGTGGCTACAAATGATAGGGCAAGGCACAATTTTTCTACATGTGTATACCTAGTCTCATAATCCACGAGGGTACAACTTATATAATAAACGGCCGTTCTCATCGCATCTAGAATCCGATGTGCGAGCATAGCACCTATAGCATGGTCAGTGGCGGAAAGATAAAGGTAGAAAGGGTGGTCGTCCTGGGGTGGGATAAGCACGGGTGGCTGCAAGAGATAGGATTTGAGAGCTTCGAAGGCTTGGTGACACTCCTCACTCCATTGAAAGGCAATTTCCTTTTTAAGAAGGTGATGAAAAGGTTGACACCGATCCGAGAGTTGGGAGATGAAACGTCGGATAGATTGGAGCTTACCTTGTAAACTACGCAATTGTTTGAGATTTTTGGGTGGGGGCATTTCTAGGATAGCTTTGACTTTAGATGGATCGACCTCAATGCCACGCAAAGAGACGATAAAGCCAAGAAGTTTTCCGAAAGAACACCAAAGACACATTTCTTTGGTTGAAGGCGGACAGAATATTGTAACAGGTGATCAAAAATAATGGTTAAAACATCGAGATGTTCACTACGATGTTTAGACTTGCCGAGAAGATCGTCGACATAATCTTCAAGGATAGTGTGCATAATGTCATGAAAAATGTAGGTCATAGCCCGCTGATAGGTAGCACCAGCATTCTTAAGGCCAAATGGCATGACACGATAACAGAAGGTTCCCCAAGGAGTTATGAAGGTAGTTTTGTGTTGATCGGCAGGGGCAACCAAAATTTGGTTGTATCCTGAAAAGCCATCCATGAGAGAGAGCATCTCATGACCTGCAGTTAGATCAACAAGTTGGTCAATGCTAGGTAAGGGGAAGTCATCCTTAGGGCAAGCGAGGTTAAGATCCCAGAAATCTGTGCATATCCGAAGTCCCCCTGTCGCTTTAGTGACAGGTACGATGTTAGAAATCCATTGAGGATAGTCAATAGGCAAGATGAAGGAAACAGAAAGGAGTCGTTGGAGCTCCTCTTTGACCAAGAGAGCAATGCGTGGATGCATTTTTCTCAATTTCTGTTTGACTGGTTTGGAATCGGGGTTTAGGGTGATGTTATGGATGGCAATGGTAGGATCAATTCCTGGCATGTCAGCGTAAGACCATGCGAAAGCTTGGTTGCGAGCACGGAGAAAGGTAGTAAAGGTGGCTTGTTCTGATGTGTTAAGGGATTGTCCAATCTTCACAATGTGAGGATCCTCCTCCGTGTGGATGTTGATTTCTATAGTAGATTCGTTCAGCATGGTTTGGGTTTCAGATGGTAAGGCTCGTTGAATATAAGAATCATCCGCGCCAAGGTAAGTGAGGATGGAGTCATCATCCTGGCATTCAACAACATTAATCAAAGGCGAATCCTCTTCGATCATGTCTGGATACAGAAGGGGAAGAGAAGATGGGTCCTCATTATCGCGTTGATAAGTGAGAGGACCTATGAAGATAGCATTTATGAAAAAAAAAAGTTAGGAGGGATGGATTCAGGGTCTATAGATTCTGTGGGTGATGATGGCAAAGTGGGTGATGATGGTTTGGTAGGGGCGACGTCTTCTTCTTCCAGGATACAGCTGACAGGAGGTGTCTCCTGTGTAGGTGTTTCGGGAAAACCGAGACCACTGCGATCATTATGTTTACGGGTAGTCATGGGAATGAGTGTATGTCGGCCTTGTTCGTAAAGGCCAAAACCAAAGCCTTTCCACGCACAATGAGTCAAGAAGGTGAGGGCGAAACGACGATTTGTCAAGTATTGAAAATCGGATGGAAGGGAACCACACCAAGAGGAGGTTCAGGGGTAATGGAGGATGCGTCAACACCCCCATACGTTAGGTTAGTGCGGCAATGGGGTGGTCCGTAAGAGATTATCTCCCCCACGCGACGGTCGTAGGTGGGATGTGCATGTAATTGTCCGTACTCCTGCGGGGTAGGGAAAGAACTAACGTTATATAGGCGGTACTCCCCCAGCGTAAGGTGCTGAAAAACATCTACTAAGGGGTCGGAGGTTGGAATGTTAGCTGCGGGAAGGGAAGTGGTTTTTGCGATGGTGGTTTCATCAATTGAAGGCGTAGGCGCGGTTGAGGTGGATGGTTGAGGTACATTTGAAGAGGATGGTTGGGTTGAATTTATGGGTGTCTTGATTGGTATAAGCACATCGTTAGGGCGGTATAACATATTGCAGGTTTTAAAGGGGGGAGGGTCAGCTTTTACGGTGTAGGACTTCCCCTCGTACTCAAATTTTATGCATCTATGTAATGTTGAGGGAACGCATCCCATGGCTCGGATCCAAGGACGACGACCCAACAATATATTATATTGGAACTCTCCCTCCAAGACATAGAAGAGTTCGGGTAAAGTACGTGGTCCTACCCGAATGTTGAGGATCACGGTGCCTAAGGTAGAAGTAATAGCGTCATTGAATGACCGCAACATGATGGGGTTGGCACACATGCAACTAGAAGGGATATTCATTTGTTGGAAGGCTTTTGAAGAGATGATGTTTAGGCTAAGCACCCCGTCAATGATAACACACGACGTAATCCGAATGTCCCGATGTAAGCTGAGATGAAAAGAGCAGGGTCAGGATCTTCTGTACCAAAGTCAACAATTTCGTCTTCGGAGAAACTGACTGCAGCAGCTTGTTGTACAGAGACAGAAGTGGTTGGGGCAGTGGGTTGTTTGGTGAGAGAAGCAACGTGATTGGGTGTTATAATGGAGGCGACAGGTGGTTTCATTAGGTAAAACCTCTATCCTCAAGGATCTCAACGAGAGCTTGTCGATGAGATTAGAAGTCCGAATGAGATCATACAAAGTGTCATTTTTACAAAGCGATTGGTGAAGCTGTTTAATCATATTTCGGTGGGCAATGCCATTAGAGACGGGATAGGTGGGTCCGCGAATGACCACTTTAGGTGGTGGTGCAATCGGGATGTTTGACAGAGAAAGAGATGCCGCAGGTGTGTTTTCTTTTGCTTTCCCATTGTTTTTCTGCCCTCGAGTAGCGACACTAATCATATTAATCTCGTAGACCTGAGATAAGGAAGATGGTTGGGATAACTCATGGTCTTCAAGAGGTGGGGTTGTAATAATGATAGATCTTGGTGAGGCGGGGACAGATGGTATAGGAGAGGGAATGGAAACTAAAGGTCTCTCCCTTCGTAAGTTGTCTTTCTTAATCTTTCTATCCGGGAGAGGTGACTGATGAAGGATGGTTTTTAGAGCTTTGCATCCCTCCACATCATGTCCTGGTGTGCGGTGATAAGCGCAGATTTTAGACTCATCGTAACCCATAGGTCGGGGTTTAGACGGGTCATAAGGTCTAAGTGGAGGTAGGGAAATGGTCGCATTCTCCACCAACATAGCAAGGATTTTGGCGTAAGATCCTTTGAGTGGGTCAAAATCGGAAGAGGATGAGGGTATTGGTTGTGCGGGTTTTGGTAATGTTTGGGCGTGGTTGGTTCGCACGGGTGGTGGTTTAGCCGAGGGGTGTTGATACGTGGTTTTCACTAAACGTGATTTCTTTGGCGCAGAAGCTATGTTGGATGATGAGGCCGCAGATGATGTGGTATCAGAAAACAACCACGGGGAAATAGGAGTGACCGAAAACAAATCTTTTGATGATGGAATTTGTTTAGGGTTGATAGGTGGACAGGATACGCGGAGTGACAGTGTTGCTATACCCTGGAATTTCTGTATGGGTGCGGAAGGCGTAGGTTGTTTTGAAGAAAATGCAGGAGGTATGATATATTGATGTAAGGTAGAGGGATGGGGTCCCAATATGGAAGGTAGGTATGACGATGATGGTTTTGATTGTGATAGGGGCACGGATTGAGTTTGTCTCCTAGGTGGCGGGACGGATTTATTTTTGGATAGATCGAGTCGCTTAGGCGGGTGTGTTAGACTGGGCATTGGTGAGGTCCCAAGCGTAGGGGAAGATCTAGTTAAGTTGATAGAAGTGGACGGGGCATTTGGTAGAGGTGAGGGGGGTGAAGGTGAGAACAGGGGCATTTTAAGCTTCTGTAAACACTTCGGGTATATGGTGGAGACATCAGGATCAGTCATTTGCATTTGAGTAGAAAAAGGGGTACCAAAGCGTTCCCATAGGGCCTCGCTCATCTTCTCGTGGAATGACAGTTCTCACGTGTGAATATGAACTTTGTACGGAAGAACGATGGGTTGTGACTCCACCCACCGTGGGTGTGACACGGGGAGGTAGATGAGGCAATCGTATCAATAGATGTTAAGAGGTCAACCGGTCGTTGAAAAGATTTAGGCGATGAGGAACTAATAGGTAGGAGGGCGTGTTTGAGGGGATCTGTCGTGTTTAACGAATGTGGTGATGTCAGTGTAAGAGATTTCTCATCTAAGGATGTCAAAAGGAGTGGCGAGCCTTCCTCTTGTGCAGCAAGAGCGGTAGAAGGGGACGTTTGGGAAATAGATAAATTAGATAACATCCGCTCACAGTCTTGTAGGGATGTGGTGTAAGAAGACTCATCGATGAGAAGAGAAGTCCGGGCAGTTAACTCTTTTATGGGTAAAGGAATGATTTCACTTTGGCTTGATGGTGGTGAAGGAGGTTCAGACTCCTGTATTGGTGGAGAGGCTTGATTCAAAAAAATTTCAATAGAGGCTTTTGGCTGAGAATCGAAGACTGCATGGATCTCATGAACACTCTCCTCGGCTAAGATATCTTGGTTTACGTTACTGTTGGACGAGTGATTCGGGAATGGCTTGTTGAAAATTTTTAGATTTCGGTTAGCAGGGGCGTTAGGATTATCGAGGGCTATATCCCCCGCATCAACCATTTCCTGCACTATGTTTTTCAACATCTTGATGTTTTCATGACTATGTCCTTTTACGCGGTGAAAGTTACAGAAGTCATTTTCTTTGTACCAGGAAGGTATCGAGTGGGTGGAGTCAAACCCAGAGTGAGGTTTAACAGGGGGCAAGGTGATAGCCCCAGCTTTGAGCAATTTCTCCAAGATGACGCCATAAGTTTCTCCCAAGGGAGTGTAGTTGATGGGTTCTGCTTTATACTTATAAGTGGTTTTTGGCGGGGTATTAGACGGTGGTTGGGATTTGACCATCACCGCGTGGACAGCTCCTTTTGATTTAGAAGAAGTGGATGTGTGAGGAGTGGCGGTATTTGGTTTATTGATAGAATCAGGAGTTCGGAAATTGGGGTTTTTGTTACGCAACCGCAATTTCTCCTCTTCTAAGGCTCGAATTTCTAATTTTCGGGCCATAGTAAAGGCCTCGTCGAATGTACGGAAAGTTTGAATTTGGAGGGTGGGGGAGATGTGCTTAGCGCAGGCCCGCGTAAACAGTTCGATAAGTTCGGTTTGAGGTAAGGCATACGTAAGTTGGTTGATAAGGCCCCGCCATCATCCAACGAAATCTGCGATAGATTCGTCCTCAAATTGTCGGATGGCATAGAGGTCGGTGATAGATACTTTCTTGGCAATGTTAATGGAGAAATGATCCAAGAAAGATTGGGCTAGCTGGTTAAAAGAAAAGATCGAGTGCTGGGTTAAAGCACTGTACCATTCCAAGGCGGGTCCTGATAAGGACATGGGAAAGGTGCGGAGTAACAAGGCATCATCATGGGCGATCAAATAACAAGCGTGTCTAAATGATCGCAAGTGTTGTTGAGGATCCTCTTTACTGTTAAAACGAGTAAATTTTGGCAACTCCCATTGAGGAGGATATGAATGAAGGGGAACAGTAGGGTGAATAGGCTCCCGACAAACTTGCTCGTATGTCAAGGCGCTACGACTTCCCGAAACAGAAGCCTCCAGGTTTTGCATTTTGTCCATCATTTGTTTGATGAAATCTGTGGTTGGATGAGATGATGGTGCGGTTGTGGTAAACGGAGGCAAGTTGGACCAAGGGCTTCCGCTGGACAATGGTGGGGCTAAGTGTTGATAAGGTATGGAGGATGAGTATGTTGGAGCAACAGAATAGGGATGTCCCATATAAGGTGTTGAGGTTACTGGATACGTGTATGGGAATGAAAAGGTAGGCGGAGCTTGAGAAGGAAAGCTCGTGTGAATAGGTGGCAGAGAGCAAGTCATGAATGGAGTGGTCTGAAAGAGAGATGAGGTAGGGGCAGTTGGTGGTAACGATACGTGAGGTCCAAAATTAGCCAAGGAAAAGCCAATCTGAGTCGTATGAACCTCTGAAGCTGTCGGATTGGGAGAAGGGGCTAAAGATGCTGGAAGCAAGGCGGTATTATCAGTAGGAGTGGGGGCTAGATGAGTAGCTATACTAATAGGCATGCCAACAAGGAGCTGACCATCGGGCGTACGGTCAGGGGCATGTGACAAATAGTATTGTACAGCGCTAGGATTGGCATCCAGAAATTTGGCAAAGTCCTTGTCTCCTACAGGAATTTGGGGGATCTCACTGGTGTCCGTAGGGTTCCCTATAGAATGTGAAGGGGGTGATTCAGGCAAAGACACAGAGCAGGCATGTGAAACCATGGCGGCGGCTTGCTTCCGAGTGATGACAACCATGGACAAGAACACACAGGAAAGTTTCAATCTATCAAGAACAAAAACAACCTCAGAATGATGAATTTGGCAAGTTGCTGGTTTGTCAGGGGCTGATGAAGACAGTAACCGATATCGGTTTAATAACCGGTGTCGGTCAGAGAGCAGACGACGTCGGTCAGTTAACCGATGCCGGTGTCAAAAGTCTAGGATAAGAAGATATAAAAGGCTGCTAATTTGATTTTTAGCAACGTTGAGTATATTTGTCAACTTATTGATCACAGAAGACAAAGTATGACAGAGAAAACAGAATTTGAAAACAAGCAAGATGCACACGCAAATCCAGAGACTAACCCTAGGGTTAATTTTAGTTATCGTGGGCTTATGCCTTTAGACGTAAGATGATGTCAGAATCCTAAACAACAAGACCTAGGGGAAATGTCAAGTTTGTTTTGGCTTATAAGGTTACCTCAATCGGGCGGAGGAATACCATGGAAAAAGGGGGATGTTTGAGCTGTTGTGTTAATTGTGAAGTGATTCGGTATGTGTTGTGCAGTGAAACTAGGGTTAATTTCCTGTCAATACCGTGGATATCACCCCCACGTGTACGACCTGTTATTTAATCTATGTTCACTAGAATTGAAGAACAACAAGCAGGAATGCAATGCATGTGTTTTAAACCCAAATCAAAAATTATGTTCGATGAAGCAAGAGAGATGACTTTCACTAATGTGAAACTAGGAAAGCAAGACAAATTCTTTACGAAATATATAACAAAAGCAGCAACAGCAAGTATGCTTCCTAAAATGAAAATAAGCAAGAGAAAGAAACCCAAAATGGGTCCCACCGGGCGTGCCAAAATGTTTCACTCAAAAATGTTTCATTCCTTTTAGAAACAGATAAGAGTTAGGTGCTAGGAGGAATACATGTAGAATGTCGAGATGGTGTGCGCATACCGTAGAGAAAGATCAAGCTGATTGCGAAGAACTCCTTTTTGTCTTGGAAGGACTACCTACAAATAAGAACACAAGACCACAAGATTTGATTAAACAATAAATGAGGAAACTGCCTTGGGCCCAGGAAATATAAAACTTCCTTTCGAAGGTGGTCAGTTCCCCTGCTAATATGAATTAACACAAAAGACTGCAAAATATCAATTAAATTGTTTCGTTGAACTGGGTAGGGGAAAGGCTGGTTTTCTGGTTTTGATCAGAGGAACCGATAAGGCACTCGATCGATAGCCGATGCCGTTATGATAGCCGATGCCGGTTACTGATAACCGATACCGGTGGGTTCTAGGATCTTCTTAGTAGCTATGGTGTTTTGTAAGGCTGGTTTATGGATGATATTAGGAAATGGGATGATTAGAAGCAAAAGAATAACAGTTAGATGCAATGACACGTTGGGTAGTAGATTCAGAGACGGATTTAGGAGGACTGAAATTCACAGAGCATAAGAAATGTTATAACAGAGGACATGCAAGATGTGACTTACTCGTTTTGACAAAGATGCAAGTTGATCTCCTTGGTTGTAAACACTTCTGGTATTTCCACTTGTCTCTGCTCTGTCAAGTGAAGATCCGCCTCGCTTTTCGCCGCAATGCTCTCTGTTGATCCAGAAATCCTTTGACTGATCTCCAAAAATGAAATTCTGATCCGTTGTTTTGGTTTGGGGAGCCCATTTACAGGGAACCGATGGCGGTTACGTAACCGACGGCGGTCGAGTAGGAACCGGCATCGGTAAGGAAAAAGTAGGCTATTTTTAGTAAAATAGCCCACCTTCCCTGCTTTTCTCCCGAGAGATCAGCCATGGCTTGGTCAAGTGGCTAGAAGGTCGGCTTTGGGTGCGAGTAAGGAGGCATTAGTTATGGATGTGAGTCTAGACCAAGTCATGGGTCTTAATTAGGTTAGTTTAGGGTTAGGGCTAGGTCATGATGAGGTGGCAAAGTGAGGTGGCGGGTAAGGTGATGTGGATTTATCAATTATAAGGTAATTAATAAATAATTGTGTAAGGTTTAGGTGATGAGGTTAGATTGCGAGATGAGGTGTGGGTCACAAGGGGTCGTAAGACACAAATTTGGTCTCCATTCCAAATCAAGCTTAGGGGCTGGTGTTGTGTTGTACTCTCCTTCCAATGTGATGCATCCTTTTGCATACAAACTGCAGTTTGACAACACCAACAATACAATAGAATATGAAGCTCTCCTCTTGGGCATAAGTGAAGCGGAAGACATGGGAATCAAAAAGCTGAGATGCCTTGGTGATGTAGAAGTGATAGTGAAGTAAATCCACTAGAAATACCAGGTGAAGAACCCAAGGCTTAGGCATTACAGGAATAGAGTGTGGGATTGCATTGAATTCTTTGATGCATTCTCTATTGAAGCCATCCCAAGACAACAAAATGAAAGAGTTGATTCTCTTACAGTATCAACATCCCTATTGACTCCTCATCCTTCTTTTGGAAAGGAAAAAATAACCATTGAGATGGTTTTCAGACCAAGTGTTCCTGATAACGTAGATCACTGGCAAGTTTTCAATGACGACAATCATATTTTAGCCTTCTTGGAGAAAAGAGACAACTTCAATAATCTCTTCTTTGAGGGAAGTGTTAATCCACATAGAGAAGTTGTGGCTGAAGATGCATCAGATGAAATTGAAAGAGTGGATGATGAAGGCATGATCAAATTGAAAGGTAACAAGATCCCCAAAGGTCTAGTCTCTCTGGAGGACCTGTTTGACAAGCATGACATATTTATTTGTGAAAAAGAAAAGCTATCTTCTCACTGTCCATCTAATTTTGACAAGGAAAACATTGGGACTTCTGAAGATCTAAGGATGGTCAACATTGGCAAATGCTACTCACCTAAAGAGAAAAGGAAGTTCATTGCTTTGCTTAAAAATTACTTTGATGTGCTAGCCTACTCTTACAACGAGCTCAAATCTTTTCAACCGAAGGAAATGCATCATTCCATTCCTCTGAAGCAAGATGCTAAGCCCTTCAGGTAGAAGAAAAGACCCTATAATCCAAATATTGCTGATGTTATCAAGGAAGAAGTGAACAAGATGTTGAATGCCAGAATCATTTTCCCATTCACCACTCAACATGGGTGGCCAACATTGTACCAGTTAGAAAGAAAAATGGGGAGATCAGAATATGTGTAGATTTCAGAAATATGAATCAGGCATCTCTTAAGGACAATTACCCTCTTCCGATTATGGATCATATCCTATACACGGTTACTAGATCTGAGATGCTCTCTTTGCTTGATGGCTTCTCAGGGTATAATCAAATTAAAGTGGCTGAAGAAGATTGTAGCAAGATGGCCTTCACAACTCCTTGGGGCACTTTTTCTTACAGCAGGATGCCTTTTGGCCTAATCAATGCAGGAGCCACCTTCCAAAGAGCCATGGACTTGGCTTTCAAAGATTTCAAGCATTGCATTGTCATATACCTTGATGACTTAACCGTGTTTTCAAAGAAGAGAAGTGAGCATATCTTCCACTTGGAGTAGATTCTTGCAAGATGTAGAAAGCATGACATTTCTCTAAATCCCAAGAAGTGTATCTTTGGAGTCACAAAAGGTAAGCTGTTGGGACACATCGTGAATAAGCATGGAGCACATATTGACCCTAAGAGGGTAAGTGTTATTCAAGCACTATCTCTTCCCACCAACAAGAAAGGAGTGTACTCATTATTTGGGAAGGTAAATTTCCTTCGCCACTTTGTCCCCAAATTTTCTGAACTAACAATGCATATCACCTCTATGATGAAGCCTCAAACAATTTTCAAATGGAGTAGTGAAAGAAAATCAGCATTTGAAGAAATCAAGAAGGCCATTACCAAAGCTCCAACACTAGTATCTCTAGATTTTAGCAAGGAATTCATCATGTACTATTATGCCTTGGAGCACACTCTTTCTGTTGTCCTTGTTCAGAAGAATGATGAAGGATTGGAAGCACCTATTGATTTCATGAGCTTCCCTTTAAAGAAGCATGAACTAAATTACAGTCAATTGGAGAAGTGTACATACGCAGTGGTCAAGTCCGTAAAGAATTTCAGATTTTACATACTCAATTCTCACACCGTGGTGATGGTCCCTGGAAGTGTAATCAAGTCCATTTTGACACAACAAGATCTCGGAGCCAAAAGAGGAAATTGGATTGCAAAGATCCAAGAGTATGACCTAGAGATTAAGCCCTCTAATCTGGTTAGAGGAAATGGTTTGTGCAAGTTGATTGCTGAAGATGAATCTCTCAAAGTTCAGCTTGGAGAAAGAGATGACACTTGCCCAACCTGCTCAGAAGATTGCCCACAAGTTCTCTTTGTGAACACTACAGAGGAATGGTATGCAAACATCACTTTCTTTCTTACCTATGGGGACTACCCTCCTCATTTAGATTACAAGCAGTGAAGAACTCTCAGGTTAAAAGTAGCCAAATATGTGATTTGGAATCATGCACTCTACAAGAAAGGGATAGATGGTTATTTTCTCAAGTGTGTTGACAAGGAACAGCAAGAAAAACTCCTCAAAGCCTATCATGATCAAGCTTGTGGTGGACACTTTTCAGCCATGGTGACTACCCACAAAATTCTTAGAGGTAGATATTATTGGCCTTCTCTTTTTGCTTTGATACTCAGAGTTGGGTTTCTAAATGCAAAGCATGCTAGCAATTTGTTGGAAAACCACAGTTAGCTACATTTCCTCTCAAGCCTGTGATTATTGAAGAACCATTTCAACAATGGGGGTTGGACTTCATTGGCATGTTGAATCCCCATTCAAGTGTTGGGCATACTTATGTGCTCACTGCCATGGACTACTTCACCAAATGGGTGGAAGCCATTCCAACCAAATAAGCTAGTTCTGAAGTAGTTTACAGTTTCATCAAAGAATACATCATTGTCTATTTTGGGGTGCCTCAAAAGATTGTTGTGGAAAATGCCACTTATTTCTCTTCAAGAGAATTGATAGAATTCTGTTATGGCTTTGGGATTTCTCTTGCTCATTCTTCTGACTACTATCCTCAAGGGAATGGTCAAGCTAAGTCAAGTAACAAAAATATTGTGACCATTATCTGTAAGCTTGTTGATGAGAATCAGAAGAATTGGCACAAAAATTATATGATGCATTGTGGGCTGATAGGATCACTCCTAAGAAGGCAATAGGCATGTCACCTTTTTAGCTGCTATATGGAGTTGAAGTAGAAATTCCTATTACAATTGAAATGCCAACTCTCAAGCTACTTCAAACAGTGGAAGATAGCCAATACAGAGATTCAATTGACAAGAGGATCCTTTTCCTTGAGAAGCTAGAAGAGAGTAGATCCTAGGTAGTGGACAGAATCAAAGAACATCAGCTGAAAGTGAAGAAGCTCTTTGATAGAAGGGCCAAGGCAAGAGAGTTCAGAGTTGGAGATTTTGTCCTACTTTGGGACAAGAGAAGAGAACCAAAGGGCAGCCATGGAAAGTTTGACTCTTTGTGGCTGGGACCTTTTTGAATTCATGGAACTTGTGGTGAGAATGTCTTTCTCTTATCATACTTGGATGGAACTCCATTAGGATTTCCTAGGAGTGGGCAATATTTAAAACTTTATCATCAGTGAAAGTGAGTTGTCCCTCACCCTGTACCATAGTTTTTTTTATTTCCCCTCTTCTATTGTGTGTTTTTTTTTCCTTTTCTATTTTGGTGTGGTTTTGGTTGGTGTGTTTCCTTCCTTCTTTCTTTCCTCAGAATTGTACATGACTCTGCAAGGCCCAATGGATAAGGCACTGGTCAATGTTATATGTTTTAAAACTTGATATTCTAGATCCTCATGCCATGTTTTCTCCCTGTTCAATCCATGCCATGTCCCCAAGCTAGAGCCACTGTTGTCCCCTCAAAATTTCCTTCTTTTCCCAAGTCTGGACTTAGAAATTTTTGAGTTGTCACCCTTTGAAAATGGTCCAGTCTGAGTTTTTTGAAATATGGCACTTCCCAAGGGATCAAGGATTCTTAGAAACACCTCCATCAAATAGATAATTCTTTCCCCTTTCCAGAAAGGTATGGAAGTCCTCCTAACTCCTTGTATTTTGCAAGTTATGGCTCGATGGAGTTTGGAGGGAAATTTTCCCTAACTGGGCCCACGGAGAGAAATCCGACACTTAGCCCTTTTGGCTAAAAATGCAAAAGTCACCAAGCGGCCCATAGGCCCACGGAGGGGAAGGAAATGCATTGGCAGAGGTTGGAGATAAATTTTGCACTTAGCCCTTTTGGGGTTAAAAGGCTCAAAGGCAAATTCTAGCCCGCAAGCCCGCAAAGGAGAAAGGAAAATAAATGGTCTTCGGCCCACGGATGAATCACAAGGAGCTATGTGTCCTCGTGAGCAATGGTTGGTGGAGGAAAGTTAGACTTTGAGCCTTTTTGGCAAAAATCATCACAATGTTCAAAGGTGAGCCGTGATCCCACATTCAATCAGATCATGCCACATATCCTCGCTAGACCAAAGCGGTGAGCCCGTGGAAGAAATCATGAGTTTGAGCCATTTCCAAAAATGTTTAGAATTACATGGTGACCCCATATCCAATCAAAATGCACTGTGTGTCCTTGCCGGATCGGAGTCTGTAGGCCCATGGAGTTTTTGGGAAATTTTTCCAAAAGGGAAAAATTTGAATTTTGACCCCACCAACCCTAATTTTGACTCGTATTGTCCCGCTTTTCCCTAAATCTTCAGAGGGCCATATCATTTGAGCTAGAGCTCAGTTTTTCACATTTTTGATATCAATGGAAATTTGTTGAAATTCTCTACATGATGGACACTTCAATTTTAAATTTTTATGGAGTTTTGTGGGAGAAAATCGAGAAAACATCTTTGGCATGCAAAAAAAAAAAAAAAAAAATCCTCCCGACTTCGCTCCAATGTTCTCCTGCCATGTGGATGGCCCAATTTCAAAGCAATTAGGGAAAAGGATCAAACGGTTCATATGCAAACTAGAAAATTGAAATATGAAACGCATTTTTACACACAGAAGCTCATTTTAGGCTCGTTAGAAGCATTTTCTTTGCTGCAGAGGAATCTGGAAGAGGGGAAATGATCAAATTTGTTTGCAACAGCCCAAGATCCAAACACATGGAGCAAATCTAATGTCTTATATTCAAACTAGAAAATTGGGTGTAACATTTGCTTGCAAGGTCTAGTTTTTGACACGACATGGGCATTTTTCTTCGCAAGGATGGAATTCGAAGAGGCATGGATAATTTGCAAGTTTATAACCATTTGAATTTGGGGAATATAATGACCCTTCAATGTCATTCGTGAGGGCGGAAATCAAATTTGAAAACTGGAAGCACATTTTTACGAACAGAGGACAAAAATGACTGTTAGTCTTCTTCTATTCTCCTCCTTTGCATTTTTCTTCTATTCCCACTCATTATACAAGTTTCAACTCTGAGATCAATAAAAAAGGAAGGAATTTTATGTCCCCTCAATGGAAAAATTAATTGGTGCTTTGTGACCAGCATGTTTTATTTTGTCTTGTGCTCAGAAGTTGCAGATTTTTCTTTCTTCTATTAATGAATGCATGTAATGAAACTTCCAGTTGATGTGTGTAGGCATCTAACACTCTACCCACAACATTGATTTTCCCCTCCTTCATTCTCACTCCCTCCCCTTTCTCAGATCGATTTCTGCTATAGCAAGGAGTTGTTATTATTGCCATAGGGACAAAGTGGAGTATTCCTGTGGATCTCTAGTTGAAAAACCACCATAAATCCACTTAGGTTTTATATGCTAAACAATGGGAGCTTCACCATTCAAATGCGAGAGGGACTTATATTCCCATAACATTGGCCTAAAATCCACAAATTTTTCCACAAGACAAATTTTCTAGCCCACATCATGTCAAAAATGTAATTTCCAAATTTGAGAGTCTAAACAAGCTTCTTTGTAGAAATTCCAAGAGATTGAAGTAGTGCAAGAGAGAAAAACTTATCCTTATTATGTGGATCATCCAAAACACCGCATATATACAATTGATTAATAGATACATGAATATAAAAAGTATCAAAACAAGTGTGTCATCTATATCAAAGTCATCAAAAGTAATAATTAGTGTAGGAGATGATGTATGAGTGATAGTTCCAATCATTGCATCTAAAGGGTGATAATAAGATGGCATTGGTGGCAATGCATGAGAAGTATTATGTACTTATAAATTATATTTATCATTGTTATGCTTAGGAATTACATCAAAATTTGGCATTATCATTGGTTGGCTTAGAATATTTAGTGGGCTCATCCCATTCAATTGCATTGGAGTCAATAAGATCTTGAATGACATGATGAAGTTTAATACACATATCAATAAGGTGACCAGTATATCGGTGATAATCATAGTAATAATTAACATTGAAACTCTTTCCTTGGGGCTTGCTTACATCAACCTCAAATAGTGGAGGGAGAGACACAAGGTCACACTCAAGTAATTGTTTCAATATAATGTGTGGGGAACAAGGTAAGAATGTAAAATATCATCGTGCGGGTTGTAATTATATCTTATTAGGTTGGAAACTAAAATTGATGGTGTCCTTAGAAGTATCCTTAACATCATTAGTCTTGCCTTTGAATGTGGATTTTCTTAGAAAATTTGCATTAGATGTATTAAGAGTGATAACAACATACTTGAGTTTGTTCATATGTAACAACTTAGCTTCATGCTCTTTGAATGTGTGACATAGGTGGTCAAATGATTGAAATTTGTCAAATATGATCAATTCTTGCAAAGGAGAAAGTAATATTTGTGTGAAGAGATCTTGTAATTCACTATTAGCTAAGATATTATTCATCTTATTAAGCATGGTCTTATATCATAAGACATAATCATTGATAGGTTCATTAGATCCATTTTACATTTTATACATATATACATAAGAAGCTTTATCCTCAATGTTGATAGAGAATTGTGCCAAAAATTGATTTTTCAAAGTGGTGAAAGAACATATAGATTGCATGGGGAGATCATAGAACCATTGTAACACAAAGTCCTTTAGAATTCTAGGAAATTCTTGGTGAGTAAGATGTCATGAGAGGAATAGTCAAAAAAGCCACATGGAATGATTGAATATGTTTTTTGGATCCTATTTTCCATCATAGATAGAGATTTTTAAGAGAAAAATAATAATAGGTAAAGGATAAGAATCCACTTTGGGTGCATGTGGGTTATAAAGCAACTAAGTAGAATCCGTATTATAGGGATAAGTGAATTCACCTTGTTCTAATTGTAATATTTTAGATTATAGTTTATGAACAAGGGTTTCAAGAGCATGTGTGTTAGATGAAGAAGCATGTAAACCATTATGATTGTGTAAAGATGTGTAGTAACAATAGTGGTTATAGGAAGAGACATAAGGACATTGTGCATAGAAATATTAGGTGTTCCCAAGGATGTAGGAACTGTAGAGGTAGGAATAGTAGATGTCTCTATATGAGATAATAAGGCATGCTTAAGTTGATATCATGAAACATATAAAAGGGTATCGATATTAGTACGATTCTCTTGTAAGAAACATGTAAACTATTATTCCTCATCTTCGGGAGGTCATGAGAATGGTTGTCAAAGTTATTATTGGAGCCTTCAACTTGTATAGAATCAAAGTGAATAATAAAAAAAACATAGGAAAAGATATCAAGAATAGAACAAGGTTGATCATTGTGAACCATGTTTGTATGATTAGAATAAGGATAAGAAAATGGGTTGCCTTTATAACACTAACTATGAGCATGTGAGTTTATGGGATTGTTTTGAATGTCATAGAACATGGGAGACAATGACATTATGATATAATATAGAATTATAAGTAAAATAAAAATAGTAAAGAGGAAGAGCATAAATAATACCTAGGGAAATGGTGGTTGATGCAAGGATAGAGTCATAAATTGGGTTTACCAAATGTTTTTACACCCTTTTTATATTATATCTAGATTAGTGAGATAATTACACTAAAAATATGTAAAGGGAGATACAAGTAGGTTTTTCTAATTAACTAACTTCTAGCATTAATTATGCAATATCGTAACAACTCATTAATTCTTACAAGTAATATACACAATATGGTATGAACTTGAAAACACAAGATGATGAATGTACTTAGCTAATTACAAATGAATCTAGAAGGTTTTGGGTGTGTAAAGTGCTAGAATTGAAAGATCTAAACCTTAGATTTCTTGGTTCCTAGAACTATAGTTAGAAAATTACCTAGTGTGAGACTATACAGATCTATTGGGACCATCTATATGGTTTTGATCTTATTGTATGCTTTTAGACCAACTTTGGATCTAGCTATATTATTTCATGAGATTGTCACAGGCCTAGAAATGTTTTTCTTTGTTAAACCGTAGTTTTTATGCCTGCTACAAATCCCTCTAAATATTATGAGGGATGTCTCAAACCCTAGTCATGGGTGGGATACCCTACAAAATAGACATTAGTTAGGTTGAAGTGCAATCCTTTTATCAAGGACATAAACACTACTCTAAAAAGGCATCAAACCACACATTGTTCTATGTCTAGCATGTGATATTTGATGAATGAAATTATAATTTTTAATTAAAAACTCCTTGATAATTTTTTTCCTTTTTAGATTTTATTATGATTTAAACATAACTAAAAAGAAATGAAAAAGAAGCTATAGGGGTTATTCTAATTATTTAGCTTCCAACATTATCCATTCAATGTCAAAATAATGCATTAATACTTCTAATAAATGTACACAATATAATATAAGTTCATAAATACATGGGATTGAGTGTATTTATCTTATTATCAATGATTATGGAAAATAATGGGTGTTCTAAATGATATAACGGGAGATTTGGACTTAAGAATCCCTCAAAATTGGAATTGTGACCTAGAGATGCTCGAGGTATGATTTTATAGTAGGGGAAGAGCGTTTATACAAAAGATTGACCTATTTATATCATTTTGACCCTATTCATAACTATGATCTGCAAATTTTAGGTTTTTCACTTGTTTTAATATCTTTTTCACTCTTTTTCGATCATTGTAGGTCACACCTGCGGGGGCCTCTTAAGGCTCTAGTCAACCTTTCAAACCTTAACCATAGATAGAGAGTCCTAGAAATAAACATTAGTTGGGTTTTGCGCACCCTCGTGAACCTCTAACATTGGCACTACCCTGAAAAGGCATCAAAATACATGTCGTTATCCACCTAGCATGTGATATCTAGTTGTAGTGTAATCAAATTTTGCATTATTTCTTTGAAAAATATTGACTTGAGTTTCTCTCTTGAAAATCTACTTGAGTGACTGACTTTAGATACTTACAAATATGGGAATAAGTCCCCTAAACCTAATGGGAAGCTTCAAAAGTGTAGGTAGTGCTACACTAATGAATGTTTAGATATATTTGTGAAGTTTAGGGAGATTTGTGTGGCTTTTGTGCTAGCTTTTGTAATAAGATTTTGTAAGAGTGTTAGATTCTAAATAAGGTTAGTTTTACTTTCTTATATATGCTTCTAAAAGTGAATTAAATTACAAAGGCCAACTAAGGAGGATTAAATGACCCAAATAATAGTATACAACTCAAATTTCGGGACTAAAATAAGCAAGGAAAAAATGTACACTAGGTCAAGACCGTATGGCACAAACCGGCCCTAATATATGTTTTTGACCCTAGAGGAGAAATATGAAGTATAAGGTTTGGAAGTTGACAAGTGGAGTTTTTAAATGGATTTCATGCATTCATTTCTTAGAAACTATCAACATATGAGTGTGTATGACAAATTAAAGTAAACAAGAGACCTAGAGATATATTGGATGAGAGTGGGTAAAGTACACTTCTTTAAGCCAAAGAGAAATTTCAAAACCTACAGCATTAAAGAGTAGAATTACTAAATTTGAGTTTCTACAATTTCCCCCTTTAATTATGAAATGAAAGTACATGCTTAAGAAGATAGTTGAGTGTGTAGACACACTTTGTCTTTGTTCAATGTTTGTTTTGCAAGATCCCATTGTATTGGTGTTGGCACGCTCCATGATAAAACCTACAACATAGAGTGTAGTCAATGTCCATGATAAAGAATTGAAATTTAAGTTGAATGAAAAGATGTAATGAAAATGAAATCTAAAAATATAAATAGTGAAATAAAGAGATGCAAAACATGGAAGGAAAAACCCATTTAGTTTGTGGAGGGAAGAGTTTCTCATTCTTTGTTTGTACTTAGAGATTTGGATTGTTAAACTTCACCTAAGAATTGGGGGTGATCATTCCCAATTGTGTTGAGGAGATGCTAGAGTATCAGGTATATGGAACACAATACATGAATTTCAAAGAGAGAGAAGAAGAATGAGGAGTTGAAGCACCCTATGAAGAAAAATATAATGTATCGAATTCATTTAACAACTCTAATATATTCCTCTTTAAGTGTAAGAGGAGAGTAAGGACTTCATATGAATAACTTAGACATTTTTATACCTTCCATGACCCCACGAACCACACTATTGCGAGCATGATCTAGGCCTGATTTCATTAATTAGGACATATAGTATACAAGAGAATAATTTTCCCCCATACTCTCCCCATGTTCCGCAAAACTGAGTAGAAACTGAATAGAGGTGAAATGTGTTAAAATGTATCTAGAAAAAGGGCTACCCATGCCCCCAATATCCCTAAAACTAAAACTAAAACTAAGTGTTGTAGAGAAGAAGGAATGAAATATTTCATACCCCCGAAACTAATTTGAACATAGTCATCTGAGTCTAAAATTATGCCAAAAACATATTCCCGTAGGTGAAAATTGAAACTGCCAAGAAACTTTTCAGTAACTAACCACGAGGTAAAACCATAGAAATGGGTTAGGAATCTTTGTACTGATGATGACCGTACTTGTATGTTTACAACCTTATGCTTAATTTTCTAAATTTTATAATGTGATTTTGTTTGTAAGTACTTTTATTGTGTTTTCTGTTTCAAAGCCCAAAATTCTATTTATGTCTTTTTGTAGGTACGGGAATATACCCATATTAATTCCCCCTCTTTTTGAGGTGTGTGTGATAAAGATTTTGATAAGTTTGATAATTTGCATAGAAAACACATGAAGGGCTGATGTTTTGGCCACAAAAATAACGTGTAACTACAAAGGGGATACACATGGTGGACACCATGGTGCACAAAAAGATTAAAAATATCAACAAGAATAATAGTAACAATAATTTCAATAAGATAACTATAAACAACATCAATATTAGTGCATATGTAAGTAGAAAAAGTGTAAATAGTGTCACATAGCAGTGTTAGTGCCTGTAGATATGGGACAAGTGTCACAATAAAATCAAGGCCCTTAAGCCTACAATTAAGAAATGTCATATAAGAAGGCATGATGCCACAAACATGGGACACCCACAGTGTCATAAGACAAACAAGGCCCTTAGGCCATAATAATAGTAGCAAACAAGTAACTACACACACAACTAGCAAACATGTATAGAAAATAAGAGTATCATAATGTGATGAAATGACATAGCAAGTGATGTATATATGTATGTATATATATACATATATATATGTATGTATATACATATATCTATATATATGTATGTATATGTATATATATATATATATATATATATACATATATATATACATACATACATACATACATACATATACATACATATACATATATGTATGTATGTATGTATGTATGTATATATATGTATATATATATACATATATATATGTATGTATATACATATATCTATATATATGTATGTATATGTATATATATATATATACATACATATATACATATATATATACATACATACATATATATATATGTATATATATACATACATATATATATATATATATGTATATATATACATACATATATATATGTATATATGTATGTATATATATGTATGTCTATATATATATGTATGTCTATATATATATATATGTATGTATGTGTATATATATACATACATGTGTGTGTGTGTGTGTGTGTGTGTGTGTGTGTGTGTGTGTGTGTGTGTGTGTGTGTGTGTGTGTGTGTGTGTGTGTGTGTGTGTGTGTGAAACAACAACTATCAAACACTACATAAGACACATGTGTTAGTCTTATTAGCTCAAAAGATAGAAAATACACTAGGTATGTAATTAAACGTGATAATGAAGTGAAAAAGGTACTATAATGAAATAATAGCACCTAGATTGTGTGGAGGGATGCCCCCAGAAAAAGTATGTAAGGAACCATGATAACTCTCATAATCATGTATCAATCTGTATGTCATGTATCATGCTTGATATACACCATGAATGCATGGATGTAAAATAGAAGAAATATTAGTATAAAACTAGAAGGATAAACAACATGTATAATGTAAAGTGCTTGCAACATATGCTCGAGAAATACGACCTAATTTTTGCATTTTTAAAAATATTTAATGTTTTTTTTTTTTTTGATTATATCAATGTTTTTGTATTTTATGGTGTATGGTTATGTACAAGAAAGGGGTAGTATAAAAGTTACCCAAGCTCATTGAGAATATAATCCATGTCAAGATGAAACCGAATGGGTATAGAATCAACCATGTTAGTAAATTTTCAAAAATGGGAACCAAGGAACAATCATATCTCATGAAATTGATGTAGTGTTATAGTGTAGTGGATTAGGGATGTAATGAGTAAAACATTAGATGTGAAAATACTTTGTGTGTTTGATGTTGAGTAGTCATCTGAGGTATTGAAAATGTGCTAGGGACTTTAAACATGAAGATTTATCTTGAAAAGATGCATGATGTATCTATTGTAAGGGCTTGTTGAAGTTACATGTACAACTTTTGGGACAATCCCTTGCTCCTATTTAATCCATTTTTAGGTGGGCTTAGATTGCCCCTGTGTAGGAAGAACTTCAATGGGAGAAAAATTCTAGATGCTACGGTAGAATAATGCTCCTCAAATGTAAAATTTGTCGAATACTTATTCTATAGAGGAGGTGAAGTAGATCTATTTGATTTTCATGTCTCATAAGCTATAATTCCTTTGTCTTCTAATAACTTAATTTTCTTATCGAATGCATAACATTCATTTTCACGGTGTCCATTAAAAAGATAAAAATTACAAAAGGGATGACAACACTCAATATAAATAGGAGGTAGACATTCAATGTTTTCCTTCATAGTAAAGTGGCTTAAGGAAACACCTCCAGTAGGGGTAGGGGCATAGCAGGGAGGATGCTCTCTAAATACCATAGAATTGGGATCTATATTAGAATTAAATACTCTATCATCTCGAGGGGAGTATCAAAATGGAGTAACATTCCTTGCATCCTCATAGGTGGTATGGTCTTGATTAGAGGTATAATAACCACCATGATTTTGTAAAGAACAAAAAACAAACCATGATCATGCATAAATGCATAGAAACCCACACATGCACCTCAAGGTATCCCTAGGGTTTTTAATTAGCATGCCTAATATATAGAAACTTGGTAATATCTTAAATTAAGTGAAGGAATTGATCAAACTGGTTCACTAAATGTTTTCACCCTTTTTAAACTTGATTTAGATTTACATATAAGCAAAAAGGGATGAAATAGAAGTTATAGGGGTTATTCTAATTAATTAACTTCCAACATTAACCATTCAATATTTGAATAATGTATTAATACTTACAACAAATGTACACAATACAATATAAGCTCATAAATACATGGGATTGAGTAAACTTAGTTGATTACCAATGATTCTAGGGAATTTTGGGTGATCTGAATAATGGAACAGGAAGATTTACACCTAAGAATGCCTCAAAACTAGAATTGTGACATGAAGATGCTCCTAGATAGAACCGTATAGTAGGGGTCAAAATTTTTGTATGATATTAACCTATTTATATAGTCTTGACCCTACTCAAAACTATGATATGCAACTTTCTAGGTTTTTCACTTGTCTAAATATCTTTATCACTCTCTATCGGTCACTGCGCAGAACCTTATAATGATCCACTCAACCTTTCAAACCCTAACCATGGATGAAGATTCCTACATAATAAACATTAGTTGGGTTGTGTGAACCCTCATGCACCATTAATGTTGAGTACTGCTTTATGAAGAGGCCTCAAACCGCACGTCGTTCTCTACCTAGGATGTGATATCTAGATATAGTGCAATAATATTTGGCATTATTTCTTTGACAAAGGTTGACTTGAGTTTCTCTCTTTAAAATCTAATTGAGTGAGTGACTTTGGATGCTTCAAAAATGGGAGAAGCAGTCTCGTAGACCTAGTGATAATCTTTAGACTTGTAGATAGTGTCACTTTTGTAATGAATGTGTAGAGGTATTTGTGAAGTGTAGCTAGCTTTGGGTGTCTTTTGTGCTATCTTTTGTAATAGGAGTCCATAAGAGTAATAAGTTCAAAATGATGTTAGTTTCACTTGCTTTTATATTATTTTCAAGGTGATTTAAGTTATAAAGGCTAACTGAGGAGGAGTAAATGACACAAAGAGTAATTTACAACTAAAATTTTGAGATCAAAGTGAGCAAGGGAAAATTTTACAATAGGCTCAGTATTGTATGACACAAATTGACCCTATTGTATGTTTCTGAACCTAGAGGATAAATATAAAGTTTGAGGTTTAGAAGCCAACAAGTGGAATTTCTAAATGGATTTCATGCATTCAATTTTCATAAATTGTCAACAAATGAGTATGTATTACAAAACAAGGTTGATAAGAGAACTCGAGATGTATCAAATGAGAATGGGTAACGTGAACTTGTTTGATCCAAAGAGAAATGTCAAAACCAATCATTTCAAAGATCATAATTACCAATTTTGAGTGTCTACAGTTTGAGTTGAGTTTAGATCTTGCTAATACTTGAAGTGGGGATTTTTGAGTGCTTGCAAATGGGATAAGTTGATTCCTTTGCACTGGTAGTATGATTCATACCTTTTTTTGTTTCTGATGATTAAGCATAAGCTTTGACAAGATTTAGGGATATTTGGGTGACTTTTGTGTTAGATTTTGCAATAGAAGTTCATGAGAATGATGGGTTGTATGAGGTTCTTAAATGAGGTGAGTTTAACTTTCTTATATAGGGTTTTAAAGGTAAATTATCATGAAAAGGTTAACCAAGAAGGATTAGATGACCCAATAATGAATATGAAATTAAAAGATCAGATGGAGGATATTTAGGTTCAAAACCATACAAGTAAACCAAGAATGGATATCACAAACAAAGCAAAGTGGAAAAGTGGACATTTTTACTCAAGGATGAGAAACCTGAAAATGGAAGATTACATCTTATTAAGTTGAGTTTATATGTGGACTTTATGCATTTAACTCTTAGAATATATCGACATATCAATGTGTATAAATAAATAAGTTAGAAAAGAGACCTTGGGATATACTTGAGGGGATAGAAATAGTGTGTTTTGTCTTAGCAAGAGTGAATTAACAAAACCAATAGTGTCAAAGAGTAAATTTCCAAATTTGAGTGTCTACAACAACAAGAAATAATAAATGTTTATATATGTAAGAATAATGGTGTAAAAGTGTAAATCATGTCATAGTATAGATTATTAATAATGTATAAACATTAGATTATAAATCAATTGTGTCATAAAATAGAGTAACAATCGTATAAAAATCATCATAGTATAAATAAGTGTGTCATAAACAAGAGTAGCAAGATATAGTAGTAGAGAAAAGTAAATACTAGTATAGAGACATATAAATATAGTCACAAAGAGGCATAAAGACACAAACATGGGACACCCAATGTCATAAGATAATTTTAATATAAGGTAATGTGGGCCATTTATAGATAAATAAGTCCATATACATAAGAGATTCATAAATACACAAACATGGGACACCCACAATGTCACAAGATAATCAAGGCACTCACGATGTATAGAGTAAACACACATAGAACTATAATGGAACAAGGAAATATTCAACCATAAGAAAGAATTCAAACAAAAAAATAGTCAAACAAGGAAATAAATAGTATAAGAAATCAATGACAATAGTTTATCAAGTAAGTATAGAAGTGTTGTCATGCATTTTTTCTAGCTCAAAAATTCAAACTTTCAAGCATGACAACTAAGCCAAATTTTAAAATTTGCTCCTAAGTCTTCTCGATTCCCCCTCCCGGTCAGTTTTTCTTCTGTGTCATGATCATATTGACCTTTCAGGTACTTTCAATATATTGAAAAATCATATGTAGGTGTTTGAAATGATGTTTCAAGATCAATAATTTCGTTTAGTGAAGAGCAACTGAAGACTAGCTCTTTCGGGCGGACTCAAAAAGGATGATTTTGGCCTTTTCAAGGAAGATGTGTATCCTTCGATAATATTATGAAATAACATAATCACCTAGAGGTGGTATTAAAGAGCCATTATGGTATTGGAAATAATTTAGGAAGATCTAGGAAAGATCTAGAGTTTTAGGGATAAACGTGCAACATCAAGTTTTTTCAAGTGTATGGAGCATGCGAGTCAAAATTTGTATCTAAACTTCACTAGATGATTCTAGGAGCTCTATAAGGAGCTAGGAGGAAATCAATTAGGCATTATAAATCTGTAGTAATTATCTAAATTTTGGAATCATCACATCTTTTACAAGACATGATGGTTTCTCAAGGCAACTCATTATTGGCATACACACCTTGTTGTCCCAAATAAAAAGGGGCCATTTTTGGAGATGAAAGAATAATTAAATTCAAAAACCTATCCCAATTTTCTTTAAATTTACTTGGGAGTCAAAATCATATAAAGTTTCATGTGAAAAGACCTTTTGGAGCTTCAGGAATCGTCTCGTCAAGTTATTTCTTATGGAGGTATGTTGCTTGTACTTAGTCATTTTTCTGAGTGACACGTGTCACCTTCGGTGAGGTCGAAAAAAATTCCCTCTTATCCCTTTCTATAATGGACATAGGGGACACAAAATTTACCCCATCTCATCTCTTCCCTCTGGTCCCTCATGTGACCCAGATCAACCCGATGGAGTGCTAGTCAAGCCAAATCCATCTCCCTCACAATGTATGTAGAGTGACACTTGGCATCATCTGGTGAGGGTGAATTTTCTTTCCCTATTATCCCCATTCCTAATGGTACATAAGGGACAAAAAAATCTCCCCTCTGTAACCCCTTTTTAGGTTCCTCATATGATTAGATGACAACTCCCAGTCTGCTAGGGCATATTTTCCCCATCTCTTCATTCTCTCACCATGAAGTGTCACTTGTCCTCGTGTGGTGAGGGTGAATTTTTTTGTCCCCAATTTCCCAATTCTCAAGGGTAAATATAGGACACGAAAATTCTACCCATATGTATCCCTTCAAATCCTAGCATTAAAGCACAAACAACTTTCTCACCATGAAACAAAACTAAGTATCGAGTAACTCAAAAATAAGACATAATTACTTCCAACTTCATTTTTCTTATATAGTTAGACCAAGATGGATTTTTGGATGCCATTAAACCTGAAAATACCTGAAAAACACATTCCATTTTGCCTAAATCATTCTGAGCAACCATGAACATGAAAAATAATGATTTCTTCATAGTTTCCAAGTCTCGAAAATGGATTTTGGTGAGGATTCCTTGTGATCACTAAAGCTCCAAGCCTCCATTAATGGCTTCCATCACAAAATTAGTCATGAAATCCTCCATTCTGAAATTTTCCTTTTTATTTACAAGAGTTACAAGAGGGCCGATCATGATGAAATCAAGTATGGGATCACAGTGCAGAGTGAATCCAAAAATGATGTTTTTGTTGCACACCAATGCCAGAATGGCCACTTACTAAAAATATAATATGATATACTGATTCACATACCAAAAATAGTACAAATCTCAAAATTTTGAGCTCCAATCATTCAGAACATTTGGAAACAATTAAAAATGGTAAGTAGGGAAAAATTGGCAATTTTCCCAAAATAGCACCTTCAGAAATAGTAACCTACTAAAAATAGAAACTTACAAAAAGTGGAAAATAATCATTAATAGAGATGAATTGAGTGTACTAGGAGATTCAGAAGATCAAATTTGAGAAAAAAAAAAAAAAGGAAAAAAATTCCCAAAATAACATCTCCTGGTCCTACTTGCTAAAAATAGAAAGTTTCAGTTTTCAGTGTAGAAAGTTGTAGTTAGCACTATTTTCACTTATCTTACTAATTTTTCCCATCCTCGCGGAGTTATAAGATTATTACATAGCTCATACAATAATATAATCCATCCATAAGGGTCTTGAAGCATCGTACTAATCAAAATTGTGTCTAGGATCAAAGTGGAGCATATCGAAGCGCGGGAGGTGAAATTTGGGAACATTGTTCGATTGAAAAGAGGTTGAAGAGGATCAAGAGATTCATTACAATTAAATCATTAAAAGTATGGCCATCATAATAATTATAAGAAGGATTATCCATGAGTAAGGAAATATATCATCTCAAGAAATGCATTCCTCGTGAAGTGTTTCTAAACACTTGATCCATGCTTAATAAGGAGCTCACATTTTGCAAGTCAGTAGAGGTAAAGTTTGTAGTTTTTAGTGTAGTGTGCGGGACAAGAAACAGGGACTCATTCACATTCATTCTTTCAAGTTCCATCCATGATCATTCTTACTATCAAGAAATGTAACCTACTTCTATGAGAAACATATGCATAGGAGGTGTGTGAGTTTATCTCCTTCAACAAGTGTTCTGGAGTAAGGTATGATCTTCATTTAGAACACCATAGTCATAAGAAGGATCAATCATCTCTATTCCATCCACTTAGAAATGTTCCTAAAAATCATCTCAAAACTTGTGGTGTGGTCATTTCCATTTCCTCATGTCATTCCAACCAATGGCCACTTATCAAGAATTCCATTTAGGGGTCATCCCTTTCATCCGTAATATGAGGATCCTTTACGGTGAGTGGAATTTGAGATTCAAGAGTTTTTACATCATGGGGATGGTTTATGATCACTAATGAAAATTTTTAAATCCTAAGGAGCAAGAGAGTGATCCTCATTCTCATTGTGAGACCAAGAAGTAATCATCATAAGTAATTCCCTCATCCATCTTAGGATCACATCAGAAAGTCTCATAACGGTTGTTCATAAACACTCATTCAGGATTCCGAGGTTTCCAAGTATCTTGTAGGATTAGGAGATTGTGATCACCATGCCTCAAATCAACAAGTTCTTCATCAGTAACAAATCAGTCAATCCCTTTCCTTTCTCTCTTCTCTCTCTCTCCATATTCTAATTTTCAATTGAGAATGTACTTTTTTCTATTTCGTCCTATCCACTTAAGAGGCAAAAAATTATTTTTAAAATGTAAAATCACTCTCTCAAATTATAATCTAAGTACTTAATTTTTCTCTTATAAGGTAAATTGAAAGGTCACAAGTGGAATAGGAACATGAAGATTCGTGTGGGGGTAGATGAGAGGACAATTTGTAATGTTATAAATTGGAATGGCTTCTCCATTTCAAAGGATCTTGAAATTTTGAGTTTCTATAGCAATTTTGGATTGTTGTAGATTGTGAAGTATTATATCACCATTACACAAGAAATAAAAGCTACACTTCTTCCATTTCATTTGCTTATGTTTTCCTCTATTATCTCTCTTTTCTGCAACTTTACAAGCATATCGATCTTGAATAACCAAGGAGGAACTTTGTATCCTTTATTGATGAATTTAAATAACTATGAATCTATGGTTTTTTATTCTTTCTATTTTCCTACATTTTTATTTCCTCTAATTGAATGTGGACCTACTCCAATGATTATTGTGTGTGAACTATGTTAGTTCTTACTCACAACAATAACATTCTCTTTCCTAATTTCTCTCATTTACCCCTCATTACTGCAAATTCCTCCCTTGTACTCCGTATAAGCACTTTGCCACATGTTTAGTGAAGTGTTATTGTGTGATCCCAGACCTATTTGGCCACCCCAAAAATTAGGATAGTTTTACATTAAATAATGGGAGCCTCCTCATGCATAAGAAGGAGTGTAGCCCCATGAGCATTAGTGGAAACACATAATTTGCAACACGACAAATTATTTGACCAATAAGAAGACAATGATAGTAAAAGCATGGATATCAATATAGGTTAGTGCTGCCCAAAACATATAGCAGTCCCCTTAAAGGTGATTGGAAAAACATGCCAAGATATTTATTTTTGAACCAAAATTATAAATCACCCTTACACAATTGGGGATGGAAATCTATGTCCTTTCAATTTCCTAGTCGTATTCCTAACAATCAAGCACATGTAATAAGACATACATAAGTAATACGAGTAATCAATTTTTTATCTAATGTAGTATATTAAGTTATGCCATTGAATTCAACTCATATAATTTTCTTCCATTTAAATTTAGAAATGAATTAACAATGATTATAACATCAATTACAATCACCTATATCGCTTTTTTATATATATGTTCATCCAATTAGACGAAGGCAATTGTGGTTAATCCATTAACAAGAGAATTCTATTACCATCCATTCCAATAACGTTTAACTAGAAATTGAAAAGTATATTTCCATATAGTGATTCATTTATTAATTAATTATTAATACACTTGTAATGTCTTTATAAGTTACTTCATGAGTTACAATACCATAATAAGGTTTACAATGATAGATAGGTTTTACAACATTTCAATAATCCATGTGATTCAATATACATAAGTTTCCATCTCATAAATCATATTACAATAAATTACATCATAGTAGGTATTTCCATTTACAAAAGGTTCCAATGTACAATGTTTACAATCCATCTGGTTCAAATATACATAATACAATGAATAACATGATTACAATATATCACAACTATTCCACAACAAAACTTGTTATCTTTCACCATAGATCCATCTCGATGCCAAGCTACGTAATGAGAGATAGAGTATTATTGGATCACTTTACCTCGACAGAAGACTTACACATCCCTCACATACCTCTCACAAATTAAGAGTGTCCATACCCTTATTAAAAAGGAATATGCGAGTAATCAATAAGGTAAGAGAGAGAACCATGTGTAGTGTATTCACCAAAACTAGTAGACCTATGAATACGATAGGAAAACAACATCTTTAAAATAGTAGTAATGAATGTGATCTTGGAAAAATACTTATGATAACAATATTTACACTCTTAAAATGAAATTTTAAAATGTACAAGGGCATGAAATAATCCTACCTGACTAATCACAAGGGAAAACCTTGATTTTGTCTTCAACCAACCCTTAACCCCTAGCACTTGTCATATGTGAAAATTACATTGGGTAAACAAACCCATCCATAAAAGTCACTCCCTAGTCCATATATACATCTCTTAAAAACACCCCGATTCCCATATTAAAATCACAAACAAGACATCTCTATCTCCCAAAAACATCCAAAACATATAAAACTATAAGCGGGACTCAAGCAATGATAACCTTCATGAATTTCCCATATCACCTTATCACATTATCATTGTAAGGACCCTAATCTTGGTTTTTTTATCCAATGCAAGAGAAGGCAACCCATAGATAGGATTTGAGAAATGAAAACCCTCTTGAATTTCCCATAACATCCAATAGCATTGTTATTACATGAATTATATCCATGGTTTTCGATACATGCAAGGGATCTATAAATGCCTGTAATAGGTTTCAAGTACATATTTTAAGATATATGTGTTCAAGGTTTGTTAATGCTTACAAAAATTTTAAGTTATAATTTAAAAACATACTTTCATTCATTAAAAAAATTGTGGTTTTCTATACGTGTTTTATGTTATATAATTCTCACTTATATGATACTAGGTTTTCATCATCCATTTCCCCTAGTTGACACTCATAATATTCTACTTTTTGTAATTTCCAATATCATGAAAGATTATTCAACATTAAAGGTTTTTGTAATATACAAGGAGAAAAAAATTTCATGATATTTTTAAATCAGGTCATGTCCTAAAATTGTGTGTTTAATGATAAATTTTTTTGGTGATTTCTCCCATCTTTGTATAAGATTTATACCTTAATGACACTCAGCTTAAAATTATCCTTTACATAGGTATAACCCTCATTATAACAATACAACTAAATTTTATATGGTTTACTTCTCCCCTAAATCTAATGTTTTAAATTACATATTTAATAAAGATATAAACCCCTACATAAATATTTACAACCCTAACCCTAAGGTTATTGGGTTTTAATTCCCATAAAAATAATTTACCTCATGGTATTAAGTTTGTAAATCTCATTTAAAATGCATGGAAATTCCTAGATTGTTATGGTTAATGGATTTTCTAAAATTATTATGGGGGATGGAGTCAAACATGAGACCTCTCACCCCTAAGATCCATTTCATAGCCAGATGATCAAAACACTTCATTTAATTAAATCACAAACTAGATAGAATTATGATTTTCTAAATTCAAAATTCATATTTTTACAATCTTTAATTTATAACCAGATTAAACATATTTTAAAATCATATGTGGGGTTGTGGGTCGAACCCAAGACCCATTAAACCTAAAAACATGACTTTATCAATATGCCAATTACAGATGTAAATTTGACAACCCGAGATCTAGTAATGTAAAGGGTTATATAGAGACCTAAAACTCGATGCTAGAAATGGGTTCCTCCTTTAAAATGGAACTATATTTCTTTGGCTTCATCTTGAAATTCTCTTTTCTTATAAATTTTTATAAATATCACAATAACATCTCCTGTGTGTCTTTGTAAATGAGTCCTCTTTAGTGAAATACTCTAGGTGTTCAACTCTTATGAATCCCCTCTTCCAATTTATGTGTCTTTGTAATATGCTAAAAATCCATTTCTAATTCATCTTTGTCTTAATCCACATAATTCATGTAAATCCTTCTTCTTATAATTTTTCTTTTTATTCTAGTATTTTATTCTATTTTTGGGCCCCACCTTACTTTTCTCATTTGGGATTCATGAGATAATTCTACTATTTATTTTATGACTCTACTTTCTTTTACTTCTTTTTGTATCTCTCGGTTAAACTCTACTTCAAGTTCTAAAATGGTTTTTCAACTTGTCTCTTATCGTATTAAATTTGAACATGCAAGTTATGTTAACTAAGTTCTTTGCCACTCCAAAATAAATTAGATTTCCATGGAATCATTTAAGAGGTTTTAATTAGACCATTTTATTCATTAATAACTCCCTAAGTGTCGACACAGAATCTATGCACTTGGGTACATTTCTAAGTCCTAAAGTATACTATTGGTCAACAACCCCTTTTTCCTTTATCTCTTGCACTTTATGTAGACACAAAATCACGCACTTAGGTACATTTCTATGGTCCTAAACACATACTAGCATTCATATGATTCATAATCAAGAAAACTAGTAATTGATAGCTATCTTTGGCCTCTTTATTTTGTTTTTTTCTTCTTTCTGGTATTTTACACCCTACAACCTAGTCAAAAATTTACTTGTTTATCTTTTATTACTTCGGACACGAGCACCCAAGCTAGGACACTAGTTCCCTGGTGCCCTCATCCCCTCTGGGCACCCCTGACCTCTTTTCACCTTACTCACTCTTTTTGGGCCTCTTTTATCTTTTGAGCATCTTTTCTACTTATGGGTTGGCCTTCAATTGTCAATTACAAAATTAAAATAATGAAATCATATAAATACATAACTATGTGTTCAAAATAAAGGAACAAGCTCTAAGAATCTATAATCATCAGCTAAGCTTGCATCCAACGGCATCTAAGAGCTTTAAAGGCATCCATCTAGCATCCACTTAAGGGACAATGAACTGCATACATTGCATAGGAAGGGGAAGTTCATTGTTCCAACCATAAATTTATTTACATTGCTACATCTAGCTAAAGCCCCGCTATCAAGTGCACTTGCACAAGGGCTTCCTATGGTACAATTATTTCACGTATGCACAAGAACTACATGGAATCGAGATGTAGTACACTTCGCTTGATTATAAGTTCACTTTGTTGGTGACGGTTGGGGTCATTCTAACTCCCCATATTGCATCTTTCTTTTTTTGGATTTGATGTGGTATTATGGGTTTTGCAAGTGAATATTTTTATAGGTTATAGGTACCTCGGATATCAAGGTGTCACCTACAAGTGACCAAAAGTGAATATCAATGACACTTGAATGACACTTAATAAAAATCAAGTTCGACTATTTTCACGGATCACATGCACCTGAAGCAAACTCTAGCACCCAAGCATACGACCCCTTCCAGGTGCCCTAGTCCAACCTTATCCGACATTTCTAGATTTTACACTACATAATGATGATGGTCTACCCTCTTTGTTCAAGTAATTTCCCAGTCTAGATTAGTTCTAGAAAAGGCACAAATTAGCTAAGTCCTTCTCTCTCTCTTGCACTTAAGGTTTCAATATTTAATTCTTCTTATTTCTTGTGCCGTATTATATCTAGTAGTTGTACTTCATTATTTCTATCAGTTACTCTACAATTAGTTTTTAGCATAAAATATATTTTTGTTAAATCATTTGGCGAACCCACATTCGAACACTCTTGGATTCTCATTTTTATTCTTCTATCCAATCTTCTTTCATGGATCCTAAAAATCCTCTAATCTCATTACATGACTTGCTTCAAATGTACCCACATTGCAAAGATGTTCTTCAAAAATCCCTAGACACTATCTATATACCTCTCAATATGCCACCCACTCAAGTAAGTTCTATCTTTGATCATTTATTTGATGACTCTATTAGTCCTAATCCTCCATCTAATCAACCTGTATTAGAGTCAATTCAATCTTTATATTGTTTATTTCAAGATAAAATTCAAGCTATGGAAGCAATGATCACATCTCTTAAATATGAAATTTAACATCTCGAGGATGTTTCTCAAGCCCATGTTTGTCCTCCTTCTACGTATCATTCTCCTTTTATGTCTTCTATATGTGCTCATATCAATGAACCCCAAGTCTTGTCATTACCCGCACCTCTCAAGTTTGATTTCAATGCTAAGCAACATGATACTCTTCCTCATCTTATCACTTATCAATTAATAAACTTTCCATCTATTCATTGTTATCCTCCTTATCAGCTTCCACAATACCAAGGTCACCCATATTATAATTATCATCAAATTAATGGACATCATGATAATGATTTCTATGATCTTAAATGAAAATAATTCCACCTTGAGAATTATGGTCTCATCTCATTTGCTACACAAAATGATGCTACATATTCAAATCCAAATATTACATCCCACCGTGTTCCTAAATCTGATTCATCTATGTCTAATGAACATCATGCCATCACTTCGATGTTCCTTCTTTTGTCACTCAAGTGTCACCTATATAACCCACTTTAACTAAGCAATTACCTCGAAGGTATGTCATCCATCACCTCCTCCTACTAAGTCATCCACAACATTACCAACTCTAACTAAGTAACCTCCTCTAAAAATTATTCCAACACCTCCTCCTCTATAGTCTTCTATAGCATTATCAATCCGAAATAAGTTACCACCATTCAAGATCCCTCCCCATCCTATTGTTTCCAATTCATTTTTCTAAACAAATTATTCCTTATACTAATGGCCAAGACACATTTTCAGCTCCGCCACCATGGCATTATCCTTCTCACATCACCGCATAGATCTCCATCGCTCATATACTTAGAGGGCATCATAGCTTCTCCCCACTTTTGCATTACTATCACATGTCTCCATCATGTCATGCACTTGATGATATGTTCTTAACATCTAATATTTCCTAAGAATCAATATAAGCCCTTTGATATATGCATTGTATTTCCATTACCCTATAACACACTCTAGTTCCATGGTTCATAATCAACTACTAAGGATATAAATATGAAATTAACCTCACCACTTCTACAGTTTATGTTCTATGCTTCATGATCTATCTTTCTAGCATCTATTTTCAAACCATTTCCTGATGATGTGTTGGACTCTTGTTCTATGGTTCATTCTTGATTGTTGAGGGGTATTTTATAAATGAACCTCATCTCATACTTGTCTACATCTGTTATGGGGCATGTTATTCCTATCACATTCACATTACATACCATTCAATCTCACAACATACTACATATCTTGGTTGCACTTGTTCTTGCTTACTTATGCTTACATATTTCCTACTGAGATCTTCACACGCAGTAATGATGCTTGGAAATATACCTCTTACTACTCCCATCGAGGCTCCCGGGGCATCTACATTTATTATGATTACACATCATAGGTGTTATTGTTTCATTACTTACTACTTCCTATTATTTCTATCAAACTACTTTCCATTGATCTATACTCACTTTGACATACCCTTTATATTCCTAACATGCTAACAAGTGCTTCATGTGCAGCATTTTCTTTGTAGGACTATATGACACCATAGTTGTTTGAAAATTTTCTTGAAACTATTTTCCATTGCTTTCTACTTGTATGCTATTGTTTTTGGGCTTTGCCCTATGTCTTATTTGATCATTTCTTGTATTCTTTTGGCTACTTAGGCCCTAATTGTCTTGTGAAATTGTAAGTGATGTCCCATGTATGAAACCCACTTTTTGTAGTCTTTCTTGTAGGTTATTTTTCTTGTTACATTGATTTTTTATTATGTGTTTTCTTCTTGTTATACTAACATGTGTAAATATACACTTTGTTTGCATGTGCCTTAGTCTCTACCATGCACATTCCCTCCCCTACAAGGTATCCACTTCAAATCAGTTTTAAGTCCTCTCCTTTGGACCACATGCTCCAATCCGTGTTATATGCACCCAAAATGAGGGGGAAATATATTGGTTGAATCAGTCACCCCATACAACATCTCGGACCTATAATATATCACATTTTAGTACATAATCATCAGAGGCTATAGTTCTTGAAATGCCCCAGAATTTGACTTGGGTCCTCAGTTCACCTGAGACACCGGTGCCTAGATCTAGACACTTGCTCTTGGGTACTCCTAACCTCCCCCGGGTGTGTATTTCCTAGGGAAGAGATACTTTCTCGAGATCATCATAGTTCACGGTAGTTCATAGAGTAATTTTCACAAGTACATGTATAGTCCTCTAGCAAGCAGAATGCATTCTATCTCCATTGCAATTGGTATAACTCGGAACTAATATGGTATAAATAAAAATAAAATAGGATCACACCATCTACAAGTGGTGTATAATCAGAAGCTTGATCATGGAAAGAGAGTAACGCTAGACCTCTCTCCCAATGCTCTTATGATGTGGCATGAGATCACCCAAAAACTCATTCTTAGTGTGAGATATCCCAAAAACTCACACTTCACATGAGATCACCCAAAAAATCACTCTTGGCATGAGATCTCCCAAAAAATCACTCATATACAACATTCAGGACATCTTTCTATCCTTTACACTCATTTTCATCAGTGCACACTTTCCTTTTACTACTTTTACACACATTTACTCACCTTTACATACTTTTACAGATTTTTCATAATACATGACTTTGACTACTCTTTTGATCTTCTTTCATTTGTCCATCCTTAATTTGCAACAATAATTATCCCTACATAAGGCACAACAATAGGTACAACATGGTACAACACAATACGCTTCACCCCTAGGGTCACTTCCTCTTTCTTAGCTTCCATGCTTCATTTTTATCACTTCACGCTTTTATTTGTCTCCTCGGCATGTTATCGTCATCACATTCTACATGGTTATTAGGTATGCATCTCTTATCTACTTTATGTTATCAAGTATTCACTCAACATCATAAATTGGGGAAAATATAGACACAAAATCATGCACTTGGGTACATTTCTATGGTCCTAAACACATACTAGCATTTGTATGATTCTAAGCAGGAAAACTAGTAATTGATAACTATCTTTGGCCTCTTTGCTTTATTTATTGTCTTCTTTCAGGTCTTTTACACCCTACAACCCAATCAAAACTTTAATTTCTTATCTTTTATGAATTCGAACACTAGCGCCCGGTGCCCCTGACCTCTTTCCACTTTACTCACTCTTTTTGGGTCTCTTTTATCATTTGGGAATCTTTTCTACGTATGGGTTGGAATTCCTATTGTCAATTGTGAAATTTAAAAAGGGAATCATATAAATACATAGCTATGTGTTTAAAATAAAGGACCAAGCTCTAAGCATCTATTATCATCATCTAAGCTTACATCCAAAGGCATCTAAGAGCACTAAAGGAATCCATTTAACATCCATTCAAGGGACAAGGGACTGTATTTTCTGCATACACTACATAGGAAGGGGAAGTTCATTATTCCATCCACACATCTATTTACATTTCTACATCTAGCTACATCTCGTTATCAAGTGTGCTTACATAAGGGATTCCTAGGGCATGATTATTTCACACATACATAAGAACTACATGGAGTCTAAGATGTAGTATAAAGACTGATTCGTAAGTTCACTCTATTGGATGACCTTCGAGTTTAGTCCAACTCCCATATTGTATCTTTATTTTTTTAGATTTGATGTGGTATTGTGGGTTTTATAGGTGAATATTTATTTTACAGGTTATAGGTAGCGATCAAGGTGTGACATACAAGTGACCAAAAGTGAGTATTAGTGACACTTTGTAAATATCAAGTTCCAACCATTTCCATAGTCACATGCACCCAAAAGTAGACTCTAGTGCCCGGGTGCCCCTGACCCGATCTGACGCCCTAGTCAAACCTTATCCGCAGTTCCATATTTTCCAAAGGCACGAGTAATGATGGTCTTCCTCTTTTTCATCAATTTCCCCAATTTAGATCGATTCTAGAAAAGTCACAAATCAAATAAGTCCTCTCTCTCTTGCACTTAGGGTTTCAATATTTTATTCATCTTATTTCTTGTTTCATAGTATATCTAGTAGATGTACTTCATTATCTCTATTAGTTACTATGTAATTAGGGTTTAGCATAAAATGAATTTTTGTTAAATCGCTTTACTATTTTTGACCTTGATGGGCATCCTTTTTCCTTTACACATCTTATAGTTTTTTGGCACTTGACTAATTTACCTTTTAATGGCCTTAGAAACTAGCATCTAGTTAGGATAGAATTTTGTAGGCACTCATGTCCCTCTTGGGCACTCATATCCCTCTCTTTCTTCTTCTTACTCTTTTGGGCCCTTTTCTCTTCTTGGTCACCTTTTAACACTTTGGGTCAGCATTTTAGCTATCAATTATGAAATTCAAACAAGGGAATTAAATATATAATTAGTTGCTTCTTCCAAATAAGGGCCAAGCATTATAAGCATTATCTATCTATAGACATACAATCATGCACTTGGGTACATTTCTAAGTCTTAAACATATGTTGACATTCATATGATTCCTAAGAAATAAAAATAGTAATTTACAGCTATCTTTGGCCTTTTTATGTGTCTTTTATGTTTTCTTTGGTCTTACACACCCTGCAACCTTGATCAAAACTTTACATGTTTATCTTTTATGACTTTAGACACAGTACCCAATGAGGACACCAATTCCCTGGTGCTCTCATCCCCTCTAGGAACCCCTGACCTCATTTCACATTACTCACTCTTTTTGGGCCTCTTTTATCTTTTAGGAATCTTATTTTCTAATGGGTCCACCTTCCAGCCTATCAATTACAAAATTCAACCAAAGGAATAATATAAATACATAGATATATGTTCAAAACAAAGGACCAAGATGTAAGCATACTTACTATCACCTAATCTTGCATCCAACAAAGCATCCAAAGCACTCAAAGGCATCCATCTAGCATCCATTTAAGGGACAAAGGACTACATTTTCTACATACATTGCATAGGAAGGGGAATTCCATTCTATTTCATCCACACATTTGCATCTTTTAGAAAATCTAGCTCATTATCTTGTGTATCTTGCACAAGGGTATCCTAGGGCATAATTTATACACACACTCATAAGAACTACATGGAGTCTGAGATGTAGTGCAATGCTCGATCGTAAGTCTACTCGGTCGGGTGACTAAGCTGGGTTAGTCGAATCCTCATATTGCATCTTTTTTTTTTAATTTGATATGGTTTTATGGGTTTTGCAAGTGAACATCTATATTGAATGTTACGTGTGTACTCAAAAATCAAGGTGTTACATAAAGGCGATCAACACCGAAGATTATCAATACTAGTGCGTAAGAGTAAAAATCAAGTTCTAAGCATTTTGACAGTCATGGGCTCTAGCAGAGGTCTTAGGTGCCCATACACCCTCACCTCAATCCAAGTGCCTAAGTATGTCCTTATCTTTGGGCTCCATAATTAATCATGAGCATCAATGACATAATTTACCTTCTGTTTAATAGTTTTCCTAGTCTCAGTATATCAGTCCCAAATTAGGAAAAAATCAGCTAAGTCCTTTTCTCTCTTGTGCTTAGGGTTTCATATTTTATTAGATTATTACTTGTGTTAAAATGTATTTATCAATGGTTTACAATTAGTTACTTTGTAATTAGGGTTTAGCATAAATCTATTTTATTTCAATCACTCTCACCACCTAACCTTACACAAAGGCACAAGAGCACTACAAAGCATACATCTAGCACATTCATACAAGGGAAAAGAGTTGCATTGATCCTCATAAACTATATAGGATGAGAGCTTATTTTATTCCATCACACATTTTTTGCATACTTAGGACAATCTAGATCTAGCTTGTTATCATTGTGCAACTTTCACAAGGGAAGTCTAAAGCATGGGAAATGAACACACACACACACACAAATAACTACATGGAGTCTTATATGTAGTGCGGGGCTCATAAGTTCACTCTTAGGTGACCATTGGGGTAATTTCAACTCCACATTATGCATATTTTTTATTAGATTTAATGTGGTTTTTGGGCATGTGTAGGTAGTTATTTTTGTAGGTTACAAGTGCGATTAATGATTTAATAGTAAAATTGAAGCGTGACAAAGAGAAAACAACTATGAATACCTTCTAACCCAAAAAGGCTAGCTTCTAAGCATACTACCAGACATAGGCACCCATATTAGTCATTAGCACCTAAAGCACTCTTGTCCTCCCGTAGGTGCTTCTATCATGTACACTCTTAGGGCTTTAAACCCTCATTGAACCTTTGTGATGTCATTTCCATCCTTTTCCATCATATCATAGTCATGATCATTCCCATGTTACACAAAATTAGCTAAGTCATCATATCTCTCTCATTTGCTTAGGGTTTTACACCCTTGAATGCTTATTACTTACACATTATTGTATATAAGCATCTCGAATATTATTTTTATAGTAGTTACTCTAAAATAAGATATAATTCAAGTTAGATTAAATCACTAATGACCTATTCCAAAAATAATATGCATAAACCATGTGTTTGGTTTGGTGGAGAGGTTGATAAGTTGAGTTTCCAAACTTATTGGTGGCGAGGAAGTTTAATGTTGGTGATCCCTTTTCTCATGAAAATATCATGTGAGTTCTCCTCTCAACCAATTTAGTGTCGGTGATCTCAAGCAAGCTAAAATCCTATACACTTAGGACTAAACATTACCAAATGCATTATGTAAAAAAGGGTTTAGGCGTATAAAGGTAAAGACAATTTGCATGGTATATGAAGTGTTACCCTTTTTTGTAACATTGGAGGGTGACAAAAACTCCCATAACTTGATGAGCTCGGTGATGTGTAATGTCCTTAATGATTTAGAATCACAAACTAGTTTGTGTTCAATGTGATCTCTAAGCTTTAATTATTATTGGGACTTTATTCCCATGTTCACCATGTGAATTTCATGTAAAGAATATAAATATAAGATGGTTTGAATGTAAAGTGAAAAGACATGACATGATCCATACCACATAGGCCACACTCAACTTGGTAGGTGCATAAAGCATAGGGATCCTCGATGGTTTAGCCCAACCATAAAGGATAAAATGAAGTAACATAAAGGAAAAAAAGGAGATGGAGATATAAGGAGAAGATGAGGGAAAATAAGGTATAGATGTATAAGGCCAGTTAGGATTGTCAAGTAAAGTATCCCCCATCAAAAATACCTTATTGTTTCAAGGTATAATTAATTCGCCCCCTAGTTAATAATATTATTGCCATTTTTCTCAATGATTTATTTTTATCCAACTTATCATTTTACACACAAAAAAATACATACACCCAAAATGACATAAACAATATGATTAAAATACTATTGTCGTAAAATAACAATGTGTCATATAATAAACGTTGAAAAGTGATATTATGCTTCTCACCTCAATGAGAACATAAAATCCCATATTGTCATTATAAATAAACTAAATGATCATGTTGTCTCACATGAGGTTACACTAATAAATGCACTAATCAACAAAGTGAAAACAAGTTACTAAAACTTACAATTTACACCATTTTCCATACAAAGAAACACACATACTAATATTTTTGTTCATACCCATTGTTGCATCTTTTCTCCTCTTCCTAATGATACCCTTTCTCATTTCAAATAACATTTACACACAAATAGACAAGAAACACCCAATGCATATCCATTTCACATAACAAAATCAATGAAAATGAAGTAGAAGAAATATATATACAATAATAAAAATTGAAATGTACATCATCAATATCATCTACTGCTAAATCAAATCAATTTATGATAAAAATTTTACTCCCAAAACATCTCATAATGATACTCGAATCAATCAAAGAAAAACTAAATGTTGTATCAATGTGGTAATAACCATGTAGTCATATGAATGTCTCAAAAACAATAAATGTATGCATAAGGGATGTGACAAGACATATGTGTTAGTTTTATTACCTCAAAAGATAATATAGACACTATATATAGAATCAAACATGATGAATAAATGTGAAATAGACATATTGAAAATAGAGCACATATGTAGTGTGGGAGATGCCACCAAATATTAGTGTCAATGGGAGAGAACCAAGATGATACATGTCATTATGTGTCATCATATGTGTGTCATGAATCACACTTAATGTACCTTGTGAACATATATATGTAAAGAGTGTATATAAAATGTATGTTACCTATAAAACCAACATGAAAAATAGTGTGTATAAAGTAACAAGCTAGCCAATCAAACCATAAACATGTCCTAGGTTTGTATTTTCACAAATATGTGAAGATTTTTGTATTATATGATTATTTGAATGTTTTTTAAATGTTGTGAAAATAGTTATGTATAATAAAGGGTTTTAAGTATAATACTACCAAAATTACATGATATTCATATCATTTTTAATAAGTTTTCCATTAAGAGAGTCCAACCAATAAACACCAGAGTTGATTCTTTAAGTAAGCACGTAAGGGTTAGGCTAGTTAGATTTAAACTTGCCTTTAAGAGAAGCCTCAATTTTGTAATTTTCCTTAAGGACCAAATCACCAATATTAAATTACCAACCATGAACATTCTTGTTGTATGCACATTTGATACATTTTTGGTACATGCAGAGGTTCTCGAGGGCTTGTACCCATATAAAATTAAGTGTTTTGAGTTCATGTAATCATTTTTCTTGATAATAATTTTCTTTAATAATATATTTGAGTGAGATCCACGGTGAGGGGATATATACATTGAGCACGAGAAAAATTTCTACCCCATAGACTATGTAGAATGGGATTGCTTTTGTATGTGTGCAAACACTAGTACGATAAGCCCATAGGGTATAGATAATTTGTAGAGTATTGACAATATCATCCATCATGTTATAAATATCTATGGATGGGCTCAAATGACCCTAGGACCTCCAATAATCCAAACTACAAAAATATGATCATAGGCCCATATGTGTAATAATGTCACCACCACCACACCATATTTTTGGATCTCCAGATTAAATCTATAGAATTCTATGTATATGTGGGATAGCATACATAGGCCCCATGCATATATAATTTTTCATCCTCTATCGACTAACATATCTGCTACATCTTGTATGAAATTGAAGCCCAACTACCATCCGAAGATGACAAAATATGGTAGTAATATTGCAATAAAATTCCACAATCATGAGATCGTACTTGTCACAATATAACTAAGGTAGATAGCCAGCTATACAAGGTCACTCATTTCCAACCAAAATCTTCATTCCCTACACATTTGATATGACACGTATGCTAGTAATACTTATATTCCAACCAAAATCTTCATTCCCTACACATTTGATATGACACGTATGCTAGTAATACTTATACCCTCTCTCCCATTATCGAGAGCCTAATAATATGAGGTACACCCTTTTTATTTCTCTTTTTAGGTGATTAATATTAACCTTTTAAATATTTTATAATGTTCCTAAATAATATGCATAAAAGGATGGATTACTCTTACGTGAGGTTATTCTCGATTTAATTAAATTACAACACTAATTTCCCATATCGAATAACGCTTTACAAAGTGATTGTGTATCTAAAAACTATCAAAACACAAAGGAAAAAGTACACTTAGTTGATTCTATGTGGATCTAAAGGAATCTAAGTGATTTGAATACAAGAACATGTTGATATAAGGCTAGAAATGTTTTTTATTGAAACTAGAACTTGAGATGAGATCTAGTCAAAACTATAGAAATAGATCAAGAATGTTCATATGGTTTTGACCCTACTATACAATCTTGGCCCTACTTGAAATATAGGCTTATAACTTTCTAGATGCTTTGCTTTCCTGGAAAATGACTATTATTGTATGTCAGTCTTCATCACTCACCTTTAGAATGATCTTGTAAATTATGCTCAAACCCTTGTAGTGCAAGATGGAGTTCTTGTAGAACAAATTTAGGTGGGTTGTGGGTACCCCTATGTAATATCAATATCACCATTACTATAAATATGTCTCAAACCACATGTCATTCCCCTAGCATCTTATATCTACTATAGTGCAATCAAAGCTTGATAAGTGTGCTTTGATAATTCCTTGCTTGAGTTTCACACTTTCTCGGCTACTTAGGAAGGCTCAATTTTTACTTGTTGATATAATATGGAGACTCCTAAACCTAGTAGGATACTTTAAAACTATAGAGGGTGCTAATCTAATGGATCTAAATTAGTTATTTCATTGTTTAGGGAGCAGTAAGTTCCTTTAGTGCTTGGTTTAACATGAGAAGAACATAAAGTGCCGAAGCCAAAATGAGGTATGATTGACCTAGTTATATAGGATTATGATGGTTATTTTTTCATGAAAGGTTGGCCATGAGGGAATATTGGTCCATATAAAGACAATGAAATTGACAGTTTGGTCTCAAAATATGTCAGGAGTCTAAAACTATACAATAGGGTCAAGATTGATATGTGTCAATCCCAACTAAACCGATAGTTTTGAATGAGAGGGGAAAAACACAATTTATTTTTATAGGTTAGGGGATAGATTTATTTAGATGCATTTTATGTTATAAAACATCAAGAACTAATAATAGAGAGGTATGTAAAAATAAGAAAGTATTCGAAGAGTGATCAAGGTGTGGTAAGCAAGAGTGAAGAGAGTGTATTTATGCATGCAAGTGTGCAATGTCAAGATCAACATTGTTAAAGGATAAATTACAAAATTTGAGTGTGTACACCTCTAATTTCACTTTCATCTCCCCATGGAGAGCCAAATTAAGAAAGTATTTGGGTTCCACCACTTACACAATGTGGTGATCAAGTGTATATTTGGGGGTGTGAGATAGGAAAATACACAGATAATCAAAAAATTAAAGAAACTAGCCAGATACCTCCTCCTTCATGATTCCTTAGCAAACCTCAAAATGATTAGTAAAACATGGATGATCCCTGATTACATGAAATGTAGGTGCTTCCCTCAAACCAGAGCAAGGACTTCTCTACAACAAGATCAACTTATTTTGAACTAATGGATAAAGGGATTATGGATTTGGGATGCTTCAGGATGGGACTATTTAGGCATTAGTATGAGGCAGAGGGATTTTTTTGCTCAAAGGATGTAAGAAATCTGATCGGATATTCAAGTTTATTTTAAAGAAGGGTGGTAAGGTTGTATTTATAGCCTGGGAATTAGATTATCTTAGAGGATTTTAAGTAATCATAGTTTGAAAATGTGGGCGTGATTAGGTGAGTGGGAGCTATTGACATTAAAATTTTCCTCCGTAATTTCTATTTTATTATGTATGTATTAGGAATAGGATGTTGTTAAGTATGATTAGTAGTGGCGTCTGATAGAAGATAACGGTGCCATCAGTATGGTGCCGCCAATAAAGTAGAGTACGGTAACAGTCAAAGTACAATAGGAATGTTGTGGTAAAAAGTAAATATTTGTTGTAAGTGGTCCAGTAATGTTAAAATGTCAAAGTTGGGGTAAGTAGAGAAGTAGGGTCTACATGATTAGGAATTAGAAATATTATATTTGTAATAAGGACAAAGAGTGATGTCATAAATATTTTGTGTATTTTATTTTTGGAAAAGTCTAAAAAGTGGAACCCGTGTGAGATGATAAGGTTTATCTTATCTTAGAAGATAAGCCTACATGTAAAGGCAAAATTTTAGGCATGGAATATGGTTGGCGAAAGAGATTTCCTATCCTATCTTAGAGATAGGGTGGATAAGCCTGAATTCCTATAAATAAAGAGGTCGCCCCCTCATTTAGCATAGAAGGAAGTAGTGAGAAATATTATATGAGTAAGTGTGTAAAGGAAGCCATCATTTTGAAGGTGTGTTAAAGAAGCCATTAAGAGGTGTAATTGTGAATTTTCTCCCATATTTATTGTTGGCAGGCAAGTGAATTCAGTAACACTTGAAGTACCTCATGGGTGAGATTGTAACAATTTCATGTTGATATTATAATTTACACTGATATTTCAAATTTATCATCATTCCTTCTTATCATAGTCTATGGTATTCTTGTGTTATGTTTGTTGTTGTGTTTCTAGATTACATCCACCAAACTAAAAGTTGTGCATTAGTAAATAATCATAGCACAAGGAGTTCCCGGTGAAGAATTATCATAGTGTCAGATTGGTGTTGACAGAGCTAATAAAGAGTGGTTGAGGATTAAAATTATATTTTTAATTCTCAAATGGGGGGACATGGGGAATATTTGGCATGTGAGGAAGATTGGGTTTAATTTAGGGGTTGAAATGGATTAATTAATCAATTAACATTGATTAATTCAATGTGGATTTTTATGGGAAATGGAATGGTGAAATTAATTGATTTAGGATAGGTTTGAAATTGGGGTGTCTACATTTTCCCCTCTTTGGAAGGGTATTATGAAAGTAGTGTTCTTTCAAAGAAAGTAGACAAGATGGATGAATATGCCCTTAGCGGAAAGATTGAAGATTTTGAAGAGATTCTTCTTAAGGAAGGTGTTACTTTGATAAGAATTTATTAGAGGAATAAAAGAGAAATCTTTCTCTAAGAAAGATGTAGAACAAAAAAATTTCTTGTAAGAATGGGGAAGAATTCAATCTACTTTTTCTAAGAAAAAGTAGAGCAAATGTTTGTTGGGGAGAGTAGAAGGTGGTAGGTGATGGATGTCATTATAACCTCGAAGAGTAAAATTTCATGGCAATAGGTGATTATGGATAGATGTGATGATGCCCACTCAAGAGTGTTTATGGGTATGGAATATACGAAAAATTTATCGAAAAAAGGAGAGATCAATTTTATAGAGAGGAAGATAAGAATGGGGTGGAAGAGAAGGAAATGATTAGCAGTGTACAAATGGAGAAAGGATTCAAGCGGCCTTAAATACTAGGTGTGAGGATGTGTTGAAGGACATAATGAGTAAGAGTGGAAAGGGAAAGAGGAATGAATAGGAGTAGTGGTTGATTATGACAAGAGCAAGAAAATTCAAAGGTGAAGGAGACAAGGGTATGGAATAGAGTGGATGGAGACAGGGGAGGAGAAAAAAGAAATAAATGAGGGAGAAGAGAATAAGAGAGAGGGGTGATAGGGGAAGAATGCAAGGATGAAGGACGAACAAGAAGACAAGAAAATGACGAGAGAAGAGGGTGTAATTATGAAAAAAAGAGGAGAGAGATTAGAAATGAAGGGAGTAGAAAAATGAAGAAGGGTGAAGGAGATGGGAGAGAAATGATTGAAAATTGAAAGAGATGATCGAAATGAGAAAATCAATAAACTATAGAAGTAGGAGGTGAAGAAGACAAGGGTATGGAGAATGAGGAAAGACGAACAAGAAGGAGAAGACGAGATGAGAGTAGGGGGTAAAATCAGGAAAAAGGGAGAGAAGGATGGAAAAATGAAGGATATGAGGATGATGAATAATTTAAAGAAGACAAAAGAGGAGGTAGAATGGAGAAAAGAAAGAAACTATGAGGGACCAAGAAAGTGTGGAGAAGATTAGAGAAAGAAGAGAAATTGGTACAGAATGATTGAAATGGTAGGGGTGATAGAGAAAGGAAGGGGAGGTTAGGAGGGAGGTGAAAATGATGGGGGAAGAAGAGATGATAGAGTGGATATAGGGAGAAGATTGAAGGAACTTGGTCGTCGTGGGGAAGACCAAGGTAGAGAATATGGTACAAACCACATGGAAATGCATGTGGAGGGTGGGATGATAAAAAATATGGGATAACACTAAAGATCTAAGTTATCAATGGGGAAGTAAGAAGGAAGCGCGAGGGAAAAGGGGGAAGAAGATGATATAAAGGAAGTGAAATAAAATGAGGAGTGGGAAGGAGGAGAGGACAACAGAGAAAATGATGTAGAAGGAAGGAAACCAAGAATGGAGATATTTGGTGAAGAGTTGGAAATATCATAAATGTAAAGAGAATAAAGAGGGGAGGAATGACACAGATTGGAAAAGATGCGAAGATGTATTAAATGAGCATAAAAGGATTATGATACAATAGACAAAGGATGTATGATGAAGACAGTAAATATATTGAAGAGGGTGAAGGGAAGATGAAGAGGTGGGGAAGAAGCAATAAGAAATGGTGGGGGTGGAGAAAAGGGAGGGGATGGAAGAGAGAATGGGGGATTGAAGAGACAATTCCAGTAAAGGGACGTTAGGCAAATTCCACTGATAATGATCAATGGGGAAGGATGGGAGGAAAAGTGGGGAAAGGGAAAAATTAAATGAGGAATGGAAGAGGAAATTCCAATGAAAGGACGTTAGGATAATTCCACCGATAATGATTGGCATGCACATAGGAAGGAAGGAATGAAGAGAAAATGGAGAAGGTCAAAGAGAGCGAACAAGGCAGCACAGAATGGGGATGAGTAAATTTTAGGAAAATTCCACCAATAATTATTAGCATGGAAATAGAAGATGATGATGAAAGAATGTTAGGGGAATACCAAAAATGATGGTAGGTAAGCATGAGGGTAGATATGTGGGAGAACTCGAGAAGATGGAATGAGAAGAGTGAAGAAAATGTGAGTGATAAGTTGTGATAAGGTGAAGGCAAGGCGAGGATGTGGAGGATGAGGATGAATGAGGTGAATATGAAGAAATAAGACATGAAAAGAATGCCAAGAAATGGAATGAAGTACAATGGATCAAGAAGAGGGAAATGGGGAAAGGAACATGATTTCAAGTGGAAGATAGTAGACGCACTTGATGATACGATAGGTCAAGAAAGGATAATGGTAGGAGCAAAATGTGGTTGGTAGGGAAGACCAGGGGGAAGAAATAATCAATGAAGGGAATGAAGGATGAGGTGAGGGAGAATTCCAGAATGATGATTTTAACTTAAGGGGGCCCCTTAAGTGAGACTGTCATGCGACGGAAGTGGTTAAGTAAGATTGTCAAGCGAGGGATGATGGAGATGAAAAGTAGGAAAGTAGGATGTGGTGTTTGTGAGAATGAAAGAGGAGGTGAGAGGATGTGATAATGGGGACTGACGAGAAAATGTGGATGGTGAGAATGTGGATTGATGGGGGAGTGCAAGATGATAGATCATCCTTAAGAGGGACTCTTAGGTAAGATCGTCATGCCACATGAGTGGTTAAGTAAGATTTCAAGAAGAAAATGGCGATAAAGATGATGAGAGGATGGGATGATGGGGAATGCCAAGAAAAATTGAATGGTGGAAATGTGTAGTGATGGGGAAAGGCAAGATGACAGATCATCCTTAAGAGGGACTCTTAAGTAAGATTACCATGCTGCATGAGTGGTTAAGTAAGATAGTCAAACCGGTAGTGATGATATGAAAGGTGAAAGACAAGAATATATTGGGTATATGGGTGGAATGGTTTGTTATAGATGATGATTGTAGCGAGAGGTAGAGAAATAAGATGGGGGAAATATGATGGGATGGGGGAGGGCTAGATGGCAGATCAACCTTAAGAGGTACTCTTAAGTAAGATTGTCATGCGATAGGGATGGTTAAGTAGGATCGCCAACCCGAAGAAGAAGAATTATGGAAAGAAGTAATTGATTGATGGAGTTGGTTGGAAGAGGGTATGACAAGATGGAATGAAGGGGAACCCTCAAGTGAATTGCCAAGAAGAAGATAGATATTATGCGAAGGATGAGAAAAGAGTGAGTGGTGTATGACACAGTGGAACAAGAGGTGATAGGAGGTGATAACAAGGAAGGAAACAAAGGAGTGTAACATGAATGGATGGAGGAACATATGTGGTGTAAGATGGAGAGTGTGAGGGGAATCCTTAATTGGGATGCCCATGTGGTGAGAGTGATGAGGCAGAATGATAAGTGGAAGAGGTGGAGTGGAAAGATGTGTGTGGTGGTGATTGTTGTCTGATGAAAGAGGAGATGGTGGAGAAGTTTCTATAGTGGGAAGATCTTAGGAAGAGGGTGTATACCTCAACCAAGAGTCCCACACGAAAGGGGTGATTAAGTAAGATTGTCAAGCTGAAAGTGAAAGAGTGAAAGGGAAGAACATAGAGTGGTGAAAGGGGACAAGAATGGTGAGAAGGGTAACATGGGGATAAGTGGCGGATGAGTAGAAATGAGGAGCAAGGATGAATGGATCAAATACATGGTGACCATGGTGGGGGATGAGGAGTTGCTGGATAGTGAATGCTACTTGAGAAAGATCCTCAAGTAGGATTCGCAAACTATAACGGTGATCAAGTAGGATTCCCAAACGGGGAATGTATTAACATGGGGAATGGATGGGGTGCAAAGTAAGATTTTGATCATGTAGGAAGATACTCACATGAAAAAAGCATCTTAATTTTAATATAACACATAACAGGATGCATCATGATATAAAAGATCAGGATGACTAGACTGTAATATGCATGAGAGCATAGACAGGGGCCATCAAAAAGGTATGATGCCCCTGGTATGATATGTAAGTGTAAGAGAGAATAGACAGAGGCCATCAATAAGGTATGGTTCCCGGTACGATATGCAATCACATCACAGAAGTATATTATAGAGAACACCAGGATACGTAAAATCAAGATGCCCCATGTAATATATCAAGATACAAGAAAACAATTAATAAGTTATAACCAATAATGCAACACAAGAACTAGTAAACATGTCCCTAACGTGTTCCACAATGATGATTGATCGGATGTGCCCCCAAGCAAGGGTACAAGGGCATAAAATGGATTAGGTCATTGTCCTCAAACAAGGAAACAATGAGAGCCGGATTTTCCCCCAAGAGTGGATTCACACGAGGGAAGTGGTTTGAGTAAGGTGGTTGGAACATTTGGTAGGGATAATAGTTCAAAGGATGGATTGTGTTGATTATTAATTTTTAGGGTTTTTATGGTTTTACAATTTTTTAGAATTTTGTGATTTTTGTATGTTTTTGGGATTTTAAAGAGTTTTCAAATGTTTTTGTATTTTGGATATTTAATAATGCTTTTTTTGGATTTTTATACTATTTTCGCATATTTTTTTTGGATTTTATGGACGTAATACAAACTACTTATAAGAGGTGATAAACTAGGGTATCGTCTATATGTATCGTGTTCCTCGTGGTAACTCATGCTTCGAATAATATAAAAATTCTCACTCCATTGGTAGGATATGTTGGTGATGATAAGATGAAAATAAGTCTAGCTCCATTCTTGACTCCATGCAACTAGTAAGATGTGAGGGCTCATCACCGAGAATCAAGAAGGACACAAGATGTAGATAATGAATATAGAGACAAGTGCTAACAATAATCCATTTGGGAAATTGTGACTCAATTCTTCTTAAGGTTACTGAACTAGTTTCAAAATGACTTTCACTTTATAGGTCACATACTAGACTTAGACAGATTACGTGGCCTATTGATTGGTAAGATATGAGGTGAAGGGATAGTTCTCTCTTCACTTGGGCATCTAAATTACTTCTTGGGGATTTGATAATTATAAGCACTTTTTGATTTATAAGATTTTTTATTTTTAAGGAATCCCTATGCCTTTCCCCATGCTACCAGTAAGAAGTAAGGGATCATCACTGAAGGAAAAACATAGGCAAGTAAATTTTTAGATTTCTTATTGTTTTTGTTTTTGTTTTTGTGAATGTTTTTTATTTTTTTGAATGTTTTTTTTTTTAGTTTTTGAATGTTTTGGTAATATTTTATTCTTTGTGATTTATGAATGAACCTTTACACTTTTCCCGTGCCTCCAATATGAGGCAAGGGTTTATCACCGAAGACAAGACATAGAGGAGTAAGGGCACATCCCTCTATCTCAATCTCACACTTCTAGTAAGAAGTGTGGGCTCATCACCAAATACCATGTGAAGAACGAAAGGTGTGACGATGAATTATTCATAATTTATTTGATGTATTGAATTTTATAATAGTGATTTTTATTTGGGAAGGAACATCTACCCCCAATCTCAGCCCCACATGACTAGTAGGATGTGAGGGTTTAACACCAAAGACTAATATGGGTGATCGAATGATCTGGGTAAAGAAGTTTAGAGATTTGTTTTGAAAGAGAGAATTTCTTTGAAGGGGATATATTACCATCAATAAGCTTTTAGGTATCACCATAGGTGAAAGTAGCTGAAAAATGGGATACATTATAAGAAGTATGATACTCACAAAACTTAATAGGATTTATATTAACACATTTTTCGATGGTGATGAATATGAAGATGTGATTTCAATTATGAAAATATCTGCCAATGGAATGAATGATTTTAAATTATTCGAAGATGAGTAAGAAGGAAGGAAAAATGTACAAGCGATTGTCTCCCGGAATAGAGAGCGCCTCAAGAATATAATTTATTTAAATTATCTCGTATTCATTGGTTCATCAATTTCCTCACCATCTTCAATGACCAATTTATAGGCTCAGAGCCAAATTTAGTTGTAATTACATAGGGTCCTAACCAATTAGGTTCAAATTTTCCTTGTTTTTCTCACTCTTTAGTGGTATTATTTTGATTTTCTTTGAGAATGAGATCACCAACCTCAAATTCTCTAGGTATTACTTTTTATGGTAGTCATGTTACAGCCAGTTTTAATAGACTTGAAGATGATTGAGGGCATTAAGTCATTTTTCATCTAGAAACTCAAGCTCATTAAGTCATGATTGTCGGTATTCATCTTTAAGGTATATTCTCAAATATGGTAGTTCAACTTCAATAGGTAAAATGGATTCAAAAACATAAACAAGGGATAATGGAGTTACTCCTGTAGGTGTGCGGTAAGATGTGCAGAGGTCCATAGAACATGGTAAATTTGAGTGTGCTAATTTCATCCATGTGTATTGACAATTTTTTCCATGATGGATTTTAAAGTCTTATTGGTTGCCTCTGCTTGGCCATTACCCTAGGGATAGTATGGAGTACACCACTTAAGTTTGATGTGGAAACTTTTGCAAGGTCTTTTACATCCTATTTTTTAAATGATTTCCCATTATCTACTGACAATAGAGGATGGAATGTCAAATCGATAGATGATATTGTTAAAAATGAACTTTTATATTTGGCTTCGATAACATAGGTGAGAGGCATAACTTGTACCCATTTAGAAAAGTAATTGGTAGTGGTCATAATTAACTTATGTCCTGTCGGGACGCGTTGGTATGATTTTACCAATGAGATTGAGCCCCCATTGAGAGAAGGGCCATGGTGTGGTGATTGATTATAAGACTTGGGAAGGTGTGTGGATAAGGTTGCCATGTTTTTGACAAGCTTGGCATCGTTTGACAAAATGATATGCATCATTTTCCGTAGTGGGCCAATAATACCCAACACGCATGATTTTCTTAGCTAAAGCCATACCATTTGTGTGCACTCCATAGATACCAGACTTGACTTCAATTAGAACGCTACATGCCTCCTCCTGATTAAGACATTGGAGCAGGGTGTCAACGTAACCTCATATATAGAGTATTTGATAAAATGGTGTAACAAAAGGCATGTTGTGCTAAAGAATGTTTATGAATTGGTTTCATGTTGGTAGGAAATATTTTATCATGGATGAAGGTGTAAATATCATGGTACCAAGGGTTATTTGGACCCATGATTTCATATACCATAGTATTTTTAGGAAGATCATAAGTAGACATTAGTAAGAGATGTTCTATGAGAAAATGTGTCTGGTTTTGATTAGATGTGATTTATAAAAGAGATCCAATAGTTGTCATGGTATTTGCAAATTTCACAGTGAATTCGGGAATTGATCAAAACTAAGCAATCGAAAATAGCTTCTAAGGCTATCTACCATGCCCTTGTATGGAATAATTTTTTCATCCTTGACCTAGTATTCATCAGTGACCTATTTAATTATAAGTAAAGAGTCACCAAATATAGCCAACTACTTAAGGTTCCAAGATATAACAAGTTTTAATCCTGTTATGAGAGCTTCATACTCTGTGATATTATTGGTACATGGGAATGCTAATTGAAATGATTTGGGGATAACATGTCCACCAAGTGTGATAATAAAAATACCATCTCCTGATCCATGGAGATTACAAGACCCATCAAAGAATAGAGTCCAGGATGGCAAGATGTGTATGTATAAAAGATCTTTGTCGAGAAATGTAAAATGAAGTGGTTCTATTATGGGAAGAGGTGCCTCAGCAAGTTGGTTTACGAGGGCATGTCCTTTAAGTTCTCTCTAAGGAACAAACTCACCGCTAAAATCACTAAGTAGGATGTCCCAACCAGACATCCTTCCCGTGAGAATAGAACGAGATAATAGATGCTTGGGAGGATCAACGTTAGTGATCAATTTAGTTGTGTTATTAAGAAAATAATGGCGTAAACTTGTGGAATGCAAAAGTGATTTCCAAGCATAATTTTTTGATTTGGGAATATCATACCTCATGCTCAATAAGTGTTCGACTAAGGTAATAAACAACCTATTCTTTTTCTTGATCATTGTGTTGTGCTAGCAAAGCTCCTATGGCATGCTCAGTGGCAGATGTATAAAGCAACATGGGTTTATCTGTGATTGGTGACATAAGGACAGGTGGGCTGGAAAGGTATTCTTTGAGTTTAGAAAAATAATCTTGGCAATCTTGGTTCTAGTGGAACTGTGCATCTTTCTTAAGTAATTGATTAAAATGATGACACTTATCAGCTAACTATGATATGAAGTATCGAATGGATTGGATTTTTCCTTGGAGACTGCATAATTGTTTGATATTTTGGGGAGGAGGAATTTCCATGATGGATTTAACCTTTATGGGATCAACTTTTATACCTCTTCGTGAGACAATAAACTTTAACAACTTTTCAGAGGTCGCCCGAATACACATTTCTTTGAATTAAGGAAAACTTTATACTCACACAACCTTTCAAAGATGTGTCTTAACACACCTAGATGTCCGATCCATGTTTTATATTTTGCTAATATGTCATCAACATAATCTTCCATGATATCATACAACATATCTTGAAAGATGATTGGCATGGCTCGTTGATATGTGGCAGCTGTGGTTTTCAATCTGAAAGGCATTATATTATAGCAGAAGGTGCCCCATGGTGTAGTAAATGTTGTTTTGTATTAACCCCCTTCAGCAATACATATTTTATTATAGCTAGAAAATTCATCCATTAGGGAGAGCATTTCATGGCTTGTCGATAGAGTCGATAATCATGTCTATGTTTGGAAAGGGAAAGTCATCCTTTGGACAAGCCTTGTTGATATCACGGAAATTTGTGCATACCCTAATGTCGGGGTTTTCTTTGCTACAGGAACTATGTTGGAAATCCATTCAGAGTAATCAATAGGTCTTATGAATTCTTCGTCTAAGAGTTTCTGGAGTTTAACTTTGACAAGCAACGCTACTTTGGGATGAATTTTACGTAGTTTTTGTTTTACATGATTTGCATCCGGATGCACCACAAGGTGATGTACTACAAGAGATGGATCTAAACATGGCATGTCCTTATAGGTCCATTTAAAAATATCTTGGAATTCAATGAGGAGTGTTGTGAACTCTACGCATTCCTGGTCGAGCATGATTGATGCCAAGTTGTACAATTTTTGTCTATTTAAAGGTACCGATGTTTGTATCTTTGGTTTCTTCAACCAACATTTTAGATGTATCCTTTTTGGAAAATGGTGCTAGTGGTTGATGTAATTCATCATTGTCGATGATTTAGGGAATTTCCATAAGGTTTTTGTTTGTGATATTGGGACTTTTTATTGACATGTTTTTGGATAAGGTGGCGACGAGATTTTGACTATGGGAAATTTTGTGTTTTCACTTCTTATCTAAGGTTTCCAAAGGTAAAAGATCTCGAATATTCTATTTCTTCACCGAAATAGGAAGATTCATCAAGGTTGATCTCAAATCCTTTTTATGGTTGGAAATGGGGATTTGATCATGAGTTCCAAGGAACTCTTCAATGGCTTCATCATTTTGGAACATGTCCATGGCTACATGATGTAGTTGGTCATGGTCTATGAGATTTGGATGAAGAAAATTGAAAATCGATGACATTAATGGATAAATGTTCAAAGTAGAGATTTGTTTCAGAAAGGTCTTCAAAAAGGTGTGTATAGACTTGGTGTCACTATCAGAGTTGGTGTCATCGTTATCACTTGAAATTAATACAGAGTTACATTGAGTATCTTGAAACCCAAACCGTGTTTACCATGATGTTTGATGCAAGTGATTGGGTCTAAACAACCTTGTCCATTTGGACTGAGTCCTTTACCCTTCCATCACATGTTTTTCATCATTCAATGAGATTTAGTAAATTAAGGGGACTCATAACAAGGAGTGAATTCATCATTATATAACCAAGATCCTGAAGAACTTGGAATATGTTCATTGTCTAGATAACCGAATTTCTTCCAAACTGACTGACCCAATTTGTAAGTGGGATGGATTCTAAGATGCAGAGCATTGGGTTTGTCATAGGTGTGTGGGTATTTTTGATATAAAAAGAGTTTGTAATGTTTTAAAATTAATATTCACTACATCCTTTGTCAATGATTTTGAATGTGTGTGATGGGGGACCAGTAGGTACCTCACGTGGTGGGGAAGTTAGTTTGGTAGTTTTGAAAGATGGAGAGAATGGGTTATAAGAAGAGGGGGTGGATTAGAGGATGAAGCTTGGTTAACCGAAGGGGAAGGTATCCTAATGGAAGAGGTATTGTTAGATGAGGAAGGTTGGTTAGATAAAGAAGATGATTGGTTAGTGGAAGGGGGACCAGTTTTAGATGAAGAGGGTTGATTAGTAGAAGAGAATAGATTGGGAGGCATTGGTTGATTATAATATGATGATTACAGAGTATGTTTTGGAAGTATATCTAGATCGAAACATGTTTCATTAGGGATTATGCAAGGTGGAGTGTACTTATCTGTCGATGGACAATAATGATCATGTCTATACCGTCCTTCAAGGAATCTGCAATGCTCGAAGGGTTGGGTATCGACACAATGTAAATTATTTGTCCAAGTGGGGGAATTTAATACATTGGTGGAATGTTGATGGGACAACTTTCATGGCATGAATCCATGGTCGGCCAATGAGAATGTTATATGCAACTTCTACATCCACCACATGACATAGTGTGTCTAAAGTGACTGGTCCAACCTTGAGAGGTAATGTGATTGTGCCTTCGGACTTTCTTTCACTATTATCATACCCATGAATGGTTATGATGTCATTTTGTAAATCATTTTTAGTGTAACCTAGGCAAAGTGTAAGAGTTTCATGGAGAAAATATTCAATGTGGATCCATTGTCAACTAATACACACTTTATCTTACAATGAGTTACATAACCCTCGATGTATAAATAATTATTGTTAGTAATGTTGAGGTTAAGAAGGTCAGTGGGATTGAATGATAGAATAATATTGGGGTGTCGAAAGATGTGTGATTAAAGCCTAGAATTTATGTGAGTCGATTTCCTCTAGGACATGAGCATCATTCAATGATTGTGTAAGGATACTTTGTAGTGCAGAAAAGATTTAAGTAATTCCATGATGGAAATGTGTCTTCTTGTCTTTTCCAATTATTTAATAATGTTGAATGATGGCCTAGGTTTTGTAGTGAAAGTGGTGGTCAAGTTAGACGGTGGATTAGGAGCTGGTGTAGGAGATGAGGTAGCAGATTGTTTTGTAGTGGGGACCCATACCTTTTCTTGTCTAGTGGTGACTACACAGTCAGTTCTGATCTTTATGGTAGCCACTAGATCTTGGTCATAGTCTATGGTTGAGATGACTGAGTCATATTCAATGTTGTTTGATGATTGGCCCTTGTCCTTTGAATTATCATCATGGTTAGGGAAGGGGTTTTGAACATGTTGATTTTTTCATTAGGGGTCTTTGTCTCGAAAATATTTTCAACTTCTATGTCTTCATGTTCGATCAAGTCTTGGATGTAATGGTGAAGTTTCATGCATTGATCTATAGAGTGCCCTTTTATGTGATGGTAATCACAATATTCATTGTCCTTATACCAATTTGGTTTGGGTTTCCCTTCTTTAAATGGTTTGACGATGGGGTATGTGATCATGTTTGCATTTTCTAAGTGACAAAAGATGCTAGATAGGCTTTCTCCAAGTGGAGTGAACTGTCTTCTCCTGTCACGAGAAGGAGCTTCCTTTCTAGGGATGAAAATTGGTTGTTGTTGGATTTAATTATGTTGGGTGGATTGTTTTGAATGTTTTGAATATGGTGAGAATCAGTAATACCATCATTTACTATGTTTCAATTATGATTAAAGAATTTGGATTTGTCTTGGTTCTAAGGGGTATCTCTATGAGGTCCATCCCTAAAGGGTGTTTTAAGTAAGCCCTTAGAAATGAGGTTTTTCTCGATCTGTGTAACCTTTTCAATGACTTCTTCAAAATTACTTAGATAGTGCATTTGCATGTGGAATGATAATTATATAATGAGGTTTGGGACAAAAATGCTAACCAATTATTTCTCTGGTATTGAGTAGGGAAATTTGTTTACAATCCCTCATCAATGCTGTAAGAAAGATGCAAAATTATCATTGGGCCTTTACTTTGTGTTACAAAGGTCGAGCATGGTTACTTCTAAGTCTAGGTTGAAGGAAACATGATTAATAAATTTTTCCAATAAGTCTGTGAACATCCTGATTGGCCCTTTGGAAAGATGAAGGAACCAGTCTAAGGGTTGTCCTCCTAAACTTTTAGGAAATAATCATAAAAGGTATATGTCATGATAAGCTACTTCCTGACATTGCATGTAAAATTCCTTGACATGTTAATGGGGGTCACCCTTTCCTTTGTATTTATCAAATCTTTGAGTTTCGAAGGATGGCAGAAATGGTAAGCGTAATATTTCCATGTCAAATGGGTAGGGGCATAATTCTTCAAAGTTGAATTGTTTCAAATTATTTTATAGCCCCTAAATGGTGTCTTTCATATGTTTCTATTCTTATGGGAATGGAGAGTCAGGGGATGGGTTATCAAAGACTTATTGAGTATGTGGTTATGGATTGGGGTCTTTTAAGCTTTTAGATCTAGCAATTGCTTGCTTGAGTTGCCTTGTTAACTCTTGGATTTTGGTAAATAACTCGTCGGTTGAAGAGTTATTTGGGTTGTTTGGTATTTCATTGTGGTGACTTGATTCACTATTATCTATAATTTTGTTTTAATTTTTAGTCCCAAAATCAGGGAGTATTTTTTCCCCATGGTTAGGATGTGTAGTAAGTATTCGTTCTTGTTTTTCTCTATCACTCTATCTACTTGTTCTTGTTCTTCGTTGGTGAGTTATAGTTGCATGACTTCTTCATAATCATTTTCATGATTATGACTATGTGTGACTACCATGATGAGATAGGTGTGTGCCTGATTAAGCTATAAAAGAGGTTATGAAGTTTGAGCAAATGTAATTAAGCATAAGCTAGAACAGGTTACTTTGGATTTGGCTTGAATAAGCTTGTGATTGTTGATAGGGAGAGTAACTCAAGAAAGTTAACTCAATATGATTGTGATATAACTCAAAATGAGCTATTAGGGGATTTTTGTCGTGTTTTGTAGATTTGGCTTGAACAAGCTCTGGATTGTTGATAGGAAGAGTAACTCAAACAAGTTGACTCAACACAATTGTGATATAACTCAAAACGAGCTATGAAGGGATTTGTGTTGGACACAATTTTAGATCAACTCGAAGGTTGATGAAGTAAGGAGTGAACTCAAACAAGTCACCCAATGTAAATTTGATATAACTCTCAAGAACAATATATGAAGGATGTTTTGACAATTGATGAGATAAGGAATGAATGCAAGTCACTCAATATCAATTTTATATAGCTTGAAACAAGCTATGAAGGATGTTTTGACAATTGATGAGATAAGGAGTGAATGCAAGTCACTCAATATCAGTTTGATATAGCTTGAAACAAGTTATGAAGGATTTGTTGTTGGCTAAAGCAAGCTAATGAAATCAATGTAACATTTTGACCTTCATTATTTGATTGATTCAATGTTTTTTTGGTATTGAATATGTTGAGGAATGGTTTTGTGGAAAATGACTAGGATTTTAAATTTACAATGAACACATTGATATCAACAAAGTTTCATGATAAGAATCATGCTAAACTAATTTTTTACAAATAGCAAGCAATCATGTGTATCAAATTATTTTGGCTCAAGAGGTAGATTCTTTAGGAATGATTATTGTTTCATGTAATCATACAAAGTATGTTGTGGAATGGTGGATGTAGGCTCTTATCACTCCAAAAATACTCACCAATTCTTACTTACCTACTTTGGAGTGAATCACCACGTCCAAGACAGGTGTTGGGAAAAGGCGGAAGGTGATGGGGGATGGAAGTGTGTATGGTGTCCTTATTACTCCTCGAATATTTACAGGACAATGCCTAGGCTTCATTGTTACAGCTATATTAGGCATTACGTGTAGTAGTAGTCACGATGGCTTCACTCGTAAATGCTTCCTAGAGGCACCATAAATACCAAATGTTGTGATGAGACTAGGTCTCAGAGTGCAAATGCAAATGTGAATGTTGGTGGTGCATGGTAGTGAAGTCCACATCACCGGTGTAGCATCGATGGTGATGAAATCCACCTCTACTACATGTAAAAACAAAATGATGATGTGATTATAAGTAGATTTCTTTCCAACTTGAAATAAATCGTTGGTGGGAAATGACAGCGTGCCTGAGCGTGGTATTTTTTTTGTTTCAGCAATTTTCTTTTAATGGTGGTATTTTTGTGGGAAGGTTAAATTTTTTCTTTGTTTTCAACATAATTCCAGTGACACGGTCCTATAGAAAATAAATTAATGGTTGTCTTGCAAACAAAGTGTTAGAAAAAATGATCGTGGTTGTTTTTTATTTTTCATATCACTCAAAGGCGCAGGAAAATAGCATACACAACCAATGATCAGAAAAATATTAATAATGTGATGAAGAAAATTAACGATCAAAATGATAGTTAGAAACAAAAAAAAAAGCTAGAGGATCCTGTAGAGAAAGTTAGCAGTCTAAAATGATTAAATTTCAAATGACCTGGTCCTAAACGAAAAAGGTTAGTAGTTTCTTATTTTCAAATGCAAGCAAAAAAAGAATGATAAAATACCACACCACCATGTTTTTGGTTCTCAACATTGCTTTGAAAATCATGAGAGAACAAAGCATACACACCGGGGTTGCGATTAGCAACTAGCTTCACAAAAACATTTTAAAAAAAAAGAGAAAACAACAACTAGATTCACCCAAAAGTGTTAGATACAGTGCAAGGTGTTTAGACAATGACAAAATGATTAAAAAGTGACTCCATGGGGTTTCGAAATGTCCGGTGACCCTAAATTTGCAATCGGCATAAGTAGCGAAAGGTCAAAAGCAAGTGGTGTGCATCGTGTATAGGTTTCAAAATATAGTATGTTACAAAGTGTATGAAATTGGTCGAAGAGTCGTAAACGCTACCTATAAAATCAAATAATATGATTAGTTTATGCAAGGATGAAAATATAATAAAAATAATGGAAATGATCTATTTTTATTTTGAATTTTAAAAGGCCTAAAATAAGCTATTGAATTAATAAAAAGGTTGTTAAAAGTTATTTTTAATTAAGAAAATTAAATACAATTTGAAATCAAAACTAGAGAGGCGAAAATAAATGAACAAAATATCATAAACGTGAATTAAAACTAGTTATCGATGGATAGACTATCAAGTAGCGTAAATAAAGTGAATAACCTAATTAATTCAAAATCATTTAGCTTAGAATTAGAAGTTATACTTGAATGAATGATAAGTGAAGAGTTAATGAAATGAATGAACTAATTTAAACTAAATTTGTATCGGTCAACGAAAAGAAAAAAAATAGAAGCCCTAAAAAAAGAAAAACTAAGTAATAATGTGATGTATGTGGTATGGGTGTAGCATCTAGGTCGCCGAGTAGCTAAGCCGAGTAGGTTGTGGGACGGGTGTGTTTGTGTGAGGTTAAATGTCTATGTGAAATTTGAGAGTATGGGAGATCCGGGTTGTGGAGGGATGTTGGATGCGGGATAATGTGCAGAGGGAGTACGAGAGTTGAGGATGGGGTTGACTATGCGGTTGGGGAAAAGGGTTCGAGGAGGGGGTGTTGGGAGTCGGGATGGGAATCGAGGTGGGTATCGGGATGGGGGATCTTGATGGGTGTTGGGATTGGGTATGGTAGCTCAATAGTTTAGCGATGGGGATGGGGATGGATTTGGTGGGATGGGGGTTCACGAGAGGGATGATCGAGTTGTCAGGGAGCTCAATTCTAAGTAGGAGAGTCAAGGAGATTTCACAAGGAGGATTTGAATGGGGAGATGGGAGATTTGATCGATGAGGGATTTGTGCGAATCGGTCTGGGAACTAGATAGGATGGGGTGAGTTAGGATGGGATGTAATTCAATATGGAAGGGAGTGGGATGGGGGAGGTATTCGGGTTGACATGGTGGGTTGGGATGGGAGATGGGTCGAAGGAGTGGGAATAGAGTTCGGCCAAGGGGCCGAGTGAGACTAAGTGGAGCATGGTTGGGAATGGTGGAATCGGGATGAGTGGTCCGTGTGAGGCCGAGGTGGGTGGTAATTAGGGAATATCTCGGGTAGATGGGGAATTTCAGTTATGGGGTTGTGAGTGGTGAGGAGTTAATAGGGCATGGCTCGGCCCCCCATGCCAAGATATAGGGGATGGGCATAGGTTTAGCATATCTCGAAAAAAATTTATTAATTTAAATAATTACATATAGAATTTTATATTTTGAAAAGCAAGATCTATATACATTTGGAAATTAAGATCTAAATAAATATATATACATATTTTTTTGGGTTTAAACAAAGGTCGAAAATTATGATTGGTTAAAAAGCAATATATATATTGTAAAACTAATATCGAAAACAGAAGCCAAACAATAAGATTATTTTTCGGATTAGTTTCCCATTACCATAGTGTTGGAGCTCAAATTTGTACTGTTCCCGAATCATAGAGAACTTGTGATTTGAGACAACATGGGACTATCTCTAAGTTGTGGGACCAAACCGAGATAGACCTCCAAAGAAGATCATCTTCCTCTATCTATTCCTAATACCAAAACTACTCCTAAGAATTGAAATGCATCTACCCTAACACTAACCTAAAATTCCAAAGGATGGGGAAGAGAAGTTACATAAATGAAAGTCCTAAATTAAGGGAGGTAATAGCACCAAGAATAGAGTGGAGATATTCCTAGTGAGTGAAACTGGGAAGAGAATAGAGTAGAAAAGGGTAGACAAATGTGCCATAATCCAAAATCACATTCAAACCTCCAATTTCATGGAGCACTATAACTTTGAATCCTACAAGAAAGAAAAGTATGTGCAATGTACCTGTGAATGCAATGAAAGGAAATAAATACAAGAAAACACAAGCTAGGGTAGAAAGAGCCACAAAACATGAATTTTATTGCTTAAAAGTGTGCACAATCCATTACAAATAGATACAAGGAAAGAATATCCTTGCAGAACACCAAAATTTGAGGCTTGCAACTCACAAAGTATTATGAAACAATTTTACAAGAGTTTCTCTATGTTTTCATAATGTCTCTCCTCAAAATGAGGTGAATTTTACAATATATAGAAGAAGAGCCTCAAAATTGCCTCACCACTAGACATATTTCATTAAAGAGGTATGGGAGGCCATAAAATTTAGTACTTTTCTTGCACGGGAAGTCATGGGCACCATACCTCATTAAACTAGTAGTTTAACAACCTTCTACCGCTTCTATTAATGCCTAGTTCGCTCCTGCACTCGGTTGGTTGCATGTATTTTCTGCTCCCAGACGGTAGCATTTTCTTCCTAGTGTCAACCGGTTGTATAAATGTAACCGATCAAGTAACATTCTTTCCCGCATCGACCAAGAGCTTAAAATATGTTGTCAGCCAAAAGCATCCATATAAATGCTACTCGTGACCCTACTATCACCCGACTACTCCTTATTACCACCTTTATACTACCGGTCGGTAGTAAAAAGTTCTATCAAAGCAACCACTCACCATTTTGCAGATGCCGCCACCCATGCTACTAGTTGGTAGCATTCATACTTGCTACCAATAGTATTTTATCACCATTTTCCCCAACTCGCCAACCTCACCAAAATAGGTTGGACCTTCCTGCGGCTCAAAGACTCGCCGCAAATGGAGACCAACCTGGTTGAGTTAACCCATGAGCCATCCTACAAATTACAATGCACCCCTCAAACAATTGCCAACTCCTAGATCTACTAAGTTATCCAATATGCAAGGGGTGTAAATATTGGATAACACGTAGAAAATATGTTTTTCTTTTCTCCGATATTATCAAAATAAAATAGATTTATAACAAAAATTACGATAAACTAACTCTATACAACCTATAACCAAGTTAGAAATTGAAAGCTAAATATTCGAAAAGTATCACAATAAATGACGACTATAAATCAAGATGTTTTGGATTTTTTAGATTATGAAAATCTACATGGTTAGCAAGATGGAGAAAAAAAGTTAGTCGGTCCTTATTTTCGGGTACCTAATACTCGGAAAAAGTAGAATGATGCAATGAGAAATAGAACAACAAGAAACAAACCAACATGCAAATACCAATGGATCCCAAAATAGCTGCACAAAAGAGGTTGTTAAGACATGTGACAACAAATAAATGTCGACGAATGGCGTCCCTTGAAGAAGTTCACGATGATGGCAAGCGAGCGTCCCTTGTTATCGAACCTACATAGACACAATAATACACCACAGAGAAATAACATCTCCCATAACGTAAACATTAGCCATAGCATGCCATATGGAATAGAAAATTAGAGTATAACGAAAAATACCAAGAGGCAAACCATAGACAAAGCAATGAGTTGTGAGATTAAAAATAATAATTCATGGGTAAGTCCCATCATGTGTGCTTGAGAATGTGAGCTAGGAAAATACACTAATAATCAAGAAAGTAAAGCAACTAGCTAGATACCTCCTCCTTTGTGATTCCTTAGAAAACCTCATAATGGGCAGTGAAACATGGATGAGCCCTAATTGCATGAAATGTAGGTGTTTCCCTCAAACCAGAGAAAGGCCTTCTCTGCAACAAGATCAACTTACTTTGCACCAATGGATAAAGGGATTATGGATTTGGGATGCTTCAAGATGAGGTTATTTAGGCATTAGGACAAGGTGGAGGGATGTTCTATGCTCAAAGGATGCAAGAACTCTAACCGGATATTCAAGCTTGTTTTAAAGAGGGGGTAAGGGTTTATTTATAGCTTGGGAATTGGATTAACTTAGAGGATTTTAAGTAATTGTAGTTTGAAAATGTGGGCATGATTAGGTGAGTGGGGGCCACAAAGAGTGGGTGAGGATTAAACTTGTATTTTTAATTCTCAAATGGGGGCATGGGGAATATTTGGCATGTGAGGAAGATTGGGTTTAATTTAGGGGTTGAAACGAATTAATTAACCAATTAACATCAATTAATTCAATGGGGATTTTTGTGGGAAATGGAGTGGTGAAATTAATTGATTTGGGATAGGTGTGAAATTGGGGTGTCTACGGGGGGCACTTTCCCCAATCTGGCTACAAGTCATAAACTGGCCTTATTTAATACATCCCAACCCTCCTCGTCTAAAGACAATACAAGAAGGGTATCCAAATAGAGGCCACCATGAAACTCTATAGGATTACATCTTTCAACAATTATAGAACAATTAAAACATGTATTAGATCATTTATTATCAATTAAACCTCTACAATAATCAAACAATATGATACTTATCTAATACACAAATATATAAATATTTTATTCATGTTTTCACAAAGTGGGTTAGGATCATACATATGTGGGGTAAAACCATACCGAGAAATATGGTTGTACTCCTAAGATCAAAACCTAACCATTCGATCCTATTATGTTTGGTGATCTCAATTTTGTCAAAATTGGTAATTTTATAAAAACATTGAAAACCACTACTATTTTAAAATTAAATCACAAGTTGTACTGAGACTTACCTACTCATAAATTATCTATGATTGAATGTCATCCACCACTCAAGTAAAATCACAAGCACAATGCATCTATGACACACACGACATCCTCTCTCTCTAAGAGTATAAATTGCTCTAAATCATAGTAACAATGAAATTATTATTGGAATTTTCTATATTACTATTTATAATAAATGGCCCTTGGGCTGATAGTTACACACCGTGACCAAAACCCATAAGAAACTTTGTAGCATTTTATTTACCATCACTTAGTCAGTCCCTCTTGAGTCCCTTGAACCGCACGTAACCTATCGTGTCCCTCTTCAATTAGATCATGCAAGATGTGTATTCATCATAAACCATTGCACATCACAAGATAGAAGATAATGTAAATAAGAAAAACACAGAGATGAGAACAAGAGATTTCATCTTTCATTCATAAATAACTAACACCAAGATTTAAATTCTAATTACATCTCTTTCACTTGTCCTAACGCTAGCAACCCATACAATGTCACCCATTACAAACACATGAGCAGACATCAAGACAATATTCAGTAACATTGTGCACACCTCATACGGACTAACTCTCTCTCTTACACATACAACTATCTCACATACACATTCAACTCTACATACATGCACACTCCCCATACATGCACACCCTACAAATTTTGTGGCGTACATATTTATACATGGTGGGAACTTTTCCTTCACCGCCTACATACTTTAGCTCTAATAATATACTTCCTAGCTACAAAATTCATGCTTTTATACTTTTGTTTTATTCTCCAATTTTTGCTATAAATAGCCCAGTCTTATCTATCTCTACGTCATATAATTAGATGTCCATGCATGTGATTTATCCAATTTTCATGTGCTTTATCCTTGCTGGGTATATTTCTGGACTTGCCTTGACAATCACGCCAACTCTACTTTCTTCTATTTTTATCATATTCTAAAATCGGCTAACTCCGAACTATGCCTTTGTGTGCAGACCTTCACACCCCGATGTCTCTCCATGTTCTTCCCACACCTTCATGCACTCTTCGTATACTTGCAATATTACCTTTTCCTTGGGCATACTCATGTGTGTTCCCTCGTGGCCTCTTATATCTTTCGAAATTGTGTGTGTTCCCTTCTTTGTGCGATATTCAACCTTCGCATGCAGCTTGTACTTAACCACCTTCTCATCCTAACATTACCCCACACTAGGAGTATTATATGTCCTCGAAAATATAAATAATACAAGAATAATATGAAATAATACTGAAGAATGAAGGAATAAGCGTAACACCCTAATGAATCAAAGAGTAAAGTATGGATTATATGCATGTACACAAGGTTTGGATTATGGTGATGATAAGAGATTTTGAAACTCTAGGTTAATTCCACTCTCCAACTACTTCCACTCTTCTAACTCACTAGACACTTTATCAGGGGATGCCTCAACAATGTTTGAAATATTTTCTAAAGTTAAACCATATGAATTCTCATGTAACTTCTTTAATATGACATCTCGGTCTATGGTGATGCCCTCCAAACCATCCACCTTGCGTATCACAATCATCTAAATATCACCAAGCCTATTATAAATCATGTCATGATTATCCTTTGTTGCATCCTTTTTCTTGTTAACACGGTAAAATCATCTCACGCTCGGCTCTTTTAGTTAACAACAAATCCTAAAGTTTCTTCATACGCCTTATCCTCTATAGTGTATGCATCCGGGATCACCGATATTTCTTGGAAGTTAGTAAAAATATTCTCATCCTTCCCCATGGATTCCTTCAACTATGCACCAAGTGTTTTATATTCTTCCAACTTTTGTTCTTCCTTGGCCTTATTTATACTTTCCATATCTTCTACTATAGGCCTTGGACCACATCTTAATTTAACTAGTAATAAGTGTACCATTTCTTTCAAACACTCCATATCCATTTTATGATCATGTTTGGCCTACATCAAAACATCTAGGCATGTGCACATGATGTTATTAATAACGTTTGTTGCCTTATTATATGCATATGATGTTTTTCTTCTCGTCAATAAAATCCTCAATAAGCCTTTGACTTATTTTCTCATTGCGCTCTATGTCCTTCTACATTCTATATAGTGTGGCCCCTTTATCAATATTGTGCCTCCCTACCTAGGTGGCCATCTTATTCAGAGTGTTTCTTTCTTGCTCTTCCGAGATTTGAGTAGATTCAATTATTGGGAAAGCTCTAGGTTCTTTCTCTGATTTCAACTCCAAAATTAACTCTTTAATAACCTGAAACTTTGGCTCCTCCATATGAATATGTAGACTTTAAGATAGTATATTCCTTATCGTGGATGAGCTTTAGCCTTATTAAACATGTCCCATAAAAAAATCTTCGGTGGGTACCGAGATTTCAAACTTTTCCCTTAATGTCTTCAAAGGATCATCTATATATGACATTTTAGGAGCTTTTGGAGGTTACCTCAGCCTTTATCCTCACGAGTGTGGACCTCATGGTCTCTTACACAACATTATATTATGCATGGATTGCTTCTTCTCCGATTGCCTAGCCCTTCTCCACTTCCTTGTTCCTCATGTGCGTGTTCTTCATCTTGGGTTGTTCCTTCTTACACTGATTCTTTCTAATGCCTTTCTTCTTGCATGGGTTGTTCCAAGTCTTTTTCATCAACATTATGAATGACATGAGTTTGTTCCTCCTCAATGCTATGAAGGGTGAATGTCATAAGATAACTTGGATAAGAGATTCTTAAAATGTGTGTCATACTCTTACACACTCTCTATCATTCCTTGTTGAATCTCCTTCAACACATTGATGATTTTTGTTTAATCTCAGGTATGTGGAACTCCACCAAAAAGGCATTATGTAACATAATGTAATCCACCATTTTCTGGTGTGGATCATATTTTGGTACCATCTATACACGTGACCTTGTAACATGGTTACAAACCGACTTGATTTCTACTTTAGTGTAGTGATTCTGTTTACGCGCCATAGTAACTTGCACTTGTGTACATGTTCCACGACATCCTTAATGCCCTTGTAATCAAGTAAGTGGAGTGACATCTCATAAAACACTTGTTGATGGTGTTGTGGACCTTGTCCACCAGATCTAGGACCTTGATTCCCTCTAGTGTTACCTCCACCACTAGACCCACTAGATCTGCTAGCTCCTATCCCTCCGGATCCACCTGATCCTCCTCCCGTAGCAGAAAGGGACTGAACTAGGTGCATCCTATGAACCCATTGTCGTGCTAAACTCCACGCCAACAGGTTTGTGATACCAAACCACTCCCAGATGTGTTTCTTGCACCACTTCTAGATGTGATACTCAAACCTTATGAACCCACACCTTGCCCAAATGTTGTACAAAACAAGATACCTTCAAATATAGGAAATGAACATGTAGCCATAGATGTACCAAATGAAAATTTATACCTCCTGGGTGTCTCTTGACTACCAATACCAATACCAATTGGATTATCAAAACTTATCTCAGGAACTGTAAAACTAAGCGCAAGGGTTTGGTCACCATGTGGGTTAAGATGTGTGCCTATAACTCTCCTCCTTTCTTCATATGACGATCTCTCTCTAGAATTCGAGGGGGTTTCTCTTCTGTGCTTTCCAATATGGGGTAGCTCAAATAGCCGAGGTTTTGCATCCTCCACGTGAACCTTAAATCCCTCCCACAGTGTTTACCTCCATAAATCCATCACTCCTACAGCTTCATGTTGTCTTTTCAACTCCCTCTCCCGAGCTTTATTATACTTGAGCCACCTCTCCTCTCTCTCTCTCCATTTCAGGTCATAAGGTTCTTCATCCTCTACCATGCCAACTTCCACATCCCACGCCTAGCGGGACTTTAGCCAACCATGAGAAATGCTTCTAAACTCAAAGTAATGACCATGATCTTGATAGCCAATGGAATAGCATGCAAGAAAGATCCTCTAGGCTCCCTCAAGAACTCAAATTCAGAGCAATAATACATAGAAATAGCATATTCCAAGGTATAACTAGTAAACACTATACTCCACCGGTGATCAATAGCACAGTCCGAGTTAGATCGACATCATGCAACCACTATTATTCCTCCCGGTTCCAAACAAGTCTATCATAACAACTTGTCCTTCATGCATATGCTAAGATCCATTCATACAACTCTCTTTGGGAAACAACATAAGAATGTCTCATAAATTTTTGATACAAGTTCTCCTCCACCCAATTTTTTGCATCAAACTTAGATCCAAGATCTTGAACCTTTGAGAAAACTCATCCTCCATGCTTTTAAGCCATGCTTAGACATTGTCCAAGGTCAAGTGCTCCATCATCACACCCCATTCTCAAAACATCTTTAAAAAGAGGTCCCGACAATGGAACCAAAATGTAGTCATTTCTTCATATACCTTCTTTCTACCCCAATTGTGTCACTATGACCCAATGTGTATGCTAGACACTCAACCGAGGTGCACGTGGGTATTGAGCCCCTCCTTTATGTGAGCTTCCCAAAAATGATCATCATTGATGGAGAATGAGTTACAAGAATGAAAACATAGACATTCACTCAAAAAGATAAGATACTGAGATAATGAGATATGTGTATAGATGCATCATAAATGGGAATGAACATTATAAATAAACATAATGAAATTAGATTTGACTCAAAATAATATGAAGAACATAAGGGTTTACACTTTTGAGCATGAATAACCAGAATCACACACCATATATTGATTTATAAACATTTACAATGGCTCCATTACATCATGAGGGTCATACAAACTGAATACATCAAGGGATATTATCTTAAACCCTACAAAAATACTCTACAGAGAGAGAGTTATTATTTATTCTACCCATTACAACCCTTTTTCATACCCAAATCCATGCCTAATATACATAAAACCATTCTTGCAAGCATTTTTACAGCACCTTATTACTAATTAAAACCCTCCTTAACCTGTCATTTCCCCAACACTTTGTTCTCACCCTCTTCTCATCTCTTTCATTTCAGACCCAAGCACTCCTTTAAATAGGATTTGGATGCACCGCCTTGGTTTCCTTCATGAACAGATCGCATGCCAAGTGGAAGTGTGGTCCTCCATGGTCGAATGCCTATGTCAGCTTGCAAATTCCTCCACTACTGTAATGATCATCTTGGGAATATTCCTTACATGGAATATTCTTTTCTTGACCTCCAAGGCTCCAAGCTGGCACATTATCCATTCAAAATTCTTACTTGGGATTTTTATGTGTTTCTCTTGTGACAAATCCTTCAAAATATGGCTAAGTCCCTAAACCTTCTTGCTCTTGCACACGTCAACCTCTTATACCATGCATCTTTCCCTTGCACACTTTTTTCCTCAAAGCACCTTCCTTCTTTACTACCTCCCGCATGCGCTAACTTCTTCCTTGGGACTTAGTCAATTTTAGGGGCTAACATCACCAAAGACATCTTTTAGGCATCAAGAAGCGCACAAAGGGTCGAAATCATATTTTTCCTATTTCGCTAGGGTTTTGCTATCAATTCTTGTTGATCACCTTATATTCACACTTGGATCATCAAGACACCTGTAACACAAACCCTAGTTACCTACACAAGCTTAAAAACACATCAAATTGCAATGAAACATGTAATATGTCAAGTCAAACTAACCTTGGGGTCATTTGAAGGATGAAAGTATGACCAAGCATTGCACTACATTCTAGACTCCATGTAGTTCTTTGTTCTTGTGTGTGAAATAGTGTCTTTAGGTTTCCCTTATGCCAATGATGCCAAGATAGTCGGCTATGGCTAGAAAAATGAAAATGTGTGAGATGGAATTCATAACTTCTCCTTCTTATGTAGTGTCATGCAGAGTAAGCAACCCAAAAATGTAGTATCTTTGATAATACGTAGATATGATTTCCCTTTAAAATTTCCTGCCCTTATAATAGTATATATGTTGTGTATATATATGGATATCTTGTTTGAATTTTGACACTACTAACATGACATGGCAACTAAGACCTCGGGATAAGGATAAGAAAACCAAAAACACGACCACAAATGCCAAAAATGTAAACAAGAATAAAGAGGATAGAAGCGTGTAGAATAGACAAGAGCACCTAGGCACTAGTGTCTACAATGGGTGTTGGTGTCTAGGGATAAATGAAGAAAAATGTGAAAATATTGATAGACAAGGATCCTTGTGACCTGACGAGAAACAAGTGTGGAAGTGACAGATGTAGAAGAGTAATACAATAGAAATCAAACCAAACAAGTGGATGGACAAGGGATTGTGTCACCAATGAATAAGTTTGTCACTTAAGATCCATACATATAACAACATACTTGGTGGTATAGTAAAATAACAATATGTAGTCATTTTTACTCCTATCACAAAAGGAAGGAACCCCATGTGCGTCGGCCTATCACCCAAAGTGAGGTTAAGCACTCACCGAGGCACGCACGAGTCGAGTCTCTCTTTTATGTGAGTTTAGTGGGAAGCATCAATTATGATTAGTGTAAGAGTTTTAATGAGGGAGGTTGAAACATACAAGGACCATAGGGCTCAAAACGGCCTCTAGATCCTTGCAGTCACCTTAGACTGAGTACTTTAATAGAACCTAGAACATGCATTATGACAGAAAGAATTATACAAGCATTCATACATAGCATGAAAGGAAAGAGAACTTATATGAGAGAATTGTGCATTAAAACCATTGATATCCATGTCTATATATAACAGGTAACCTCATTATATTCATTGATTCATTACAGAGAGTCACAAAGAGCAGACCACAGTCATGCATATCTCTGGACATATGTAACTAAGCTAACAGAAAAAGAAAAATTACAACTCCATGCTTAGTGCATTCTTTTCTAAATACAAATATCCACTTGTAGTAATTCTGCAGAGCTCCACTCACTCTCTAACCTGTTATACCTCATACTTCTTCTCCTCCTCTTTTTACTCCACAGGAACTTGTATTTATAATTCTCCTACACTGCCAACTCGCCTTCCAGCGTCCTCAAATCTGGTGCCAAGTGTCAAATGTGGTCCATGCGAGCATGCTTCTTCAGGCCTGAGCTTTCCACTTTACCTCATGATGTTCTTCTAGAAGATTCCATCTGGGGCATGCTCTTTCCTAGGCCATCCTATTGCCAGGCTGGCATCTTATCCATGTGCAACCGATCACACTTTTCACGTGTTCTTCCCTGGGTGCTCAAATTGACTAAGTCTCGAGCCTCCTTTCGTGCGTTGCATGTGCTATGTGCTTCCCTAATCCTTTCTCTTGCACACTTTTTCCTTGCGTGCCTTTTCATAACTGGGACCCTACACACCCATGTGCCTCCATACTTGGTTAAGATTTACGGTCCAACATCACCCCACACTACGCCTGTTCTCCATCCTCGAAACATTTCACTTGACCAAGATGCATGTTGTCCAGGGAACCAATGAATCATCTTACACTTTACAAAAATAATAAGGAATGAAAGAATCGGGAAAAAGAATGAAGAATGGGGGAGCATCAACTCAACAAGCTAGGAAAATCTTTCCGAGAGGTCCGCTCTAGCTTATTCCATACTCCGACCTCACCCTATGCCTTCTGGCAGAGGTCTCCCACCAGGGTGCTCACTTCATCAAAACTTAGGCCAACTCCCTGGGTGCCCAAAACGTCCACAATCTGCTCCATCTCTTTGCCCAGGTCCTTAATTTTATCCATCCTTCTAGTGATCCGGGAGTATTTTTATCACTCCTACCCTCTCCTTGTTATTATATCTTACTTCTTCTAATCCTCCGATCTCAGATTCGTGATACAACTCTTCTAAACAAGGTGCCCTAGTTTTTGAACCCTAACTGGGATAAAATCTTCACAAGACAACATTTCTTCACTCTCTCCACGCCCATGTAACCCCTTCTAGTTCGCAAACTCAAACTGGCTACTTCAATCTCATAGATCTTCCTTCACTCGATCGAATCTGAAAGCCCTAGTTTATGGAACTCGCTTATATCTCAAACTCTTCTATTTCGCAAGGTAAAAATGAGAGTCCCCGACCCTTTACTTATAGTTTTTCTCTTTTCTGAACATTAAATGTTACTTTACCTACCACCATACTTTGTTCATTTAATGTGGCTTTTTCAAACAAATCCCATCTTGGTGGCTTTCCTTATGCGCCCAACCCGCACGAAAACTCCTTCAACCTTCTGGCTCACAACCAATTCAACCTGATAGGAGACTCTTACGCACACGTAACCCGTGCCAAAGGCACTTCTTCTATCCCGATCCTTGCTCTTGCCTACCTCGTGTTACTTTAAAATGCACTTTATCCTCCTTATTACATGGGATCTACAAGTAGCTTTACCGTGGCACCAACCGTTCTTCCATCTTCCTCTTTATATGCATCTTTCAACCCGGCTACTCAACAAGGCTTTTCAACACAACTTCCTTGGTACTTTGATCACGTGCTTCTTCACCTTTCTCCACCCCACACTTAAAGTGATGTGTGGTCCTCTATGTACTCACAAATTCTCCAAAAATAGCAATAAGGTTACCGGCACCCAAGGCACAAAACAAAACAACAACGCAAAAGGGAAACACAAGAAAGGGAAAATACATAAAGGAAACTTCTAAACTAACTAGCAAAGCTACCTTATTTACAAACACCAAGAATATTTATTTATAGTAGGGCTTCACCTACTACCATTTAAGTGTCTAGGAAACTTTGTCCCATCCAGCAATTTGTAACAGCACGTGCCCAAATCAAGGATGTGTTAGTGCAAATCAGCAGCACCCCTGGATGTTTTCTCAGATTTCTAGTTTGATAATGGGCATCTAGTGTGATTACACAACATGGAATATTTTCCCCAAGTGTGGGACTTGTAAAAATGGGAAAAAAACTCTCTAGATTAAAGGTTGGTTCCTCTACTCCTCTGATCAGATGTATGCATGAAATTTGTAGAGGTTTAACTCAAAATTCTACTCTAATTCTGCCAAGGAGACAAGGATAGAAGAGAGAAAAGAAGATAAAACTAAACTAACAAGGTGATACACCAAAGGAGTGGTGAACATCTATTTCTGCAGATTGACACAGATTATAAAAATGCAACACAAATCATGCACAAATTGCTAAAATTGTAATGAAGGATCAGGATAGAGAAAACAACACAAGAAAGGATTGAAAATTCATTCACAGAGCTTGCATTGTCATTTCCATTTTTAAATACAGTGCATTACAATAGCAAGGAGGTAGAAAACATGTTGTAGTCCTAAAAAGGTCTAATATTCCACAAATTCACTTGCCAGGGTGAAGGAGGGAGCCTATAGAACATAAAAAATGTCCAACCCTTTACAAATGAGCCAAATCTGGCTTTTAACAATGAAAACCCGAGTTCAGGAAGGAGAAACACGGGAAAATTGAAATGAATGATTCAACCACCAACTAGATCCATCAAAATAGCATGGGTACCCTTAAAATTTCATTCCCAATATTTTCAACCATGTTGGAGAAGAATGGAAGCCATACTGCATTAAAAATGGTGGTTGAATGTTGGTTCTGCTCTTTTCCCATGCCAAAGGTGGTTTTCTCATTTTTCTCTCACTAAACTCCACTAAAAAACAAAATTGAAGATTCCATCATGTAGAGTACTTCAATAGCTTTCCAATGACACCAAAATTGAGAAAAACCAAGCTCTAGATCGAAAGATATGCCCCTCTGAAGATTTAGGGCAAAACAGGGGCAAAAATCGGGTTGGCGGGCCAAAACCTAAAAAAATTCCCCTTTTTTGAATTTGGGAAAAATTCCCCAAAAATCTTATCACCCACCCACTCTACCACCATGTGGCACTTTATTATTCCTCAACAGTTCAAATGGCTATTTTACGCTTTTTTGAACTTTGGAAAAAATTCCAAAATCACTCTGCGCCCGCCGACCCGGGACATGTGGCACACTTTGATTTGGCACGGGCCTAAATCAATTCTCTTTCTTTGCGGGCCCGCGGGAACAAATTTTCCTTTGCGCCATTTTTAACACTTTGGAAAAATTATCAAATTCCCTCCGTGCCCCGACCTCCGCCAAGAACAAGACACGTGGCACATTCCTATTAGTCCAGAGGTTTAAATCAAAATTTTCATTTCCTCCTTGGCAGCCTACGGGCCAATTTTTTCCCTTGTGCCATTACTATTTTGGCAAAAATCCAACATTTTCTCCACCCTTCGACTCCTGCCGGCCTTATGGACACGTGGCGGCCTCCTATTGGTTCGGGGCTTTGGGCCAAAAATTTCTTTGTGCCCCGCCAATCCCTTTGGAAATTTTTCTAACTTGCCTCCACCAACCTGCCATTCCACCGCCACGTGGCATCTTCCTATTGGTTGTGGGCCTTCCCAGGGAAAATTTCCCTCAAAAAATCTGTCAAGCCATAACTTGCAAAATACAAGGAGTTAGAAGGAAAATTTTACCTTTCTGGAAAGGTGAGAAAATTCTCTATCTGATGAAGCCATTTCCAAATAATTTTGAGTGCTTGAAAAGTGAAAAAAATTACTGAGACACAAGGAAGGAATGAAAGAAATTTGGCCAAATAAGCAAGGGGCTTATTTGGATAACAATTTTGGTGACTCGGAGAAATCATCTATCTGCTTTGGATGAATGATCAGTGGCCTTCAATGCATCCATTAGGCATGGAGTCATCAACTTAACTGCTTGGTACTCTCAACTCATTAGAAAATTTCTAGAAAGAGGATTGTGAGAGTAGAAAATCACTTGATCTGGAACATGGCCTGTAAAGATGCATCCTTGGGATAGCAACACTTGTGCCAAAGCACTTAGGGAAATGTAAAACTAAGATACAACAAAACAATGTGCACAAGCACTTAGAGGAATGAAAATCTAAGCTAATATATACAAGGTGAGGAGTTTCCTTCTAGTAGCAATGTTTTAGATGGATTCCATTAACTGGAATCTGCAGTTCTTCACCATTCAACGTAGACAATTGGAAGGCATTGTTGTTCTTACATTTTGTGACCATGTAGGGGCCACTCCAAATGGCATAAAACTTTGAATGCCTTCCTAGCTTTTCTCGGTTTGCATCCCAATTCAACACTAAGTCTCCAACTTGGAAGGTTCTAGCCTTAGCTTTTCTATCAAAGGTTTTCTTGATCAAGGCTTGGTCATTCTCCATTGTTTGGGCTGCATGCTCTCTAATTTCTTGGAGTTCCATCAATTCTACATATCTAACCTCCATGGGTTCAAACTCTAACAATTCTAATTGCTTCATGAGTTCCAACGTTGGCAACTCAAGTGACATAGGCAAGATTGCCTCTCTTCCATAAACAAGTCTAAATGGAGAGTTACTGGTGGATCTCTTAGGAGTTATTCTATCAGCTCATAAGGTTGATTTAAGTTTAGTGTGCCAAGTCCTCTGATTTTCATCAAGAGTCCTCTTGATGATCCTTAATAGGTTCTTATTGGTAGACTCAGCTTGGCCATTACCTTGAGGGTAATAATTTGATGAAGTGCTCAAATAGATCCCATTCTTAACAGCCCATTTAGTTACCTTTGATCCTATGAATTCCAATGCATTATCTGATATTATAGTGGTAGGTATACCAAATTTGGTTACTATCCCCTCATAGAAGTCTAGAATGCTAGATTCATTTGCCTCTTTGAGTGTCACCGCCTCAGTCCATTTGGTGAAGTAGTTTGTTGCTGTTAGAATCCACTTGTGTCCTTGGCTTGAGTTTGGGTTAATGAATCCAATGAAGTCCAAACCCCATTGCATGAATGGCTGGTCAACTGAAATTGGGTGCAATGGAAGGGCTGCTAATCTTTCCTTGCCTATGAAGAATGCACAATTTTTGCACCTCTTGATCCATGCATAACAATCACTAAACACCTTGGGCCAATAATAGCAGCCTTCATAATCTTGAGGGCTATCACTCTTGGAGAAAAATGACCCCAACTGATCCACCATGGAACTCTTCTAACATTCTCTTAATTTTATTTGTCCCAATGCATCTCAGCAACACTCCATTTATATCCTTTTTGAACAAGACACCATCAACAAGTGCATATGGAACAACCTGCAATCTGAAGTGTCTTCTCTTGGTTTTGTTCATCTCTAGAGGGCATAGGCCTATTTGTAAGAAGTGCATTATGTCTTGGGTCCAGCAAGGAGTGAGCATACCACCATTCTCTTCTTGAACACCTCTTTGTTCTTGGTTGTCTTGTAACACCAAAACAACATCCTTCCCATTGTTTGCTTCCATTAATTTTCTTAAGACCAGTTGTTCACACAATCCCTTTCCTTAGACCAGCTTGGTGACTTTGATCTCAATGTCATACTCCATGACACAAGTAATCCACCCTGCATGTTTTTCATTTAGGTATTTGTTGAGGAGGAAGTCCTTAACTCCCACATGAGAAACCAGTAGTTGAACCCTGTTGTTTGAAACTAGATGCTTAAATTTCTTCAAGCTCCTAATCATCTGCAAGAACATGCTTCTCAATGAATGAATACCTCACCTCATATTCCTCCAAGCTTTGGCTAAAGAAGGCAATTGGCTGCTCGTATTTTCTTTGTTCTATTGTACTAAAATTGTAGAAATTGTATCATCACCACCAAATGCATAAAGGATAAAATCCTTAGAGAAATCTAGGTTAATGAGAGTTAGAGCTTGTGAGATAGCCTCTTTTATTGCCTCAAAACTTTCCTTACCTTCAAATTTGTCCATTTGAAAGCCATACTTTTCTTCAACATCATAGTTATTGGCTTGACAAGGGCTGCAAAGTCTGGAACAAACCTTTGAACAAAATTGATTCTTCCCAAGAAACTTTGAAGGGCCTTCTTGTGACTTGGTAATGGTAGTGCTTTTATTGCTTCAACCCTCTCTGGATCAATTGCTAATCCCTCTTTGGAAACAATGTGGCCTAAGAGATTTCCTTCATGAGCTAGGAAAATACATTTTTTGGGATTCAAGGATACCCCAAATCTTCTACATCTTTGGAACACTTGTCTCAAATGAAAGAGATGATTTGCTGCACTTTTAGAAAATACAATAATATCATCTAGGTATATCAGCACTATTTTGTTGATCAATCCCTTGAACGCCATATCCATTTCCCTTTGGAAGGTAGCTCCGGCATTAGACAGCCCAAATGGCATTTTCCTATATGCATAGGTTCCCCATTTGGTGGTGAAGGCTGTTTTGAACTGATCATCCTCCTTTACCATGATCTGATTATACCCTGAATAACCATCTAGTAATGAAAACCTCTTAGAGCCAGCAACAACTTGTAAAATCTGCTCCATAGAAGGAAGTGGGTAATGATCCTTGAGGGATGCTCTATTCAAATCTCTAAAGTCTACACACAATCTGATTTCTCCACTCTTCTTTCTAATTGGAACCAAGTTTGCAACCTAGCTTGAATGCTTGATGGGAAATATGATACTTGCCTCTATTAACTTATTCAATTCCTTCTTCATGAGAGGCTCCATGTGTGGATTGACCGGTCTTTGTTTTTTCCTGATGGGTTTAGCACTTGGATCTAATTCAATTGTGTGTTGAGCTAGCTTGGGATTGAAACCCTCAAGTCTTCATAGCTCCAAGAAAATATATCTCGGGAACTCTTGGCAAAGTTGCATGAACTCATACCTTTCTTGCTTGGTTGCCACTTTACCAATTTGAAGTGATTTGCCTTCTCCCACCGAGATGGGCACTAAATCTTCTCCCTTGACTTGGATGTTTGCTTTCTCCTTCCTAAATTGATCATTAGGATTAAATATGGACTCCAAAGTGACAAGTCCTTTTGGCAGTTTGTTGGTTCTCAGCTGTACCACTTGATCACCATATTGTTGTTCTAACTTTTCTTGATTTTGGCTGAGAACTCAGCTTCTTCTTGCAAGAAATTGATGATTTGTTGGTCACTTTCAAACACTTTCCAAATTACATTATTTGTTCGGCACTAATAACCTTATAATCACATGAATGTTTAGTTACACTTTATCTTCCTTGATACTCTCCACAACATCAAAGGCTGCTCCAACCTGCTACAATCCTATCAACAACTTGGTTTTCTTTCCTAGGGATGGAGTTGATGCCAAAGCCTTCAAAATCCTCAATGAGGTCCCACACCCTATTCTTATAACTCTTGAGCAGGTCATTTTTGGCAACATGTTGTCCTTTAACTTGATTAACAATCATCTCACTATCACCAAAGACTTGTAAGTTTTTGATACCTCTCTTTCTTGACCAATGCAATCCTTGTATCAAAGCTTCATATTTAGCAATGTTGTTAGAACATGCAAACTGAAATCTAAAAGCTAAATAATGCTTAATGCCTTGAGGTGAAACAAGCATAGTTCCCCCCTGCACCATGTCTACTTCTTGATCCATCAAACAACGGTTGTCATACCTCATTGTCATTTTTATGGTCTCGTCTGGTGATGTTAGGAATAGGCTGATTTTCTTCATGTATGTAATAAACTCCTAGTTCAAATTCCTCTATTTCCTTGTAGGGATCAAAAGCATGTACCTTACTTTGCCCATTCATTAAGAGTCAAATCTAGGATGCTTCCAAATTTGGTGTCAGCTTCATCGGTGCCTGGATAATCCTCATGATCAAATGTTGAACAGTTGGCATTGATTGGGCTTGGACTATGAGGCTCAATGTGAAAATTTGCAATAGGTTCATACCTGATTGTGGTCTTAGTTCCATATCTGGTCCGAAAACAACATGGTGACCAATCAACAGAGGAAAAATAGCCTCCAATCCTCGTAGTGAAATCCCTTGACAAACAGAGGGCAAAAAGTGGTGGTAAATATATCATTGACACATCTTGTAAAACAGTGACATTGGGGCATGCATGCAAAGTGAGGTTCAAATATTTAATTACCCCTATAGTTGTTATTGTTGTCCCATCCAGTTACACCACCCCTTTGGATATGACTTCATATTGGAGGCCCGGTGATCACCTATTTACTTGGGCATCACAGAACTACTTGCCCCAAAATCAATCATACAATTGTGTAATATTTTATCCCAAATGATCAATGAAACATAGAAGGGAGGGGCCTTCAAAACTTTAGCTTGTTGTTCTCCAAGCTTCCCCTCAGGCCGAGAAGCATTTGTGAGTACCTTCTATTGCATATGACCTTGCTTTGATTTGAAGCCACCAATTCTTCATGGTAGCTTGTAGTAAATCCCTTTGGCATGGGATGGATAGTGATTCCCACATAGATATGTTCACATTGTCTTCTTCATTTGTTCAATGCTATTAAATGGGAATGAAACATCTCTTTGTTTCCCCTTAGCCTGCACATTCTTTTCTTGTACATGGGCTACAACAGCTGGCATTTGAGCTGGTATAGAAGGTGGCTTGTGTTGTCCTTACACATTTGGAACTACATTTTGCTTACCAACACTTTGTGGAGTGATGGAAGATTATGGATCACCTGGAGATAATGATTTCCCTTCACCAATATTCCTCTTCTTTGATCTGTGTGTTAGCTGCTACATTATGAGAAATTGTTTGATTCATACCACAAAAATCTTCAGCCTGCCAATTCACAAGTGTAGTCTCATTTGGAGTTGTATTTTGCTGAGATGTTCCTTGTTGTTGGTTTGTTTCTTGACTCACCTCACTCTCTATGCCAGTTGTTGTCACCATCAAAGCTTAGTTCAAAGCACCATTGAAGCACATAGACTGGTTATGAGGTTCATTACATGGGAAACACCAATCATACTCTTGAGCTATATTATTTTGCACTGGCACTAAGGCTTTAGAGGTAGATGCAGCATTGGGGTTATAGGGCTGAAATGGTCTATTGGTAGGAGGCCTTACTTGATTTTGATTTGCAATCTGGATTGGGTGGCCTATTAGGCTGATATGGTTGCCTATTAGGCTGAGTTTGAGACTGATAAGAAGGTCTAAAACTTTGGGCTTGCTACCTCTTGAGTGTAACCAGCTCATTGCCTAAATTTTGTAATTGTTTCATGACTTCTTGAAGTTAATTTTAGGCACTAGAGGATGAAGTAGAAGTTTCATTTGAACTCTAATTTATAGGAGTGGGAATAGGAGCTAAAGTAGGTGCTTGACTAGTGCTTAGGTTTTCCAAGTTTGGATATAAGTGCATGGGAGGCCTAGGCACTAGTTTACCAGCTTGGATCAAATAATTCTCAACCCTAATGGCAATGTTATAAGCTACATGTATATTTGCACCTCCCATGGATTGGATTAACATAGAAATATCAGAATTTAAAGCTTTAAGATAGTATAAGAAAGCACCTTCAGTTGTTGGCCTTACTGCCACTAGGATTCTATCCCATGTCCTTTGAAATCTGAAATTGAATTTTGTTAGCTACTCATTGGGAGCTCTCTTGATAGTTTTCAGTTGTTCCAATAGAGACAAATTATCTCCCTTTTCTCCAAACTACTCATGGAGAGCTATACACAACTGATTCCAATTTTGGATAGAGCCTACCCCAAGGCTCCTGAACCATTACAAGGCTTTCCCTTTAAATGAAGATGCTAGCAATTTGACAGCAATTTGTATCTCAACAATCTCATGGATTGCACAAACATTAGCAATGTCTTTGACATGATCACCAGGAGTGGTCTAATTTTCCCCAGTAAAGTATGGGATGTTCTTTAATGTTGTAACTGGAACTGGGTTTTATGCATTGAGAGAAAGTGGGATGTTGCCAGTGAAGTTGACATAAGGGTTGTGTTGTGCCATTTTGATTGGCCTGAGAACCCTTGTTGATTGGGTGAAAGGTCTACCAGGTGGAGGAGTTGATAGAGTTTTGTTTGGTGGAGATGGAGACCTTTGAATTCTTCTTCCCCTCTCTCTTCTTCCTGGGGATAACTATAGATACTGCACAATCCCTCCTCTCTGGCCCTTGACCTTGTTTGGATCCTTCTCATGAATCTTTAGACTTGGACTACTGAAACCAGTTGATTTATCTCTTTGGAGTCGCCAGATGTGCAAATCAGGGCTCTTTTTAAGCAAGAAACTTACAAAAATGCACATCAACTTTTTTTTAATGAAGATGAAGACCTCTAAGGTTCCACTGGGGTTCCAAAAGCTGTTAGTGCAAATCAGAAGCACCTGGATGTTTTCTCAGATTTCTAGTTTGATAATGGGCATCTAGTGTGATTGCACAACATGGAATATTTTCCCCAAGTGTGGGACTTGTAAAATGGGAAAAAACTCTCCAGATTAAAGGTTGGTTCCTCTACTCCTCTGATTAGATGTATGCATGAAATTTGCAGAGGTTTAACTCAAAATTCTACTCTAATTCTGCCAAGGAGACAAGGATAGAAGAGAGAAAATAAGATCAAACTAAATGAACAAGGTGATACACCAAAGGAGTGGTGAACATCTATTTCTGTAGATTGACACAGATTATAAAAATGTAACACAAATCATGCACAAATTGCTAAAATTGTAATGAAGGATCAGGATAGAGCAAACAACACAAGAAAGGATTGAAAATTCATTCACAGAGCTTGCATTGTCATTTCCATTTTTAAATACAAAGTGCATTACAACAACAAGGAGGTAGAAAACATGTTGCAGTCCTAAAAAGGTCTGATATTCCACAAATTCACTTGCCAAGGTGAAGAAGGGATCTTGCAAAACATAAAAAACATCTAACCCTTTACAAATGAGCCAAATCTAGCTTTTAACAATGAAAACCCGAGTTCAGGAAGGAGAAACGTGGGAAAATTGAAATGAATGATTCAACCACCAACTAGATCCATCAAAATAGCATGGGTACCCTTAAAAGTTCATTCCCAATATTTTCAACCATGTTGGAGAAGAATGGAAGCCATACTGCATTAAAAATGGTGGTTGAATGTCGGTTCTGCTCTTTTTCCCATGCCAAAGGTGGTTTTCTCATTTTCTCTCACTAAACTCCACTAAAAAACAAAATTGAAGATTCCATCATGTAGAGGACTTCAATAGCTTTCCAATGACACCAAAATTGAAAAACACTGAGCTCTGGATCGAAAGATATGCCCCTCTGAAGATTTAGGGCAAAACAGGGGCAAAAATCGGGTCAACAGGCCAAAACCTAAAAATTTTCCTTTTTTGAATTTGGGAAAATTTCCCCAAAATCTCCACGCCCCACCACTCCACCGCCATGTGGCACTTATTTGTCCGTGGGTTCAAATGGATTTTTACGCTTTTTTGAACTTTGGAAAAAATTCCAAAATCGCTCCGTGCCCCACCGACCTAGGACATGTGGCACACTTTGATTTGGCGTGGGCCTGAATCAATTCTCTTTCTTCTGCGGGCCCATGGGAACAAATTTTCCTTTGCGCCATTTGTAACACTTTGGAAAAATTGTCAAATTCCCCGCACCCTCGACCTCCGCCGAGAATAGGACACGTGGCACATTCCTATTAGTCCATGGGGTTTAAATCAAAATTTTCATTTCCTCCTTGGCGGGCCTACAGGCCAATTTTTTCCCTTGCGCCATTACTATTTTGGTAAAAGCCAACATTTGCTCTTCTTCATCGAATCCCGCCAAAGCATTATGGAGACATAGTGGCCTTCTATTAGTTCGCAAGGCTTCGAGCCAAAAATTTCTTTGCGCCCCCATCAAACCCTTTGGAATTTTTCTAACTTACCTCCGCCGACCCACCATTATGCCACCACATGGCATCTTCCTATTGGTTGCGATGAGCCTTCCCAAGGAAATTTTCCTCAAAACTCTGCGAGCCATAACTTGCAAAATTCAAGGAGTTAGAAGGAAAATTTTACCTTTCTGAAAGGTGAGAAAATTATCTATCCGATGAAGCCATTTCAGATAATTTTGAGTGCCTGAAAAGTGAAAAAAATTGACTGAGGCACAAGGAAGGAAGGAATGAAAGAAATTTGGCCAAATAAGTAGGGGGCTTATTTGGATAATAGGATGTACGAGATTGTGTAAGGACCCAACCAATGGATTTTCAACTTCCCAGGATGGCGTAGAAACTTAGAATCATATAATAACACCATCTGCCCAACCTCAAACTTCTTATTTCTAATATAGCAATCATAACAAGCCTTTTGCTTTTGCTTTTCCACTGTTTGGATCCATCAAGCAAGTGATCGTCTCTCATCTAGTTTCATTAGCTCATCAATTCTTTCTTCCAGCGCTTGTTCATCGGCTAACCCTCCTGCGCATGTTATTCATAGAGAAGGCAACATAAATTCAACCGGTAAAATAGCTTCCGCGCCAAACACCAATTGAAAAGGTGTGGCTTTATTTAGTCTTTTATACATTGTCCTATAAGCCCATAGTACTGTTGATACCTTTTCATCCCAATCAAGTCTTCGACATCACAAATCTTGGTCAAGGTATGACTCAGTATCTTGTTGAATGCTTCTGCAGTTCCATTTGCTTATGGGTGATAGGGCGTAGTCTTGTGATGAGCTACCATGAACTCTGATAACAGGATCCTAATGGTCTCATTCAAGAAATGTGTACCTCTATCATTGGTCAGACTCAATGGATACCCATACCTCATGATAATGTTTTCCCATAAGAACCTTTCCACTGTTGCTACCATGCAATCTTTAGTTGGGGCTGCCTCTGCCCACCTTGTGAGATAATCTATGCAAGTGATGACATAACGTGACCGGTCCTATGCACTGCTAGTGCAATAGGTCCTACAAATTCTATCGCCCACTTTTCAAAAGGCTCGCGCTAGGAATAGGGCACAAAGGCATTTCATCTCTCCTTCCTGGTTTGTCAATGCACTGATAATGGTCACACGCTTTACAATAATCTCTGCAATCCTTGTATAAGGTTTCCCACCATAAACCTACCATTAATATCTTATGCGTGGTGGCATCACCTACATAATGCCCACCCACACTTCCTCCGTGTGCTTCCTCCATGATGGTCAGGTGCTCATGCTCTAAGACACACCTGCGCAAAACTTCATCATGTCCCAATTTGTATAAGTCTCCACTGATTAACATGTAGGGCACGGCATGTATGGCCAACTACTTCTTTTCCAATGTCTTCATTCCATCCGGCACCACACCTTCCTTTAAGAATACTACAATCTCCTCTAAATCTGAGGGCATGCACCGTAACCTAAACAGTTGCGCATCTAGCATTACTTCCTCAATACTCTACACATCCTCCCCTGAATCAATTCTTGACAAATGATCAAGTCCACAGTTGCTTTTTCCAAGTTTTACTACAACGGTGAATTCAAACTCTTGAAACAACAACACCCATCGACATATGCATCCTTATAGAATAGGCTTGTTCACTAAGTACTTCAATGCCATGTGGTCGGTGTAGAACACAAAGGGTGTTTCCAATAGATACTGCCTAAACTTGAAGAGTGCATAGATCATTGAAAATACCTCGCGCTCGATTGTGGTATAGTTTTTCTCTGTTGGTGTCAACTTCCTACTTGCAAAACAGAGAGGATGATCAATAATCCCTTCACCTGGTTGTGCAAGCACTGCTCCAATGGCGGTCCCTGAGGCATCTACATGAACATGAAAGGGCTTGTCCTAAGAGGGAAACCGTAAAATAGGTGCGGTAATAAGCCTATCTTTTAATGTATCAAACGCCCTCTGTTGTGCCTCTCCCCAATGGAAGGCACTTTTATGTCTAAGAAGCTCCTCTAACAAATGGGCGATCTTGGCATATCCCTTAATGAATTTTTGTAATAGCCCGCATGCCCAAGGAATCCGTGCACTGCGCTCTGGCTAGTAGGCTCCCTTAACCCCACAATAACTACAACTTTAGCGGGATCTACCAACAAGCCCTCCTTACATATGATATGCCCCAATAAAGTCCCAAAGGGTGTAGCAAACACACATTTCTTAATGTTGAGGGATATCCTCAACTGCCTACACCTCTCAAACATTAACCTCAAATTGTCACAATGGTCTTTAACCAAACCATATACTATCCAATCATCCAAATAGACCTGAAGAAATTTATGGATGAAGTCCTAGAATGCTTGCACCACTATGCACGAAAAGACAGCTGGCACATTCTTCAACCCAAAGGGCATGACCATATATGCAAAACTTCCCCACTTTGGGTGGTGAAAGTTTTCTTTTCCTAGTCTTCCTTTGCAATCCGGACTTGGTGGTACCCTAAAAATCCATTTGTAAAGGAATAGATTTCGCGCCCAACGAATCCCTCTAAAATTTCTTCAATGAAGGAGGTCAAAAATGGATCAATGACACAAATTGTGTTCAATTCCCTATAATCCACACAAATTTTAATCCGCCCATCCTTCTTGATTACCATCAAACTTATCCACTCGATTCTTCCACCGCCTCAATGATCCCGAAGCTATCATTTTTTCATCTCCTCCTTGACCTTTACGTGCAAGTTAGCATTCATTTGATAGGGCCTTTTCCTAACCATCACGCACCGTTCTTGATTTTATCTTCATCTCCTCCAAGGAATCGTGAACACCTTTGAGCTCATGATACCCGCATGGAAATAAATCCTCAAATTCATGTAGTAGATCAATTATTTTTAATAATTCTCTTTCCGAGTAATCCCTAATAATAGCTTCCTTGGGTTCTTCTTACGAACCGATGTTAACTTTCTTCATCTTTAAAGGCTCATGGTAGGCATGTGCATGAGCATCTGCATTGTCCACTACGTCACGCGTCCCTACAAAATGGATAACATCTAAGATTTTTGATTCCTCTCCATTAATCACATATACCAACTTTCCCTTCTCTTTTTACTGAGACACGGGCACTCAAGTTTGTAACTCTTCTATTTCCTTTTCTTCTTCAAAACGTGCCTCCTATCCTAATTCACCTAGTAATTCCAATAGCTTATCTTCCATCCTGGCACTATCCCCCATTATAAGGCATTTGATACCCTGCAAGGTCTTATCAACTCGATGGCTTGGTACTCCGATATTCAAAGGTTTGAATAAGGTGTTTGTGAGTTCTGCTAATTCCTTGTCTAGCGACGTGTCTCCAAATGAATGTACCATATGAGCGTAACCATGTAGTGTAGGATACAACTTGTGCACCTAGAGGGATGGTGGCAAAGCTTCTGCACCTTCTCTCTAGACCCATTCACACTCCTGGATATGGAAAGAGGTGGGCTCCTTCCCATGGTACTCCTTGATGATGGTGGGTACATTGCTCCTAGAAAATCTGACAGAGAGAGAAATTCTTACCTCACGCCACTCTAAAAGGCTCTCTTGATGTGTGGCCCACCACTAAGCTGTTGTGCCAAGTAAGACATAACTTAACATCTCCCTCCATTCCTTCTCATCCTTCCACTGAGCTTCTACCTCCTGTAAAAAGATCTCAGGGAAGGCTCCTCCTGAATACTTGGGCAGTTCTTTTCCTCCAAGGTGCCTAACCGTGCACGCCTTTATTACCTTGGTCACCGACCCTCTCAACTATCATCCCATTAATTCATAAGTTCCATGTGCCTAATTGTCACATGCTAGACTAGTGGTATCACTCACTGACTGAGCATATTCAAACTGGATAACCCCGTTAGTAGGGTGTATCATCTCAGGGTCTTTGATTGAGTGCACATAAATCTTATCTAGAACTTCTTCCCCAATGGTTCAATATAGGGTTGACTTCCCATCAACCAGGGGTATAATGACCCATTCCTCCTTGTTCTTGAAGCTAATGTACCCTTTGTTGAACCGAAGGTCCGCATTGTTTTTGTAACACCAAGGACGCCCAAGTAGTCTTTGGGAAATTGTTTGCCTCGGTGAGCTCCAAGACTTCGAAGTCCCTAGTAAACTTGGCTCCTTGGATAGTAATAGCCACATCCTTTAAGACACCGATGGGAATTGCTTTAGTCTTGTTTTCCATATACAACACATTCAAAGATGGTTGTAATGCAGGTCTTCCCATCCGATGTCGAGCATCCAAAGTTAGAACATTAAACCTTCGTGCTCGTGTCAATGAGGGTATTCGTTGAGGAGCCATCCATCTACAACTACATTCAACGTAATCTCCTTGTCATAGTCAAGGCTATGAGGGGGAAGGTTCATGTGCAAGACCTGTCTCTCACGCTCTTCTCTCGGCGCATGGTACCTTCTCTCTCAACCAGGATCCTAGCAAGGGAATGATATTCTCCTGCCTTAGCATTTTACACACCTCCTTGACCTCATCCAGGTCATCCTTTTATGCCTCAACTCTCCTTCCTTGTTCCTCCCTCCTAGATTTCTCCTTTAGACACTGGATCTCCCCTTGTAAGCTTTGAATAACATCCATGGTGTCCTGATATATCTCCTTTTGATGCGCGGGGTCTAGATATTTTCCATGAACAACCTCCTCTCTTGAAACCAGGGTTTTCTATCTTGGTACCTCTCTCGCGTGTGCAGCTTCTACCCTTGTTATTACCAAGACAGGCTCCAAACCTTCATCTTGTGTTACCCAGGGCATCCATTATATGTCTACTTTCTTAATATCACCATTACACAGACCCTTTTCCTTCTGGTGCTTTTGATTCATGTGCTCAAATAATTCTGGGCACTCCTCATACTTATGCTTCTTTCCACACCATGAGCACTACAACAGGTCCAGGCACTCACGTTTGTAATGTTCTGTAGATCCACAGTTGAAACATGTTCCACGTGGGAACTCACTCCTTCCTCCTTCACGGTTACCTCGACCATGGAATCCTCCTCGAAAACCTCTTCCACGCGTGCCTCCATCTGCGCGCTCCTCATAACGGTGATCATTATCCTTGGAACCACTGGCAACACTAGTTTGGCGCACCCCATGATCAATGGCCTCATGGATTTGATCAATGAGCCTACAATCCTTAGTGTCATGGGTTGTAGAGGTGTAAATTTTGTAGTAACAAGATACATTCTTCCTGATCACGTGCTGCAAAGCAAGGGACATCTACTTGCATCATGGTCCCCATGACAAATTTCACAATCCACTGTCAAAGCATGTACCATCCTCTGGGGGCAATTATCCTTAACGTGCCCCTCTATTTCACAATCTATGCACCACAAACCACTATGGGTCTCATGGGCTGTGTTCGTAGATAATTTTTCCAACTGTTTTGCCATAGCAATAATCTGAGCCTCCAAGAATGGGCTAATGCCAGTATCAATACTACCAATATCCTCAACACGTAAGGCAGCTTCTAATGCTTCATGCGGGTCTGTAAAAGTTTTATGAGATAAGGTCCTTCTAAAAGGGGTGATCAATCCTCCAACTAACCATTTTACATGTTGAGAAGGATGGATATCACATGATAATTTAGACAAGATAGTTTTAAAGCACGCATCATACTCCCGCACACTCTCTACCATTCCTTGTTGAATCTCCTTCAAAGCATTGATGCTCTTCTGCTCAAACTCAGGGATGTGGAACTCTACTAAGAATGCATTCTTTAAGGCAGTATAGTCCACCACCGTTTGATGAGGGTCGTACTTCCTATACTAGCTATGCACGTGCCCTTGCAACATGGTTGCAAACTGACTAGCCTTTCGTTTTGGGGTTATGACACCCTTCGCGCGCCATAGCAGTTCACACTTATGAACATGTTCCGTAGCATCCTCAATGCCCATGTAATCTAGAAAATGTAGAGACATTTCAAAGAATACTTGAGGTGGTGGTTGGGGTCCCTGTCCTCCCAAGCTTGAGCCTTGGTTCCCTCTGGTGTTTCCTCCACCGCCTAATCCACCAGGTCCTGTGCCTCCAGAGCCACCAGATCCACCAGAACCACTAGGTCCAATAGGGCTGTAGGAGGAGCTATGCCAAGTGCCCCCACGATCCCACTTAACTATACACTCGATGGTCTGTGATAGCGCTCCGCTACCACTACTTTATCCCGCACAACTCCCTGATGCGAGACCGAAAGCTTGTACACTGGATCCTTCTCCAAAGACTCCTCCAAATGCTGGAATATGTGCAGCCATAGAAGAAGGGACTGTAAAATAGTATCTCCTAGGTGCGAATCTATCTCTTCCACCAATATCAACTAGGTCAATAACATTTCTTCCTGGTTTGGGAAATCCAAGCACCAGGGCTCAATCACTTGGTGGGTTCAGATATACGCCAATGACTCTCCTTTCTCCGTGTGACAAACTCTCACCAAAAGCCGAAAGGGTCTCCCTCATGTGCTTGCCAAGATGGGGTAGCATAGACTACTCAGGTTCCATGTCCTCTACGTGAACCTCAACTCCTTCCCGTAACATTTATCTCCATAGATCCATCACACTAGCAGCTTCACGTCATCTAGCAATCTCCCTTTCACGCACTTCACTATACTTGAGCTGTCTCTCTTCCCTCTCCTTCTCTATCATGATATCTGTCATCTTCCTCCACCCAAGCTCCCTTACCCAGACTCAGAATAGTTTAGCCGACCATTGGGAAAGCCTCTAAACTCATGGTAACCATCATTATCTTCATAGCTAGGGGAATAGCATGTAGAAGCATTCCTCTACAGGTTCTCACTGTAAATTCAAACTTGGCAACCTCCAAACAAGAATACATGGAAATGGCATATTCCAGAGTGTAACTAGTCAGTACTCCTCTCCACCAATGATCTACAAAGCATGGTTCCATGTCAGATCTACATCCTGCAACCTTTGGTAGTCTTCTTCGGTCCATACATGTGATCCATGATGCCAACTTGATCTAGACGCATAGGTTTAAAGCCATTCATATAGTTCTACTGGGAAGCAACAGAAGAAGGTCTCATATAAATCATGGTAGAGGTTCTCTTCTACCCATCTGCGTGCATTAAACTCAGGTCCAATGTTATATCTCCGAGAAAATTCATCCTCCGTGCTCTTGAACCATGATTCAACAATTTCCAATGTCAACCACTCTGTCATTCCTCATTATATAGATCATGATGTATGTTATATCCCACTACAACTTCAAAAATAGGTCCTGGCAATAGAACCAAGATGTAGTCATTTTTACTCCTATCACAAAAGGAAGGAACCCCATGCATGTCACCTATCACCCAGCAGAAGTTGAGTGCTCACCCAAGGCATGCGTGGGTACCGAGTATCTCTTTTATGTGAGTTTAGTGGGAAGCATCAATTATGATAAGTGTAAGGTTTTTAATGAGGGAGGTTGAAACATACAAGGACCATAGGGCTCAAAACGGCCTCTAGATCCTTGAAGTCACCTTAGACTGAGTACTTTAATGAACCTGAACATGCATTATGACAGAAATAATTATATAAGCATTCATACACAACATGAAAGGAAAGAGAACTTATATGAGAGAATTGTGCATTAAAACCATTGATATCCATGTCTATATATACAGTAACCTCATTATATTCATTGATTCATTACAGAGAGTCACACAGAGCAGACCGTAGTCATGCATAGCTCTAGACGTATGTAACTAAGCTAATATAAAAAGAAAAATTACAACTCCATGCTTAGTGCATTCTTTTCTAAATACAAATATCCACTCACAATAATTCTATAGAGCTCCACTCACTCTCTAACCTGCTATACCTTGTACTTCTTCTCCTCCTCTTTTTACTCCGTAGGCACTTGTATTTATAATTCTCCTACACTGCCAACTCACCTTCCAACGTCCTCAGATCTGGTGCCAAGTGTCGAATGTGGTCCATGTGAGCATGCTTCTTCAGGCTTGAGCTTTCCACTTTACCTCATGATGTTCTTCTAGAAGATTCCATCTGGGGCATGCTCTTTCTTGGGCCAACCTATCACTCAGGCTAGCATCTTATCCATGCGCAACCGATCACACTTTTCACATGTTCTTCCCTGGGTGCTCAAATTGACTAAGTCTTGAGCCTCCTTTCACGCATCGTGCATGCTATGTGCTTCCCTAAGCCTTTCTCCCGTGTGTTTTTGCCTTGCTCACCTTTTCATAACTGGGACCCTATGTGCCCATGTGCCTTCATACTTGGTTAAGATTACAAGGGTCTAGCACAATATGTGCATGATTTTGTGCCTACATTTTCTCCCCCTTTATGTTATTTGAATGAAATTCAATTAGTGTAAAGGAAGTAAGGAACATACTTGTGAGAATTCTCGGACAAGCCCTGTCATAGAAGTGTGCATAGAATGTAAGAATCATATAGCATGGTGAACCATGGATCGTGTGTCAAACCATGTGGTGTAAATAGAGATAGAAAACCATCGTAAGGAGCACCTAGAAAAATACTTGAGATAATTTGTGGAATTCGTGTTGAGTTATGGAGATCAATTACTTCACAATAACATACTTTTATGAACTTGTAAGAAAACATAATAATCGACGTTGGTTGAGGAGTCATCCTTGGTCACCGGGACCGACATCACCAAAGCAAGTAGGAACTAGTATCAATTAGGGTAACCGACATCTGTTAGTTTTGTGTGATTGTTTTATTTAACTCATGGGAATTAGATCTAACCTTTGATATAAAGTTGATCTAATGGTTGTAATTGCATAGCTAAAGTGCCCTAAGTTTTTATATGCATATATAAGCTAGAAATCTAGGGTTAGAAGATAGAGAAATCATTAAGAATTGAGACTTGTAAAGAAGGAATTCTTAGAGAGAGAAAAGAGAAGCTTGTGAGGAAGAAAGTACTATACATATGGGAGAGGTGTCGAAGATTACAGATCTTCATTGTATATCCTATGTTAAAGCTTTGAATAATATATTGGTTGTTTCTTGGTGGACGTATCATGCATTGGGTGAACCACATTATATCTTGTGTATTATTTATTCGGTTTATTTCCACTTTAATTGCTTGTATGCTTAGATTTGAATATATGTCTATGAAACTAGTGTGATTAACCCCAACAACCTGGTACCAAAGGTTTTTTGTTTGATGGTTTTGTGTGTTGTGATTTACTCACAGAGGATTTTTGCTTAAGTGGGAGCTACAAAGAACGGTAGAAGATGGAAAATACAGAGTTAAGAAATTTAACGTCCGTAATTATCAATTATGGAAGATGCGGGTGGAAGATTATCTGGATCGAGAAAGAGAATGTATCAGAGAAAGGTAAAGAAGAAAATGTTGCTTCTTCTGAGGTAATGTAAGATGCCCTTATTCTCTCCTTGGATAATAAAATTGAATCATGGGTTTTAGATTCAGGAGCTTCTTTCCATGCTACCCTAATAAGGTTTATTTCAAAAATTATGTCTAGGGTAATTTTGGGCATGTTTATTTAGGAGATGATGAACCATGCAATATTATTGGTAAAGGAGAAGTTCATCTAAAATTGTAGAATGGAAATACATGGATATTGAAATATGTGAAGCATGTGCTAAGCCTCGGGAGAAATCTAATTTCTGTAGGAAAACTAGGTGAATCTAGTTACATGGTTACATTCACAACCGACTCTTGGAAGGTTGCTAAGGGATTTTTTTTTGTAGCAAGTGACAAGAAGGTGAGAACATTGTGTTTGTTTACTGAATTATTGATTCCTTTTTGTGTTATCTACTTTGATTTAGATGCAAACATGTGAAATAATTAGTGGGCCATATGAGTCAAAAGGAATGTAGCTCTTACAAAGCTAAAGGTAAGTCATCATATTTGAAATATGTAGATCTTGATTTTTGTGAGCATTGTATATTTAGAAAGCAAAAGAGAGTGATATTTCTCAAAGTTGGGGCAACAAAGAAGGAGAAAAAATTGGAGCTTGTGCACTCAGATGTGTGGGGACCATCCCAGAGTAGCTTCTCATGGAGGATCCCAATATTATGTGACTTTCATTGATGATGCCACAAGAAAGGTATGGGTTTATTGTATTAAACATAAATCGATGTTTTTAAGACTTTTAAAAGATGGAAATCCCTTGTGGAAAATGAATCAAATTCAAAGTTAAAATGTCTTAGATATGAAAATGGTGGTGAGTACTACAACAAGGTTTTCAATTATTATTGTTTATTGAATGGAATACGTAGAGAAAAACAAAACCTAGAACACCACATGAGAATGGTGTTATTGAAAGAATGAACAGGATAATCATGGAACATGAAAGAAACATGAGAATACATCTTGGATTACCCTTGTAGTTTTGGGCATAAGAAGTAGCCACAACAGTTTATTTAATTAATCGTGGGCCTTTAAGTGCACTAGATGGTGGAATACCAAAAGAATCTTACACTTGAAAAGAGGTCGATCTTTCTTTTCTTAGAGTATCCGGTTGAAGCTTTTGTGCATGTTGATAAAGAAAATAGAAAGAAGTTTGATGCTAAATCCAAGAGATATACTTTTATTGGTTATGGTTCTCATGATTTGATTCCATTTTTGGATTTAGAAGATTCTAAGATTTTTAGGAGTCATGACATTGATTGGAATGAAAAGAGAATATACATGGATCAATTTTGGTACCCAAATACGAACCAGTTGGAAAGTTTATGGATGAAAATGCATTCTTGCATTTGAAAATGACACCTACAAGTCTACAAAGTAATTGGTATCGATTGACACCAGATTGGCATTGGTCTCCTAAACCAACATCGAATGAGAGGAGCTAGACCAATGTCAATAAGTAGAACCAGTGTCGGTTACAAAGTAATGCCGATGTTGGTCATTATCCGAGATTCACACAAATTTTTAGAATGAGTAGATTGAGCCTCCTGGTTCCCCAAATCTCAAAGTGAGAAAGTCACAAAAAGGTAAGTAGACCTCCAAAAAGATTTTCACCTTCCTTATCTTATTTATTATTGACTGATAGTGGTGAACTAGAGAGTTTTGAAGAAGCAATGCAGCAGGATATCCACGTGAAGTGGGAACATGACATGGATGAGGAGATGGACTCCTTGGAACAAAACCAGACATGGGATTTGGTTAAGTTGTCGTGAGTAAAAGAACATTCCGTAAAAAAATGGGTTTACAGGATCGAGAAGAAGAGGATAGAGTAAAAGATACAAGGCAAGGCTTGTGGTAAAAGGATTTACACAGAAATCAGGTATTGATTTTGGTGAGATATTTTCTCCTGTAGTAAAAATGACTTCTATTCATATTATATTGAGTTTAGTTGTAGTAGAAGATTTGAATTTAGAGAAACATTATATTAAGACAACTTTCCTTCATGGTAATTTAGAGGAAGAGATTTATATGCAACAACCGCTTGGTTATGAAGTCAAGGGTAAGGAGAAACTTGTGTGCAGGTTGAAAAAGAGCTTGTATGGGCTCAAGAAAAACCCAAGGCAATGGTATATGAGGTTTGATAGTTTCATGTATGGGCATGGTTATGTGAGATGTGAATTTGACCATTTTTTATTTTAAGAAGCTTGAAAATGGAAGCTTTATTATTTTTGTATGTATGTGGATGATATGCTTATTGTAGGATCTAGTATGTAAGACATTGGTGAGCTTAAATAAAAGTTAGCTCATACATTTGCAATGAAGGATTTGGGAGCTATAAAGAAAATCCTTGGCATGCAAATTCTTAGAGACATGAAGAATAGGAAATTGTATTTGTCTCAGGAACATTATATCAATAAGGTGTTGGAAAGGTTTAATATGCAGAATTCAAAACATGTAAGTACACTTATGGCTAGACACTTCAAATTGAGTAAAGATCAGTTTCCTACATCACATGAGGAGGTCGAGTACATGGCATGAGTTCCATATGCTTCAGTAGTTGGAAGTCTCATGTATGTTATGGTTTGTACCAGACTAAACATTGCACATGTAGTGGGAGTTATGAGCATATTTATGGCCAATCCAAGTAAAGAGCATTGGAAAGCAATCCAATGGATTCTCAGGTATTTGAGAGGGACATCCAACATGCAGTTATGTTATGGAGGGTCAGATATTTCTTTATGTGGCTATGTTGATTCAAATATGGTTGGAGATTTGGATGGTAGGAGAAGCACCATTGGATATGTATTCACAGTAGGTGGCATAACAGTTAGCTAGATTTCTATATTGCATAAGGTTGTGGCATTTTCTACTACAAAGGTCGAGTATGTTGCAACTACAGAGCCTAGCAAAGAGATGATATGGATGAGAAGGTTCATGGAAGATTTGGGAAAGGAGCAAGATGATTGCAGATTATATAGTAATAGTCAAAGTGTGATTCATTTGGAAAATAACTCAATGTTTCATTCAAGAACGAAACACATTAAGTTGAGATATCACTTCATACGGTAGGTGTTGGAGGATGGGCATCTGAAACTGGAGAAAATTCATGCAAGAGAGAACCCTGTAGATATGCTAACGAAGCCACTATAAAATGAGAATTTGGAGCTACTCTTCACTTTTGTTGGTCTTCAAGTTTAAGACCTAAAGAGGAAGAAACAAGCCAATGAAAGGATCCAAAATGGAGTTTTATGATACATTGTAACAATTTATCTCCAAGTGGGATATTTTTGAGTTGTGGAGCTTAATTGCTTCACAATAACATGTTTTTATGAACTTGCAAGAAAACACAAGAACCGGCGTTGGTTGAGGAACCTGTCATCAGTCACCTAGGGACCGACATTGGTCAAAAAAGTAGGAATCAGTATCAATTAGGGTAATTGACATCGGTTACCTATGCATGATTTTTTTATTTAACTCACAGAATTAGATCTAACCTTTGATATAAAGTTGATCTAATGGTTGTAATTGCATATCTAAAGTTCCCTAAGTTTGTATATGCATATATAAGCTAGAAAGATAGGGTTAGAAGATAGATAACTCATTAAGAATTGAGAATTGTAAAGAAGGAATTCTTGGAGAGAGAAAAGAGAAGCTTATGAGGAAGAAAGTACTATACATCCGGGAGAGGTGTGGAAGATTGTAGATCTTCATTGTATATCCTCTATTAAAGCTTTGAATAATATATTGGTTGTTTCTTAGTGGACGTAGCCCACACTCGGTGAACCACGTTATATCTTTTGTATTATTTCTTCTAGTTTATTTCAGCTTTTATTGTTTATATTCTTATATCTGAATATATGTTTGTACAACTAGGGAAATTAACCCCAAAAATTTGGATATTTGAAGAGGTAGGGAGTGATCAATTCCCAACCCAATTTTTTTATAAATTTTGAAAATGGGAGGATTTGGGTGTCTTGCTGCCAGAGGAAGAGTGTTGGGGAGAGAGGTCTAGTTTTACTCGCCATCCATGACTACATCTCCAAAAGGTCCAACCATTGTAGACAGATAGAGACCAAATTTAGTTGTGTTGGACCATATTTTTTCCTATTGAAGAACCCATGTGGAGCAAAGTATAGGAAAAGAAATGGTGTCTCATTTCCCCCACTCTCAAGGGTGTCCCAATTTGTATATTGCTAGATGGCCTCCATATTAGGTCATTTAGAAGTGATATAAAATGTAAAGTGACCCCCAAGTTAGGTCATCTAGGAGTGATAGTAAAGTATGCTTGTTGTACTGATTGATTGATTTGGTTTGAATGATAGAAGATTACTTTGAAATAGTGTGTTTAGTAAATTAATCACAGAGAGGTTTTTGTGATTTTCCCTAGATTGAGTCATTTGGGGGAATATATTTGAATTAATAGAGAGTATTGGTTGTACTATAGAATTTGTTTTTCCTTTGTTTGCATAGAATTAGAGAAATATTGCGATAATGATGTATTAAGAGTATTGATTATTTGTATAGTAGCCCTGAGAGGGATCGTAGGGTGATCTCGATTGTATGTCCCCCTTTTGGTGAAAGGGTGAGGGGTATAGAAATGAGAATTGAGTCAAAATAAATGTTGTAAAGGTTTGTAATAGTGAATGAGAGATAATATAGAAAAGATAGTAATATTTTTAAAGCATGTGTATAGGCTGATTCGTGCATATGGTAGATTTGAATATGGAATGGTGCAAAGTGTATAGTATGGTGCTAGGAGAAATTTTGATCTGAATGGTGCAAATGGGGAGGAAAACAGAGTAACGAGGCTCAAGATATGAGAAAAATTGTGTCATGTATTAGGTGGAAAAATGATTGTAAATAATAACTATAGTATGTGGAAAATTGAGAATTGCTATATATAGTAATAGTGAAAAGTGAATAGTAATTTCATTTGTATCATGATTGAGTGAGAATTAGAGATTTGAACTTGTGAGGATGCCACACATTAGAGCAACGAGTTTGACTAGGTTTGAGAGAGTAGCAGCGATCATGGCTTTGTAGGCACCGATGAGTTGGTGAGTATGGAGATTTTATTAAAATCTTGTGAAATTTTCTAGTTTTTGTTGAATTTTGCAAAATGTAAACTTTTGTATTTTTGTATGTTCTTGCACAGGTGGGAGTGGCTAGGGTGTTGACATCTTTTAGGACACTAGCTCCTAGTCTCAAGCACCTTGGTGACCTGTTTCTAGGTGCTTAAGACCGATCTTGGGAGTGACGACCCAGAGAGGGATTCGATAGTGTAATGTGAAATATTGGTATTTTGATTAATTTTTGTACTATGATTAGTTGGTTTTGACTATGTATGAAGTACTAATGTCAAATTTTGTTGGTGTTTTTTTATGCGAGAGATATACACTCAAGAGACTTCCGTAGGGGTCAACATTTGAGCCACCGCTAACTTTGGGGTTATATGATGTTGATTGGGACATCTTGGACCATGCCTTCTGTGGTGCATAACAAGATTGGAGGAGGTTCCCTATAATATTCCTATTGTGACTACATTGTGTGAGAGATGGTGTGCCAATACATGTACCTTTGGTTGCCTATTGGTGAGATGACGGTGACCCTGGAGGATGTATATCAGATATTGTGATTTCGATTGTTAGAGAGAGTGTGGAGGTTATAAGTATAGTGGATGCCTAAAGACATATGAGAGCAGCAAGTTGATATTTTATTGGGAAATGGGTACATACAGAGACCCATATTATTCTAGATGTTATATCAAGATCGGGTTTTCCACAAGTACGAAAGTTTATCGTAGTGGTTATGGCTTCATCGGTGGTACTAGAGGGTGTCGGAGTGGGTATATTGTATAAGATGATTGATATATGTCAATGCATAGAGGAACATGAGACAAGATTTTCATGGGCGTGATCTATGATAGCCCATTTATACAGGATGTATAGAGATTCACACAGGAGGACCATGGGGGTAGACTAAGAGCCCCCACATTATTATAGGTATGAGCATATGAGAATATTGTTATATTGAGGCCACTCGGTGGGCTAGGTAATAATTGTGTGAGACCCTATATATTTTTAGTGAGGAGGGTAGGCACCCGAGTAGGAGACTAGACACAACCACTTATAGGTTGATGCTTGATCGGATGGGACCAGGGGCCATCATATGGAGGCCATATAGAGATTATGGTGGTTGGTTAGAGGATGGAGTAGAGTTGTGGTGCATTCAATGCACCATGTGGTTTAAGGATCAATTCCTAGCAAAGTGACCGAGTTGTTCTAGATGAAGAGAGTATTGAGATCATTTGGCATGGCTCAAGATGTGCCCCCAAAGCCATATGTATGGGTGAGAGCTACTAGAGCACCAAGGTGTCTCAGGAGCAAGGTCAGTCCGACGGGGAGAACAACTAGTACATCTTGGTCAACATGAGGTAGATATAGCCATAAATCCAATACATGTAGATGATGTGGGATATACCCAGGCCTATAGCGAGTGGTGGGTAACACATCGATGGTGTCTATTATTTCTAGTTGTCGAAGATGCGGTGGTTGGACTACGGGTTGGAGGAGTAGAGGGGTAGGTACTTTCCATGAATGGAGATGTCCTAGAATGGCGACACTAGTTAAGCATAAGTATTGTTCACTTGTATTTGTTGATTGTTACGTGGTTGTGTATTTGTAAGTGTGTGTTACTAACTAATGTAGTGTTGGATTGTTATAGGTGATGCCTATTGGTCATTGATTGTAGATTCATCAATTCACACGCTGACTTGAGAATGTGCCTCTAGATGTGCTCATGGGAGGTGGGATGATGGAGCAAGTGGATGCTATTATGGGTGAACATGCTAATTTGTTTGATCGGTGACTATAGCGCTAACCACATGTAATGTACTATTGAGTTAGCATGACAAGGATCGTGCGGAGACTCGAGCGAGAAAGATAGGAGGAGGATCCCTAGCTCAGGATATATTTGCAAGATATGTGGAGCTGCAAGGTCGACTCATAGAGAATTCAGCCAAGGTGGAATTACTACATAGGCGGGTATAGAGATATAGAGGCTGCAACCAATGACATAGATTGAATGGTGAATAATCTAGTTCTAGATTTCCGCAATTGTATATAGTGATGGTGAGGATGATATATGATGTATATGTTTGTAGTGATGCATGGAATATTTTACCCCCATCGATTGAAACTATGATTTTTGTATATATATATATATATATATATATATATATATATATATATATATATATATATATATATATATACTATTGGTATCATTTTGTTGTCTTTGATGTGTATGGATGTATGATGTGATGATTGTATTGTGATTTGTAAAATTTGATATGTAATGCGTAAATGGTTATTTTTGATTTGAAATGGATAGGTAAGTAATGTGTGAAAATAGGATTATGTAGTTAAATGATAATGAAGCATATAATATATGATGAATAGGATGAGATGTATGTGATGTAATGTAATGAATAATGTGAGATAATAATGTGATTGAGATGATAGGAAGTAGTGTGATAAGAGATGAAAAATAAATTATGTAATTTCTTGTAAGTATGGTGAAGAGGGGGGAAGAAGAGAAATGCCCCACAACATATGTATATGAAAATGAGATTTGTTTTTGCAATAGATCCCTCAACAATCATGTAAGAACCTTAGAAAACACGAGTGTGTCATTGGGTAATGAGATGACCATATAGAAATCACCTCCTAAACATGGAAAATCATGTGAGGGATGGTGGAAGCATGTGAGGTGGTAGCAACATGAGTGTAAGAGCCAAATTAAATGTCAAATGAAATGGTGTCAATGATGGGAGATGTAGTGGTAGGAAGCACAAATACCGATGGCTTAGGAATCCAATGGGAAGTAGTAGCATTATGAGGTGGGTGGGATGATGCTGATCTCTAAACTCTTCAACTTTGATATTATCCACATAATCACAAAAATAAAAAAATTTGTTCTACTTTCTATTAGAAAATGACAAAGATAGTTAGTGAATGAATTATGCTTGCGCTTAGAATCCACAATTGTAGGAAAGGAAATAATTTAAGCTCATAAACACCAACAAAATTTATCCTGGAAACCTCCAGAGGAGGAAAACCAATCGGGAAGGGAAATTTCTCTTTCTTCCCACTTTTATTGGCCAATTCAAAATAACAAGTATAGAATTTACAATAAGTGTGAAAGAGAAGTAGATAATATCTCACACTTCCTCCCAAATACTTGCTTGCTCTATCTCAACACTCCTTTCTTCTATAAAAACACGGTTCTAGCACTAAGAACTTCTTGCTCATTTGCTTTCATTCTTCCATGATCCTATTCTCTTCTACAAACATGTATTTATAGCCTTTCTCATGTCCTCCCATGCACTGGAGAATGGGAAAGGTCATGGAGGAGAAGAGACACAGAACAACCTTCCAAATTATGGGTTGTTCATTTCATATTTTTGTTTTCTATCCAAAGATCCAGGACCACCGCCCAAAGTAGATGTTGGTCCTAGGACTACCGCCCTAGTTGGGTAATGATTCTATAACTGTCGGCCGTAGACAGAGCGGCGGTCCTGTTACTAAAAAGACAGAACCTCCGTGTATTATTTTTCCTTCTTCGCATCTTGACCTGATTCGATGAAGTAGAGTCCTTTGGATCCCTATGGATCAGATGTCATGATGGATGAGCTAGGTGGAGGACGTAGATGGATAATGATCTTAGCGGGTGGATGAATAATCACCTTAGAAGTGGGTGGAGGAGAGAAGAGAACATAGGTGGAAGCACACTAATGCGGAATGGGAGAAAGAGACCGCTCAAAAGACTAGGATCCAAAAAAATACACCCTTGTCTTCTAATTGTTGTAATTTATCATTAAAGGTGCAACATTCATTATCGTGGTGGCCATTTATGTAGTGGAAATTGCAATAAGGGAGATCACACTAGCGATGCTAGTGATGAAGAGGATGATGTTGATTATGAGGTAAGTGGATTAAGCACTTATTAAGAAAAGCATGCAAAAATCATGAGGTTTAGCATCATGTGGAAAGGGCAATGGTTCACGAGTAGGAGATGGATAAGACTTAGGTGTAGGCTAACTCGGTGGACGGGAAGGAAGACACTTACACGAAGGAGGATATGGTGACTGTGGAGGATGCTCAATGGATTGAAGGGGAGATGAAGTAGTAGGCAATGGAGTAGCAGAAGAATTATAAGTAGAAGGAGATGGAATAACATGTGCTGCAATTAAATCTTGTTCTAGATCTATAACTTTATAGCACAAAAGTGTAAAAGATTCACATGTATCATATAATATTTTTTCTTTCAATGCAAGAATTAAGCCACAACAAAAGATAAATTACTTTTCTAAATCAATTGGCTCAAATAATAATTGATGCATATAAGAATTAAAGCATAAAATGTAATCTATAATGGGTTCTTTCTTTCCTTGATGCAAAATAGGTAAACAATCATATGTAACTCCAGGTCCATTATTAACCATAAATTGCCTAAGAAAAACATATGTCATATCACAAGTAAGTACTAATAGATACATACAACAAATAAGTGTACCATTAAAGAGCATGATTAACAATACTATGAAAAAATATATTTGAAAAGTAAATGATCATTAGAATAAGAAGCCATTCTGAATGATAATGCTTGAGATGCAAATAGGGGTTGTCAGTGCCATCAAAACATGTAAATGTAGGCATGATGAAATCCTTAGGGAAAGTAGAATTGTGAATTTTTTTAGGTATTGGATTTCCATGCAAATAATTATTATCAATGGAAGCATAGTAGGCTTTTCTTTTGAGAGTGAGAGTATGAACTTGAGCTTACAAATTACCAACATCATGCATGAGAGATAGAATATCATGTGAGGGGATAGTAGAAGAAGTGAGAGACACATTAAGAGGTTGAATTTTTCCATTGTGATTGATCATGGGAATGTGAGAAGAAGAAGTGGATGTGGAGAGGGGAGAAGAATATGAAGGCTCTATGGGAACGCTAGATGTAGATGTAGAAGAAATAATAAGAGGTATACTAGTAGGAATATTAGAATCATCATGAATAACATCTATAGAAGAAGAAGAAAGAGGTGGAAGAGGAAAGAAACATGGAATATCGATGTAAATGCTAGAATCAAAATCGAAGAAATGAAAAGATTTGTACTAGTAGGAGTAGTAGAATCATTATGTGCAACGACTTCGTAAAGAGTACTAAATTCACATTCAGTAGGTGGAAGAGAAGTAACTTTATTACCAACAAGGCCATTATTAGAATCATAGTCTACATCACTATCAGACATATTTTCACAAGTAAGTAATTCATCAAGAGATTCATCAACATATATAGAAGTAGTAGGAGAACTATCATGAGATTTAACATTGCATTCATTGGAGTCATTTTCAGAAGTAGGAAGAGTAAGAGATTCAAATTTACAAATATCCTTCCTACTAATAGAAATAACAACATGCCCATGTACATTTTCAACATTGGAAGCAACATTATTTATATCTATAGAAGTAAACATGTCACCAAACAAAGGATCTATAATAACATTATCATATGTGACAATAGGAGGAGAAGAAACTACAACAACATGGGTGGCCATGGAAGATGAGGGAGAACATGTAACATAACTTTAGTCATGAGAGAGCATACAAATATCACGATTATCAGTGCGAGAGGAATGGTGTATTGGTGGGCAAGAAGTTGTTTTTGGACTTCGTTATCAAATTGAACATTGCGATAAAGGGCACTAAGTTCAGCCTCAACAACATCATCAAGGATAGGATTCACACTAACATGATGCATAGCTTGTTTGGGCAAGGAGGATCTATTTTTAGCCATGAGGGTTTAGGGGATCCTATGGAAACAAGTTTGACTAAGGATGGGGTTCATCAAATGATTTAATAAAAATTGAATATTAAATCTAATTTCAGAGTCACTACTATGATAATATATGACAAAATACAAATGCTAAGCACTTTGAAGATGCAACCATTTAAGAAAATAGGAGAGATATGGTACTTATCTCGATTTATGACTATCCTGGAACAAATATGAATTTGAGCAATCGATGAAACAACTAGACATGTGATTAAACTAAAATGTGATATTATAGCCTAATATGATGTTATAGGAGTAGTAAATAAATGAAATAATGTAATACAAAAATTACTCAAGTAACTAAGAAAGTGAAATATGAAACCCTAATGTGCAAGAGAGGGTTAAGAATTCCTTAATTTATTTAGTGAAGTTGTTGGATTGTGTCGTAATGTAAACCAAGTAAACAGGAGGAGGAAACAACCACACAGAAGCCCGAGAAAGTGCATATCTGAGCTCTCTAATTGGATTGGGATGCCTATGGGCACCCTGGTATGAGATCTGGGTGCCCTAGTTTGCAAAAATGGCCTAAAACCCACATTTGAGGTATCACCGAAGATTCACCTATATTTGCTTCATGTCACACTGATGTCACTGAATTGCCGCAATAAGGAATCACCTATAAAACCCCAAACAAAGCATCAAAACCCTAAAAAGAAAGATTCATATGAATGGGTCAAACTGTCCTCGTGAGACACAATGGTGGACTTACTAACTAAGCATTGCACTACATCTCAGACCCAATGTAGTTCTAGGTGTGTGTGTGCAAATCGTGCCCTAGGTTGCTCTTATGTCAGTCGCACTTTGTGAAGTAGTAAGAAAATAACTAGATGTAGAATGTAGTAAATGTGTGCATGGAAATAATAAACTCCCCTCCTATGAAGTGTGATTTAGATGAACCATCGTGTGCCTTATGATGGAGCTAGATGGATGCAAATATAGCTTTAGGTGCCTTTGATGGATGCAACTCTAGATGGTGATAGTAGATGCTTAGTGTTTGGTCCCTCATTATGGTCTCATAACTTTATATTTATATGGTTCTCTTGTTCTAATTTCGTAATTAACCCCAAAAATGCCAACCACTAAAAATATGGAAAGCTCAAATGGCTAGAAAGTTCCCAAAAGATGGAAGCAAAGTACAAAGAGGATCAGTGCACCTAGATGCCCTAGTCCTGGTTGGGCACCCCAGTCAGAATAGGAATAATGCAGAATGATAAAACAGATTGGGAAAGTATGGTCGGAGGATCATAAGTGATGACAAAAATCAAACTAAAAATCCAAAGGACATGGGTTAATTAGTACTTTCTTCACTCAAAAATCATATGAATAGTAGTATGAAACTCGAGACTAAATATTGACTCAAAATGCGTGATTTAGTGACTACATTTGTCTCCACTTTATGTTGGTGAGTAGTCAATAATATAAAGTAGATCAAGATGTGTACCTAATATCCATGTAGAGTACTATAGAAAATCATGTCGAAGGAATATACAAAGTGTGGAGGACAAAAAGATGGAGCGTGGAGACTAAATATGCAAAATTTAAAACTGGTGAGAGTGAGCCTAGGGTAAGGAAGCAATTGTGTAGATGCCAATGTGTGTAGTGTACCTGCATGGTTAGTACCATATGTGTGATGTACTCACTATGTGTGTGTTTTAATTGACTGCTTGTTTCCCATACTGACAGGACCTACAAAAGAGAAGATGATCAAGTAGTCAAATACACATGTATATGTGTAAAAATGCATGTGTATATGTAGAAAGCATGTAAAAATAGTATGAAAATGACAATGAAAAAGGAACATGTGCACTTGATCCGTGATGAGAGAAAGGGTGTAGAAAGGATATCTTGTAACTGTTGGTGAAGTGCAAGTTTTTGGGTGATCTCACGCCATTGTGGTTGAAGAAGTGTAGGGAGAAATTTGTGTTATTCTCCAACTTGTAACTACTTCCATAATATTTGTGAAGATGTCTCTATACTTCCTAGTTTTTAGGTGATCCAATGCCATTGGCCGAAGTAGTGTAGGGAGGAAATTCCATTGTATCCTCCAACTTGTAATCGTCTCCCAAGAATGTTAAGGAAAATTTTCCCTGTAAAATTCGTTGTGTACAAGGTTCGTAGACTGGTCTAAACCCACTTACAAACTGTAGACTAAATTGTGCCATGGATGAAGATTATAGATTAGACTGTATTATAGACTGAACTATATTGATACTGTGTGTAAACCCCAAATGATGCCCCCTCTTTAGGGGTGCATGCGACATCACAAATAGGAGAATGCGGCCCAAAAAGAGGACCGATCACGTATACTGAAACTCTTCCCTATAGGGGAAGGGAATGTGTTTGGTAAAGACCAAGGCACACACAAACAAGTGGCTAGAAACAAGTGTTAGTATAAACAAGCATGCATGTAGAAATCAAGTATAAGCTACACAGACAATATAGAATCTAGAAAGCAAGTAATCACGTAAGAAGGCAATCATAGACCGTGAAAAGTGGGTTGTAAACATGGGACATCACTCACAATGTCATAAGACACTCAAGACCATAATGGCTACATACAAATAAACAAGTGTGCACACCAAACAAGGGGCAAGGACTGCATATAATAAAAACTAAATAATCAAGTACAAATAATAGATAGCCATGGAAGCAAGTAATCATGCAAAATAAATGTTGCACATGAAGCACCCATTAGCATGTTAGAAATATAACCCATATGTCAAGAGCATGAATAACCAATAAAGGAGTGTGCTATGAAACAAAATGAAACAATAAAGCACCTGTAGTGTACGAATGTGGATGCCCCAGTGATCCGTTGTGGGTGTAGTAGCCAAGCATCCATGTTGCGTGTAAGAGACTTGTATCTATGATCACAACTAGAAAAATACGTGAATGTGCATGTGTGTATGATAAATATAATGACATACAAGAGATCTATCTAGCATGTGTAATAAGGCAACTATGTACAAGCAAATGCAAACAAGATTAAAAGTAACCAAGCTATGTAACATGTTGTGGATGGATGGAATGGAATGCAAGATGGATGATAGGAGTTGTGTGCCCCCTAATGAATGGATTTGTATGCTAGTGAGGTTCATTTAGTATGCCCCCTCAGCAGTCAAGAATAAACCAAAAATGAGAGTACATCATTGAGAAATGGTTGAACTATGTGTAACACGATGTGATGAGTATGTGGTGATGATATGTGACATAGAGATGAGTTTTGTGTGACTCTATAGCCTAAGATTATATCACGACAAGATGAATAGAAAGGGGGTGGTGATTTATCCTAAAGCGTATACCACTAAACGATGTAAGTGAAAGTGATGTTATAACCTATCACGAGATGATGCTAGAAGAAGTGACCCTATAGCTTAAGGTGTATATCACTAATCCTAGGAATGTCACATGAGAAACAAAATATTGAATGTGCGAATGTGCGAATGGGATGTGGTCCATTTCTAATGTATACCCTTAATAATCTAATATGGACCTTGAGACTAGACCGCATCATAAGCTAGTGAGTACAAAGTGGATGTACCAAATGTGTAGTATGTATGGTAGAATAGGATGTAAATGCAAGATGTGTCAATGCCCTAAGATGTATAGCATAGTAGATGTAAGATGCAATGTAAGATGACATGTATGAGGTGTAAAAACACACAATATGTGATAGCTATGGGGTGATGTATGTAAGACAAGATGTAAAATGCAAAAATGTAGAATGTATGAAGACGTGCAATGTTTATAGCTTGTAATGTGGTGTGCAATACGTAGATGATGTAGGATGATGTGATGATATGTGGTGCCTAATGTGTAGTGACTATTGTAGTGTGTGGGGTTCATGTGTAGAGAATTCCCTCAACAATCAAGTGTGAACTGAAGCACAAGAGTGTGTCATCGAGTAATAACGATATTAATGTATCAAGAGGTGTGTAATAATGCTTAGAGAATATTATTCATTAAGTGTGAAGTGTTAAGTACATAGGAGGATAGAAATATTTGATAGAATGCAAGGGGGAGGAGCTATGATGCCCCTAAGTATGTAAGTGATGAAAATTTAGTCAAAATATAGTAAGTGGATCAATGTAAGGAGTAGTTTCCTTAACAAAAGTGATGGGACACTGAGGTGGTAAAGGTGTGTGACCATCAAATGGTTCATCATCATAGTAAGCTTCATCTAGGTCCCATTTATTGACATAGGTATGGTCTATAACAGATGGTAGAATTACAAGTTTAACTATAGGAGGTGTTTGCTGAGCATGACTGGTGATGTCACAGATACCTTGAATGGAGGAGGAGTTAGACCAACATTAAGAGGAGGTTTCTTAGTTTGATTAGGTAACGTTGTAGATGACTTAGTAGGAGGTAATGGAAGACAAACCTTGAGAGGTGATTGCTTAGTTGGAATGGGTTGAATAGGTGATGCTTGACTAACCAAAGAAGGCACATGAGAAGCGGTAGTGTGATGCTCATTAGGTGTAGGAGGAGCAGACTTAGGAGCCCATTTGGGTACAATATTTGTAGGTGGGCATGCAATAGAATGTTGTGTAGCGAATGAGATAAATCCCTGATGCTCAAGATGTTTGATTCTTCATTGTAAAGCATAGCAATCATTTTCATTATGTCCATTGATTCAATGATAATTGCAATATGGATGACCTTGATATTTGGTTAGCCGATAAGGAGGATAACAATGAGTAGGTAGTAAAGTGATCAATTGATGACTAAGGAGCTCAGTAAGAAGGTCATGTTGTTTAGTATTGTGATCAAATATGAGAGGCTCTAGTAATGGTATGACTTAAGGCTCATTGATATGAGCACATGTAGTAGACATAGAATGAGAATGAGATGTAGAAGGAGAACAAACATGAGCCTGAGAAGTGTTTTTAAGATTGTGGATTTTAGATTTTAGAGATGTAATGATGGATTCCATAGCCTTAAATTGGTCTTGAAACAAAGAATGTAAAGCTTGAATTGAGTCAAACATATATTGATTAGATGTAGGATCACGAGGACTAGGGTCATTAGATAAATGATCGAAGATAGGACTTATTTCATGTGGCGGTGTATCTTTAGGATGATATGTGGTGTCTAAGGTTTTTTGCAGAACATCTTGGAAATTGGGATGCATCTTGAGTAAATCAAATAAAGAAACTTGAGCAACTTTAGGAGCCATGATAGAGGGAAAATGAGGACCCTAAGCGTGAATATCGAGTACGGGTTCACCAAAATGATTAAGCTAAAATGTGATATTATAGCCTAATCTGATGTTATAGGAGAAGTAAATAAATGAAATAATGCAATACAGAAATTACTCAAGCAACTAAGCAAGTGAAAGATGAAACCTAACATGTAAGAGAGGGTTAATAAGTCCTTAGTTGATTTGACAAAGCTATTGGATTATGTCGCAATGTAAACCAGGTAAACATGAGGAGTAAATGACCACACAGAAGCCCAATAAAGTGTAGATCTAAGCTCTCTAACTAGATTAGGACACCTCAAAAGGGATAGGGGTGCCCGTCAATGCCCTAGTCTGATATTTAGGTGCCCTAGTCTATGGAAATATCCTAAAAACCTCCTCTGAGGTATCATTGAAGATTCACCCGTATTTGCTTCCTATCACATTGATGTCACTCAACTATACCATATGTTGTTGTAAGACCTCCAATAAGTAATCACCTGTAAAATCCCAAACAAAACATCAAAACCCTAAAAATAAAGATGCATATGAAGGGGTCAAATTGTCCTCAAAGAACCACAATGGTGGACTTACTAACTGAGTGTTGCACTACATCTTAGACCCAATGTAGTTTTAGGTGTGTGTGTGCAAATCGTGCCCTAGGTTGCTCTTGTGTTAGTTGTAATTTTTGAAGTAGCAAGCAAATAAATAGATGTAGAATTTAGTAAATGTTTACATGGAAATAATAGACTCCCCTTCTATAAAGTGTGATGTAGATGAACCAACCTTGTGTGCCTTGTGATGGAGCTAGATGGATGCAAATGTAGCTTTAGGTTCCTTTGATGGATGCAACTCTAGATGGTGATAGTAGATGTTTAGTGCTTGGTCCCTCATTATGGTCTCATAACTTTATATTTATATGGTTCTCTTATTCTAATTTTATAATTAACCTCGAAAAGTCCAACTACTAAAAATATGGAAATCTCAAACAACTATAAAGTTCCCAAAAGATGGAAGCAAAGTACAAAGAGGATAAGGGCACCCAAAGGGGACTAGGGCACTGGGCCACCCCAATCCTAGTTAGTTGGCCCGATAAAGAATAGGAATAATGTAGAATGACAAAATAGACTAGGAAAGTATGGTTGGAGGATCAGAAGTGATGACAGAAAGAAAAGTAAAAAGGCCAAAGGACATGGGTTAATTAGTACTTTCTTCACTTAAAAACCATATGAATAGTAGTATGAGACTAAGACTAAATATTGACTCAAAGTGCGTGATTTAATAACTACAAACAGGTGTTAAAATGCTCAATATTAATTCTAGAAACTATGAACAGAGTTGGATATGGGCACTGGGCTAGGACACCTAAGTACCAGAGACCTCTTCTAGGTGTTAATGACTGTGCAGAGGGTCGAATCTAATTTTTCCCGTGTCATTAGGGTTCCACTATCACTTTTTGTTGATTGTCCGATATTTGTACTTGGATCACCAAGGTACCTATGACCTATAACCTAGTTACTTGCACAAGCTCACAAACACATCAAATTGGAATGAAAAATGTAATATGTGAAGTCGGATTGATCTCGATAGTCATCTGAAGGATGAACTTATGACCTGAGCATTTCACTAGATTCTAGACTCCATGTAGCTCTTTGTGCTTGTGTGTGAAATAGTGTCCTTAGGTAGCTCTTGCACCAATGACGCCAAGATAGTGGGATATGGCTACATAAAATGCAAATGTGATGGAATTCATAACTTCCCCTTCTTATGTAGTTTATACAGAGTAAGCAGCCCAAAAATACAATCCCTTTGATAATATGTAGATATGATTTCCCTTTAAAAAATTTCACCCTTATAATAATATGTATGTTGTGTATATATATGGATATCTTGTTTGAATTTCGACACTAGTGACACAACATGTTGAATAAGACCTCAGAATAAGGATAATAAAACCAAAAAGGCCAACTACAAATGTTAAAAAGTAAATGAGAACTAAGAGGACAAAAGCACCCATAATGGACAGAAGCACTTGGGTGCTAGTGTCTAGAATGGCCATTGGTGTTTAGGGATAAATGACTACAAATGTGAAAATAGTGACAGATAGGGATCCCTATGACCTGACCAGAAACAAGTATGGAAGTGACATATGTAGGAGATAAATACAATAGAAATAAAACCAAACAAGTGGATATACAAGGGATTGTGTCACTAGTGAATACTTTTCTCGCTTAAGATCCATGCATATAACAACATAATTGGTGGTATAGTAAAATTGCAATTTGTGCGTGATTTTGTGTCTACGGTTATAAGCTATAGTTCCTTCATGTCATCACCTAGAGTGATGTGCTTCACTATCTATAGAGCTTCATTGACACAGATTTAGTAGAAAAATAATAAAATATGTTCATAATACATGAAAGTAAGTCACATCAATTTGCGAGTCTCTTACCTTAACTCCGCATGTATATACCATGCACACATGCATCCACACAATTTAGAATAGAACTTGTGCACCCACAATGATGGTGGTAACGCACCTTGTCCTTTTATCCGATTTCTTTCACAACTATGAACGTGTGCCATGGGAGAGGTTTTCCCATCATAATCTGGTATCTGTGAAGTAATATTATTCCTAACAAACCTTGTCAAGAAAGAGATTCTTATCTTGCGCCAACCTAGCAAGTTATCTCTATACATGGCCCACCAACGTGTTGTTGTCTCCTTAGTGGATAAAATAAAAATTCCTTCTATCCCCTTTATTCTATATTTTTACCTCCATCTTGCTTAAGAAGGATTCAAGTTTCTCTTCCCTAGTGTATTTTTGCAAACTAGTCTTTCCAACTATCTAACTGGCCATGGTTGAATCACTCTTGTTGCTCTTCCCCGAAACTCTCAACCAACCATCTTGTAAGTGTTATGAGACCAATTTTCATAAGCAATACTAGTAGCATCACTAATGGACTGCACGTCTCCTCACTGGAGCTTACCCTAATTTGATGGCTTAACATTCTCTGGGTCGCGCATTGTTGTGTGTAGATCTAATTCAGGTCTTCTTCACTTATTGGTTGGATATAAGGTACAATCTTAGCACCATCCATAGGGATTACTACCCATTCCTATGCATTCTCAAAACTAGCATAATATTTGTTAAAGCACAAGTCTATATCATTGGCATAACACTAAGGTTGGCCAAGTAAAGCCAAAAAGTTGTTCGCTTCAACCAGCTCTAAAACTTCAAAGTCGCCTTTAAAATTTTCTCCTTTAATGGTGATAGTGGAATTTTTAACATGTCAATGGGCATGACTCTTGTTTTATTTACCATATACAACACATTTGAAGATGTCTCGCAATGGTGGTCTTCCCATCCTATTCCAAGTATAGAGAGTAAGAACATTAACTTCCACACATGTATCAATCAAATATTTCTTACCAACCAACCATCGATCATAGCATCCAATGTGATTCTCTTGTGCGTGCACATGATCCTACAATGGCAAATTTGTATGGATGATATGTTGCTCTCTCTATATTTTTGCATGATACCTTCTCCCATAACCATTCTCCCAACAGAGATATGATATTCTCATGTTTGGGCATCTTAAATACTTCTCTAAGGTCATCAACATCCTTTTGAGGTATCTTATCATACCTTCAGACACTCTCTTTCGCGCGCCTATTCCTAAAGATGTTATATCTCCCCTAAATCTCTCTAATGACACTTATTATCTCTTGAAATACCTTTTTTTCTACCCAACATCTGGATATCATTTTTATGGCATTGTTTCTTACCTTTTTATGAGGCATTTTGTTCTTCCTTGCTCATGTGCACGTAAAGCTTCACCATGTGTAGTGACCAAAAAAAGGTTTCTTTGTATCCATAAAAGTCTTAAGATGTCATTGTTCCTACCTAGTGCACTCAACTCAAACCATTATTGTGCCCTTATCTGTCTTATTTTTGCACATATGCTCCTATAAGTCTGGGCAATCCTCAACCTTATACCCCTTACCACAATATGCGTAGGCCTAGTTCTTTGGACATTTGTGCGATAATGGTCTAGAAAACCACATATGTAACATGTCACTTGAATTAATCTACTTATGCGACCGCCACGTCCTCTACCACAATATCCTCCCTCGTATCCCCCATTACCGTGATTTCTGTGCCATTATTTTTCCCGACTCTAGTATTATCATTTTCTCGCTCATGCCCTTCGGAGCTACTTTCTGTATTTAGTCTATCGCAACCCAATCTCACAAGCCTCATGGATATGGTCAATCAATGCAGACAATTTACTTTTTCATAGGTGAGCATGTCACAAATTTTGAAATGCATTGACGCTTTTGTGTGGCACATTGCAACAAAGTGAGAAATATTAGACATCATGGTTCTTATGACATATCTCACAAGCCAAGATTAGCGCACGCACACTCCTATGAGGACATCTATCCTTTATATTCCCCTCTACATCATAATCAATGCACCATAGTCCACTATGGGTATCATGCGTTGAGATAGCAAATAACTTCTCAAGCTAAGAATCTATGGTTGTAATATGAGCTTCAAGGAACGAGATTACTCCATTATTTATGCTCCCAACCACTTTTGTGTGTAATGTTACTTCCAAAGCCTCACACGGGTCTATGAACATCTTGTTTTATAACACCCTTTAGAACAATATCAACAATCATCCTACAAATCATCGCGCATGCTCACTCTAATGGATGTCATATGAAATTTTAGACAACAAAGTCTTGAAATGTGCATCATACTCCTTGATGTTTTCAACTAAGCCTTGTTTAATGTCTTTCAATGCACTAATGCTCTGTTGCTCAAATTTAGGTATGTGGAATTCAGCCAAGAAAGTGGTGCATAATGCATCATAGTCTAATTTTGTTTAGTTTAGATCATTATTCCTATATCAACTATGTGTGTGACCTTGTAGTGTGGTGATAAACTAGATAGCCTTTCTATCTAGGTTTGTTACCCCTTTAGCCCTCCACAAAAGTTCACACTTGTGCATGTGATGTGTTACATCTTCCACACCTTTATACTCGGTAAATGAGGAAGATATGAGGTGGTTATTATGGTGGTGGGTTACTCACTTGTCTCAGATTACGTATGGGTAGACCATTTCGATCTTGAACCCCGCACTAGTGTTGCCTCCGCTTGAGGGATGACCAGAGCCTCCTAGGCCTCTTATTGATAGAACTAATGGTGGTCCCAATGAAGAACTAGTTTGTGCAAACATTATAGAATTGTCTTTGTGTGTCAACTATTTATCATGGTATTCCTCAATGGGATTACTTCCACTAAGTAGAGTGTGAATGTTTTTTGTTGTTGTTGCACCTATTGGATTATTCCTAAATAAACTTTGTTTTCTAACTATGTGATTCAGTTGCGTCACCGTATGTGCTACCTTTATATTTCATACCTCCTATACTATTACTAAAATGTACATGTTTGTATCCCCAACCTAACATGGTGATCCTCGATATCCTTCTTGTTCACTATCACCTCTATAACAAATTCTAAATTTTGAACACTAAACATAAGAGCTATGGGTCTAGGGTGGGTTAGATGCATGCCAATGGTTCTCACTCTCTCATCGACTCAATTTCATCGAAGTTGAGGGGATCCTTATGTCACACTTCCCCAATAACTAAGGTACATGGACCTATGGTCCCTCACCTTCTGTAGGATTCTCATCGGTTCCACCCAACCCCATTCCTCTCACTCTTAGTACCTCTTCAACCGTCCCTCTCTCACGCATCATTATATATGTGAAGTATCTCTTCTCTGTCTCTTTCTTCCACTTGGACCAATGACATCCTTCCCGACCCCATTCCCGCCCCTATGTATGGTGGGGTTTCAACCGCCACAAGTAAGTTCTCCATTCCTAGTTCAATCATTAAGATCTTTGTCGCTAACAATAACACGTGTAAGTATGATCCTCTTGGCTTGTGCAAAAATGGAACTTTTCTTCTTTCGGGCATGAGTATGTTGAGATTGCATTCTCCAATGTGTGATTTTCAAAGACAACTTCCCACCAATGATCTACAGGACGTGTCCATGGTTCATCCGAATAAGAGAGTGTCCGGTATTTATCCTAAATCTACACTTATTTTTTCCCATCCAGATACCCTTATTCGTAGGCGTAAGTTGTTAACTATTTGTATAACTCTACTAAGAAGAAACTAAAAAATGTCTCATACAATGAATCATATAAATTATCTTCCACCCATTTACATGCATTGAAACCTTATCTAGTGTTGTATCTCTAAGAAAATTCATCCTGGCCATCATGTACCCAATGCTCAATATTCTCTAGTGACAATCGAAACACCATGCACGTGCCATATCTTGATAAAAAAATGAAAAGAGGTCCCTGACAACGGAACCAAAATGTAGCCTTTTATTTACCAACACTTATTCAGGTGCGGTGACACATTACTTAGACTAATTTCCAAGTGCTCACTTAAGCGCGTGTAACCTACCAAGTCCCTCTTTAGTTATATCATGCAAGATGTGTATTCATCATAAACCATTGTGCAACATAAGATAGAAGATAAAGTAAATAAGAACAACATAAATATGAGAACAAGAGCTTTGATATTTCATTCATAAATAACTAACAACATGATCTAAATGCCAATTACATCTCTTTCACTTATCCTAACCTTGGCAACCCATACAATGTTACCCATTACAAACACATAAGTAGTACATCAATACAATACTCGGTAGCATTATGCACACCTCATATAGACTAACTCTCTCTCTCTTACCCATACAACTCTCTCACATGCACATTCAAATATATATACACGCACATTCTCCATACACACACACCCTACAAAGTGTGTGGAATACATATTTATACATGGTGGGAACTTGTCCTTCACCACGTACATGTTTTAGCTCTAATAATGGACTTCCTAACTACATATTACATGTTTTTATACTTCTATTTTATTCTCTAATTTGTGTTATAAAAACTCAGTCGTATCCATTCATATGTACTATAATTAGATGACCATGCATGTATTTTATCCAATATGCATGTGTTTTATCCTTCTTGGGTCTATTTTTGGACTTGCCCTAACAATCATGCCAACTTTGCTTTCTTTAATTTTTAGCCTATTCCAAAATCTAGCTAACTCCTAAATTGTACCTCGTGTACAGGACCTTCATACCATGATGTTTCTCCATCTTCTATGCGTACCTTCATGCACTCTTCTTATACTTGCACTATTTCCTTGACCTTACACGTACTCTGTGCATTCCATCCTAGCCTTTGGTATCTTTGTAAGGTTTTTGCATGCCCTTCTATACAAGGTAGTCAACCCCCGCACATGGCTTGTACTCAACCACCTTCTTATCCCAACACACTTATTACCTTAAATTTCAATACTCTATATCTTAGTCCCTATTTCTCTAGTTTTTACATCATTTATGGCATTGAGATTTTTGTCTCCCTTATTTTCGTACTAATAGGTGATGCCACTCTCTTCTCTCACTCTATTTGGATACCATGATCCTCTTTATCAATTATGTTATTTACATGATATACACCTCTTTTATTAATTTATTTTCTTTCTTTATTGTAAATTCAATCTTTTCTTATCTTATTATATAGACATAATTTCCACACATACAATACTATGATATTAGACATGGTCTATATTCCACAGTTTCTATATATTCAATCCCACTCTAATAGACATAGTCTCTATTGTGTGTTTTATAAAAATTAATATTGTTCTAAGCTACTATACACACATATTCTTTATTGAGTGGTTTTTACAAACATGTTATACAAATATAGTCTCTATTGTGCAATTTCTACAAATTCAATATTATTACATCGGTATTCTCTCTATTTCACAGATACTAAAATTTCAAATATTGTTCTATCTCACTTTTTAGCCACAATATATACTTCACAAATTCTACCCAATACATTCATGTTATCTAGTCACCGATGCTCAAAAGCAACGTAAAGATCACCCCAATTTATATATACCAAATTTCTTATTCTCAAAGACGTTATTTGACTCTAATGAAACAATTCAAATATATACTAAAACTTATTTTTGTATCAAGTGATTCCATTTTCTATCATCCCTGTTTTCCAAAGGGTGGAAACTATATGGGTTTGTTGTGCAAGGCCATCCTCTATCAGACAAATCAATACACAAATCTAAGGACCAAACTATTAACTGTGGATACAAAGATACACTAAATACTAAGTTACTATTATCCAAATAAATCCCCTAGTTATTTGGACAACTCATTTCATATTTTGGCTCTGAGATCTTCATTGCAGGTTGTGTACACTTCACTTGTCTCATTAGCACATCTCCTTGGTTGCCTCTCCTCACATGCTTTGCACACTCTACTTCTACGCATACCTTCCTTCCATTTTCCTTTTCCTCTTTATTCCATTTTACCCCTGTGCATACCCTCTATGCATTCACCTACTTTTCTACAATTTAGATCCTTGCACGCATGCCCTTAACTTGATTCAAAATCAGCTAGGTCTCTAGCACTCTCGCGTGCCCCACACATCATTTTGTAATGGTTTCACCTCTCTCATATGTTTCTTCCTTGGGTATTTCTCCCATTTCCTCTTACGCATGTTACCTTTGCGCGTGCCTTCCCTTTGTTTTCCTTCTACACCTTCCTTTGTGCTTTCTTCTGTGCTCTTCTATGTCACATGGCATGTGTCAAACTTTGAGTGTGCTACACACAACCAATCAAAGCATGCAAACAAGGCATCGAATCCTCGCAATGAATCTGTTGGGTGACACATGGCATAAATGACAAAGCAAGATGCATAGTTAGTCAATCAATGCATGTCACATGTCTTGATGCCTAGTTTTTACTTCAGATCTTCGGTCATAACATATGTTCAAATGCTCGAGATCCTTGCATGCCCAGACTTTTTGGAAAAAAAATTATGTGGGCTACATGTTAGGCCATTAAAATTACAATCCCAATGGGATTTGGTAGGTGAGCAGCTAGAAAACGTCTTTCACACCATTAATGTGTGATCTGATTACTTTAACCACCCAAATTTGATCTAATCTACCCTCTTTCCTTCTCCAACATGCCAAATAGACATGGAGAACCACACTTGATAGATTGGATGTAGATTTACAGGCATTAATGACTAGTGGTTGAGTTTTCAAATAAGATTTCCCTCATTTTCCTCTTTTTCTCTCATCGATTCATCTATAAATATAAGAGCTTGGCTTGTTGTAAAGGATTAGACATTTTGCATCCTTTAGTGTTTTCTAGGGATCATATATCTTTGTATTTTGAGTCACTGCAGACCTCTGGATATGGCTCGTGCATGTGAATATTGACCTTCAAATGCCATTGTAACTAACTGTGCATACCTGGAAGTAATAGAAGCATCATTTTGAGGTTAGCTTTGACATTAGCATGTTTTCTTTCTTCTTTCTTGCTTGTTGTTTACATTATGTGTTTGTTGTGTCATTTTAAGTTCCTTGCATTGCCATTTTCTAGTTGTGTTTCATGAAATCGATGGTGTAAATGTTTTCTAGTTTGTGCTACGTGTGCTTAGCCTTCCCTCATGTTTTCTCCTTCATTTTCACTCAGAACAGATAGTGTTCATCCCACTTTTTTTGGTGATATCACCTCCTTTAGTTTAGTTTTCCTTTATGTTATCCTTTTATCCTTGTTCCCTTGGCATTGCTAGCATAGTTTTCCCTTCCAAGATTATGAGTGGTAGTAGCGGTAGAAATAGCAGAGAAACCGACCTTCTCGGGAATCTGTCTCAAGCGCGCAAGGTCCCACAACTAGGAGATGGTTCCATTGTTGTCTCAAATGACTCGATTCTTCCAAATCCGAGATACGGGTGCAAGTTTAACAACCAACAGCTTTTTGGCACGCTGGTGGGACCAACATTAAAAGCTTAAATTTCATAGTTGCTAAGTTTTTGTGTGTGACCTAGCGATTTCCAGCCTTTGGAGGCTCATTTAACACATCTGACGACTCCTAACACTCATATCTATTGTTTTAGCAGCCTAGAATGCCTTTTAATGAGAAGAGTACATACTAGACAAAGTGTCATGTTGGAAGGATCTTTTGAATATCTCTAGCTTTCACCAAGAAGCACACACAGAGATCTTATGCGCGTGCATCCCTTTCTCATGTGTGTCGCACACACTCTACTCCTCCTCAAAAAGATCTACGCACCCGCCATGGCACTTCACCACCTCCTCCTTTGAAGAACTTTACTAGCTTCAATGGTGGAATCTCGATCAATCTTAATGCACAACATGATATGCCAACAACCGCACTTAAAAGTATCATATACTTCATGGGAGAAAATCAAGTCACCCCTGTTGAGCACATCCTGGACATTGCAAACGTGTGTTCGGTCTACATGATTACGAATGATGATGTTGTTCTTGGGATTTTGCCTCTTTCAAGGGAAAAGTGCTCCAATGGTACCGAGGTCCGAGGCCTGCATCTATTACCACCTGGGATGAGCTTGGAACAGCACTCTATGCAACTACTTTGAGGACAAGTTAGATCACATGTAATTGGTGGAGCAACTGACTACAACCAAGAGGGTGCCCAATGAGGAAATGACTAATTTCAACATCGATTCCAAAATACTTGGGACATAATTCCTCAAGTGGTAAGACCTACACTTGACATGATTTCCTCAATTATCTAAGGGCTTTGCATAATGACATTTCGGTGATGATTCAATCTATGGGAGGTAGATTTTTACTTGCTACATACAACATTTTCATAAGGGCAAAAAAAAGTCTCATTTAGGCGGGTAAGTTGGCACCCAAGCCTCCTATGCCCTTGTTCCTAGAGATGTCCCTAGTACCCCAACCTTTTATTTCTCCAATTCTAGTGCATAAGCACAACCAATCGCATCTATGTCCTATTCTCCACAGAGCGAAAGAAGAAAAAATTGAAGGCCCTTATTAGAAACTTGTCCAATAAGGTCATACCATTAGAGAAGAAGCAAGTGCAAGCCTACAGAGGTAGTTCTAATCAGGCGCATAGCCAAAATAATCAACCTTAGTGGAATCAATATGGAAACCAGAGATATGGGTAGAACCAACATAATGATAGATGACAAGCTAATGTGCACTTTCCTTACAAGTTTTTCCTCTAACACAACCTCTTCCAGCGCCCAACACAAGTCAAGCACTTGTCCCTGTTCAAAATAATATGGTGCAAGAGTCAGAATGGTGTTTCCCTTACAACATGCCTCATAGTCAATATCATTGCACTAATGTTGTGCACACACATGCCTATATGATCCAGAATGATTCTAACTTTGAGCCTTCCATCAGCACGAGTGAGCCTAAAAACCAAGAAAGGCTAGAAGTTCCTCTTGAATCCAACTTGATATTATTTGGAGCTAAGGATTTCGTGTAATTAATCGAGCCGTAGATGATACAAATAGACACCGCGCCTGTGTTATCGACAACATAAGATACAAGAAGAGGATGCTTGAATATGGTGCGCAAGTCATAATTCCAAAGCAACACAAGTCGATTCTCAAAAGCGAAGGAAGAAGCTAAGTTATCCAAAGAGTAAAAGTGCTCAATTTCCTACATGCAAGGTTCCATGCAAATCTCCTCCCGAAGTGACATGTGCCCCTCCTTTAGTAGGTCAAGCCTCGTGCGCCTAAGGCTCTTGCCTATATACTACGAACAATAGAGAAAAGATGTCGTTGTACCTCAAATGCATAAGTTGGTAGGTCTTTCATTTCACATTGTGGACAAGATGAAGAAGACAAATGTAAATGTCACAATGTGGGATTCCCTAACCATTCCATCTTAGTGCAACCTATTGCATAAAGCTTTGGCTCAACCGCCCTGCACCGACCCTGGGTTGTTCAAGAGTCCCACGCTTTTGTCAATATCTACCAAGAAGAGGAGAAGCAAGTAAGTTTGTTAAAACCCCACCCTTCTATATGTCCTTGATCATAGGAAAACACCTTGTCCATAACTACATGATTGACTCAGGTGCTAGCACCTCTATCATGCCTAAGAAAATTGTTGATGTCTTAGGTCTTAAGTATAGCCCCTTGACAAAAGGAGTCCTGCAACTTGATGGTTCAACTATCACCACTCTAGGAATCATCAAGGATCTTGAGTTAACCCTCCATGCATGTCCAATCCTAACACTAACTCAAGATGTGTCAATCATTGACCTACCTCCTTTTTTTCCCTTTGTCTATCAAGAGAATTTACTGCTAAAGTGGGTGGTTACTTGTCTTCTGATTGGACCCATATGTTACTCAAGACAAGGTATGGTGCCCGATTTACCATACAAGCTTAGCCAATATTTTCCTATCATGTGGAGTCATATGTCTCATCCCCTCTCCAAACCAACTATTTAATCCAAGAAGAACAACATTAAGTTTCTGAAGAGTAGCCTCTCGCGCATCCTATCCCGAACTTAGTGCTAGATGAATTGTAACATCCTCATTTTATACATTAGAACAAGTCAATTTTTTATTTTTTTTGATAAATGCTTAGGTTCTAAATACATAATTTAGAACTCACAAATCAAATAACCATTCTTATAACAGATAACCATATGCAGCTGTAATGACTCGGAGTACCTCCGATCTATTCATTCCATGACTCGGTAATCTACCGATCTATTCATGAGTAATAAGAGTTGGAGTTTTCATTTAACACTTCACTCTCGCGGTTCTCTTCCCTATTATGGGATTCAGAATGCTCTGTCCAAGGAACCTAACTGAATAATTTTTACCATTATTCATCGGCATCTCATCCCTTAGACCAGGTGACTCAGGACAACGCAATCAGCAGCTTGCGATACTTTGGCCAAAGATTTGAAACATACTGCTTATGTCTCGTATTCCTTAACGGCATACTCGTCAATCTGGAATACGTCCTTCACCCCATTCTTATGTTATATGGAATGTCTTATACCGACTTCTGTCAGTCCCCCTTATCCCAAGTTATTCACTCGGAAATGGATTAGTAAGGTGACAACGTTATATGGATGCTCCCGAGGACTAGGGATAAGATGACATACTGGGTCAACCCTAGTTAAACCAGTGTGTCAAGATACCCCGAGTCTCCTAGGCAGCCTTATAATGTGACCACATTCCTAATCGGTCCCAGAGTAACTTGTTCGAGTTAAAGGTGTAAATCTTAACGATCAATGCAAAGGGTGTCGTCATAAGTCACCTACATTGTTGTATCTTCGAGAAGATCCTAATCTTCTCAAAGGTACAACCCTGCAGTTGACTTGTGTCTGTCAACCTTTAAATCCGCCTCGAAAAGATCTACTTATTAATAAGCGTTACGCACATTGAGTTTAAATTATATTAAAAGACGTTCCCCTAAGGTTAGCCTTTCCCGATCCCTGGGTTCCTCACCTTAGAATGACCTTTCTTAATAAAACCCTTTACACAGAGAAGTTATTAAGGCTATGGTCCCATCAAGGAGTTCATAGAATTTACTTAATTCAACGAAATTGGACAATAACCCAAAATCTTCACTTGTGATTGCCAACCGAACCCTTTTTAGGTTTATCTCAGTTCTCATAACTGAATTTATGTCTTACTTATTAGTATCGAGACATAATGATTAAGAGTCCAATTAAACGTTGTCCTGGCTTAATCAAGACTAGGAATTGATAATTTAATCCAGCTTGTTTAGTGTCTTGCTTAGGTTTATTTTTACCCTAGCCTCTAGAAAGACAGTGATCTAAATTTCAATTTAGCTTTGGATAGAACATATAAGAACTGCTAAACAATCATAAATAATCAGTCACATATTCTTGCAAGCTTACATTGATAATCACAAAAGTCTCCAATATAAACAATAATAACAATGCTCTTTAGATCATTTGAACCGAAGAAGGTCAAACTATCAAGATACGGATGCAAACACATAAGTATCAAATATCTATTTCCATTCCCTTCAGAACTAATCAAATACATTTTATGCATTCAGCATACTTGATACAATGCTCAACGAAAAAGAACATCTTTCCTCATATAGTACATTTAGAGAATCAAACTGTAATTCATCATAAACCAAGTTAAACAATCTGAACATCCTATCAGATCTGCTTGCTTTTACCACTTACGGCAACCATCTGCAAAATTGTCAACATGGGTCAGTTCGATGAACTGAGCATGATAAGCACTAACTCTTAAAACAATTGCAATCCACCAACTGTTTTCATTAAACACCCTGTTTAAATGAGATCAATTCATCAAACAAGTAAACATATTTCAGACTATGCTTTTGTAAAACAACATGACTATATTCGCGTAACTAAAATTATCGTTACTGCATAGCCCTAGATACTTTTCAATTATTTCATCAAAATATTAGGGATCTAGAAGAACGAAAGTATCCAAAACAACTATCCATCTGAATTTCAAGGACAGCAAACATCAGACAGATCATTACATTCAACAGTAAAAGGAATATCATAACAAATCATGATTCCATCAATATGTTAAAACAGTTCTAACGGTTAGATAAAAATATCAACATATACTCTACAACAGAAGAGAAAGAAAACAAGTCATTCATATTTCCCTTCAACAAGTTCATGACTGTACCATCTCCTCAAAAGGAAAGCATTCACCTTACATGCATACGAATAAGTCAGACGAGCCACAAGAAGAACCACAGTTTTGTTAAAATCAAATATAACAAAACTCCTGTAGCTTACTAACAGTACAGTAGCTCTCATGCCAAAACAGTGATGAATATCAACCAAACAGACTCCACATGACCCTCCACACGAAGCGACATACAAGAGGATATTCACTGACATCACCTGTCGAGGTGCAGTCGACAGCTCCTAAGTTCATTCAGGCTCAAGACTAGATATACATGCAACAGAAGACGTAATCATGTTTAAACACGACAACTATCCCTCTCAGCAACATACAACTCATTCTAATCCCTACTAAATACTGTAAGGCTTTAGATCCAAGGTCGAAATCAAAAGAACTTCTCTTTTATCGCAGTCAACAAGAGACTCAATAACATTAAAGCAATGACGTTTCCCTATGACTAGGCAGAGAGATTTTAAACGAAATCCACGCAACATGCACAGCCACATCTAACTGAAATTAATCAGAAAGGAAACATAACATACCGTATTCACTTCTGGTCGCATTCAGAGTTTGAAAGTATGGTATTCACGACCCACTTCTACAGGGCTAAGATACATGATATCTATCTATTAAGAAATCCAACAGAGCCAAAAACAATACGTGTTCTTAATCAGGCTTAAACAAAAGCAGAACACTGGATACCTATCAAGGATTAAAACTGAATCCGAGCAACAATATTCACGATAAAGCTTCTACAGAAGCCGATATACAAGATAAATACAAGTTAAAGATTCCAACCGTGCCAATCAATGGTCAATATTCACAATCAGGCTTAAACAAAATCTAAATACTGATTTCGTAACGAGGAATCCGACTGAACCCCTACAACAATATTCGCTCTAAGCTTACATAGAGTGGAAAACATAATAAGTTTACCAATTGAGTCTGTACCAAAAATTCCTTGCAACACGAAGGTATTCATTACAAAATAACAGAGGTCGTATTACCTGTTACTCCTTCAAGACTCTGACAAAATCAAATTACCAATATTCAAATATATATATAGCTTCAACAGTGGTCCATAATATACGAATCATTCAATGGACTCCACAGAGTCGTTTTGAATACAATAAATATATATATTGCATACTATCAACGGGTTGAATCCCATAACCTCAACGCAAGGGAAAAACAACTTCAACAAGGTCGCAATGAAATACTGTAACACAACAAGTTATCCGTTCACAAATAACTTTAAATATCATAGTGAAACCCAACAAGATTCTGTAACCACCATCTATAATAACCATGACAGAACTTACAAGGAAGTCGAGTTATACTGAACATTCAATCAAAAGTCCAACAGTATCTTTTCCGACAAGTATCGACAACAAGCATCAACGACAAGTATCAACTGTAGCCTGAACCCAACAAGGGAACAATACTTGGGTTCTCACAGAGCAGGTCTAGTATCTTTCTTGCATGTATTTCACAAATTAAAGCCGGAATGCAAATCACAACGAAATAGTGCAACAATTCGAAACACAATACACACCCATCAAGGGTTAAATTGAGAAATCGAACCAGCAAGAAGATACAGTAACAAAATCACACAAGGCTACCATAGAAACCATCTAATTCCCAAAAATCATCTGAACAGAGTTGTTCTAATGAAATCATTTGAAAGAGAGCAAGATTTTTAAAGGTTAGGGCCTAACATGCCTGGTTATTTGCTTAAAATTTCGAAGCAGACCACTGAAAGAGCTCGAACCTTCTCCTCCTTTTCCAAGTTAGATCCACCAACAAAAATTTTCTATTACCATGACTTATAAATTTTCCTTGCCAGAGGAAAGAGTGAGTTACACTCATATTTGCCATGCAACTCCAAGAAGACTGGTGCGAAGAACCAGTGATCAGACAGAGGGAAAACCAGAGCGCATGAAAAACCAAACAAACTACTAACTTTCCATTTTGCATGCCTTCCCGTGAAACCCGAGCTCGAAGACCGAGTTCATAAATGACATTTACTCCAAATTTCCCGCTAAATTTCCATTGCCACCGACCGCCATAGTTGGCAATGGATAAAACCAGTTCGAAGACCATTTCCAACTTTGGCGACCTGCCACGTCGGCTCTAGCTAGCCGTTTTAAAAACTTCTACCAAATTACCTGTCCTTCATACTTATCCCTTTATTTAATGCCATAGAAACTGCCGCCCATGGTTCGCACCCTTCCATAGGTCCCCTTCTTCCTTGTTCAATAGTTAGGTTAGTAACTTAGGTTAGGATTTAGGATAACACTTAGTCTAACCTCTTAACACATAGATACTAACTTAGAACATTAGCTTATAGCCTAGGCCTAGGTTAGATTAACACTAATCTAACCCCTAGGTTATAGTTTAGTTTTAGGTTACTAACCTTAATAAATCCAGTTAGGTCTAACATTTCAAATGCTCAGAAAAAGAATCTACAACATACATTCACGAACAGGGTTCACTCCTGTACTGCCAATAGGCTAGTGAATTAAATGTAACTGAATTATTACCTGGTCCACGATCAAGACCTTCCTGATATTACGATATCGGGAACCAATTCATTTAACACGATCAGCCTGAGTTATACTCCGTACTAGCTTATTCAATGCATCCAGACCTTGCAACCCGCGTAAGGTCTATAATTTTAATTCATCACGAATAAACTTAAAGCATCACTTGGATCAATACCACTGATCCCAGGCTAGGTCTTAAAGATGGATAACTCCATAATTCATTCCGAGATCAGATTAAACTCAGGTGTAAAATGAAAGAAATAAAAGAGTCCAATCATATTCTGACTCAGTCAAAGATCTGCAATCTCAAAGAAGATACAGTCCATATCAAGCATGACTTCTCAAAGGAACACATCCTTTTTACAAAAGAAATCACGTATCAACACTTGTATGCTCAGGAGGAAGTAACAACAGATTCGTGGTGTTACATGAATGGGTGGAGAGAATCAATAGATTTGATCCATATGTTGAGGAGATGGAAGCTTATGAAATTGGGATTGGTACCTACCACATCCTTGAAGAAGGAGTTGTGTTACCGTGTGCACTCAAACAAAGTGAAGAGAACCTGGTCTATGGAAGTGATATTTTTATGGATCTAAAAGCATAAATGACACGGGCATTGGTGTTGTTCTCATCTCCCCTAAAGATGAGACATTACGTTTCACGCATAGGTTATAGTTCAAATGTTCCAACAATGTGGCGTAGAATACAAGGCACTTTGGTGCATCATCTGCTTATCGCTGAAAAGAAGAAGAATAAGGCACTACGAGATCTTTGGGGACACATAATTGGTTATGCACCATGTCACCAAAAATGTGTGAAAAGAATAATATTCTCAAAGCTTATAAACATAGAGTTTGGGACCTCCTTGAGAGCTTTGATGGTGTAGCGCAAGATGAACAAAGAATTTGATCAGATGGTTGTGCTTGGTTCACAGTTCTCTCTTGCTAAGGAATTTGTCAAAGGAAACACCCAACACATCAAAATGGTAATTAAGGCCATCCATTCTAGAAAACACCATCGGTTGGCAAGTGTTTGACAACGATGTGCGAGATCGTCTAGTTCATTTAGAATGAAGTTGATTTCTTATCAAGCATGTAAGTTGACTTACATGACAGATATGGTGAACAATTGATACAATTAAAGAAAAATAAGTTGCCTAAAGGGTTGGTCACCTTAGAGAAAATATTTAGTCCTAATGATGAGTTTAAGGGTGAAGAAAAGTATATGTGCCATGTAAGAAGACTGCTCCCTAGTCACTATTGTGTGTGGAAAGGATTTGTTTCTTAGTAAAGCTCACACACATAATGAAAATTAGGCCTTCATCTCTCTTTATCAAAAATACAGTGATATATTTTCATGAGAGTATGAAGACCTCAAAGGTTTTGATCCAAGTTTTTCTCAACACTCCATTGACCTTGATCCTGGTATCATACCAATCAGACAAAAATAGAGGTTAGTCAATCCAAAGATAGAGCCCCTCATGAGGAAGGAGTTATCCAAACTCATTGAGGTAAAGATAATATTTCCGATCAAGTATTCTACTTAGGTCATGAATCTAGTTCTAATGCACAAGAAGAATGGTGAAATTAGACTCTATGTTGATTTCATAGATTTGAACAAGGCATCTCTAAAGGATCATTATCCTTTACCTTCTATGGAGCAAATTCTGCAGACTGTGCCCACCGCACAAAGATTCTCTATGTTGGATGGATACTCAAGTTTCAATCGGATCCTGGTCAAGGAAGAGGACCAATACAAAATGACATTTACAAATAAATGGGGAACATGTGCCTATCAAAGAGATGCCCTTTCGTCCTGTCAAATGTAGGCTCAATGTTTCAGTGCACCATGGATATTGCCTTCAAATGTTACATTAACAAGTTCATATTGGTTTACCTTGATGACATCACAATCTTCTCAAAGTAAAGCACGGATCACATGGCACATATGAATAAATACTTAGAGAGATGTAGAAAAATTGGGGTATCTCTCAACCCCAAGAAGTACAATTTTGTGGTGGCGTAGGGAAAGCTTCGGGCCATGTTATTTCAAAGGATGGCATCACAATTTATCATGAGCATGTTTTAGCCATTCTAGACCTTTCCCTACCGGCACACAAGAAGGCCTTGCAATTCTTTGTTGGTGAAATCAAATTTGTTAGGAGATTCATCCCTAACTTTGCATGATTGGTAAGGTCAATCGCCCTCATGTTCAACAAGGACACAACCTTTAGATGGACAACAAAGGGGGAAAGAGAGCTTCAAAAAGATCAAGCAAGAGATTAATTGCACGCCAACACTCTTCAACCTAGACTATTCAAATAATTTCATTCTTTATGCTTATGGTGCTAATGCAAGTGTTGTTGTTGTCTTGACATAGGAAAATGAAAAAGGGTTGGAACAGCCAATGGCTTTCTTCAGCCAAACATTGAAATATTATGAGCTGAGATACAATCACATGGAAAAAAGTCTACACCATCATGCTCGCACTCAAGAAATTCAAAACCATGCTCTCCATAAATCATGTCATAGTGTTGATCTCCCACTCTTCAGTTAGAGACTTCATCATGGGAGCATAAATAAGTGAAAAGAGATTGTGATGGGTAACCAAAATCATGGAATATTATGTGACTATTAAAGCCACAAAACTAGTTAGAGGCAACCACTGCAAGCAAATTACTAAGGACGTACAAAATGAATTTGAGACTTCATTATTTATGGATGAAGATATCTCGCGCGTCTTGAACTTGAGCATAATGAAAATCTCCGCGTGCATGATTGGATGAAGGATATGATCACATTCCTTTTAGGGTGTTTGTATTTATAGCTCTCTGGACTTCCAACTCATCCTCCAGCACCCTCAGATCCAATGCCAAGTGTCTGAATGTGGTCCTCCATGCGAGCATGCTCCTCCAAGCCTGAGCTTCCCACTTTATCCCATGATGTGCTTCTAGAAGATTCTACCGCATGCATGCTCCTTCCTAGGCCAACCTGTCGCCAGGCTGGCACCTTATCCATGCGCAGTTGGGTCATGCTTTTCACGTGTTCTGCTTCGAATGTCCAATTTGTCTAAGTCCCAAACCCTTGGTTCTGTCCATGCGCATCACGTGTACCACGAGCTTCCTTAAACCCTTTTCTTAAACCCTGCCTTGCGCGCTTTGTCTTGTGCACCTTTTGTACTTAGTTAATATTCTAGGGGCCCAACATCACCCCGCACTATGCCTGTTCTTCATCTGGGAACACTTTCCTTAGTGAGAGAAAGAATACAAATAGGCTTACACCTAGGAAGAGAATAAGAGGATGAAAGAATCGAAAGAAGAAATAATCGGAGAGTGAAAGAATCATTCAATGCAGACTAGGAAAATCCTTTTGCAATTCAACCTCCAATTTATTACAGGCATCGACTTCGCCCTGCATCTTTGTCTAATGAGAGGTCACCGACTGTGGCGCTTACCTCTTCAAAATTCAGTCCATCTCTTGCGCGCTCATAACATCTGTGATTTTCTCCAACTCTTTGCATATATCCTCCAGCCGCATCCATTCTTCATGTGATACGTGAATATAGCTCCTTTAACCAATTTTTGATTGAAACCCATAAGGTTTCAATGGCCTTCGATTTCTTCTCAACCTCGGTAAGGATTTTGTCTCATTCCACCCTATTCCGCTTATTTATCTCTTAGAACTCCTTGAGTTCAGCCTCATGAGTGGTAACCAGGGTGCCTACCACTGCCTCTCTATCCGTGTAATTGTCGTATATGGCCTCAACAACCGGGAAGTAGCCCTTACATCAACAAGCACTTTGTTGTACTCTGCAACGAGCGCTATGATTTTCAACTTATCTTCCCTCTCTAAGCATGCGGCCACTTCCTCTATAGATTCCAAGGCTAGCGGTTGTCTTTCCATGGTGAGCACTCTTGTCAAATCCTCCAAGCATCCCAAGGCAGATCCATACTTCTGTGTGGGTGATGTCAGGTCCGGATGCTTCAATAGTATGGCCTCGTTGATGGATTCTACCTTCTTGTACACAGCGCTCACCTTGGCCTTTTCATCCTTCAATTCCCACTACCACTAGGTGCTTTGATTAACTTTTCCCGCTTAGCTCCTTAGTTAATGTCACTAGCTCTTTTTCCTTCTCCTTGCCTCCCCTTCCAGATCCCTGATCCTATCATTTTTCCCAAAGAGTCTAGCTTCTATCTCAACAGAGACTTTGTTAAGCGCATTACTCAGTTGTTCATCCGAGAGCTGTTGGGTATCCACCACTGGGTTATCTTCTCCTAGTCCTGGAAATGTTACTATTTCCCCTTGGCTTACCTCAAACTCTAGTTCATCAAGGTGGGACTCAATTGCCCAAGAGATCATCTTCTGTGTCCGCGGGTAGGCAGCCTCTTTGTCGAAAGATGACATGTGCACAAGCTCCTCCGTTGGAAGTGTACTTTGCAACCAAGCGCAAAACACCTTCTTAGGGTCATCAATATAACCCATCTCTGGCATCCCTCCCTCTACACACCTTCCTCCGTGCACGTTCCCCTCGGGAATACTTACAGTCAAAATCGGGCCTCTGGTGCCACCGTTCCTCTTCCATGCTCTCCTTCTCCTTATTTAAAACTAGCTCCGCACTGCGCTCCACCTTGTCCTCCACCAGGTTTTCAATGTTCCTTGTCTCTTCTTCTACTGCCACCTTGGTCGCTTGTTCTTGTGTTGAGTTTGGCACCTCTTATTTCTGCATGCTAGCCTCTTCATTTTTTCCCATGTCCTGGGCGGTTCCTCCTACCTGACTATCCTTATGCCGCACAAAAAGAAACCCTTGTTCTTCTTCTCTGCCTTCCTCCTCTGAATCATTTATATTAAAAACAGGTGGCCCTTGATCTTTCCTGGGGTCCTCTTCCCCACTTACTCCTTCCTCAATGCCATCCTCTCTCCCATGTACTTATCCATACTCCCAGCTTCTTCCGAGGTGGTCCCCTCTTCCACCCTCTACTTTTTCCTAACCAGAGATTCTGATGTATGTGGCTTTGTTTCTTCTTCTGAAGACTCCTTATCTGATGGTTCCTCTGGTTTAGGAGTCTTTCCCTAATTACAGCCTTTTTCTTACACGCGTACGTGCTGGTTCTGGCGCTTGTCCCGAGGGAACCTATTTCCTGTGTCCCCACCACACTTGGGATTTTCTTTTCTGGTTCTTTTTCCTCCCGTTTGAGCACGGGCCTTTTCCTTCCAGTTGGATCTTGAGGTATAGATACCTCATTCTCTAGGTATGTGCCCTTCTCTGACTTGGGCCTTATGTGAATATAAACACATGCCACAGATCCTCCTACAATGGGTAGAGTCATGGGCCTTGTCATTTACACTTCATGAGACACGTACCACTCTATGTATGTGCGCTTCCTAGGGTAGACCAACCCTTTGTGCAATTCCTTGTGGTCTTTTCCCAAGCCACGAAGGTCCAACTTAAACTTTTTGGACTCCTTGAATCTGTTTACTCCCGCTTGGAAGTACTATGATGTGAAGGCAAAGGGGAGCTTGCACCAAGGGCTCCAAGAGTTATCTATTAACTTGAACCTTCCCAGGCACTAATGTTGGTACATAGTAAATTCTACCTCTCCCCTAGTGGCCACTGGCAGTTGTTCAGGAATTCTCCATTTTTCCCCAAATGTGTTCCTCAGGCACATGTACCACTTCTCCAAGCGCGCCTTGTGCACTGTTGTCATAGTGTCACAAGCGTACTTCTCAAATCTTTTGGCGAGCGAGGGGTTTTCATCAGGATACTCCCATACGAATTTATCTAATGCATCGGTACCCCGGTCTCGAAAATATGATGGTCAAGAAGCACATTTCAAAAAAGGATACTATCACCTTCCTTTACGTCAATTGATAATTTCATCCACGATGAATGCAAACAAATTATAGATGGTGCCCTCTAAAATTTTTTTGAAAACGTTTAACCATGGCTTACTAACTTGATTCCATCTTTCCTAGCCATTTAGCTTTGACACCAGGTGTGTGGCCATCTTCATTACTGGATCCTTGATGTCTGTGACATCATAATATCTTGACCCCTTTTTGCAAGCAAGAGTGGCGATAGTTTCCTTAATCACTTCCTTATCTGTCAAATCATCTTCCAACCTGTCTCCTTCATAGATGAGGCCTGTGAATTGTGAAATGAGCTGAGGAGTTAGGCACATCTTGCACCCCGTAAAGTGCAAATAGTCCTTGTGCACACGTGACATCACCATCTGCATACAGCCACTGAGGTTTCCCGAAGTAGGGAAACTCAAAGAGTTGTAGTAACCCTACCTTCTCCAACTTGACCTTTATGTCAACATTATATATGGGTTAACCTTTTGGTGTCCTCTTGTTTGTTGGGCGCACTAACTCCAAAGCGCCAACTCCTTTTCAATTGTGCATGTCTGATGATTATAATCATTTACGAACATATCCCTAAGATGGGACTCCCACTCCTTCCCCAACAACACTCCATCTGGGTATTGCATTTATGCATACCATTCCTCATTTGTGCTTGCCTCAATTTCTTATTGTTTGACCTTGCCCTTTCCCCTGCCCTTTTCGGGCATACTAGCCGGTTTCTTAGGTGTCATTTTCCGTGTCTTCTACCCACTTCAAAATACTTCTACTACTTTGTTCTTCCACTCTCTCCAACCCCGGATCTCAAACTTATGAAGAAATTTACTTAACCTCGTGCCCTAGTTCCTCAAACCCTAACCGGGATACTCCCTTCACAAAACAACGTTTTCTCACACTTTCTCCCACGCCCATAAAATCCCTTCCACCCGGTTCGCAAATCCAAACTAGCTTACTCACGCTTCAATTTCTCCAATTTTTTTCTTCACACGGATCAATTTTTTTGGAAGCCCTAGTTTGCAAAGGTCCAAAATCACTTCGTTCTCTTATACGCAGAGTGAAAATGAAGTGTCCCGCCCCCTTATTTATAGTTTTTCCCCTTTTGAGCATTAAATGCTACTTCACCTACTACCATACTTTCTTCATTTAATGCAGCTTTTTCAAACGAAGCTCGACTTTGAGCGTTTTCCCTTACATGCCTAACCTACGTGAAAACTCCTCCAACCTTCTGGTGCGCAACCAATCCAACCTGGACAGAGAATCTTACGTGCGCAAAACTAGCGCCGAAGGCACTTCTTTCTCGTCCCGATTTTTGCTCTTGCCTACCTCATGTTGCTTAATGCGCTTTCTCTTCCTTAGTATGTGGGATCTAAAAGTAGCTTTATCTTGGCACCAATCATCCTTTTTATCTCTGTTCTCTCCATACACCTCTTTCAACTAGGCCATTCAATAGGGCATTTTAACACAAACTTCCTGGCACTCTAACCATGTGCTCCTTAACATTACTCCACCCCACACTTAAAATGATGCGTGGTCCTCTCGTGCACTCACAATTTCTCAAAAGTAGCAATAAGGTTACCGGCGCCCCAAGGCACAAAACAAAACAACAATGCAAAAGGGAAACACAAGAAAAGGAAAGCAAAAGCAAATTTATAAACTAACTGGAAAAACTACCTTATTTACAAACACTGAGAAGACTTATTTATAGTAGGGCTTTAGCCTACTCCCATTGAAGTGTCTAGGTAACTTCGCCCCATCCAGTTCTTGTAACTGACACGCGCCTGAATAAAGGATGTACAAGATTGTGTAAGGACCCAACGAATGGACTTTCAACTTTCCAGGATCATGCGTAAACTTAGAATCATATAGTAAAACCATCCGGCCAACCTCAAACTTCTTGTTTCTAATGTGGCAATCATGCCAAGCTTGCTTTCTCTATTTTTTATCTCCACCGGTGAGTGATCGTCTTTCATCCAATTTCATTAACTCCTCAATTCTTTCTTCCAAGTGCTTGTTCATCGGCCAACCCTCCTACGCACGCTATTTGCAGAGAAGGTAACATGAATTCAACCGACAGAATAGCTTCTATGCCAAACACCAACTGAAATAGTGTGGCTTTGTTCACCTTTTATATGTTGTCCTGTAAGCCCATAATACTACCAATACTTTGTCATCCCAATCTTGTCTTCCGACATCACAAATTTTGGTCAGGGTATGACTCAATATTTTGTTGAATGCTTCCGTGGTTCCATTTGCTTATGGGTGATAGGGCGTAGTCTTGTGATGAGCCACCATGAACTCTAATAACAAGATCCTCACAGTCTCATTCAAGAAATGCATACCCCTATCGCTGGTCAAACTCAATGGACATCCATACCTTGTGATAATGTTCTCCCACAAGAACCTTGCTATTGTGGCTACTGTGCAATCTTTAGTTGGGGTTGCCTCTGCCCACCTGGTCAAATAATCATGCAAGTGATGACATAGCGTGACCCAGTCCTACACGCCATTGGTGCAATAGGGCCCACAAAGTTTATTCCCCACTTTTCAAAAGGCTCCGTGCTAGGGATAGGGTGCAAAGGCATTTCATCTCTCCTGATAGGTTTGTCAATGCGTTGACAATGGTCACATGCTTTACAATAGTCTTTACAATCCTTATACAGGGTTTCCCACCACAAACCTACCATTAATATTTTACACGTGGTGGCATCACCTGCATAATGCCCACCCGCACTTCCTTCGTGTGCTTCCTCCATGATGGCCAAGCGCTCATGCTCTAATACACACTTGCGTAAAACTTCATCACATCCCAACTTGTATAAGTCTCCACTGATTAACATGTAGGGTGCGGCGTGTATGGCCAACTACTTTTTCTCTAATGTCTTCATTCCTTCTGGTGCCACACCTTCCTTTAAAAATACTGCAATCTCTTCCAAATCTAAGGGCACATGCCGCAACCTAAACATATGCGCGTCGACATTGTCTCCTCAATACTCTACGCGTCCTCTCCTAAATCAATTCTCGACGGATGATCGTGTCCACAATTGTTTTTCCTAGGCTTCACTATAATGGTGAATTCAAGATCTTGGAACAACAACACCCACCAACATATGCGCCCAAGAAGAAGCGTGCTTGTTCACCAAATACTTTTACGCCATGTGGTCGGTGTAAAACACAAAGGGTGTTGCCAGCAGATACTATCTAAACTTGAAAAGAGCATAGATCATTGATAATGCCTTGCGCTCAGTTGTGGTGTAGTTCTACTCACCGGTGTCGATTCCGCTTACAAAACACATAGGATGATCAACAATCCTTCACCTAGTTGTGCAGGCACTCGCCCAAAAGCGGTCCCTGAGGCATCTACATGGACATGAAAGGGCTTGTCCCAAGAGGGAAAACGTAATATAGGTGCGGTGACAAGCCTATCTTTTAATGTATCAAACACCCTCTGCTGCGCCTCTCCCCAATGGAAGGCACTTTTATGTCTGAGCAGCTCCTCTAAAGGCATGGTGATCTTGGCATACCCCTTGATGAATTTCCTGTAATAACCCGTATGCCCAAGGAATCCATGCACTTGCACTCTAGCTAGTAGGCTCCCCTAACCCCACAATAACTGCAACTTTAGCAGGATCTACCAGCAAGCCCTCCTTACATATGATATGCCCCAATAAATTCCCAAAGGGTGTAGCAAACACACACTTCTTAATGTTGAGGGATATCCTCAACTGCCTACACCTCTCAAACATTAACCTTAAATTGTCACAATGGTCTTTAACTAGACCATACACTGTCCAATCATCCAAATAGACTGAAGAAACTTATAGATGAAATCCTGGAATGCTTGCACCACTATGCATGAGAAAACAACAGGTGCATTCTTCAACCCAAAGGGCATGACCGTGTATGCAAAACTTCCCCACTTAGTGGCAAAAGTTGTCTTCTCCTGGTCCTCCTTTGCAATCCGAACTTGGTGGTACCTCGAAAATCCATCCGTAAAGGAATAAATTTCGTGCCCAATGACTCCTTCCAAAATTTCTTCATGAAGGGGGCCGAAAGGGACCAATGACAAAATCTGCGTTCGGCTCCCTGTAATCCATGCAGATCCTAATCTACCCATCCTTCTTGATGTTGATTACCATCGGACTTATCCACTCGATTCCTCCACTACCTCAATGATCCTAAGCTATCATCTTGTCTATCTCCTCCTTAACCTTCACGCGCAAATTGGGATTCATCTAATAGGGCCTCTTCTTGATCGGGCATGCACCGTCCTTCAACTTTATCTTCATCTCCCCTAAGGAATGGTGAATGCCTTTGAGCTCATGGTACCTGCGTGGGAATAAATCCTCAAATTCACGCAACAGATCAATGATCTTAGAAACTTCCTTCTCGACCAGTAGTCTCCAATAATAGCTTCCTTAGGTTCTTCTCCTGAACCGATGTTAACCTTCTTTGTCTTTAAGGGTTCATGGTAGGCGCGCACACGAGTATCAACATTGTCCACTACCTCGTGCGTCCCTACAAAATGGCTAACATCCAAGCTTTCTGATTCCTCTCCATCAATCACATACACCAACTTTCCTTTTTCCTTTTCCAAACACGCATGCTCAAGTAAATCTTCTATTTCCTCTACTTCTTCTTCAAAGTGCGCCTCCAATCTGGTTCACCTAGTACTTCCAATGCCTATCCTCCATCATAGCACTATCCCCCATGGTAAGGCGCTTGATACCCTATAAGGCCTTATCAACTAACCGCTTGCACTCGATACTCAAATGTTTGAATAAGGTCACCACGAGCTTCTATCAATTCCTTGTCAGCAAAGATGTCTCCGAATGAATATACCATGCGCGCGCGCAACCTTGTAGTGTAGAATACAACTTGTGCACCCAGAGGGATGGTGGCAAAGCTTCCATGCCTTTTCTCCAGACCCATTCACACTCCTGGATATGGAAAGAGGTGGGCTCCTTCCCATGGTAGTCCTTGATGATGGTGGGCACATTGCTCCTAAAGAATCGATAGATAGAGAAATTCTTACCTCACGCCACTCCAAAAGGTTCTCCTGATGTGTAGCCCTCTCCATTCCTTCTCATCCCTCCACTGAGCTTCTACCTCCTACAGAAAAATCTCAGGGAAGGCCCCTCCTGAATACTTGGGCATTTCTTTTCCTCCTAGGCACCGAATGCGTGCCTTTGTTACCTTGGTCACCAACCCTCTCAATTGTCGTCCCATCAATTCATAAGGCACATGCACCCAATTGTCACATGTTAGGATCGATGGTATCACTTATCGATTGAGCATCCTCAAACTGGATAACTCCGTTAGTAGGATGGATTATCTCTGGGTCTCTGATTAAGCACACATATATCTTGTCTAGAAATTCTTCCCCCAAAGGTTCAATATAGGGTGTCAACTTCCCATCAGCCAGGGGTATAACAACCCGCTCCTCCTTGTTTTCAAAGCTAATGTACCCTTTGTTGAACCGAAGGTCCACATTGTTCTCAGTAGCACCATGGGCGCCAAGTAGCGCTGGGAAATTATCTACCTCGGTGAGTGCCAAGACTTCGAAGTCCCCAGTGAATTTAGCTCCCTGGATAGTAATAGTTACATCCTTTAAGATGCCAATGGTCATCACCTTAGTCTTGTTTGCCATATACATCATATTCGAAGATGGTCAGAACGTAGGTCTTCCCATTTGATGCCACGCATTCAAAGTTAGAACATTAACCTCTGCGTCGGTGTCAACAAGGATATTATCAAGAGTCATCCATCTACAATCGCATTCAACGTGATCTCCTTGTCATAGTCAAGGCTGTGAGGGGGAAGTTTTACATGCAAAACCTTCCTCTCATGCTCTCCTCTGGCACGTGGTACCTTCTCTCTCAACCATGATCCTAGCAAGGGGATGATATTCTCTTGCCTTAGCATTTTACACACCTCCTTGACCTCATCCAGGTCATCCTTTGATGCCTCGACTCTCCTTCCTTGTTCCTCCCTCCTGGATTGCTTCTTTAGACACTGGATTTCCCCTTGTAAGCTCTGAATGACATCCATAGTGTCTTGATATACCTCCTTCTAATGCACAGGGTCTGGATACTTTCCATGAACTACTTCTTCCCTTGAGACTAGGTTCCTCTGTCTTGGTATCTCTCTTACGCGCGCAGCTTTTGCCCTTATTGTTACCAAGATAGGCTCCAAACCTGCATCCTGTGTTACCCGAGGCATCCATTGGGTGTCTGCCTTCTTAATACTGACCATTACAGCGCCCTTGTCTTTCCAAAGTGTTGTTGATTCATGTGCTCAAACAATTCTGGGCACTCCTCATACTTATACTTCTTTCCGCTCGATGAGCACTACAACAAGTCCAAGCATTCACGTTTGTAATGATCCGTGGATCCACAATCAAACAGTTCCATGCGGGAACTCAGTCCTTCCTCCTCCACGGTTACCATGACCATGGAACCCTCCTTGAAAACCTCTTCCGCGCACCTCCATCTGCGTGTTCCTCATAATGGTGATCATCACCCTTGGAATTACTGGCAACGCTAGTCTAGTGCACCCCATGATCAATGGCCTCATGGATCTGATCAATGAGCCTACAATCCTTAGTATCATGGGTTGTAGAGGTGCAAATCTTGTAGTAACAAGATACATTCTTCCGGATTACGTGCTACAGCAAGGGGCACCTACTCGCATCATGGTCCCCATGACAAATTTCACAATCTACTGCCACGGCGTGTACTATCCTCCGGGGCAATTATCCTTAACATGCCCCTCTACTTCACAATCTGTGCACCACAAACCACTACGAGTCTCATGGGCTGAGTTCATAGACAAATTTTCCAACTGCTTGGCCATAACAGCAATCTGAGCCTCCAGGAATGGGCTAACGCTAGTATCAACACTACCAACAACCTCGGCGCGTAGAGTAGCTTCCAATGCCTCGTGCGGGTCTATAAAAGTTTTATGAGATAAGGCCCTTCTAAAAGGAGTGATCAACCCTCCAACAAACCACTGAGCATACTTCAAGGGTGAATATCATATGATAATTTAGACAAGAGAGTTTTAAAGTGTGCATCATACTCCCGCACACTCTCTACCATTCCTTGTTGAATCTCCTTCACAAAGACGATGCTCTTCTACTCAAACTCAGGAATGTGGAATTCTGCCAAGAATGCATTCTTTAAAGCAGTGTAGTCCACTACTGTCTGGTGAGGTTCATACTTCCTATACCAGCTATGCGCGTGCCCTTGCAATGTGGTTACAAATTGATTAGCCTTTTGTTCTCGGGGTTGTGATACCTTCACGCACCATAGCAGTTCACACTTGTGAACATGTTCTGCAACATCCTTAATACCTCTATAATCGGGAAAATGTAGAGACATTTTAAAGAAAATTTGTGGGGGTGGTTGGGGCCTGAATCCTCCTGAGCTAGAGCCTTGGTTTCCACTTGTGTTTCCTCCACCACCTGATCCACCAAGTCCACCAAGCCCACTAGGTCCTGAACCACCAGATCCACTAGACCCACCAGCTCCTATTCCTCCTAAACCACCAGATCCACTAGGTCTTGAACCACTGACTCCACCAGGTCCTAAAGTGGTCATGTCAAGGGTCCCCACAGTTCCACTGAGTTACGCGCCTATGGTCTGTGACAATGCCCCACTACTAATAGTATACCCCGCACCACTCCCAAATGTGAGACCAAAAGCTTGTGTGTTTATACCTTGCCTGAAAATTCCTAACACTAGGTTGGTGTTTGCAGCCATAGAAGGCCCAAATGAGAAATTATACCTCCTAGGTGTAGACCGATCACTTCCAATGTAGCCAACTGGATCAGCAATATTTTCCCTCTAATTTGGAAAACCAAGCGCCTGTGGTCCAGTCACTAGGGGCCTCGGATGCGTGCTAACATTTCTTCTTTCTCCGCGCAACAAACTCTCATCAAAAGTCGAAGGGGTCTCTCTCATAATGAAAATCTTGCGCGCATAATTGGATGAAGGATATGATCACATTCCTTTTTAGGGTGCATACCCTCCTGGTCTGAATAAAGTAAAGAGGAGACATTTGAGGCTCCAATCTATTCCATATGTGCTAATTGATGGACTTTTCTTCAAGAAGAATCTCAGTGGCATGCTGCTAAGGTGTATCGACAATGCGCAGACTCAAAAAATGTTAATATAATTTCATGATGGATTCTTTGGTGGAAAATTATCTACCAAGACTACAACAATGAAGATCATAATGACATGACTCTTTTGGCTTACCTTGTTTACAAATGTGCACAGGTGGGTTGTGAAATGAAAATAATGCAATTTCTTTGCAGAAAGAAGAGATTGATGAGTGCTTCCTCCACCAACCAATCCAAGCGGATCAACCTTTTGCACAATGGGGTTTTAACTTCATAGGCATGATCAATCCTCCTTCAAGCATTGGCCATAAGTGGGGGTCGATAACTACCGATTAATTTATGTAGTCATTTTTACCCTTAACATAAAGAAAGGAATCCCATGCGCATCGGCCTATCACCCAACGAAAGCTGGGCGCTCACCGAGGCACGCGCGGTGCCGAGTCTCTCTTTTATGTGAGTTCAGTGGGAAACATCATCTATGATTTGTGTTTAAAAGACCTTCAAATGGGTTCAGGACATACAAGAACCATAGGGCTTAGAATGGCACCTCTAGATCCTTGCAGTCATTTCAGGTAGAGTACTTAACAGAATCTATAATGTGCATCATTTCAAAAAGAAACATACAAGCATCCTTACTTAACATGAAAGGAAAGAGAACTTATGAGAGAGAAGTATGCATCGAAGCATTTATATTAATATATATATATATATATATATATATATATATATATATATATATATATATATATATATATAACAAGTAACCTCATTACATCCATTGAGCCATTACAGAGTGTCACAGAGAAGCAAACCGTAGTCATGCATTGCAACTGGACTTATGTAACTAAGCTACCAAAAAGAAAATTACAATCCCCATGCCTAATACATCCTCTCCCGAATGCAATTATCCATTAATAGAGTCCTTGCAATATTTCTACAGAGCTCCGCCCATACTCTTCATCTCTCTTTTTACTCTGCAGCGCTTGTATTTATAGCTTTTCTGGACTGCCAACTCATCCTCCAACGCCCTCATATTTGATGCCAAGTGTCTAAATGTGGTCCTCCATGCGAGCATGCTCCTCCAGGCCTAAGCTTCCCACTTTATCCCATGATGTGCTTCTAGAAGATTCTACCGCATGCATGCTCCTTCTTGGGCCAACCTATTGCTAGGCTGGCACCTTATCCATGCACAGTTGGGTCATGCTTTTCACGTGTTCTACTCGAACGTCCAATTTTTCTAAGTCCCGAACCCTTGGTTCTGTCCACGCGTGTCGCGCATGCCATGGGCTTCCTTAAACCCTTTTCTAAAACCTTACCTTGCACACTTTGTCCTGCGCACCTTTTGTACTTAGTTAATATTCTAGGGGCCCAACACTTTACAAGATGAACAGAAGTTGTTATTTGAAGAAATCAATAGAGATAGCCATTTTTAACTTCCTCGAAGGAATTGTAACAAGGTTTGGCATTCCTCAAACCATTATCTATGATAATGCAAAATCCTTCCTTGGTACCAAAATCTTTGATTGGGTGCTTAGCCTTGGAATATATTTGAAGACTTTTTCCAACTATTACCCTTAGGGAAATGGTCTAGCGGAGTCAACAAATAAGAACCTGGTCAAGATCATGAAGTGCACAATTAACATCAGCCAAAGATAGTGGCATTCAAATGTCTTGCACGCACTCTGGGTAGACTAAATCATAGTGAAGAAAGCAATAGGAACTTTGCCTTATAAGTTGGTTTATGGTAAGGAAGCTAGACTCCCCTTATCTATTGAGTTGGCTTCATTAGAATTTTCCCAACAGGTTGGAGTTTGAGGGCACACAGACTGTAAAGAAATCGAGAATGGTAAAGTTGGTTGAACTTGAAGAATCAAGAAACTCTATCATTACCAAGCTAGAACAACACCAACAAATAAAAATAATTGTTTTGACAGAAAGGCTAGGCCTCAAGCTTTCAAAGTTGGGTACTTGGTCTTAAAGTGGGATCTTGTAAGTAAACCAAGGTGTCATTCAAAGTTTGACGCACTTTGGAGTAGCCCATACATCATTAGTTCATGTAAACATGCTAATTCTTTTGAGTTGTCTCATCTTGATGGAGGCACGCTACAAATCCTACTCAATGGGATCTATTTTAAACCCTTCCATTAAGTTTTCTACATCATTTATGTATATATTAGAGTAGTTTTCAATTCCTCCAATTGCGCCACGCGCACATTGTTTATTTGTACATAGTTATTTCTTCTCATGTGCTTCTTGTGCGAGCTCTTCTTTTGCTTCTAGGATGTTGGTTACCTTCTAACAACTTTCAACAACTTTGCAGGATTCATGACAGAGTTCAAAAACATTGCAGCAAGTGACTTCAAGGGGCAATTCTTCAAGGTTCCAAATTAGAGATTCACATACATAGCAGACTTCATGCCTAATGGATGCTACAGGATACTGATCTCCTTCATCTAGTAGGTAGATGGCCTCGAAAGTTGCCAAAAATATTATCCAAATAACTCCCCTAGTTATTTGGACAACTCATTTCATATTCTGGCTCTAAGATCTTCATTACAGGTTGTGTACACTTCAATTGTCTCATTGACACATCTCCTTTGCTACCTCTTCTTGCGTGCTTTGCGCGCTCTTCTTTGTGCATTCCTTCCTTCCATTTTCCTTTTCCTCTTTATTCCATTTTCCCCACGTGTACCCTCTCGTGCATTCACCTTCTTTTTGCAATTCAAATCCTCGCACACACGCCCTTAACTTGCTTCAAAATCAGCTAGGTCTCTAACACTCTCGCATGCCCCGTACATCATTTTGTAATGGTTACGCCTCTCCCATACATTTCTTCCTTGGGTATTTCTCTCATTTCCTCTTACACATGTTACCATTGTGCACGCCTTCCCTCTGCTTTTTCTTATGCACCTCATCCTTCGTGCCTTCCTTTGTGCCTTTTTTCGTGCTCTTCGTGCCACGTGGCATGTGTCGACTTTGAGTGTGCTACACACAACCATTAACGCATTCCAACATGGTGTTGAATCTCGCAAGGAACCGTTGGGTGACACGTGGCAAAAATGACAAAACAAGATGCACACGCTTTGTATTGTGCCATGTGTCTTGCGTGCCCAGTTTGTACTACGTATCTTCCGGCAGTACCATAACGCCTATTCCAATGCTCGATCCTCGCATGCCTAGACTTTTGAGTAAAGCCGCTGACATGGGCTACATGCTAGGCCATTAAAATTCAAATTTTAGTGGGATTTGGTAGGTGAGGAGCTAAAAATGTCTTTCATGCCATTAATATGTGATTTGATTGCTTTAACCACCCAAATTTGATCGATATGCCTTCCTTCTTCTCCAACATGCCAAACAGACATGGAGAACCACACTTGATAGACTACAGGTGGATTTGTAAGCATTAATGACTGGTGGTTGAGTTTTCAAATCAGATTTACCTCCTTCTCCTCTTTCTCTCTCACCGATTCATGTATAAATATAAGAGTTTGGCTCATTGTAAAGGGTTAGACATTTTGCATCCTTTAGTGTTTGTTAAGGATCATATATCTTTGTATTTTGAGTGGCAAACCTCTAGGTTTGGCTCGTGCATGTGAATATCGACCTTTAAATGCCATTGTAACTGATTGTGCATACCTAGAAGTAATAGAAGCATCATTTTGTGGCTATCTTTGGCCTTATCATGTTTTCTATTTCTTCTTTCTTGCCTGATGTTTGCATTATGTGTTTCTTTGTGTCATTTTAAGTTCCTTGCATTACCATTTTTGGTTGTGTTTCATGAAATCGATGGTGTAAATGCTTGTTGGTTTATGCTACGTGTGCCTAACCTTCCCTCATGCTTTCTCCTTTGTTTTCACTTAGAACATATAGTGTTCATCCCAATTTTTGGTGCTATCACCTCCTTAGTTTAGTTTTCCTTTTATTATCCTTCTATCCCTGGTCCCTTCGGATTGTTAGCATAGTTTTCCCTTCTAGCATTAGGAGTAGCAGTAGCTATAGAAATAAGTAGAGGAACCGACCTTCTCCGAGAGATCCGTCTCAAGCGCGCAAGGTCCTAAAACTTGGAGATGGTTCCATTATTGTCTCAAACAACTCGGTTCTTCCAGATCTTAGATACAAGTGCAATTTCGACAACCAAAAATTTCTAAGTTGTAAATGAGCATGCCATTATATTTATTCTAAATACAAGGGAAAAACATCTATCAAAATTACAAATTACCAATATTACAATACACCCGTAAAATACATAATGACAATTGTGAAAAGTTTTTCAAACTTTTGGGACCTAGATCAAATCTACAATCGTGTAATCGACAATACGAGGAGTGCTATTTTCAGCGACTAAAAATATTTGTGACACTCTTCGAGTTGGTGTCAGTCACCAATTCCCACCTAGTTATCAAACAAATGTTGGGCATTCAACACCTCTAATTATTCACGAACATTAAGTGAAATCTCGACATCTCGAATATGCCTCTAATGTCTATTACACCCTTTGACACTTACAACATGCCACTCCCTATCTTTGCATGGGTCACACTAGTGGCTCATGTTGTTCACCACATTTTGGTTACTTTATTGACACACCTAATAACCTTTTTTTCTTCAACATTATTAGGTACACTCTTCTTCTCCTTTAAACTAGTAAATTTTATTCACTAACATAAGGGGGCGAATGTAGACACTAAAATTTGCACAAAATTATTATTGCATCACAATTTTGGAAAACTTTACGCATGTGGGTCTTGAACGATGAAACTAAGTCTTAGTGGTGCAAGTCCTTGTAGTTTCACTTTTACATTGTTTGATTTGTGAGTTACTTGATGCGTCTTTATGTTTTTATGTTATGTCACAAAGATCTTTGCGAATTGCAATTTGCTATTTTACTTTTGGTAACTTTGGTCTAGGACCATCCAAATTGGTTAGGACTGTCGCATTACGATCTTGATCGAGATGTATGATCTTGACCCCTTTAGTTGTCATGTCCTTTTGTCCATTAGGTTTCTTCATTTTTTTGCTTTTTATGTTTTTGGTCACTTTATGTGCGACTAAGATTTAAATTTCAAAGTGATAGATTCCCATATATACAAGTCCACCTTAAGCATTTATGATTGAGTAAACACTTATCTAAGTACTTTATTGAACCAAGAAAGCAAGCGTACTATCATCATATTACATCTCACAACCCATGAGGGGATAATTCTATTTTGCACTTTTCATGGGTTATGGTTCGCATGCCTACTTGCATAATGCACCAAGAGAACTATGTATTGAGTTTGAAATGTAGTGCAATACTCAGTGACTCACAAACAAGGTGACCGTTGAGGTTAGTTTGACTCAAGCATTTGTATATATTATTTTCGATCTAATGTGTGCTTAAGGTTCTTCTTTGGAAGCTATGTTTGTTTTATAGGTACAAGTGCAAACACTAGGGTTACAAGAGAATTTGAATATATCAAAGTACGACACAGGTGATAACAAAGTGACACAAAAACTAGAATCCTCACGCTTGCCTATCCAAAATCATAATAATATGGTTCGTTTGCCAAATGTGTTCATGCCCCTTTATATGGCCACACCCTTGCATGATGAACAAACAACAATAGGTTTGGGCACATTCATAATTATTCATCATTTCGTGTTCAACAATTAAATAGTTAGAGATCAATGTGAATCAACTAAGTCATCTCCAAAACCCTACTTGTACTTTTAATTGCTCTAATTAGTTTGACATTACTCGCAAATAACCTAATATCCATTATATAACCATAAATGATTGTAATCTAATTGATTCATTTCCCTATAACATATTTTCAATCCGATTTAAATTAATTAGATTATTCTCTTGTAATTAGGTTAGGGTTGTTTACAATTAGTTAATTCTTATTAATGTTGTGTTTATTAATTATTCCTATGAACTAATTAATTACAACAATATTAGTTTATTCATTTTTTTATTGAGTATTCTAAAGTTTGATATTAGAAGAAAATGAAATATTTCTTAAGGTTTTACAATTGATGTTGGTTGATGTGATAGATTCAAAACATACTAATAAAATTAAAGATGCTATATGATAGATTCAAAACATAATACATGAGTATAATTTGGAGAGACACAAGTGTACTTGAAATCTAACATAAAAGGACTAAGTTCCAAACTTTGCGCACATAGATAGTAATAAAACCTAACCCACTTTATACTACATTAACATGTAGCACAAAATTATTAGATGGTTTTGTGATTATAGTAATACAAAATAGTAATAAAGCTTTATAAAATTTTAATATAAATAAAAATAAAACCTTAAGAGATATTTTATTTTCTTTCTTCTAATATATATTGAAATATATGGAAAAGTTACATATATAAATAATTAATAAATTAAAATTATAAGATTGAATGAATGTTATACATAGTACTACCCTTCCGACTAACAAAAAGAGGGGTGGTAAGCATGGAGGCCCCGATACCACCGTATTTAGAAGAGTGTTTGTATTTTTGTAGGGTTAGAGTGTGAGGAAAGGGGGCTTGCGCTTCTCAATAATTACAAACATGGTGGGAGCAGGGGACATCATGAAAGGGAGCATGAAAAGAGCTCAAACAGGTGGATGCCAAAGTCAAGAAAGACCCCTCCATATAGTTTTATGAAGCTCTAATTTATGTATTGCTAACGAGGCTTAGGGTATACGATCCACATTAAGAACACCTGTATCAGGGACTAATACAATTAATTCTAAGAAAAATACTCTCTAGCCCAGTAAATGGAGGAATCCCAATGGTCAAAATAAAAAAACTTCTACGTTTGACGTTCACATTGCATTGTACACATGTGATTGGTAGTTTATTTATTTTTGACGAGTGCACTCATTGGGCACTAGATTACATAGATTATCGACATCTACATACTTCGGAGGAAGTATATAGCGGATTTACAATTACGAAAGTTTATTTATTTTTCATAATCTATATCCCACCTAGTTTGGTTTTGAAAAGTTGGTAATATAAATTATTGTTTTAGGGTGTTTGGATTCCCGTGTAGAAAGAAAAGTTCATGAATTGTTGTTGGCTGGTGAAGCGAACAAGGGAGGAGAATGAGTCTGAGTGGTAAAAATGTACTCCTCACCAGTAACGGAGACGAGGTCTCCTTAAACTTGGCCCTTAATCTGTCCAAGACTGGCTGCAGGTCAAGAATTTATTTTCCCTACCATACCATACGGGATTTGAAATAGAAAATTCTAAATCTAACTTGCACTTACATTAATGGCAGGCTTGTGCTAGCTGGCAATGGATCTGGTCTTGCTAATACTATGAAGCGTTTAAAGAATTGTTTGAATGATAACATAGTTGGTGTTGTTGAGCTGGATATGAATGGCACTGAATCGCTAGTTGATGAAGCGATTCACAGAGCGTGGTGTAGCCTCGGTCAGATTGATGCCTTAGTCAACTGTTACGCTTATGAAGGTAATTCTTTTGCTTGTGCGGCCTATAATTTTGTCGATGTCCATTTTTCATCATTACTCACTGGAGAATGTATCGCTTTGTTTCATGGTTTGATTGGTGAATTGAGCAAGACTTTCGAATTGACCGACTTAGGCTTGTTGCACGTGTTCTCCGATCCCTTGGAACGTGCAACAAAATTTTACGTCTTGAATACTGTATAATGTTGTGGGGGCATTCTTTTGGTTTTTGATGGGGACCATTAGGTGTAAATTGTTTTCCCAGCGCTGGAAGTTACAAGTGATCTGGAGAGTTTCACAGAAATTTATCTTGGCAAGGTTGATGCAGTCATAGGGTCAGGGTTCCCACTTAAGGAAAGCCCTAACCCTGCAGCTACAAACACACACACACACACACACACACACACACACACACACACACACACACACACACATAGAGAGTCACAGACACAGTGGAAATATATTTTAAAATGGCAATGAACTATAATGTACCCAAACGGGAATAAGTATGAAGCCGTAACAGCAAGCTTTTCTCTCTACAATGGTGGAGTCTTTTAGACCCCCTCTCTCTCTCTCTCTCTCTCTCTCTCTCTCTCTTTCTAGGCTCTTCTAGTTCTCTCTTCTGCATGTCGTGGTTTCTACCAACTAGACTATTCAGCGCTCTCTCATGCTTAAATACACTTTCAAAATTTGAGCTTCAGCTTGTAGACCAATCTTCCCTGTCTAGACTCCTAAATTACTAAGCTTATCTTAAGCTCCAAGCTGCTCGATTGTTTGCTTTCCAAGCCTCTATAAAGGCTTCAAGAAATGTACGTGTCATTTTGAATTAATACAGCTGATAGGGATCCGACATGTGGCTCCAATGGTTGTGGAGTCTAAGGCGGCTCCAAGATCGCTGGAGCCTATCCAAAATCTTTGGAGTTCTCAATCAACTGAAGCTTCCTGTGTCTGCGCACTGGTCTTGCACAATCACTTAATCGTTGCGCACTCATCATGATAGTTATTCAATCCTTGTGCAGTTTGGTTCTTCTGCAGTCCCATCCTAATGCTTATGTTTCATGCTTCATCCAGCTCCTTTAGTCTATGCCTTGCGCACAATTCCATCCTTAGTTGTTCATGGCTTATCTGCATCCGCTCGTTGTCTTTCACACTGACATTGCAAAAACTCTACTGAATGTGTCTAGGCTTCTGTGCTTGTGCATAGATTGACCCTTACTCTACTCTTAGGGCCTCGAAATCCTCCATTACCTTGCACACTGTCCGCACAAATCTTTGTGCTCTGTTCGCATGCACAATGCTTTATATTCTTGTGTAAATAGCTCCCACATAGGCTGTGCCGTAGCCGAAATCGCAAAACATAAAAGACTCCCAACTTCCTGCATACCGGTTCTTGCACACTCCGAGATTTGGACTTATTCTAAAGGTTGACTTCTTTTTGGTTGATGCAAGATTTCTTGTACGTCTGGGATACTCCTGCAACAGACTCCCAGGTAAGAAGAATTGTGAGTTGGAATCTTTGAGAGTATGGCCATAACAACTCATCTCTGTGAGATCCGAACATGATGCATCCTTTTCTGCACGATTCTTCCACTTCACTACATATTCTTTTCTTCGCATCCTCTTCACAATTCTAGGGTCCAAGATCAGGTATTTGCGATCTAGACTCTCCTTCACTTTTCTTTTTATGGTATTTATACAAGTCTACCACATTGAATATTGGTGATATGTCCAGTCCCTTAGATAATTCAACCTCATATGCATTTGCTGAAAATTTATGCAACACCTGGAATGGTCCTATCTTCTTCCATTTCAACTTGTTATACATTCCTTACGAAAATTGTTCCTTGCGCAAATGCGCTAACACTTGCTTTCTAATGTTGAATTCCTTATTCCTTTGCCTCCCATTCACATGCTCCTTGTATTGAAACTGCTTTGCTCCAATGTCTTGTGCATGTTCTCATGAATCCTTTGCATAAATTCCACGCAATTCTTTGCTTCAGCACTTCTGCCTTCAACTCCTTTGATTTCACTCAATTGTGACTCCTCTTGGGATGCTTCCATGACGATTTGGAAAGGTGTTATACCAATGCTTTGACTCACCAAATTATCGTACACAAATTCTACTTGTGCCAATATCAAGTCCCATTTCTTTGGTTTATCTGCAATCTAAGTAGCCGATACGTTTTGGATAGGGGTACGGGTACGGAGTATCCGATATGCGGAAATGGTAAAATTTTTTTGACCCCGGATACGGCAGTACAAAAAAATATATAAAAATATAAATTTCAGCCTTCTAAATAGGAATTAAGTTATTAACCACATATTATGCATATGAAAGACAAGATAAGTAGATAACTTATAAGTTATAAGCTAAATAAGTGAATGTTATAAATATAATAACGTCAAACATTGTAATTAAAATATATTAGATAATAGTATTATAAGTATTACAAATGATATAATAGTGAACTTTATAACCATTATACTTTTTATATTACTATTACATTATATACATACAATAATCTTATACATTTTATAAAGCTCTAACACTTATAATGCTACAACATTATACGACATTATAAATAACGTTATATCATTATATCCCTATAGATATATTGCCTCACTAACATTATTAATAATATCCGATTTTGGATAATATAGTGCATGATAAATATTAAAATGACATCATAAGGATATTAATTATAATACTATCGTAACACTATAATACTATTATATTATATATAGTACAAAATATTATATATAATATTAAGCAATTTAATAACCTTATATATATATATATATATATATAAGAATTATTGTATATAATTAGAAATTTTATAAACTATTTTCCAGATGCTATTTTAAAATATATATAAAATCATTTACTATAATAAATTTTGATATATTCTTCCACGTATTTAAATCTAATAAAAAATCATATGGACCTATTCTACATGTATATAATATTCCTTGGAGTAATAAGATTCCGGTTGAAAAGATATTATATGAAACATATAGCTTCAAAAGTATCCTATCTGCTGTATGTTTCTCCATGTATTGACAACAAAAATGGACCCGCAGGGTACCGGCTGTACCCTGCCCGCTCCCACCCCCGTATCCGGGCCGTACTTGTACCCGGTGCGTTTCGTAGCCAGTTTGTGGTATCCTAGTACTCTCGCAACCATATTAGCTAATTGCCCAAACATCTATTCATAACCTTTGTTTGTCAATCAGTTTGTGGGTGGTATGCGAAATTGAAATTTGGCCCGATTCCCAACTTCCTCCATGGGGTCCACCAAAAATGGCCTAAGAACTAGCTATCCCAATCCGTCCACAATGCTACGTGGTAATCCATGCAATCTTACCACCTCTCCGAACAATAAGTTGACAATGTTGGTCACAAGTGCTTGTTTTCTTGTGTGCAATAAAATGAGCCATCTTTGAGAATTTATCGACTACCATAAATATGGAGTTGTTCCCTTGTGTTTTCAGAAACCCTAGCACAAAATCCATGTTTATATCATTCCACTGGGTTTCTCTAGTATCGACAATGGTCGATACAATCTCGTGTTTTGGCTTTTTCCTTTCGCTAATAGGCAAACTTTGCATCCTTGCACATCGTTTTAAGCTTTTTCTATGCTTCTCTTTATCAAGTTCTTGTGCATAGACCCTCTTGGTATGCATAATTGTTTTCCTTGAACATCATCCCTTCTTGCACAAAGTAGTCTAACCATGGTGTTCTATCCACATTCAATGGTTTTATGTGTGCTTGGTGTGCATCCAAAAATCTCCATCTTTTGAGTATAGTTGCTTCATGGTGTCAAACCCTATAAATTCAACTCTCATCTCATTCAATAAGAGAATCCTTCAACTCAATACATACATTGGCAACCTTGTTTGATTTCCCACTTCGATGCTTCAACACAAATGAGTAGCTCTGCAGAAATTAACCCATTTCATATGTCTTTGGTTTAATTTCCATTGACTGATTATGAATTGGGACACATGATGATCAATATACAACACAAATTCCCTTCTCCACTTCTTGAGTACTTCCATACTCACATAAAACTCATGGTCATAGACTGAATATCTCCTTTTTGTGTCATTCAAATTTTTACTGAAGTAAGCTACAAGCCTACCTCCCTTAATACTGCGTCAATCATTGCTCCACTAATGTTGCAGTCCACTTAAAAGGATTTGTTGAAACTCGGCAATGCCAAAACGTGTTCTCGTGATCCTACTTCAACTCTTGAAAGTTGTACACAACTTCCTCGGTCCAAACAAAATCTCGTGATCTCCTTGCATTACCTCCATGGTTGCTGCGCAAATCCCACTAAAGTTTCGATGAAATTCCTATAGAAGCTCGCAAGACCATAAAAACTTCATGCCTCGGTCATATTCTTTGCGATGGTTACTCCAATATTGCATGCACCTTCACTAGGTCCATCCTTAAGCCTTCTTGGGATGTCACAAAACCCAAGTATACCAACTCCTTGTGCATAAAGTTGTACTTCTTCACATTGATCAACAATTTCTCTTCTTGTAATGTCCCAAAACCTTGCACAAATGCTCGAGGTGCTCTTCCCATGTCTTGTTGAACATATCATCCAAGTCAACGATCACAAACTTTCCAAGGAATGGTTCAAATACTTCGTTCATGAGTCACATGAACATACGCGTTGCATTTGTCATCTTGAATGGCATAACAAACCATTCATACACCCTTCCTTTGTCTTGAATGCAATTTTCCATCCATTCCCTTCTCTATGTGAATTTGATGATATCTGCTTGTTAAGTCTATCTTTGAAAAGTACTATGCTTCTCTCAAACAATCCATCACGTTGTCCATATGTGGCAATTGGAATCTATATTTGATTTTTATCTTGTTAATGGCCCCCCAATCAATACACGTGTCGTTCTCCTTTTTTTGGTGCTAGTATTGCTCACGGGCTCAAGCTTTCTCTCGATTAGCCCCTTGTCCAACAACGTTTTGTACTTGTTTTTGCACTTCCTCATTCTCTTGAGGTGTCATCTTGTATGGTGCCTTGTTTGACAAGCTTGAACTAGGTATCAAGTCTTTTTAATGATTTATATTGCGGATGGGTGTAACCCATCCCGAAAATCCTCCAAAATTATCTCAACAAACTCACTCTAACATTTGCACACTTCACGGAACCTCTTCCTTTTTCTATGCGCGACCTTTGGCATCAACATAAGGCATGCCTTCCCTTCTTCCACATCTTGTATGAATTCCTTTCTGTCACCATCAACACGCATGCGCAAACTCCATTGCGCACTTATTCATTGTCCTTCCAAGGAAACAAGCTAAACTTACTATCATCCTACTCCAAATGATAAGTGTTTGTTCTTTCATCATGCACAACATACTGCCAAGGCCTTCCTAACAACACATGACAAACACTAATTGGCATAATATCCCACAACACTTCATATTGATATGTGGCTATTTGGAATTTCATAAGGCATTGCTCATTCACCAAGATATGATGGCCCTTCTATAATCATGACACCTTATATAGGTTTGGATGCACAATCTTCTTTAAACCCAACTTCTTTACCATCTCGCTAGAAACTAAGTTATTTGTGCTGCCACTATCCTCATAACCTTACATCACTTACCTCCATACTTGCAGAATCATTTGAAAGAGATTCTTTCTTTGCACAAACAATCTCTTCATCATGAGAGCAATCACTATCCACAATAACCTTACATCACTTACCTCCATACTTGCAAATCATTTGAAAGAGATTCTTTCTCTGCACAAGCAATCTCTTCATCACGAGAGCTTCTCTACACTCCAACTCCTCTAAATACTTTGCAGATCCTACTAACTCTTCATCTCTGTGTGGTACATGTGCTCTTGCTTAGGCCATTCTACTCTTCATTTTGCATTTGGGGGCACTCTTATGTATGATGTCCGGTCTTTCCGCACTTGAAACATGTTCTAGGGAATCCTCTTTCTCTTCCTCTATCAAATCTTTTGTGTCCTTGAGTCGGGTAAGACGCTCCTTCACGCGCCTGCTTTTGTTCTTGCGCTTGTGCGTCACCGCACACATCACTACTTGCTTCAATTGGTCCTTGCCAATGTTGCTCCTTCCTCTCTCATCGCGTCACAATTCTTCCTCTCGCTTGCAATGCAATGTTCTGCATTTCTTGCATGATGTATTTTCTAGACGAAGTGCTAATTTATAGGCTTCCTCCACCGTTTGGATCCGTACCATGCTCATCTTTTCTTGGATCCCAAACCTTAAATCATTTAGATATCTTGTGACTTCTCCTCGTAGACCTCATTATGCCTAGCTCGATAGTGGTTTGGTAGAATTCCTAACACTCAACTCCTTTTGATGCAGATTTTGCAATCTCTCGAGTAGATCCATTGGGTATTCACCAAGCATAAACTTGCCGGTCCCATTTATTATCTTTTTGCTCTTTTTTCGTGTTTGTGAACTTCCTTCCACCACAATGAGGCACAACCTTTCAACTCGGTCTCATGCAATCTTCACCTTATAGGGGTCTCCAATCTCAAACTCAAAATACTCATCCATGTTGGTGATCTAGTCAATGAGCTTCTTTGGATCTAACCTTCTTGAGAAACATTGAACATCCATCTTTGGGCTATGCCCCATCTTAGAGATAGCGCATAAAAGCCTAGCTTCACCAACTTCTTCACCTTCTTTTTCTCCATCTTCGTGTTGATCGTATTCGCCAATGTCACTTTGATTGACACTCATTGCAAAACCTCTTCGGCAGTTTTCTTCAACAACCTCCGGTCTGGTACACACATTTCTCAACTCATTCATCACCTCATCTAGTACTCCGCATTATGGCTGCATTAATAGCGCCTCTTCTTCTAGTTCCTCTCTGGGCAAGATCTTGACTTACTCACAATAAACCCTTCTATTGCAAGTCGTTGCAACCCTACACAGTCTCACACTCTCTAGCTTCCTCACACTCCTAGAGCTGCAACCTAAGCTCGATACCAAGATTGATGAAGTCACAAGGGTGGGGTTTCTAGTTAAGGCCCTATCCCAACAACTATGAAAGCACACACAGAGAGTACATGAACATAACGGAAATATTATATTAAAATGGAAATGAATTATAATGTACCCAAATTGGAATAAATATAGAGCTGCAACAACATGCTCTTCTCTCTCTCTCTCTCTCTTTCTAGACTTATTTCTTTTGCATGTCGTGATTTACGCCATCGACTATTCGGTGCTCTCTCCTCCCTAAATTCATTTTCAAATTTTGAGCTTCAACTTCTAGACCAATCTTTCTCCATGTAGACTCTCCTAAATTACTAAGTCGATCCTAAGCTCCAAGGTGCTTGATTGCTTGCTCTCCAAGTCTCTATAAAGGCCTCAAGAAATGCTATGTGTCGTTTTGAATTCACGCAGTTGATAGGGATCCGATGCCTTCAATGGTTTTGAAGTCTAAGTTGGTTTCAAAGTCATTGGAGTCAATCCAAGATCTTTAGAGTTCTTAGTCAATGAAGCTTCTTGTGTTAGCACATTGCTCATGCACAACCCCGTCATCCTTGTGCACTCGTCATGATAGTCATTCAATCCTTGAACAATTTAGCTGTTTCGTAGCCCCAAGCCTAATGCTTATGTTTTGCACTTCATCTAGCTCCTTCCGTTTATGTCTGGCATGCAAATCCATCCTTAGTCACGTTTGGCTTATCGGAGTCTGCTAGTTTTATTGTGCACCGACCATGTGCAATTTCTATTGAACGCGTCCAAGTGTCTACGCTTGTGCGTAGATTGACCCTTCTCTACTCTTAAGGCCTCAAAGTCCTCCATCCTTTGGCACATTGTCGAAGCAAATCCTTGTGCTATATTTGCTTGCATGATGCTTCAAATTCTTGTGCAAATAGCTCTTGCACATGTTGTGTAGTTTGTGCCTTAGCCAAAATTTCAAAACACAAAAGACTCCCGATTTCTCGCGCACTCCTAGAGAGGGACTTATTTGAAGGGCTGACTTCTTTTTGGTTAATGCAAGATTGCTTGTTTGCTTGGGATGCTTTTGCATCAAAGGCATTTGTTGGATGACAGAACCTTGGTTCCGAGTTCATTGAAATCTTCTTTTCCATAACTCGTATGAATGAGAATTTTTCAAACATTATTAATATTGATGGATCGATGGAGATCAATCATGCTTGCAAATTTGATCGACTTGGGAACCATGTTGGCCCAACTTCTTGTTCTATATATTAGACTTATGTTCACAATATTATACAGACAACACTTGTAGACAAACTATAATAGCTTATTGTTTCTCTGCAGGTTGAAATCATCAATTATGCTATACTTTCATGTATGCTACTTAATTATCATGATAATCGAGGGAAGTCATTCTTGTACTTTTAGTCTATGTCACAAGGTTCAATGAATTTCGGGCACTAAGGTTGAAATTTCGTTGAACTTCCAATTCAAAAATTTGTGAATATTCGTTAGGGTTTGAGGCGGGAAAAAAGGTGAGAAAACTTGTCTCGTGTGATTGGTGTGGCTTGTGTGTGCCCTAGCACCGACCAATAGCCCCTAATCGAGCTCCATTGCACTTGCACGAGAGCCCTAGCCGCCATTGATCCTGCAAAGCTGCACAAGAGGTTTGTCGGGGTCCGCAGATTGTGAGGGAAGGAGAAGGATCGCCATCGCCACTACCATTGTCTAGACTCTTTTAGCTTGTCGTATAGATCTAAGCTTTTAGATTTTAGGTATTTTAAATTTTTACTTTTTATGTTTTAATAGTTTCTACTTTCTTTTTTACTAATTTAATTAAATGTTCCATTTCATTAAAAAGTAAAAAATAATCTTATTTTACTATGTTATGTGTTTTCTTTTAAGTTTTTAAGTTTTAACATTTTAAATTTTTAATATTTCATGAACATTAGGTTTCGTTTAATATTTACAAATTCAAAAATTAAATAATATAACATATTAAAAATAAAAATAAATTAATAACTTAATAATATATTAAATTTAAAATATAGAAAACATTAATATTTTTTTGCAAATTATATAAATTAATATTTTTAATTTTTTTATTTAAAAATTGCAATTATAGTAGTCAAATTTTATCACGATTTTTTTGAATTTTTTATCATTGCCGAACTTTATCTGAATTTTATCTTCGCTGAAGTCGAACTCGAACATGAACCTTGTGACTTAGCTTTTAGTTGTATTGCATGCTGACTTTCCTTAGGGTATTAGTGGTTCATGTCCGGGTTTCTTTTTACATCTTGCAAAATGTTGTTGCAGTGCATGTGTTAACATGATCTTTCCTTGAAGCGACCTTGAAGAAATATTAGGTTCTAGTTGTTTTCAACTTGGCAATGAACACCAATTAGTACCTGCTTTTGTATTCTTCAAGCTAAGACAGAGGAAACAATAATTAAAGGAACAATTTTGAGAAAGTTTCCACTTCCAAAATTTTGGCGAAGGAAACAACACAAAGAAAAACTAAAGCAATCCATGAGAAATGAAAGTGTATTGGTAATACTGATAGGATAGAAGGAAGCTGAGTTCATAATGAATATTGCTTTGATATATTACACTTCAAATTCTGATCACATTAACAATCAAGACTCAAGAGGTATGGTGAGGATATCAGCTCGACCAGGGTGCTGAGAAGTAGCACTAACAAAGGCAAAAATGTCGAAGGCCCCAACACTGCACATGACAACACTCAACAAGGAAATGACGGGGATATGGCTGCTAGGTGCCTTCTGAGCCTTGGAAAGAATAGCGACAAGAAAAGCAAGGAATTTGTCCACAATGAATTGGAATTTCAAAAAGATGTTATCAAGTGGATCAGAAAGGATATCAGAACTATCAAGGGAATGTTAAAGACCTCAATACTAATAAGGCCGACAAGGATATTCAGAACTGGAGAGAGATGGAAGTCAAGCTGGAGGGAGTGGAAAACAAGTGCAACATTTTGGCAGATGGCTTCATCATCCAAAATGCTATCTTAAGCTCTATCTTGAAAGAGCTTAATAACAAGGGCAACAAAGGCAGTATCAACGAGGAAGCTAGGAAAAAGGAAGCTGAGAAGAGAGACCAGTATTTGAAAGATCTTATCCAGATTTCTAACCAAGTGAACAACCACAAATGATTATTGTTATACTGTCTTTTGGCCACTCTTGGGCTGCACTTTGGCTGTATTCGGGCTGTTTTCTTCAGCTGTTTTGGTTTTAGATCTTGTTTTTCTCATTGTAATGTCTATTGTTATATCTGGATGTTAGATCCTTTTTTTGTAACAGGGTAGGGCCCCTGGCAAAACCCTCTTTTACCCTTTATCTAAAATAGACTCAAGTGGATAAGGACCTATACACCCAGACCATAAAATAAAAAGGTTCAATATCATCTAGCTTAGCATTACTATACATCTGATAGTTAGTAGTCTTAAATGCGTACAAGTTAGAATGTGCAAACTTGTAGTTTGTGCAAGTGCTAGTATTTTTGGCATAATATCTATGCCTGCCCATAGTTAATGTAATGTCCCTTTAGGGCATGAATAAAAGGAATATGAGTTTTCCTACAAACCCTTGCGCAAAAAGTCTGAAAATATTCCTTATTACGGTAAACTTGGATAAAACAATACATCGAACAAATTCTGATTTTATTTAATGTAATTTGTAGCCAAACCAGTACAAATTATGAAATTTATTCAAGCTGAAAGCCTAGTTGGGTTTTACAAATAAATTGCATATCTGAAACTACAAATATTTTCGTGATAAGAAATGCAAAAACCAACCCGAAAGATGCCCTGGACGCTGAATGGCGAACCGGAGAAATTCCCAGGTGGGGCGCCCAAGTTGGAAATGGCTGTCCAAGTTGTTCTGGATGGCTGGAAATTACTTTGTAGTATTCCCCAAGGGTGACGTCAACCCTCTTAAGGAAAAACCTGTCCAAAAGATGTGCCCTAGCTGTTTAAATCTGAAATCTGATCCAAATTGTGCCCTGGCTGATAATTCTGATATGATCTTGCAAATTTGTTGATTGTAAGCCCAAATGTAGCTCTTGATTGGAACTACCTCAGAAGATTAGTGGGTTTTCGTCCACAAATCTGAATACACTGGAGGGTTTTCGTCCTCAGATGTGGATTGCAAAGGAGGGTTTTCGTCCTCAAATGCAGAAGTTGTAGCAACAACTCAAACCTTCAATGTCCAAATAGATGAGAGTAAAAAGATGTGTCCAAATGATCCCTCAACACTCTTTTATAACTTTACTTTCACTTTTCCCAAGGAAAAGCCTCCAAAAACAACTTTCCATTTCTATTCCTTCGTTATGACTTGCTTTTTCAAAAGTAACTTTTTATAATAATAAAACTTTATCAAAAAGTTACTTTTTATAATAATAAAACATAAGTGTCTTTTATAAAGTTACTTTTTCGACACTTAAGTTATATTATTAATTTATCATACTTTATTTGAAAAGGGGACATGACAGTGAGTTAACCAGCAAACCCTACACAGTTATGAACTTGTGACAATTGCATCATGCAATTGCAATAACTGTAGGAGGTAAATCTGCGTCCAAAGACACACTAGGACACTTCTTTCTGGGACCAGCTCAAGACATTACCCTCTTATGATGCTGATTCTCCTAAATGACCTATTTTGTCCTTTTTGGTCAGTGTCTGTCTTAGGTTTGTCCGGCCTGTATAATTTATGGCTCATGATCAAGCAATCATTCATGAACCAATGCATAAACAGATATATACTCATTTTTTAAAACGTAAAAATCAAATTAAAATTTGTGTACTTCAATATCTAACTCTATAAACAAAGAGAGACATGGCTGTAGAAATGACACAAACCTTTAAGCAATTATTATAGATTTAAAGACCATAATGACATTAACAATCATCCCAAAGTCCATAATTCCTGCTTCCATTAAAGTAGAAGCTGATCTACCATATTAGATTCTTGAAGAAAGATTTGTCTAGATTTGATAAAAATCCAATATCAATGGATGTGAAAGAGTAAAAGATGGTTGTACATGATCTTATTAGGTTTATATACGAATGAAGCTAAATCCATGAAAAGAGAAATCATGAAGTACTTAATGGAATGGTGAATAAAACTTTTAAGCAACTACATAGGTGTATATTATTTGTGAGAAAAATAGGGTTCATTGAGTACAGTGGTCCTATATTGGTAAGGGGAGATATCAAAGACCAGTATCAATGGCCGACTTAGCTCAAAATAGCTCCTTGTGATCACAAATTGATGTATTTTTAGTAATATAAGCTTAGGATGCTTTTAAACACTCTTTGGTCAACTCTGGTCAAGGCCAAGTAGGACCATGTAAAAAGTAAATACAGATCACAAATCGTTTCTTTCTCAAACTGGCGCTTTTAGTGAATTGGAGACTAGCGGGACAACTATAAGAGTAAGTGCTTCAAGGTGATAGGAGACAATGTGGCAAGTAGTTACTTGTGTTCAATTAGTTTATGCCAAAAGCAGATTATCTTCCAAAAATATGCTTGAATATTTAAAAGTACTTTTGGCATTTCAACACCCAATCCTTTTGCTTTGAATTTTTCAGGATCATTGAATCTCCATTGCTTTTTTATGATAAAGGCAATAGCTTTAGTGATCTCACCTTATACAAGTACTTTGGCTCTTAGCTATAGAAAGCATTTCCATTGCTCTATTTCTACTCCCCTCAATAGGATGCCATAGTTTGAAAAGATAACTTTTAGGGACCTTTTGCGAAGTTTGTGAAAAACAGATTTATCTGCCAAGCTCAATGCTTGTGAGATCGGTTTAGATTGTGCCAAGTGTGCCATTGTTGCAAATACGAGTTCCAAATATCTCCCGACAAAACAACCTTATCTTTACAACTTTTTACTGACAGATGAAGGTACGAGGCTTAGTTGATTGCATTAAGTCTGGAAAGTCCATATTAGCTGTGAAGCTAGATTCCAAGCATTGTGTGGGCACTCAAATTGCAAGTATAGATGTTTAGAGACAAGTTGATGCACGTTTCATATTTTCTTAAGTGGAGCAACCTTGTAATTTTTAAAGCGTTAGCATTACCAATTGGAAGGGACCCTAGTACTCTTTATATGGTGAGCATTTAGAATTTTGTAGCCTAGGAAAATTGTCCAAGGAGCTTCACCTTCCGCTGCTCTTACTATCCCTTTCTATGCAATAGCTAGTCCTTGCTGTCTAATATTAAGTATCCCTAGATCACCTCTGTTCTCCCTTGGAAATGTGCAACTAATCTTTAGGCCAATTGAGAGGGGAAAAGACGAGGAATGATACATATCTTGCTATTAAGATGCAGTCCACAATTTTAATTTTGCCAGCGAGTGGGAGGTCAAGGCTATGTTTTTTTCTCAAATCTGTCCATCATCCAATGCTAATGATCAACTATAGTTATCTGAATACCTAAAAGCAGATAATTTCACATGGTTTTATGCTACACCCTAAGCCTGTTGGTTGTATCAAGATATGTATGGCTGACCTATGGTGAGCATAACCTTTCACTTAGTCATCTGATAATCTCTAGATTCCATACTGGTAGGAGTACTTAGCCTAATTGGATTACAGAGTCCCCATAGTCTAATCATGATATATATAGGAGGTAGCATTTGAGTATTGGATCATATTATGATGAATTATGTTCTAATTGAAAGGATTGCGGAGGTTTCCCACGAAGTGACTTACTCATATATTTCTGCATTCCACTTCATTTCGCTTATATTGTGTGGATCTGCCCTATTCTGCTCTAATTTGGGAGTTACCATTAATTTGTTCATGTTTGCGATATAGGAAGTTCATTACAAGAGCATCAAAACTTTGATTTGGTCAAAGTTTTTGCGGTGCATTGGGGCTTTGGACTGAAGCGAAAATTGGTATTTCGGGTAAATCAATCATTTTTCTTGCAATTTCTTTTTGGCTTTTTTAAAACTGGTTTTGTTCGACAGAGTATTTGTGTCACTCTACTTGTTGGTTCTGTTTGCAACTCAAATTCAAAACTTTTTATCTAGGGGAATTCAGGGTTTTCATTTGCACCAAGCAATTGGAGCCAAAAAGAAGTCTAAAATCAAATTTTTGCACCCTTGAACAATATGACAGTCATTCGATTGATAGTTGCAAAGTGATTGTGATAATGTAGATCTTTGGTAACATTGAGTTTTGGGCTTTTTTTTGGGTTTTTTGATTTTTTCGCATTATAGCAATACAAAAGTAATTGGATTTGTCTCAATGAGGCAATCGCATTAGTGTAAATGTCTGGTAACTCTATTTCTTTGCCTTGGGCAAGCTGTATCATGACAGGGACTTCTATTAGAGGTAGCAGTAAGAATGCACTTACACAAGGGAAGACACCTATCAAAAAGATACAGTTTAAAAATGGGGTTTGGTGAGACTTGAAAAGATAGTGCAAATAATTTGAAGGCAAATTGATCTAGATTAACACAATTGTTGTGTATGCTGTTGACCCCCGATTCTGCCAAGTATAGAATCACGCAGTAGTAAGGGCATGCATGGGAAAAGGAGCGGTACACGCAGATGACGACTTGACACTGTCAGTAGAAGACGACAAAACCTGACACCACCAGTGGAAATCGCGGGTGGCTATGTTAGCAGAAATCACGACTCTACCCAAATAGAGCAAGGCTGAACAAGTGTAAATGCATGTTGTTGGGTATTAATGATGGGTAGATACGCAACTCTGGAATGATTTGGGCTGGAATTAGGATATTTGAATGCATTGTAACATATAGAAGGAGGCATTAAGCCCATGTTTTGGAGGAGAGTTTTAGAACAAGCATTGTTATGCTACCAGATTGAGCAGTGAACAGATATGTAAATAACTCTTATAATGATTGTGATCTGATCTTGAATGAGCACTGTGTCTTATGTTATTGTTACCTTATCGCATGGAATTGTTAGTTAAGCTTGCTATTGTTTGATGCTTCAATGGTTAAACACATGTAATTGTTAGGTAATATCTGTTAGAGCCGTTAAATTGAATGTATGGATGGCCAATGTATTGTTTAAAGCCTGTTGTATGTAGAGAGATTGTTCTCATGCCTGTAAAGACTCATAACCTAATCAATAGGTTCTCGGGCCTTTGTGTGCCTTGGACGAGCGCTCGAGACAAGTACCCAAGTGATATGCTGATATGTAGAGCTGTAGACAACCAAGGATTGCACTTGGGGCATAGGCTTCTTGGGTAGGAGTAGGATAGAAATAACCCCAACATATGCCCTTTGCAAAAGAGTTGTATGACTTAAAAGGCAAGATGGCTTGCAAGGCAAATCTAGATGGCTTGGCTGCTAGGGAAGAATTGAATAGGTTTCAAGAAAGCATACCACGAAAGGCAACCAAAGATGAAATGAAAGAGATGAGTAAGCATGAAAACCAACGGTTGGCTCAGTATGCAACATCAGCCCAAAGTTTGGTAGCATTGCAACATTCAAATCAACAACCCAAGACTTAAGAGACAAACAATTCCACCACTCCTAGTGGATTGTTGGATCTGCACATTGCAAATCCTAATACAACTCAACAAATTTGAATTTTGGTTCTTGACACTTTATTTGAAGTTAAACATTCAAAAATTTTATGGCAAGGACTCACTCGATTGGATCATCCAAATGGGGATTTTTTTGCTCTACATCAGGTTTCATGCTTGCAAAAGGTTGCAATGGTGACTTTATATCTTGAACATGATCAATTCATTTGGTATCATTGGCTTTCCGATGAAGAGAAAAAGAATTGCAAGGTCACATGGTTTGGGTTTATGGAGGACTTGACCATATACTATAGTAGCAGTTTTCTAGATAACCACTTCAGCGAATTGGCCAAGCTATGAAAAATTGGTACAATCAAGGATTATATTCAACAATTTTAGACCCTATCTCTTGCGAGTGGAGGATGTTATGGAGGAGAACTTGAAGGCCCTGTTTATGGGCGGGTGAAGGACCGCATTCAATATGAGGTACGCTTGTTTGATCCATCTTTTTATTCAAGGCTATTACTTGGGCATGCAGAGTAGAGGAAAATGTTTTGGCCACTAGGAGACATACATTCACAAGCATCAAAGATCACAACACCCCGATACATTCCTTCCCTTAATCAACCAGATTAATGCCTTGACAAATTGAAGAAAAAAGGGAAAATATATTATGTTTTACTTGTGACAAAGGACATAAATGTGTGGAGAAAATATTATTCTCCATTCAAGGAGCAATTGAAGAGGAACAAAAAATGAAGTCGAAGAGGAACTTGAAGCACCATAAAAGGATCCACAACCTACCTTTTCTTGTCAAGACGCCTGATTTGGCTTAATGGTGAAGGACTTGTGCTCTTGAAAGGGAGGTCATGAGTATGAATCCTATAGGGCTTAGGGTGTGTACACCTTGTATTTCAAGCATATGTGCTCGACACATATTGGGCCGCATGGGGTTGTTCCATATGCTATAAGTTACCTTGCAGAGCCCAACATCTAAACTTAAAAGGACCTTTCCTTTCCTATTGGGTGTAACACCCCCAAATCCTCAAGGTTGTGGGAATTTAGAAGGAACAAACAATGGCAATATTAATTGATTTGGGAAGTATTCTCGATTTTATGAATAAGCCACCTTGTAGATCTAAAGCAAGGAGCGACACATGGACCTTAAAAGGACCTTTCCTTTCCTTTCCTTTCCTATTGAGTAGTGGCACCCCCAAATCTTCAAGGTTCAGGATTTTTGAAGAAGGAAAGAGTGGTAATATTAGTTGGTTCGAGAAGTATTCACAATTTCATGAATAACAAGTTAGCCATGAGGTCAAATTGCTTTATCTTTCCAGCTCCATAATTTTAAGTCATGATCGTTGATGGTGATACAATTAGTTCGGAAAATGCCACAATATCAAATTAGTTACGGGAGACTACCTTTTGAATAGTCCTATTTTTTCCATTTCCATGGGTGGTAGTCCATTGGCTTACTACTTTGGGTATGCTATGCCTTTAACATATAATGTGTATTCAAATATGTGTGGCTGATTTGGAGTTAGCATAATCTTTTACTTAGATATATCATATTTCTCTGTCTTAATATTGGTCAGACAAACAGTCATTTATGGATTAACCATAGCCTAAGTAGGCTATATATAAGATGTGGTGGTTAGTAGTTGATCATCATATTGTAAATTCAATTCTTATTGTAAGGTTGTTGAGGATGCCCTCCGAAAGTGACTTACTCATATACTTCATTATTCTACTCTTATTTCAATCCTATCGTTGTCAATTGTTGTGATTATGTTTTATGGGCATAGTAATTTCATTACAAGTGGTATCAAGGCTTCAAGTTTGGCACAACTAGGGTTGAAACCCTAATTTTTAAGAATCGTTTATATCTTGCAAATTGTCGCGATGCTTTACAAAATCTGGAGAATTATTCAAGGAAGGTACAATGCAATTTTAAACTTCTCGCAATCATTTTGAGTGAGTTATTGTGACTTTAGGTTTTTTTCGTAAATTTCTTCTACATGCCACAATTTTTAGAATTATTCCAATTTCTTTACATTTTCAGAAAGGCACACAAATTTAGTTGGGTTTGATACGTGTTTTTCGATTTATGACAGACCTAATCATGAATCATCTGGTTAAACTTTGATCAAAGGTGAAATTTTGCATAGTCAAGTTGTCACATGACAACACCGCACATTGGAAGGAGAGGAAAGGGTTCTATTATCCTAGGGAATATTAGGGTAATAATGTCAAGTGGGGATACCTTTTGGTGGACCACCACTTCACGACCCCTTTGTTTAAAAGTTTATTTAATAAACTTGATCACGCCGGTCTTTCACAATTAGAGTGAAACGTGTGATCGATTCACCCATCCTATATATATATAGGATGATCCCTCGTGGGATTGCTTTATGATGATCAATACAACGGATTATTATTATGATTGTGGACCACCACTTCACGACCCCTTTGTTTAAAAGTTTATTTAATAAACTTTATTATGTCGGTCTTTCACAATTAGAGTGAAACGGTGTGACCGATTCACCCATCCTATATATATAGGATGATCCCTCATGGGATTGATATGATGATCAATACAGCTGATTATTATTATGAATGTTATGATCATTGAGATCATTGTATTGTAATTGTAAAGAACTGATTTGCAATTAGTTTGTGAAGACCGAGGAGCGAAGTGGAAGTGTTGGGTTAAAGTATTTGTGAAATTCTTAATAAAGGTAGTGCTTTATTTAGTGGGGTTTTTTCCTTCGGTTTCCCCACTATAAATATGGTGTTCCGTCCCTTTACTCTCTTTATTATTTGCTTTCAACTCTTGTTATTACATTCATGTAATCTGCAATATATAATCAACTAAATCTATGGTTAATTTAATTGCACATCATAATCTATAATCTTCGGCAATTTATTCTGTGGATCTATAATTTGTTAATTATATCTTCCTCGTCATTTCCTAACATGGTATCGAGTTGTGCAATTATGCATGTGCAGAGATCGATCTGGATGCTTTTGATTTGCAGGAGTGAAGAAGCTTGAAGTTTATTTTTAGATCTGTGAAACCTATAGTTCCACGCATCGACTTCAAGCTAATTAGGGAAAAATTCCAATTCCCGCCCAAATATTTTTGAAATATTGGTTAATTGGCTGTTTAGATCTTGTTTTTGCATTTTGTGCATGCATAGATCTGTGTTTTTGCAATATGTTCTTGGTCTTTCGCAGTTTAAATCCGTCGTTAACAAGTTTTTTAAGTTTTTCGCCTTTTTATAGCCGTTATAGCTGTTTTTGGCTGTGGATCTGAAATTTTTCTTTAGATCTGGTTAGTTCGGTGCTTCTAAGTCCGCCCGACATTAAAAAGCTTTATTTTTGCAAGTTTATTTGTTGTTTGCGAAGTTTAAGCCGAATAAGAGAAGTCTAGGTAGCGTCGCTGTGTCAAATATTTTAGTAGATCTTTTCATTTTTGCGAAGCTCGAGCCAATCATTAAACTCCATCTAGCCTCGCTGTGTCAGCTTTTTTATTGATCTTTTTGTCAGTTGTGAAGCACGAGCCAATAAGGGCATTCCACGCTCTTCGCGTTGTCAAACTTTTGTTAGCTTCTTCTGTCACTTGTGAAATTGAGCCAATGGAATTGCTCCAAGTCTTCTTTGTATTTAGTAATTGTCAGTTTTTCTTTTTAATTTGGCATGTGGTTATCCAATGAGAATAAGCCACAATTTTTTTTTTGCATTTGTCATTCTTTGTTCAATTTTTCTATTTTCATCTTTTTTTTAAAAGCGAGCCATTAAAAAGGCTCCACGTGTGTTCATTTTTTTGCTTTGATCATTTAGGTTGTCGTTTGCGAAGTGCGAACCAATAGCAAAACACCACGTACATTTGTTTTTTTTTCGTTAATTCGGCTTGCTTTTTTTTTTTTTGACTCATGTGAAATCCGATCCAATTAAAAAGCTCCACGGCTTTTCACATTTTGCTTTTCATCGGTTTTTGTTAATCGTGTAAGTGGCTAACAAATAAGATTAAGTCACCGTTTTTTCATTTTTTAAAACTTTGTTAGACTTTTAAGGCCATAACCAATAAACGTGTCCACATCTTTTCTTTCAAATTTTGTTTGTCCTTTGTTATAACCGTGTTAGAGTGTGAAAAAGCGATCCAATAAGTTAATGACACGTATGCACTGTTTATCATCTGTTTTGACTATTAATTGTCTTCGGACTTGTTTGTTGACTTGATGCATTTGCTGAAGTTTGCAATCGAATAAAAAAAGCTACACGTGTATTTTTTTTTTTGTGTCATATTTTATATTTTTTGCCATGTGTTCCTTTGTTTTTTTTGTATTTCAGTTGACTTTTTTGTTTTCGGACCCAATAATCTATTTGTTTTGATTAAATTCGGGGACTTCACGTCCAGGGGATCTGGGGCTTTAGAATTTTGGTGGAAGGTGACACGTGCCTTGTTGCTTTATTTTGATCTTCGACACGTGTCATATCTTGCTTCTATTGCGAGTTTAATATTTTCTTTGTACCGTGGGTTTCAAATTCCTTTGTACCACGGGTTTAATATTTTCTTTTCACATCTGTGGATTTTAAATTTCACGTGTATCATAGATTTCAAAATTTGAAAAGTTTATAACTTTTTCTCCTCTAATTCTTTGGCTTTTTCGCGGCTTTTTTTTTGTGTTCTATAGACTTCCTTCTTAGTTCTTGAAACTTGTTTGGATATCTTTTCATCAAGTTCAAGCCATTATATTTAAAATTGTAATATGTACTCTGTTTTTTTAAATTTTGCTTAAAATGGCTAGTTCCTCTAGTTTTTCAATGGATAAATCTTAGTTATTAAATGGAACTAATTACAATATTTGGAGAGGTAGTTAAAAGCTTGTTTCATGGCTAGAAAGCTATGGGATCTTATAACTGGTGTGGAAAATGACCCACCGGAAGACTTGCAAATCTTGAAAATCTTAGCTCCTTCTCTCAAAGATCGCAGGAAGCTCTATCCATCCTATTGCAAAGCATAAGAGATGAATTTTTAATGCATATAGGTCATATGGATTCTCCTGTTGATGCTGGAAACAATTAGAAACTATGCATGAAGGTAATCGTCTTTCCAAGATAATTAAACTAATTTTAGAATTGCTATTTACAACTCCCATGAAGGGGATGAGAAAATAGTTAATTATCTAGCTAAAATTAAAAATATTAAAGCTCAATTGGATGGATGTAATTGTGAATTGTTTCAAGATAAAATTTTGTATTTTATTATTCAGATAAATATTCATGAAAAATTTAGGAACTATATCTCCATTCTTAACTCTAAATATCAGAATGAGAATGATTTGCCTGATCTGGATACTTTGTCTTCTCTGTTAATTCAAGAAGAACGTGTAATGGAGAATTTTGATTCAAAAGAGACTGCCTCTCAGGCATTGTTCTCTCAAAATCATAAACCTTCTCAAAATAAGAATAATAGTAATCCTAATAGAAGTCTAATATCAGATCAAGATTTAAATCCAATCCTAAGTCTAATTCTGTTAAAAACAGTCATAACTTTAAAGTCAAATTTAATGGCACATGTAACAAGTGTGGCAAATTTGGTCATAAAGAATCTGATTGTCGTGTAAAAACTAACAAATTTGTTAAGAATACTAGAAATAGTAAATCTAATAGTTAGAAGAAAAGATCAGAAGCAAAATCATGCAAATATTGTTGAGCAATCTATTGCTTTATATTGCTCTCTCAGCTTCAAATGACAATGAATGGATCCTAGATAGTGGTGCCTCTAGGCACATGACTTGTATTTTTGGTATCCTCTCAAATGTTGTAAATGTGAGGAAAATATATATCTAGGAGATAATTCCATCATTAGATCTGTAGGTTGTGGGAATGTTAAATTGAAAATGGAATAATTAGGAATGTCTTGTATGTTCCTCAGTTGAAAAAGAACCTTTTATCTTGCTCTTAGTTAACTAAAGAAAATTGTAAAGTTGTTTTGCTGCAAGATAAATGGTATGTAAAAGATAAACTCAGTAATGTTATTGCTTTTGGTATTAAGAAAAATGGCTTTATATATTTTGATGGATTTTTCTGAATCTTGTTTTTCTTCTTCTTTAGAAATGATCTTCAACTTTGGCATGAAAGATTAGGTCATGTAAATTTCAGAATTTTGTATGAAATGTCTCACCTAAATCTTGTAATTGGTCTCCTAAGATGAAATCTGATCATGAAACATGTGAAAGTTGCTTGTGTGGTAAGCAACATGTTGAACCTTTTCACAAACATCATGATCCAAATTCTTCTCATTTATTAGAGTTGATTCACAGTGATGTGAGAGGTCCTCTTGAAGTTCCTTCTCTCTAGTGGTGCTTTGTATGTTGTTTGCTTCATTGATGATTTCTCTAGGATGACTGGTCTTATTTCATTAAGAAAAAGTTTGATGTCTTGTCTAAATTTCAAGAATTTAAAGCCTTAGTTGAAAATGCTTCTAATATGAAAATAAAAAGAATTATGATGATAATGGAGGTGAGTATGTTAGCAAAAAGTTTGATGAGTTTTGTGTGTCATGTGGAATTCAAAGAGAGTTGACTACTCCCTATTCCCCACAACAAAATGGCATTGCAGAAAGGAAAATATGACTATCTTAGAAATGGCTAGGTTATGATTCATTATCTAATGTGCCTAAATTTCTATGGGAAGAAGCCATGAATACTGATAGTCTATATCCTTAATAGAGTTCCTACAAAATCTCTTCATCAAACTACTCCTCATGAAGTATGGACAAAAAAAACCAAATATCTCTCACTTAAGAATATTTGGTAGTCCTGCTTCTATCTTCATTCCAAAAGTTAAAAGGAAGAAGCTTGATCCAACCTCCTATTCTTGTATTTTTGTTGGTTATGGTTGTCAAACAAAAGTTTAAGAGTCTATGATCCTTTCAAACATGACATAGTTGAAAACAAGAATGTTCATGTCTTAGAGAAAACATTTTTGATGCTTCTTATGAACCCTCCTCTGTTTTCTCCGAAATAGAGCTTGATAATCCTTCTCCTAACAATATGGAAACAAAAGTTCAAGAGGATGATTATCTTGATCTAGATATGATGGAGATTGAGGGGGAGTCATCTCAAAATGTGTTGCATCCCAAGATTCCTAAATGGGCTCAAAATATTGTTAAGGATTCTAATCATGTTAGTCTTAGAAAGGTAACTCGTAGTCAACATACTTATCATGCCTTGATGACCCTATATGAGGTTGAACCCAAACTTTTGAAGAAGCCTGTCAAGATGATAGATGGATCAAGGCTATGAAAGATGAATACAATGTTTTAATTAAAAATAACACTTGAGAACTAGTCCCTCCTTCTAAACAAAGCATTGTAGGATCCATGTGGTTATATAAAATCAAGTATAACTTTGTAGGAGAAATTGATAAATTCAAGGCAAGATTAGTAGCTCGTGGTTTCACTCAGAAACCTGGTCTTGACTATGTTGAAACTTTTGCTCATGTAGCTAAAATGAGCATTGTTAGGATTCTTCTAGCTTTAATTGCTCAAAATGGTTGGGAGATTCACCAAATGGATGTTAAAAATGCATTTCTAAATGGTGACCTGAAAGAAGAAATTTATATGCATCAACCTAAAGGTTTTGAAGAACCTGGTAAGGGACTATATGTCTGTAAGCTGAAAAAATCTTTGTATGGTCTTAAGCAAGCTCCTAGAGCTTGGTATGCTAAAATTAATAGTTTCTTTCAAGATCTTGGATTCACAAACTATTATTATGATAATGATTTATTTGTTAAATTTGAAAATAATCATATTATCATTATTGTTCTATATGTTGATGATTTTTTACTAGTAGTGATAAAAATTTAATTGTTAGAATCAAAGAAAGATTAAAACAATGTTTTGAAATGACTGATTTAGGTCTGCTAAATCATTTTTTAGGCATGGTTATATTTCAAGATCATAAATCTATTGTTGCATCTCAATCTCAATATGCTACTAATTTACTTAGAAGATTTAACATGATTGATCTGTAAACTTGTTGCCATTCCTATTGAAGTTGGTGTGAAATTAGATCCTAAACCTGCATGTGCTAAATTTGATCCTACTCTATATAGATAACTAGTTGGTAGTCTAATTTATTTGACTATTACTAGGCCTGATATTTCATATGCAGTAGGATTTGTTTCTAGATTCATGTAGGATCCTTATGAGGATCATTGGAAAATGACAAAAAGAATTTGAAATATGTTAAAGGAACAATTAATTATGGTTTGTTTTATTCTTCTTGTGATGATGCAAAATTATTTGGATATTGTGATTCTAACCATGTTGGTGATGCTATAGATAGAAAATCTACTGGATATGTTTTCAAGTTGGGTGTAAGTGCCATCACTTGGAGTAGCAAGAAGCAACCAACAATTTCTATCTCTTCTACTGAAGTAGAGTATAGAAGTGTTATGGAAGCAACAAAGGAAGCTATGTGGCTGAAAAGACTGTTGGATGAACTACATATGGGCGTCAAAGGGAGCACTACTCTTCTATGTGACAACCAGAGTTGCATTTCTCTTGCAAACAATCCAGTTCAACATCAAAGGACCAAGCATATAGAAGTTCATATGCACTTTATTCGAGAGAAAGTCTTGAATGGTGATATTGATCTCAAGTTCTTCGACTGAAGATCAAGTTGTAGATATCTTCACCAAGCCATTGTGTGTTGTGAAGTTTTGCAAGTTTCGTGCCTTGTTGGGCCTATCAGAGTTGCCATTGAGGGGGAGTGTGCATGACAATGCCACCTCTTAACGATTGTTGTAAACTTCCAATACTTCCTCCATTTTGTAATAAGTAAATAATCACAGTATGTGAGTTTACTTGTAAATCCCAACAAAGCATTAGTTATGGGTATGCCTTGGTTTATAAAAGGCTCCATAATCTGATATAAGTCTTCATATATAAAGCACTTGTCCTAAGAATTTCTATATGGGAAGATTTGTATGATTTCCCTTGTTTACATGCTAGCCTAAATCATTGTTGATGATTTATGGATCTGTAAATCCTTTTGTAGAAAAAGGTAATTTGGCATTTTTGTTTTTTTCCACTTAACATTAAGGGGAGTGTTGGGGTAATAATGTCAAGTGGGGATACCTTTTAGTGGACCACCACTTCACGACCCCTTTGTTTAAAAGTTTATTTAATAAACTTTATCATGTCGGTCTTTCACAATTAGAGTGAAACGGTGTGACCGATTCACCCATCCTATATATAGGATGATCTCTCACAGGATTGCTATGATGATCAATACAACTAATTATTATTATGATCTGTTATGATCATTGAGATCATTGTATATTGTAATTGCGAAGAACTGATCTGCAATTAGTCTGTGAAGACCGAGGAGTGAAGTGGAAGTGCTAGGTTAAAGTATTTGTGAAATTCTTAAAAAAAGGCGTGCTTTATTTCAATGGGGTTTTTTCCTTCGTGTTTCCCATTATAAATTTGGTGTTCCCATCTCTTTACTCTCATGTTATTTGCTCTTAGCTCTTGTTATTACATTATGTAATCTGCCACATATAATCAATTAAATCTATGGTTAATTTAACTGCACATCATAATTTATAATCATCGGCAATTTATTCGTGGATCTATAATTTGTTAATTATATCTTCTCGTCATTTCCCTAACAGGAAAAGTCTTGACAAAGAGGAGATGGAGTGAGAATTGAGATTCAATGGATCATTGAATCCAAGGTTTTCTTTGGTAGGTGACATGAGTGAGCCATCTCCAGATTGAGAGGCGTAACATGCACATGCACTCTGTGCTCCATAACAAGATGTATAACATGCAGTTTAATATGAGCACGGTCAAAGGAGATTTGGGTGGCATTTGAAATATTTGAATTAGATCAACAAGCAAAACACTTCACTTTATTTCTATCACTTCACAATAAACTTCTACATACATAAATAGTGGGGAGAACTATTATTGAGTCTACTCTTATCGTGATCCAACAAAATACTCACCGTTATATTAGTGCATTGTTAAAACAACACACTTAATACAACAAACTATTATATTGAATTATATAACAACTCATCACAAACTATAATTATGGAAGCACTAATATCCAACATTCTTCCCATTAGTATGGACGTAAGGCAAGGAATCACACTCAAGAGCTGCAACGTGTTGCTATGGAGCTTGCACATGAACTTGACACACACATTGATTATGGGAACTACATCTAGCATGAATAGGGACCCATCAACCTATTCATGTGAATACATGTATCTTGAATTGGGACCCATCAACCAATTGATGAGAACACATCGACCAAACCAATCAAGAGTGGTAGGATGTCCTACAACCCTTATCATACTATACTATGATCCTCCACTTTATCATCATAAGTAGGGAAGATACCTATGTTCCATTAAGTTTTGGGACGGGGACGATAGGGGACAACTACTAAAAAATAAGGAAAAATTTAAAAATATTAGGAACTTTCAAATATTCATATGATAACATTGATAAGGCATTCATCATATACATTATAGAACCTTAAAAATTAAACTTAATACATAACATTAGAGCTGAATTGAGATTTCACATAATATTCATATATATATATATATATATATTACAACGAAATGCCCAAGGGCTGCAAGTTTCAACTACAAAATGACAAAAACATAGAACATCTACTTCGCCCCTAATCAAAATCTGCTAAAATTGCATCAAAATCGAGTCCGAGTTTGAGCCACTAAAACTATGAGGGACTACCTCATCCAATGGAATCCCAACCAATCCCTCCCGTGCCTCCTCCTCATCAACCTATGTGGCATCTTTGGGATCAACATCCCAATGTGTAGTTGGAGTCTGACGATACTCAATTGCTTGTCGATCTTGAAGTCATAAGACACTATGCATGACCACTAACTTCTCTTCTCGTTGAGAGGTAAGGCTATTCATCTTAATTGATTGGATGAAGTTGTATGTGGACCAATTCCTCTCGCAACAAAGGAACCGACAACATGTGAATGGGGGCGAGTGGGAAGGATCCTCAAATTTAGTGCATCCTTACCATATCATGTCCACCACCAATAGGGCCGGCTTGAGCTAATGTAGCTCTATCTATTCTCACCTCTCGATTTGCTAAATGTTGGCCCACGAAGATTGACAAAGGCTAGCCATTGTGCTTGAAGTAAAGCAGACTCATCATTATACATCTTTTGAAGGGCCTTCATGAGCCCTTCTTTCACCTCTTCATCATCAAATGGAGGCACTCTCCCAAGCCGTGTTGCATACCATTTGAGATTTAGAGCATAGGCTGCCATATGAAGTAGGGTGTTCATTGTGCTCCACCATTTTTGTGTCACAATGGGCGACATGCTCCTCATAAAATCCCAAATTAGGATCCCTACTATGAACGGCTTGCTCCATACGCCCAAGCATGTTGTTAAATGTCTCATTAATATCTCCAAGACTAGGATAGTTCGTATTAACATAGTTTATGACCTGCACGACGGTGAGATGGAGTAAACATATCGTAAACAAGTTACAATTTTTTTAGAAAAGATTAAGAATTTAAGACTCAAATGACAAACTTAGAGTGAATGCTATTATAGAGAATGAAAGATTAAAATAATTTACAAGTTAGAAACATTAATAAATTAATAAAATATTAAAATCAATAGTTTGTTACATCATTGTAGACCACCAATCATCATCGAGGATCTTTTTTTTTGTACTTGTTCCTTCAACCGTGTTTGCCTCTGGCCATCTTCCCCACTCTAGATAAACCATCTTTAATTTTAAATTTGTAGAGGCTCTTGCACATCAAACATCCTTTCTACAAAATAAAGTAGCTAACATATCTAGTATCCACGAGGGTTGAGGAATTCCTTCATTGAAAAAGTCCTGAATAGAGCAAGTGAGGTGTGATGGTTGTAAATGCACATCTATATGTCTCTACCTTTAGTCACCACTATCTTTACCCAATTTATCTTCCCATTGTCTTTCAATGCATTTTTCACCGCATGAACACAACAGGGGGTCTAAAGAATGTTCTTGTAAGCACTCTCCACCATCAAGCCTGTCAGATTCGAGGGTTAAACACATTAACCATTAAATAAGATTCAATAGTAATTAAATTTATAACAAATCATTACAACAACATCATAACAAATGCAATAAAATAAAATATCACAGACACAAATTTAACGTGGAAAATCCCCAAGGGGTAAAAAAACCACGAAAAGAGATAATTCCATTAATGAGAAACTCAGTCCAGTACATCTCCATTCCCCTCACTTCTCTCCTCCATGGAATCTGAATTCATTACATTTGAAATGACCGCACGGGTCAATATAAATAAATCAAACGGGTGTGACTTCTCACAAAGTACCCCTTAACCATTAATTGATCTTTAAATAATCAATTAACATAATAAACACGTAGTTTATATTAAATAAATTAAAATATTATATATTCTAATTTATTTAATTATAAACTATAGTTTATTTATAAGAACACTTAATATTAAATGCTCTAACAAAGCCAACTAATTTACATACACAGGCTGAATCGGTCATCACACATACACCATTTGAGGGCCCAACCTCCTTAATGGCATCCTACACATTTTGAAGTTCGAAATTTGCATCCATTCCCTTCCCGATCAATCAATAGCTCTAAGAAAATAAGAGCCAACTGGACATGTGACATTGATATTGATGAGTGGTCGATGTCTAATATTGGTCCATCCATCCATGATGATAGAGCAGTCTGCCCTTATCCAAGTTTGTCTCATCTCCTCCATCACCACATTCACCTTAGAATACTTTTTGTTAAGGAGTTTAGTGCATAATTTATGTTCTTCAGAGGGAGAAAGGAGGAACCAACAACAATTACATATTTGAACATTTGTTTGAAATAGGGAAAACATGTCACATCAAATGGTATGGCATGGGAGTAGAAAAATTTGGCAATAGAAGACTCAGCTGCTTCCGATGATTGGATATTGAACATTTCCGCAACACTAACAACCTTTCTCTTTCCCTTGATAGAACCCTCTTCCTTTTGACTCTCAACATCCCATAACATATTATTGATAACTCTAGATCTAGCTAACCTGAAGATTCTTATCTTGGTTTTTATTTTGTTATGTAATTGTGGACTGAAAACTTTGGTGTCCTACTTTTTGATAGATTTTCCACTGACATGCTGATAATTCTGAACATTATGTTTGATGAACCTATGAGAAATGCAAATCAACAATTCTAATTAAACATATCCGCAAGGAGTGTTGGTTGCCTTTGGTATTAATATTATATCCATAGATCATATCATTTTGCAATCTGAGAGATTCAATGTTTCTTAATGCATAGAGCTTGCATATCATTAGTGAGACTAAAGCTATCTAATTTCAGAGTCAATCAAATAAGTATAATGTTTTTGTGTTGAATAATAATAGGTACTGTAACAGCACCTCTTGACCTAACTGAAGATGAATTGGACAAGATAATACGAGTTAATCTTAAGGGAACATGGCTTGTTTGCAAGGCAGTTGGTAAGCGGATGCGAGATAATGCAATTGGGGGTCCTTTATTCTCCTCACGACAATCATTGGCACTGAAAGAGGTCTTTACCCAGGAGCTTCTGCTTATGGTGCTTGTTTGGCTGGAGTTAATCATCTTGCAAGGGTAAGTATGCCAATATATTTTTTCCATTCTTTGTATTACAGTTTCCTTGTCTTCTTAGCTTTAATATGCTATCTTGTTTGATACACTAATGTAAAGGGAACTATGAAAGGTTAAATTCCTAGGTGATTAAATCTCTGCTTCGCTGTTATGGGTCTTTGGAAATACATCTACTTGCAATTTTGAGCATGACCGCAGAACAACACCATGAGGTAAATTTTTTGATACAACTTTTCATCCAAAAATTCTCTTACAAATAACACCATAGTTTAGAATCTATAATAGGAATAATAACATTCAAAAAATATTTAAATAATTATCTAGATACAACATGGTCTGAAGAGTGCATGCACAATTAACACCTTACACAAAATTTGCTTTCAAACTCATTTGCTTACCTCTCTCTTGTTATTTTCTTTTTACCTTGATTTTGCAATAGTTTTTTTCATCTATCCTCCACAAGACAATTCTCAACAAACAAATCTAATGGAATATTGATATTAAACAAGTGGTCATAATTTCGATAAGGTTTTTAAGTCTACTCATCCTATTTGTAGACGGTTAGTTTATTTAGTCATGGCATTTAATAAGCACATAATACACATTGATGACCATGGGATTTTGCAAATAACTTGTGTATGTTTTCTAGCATTAAAATGTTGAAAACTTGAACCTAACTAGCGCATTATATTGTTCTTAATATCGGCGCCATCTCCATAAAATCTTTGTTTGTTGGTGTAGTAGCTTTAATGTGATCTGATTTGTGGTTATCATGCGTCACAAGTAGAACCATTCCACGCTATAGTGAAATTTTTCCCAAATTTGCCCCGCACCCCACCCCCAACACCCACCCACCTTCCCTCCACTCCTTCGACCCCCAAATTTCAAAATTTTAATATCAAGGATAAGTGTGTTGAACTGGAATGATATTTTCCATTATCCTTTTGTTAATTGGTATTTCGGTCATGATGGGTTGGTTTTTTCAAATTATCATGCTAGCACTTGACTTTCATGTATTCAACATCTTGACCAAAGTGGCCCATGTTCCTGCTTATTGTTGGTCTTGGTAGATTTCGCTATGTATGCAACAAATTGGAAAATTCATATTTTTGAGTCCTCGTGCACCACCTTTGTGTTCTGTTTTTCTCAATTTCCTCGCAGTATCATAGAATTCCCAAATCTAAAGTAGTCTTTGGGATTTATGAGCCTTTATGCCTGTCCTTAGATTCCTCAAATTCCCGCTCCTCTCGATCAATGATGAATTCGTCTAATTCCAAGAAAAATCGGAGATTTGAGAGAATTCAATACCATTCGCATATCCCTCCCTCCATCCCTTTGCCTATTTTTCAATTGCTACTCAAAATTTGGCTAAATATTAAATCTATCGGAGTTTTTGAAAAGTCTAGCGCTTGTTACACCTTCCTTTGGTCTCAAATCTTTCGCTTTCCTTGAAACACAAGCGCAAAATTTGGCTATGTATAGTTTTTTTCTTCACGTATTTGAGCATTATTGAATCTTTGGCGCCTACCTAACATGCCCCATCCCTGATTCTTCTGATCATGCCTTGAAAATTCTCTGTCATAAATTGGAATAGATAGCCTGGAGCTTTTTGACATTTTATTGAGCCACCAAGACCCAAATTTCCTGACCACCCTCGGTGCACTTTTCGAGGAAGTCACATTTATGGTGCCATTGCTTTTATTGCATGCCCATGTTATAAATATGTGCCTTCACTGCGCATATTACCATTCATTCAAAACTTCAAGCAGACTATTTGCTAATACCTTACATGCTCTCTTTCAAACTCTGTCAATCCCTTCATATGCAATTGTTTTTTCTCTCTTGCTTTTGTAGGTATACATGAAGTACAAGTACCAAGGGTATGAGAAGAAGAAAGCCATTGAGTCTGAGGTAGAAGAGATTACAGACACAATATGAGGTCACTTTGACTCGGAAGAGCTGAAACAGAGATTGCAGCTGAGACAAATCAACAACTTCTACACCAAGTTCAAAATGTACCTTGGTTGAAGTAGTCATCTTCTTGGCGTCCGTGCAAAGTCCATAAGTGGTATTGGAAGCAACCAACTATAAGAAATCTAGAGAACAAGCAGATTGTTTTGGCGATAAGAGCGCTTTTCACAAAGCTAGACACTATGTCCTTGAAGTCTTGGTTGCAGGTCCCAGAAATGTTCTAAGTTGTCGAGTTGTCTGTAGAAGACGTGAAAATCATTGGGATCAAGACCCCATTGTGCTACATGGATACTTAAATTACAGCTAGCAAAGAAAAGAGTAAGAATGTGAATGAACTGCCTAAGACCCTTGTGAGGGCAGATTTCTTTGACGTTATAGGTCACAGCATCACTTTGTTAAATAGTGTAGCGGGTTCCCTAAATGCTAGGATTTTCCTCTATTGGATGTTCAACTTTGTTTTTGTTGTTTTGTGGGGAATGAAGTTCTAGATGTGCTGTGGGGAATCAAATTCTAGAATGGGCTGTAGTCATTAGTCAATGTCTCCACGAGCAGCTCATTAAGGTAAGAGAATCTAGGAAATTTAATGTCGTATTTGATTTATTTTTTGGCTACCAAGTTACATTTGTGGGGTTTTATACAACAAGAGGAGAATGTCGGAAATTTAATGTAGTACACCCATTTACAATTTCTTTCCTTAACTTCTATACCACGAGTCCCATAAGCATTTCACTCTGGTCAGTGATGCCTTGAGTTTTAGAATAATTTTTCGTCTAAGGGATAATTTTATTGCCCTTTTGTTTGTTGAAGCAAAAGAAGTCATTTATGAATGGCCTGACTTGTTCATTCAATTCCCTACGTTCACCTAGCTCCATGTTTGTGGATTTAAGGGTCGTCCATATATGCTACTCAAGTATTCCAATGCTTTTATTGTCTTAGTCGAATATGGCAGGAGTACCCAAAGTCCACCAATTCCTCATTGATAAGCACAAGAAAGGAATTTCTTTCCTCATTAGGATCAGTTTTTATTACTGCAAAGATAACATTGCTTCAAGGTATCTGTCCACAGAGAATATCTCTACCAACCTAAAGTTGTACAATTTTTGTCATCCCTATGACAACAAAGGAAGAATTGTTCCTGTTCTATGCTATAATTATGCTCACGAGTTCTCTGGAGGAATACTAGAACCAACTGTGAAAATATGTAAGAAGTGAAGAAAAGATAAATGATTCAAATAACTCTTGAAGAGATAGCCACTTGTAAAGCCTTCGAGCGTCCCAACAGTTTGGTTGATACTGAGGATGATGGTGTCGAGTCTCTCCCGCTTTCCTTAGAGAGCAATTTGTAGTTGGACCTTTGACAAGTGAAGACTACACCATGAAAAACATAATTTTAGTTGAAGCAATTTCTGAGCTAGTGTTCCAGAGAACAAAGAAGTGGTTAAATGACAAGATCAAATACCATGGGAGAATGGCCTAAGGTTCTAGTGAACACAAAAGCTATTCTCACTCCAGGGACAAATCAACCGCTGCTGCTAGTGTTCAAGAAGGATCAAATTTTTGAAGGCAGCTCATATTCTAGAAGTCTTGGAGGTTCTGGTGATAGGGATGATGGAGATAATAGAAAAGTAAAAGAGATTGGTTCTCAATGCAGCAATGGTTCGGGAAAAGGATAAAATTTATCCCTCCCAAGGACCCTAATAAGATAAAAATTGTAGATAACTTGCCTCCATCCCTTGGTGCTTTCAATAATTGTGATTTGTTGATAGATGGCAATATTCAAGGCTCAATTGATGATATTATTCTGCTCACTTCCCAAGATAGGGCTACCGATAGCCTATTCCCTTTGAAAAATGTAGTCATGGGAGTTGGACAAAGTTAAATGCCAGAAGTTGTTCCTTCTACTTTGCCTTTGGTGTCTCGTTGTTGGTTTTCCTACCGAACAAAATGTTTTTGTTGTGCTCTCAAATATTACCTTTCCAAGTTTTATGACTCTTGATCATTTCCCCCAGTTAGGAGACAATTTGATTACTCCGAGAGGTGTTCCTACAATGGGAGCCAAGGTTGTAATTGAGTGAGTTGTTTACCTTTATTCTCGACATTAAATTTGATGTCCATTTAACCGTTACATGACAATCCATCCATAAATTTAACTTCCATTGAACTGTCACTCATATGTGTTTTTTTCATTTTTCCTTGGAGAAGTCAATAAAAAATAGTAATATCTAACATAGCTAGATAAGTACCTCAAGATTGATATCTCTCGGCGTATTTTAGATAAATGTATTTAAGATATCTGTGCTAGTTTATTATAGTCCAGCCTCAACATTTAGGTCCAATTGGGGTGGATAACTTGTTAAGAAAAGGAACTCATGTGGAGGTAAGGCTGTATTGTCTGATGTCAGTTTAGTCTCCACCTACTTGAAGAAGAATCTTTTAGAGCCCAAATCCATAAGCTATTTCAGAATTGATGATTTAGGAAAAAATCATCTGGAGATAGCCATGCCAAACGTGTAAAACAACAAAATGATATGGGTGCAGTTGATTATTCTGACAAGACATAATGATACCAACACCAAATTGTTAGGGTGTCGTGAGTCAGCTCACATCCACATACCAAATCATGTTGAGGCAACTTAAAAAGGATGGAGTGTCTAAGTACAATCTAGAGGAACATATTTGTCAGTTCAGTGGTTATATTGAGTATTTACTATTTGTTTCTTCCGTCTCCTTGAAGAAATTTTGAAATTCACCTAATCTATTAGGTATTTTTATGGAAAGTGACACTCTTCCTAAGGTCGAGAAGAACGGAAAATTTGATTGTGGTGTAACGAGTTTTATGAGAAGTGTCATTCAGTGGCCTGCACGTAGGAGAAGAAGCAGTCGAGCGTTCTCATATGTTTCATTGATGTTATGACAAGATGATAGAATCAGCTAAGACCCTAAAGGGGGAGAAAAATTGGTGGGATATCTGTGCACCCCGATAGCTTCTAGACGTCGAATGTAAAGGTTGAACAACACGTGGTTGGGTCAATTATATCTTTTGTTGAGCCTAATCCCTTAGATGATTTGAACTAAATGATAGAGTTCAAGGTTGTTCCATACAAGAGATGGCTGATTATTTTGTTCAAGATAGAATGATACCAACACCAAACTGTTAGGGTGTCATGAGTCAACTCACATCGCATACCAAGTGATGTTGTGGAAACTTGTAAAGGATGGAGTGCTGGTCCAATCTAAAAGAACGTGTTTGTTGTATTAGCGTCTATATTGTGTATTTGTTATCTCTTGTCTTCTGTCTCCTCAAAGCAATCTAGAAATCTGGCCTGATCTATCAAGTATTTTCATGGACAATGACACCTTGCCCAAGGTAGAGAAGATTGGGAATTTTGGTCAGGGTGTGAATGACTTTTATGAGAAGGTGTCGGTCAATGGTCTACATGGAGGAGTAGTCAAGTGTTCTCACTTGGTTTATTGTTGTTGTGACAAAATGATAGAATTGGCTAAGATCTTGAAGGTGGAAAAGATTTATGGGAGACTATGCACCCAGATATTGTCCAAATGTAGATTATAGAGGTTGAACAATTCATGGCTTGCTCAATAATCTCTTTTTGAGGTCGATCCCTCGGATGATTTGACATGGTAGAGTTCAAGGTTGAGGAGTTGAGAAGGGCATATGACACAATAGATAGAGCAATTGGTGACACTACATACGTCATCTCCAAGATAGACGATATCACCCAAAGGATTGGAATATCGTTATTCGATGCTAATGGGAGATTACACGTTTTGAAGGTTGTCAAAGAAAATTATCTAAAGTTTTCCCTAGAACAACCCTGCCAATCGAATGGATTCAATAGTGATGAACTACTCAAGATTTCTTGGACTGTAGATTTAATCAAAGAACCCAAAAGGATATGATCTAATGCCTGGTGCATGAAAGGAACTTTTATCGAATTTTATAGGTGGGAGACAAGGCCTTATTTTGTGCGTGACCCCGATTATGATGAAGTGGAAAGAATTTTGGTAATGTTTAGGAAATACATATTGACAACCAAACATTAAAGTGCACAATATTTTGGTAATGCTTTGGAATTACTGTTTTCCAATGTATGAGCTTCGGTTGAGACAAAAACTGAGAAAGATAGCTAACAATAAAACATAGATCCAGTCATGTGGACGTAAGATATATCAGGTTGCCCCCCAATTGTCTATAGAATAGTTCATCGACTAGTAATGAATCATCATTGGCTGACAACTTTAGCCTGACCTGCATTGGTGTAGAAGAAGGATTGAAATCTCTAATCCCAAACTTCTTCAAGAGACTCGTGGCATACTTGACCTGAGCTATGAAAATGAAATGGTCATGTTGCCAGAATTCTACACCTAAGCAATAGTACAAGAGGCTTACATCAATCATATGTAAATCTGATTTCTCTTGCTGAATTGTAGTGGCCCACTACTTGTGATGGCATGATCATAAATATATACAATAAAAATCACAATATCATCACCATTGCTTTTGATATAAAGATTTGGATAAGAGAGACTCCTTCCGGATCCGAATCTTGTAGATGTTGAGTGATTTTAATATACTAGGCTCTTGGAGCTTGATGAAGCCCATATAGAGACTTAATCAACCTGCAAACTAGATGATCACGACTAGCTACCTCGAAAACTTTAGGCTGCACCATGTAAACCTCCTCATCCAAATCTTGTTCAAGAAGGCGTTCTTTACATCCATCTAAACCACCTTCCAACCATACTAAGCTGCCATAGAGAGAAGCAACCAAAATGTGACCATCTGTGCCATAAGAGCAAAAGTCTCCTCATAGTCTATTCCCTCATGTTGTGAAAAGTCTTTTACAACAAGATGAACCTTGTTCAAAGCACCATCAACTTTGCATTTGACCTTGAACACCCATTTGCATCCAATGGGTTTTTACTGGAGGTAATTCCGCCAACTCCCACGTATAATTCTTGATCAAGGGTGTCATCTTCCGCTTGTGTGGTAGTCTCCCATTCAAGTTTTCCTTTTGCCTCAAACTATCGTTGTCGTTTAGGTATTGTAAAAAGATCATAAGAGAGAGCAAAGTGAACATGCTCATCTGAACCAACAACCTTTTTCCCGTTCGTCCAGGCTTGTGCATTTGATTGAGGAATTTCATCCTCCCGCACATCTTGTATAGTGGAGTAAAACCACTTAAGCCTTTGTTCCTCTTGAAAACCTTGCGATGGCTAAACCTCATTCGAGATAGTTTACCAATGTAGCTTGGCATTGTTGAAAGACTGGTGGTGTATTAGAAATATCACCCATGTGCTCCCTTATTGGCATCTATGATGGAGTACTAGATGAACTAGATTCCTCATCTTTCAAAGGAATCACAACACTTGATTTAAATGCCTCAATGATTGCCTAAAACTTACAAGGATGTTATCTCCTTCACATCAACATCTCTACTAATGCTTATCTTATTAGTGGAAATATCAATAAGTCTATATAGCCCCCAGATTTGTCACTATAGCCAGCAAGGAAATAGTTTTGACTCTTGGAATCTAGTTTATTTCTTTTGCTATCAAGAACCAAAGCATATGCACTAGATCCAAAAACATGAAAAAGCTGTTACCTCAAGTTTGATCTTGTACCGAGCTTCCTCGTGCATGCCATCCTACAAGGCTTTGTAAGGACTCCCATTCAGAACATAAACCATCGTGTTCATTTCTTCTCCCCAATATTTCTAAGGACACCCCTATTGTGCATCATGCATCGAGCCATCTCCATGATAGTTTTGTTACACCTTTCAACTAACCCATTCTACTATGGAGTGTCGTTGTTGGTACCTTGTTGTAGTAGTCCATGAACTACTAAGAAGTGGATTTGCTCCCATTGTTAGATCTTAGTGTTTTGATATGTCTGCCTTGTCTGGTTTTCCACCATTGCTTTGAATTTTTCAAATGATGCAAAACAATCAGATTTCAATTTCAAGAAGTAGACTGACATCTACCTGGAGAAATCATCAACCAACAATGGTAAATGCTTCACACCGAGGATTGATGGTGATTACCAAGATGGCTCGCAAAGATATGCATGAACAAGATCTCAAAGCCCCTTTGCATGCGGAGCTCCTTCTGTTGGAAATGGTTTGTGTTTTTACTTTTCGGCCAAACACCCTACACACATATCATGTTTTTTTGAATAGTTGGCAAACCAAGAACCATGTTGGTTTTGTTAAGTGTGGTAAGTATTGAAGATTGAGATGTCTGAATTTCTCATGCCTTTAAACTCTGGTACCCTCCACAACTTATGCATGTAAATTGACTGTGGTAGGGCTACTACTATAGCTTGATTTACATCAAACACAATGCACTTCTTCTTAGATAGATAGATAAGATAATATAAATATATTAATGTCCGACAAATGACCACAAAAGTAGGTCAATGGGACTGCAGATTATAGAGGTATTAACACAACGCAGGAAAACCAATAGGTTTCCTATAAAAAGCAAGCTGCAGAAAGAAAATCAAAAGCGAAACGAAGTAGACATGAGAGTGAAACCTAAGTAGAGAATAAGCAATCCACCCCCAAACACAACGGGGAGGTGGAGAAGCAGCAATGCGGAAGGTCCATCAAGGAGTAGATCTAGCTCTCCTAACATCCGAAGGCGACTGAAAAAAGCTTTGAATAGAAGCTTGACTAGAGGAGGAGGACGTGAGTGGCCTGGGATGCCCACTGTGCTGTTGTCTGGAGGAGGTAGCTCGCTGCAAAGGCCTGGTGGATCTTGTCTATCCCCTGGTGCTGAAACTGGTATGTTCAAACCGATTTGAGCCCGGGGAACTATGGATGGTCTGATGAGTCCGCATTGATTTGGAGTGTGAAGCCGTGTTGCTATCGATCTGGCACTTAGTGCCCCTCCTTGAGGGTAGCGCCATGAAAAAGGAAGTGATCTGCTGAGTAGAGTCTGGTCTAGTAGGGGCCCAAATCGTCTGGTCTCGAAGGCTCAGTGTCTCCTGTATGTATAAAGCCAAACATCTCTAATGGATAAGAGATTTATATTTATTCAAGGAACATACCTAACATTCTTTACTATGAATTTTGCAGCATTATTTAATATTATGTGGATATCTCCTATCCCTTCTACAATATGCAATCTTCCAGCACCTAATGAAATTGAATAAAAAAAAGTTGTGTTTGCTGTAAATTTGACACAGTCCTTGTGACATGTGAAATGTATGGATGTGCCGGAATCAACGAACTAACAATTGGTAGAACTAGTGTTTGAGCATGATGTTTTGAGGGCATCATAGCTGCCATATTTCGTACGAACTTCTACAAAATTCAGTTCGCGGCATTCTCTTAGGGAAGAATGAACTTGTTCGGTCACGTTCTAAGAAAATCGTTTAAAACATTAAAAACTTCAAAAACCTGCTAAAAAGTAAAAAGTAACCCCATTCGACGCCTATTTGTTGTGCTACGAGCCTGCTTGAGAAAAATGTTAAAATGGAAAGGAGAGAATGCAATTTGATCTGTGCAATAGGTAACTGCAAATCCGTTTGATCTGTGCAATTGTTCTATCTGTTCCCATCACGTGGGCGGTATTCTGCATTTTCTGGGCTGTATTCTCCTTTTTGGGCTGTATTCTGCAATTCCGAGCCATTTTATGGAGTGTTTCTGCAGATTTCAGGTCATTTTCAAAGGTCATGGAAAACGTGGAGGTTGCAGATGTCGTGTTGCAAATAATCACCAAGTTTTTGTTTGTATTTATTTACTATATGATATAGTCTATATCATTACCGTATATGGTATTAGTAGTTAGTATAAAAAGTTTTACTAAGTTTACTTAAATTTTAATTAATAGTATTTAGTTTAATTTTTAAGTTATTTATTATTCAGCATTTTCTGGGCTGTATTCTCCTGTTTTAGGATTGTATTCTGCAATTCCGAGCCATTTTATGGAGTGCTTCTGCAGATTTCAGGTCATTTTCAAAGGTCATGGAAAACGTGGCAGTTGCAGATGTTGTGTTGCAAACAATCACCAAGTTTTCGTTTGTATTTATTTACTATATGATATAGTCTATATCATTACCGTATATGGTATTAGTAGTTAGTATAAAAAGTTTTACCAAGGTTATTTAAATTTTAATTAATAGTATTTAGTTTAATATTTAAGTTGTTTATTATTTAGGTTAAATATAAGATTATTTTAGTGTAATAGTTTGTATTTAGTTTATTTATAATTTTTAAGTTTGTATTTCTTTGGTTTTAAAATTATAGACTATTATGTATACCTGTATGTTCATTTTTTAAAATGTGTAATTGTTTTTATAAATAAATATGGATTGTTTATTATTATTATATATTGTTTAAATTAGTTAAACTTTAGAACCAAATTGAATCGAACCGAACTTTATGCAAAATCCCGAACTTCCAATTTTTTTCCACATCCGAACATACCGAACTTTTCGAACATGGTAACTATGGATGGCATACTCCCCAAAATCCTGTTTAGCTTCAACTGCTACCACATTTATTTGACCCAGCGGCATTTTGTTGCAGGAAAGAGTTTGCTGTCGCTTCCGACAATCTTTTTGACATGCCGGACCTTCTGTCAGTATTAGCATTTAACCTTGTATTTGGAAGTAGCTTCTTTAGGGTTACGTTTCCACTTCCACTCAGATTGAGCAACAAATGCACTCTCTGTTTGTCCAAAACTAAGTTCATTTGTCTGTCTGGTTGTGTTCCTTCTATAACAAACAGAGTAACTTGATCAAATGTCAGAGTCTAGTTTTCTCCCATCAAGTGCAAAGCCTCTATACATGATTCATAGGGGGCAGTTAACTATTCAGAACATGATCAACGAGGTCATCATCATCCACCTTTTTGTTTTTGGCAGTGAGCCTGGGCTTGGAGATCTTTCATCTGAGGAAAATGTTCTAACATTGCCCCACCCTCATTCATCTTTGCGAAAAACAATAGATTCTTTAGATACAAGGCTCAGCCTTTCTTTGAAGTTTGATCCTTATTTTGAAGATTGGTCCAAAGATCACTTGCCACAATTGGCATTTCAGGCTTCAGGAACCCAATCATCTGAAACAAACAATTTCAACAACAAAAGAGCTTCCTTATGATGATTGTCATAATCAGTAGGATTGATATGAAGTCTTAATTCCTTTTTGAGAATAATCTGACCACAATCTTGATACTCTGCAATCGTTACTATCTTGCGACTACAAATATTATAATTTTGACCAATCAATTTCTGCACTTCTGGCAGAATCAATTCTGAATATTAGCCATTTTTTAGAAATGTTGTGGACCATAGTGCACTCTAAGAATGCTACAGTATTTCATTGATTACTACAATGATTTCAAAATTATTTTGAAACATAAATGTTGTACACAGGTGAATGCAAACTGTGACTAAATTTGTCACAGAAGTGACTGCAGTTGGAGTCTACACAGAATTGTGTGCAACTTGGAGCCTACACAGAAATGACTACAACTTGCTGAAAAAAATTGCCCTTTTCTGTTCTGCAACCTCGTCTTCTAGTTTACAACCTCATCTGTTGACTCCCATTTTTCTTCTGTCCGCACTTTGTGAGTCCTTTCTGCACTGCGTGACATGTCTGTAAGACTGTAACTGCATTATTTTTACATTCATTACAGTCTTTCTGAAAACTGTGACTAGAAATTGTGTTCTTCTTCTACCCTCGGGTTTCTCCTTCAACATTTCTTCATTGCAAATACTCTCTGGTCTCTCCACAAAAATGCCTGTGAATACTTTGTGAACATGGTGTTTTTCTTCACCATTGTTTTCCTCATAGTCTGTACTTTTCTCCCCACGTGTCTTTCATGATCTGGTTTGCAAATTGATGTTTTATCGACATTCTTCCTTTCACTAAGTTGTGCATACCCTACCTCGACATTCTTCACGCTGCAAATCATTGCTCTGGACAAATGTGGTTGTACTTATTCGCTTTCTCTTGTGCCCTAATGGGATCTTTGTGAATCACATCCTCTTGGCAACTTTTGGTTAATACCCTTCTCCTACGGCTTCCCCAAACAGATGGCTCTAATACCAATGTTATTAAATATGAGAAAGAATGAAGAGGAATGGAAGGCTCACAAATGTACTTGTGTGGTTGTTTTTATTAATAAAAAAGTAGTTACATATTCGGGTGAGGAATTTGATGACTAAGCATTTGCTAACGTGTAATTAATATCTTTAGTAAACAGGAGGAAAGAATGATGCAGGAAGGAAACTGAATTGGGTGAATTGACAAAGTCCATAAAGATGGTCTAGATCCTCAAAGATCCCTTTGGCATCCTAATATTATGAGGAAAAATTGTTGGTTGTCAAATGTCGAGAAATTGTTAGGTATATTTATGGTTTTCGAATTTGTTAGGAAAATATAAAGACTATTGAATTCATGAAAACATGCCAAACAAAAGGACTAATAATCCATAATGTAAGCCATGGTGTTCCACATCCTGAACCTCAAGATGAACAGGCATTTTGGGTCTATTTGTCATTTTGGTGACCCAATATCCATAAATATGCCTATTGGGTTCTCACAATGGCTTCTTAAGTTGGATTTGAAATTTTAGTAAGCATTTCAACTGAGTGTGGGAAATATCTTTAGGTAGTTAGAGTAAGTTGCAGAGCAAAGAAAGCAAAGAGAACCATTATTGAGGACTTGTTCATAGTCCCACAATGTTGTATGTAGCTCTAAAGAGAGCTTGGCATGAAATCAAGCTGATTTCAGTTTACATAAGGAGGTGCAACTTCAAGATGCAGGAGTTTTTACCCCTAGTAGGTTCTCCAAAGTATAATCTGTGTCATCATGCTTATGTGTTGTTTTTCTTATTTGTTCCTGAATTGTTTGTTTCTTTTAATCTATCTTCATTTCCATCACTTAATCAAACATTCTAAATCTATGTTAGAGCTGGTTTCTCAAGCATAGCACCTAGAACATCAACTTACTCTGTTTTCAGTATCATATGTATGGAGAAAATTTCATATTTGGAGCAGCAATTAAGTTAATGTAAATTGAGTTTTAGCAGCACAGGCATTGATTTGGGCATGTACTCATAAAAATCAGCATAAATGATCTAAATGAAAAGGTGTAGCTGTAACACACAGCAATTTTCAGCCTTATGTATCTTTGGTTTTCAGTTGCAATTGGCATTGGATCAGCACGTAATAAACTTCAAGTCTGTGTTTAAGAGTTGTACATTGGAATATCCAAATCAATTTTAGATGAATAAAGTGTCACACGATGGAGTCAATTTATATCTGCAAAATTTAAAACAGTAACAAAGGGGCCTTTCCGAAAATGCATGAAGGGTTTGAGGGGATTCTTGGGATTAGTAGGACACTACCATCATTTTGTTTGAAATTATGCCTGCATTGCAACACCCTTGAAAACCTTGCCACCCCTATTTCACCAAAATATTTACTGTGGAACGTGAATCTTTACGACATGGGATTGGAGCAGTTTTGATGCAAGAAGATTGTCCATAACCATTCAAAGGCAGACAATTGAAGGGGAAGAGGCTGGCATGACCAACATAAGAAAAAGTGATGCTGGCCATAATCAATGGTGTCAATCTCTCATGGGTAGCCATTTCAAAGTAAACAATTAAAGTGTCAAATACTTTATGGAGCAATGTCATCTTGGAAGAAATAACGAAAGTGTCAAATACTTTTGGAGCAATGTCATCTTTGAAGAAATAATGAAAGTGGGTCACTAATATGCTTGGACAAAGGTAATTTACAAGAAGGCAGAGGAAGATGCACTAGGAAGGAACATGGCAAGGCTTTACCCTCTGCAATCTTATACTAAAATTTGATTGGGTAGTAGCAGCAGTGCCATCAAGATCCTTCAAACTGACAACTTCAACATGATCCAAATGCCTCAAACAAGTTTTACGTGGAGCAGCATTTCCTTGTGGTTCAAAGACATGCTATAGCTATGCAAGCATTTGCATTTGAAGAAATCAGATTTCATCAGAAGTGCATTCTTCACCAATATGACACTTGGCATTCTTCAATACATAGCACAGGGTCAAGTAGAATTTCTTTAGAAAGTATTAAAAATGCGTGTACATAAATTCGTTCTAAATGTCAATAAGGGAGAGATAGTCAAGAGCCTACTACAATCATTGTCCGGAAACTGTGCCTATGGATTTTATCACTAGCCTGTCCAAATTTTGAGGCTATGAATACATTTTTTTAGTAGTGGATAGACTCATTAAATATGCCCATTTTGGTCCCTTGGCTCCCCATTTTCAGCGAGTAAGATGGCAATTGCATTTATGGAGCAGGTGCAGAAATTGCATGGGAACCCAAAATTAATTGTCGGGACCCAGTTGGCTCACAACTCTTCTTATTACCCCCAATCAAATGGCTAAACAGATTTTTTGAACTAATGTCTTGAAGGTTATCTTCATTATTTCACTCAAGATAAATAATCTCAACGGATCAGGTTGGTTCCATTGACAGAATGGTGGTATTACATGACCTTCCACAATCAGCCAAGATGATGCCAATTGAGGCACTTTATGGATACCAGCCATCATCAATCACTTCCTAAGTTCCTACATGGAGGGTCATTTGAAAGCTCAATCTATAGAGGATCATATCCAACACCAACAGAATGTCCTCTACATACTCATGGAGAGCTTGGGTGTGGCCCAAAACATAATGAAAAACAAACTGACCAGCATGGAAGTGAGGCACTTTGAGGTCTAAGGTTGCATCCCTACAAGCAAATGTCTCTCAAACAACGAGAAAGCAACAAGTTGGCTCCACAAATCTATGTTCTCCACAAGGTCGCATAGGATCAGTAGTGTGGCATATAAAATTAGAGCTAAGATACCGATTCTCCTAGGCATGCGGTAGGACCCTAGTGTTTTAAAAACCGGCTGGTTCGACCGGTTTAATAGTTTTTTGCACGAACCGGTCAAAGAACTGGATCGGTTGACTGGTTTGAGGCCAAACCGGCCCGGTTTCGACCCAAACCAGCCGGTTTGACCCTGCACAACCGTATACAGCGATTTTAATTAAAAAAACATTTTTTTAATACATTTTCTATTTTTTATTTGTTCTAAACCCTAATTTTGCTATAAACACCTTTCTTACATATATATAAGAGCAAACTTTGCATATTTTGTGTGTAATTGTTGGAATCATGGTTTTTAACCTTTCAAATATATTGTTTTCATTAAAAATATAAAATTTATGTATTTTTTAGTAAACCGGTTCATAAAGTTTGAACCGGTCCGGTTCTGGTTCGGTTCTGGTCAGACCCTCGGCCGGTTCTGAGTCCGGTTCCGATTTTTAAAACATTGCCTACCCCAGGTATGCTCTAGGTATGTGGTAGGGTTTTTCATGGTTTGTGCCCAGATTCACCCAGGTTTTTTTGCAGAAGAACTGGGCAAATCTGGGCTGCCCAGGGCAAATCCTGGCAGAACCATTGAAGAACCCAAGGGAAAAACCATCTTTTTAATTTTTCAAAATTTTAATAAAAATAAGCATAATGTAACAGTAAAATGTAATTATAAAACACTTTTCAAATCCTAAAAGCTGGATGAAACACAAAAAGAAGAATTACCTATATATTAGACTATAATTTCTATAGGTTTTATTTTTATATATTTTTGTAAGGCCAAACTCAAGCCGTATCCAAGGCAAAAAAAATGAATCTCTGCAATGGAAAATCTGGTTCTCTGAACCCGAACCTGAATCGGACCCAAATTGGTAATTTAATATAAGAGTTATCTGTCTTCTTGGCCCCAACAGTCTTTCATGTGTCTTGCCTGAAGAAGGTAATATGTGATAGGGTTCCAATCATAGTCATGAGACTCTGCGAGGACTCATTTGTCCAGATTCGAGGCAACCTTGGCCAGGCTGCATACTAGGTTCGTGTTCTCATTGGGCGTGTAATTTTTAGTCAATTTTATAGTAAAATTTATGTAGGATAGTTATAAGGGAGGCTGTGTGTAGTAAGCAAAATGCGTAGTGCCCTTAATTTACCTACTCTATAGGTTGCTCTGAGATTGATATAGGAAATGAATGGCATTGTATAGTTGAGGCGTTCACAACTCCAACTACCAGATTTCCTTTTCTGCATTGCAAATTGTCACCCATTTCCTTCCATTAGACCCTATCTTGTTTGTATTTGTTGTCAAACAAATTGTGTGCATTATCTAAGCCTTTTAGAGGCATATAACTATTTAGGAAATCACACAACCCCCTTTTTCCTTGGTGCAACAACTTATATCCACTAAAGGTTAGATGCCATGCACCTTGTTGTGATACAAAATTGTGTTAAACTTAAACATGCAAGGCTGAATACAAATAAACAACGAAGAAAGCTTACATGGCAAAGGGTGTCATTATTAAGAAAAAGTGTGAAATGCTATGTATATCTTGCAATCATTGCATTCCATTAAAAAAAGATCTCAATTTAAAACAGAAAAAAAGATCAACATACATAGGCCTTTTAGGCCTTAAACAACCCTCGTTTTTACTCTTACTCATTCTGATTTTTGTCTTTGCTTGAAAGTTGAAATAAGTGAATGTTTATGTGCAAGGGTTGGATACACATAATTTACTTACTTCTTGGTGTATAAGTGAGTATGGTAGATGTAATTTAGTTTTGAGTGTATTTAAAGTTGATTCAATATTTTTATTATTATTATTTTATAAGTTGAGTTTGGGTATGAGTCAAAATCATCTTGCCGAGTCTGAGTCTTGTGACTATGGTTCCAATATTGATGATACTGCTAGAGCTAGATGAGGAAGGAAAAATCATTGTGGAACTGAAAACTGTGATGTAGGGGAGGATGAAGTAGTTACATAACTGTGCAGTCACATAGTACATCATTAAATTGAGAAACCTGGCTTGAAGATGCTGATTGGGAAGAACAATTTATGTAGAAACTGTTGGAGAAATCCTAGTATAGTTAGCAGTACACAAGTAAATTAATATATTAGATTGATTGTTTGTACATATGTGAGTTAATAACAACTCACATTAGAATAGGAATAATTAGGATTTTTAATTGAGTTGTTTCAACAACTCATACAAGATTAGACTAAGTCTATTGTAGTCCCCTAAGATTAGCCCGAGTCTCATGACTATGGTTCCAACAGCGATGATGCTACTAGAGCTAGATGAGGAAGGAAAAATCATTGTGGAACTGAAAACAATGATGAAGGGGAGGATGAAGTAGTTATATGACAGTGCAATCAAAGAGTACTTCATTAAATAAAAGAACCTGGCAATTAAGTGCTTCTTGGGAAGAGGAGCAATTTCTGTAGAAACTGTTGGAGAAATCTTAGTATAGTTAGTACTACATAGGTAAAGTAATATATTAGATTGGTTGTTTGTATATACGTAAGTTAATAACAACTCACATTAGAATAGGAATAATCAGGATTTTTAGTTATGAGTTGTTATAAGAACTCATACAAGATTAGACTAAGTATGTTGTAGTCTCCTAAATTCTAGGAGCTGGCATTTGTATAAATGCCTTTTATTATGAATAATGAGCAATCTGTCAAATTGTCTAATTTGGTATCAGAGTAGGCAAACAGAGCCCGTGTGAGAGAGAGGAGAGCTACTATGAATTTTGTCATTTGTTTTTTGTTTTTGACATGTAATGTTTTTTGCTGAAAGTTTGTGTAGGATTAGTAAGACGTCTATGTGAGAGGCATTGATCTTTGAAGCCAGATATTTATGTGTGACAACAACATAAGTACGAAGGAATGAGAGAGAGAATTAGGATGTGACAGCCATTGAGACGAGTGGAGGACCAATGTGAAGTCTTGAAGCCAGTTACAGTCAGATATGAAATTCAGTGCAACAGATCTAGTGCAGCACTTTAGCTACTGTACTACCCCATATACAGGGAATTAGAGAAGTGCATGCCACTGAAAGAAGCGTGAAGTGCAGCCCATCAGAAGCTTGTAGCAAAGCATATCAACAAATTATGTATTAAATAAAGGGACAAAAACAGCAGCATGATTTAAAGAGCAGCAGTGCATGTAAAGTGGGTTTGAAATGAAAGGCATCCAAATATGCTAAGGGCGTGATGTTTAATTCATTTTGAGTGCAGCTGGAGTCTTCATTTTTGGTGTGAAGTGCACAAATAAAAAGGGCGTGGAGAATGTGTGTTGAGTAAAGAAATGAATTTTTCTTTGCTAAGTGCCAAGTAAAACGAAAAATAAATTGCCACGATAAGTATGTTAGTTTCAATATAGAGCTTGTTTTTAGTATAGAGTTTTTTATCATTTGGGGTCTTTTATCTTATTTTGTCTCTTTAAGCCTTTGTTTTATTTCATGTCTTTCTCATGGGCCATGTAGAATGCTGGGCGGTTATATATAATTTAAACAAAAAAAAGTGTGTAAGCATTTTTGTATGTTTTTATACAATTCACAATATGTGAAATATTAAGTTTGTAGTTTTGTTTAGAAAGTCCAGTGTAATTTTTAGTCTCAATATAAAGTTAATTGATATTAGTTAAATGCCTTATTTCTATTATTTAAAGTCTTGTCATAAAGTGCATTATTGACATTGATAAAGGATGCATAATCAGGAGAATCCAATGTCTGGTCAAAGTCCAGTCTATGGAGGAAGGGCGGCGGGTAGGGAATACATTCAACAATTACGCAATTGGTGCGACATGTAACTTAACCTAATTGATCGAGCTCGGTGGAGTTCGGAGGAAATAAAGGGAGGAGTACCAACTGAATGTTGAGTTTGCTAATAACTAGAGGTTGCAAAACAATAGAGTGGCAAAACTAGTGCGCTAAACACACTAAAGTGAAAAATGGTGTTCAATGCACTAGTGATCGCCATATTGCTATTTGTGATCTAGTGGCAATGATGAAGTGCAATGGCTACTTGCATTGGTTAGTGAAGTGGATAGCACCTACTGAAGATATAGTGATGACCCAATCCTCCTCTCTTGATGATACTTTCTCAGTGAGGCCCAACCAACCAGAGGATCAGATTTGTAAAGAGAAGTGGAGGCCCATCCCATTCTTGCAACAGCTAAACACAAGAGAAGTGGAGGCCCATGCCACACTTGCAGTAGCTGAACGGAAGAGAAGTGGAGGCCCATGCTGCACATGTGGTGAATAGTGTGTTTTGTTCCAATTCACTTGTTGATTGTGATGTGAACAATTGTTTGACATTGTTCACAATTTGAGAGATTGGATAGTGATATGTTCCTATCCACATTTGATGTAAGGTCTTGGATAGTGATGTGTTCTTGAATAGAGTTTTAGTGAGGCCATTCCCACTGCCCCTGTTGGATTGGTGATGGGTTCTCATCCATCATTATTCACCTATTGGATTGGTGATATGTTCTCATGCATCGATGTTCACCTGTAGGACCGGTGATATGTTCCCATTCCTTAGATACTTACTCGGTGCATCGGTGATATGTTCCCATCCATCACCCCTGTTGAAATGGTGATATGTTCCTATTTGCTTGTTGGATTGGTGATGTGTTCCCATCCATCAAAGTTGGTTTCAAATTGGTGTTTGTCTCAGTTCTCATGAAGTGTGATTCATTTTTCCTATGTTTGTATTAAGGGGGGGAATGTTGGAGAAATGCTAGTTTATTTAGCACCATAGGTAAATTCATATATTAAATTTAGTGTTTGTATGTACGTGAGTTGTAAATAACAACTCACATTAGAATAGGAGTAATTAGTTTTTCCAGTTAAAAGTTGTTTTAGCAATTCGTACAAAATTAGACTAAATATGTTGTAGTCTCCTAAATTCTAGGAGCTGACATTTGTATAAAATGCATCTTATTATGAAAAATGAGCGATCCATCGAATTATCTAATTGAGACATTTGAGTTGCCAAGTGTTGAGGGCAATAGTTTTCTAATGGATGACATGTTATCAGTTGCAAGTTGTTTTAACAATTCGTACAAGATTAAACTAAGTATGTTGTAGTCTCCTAAATTCTAGGAGCTGGCATTTGTATAAAACACCTCTTATTATGAATAATGAGCGATCCATCAAATTGTCTAATTGAGACATCTGAGTTGACAAGTGTTGAGGGTAATAGTTTTCTAATGGAGGGCATGTTATGCCCCCAGTCATCCTTGTCATTATGGGTATTTGGGTTATGCCGTGACCAACATGCAGCACACATTACTTTTGACTAGTTTTTCGGTAGTTTCTTGATTTTCTATTTAAATTAGGTGGCTTAATTAGGATTTATGTGATTGCTTCAACTATGTCTATAAATAGTAGGTAAGGGTTCTGTTATGAAGCATCTCATTTGGTTTTATATTGTTAGGTTCTTTGTATCTTCAGGGTGCCCCCTCAAAGTGGCTCTAGTTCCATCTTTAGTATCTTAACATTTAGCCTTCATCTACATTTGATTTTCTTGCTCTTTTTGATCTCATTGTGGAGATTTGCTACTGCTGTTTCTGTTAATTTCATAAATTCATTGTGCAATGCAGAAATATCCTTACATAGTGACTAGTATATATTTAACTGCTGATATGTTTTGCATGAAGTTTTATCTGAATTGATTGCTGCTGTTTCTGCAACAATAAAAATGGTGCTTAAGTGTTCTAATTGGCACCTTTACTTTTTTAACATTTCTTATTGATTATTATATGATATTAAACTCCAACTTTTAAAAGAGACCCCTTGAACTGGCCTATAATGAAATCGGTGCATTGGGCATCCTTGCTGATATTAAACTCTAGCTTTGCCTAAGAGCTCCCTCGAATTGACCTGCAAAAGATTGTCACCCTTGATAGTTTCTGGTTGTAAGTGGATTGGGAGATAGACCATCTCTTTTGATGGAAGATGCTACTTACGCGTGTTAGCAGATTGGTTGTGTTTACTGGCAAAGGAATCAATCTCAATTATGCAGAGTGCCAATACAAAAGCTCCTCCCTGTTCGTTCTTTGATTTTATTGATTGGAGTTGGACATTTAGGTTTGTAATTTGAAGGTTTTATGTGTAGCAAAGGCAAAAATGCCCCTCTTAATATAGAACAGATTATTAGTGCGACATATAGTTTCTCACATGAAAGGAACTACGATCCTAGTTGCATGGTACTTAACAAAAATTATGCAGATATATTTTTATTATAGTGATGCAATTGCTGTTTATGCTCATTTCAAAATGTTAATTCGGATCTTGGGAACACACTTTTTTTTCCTTATTAAATCAGGCTTTGGCAATGGAGCTGGGGAAGTATAAGATCAGAGTCAATGCAGTTGCTCGTGGATTGCACAATTCTGATGCTTTTATTCAGACATTCAGCGAGGATAAGACAGAGAGGTTAGTCAAAGATATTGTTCCATTGCAAAGATGGCTAGATGTAAAGAATGACCTTACTTCCGTTGTTATCTATTTAGTGGGCGACAATTCTTCTTTCATGACTGGAACCGTGATATTTATTGATGGAGGCCAATCCATAGTAAGGCCACGTATGCGTTCATATATGTAAAGAAGGAAGGCCCTAGTAAAATCTCTTAACACGGTATTGGATTTTTTTGATTCAGCGATAATGTTTGCATTTCAAAGGAGTGTTTCCTATGAACTTGTAGGTCTACACAAATCATGGTCAATGGTCAAGAAAGTGGTGCAGCCAATGCATAAGTTATCTTCTGTTAGCTACTAATAAAGTTTTCATCACATTGTTAAGTACAGATATATTCATGATCATGTTGCCCACAATGAGGAAATAAAATTTTGATAAATTATGTTCTTCACTGAACTTGTAGGGTTACAAATCATGGTGAATGGTTAAGAAATTGGTGCGTGCCAATGCATAAGTTATCTTCTGTTAGTTACCAGTAAAGTATTAATTACATTGTTAAGTATGGATATGTTCATGATCATATAGCCCACAACGAGGAAATATGATTCTGATACATTATATTCTTTACTGTTCTTAATTTTCTTGTTCATCTACTTCGTTGCAAAGCTTCACGTATGCCAGTTACTGCTGCAAACACAAACAGAAAGTATGCTCAGTGGTGCACTCTAGAAGTGTATCCTTGTTAAGAGCAGCAAAGTAATATGTCATGTTGTTCTATGCTCTTTTGCTGCATTTTCATTCACATGTGCTTCAATTTAAGAGGATGCCTTTTGCTTGACATTAGATTCTATGAAGTTTAATGGGAACCACAACCTAATAAACATTTCTTATGGAAAGACGCATGCATCTGAATCTTGTCCAAAATAATATTATTGATTGCCATGCGGACGTTCTCTGTAAAATTATGTATATTTATTCTGTTAAAGTCATATGGGGCTTGTGCCCGGTCTCAACAGTTGGGTACGCAGCACCCAACATGTTGGATGCAGTATTTTGCTTAATTCGACCATTTAGAAGGTCTCATGGGGTTGAAATGTAAGACTCTGCTTTGAAAGCCCATTTGATTTCCCGAGTTCGTCTGACACAACTCCACAAAAACTATGTATCTGATGTAATATAATATTTTTTATCTTCTTAACTAAATTTTTGCAATGTTAGTTGGATGCAGTATTTTGCTTAATTCGACCATTTAGAAGGTCTCATGGGGTTGAAATCTAAGACTCTGCTTTGAAAGCTCATTTGATTTTCCCAAGTTCGTCTGACACAACTCCACAAAAACTATGTATCTGATGTAATATAATTTTTTTATCTTCTTAACTAAATTTTTGCAATGTTAGTGCACTGATAGATTTATCTATCGTCCATACCCAGGACAAGTAATTTCTTTAGAGAGAATTTTCTTTTGTTTTTAATACATGTAGCCGATTGGGTACGGGGTCAGGTATGCTGGTACGTTGATTTTTTGGGGGACAGGTACAGATGCAGTCGTACAAAAACATATAAAATATCAAAAACTACAACCAAACAAACAAAATTTTATCATATAGTCTGCACAGGGTAAACAAATTAAGTTAAATAACCACAAAATAGATTGATAATTAAATGCCAATTGTCATGATATTCATTGGTCGAACTTAGAACAAGTACACTGCACAAATTTATAATATGTACACAGAATTCAAGATAAATCAATTGTAGTGGCATAGGATTAACAAACTGGCGGAGTTTCAGCCCTTAACAATTGAAAATATGAAGGTGAGCACAAATGTGCAATGAGAGGTAAGTATGCAATGTGAGGTAAATGTGTTGTGTAATAAGAGTTTGGGAGTGTTTCTTAGGGTTTAAAATGTTTTTAATATTATCAAAAGTTCATTTTCACTTTTTTGAATATAAAGCTAAGATTAAAAAAAAGTTAATCTATCCGGGTACACCATGGGTATGCTCACAAGACGACAAGACAAAGACTTTGTGCAATGGGTGTGCCCTAGGACAAATGCTGTCGTACTCGAGTCTTCACTATCAAACTTTGTGTGTACCTATACATGACCGATCCTCTTACGAGGGGCATATCCGTAACGTAGCTTTTTAATGTTGTAATACTTATTTGTGTAACCTTTCAATTGAAGGAAAAATTTGTTTACTTTTCAAATGTTAGTTTGCAAATGGTTTGGATAGGTGTTTTGCATGGGGTTGGATGGCTCGGTTGCAACACCAATGATACATGACCGATCCTCTTACGGGGCATATCCGGTAACGTAGCTTTTTAATGTTGTAATACTTATTTGTGTAACCTTTCAATTGAAGGAAAAATTTGTTTACTTTTCAAATGTTAGTTTGCAAATGGTTTGGATAGGTGTTTTGCATGGGGTTGGATGGCTCGGTTGCAACACCAATGACAATTTTATGAACAAGGGTCTTGGAAGGGTAATCTCCCAAGCAATAGCTGCATTTTTGTAGAAGATCCTTTAATAAGATCAATAGAGGATCATTTGGATATAAAAAGAGGATTGCAGAATTTTTTTAGAAAGACAATCGATAATGGAAATAATCGAAAATATTACGGTAAATGTCTACATTGTTGATACAATTAAGCCATATTCATTACATCCAACCATTTCGAGAGGGTAATAGAAAGGCATCCATGCACAAAAAAGTGTTTGGAAAATTTAATTAAGATTCTCTTCCATTTTTCGATATTGTCATAAAGAGCGGTCATTCAATTTGATTTGATGTTCAAATTCAAATCATATAGGTGAGCAATTTTGGAGAGTGGGCCTCTTATGCACTGCCAAAAGCAACAATAATAATAGTGCTTAGAAAAAGATGTTAACCATAGCGAAGTATCTAAGTTGTGGTAAGTGCATATTGGACAATCACTTGTAGTCTCATCTTCTTGGAAAAACTTCTTACCAGTTAAAATTCCTAGTGCTTGTGTAAGAAACCCTACCGTGGCAAGGGAAATCGTGCTCCTCTTTTTGCCTACTCGCGTTCGCAGTCTTCTGACATAGCGGGGATTAAAACCTTATTGATCCCCTGAGCCTTACTAAACTTGTTCGGAGAATGTTTGCTTATTAACTAAGATCATTAATTAGAAAGCTAAATCATAATTTTAAACAATTCATTTATATACTTCCATGAATCAATTAGTCACTCAAGTATATCATTACACCATTCTATTCAAATGCCTACAAAAAATATTAATTACATAGATAAATGCATTCCTAGAGGAATAATAACCACCATGTAATATATCATGAAGGCCATCTTATTTGCACTATAAAGATACAATATATTCATCGGAATGTCTATTGATATCATACATACACTATAATGACATCAAGACTTGCTATTAATCTACACAATGTAATAAATGCATTCCTAGAGAAATAATAAACACCATGTAATATATTATAAAGTCCATCTTATTTGCACAATAAAGATACAATATATACATTATAATATCTACGATGTCATACATATGCCATAATGACATCAAGACCTGCTATGAATCTACACAATGTCTTAATCTCATACAAATCACATCATGATTGACACGTGTGCAAGTGCTCACACTTTTCTTTGGGACTTTGTACCCCTCAACCTCGTGATGTCTAGCACCGGACACATGGACTCATAGTGCTTTGCATCACTAGCGCAACACCTGCAACATACCTCGTAGCTCCATCTCTGTAGTTATCTATGAGAGCATGGGATATCCTTGCTTTACTCACTACCATACTCATCTTTTCTACCCAAGCTCCGAAACAAATTATATGTTCTAGTAGAGAAGAAAAGTCTCCATATGCATTTTCACTTGCTTCCCTATGGTTTTGTTCTCTACCCATACCATTGCTTCGAAACAAATTATATGTTCTAGTAGAGAAGAAAAGTCTCCATATGCATTTTCACTTGCTTCCCTATGGTTTTGTCCTCTACCCATACTATTGCTTCATCCTTTCTTGGAAGGGTTTTTAAAAGTCCATTGTGAGAACAATAAAAAAATGTGGTAGAACTCATGCTTACCTCCATTGATTTTCTTGATATTCTCCTTGAGTTGGTCCAACAATACCGAGCTTATATTGTACTTGTGACTATCACAACCGTGTCTCACACAATTTAGGTACTTTTGTCTTTTGTAAAATAATCTCTATGTAGTAAACCTTCCAACTCACCTTGTTTGTTACATAGCGTACCCTTGTGTTTCTAATACTTGAAATTAAGATTTCCGTATTATTCATTATAGTGTTTGTCAAACGTACCACTTCCTTCTCCTTAATACTTCTTTTCTTGTCCCATTTTCATATGTTGTGGCCCTTATTCAACCAAATTACTTTCTCAAGAACCTTCTTTGTGATGAGGCGGGGTTGATTGAATAATAGGGTATTGTATGCATGTGATTGAATTAATCTAAGATAATCAAATGAAACTAACACCAAGTAGAATCCTAACTTAGTTAATCAACAACATAAACATCATGATAAAACTAGAAAGGAAAATCTTAACTAATATGCATCAAACATTAAAACATTAAATGCAAAACCAATCCTTTGATATTTGGATGTGCTTTGTAATTGTAGGTACTCATTTATCGAGCGAACGTAACTACGTGTGATCAAAGGAAATTCTCCACGGAAGAGGAAGAGATCTCACCAATATGACTTAATTGCCATGTATGGTTCTTCTCTTACTACTCTTTGCCAAGTAGAAGATGGAAATGGTTGCTTGATCAATAAGTCTTCCAAGATTGAAATGTTCTTATCATATGCAAATGTCTTACAAGGACATGATGTAAGATTGGAAGGGAGGTACTAGGTTCTTTATATAGCTTTCCAATTTGGGAGAAGCTAGAAACCTAGAGAATGTGGGATAAAGATAAAGTAGAATTAGAAAGGGATAAACATGATTAGAAGAGATTAATTAGTAATTAGCAACTCATGGGAGTTGGAGATGATTTAATTAATCAACTAAGATTAATTAATAGACCAAGTTGCGCTTATAAAAACCATTTGGAGGTGTTTTAGAAGGAAATTAGTAGAATTTGAAGGGTTTGAAAGGGAGATTTAACTAATAAGAGATTTTATTGATTAAATAGAAGATTAGAAAGATTAATTAATTAATAATGGTTAATTAAAATAGGATTATAACTAACAAAGTGTCGTAAAAATGACATCTAGGATGGGAGCTTAATTATCGAGTATCGTTAATTGACCAAAATAAAAGGGAATTTTGTCTAATTAGCGGGAAATCACTAATTATAACGAAATTATGGGAAAGAGGATCGTCGGTGCAATTTTAATATTAAAATGACGTAGTCAGATTTAGGTGTCTACATTTGCCCCTCTTTGGTGTGGTGTAGCGTAAGTGACGCCACTTCAAAGATAGTAGACAATTATAGACAATTAAATTTTGAAGGAGTAGAAGAAAAATTAGTAGAATGAAGGATGCCCCCTCAAGTGTCGATAGAAGAGGTCGAGTGACACTCAAAAAGAAGAAGGAAAGATCGCAATGTGAAGCATACCGCAACTAGTGAGATTTGAACATGGCTCGATTAGTTGCTTTTGATTTGGAAGGAATGGAAAAGAAATCCCGTGTTTCAACTGGATGAAAGAAACAAGGGGGAGGGGGGATAAATATAATCCCTATTGCCCCAGGTGTTGTGGAAGAAAATGTTAATAGGAATGGAAAGGGATTGGACTTGATGTCGGTTGGCCATTGTTAGAATCAATAAAAATTGGAAACTGATTGGTAAAAAGGTAAGTAGAATGGAAAAAAACATATACATGGAGAATCGAAAGATCACAATGTAGCCGACGAACCATCGGCTTAGGAGTAAATTTTTATTTGATATAAGCATGCAACAAAAGTGTAAAATGACATGAAAATCCATAATACAATTTTTTGTTCATTGCTAAAGGATTGACTCAAAGCAAAATACATAAAGTAATGCATTACAAGAAAGTAAACAAGGCAGACCAACAAACAAACAAGTACAAACAAACAACGTTCAAGAGATTTGCACTAATGTTTTTGTTATCTAGCTTTAGTTCCCACATGTTCGAGTTATATGACAAGGGTTAAAAATGGCACCCCAAGCAAGGATACATGCAAGGTGAATAACCGAAGGACATAGAAGTCCCATAAAAAACAATCGCGCACTATGAAACTTTCCCAAGAAGCGATATGTGCAAGGGAATACGAGACATAACAAAACAAACCAACTTTGTTGATGGAGGAAGATCAAAGTTGTTAGGAATTAATATTTAGTTATTGTGAACATCAAATAATATTATTGTGTGTGATGAGTTGTATTTACAACTCATGTAGATATCTCTTAGAGAGATTCTAGGTGTGAGGGAATGAAGGGATAAGGTGAGAGATTGTGGGGAGATCTATTTGATATGCGTTGACTCCATCATTATAGGAGATCAAAGCATTATTTATTGTAACCTCTCTATTGAATAGAACATCCTGAATTAATTTCAGTTTCTATATTTTATTATTCGGTGTTTTTATATTATATTTCTTATCAGTGGTATCAAAGCAGGTAATAATTCTCTATTTGTAATGGGTTTTGAATTTTTTTGGGGAAATTATAAATGTCCCTGTGAATGGCAATTCTTTATGAAGAAGATATTAATCTGTAGATGAGAACTTGTTTTCTGCTCGTGGTCTTTCACATACAAGACAAAACGAAGACAAAGGAATAAATTTCAGTTTAGTTGGATTCGCTGTGACCACCGCCAATTTTCTGTTGGGCCTGCTGAAACTCGATGGTGTTGGAGGAAGTTTCATTGAGAAGCTTTTGGAAGAGAGACGTCTGATGCATGGATGATCATTGGTGTTCAACTAGTTATCTGTACTTCATCACATCTGTCCATTTTGAGTGGTATTCGGCTCGAAGAAAAGGGTTCCAACATCTATTGTGATCATCTTTGTGGAGCACATAAATCAAGTTCATCACGCCTCTGACACATTTCATTCTCCACGAACACGAGTTAATATTTGTGAAATATTTGGTCTTGACTTACGGCGTCTCCACGTATCTGTTGAAGATCATCTCACTAACAACCTAAAAAAACAACTACAAGTGTTGTATTGGTGCATGTCTTCTCACATTCAGGCATGCCTTTGTACTTCCATTGGCTCCCCTGCAATAATCGCCAAATACGTGCAATCTTCAGGTTTGTTGTTACTCTGTACACGTGGAGCAATATCTATTTGTAAATAATAATAGTGTCAATGTAGTTTAGTTTGTTGTAATTTTTTATAAGTCTAGTGTTTGTTTGTTACGTTTAGCTCTAGAGTTAAGTTAGATGGTTTGTCATCAAAAGAGTCCTCATGGTTTGTCATTTTAGACATTTTTTTGTTAATATAGTCAATGTTAAGTGTACAATGTGTATAGTGATTGTTATTTGTCTGTAAAATTCATCTTGTTGGTCCAAATAGTGTATTCAAAGTGTCATCATTAAATTTTTGAGTCATCTGTTTATGTCGTCAAAAAGTTGTGAAAATAAAAAAGTTTACCATTTTTTGGGTCAACATCATAATGGAGCAATTGGGATACCTTGAAAAATTCAAAAATATATGTTGAGTCGGCTCTAATATATATTTTGTGTCGTGTCTATTTTATAAAGAGTCGTCATCAAAATTGAGTCGAAAAGTTGCTACTAAAAAAGGACAAATGAGTGCATTTTCGGTGTAATTCGACACTCAATTTTTAAGGGAAAATGCAAATGAAAAATGTTCTGGCTTCGGGGGCTCTGCCCCTCGACCCCGCCCTGTATCACGACAGGGAACGCGTATCATCCTCGACTATACTTTCTATTGAGTTAGCAGGGACATTCGATGGAGGTGGAGGTAGGAGGACAATTCGCGACCTCTCGTTAGGCACCATCGATGAGGCCACAGAAATGATTTGGTGGCCGTGTTTTTCAATTGTGTGTTGAGTGTTTGTTTTCAGTGTGTGGTTGAGAAATAAAAACACATATGATTATGTGTTCACATGTAAGATTGAAATTCCAAATGCAGTTCCTTTAGGTGTTGTGATGTGGCGTGGAAGATGCAGAACTGTGAGACTTTGTTTACGAAGGGAAGCTTGACTAGAGATCCTCTGACTGCCTTCCTTCTTTATGAAGATGATCCGCCAATGGAATGCCACTAGCATTATTTTCATGGAGTAAATGCAAGATGCGTTCCTTCGCATAGTTGTGGTCATGTGTAACAAGTTCCAGACATCAAGATCTAGATAGCAATTGCAGAACTTGGTCATAATCATGTCTTCAGGTGCTACTTGCCCCATGTTCACACTAAGGAGGTGAATGTTAGGAATTAATATTTAGTTATTGTGAACATTAAATAATATTATTGTGTGTGATGAGTTGTATTTACAACTCATGTAGATATCTCTTAGAGAGATTCTAGGTATGAGGGAATAAAGGGATAAGGTGAGAGATTATGGGAGATCTATTTGATATGCATTGACTCCATCATTGTAGGAGATCAAAGCATTATTTATTGTAACCTCTCTATTGAATAGAACATCCCGAATGAATTTCAATTTCTATATTTTATTATTCGGTGTTTTTATATTATATTTCTTATCAAAAGTGATCCACATGTTGAGCAATAGAACAAACAAGCACTAAAGTAAGATGTTTTGTAGGATAGTTTTCAATTTTGAGGATGTTGTGTTTTGTGAATGTTTAGGATGTTTTGATGCTTTACCAATTTTTGGATTTTTGAAGTTTTACCAATGTTTTGGATTTTGAGCTTTTGCCAATGTTTTGGATTTTGAATGTTTTACGAATGTTTTTGGATTTTTGATTGTTTTCCGAAGCTATGTACATGAAAACAAAAATGCAAATATGCCCCCAACGAGAGGTGATAATGTATAAGGGAAAACTCCATGCATATATACAAGAGGAAGAAAATTTAGATCAAGGACAAGATAGATAGGTTCAACGTGATGATGAACTCAAACCAATGAATTACTAAGAAGGAGCAAGCATTCCCCAGTGCAAGCTAGCCAAGAAACAAGTGATAGAAAGAAGGACAAAATTGTTTATTGAAAAAGGGACAAAGTTTCCATCAAACATGGTAAAAATGAAATCTTATACACATGGATGTTCGAATTTTGTAACAGAGCAGAAGAACAACAAATGCTATGTAAGGATATGGAAAATGTAGCTAGAAGACTCACGATGAAAAAGTGATTAGCCAAAGGCACAAATCATGAGATAAGATACAGACTAAACCAAGAGTCTAAACAAGGTCCAAACAACACTTGGTAACATACTAATCCTGTTTTCTCATCAAGATCTAGTGTGTGCACGTGGAAATTAATTACCTCTTGAAGTGAAGATTTGATAAGAAATAAGTGAAGATAAACTAGCCAATGTGTAGGAATGAATTATTTTGATAGGTGATTTGTGAATGGAGGGTGGAAGGAGAACCATACATTGCTCTATTGTAAGCCATACATCCATAGCCTTGATGGAGATGTATTTGATTCTAGTTGCAACATTGCTCTACTACCTACCCAAAGGCCCATAGCCCGATAGAGATCTTTGGACATACCCCAAGAGAGAGTTATATCTGTAACATTTTTACTTTTGATTTTTATTTTTTGATTGATTTTTTTGCTTTTTGAAATTTATTTCAGCTCTCTCGATTGTTTTGATAAGGGGTTAAGAACCATTGATGACTTGATGGAAGGATGTGGAAGTGATTGTGATGACGACATTGACTAATGTCAACAAATACTCCCAAAAGGTCTTCACAACAAGTTTATTAAATGTGTGATAGTGAGAGGATCTCTAAGAGGACAGTTGTTCTTTAATTTACCAAGGTAATGAAAGAACAAGGTCAAACAGATACATTAGAGATCAAATGTCGCACACACCGAACGTGAATAGACCAACCAAAAGACACCACCGAAGTGATCTCGAAAATTGACCGAATTTTTTTCCTCAATCACGGACCCCTATAGGCATTAAATTATTTTCCGAACTTACCCCATTAAAATCAACTTAAAGCAATGCAATAATTAAAACACACTGCACACAAGTTGATAACAAAGTTCGGCAGAATGCCTATGTCTCCGGGTTCATCAATAGAATTGATATATTATCTACTTCAACGACTGTAACAAATAATACAATCTAAGTAAGATAATGTTGAATACAAATTGGAACAAGAACCTGAACGCCAAGTAGCTACCTAACTTATAGCAGATTCGATCACGTATTCATCTTCAGTCACAAACTCCTTTGGTATACCGATTGGTCTTCCGGATGGCACCCCAGTCGATTCTCCAGGATCTGCATTCTGAAGTGTGGCTCAAATGTGGCCTATTGGGTAGTTTGAATAACTCCCAATAACAATGTTTCACCTATTAAAATAATAGGTCTTATCTTCACTTTGCCAATAATAATCGGTCCTTAATGAAGACAATGCCTATATGATATAGGTCTTAGTATCTCTCCATAATGCCTATATTAAAATAGGTCTTCTGCCTCCATAACATCGCCACGGTCACCTTCGAACTGCATCAGTTGTCCTTCTCGGCTCGGGCTCAGAGTATATCTTCTCGGTGAGAATTCGGAGCTTCAAAATAATATTTTCCTATTAAAAATAATAGGACTTACAAATAATAATAATACCTATAATAATAGGATTTACATATTTACATGCCTATAATAATAGGCCTTAGCTCGAGAATGTGCCTATATAAAAATATGGGTCTGAAAAATAATAATACCTATATAATAATATAGGGCTTACAATTTTCTAGCTCCTCAAAAATGCCTATAATGATAGGTATTATTTTTCTCTACAATAATTGCCTATATAATATATAATAGGACTTATAATATTTTATTTCTCCGCCAAAGTGCCCACATCTCTCCTCGGGCTCGGGCATGGGAGAAATGGCTCGGGAGGAGCTTGGAGAAATAAAGATCAAAAATGAGTCATTTCTAATGGAGAAGGGTTGGGTCCCTTTTATAGTAGAAAAGGCCTCGAAAATATTGTTTAAATCCCTTATCACACCATCCATATCCCAACCAACTCATGCCGAGTTGGTTGTGTTGCTCCGCATGCACAACCGTTGTTCAAATCCCGCTCCCCACGATCCGCCGACCATTGTGTTTAGTCGATTTTTCCAACTCCCTATGACCCGTCCATGTCACCTTCACACTTGCCACGTTGGCTTTGACCACTCCCATCGCTGCCTGTCTTCCACACGTGTGTCATGTGTCCGCACCGATCTTTGCGAGATCCGAGTCATCCTCCAGGGGCCTCGTTCGGTCATTTTGATATGGGCTAGGGATAATATTTTATCCCACATTGAGTTGAGTGGGTGGTGGATATAATAAGGCTTTGAATAGCCTTTATCCCACTAAAAACCATGGCTTAGGCCACGTAGTCATGCTTTTTCTAGCCAAAGTAATAAGGCAACTCAGCTGAGTTATTAAGATACCCAACTTACCCAATACAAAGCATAACTCGATTATAAATCGATACATAGATCCACGCACAACTCACTTTCAACTCAAACTTGCTAATGTACATAGCCTTCGAGTAAAGTAAAACTCGCTCGAGTTGACTATTCGCTAAATGGTGGCAGGCCACGTGGTGGCCTAAGGACCCACCACGTGGAAAATATTTTTCTCGATCGCTGACGAAGACAACCAATATCATACAATGAAGACCGGAGGCCAAAAACACCATCTCATACCTTCGTACGATCTTTACTTGCCACTGCTTCATGACTCGTCGATTGACTCGATCTACTTTAGGGTTGATCTGCAACTTTGACCACCACCATTTGCACATCTAGACTCCGTTTTCAACATTCAAATAGTCGACAAAAATCTCTTGGAGTCATCTTCCGTACTATATCAATCCTAGGAGATTTAGGGAACAATTTTCCTCCATATTGACCTCCGGATCACGAAGGGATGAAAATGGTGGGTGGTTTCCAGAGGAATATGAAGAAAGGAAGGAAATAACATCCATGTGTATACTGATACTGTTATCCAAAATTCACCTCTCAAGGTAATTTTGATAACATGCATCAGATTCTTCAGTCCCGAGAAAGTAGAATTGATTCAAGGCCCAAAATTATGTTTTGGGGGTCCCTTTAGTTTCTCTCTAACTTCCCCATACAAGGAAAAAATCCAAGAAGTTAGAAAAATTGGAAAAATATGAAAAATGGGCTCATTTTGGTGTTTTGCGGAAAAATCAAACATTTTTGTCCCGAGATGGTCCAGCGGGGCAGTTGGGATGCATGTACACGTGGGGACGTGAAAATCTAATTTTTCGCAAGTCAGTGCATTATGGGTGGTGCAGAGAAATGTGTCTGGGACGGTCAGGACAAAAGTACGGCGGGATGCGCAAAAGTGAAAAATCCGCAAAAGGAACCATACGTTGCAGAGAACGCGGAGGTCAACGACCCTCACGACTCGGTCAATGATGGACGTGCGGGGAAAAGAAGCCCGAATTAGGTGACACGAGAGATTTTTATGCGGGACGGTCAAGACATGCGAGATCCGATTTTGCCGAAATACCCGATGAAGAAAAAGTCAACGTTTGACCCCGAACTTCTAACGGCCATAACCCGACTCCGAGCTTCGATTTTCATAAAATTGGAATTTATGGAACGAGCACGACGTCCTCTGCATCATAAAAACTAGATTTATTAATTTTGATGAGGGTAGATATGTTAAAATAAAATAAACATATTCAGCTCAGTTAATTAATGCTCATTCCCGTCAAATGACAGAAAATGCCTAGCAGACCCAAAATAGCTTCTTGCGTTCAGAAGGCCATAAATTTTGCATTTCTCAATGAAATCGCACGAAATTGGTACCATTAGAATCATGGCTCCGAGCCCAAAAGCAGATAAATCAAGAAATTCGGATTTGATGAAAGATAGACAGATATTTTTGTAGAAAACACGGTTGGGTTGAAGTGTTTTATTTGGTAGTTGGACGCATTCAATGAAGCATGGGCTGCCATATTTCACTGCTACAAGTCATGAGACAATATGGGGAGCCTTTTGCAAGAAAAAAAACATCATTTCACTCCATTTAATACCTCTTACAAGTGGTTGAAGGAAATATTTCGGGATTTCCATCCCTCTCTCTCTCTCTTCTTATTTTTCTATAAATTGGAGTGTTGGGCTCATTGTAAAAAGGGGGTAAGTTTTGTTGTAGCAAAGCTCTGTCAAAATTGCTTTGTGAAGCCAATGTGCTGCAAGCCCTTGTAGTGGACTCCTTACATGGTGATCCAGGCCCTTATCTTGTAATAGATTGAACTGTGCATATCATGAAGCAATAAAATACAAGTTTGTGGATGCATCTTCCCCTGCTATGTTTTTTTGCACTCTTCTTGCCCTTTCAACCTTCATTACAAGAATATTGTGTCTATTTTTATGCTCTTGCAAGGACTCATTATTATTGTGCATGTATGAAATATTGTTGTGAATGCATTTTCCAGATTGTGGAGAACTGTTATCACCCCTTCTAGTATGCATTTTACTTCTATTTTTCACACATTGGAAGACTACTCTCACACCCCTCCTTTTTTGGTGTATCACCGCTTTAGTGTAGGCTTTCATTTTTATGCATTCTCTCTCCTTGGTCCTTGGACGAGTTAGTTTAGGAAAGATAGCTTTGCCTGCATTGGAGTAGACTGTGGCAAGTAGTTTAGGAGCAAGAACCAACTTTCTTTGGAGTTCTATCTCAAGTAGCAAGTCCCACAACTTGGAGATAGTACCCATGTTATCCAATCACACTGTGAGCTCAAGTATATGCACTTGTGTAAACATAAGGTTGATGTGATTCGGTGATAACAATACCTGATTGTAATGTTTGATCTTTGTACCTTTTATTTTTTTGTAATGTTTGAATGTTTTTCTCATTTTTTATATTTTTGAATTTTTATGATATTTTTGATTTTTGGTGGTTACGTGAAGGGAAAACCATGAAAGGAGAAGACAGCGAAGATGGATGATTGGGAAGTTGGGACTGAAAATGTCATCTGTGTGATAAGATCCAATAACGATGTTTGTGATTTCTTTAATAAGGGAGACTAGGAGTGTTTTCTTATCAAGAGTAATATTATCTCCAATCTCAATGATCGTGGTGAGCTCATACTCGATAAGTGACTATGACTTATCTTTCAACATGGATTTTTATGTGGGATCTTGAGTTCCCTATCCATAGATTTCTGCACTTTTTGCTTGAGAAGTGGGAGAAGAAAGTGGATGTTTAGGATTGATGATAGGAACGGTAGGGGTGATAGTGGGCTTGCCACAATTATTGATGATGGAATGGTTGGGGGATGATAGGATAAAATACAGATCAAGGATAGACTCATCCATTTTTTTCATGCAATGGGGAATGTGAATATGGAAGAATAAGAGGAGGATCAAGTTTAATGATCTTATGATCTTCCTTTGTTTTTTGACAAAAGGAATCAACTTATTCCCCACAATACGTGAATGCATTGAGGTTAAAAGAGAATCATTTCTCGTGATCCTCTAGAGGAATGTCATCATGTAGCCCCATGAATTCTCTCGATTGTTTCTTCATTATGAAAGAAATTGATCGGTATGGGTTGTTGTTGGTCAATGATAGTAGGTTGATTGGAAGAAAGAGGTTTAACAAGTGTTAAAGATTGAGAAGATGTTTGATGATGGAGATGATGGGAAGGTTTGACCTTATTGTGTCCATAAATGTATTTGATCATCGTTTCTTGTGAATTATTTGACGTGGACGCAAACAAAGGTCTTTAGAAGATTGATAGGGATATGGTAAGATATAATTGAAAGAGATTAAGGGCCAAAGAGGGATTGGATTTTGATTAAGGGAAGAAGATGACTCAGGAGACGAAGTAGATTTGGATTTGGATATCTCGCGAGTTGAAGAAGATGTGGATTTGGGATAGGTTGGTATTGGTTTGCTTAGAAGATGACATAATGTAGGTAGATAAAGAGGATCATGTAGAAAATCAATAGATTACGACGTAGGGGTTGACTTGGATGATTGATTATAGGAATTTTGAGTCACACATATCTTTAAAGGAGGAAGACATCATTGAGGCAACTGATAAAAGGGGTCCTGCAGAGAAAGGGAGGACCGCGACTCAAGAGTTGAATTAGATGTTTGATTGGAGGAACTTGGAGTCACAAAAATCTTCAAAGGAGGGATACATTGTTGAGGTGATTGATAAAGGGGGTCTTGTGGAGAAAGGGAGGACCACGAATTAAGAGTTGAATTAGAGGAATGATGCGGAGAATATGTGGTGACATGGATCCTTAGAGGAGGAAAACTTCGTTTAGGAGATTGGTTATTCCTCAGAATAAAGTCAATTGGATGAGGCTCAGGAGACTGAGGGGAATCAAAATAGTAGCATGGATTAGAATAATCAGGAGACTAAGGGGAATCAGAAGAATAACATGGATTATAAGGATCAGAATCATACCATCAACTATGAGATGAAGGTGGGGAAAGGGGTAACTGGACAGGTTCCCTAATGCAAAGAACCAATTGAGGTTTAGTCGTGATGGGAATATTTTGATGTGAATTCCGAAACCTAGGTTCCCTATTGTCGTAAGTGTGAGGAACCATGTGATAATCAATCATGGTTGACATTGTTGGGACCAAATTCCTAGACCTATATTGTATGATTGAAATCCTTCAAATGAAAGGAAGTTCCATGTTGATTCGGGAAACATAACGACAACCAACTAAACACTTTGAAAATACGAAGATACTCATGTGATTTTCTGAAGGGAATATAAGGAAAATAGACATCATGATGACACAATTTGGACAATCCAACAAGGTTTGGACAACAAGTTGCAAGTGTATATGTCAAATGGTTGATGAAAATTTGACAACGTAACAGCTGCAAAGGAAACTTTTCCTATGTGTGAAGTGTATGATGAAGGTCACCAAGGAAAATTTATGAAGTCTTGGACAAAGGAACGACCACAAAGGAAATTGTTTCATATGTTTTGAATTTTTCTTGAAGGTTGTTTTTGATAAGATGAAAACACAATTTCAATATTTAAATCAAGTTTTGAACAAACAATATTTAAGTATTAAAAAGGGGTTGAAGTGATTTTAACAACGTAACAACACAAGGTATATACTCTAAACCAATTTAATACAAAAAAATTCCAAGTTCTAAAAATGGAGGCTACAAATGCAAGCAACATAACAATACAATTTGGATACTTTAATCAAGTTTTAGGAAAAACAAGATGTTAGTATAAAAATGGATTGATACAATGCGAGTAGTGTAACTACAACACCTTCCAAAACTTAAGTCAATGTTTGAACAAAAATAAGGTCTAAGTATATCAATGAGTCGACACAATGCGAGCAACGTAATAATACAATTTAGACACTTATATCAAGTTTAAGAAAACAAGATGTAAGTATCAAAAATGTATTGATATAATGCAAGCAACATAATGATGTAAAGGGTAATCAAGATAGGATAACCTTCTACAATGAGATGTCTCAATAAGGATGTCAAGACAAGGCTACCAAAATATGAATACGTACCAACACACTTTCAACGCTTACTATCGCAATCGCAATAAGGAAGGATGTAAGTGTGTATGCAAAAGTGGACACAATCTTTGGCACTTCGTGTTGTTTTCTTTTGACCAAAAATGTCAACAAGAGAACAAGGGAGATAATACAAGTGGTGATGAAAATACATAGCCTAACTTTGGCAGAGTTTCACCTTGTTCGATAACAAGGTAGAAACTAGGATAGTTTTATGTTGTAAGTTTTGTGATGAATAACACACGATGAAAACTTCAATGAACTCTCCCCTTGTTCAACTAACAAGGTTTTGACTCAAGGAAGTTTTTGCTTTGTGAAGGATCTTTAGAACACGATTGGATAAAGTCAAGTTGGCCCCAATGCCAAATGGTTACCTAGGATTTTGTTCTCAACACTTGCCAATACTTGTCTAAGAGAGATACACTTTGCTAGATAACTCCTAGATGAAGGACCATTACCCCACAATCAAATTAATGAAAAGGCCTCATACAGACAACTTGAAGCATTCCTCATGGGTATTTCTAGTTAAGTAGGTAGTGGGGCACTTCCTGTTTCATCAACCGATTCCTCAAGGTGTTGACTACTTTGGGGTTCCTGTGGTAATCCTCATAATGAGTTTTATGGCTTACACCAAGATACTTCCCACAATTTAAAGTGGATGAGTTTTAACCCTTATCCGAACCTGCAATTACAATGTTTTGAATAAATGACATGTTTTTATATTTGATTAAAAACATGGTTTAACACAGATTGGTAACGTACACACAATGTTGTTAGTATTGGTTTTAATTCGATTCTTTGACAAGTGTATTGTCCTACGTAAAAAATATTTAATAGTTTTCCATGAAACCCACAATATTTTGAAAGAGGATCAAGATCACTTTTGGTTCTCAAGATTGAGAACAAGAGAAGAGCATACACGATGTTTGATCCAACTATTAAAGAAGGGAAAAATTTAACCAATGATAATTAAGTGCATTTTGAAAGATTGATTCCCTTAAACAATTAAAATGATGAAATTTCCAAATGAACCAAAATGTTAGAAAAGAAGACCAAAGTTGCTTTTGATTCTCAAGATCGCCAAAAGGCACAAGAGAAGAGCATACACAAACTTTGATCTAACTTAAGTAAAATGAAAAAAAAACATTTATCAATGCATTTAAATGTGTTAGAAAATGATTTTCAAAGGTAAATCCTACAAAATAGAAGTTAGAAAACCTATAAAAGCTGTTAGCATAATTTAGCATAGGCATATTTATTGCATTTTATTGCATTGTCTTTTATTTAATAATGTGTAACATGTGCACTCTAGTCTAGTGACTTGCATTCAATATTGTTATGTTGGATAACATTCAATATTGGTATTAGTAGTAATTACATGTGCATGTGAGATGGGCTTATCATCTCGTAGTTGGTGTCTGCTAGGGTGTCATGTCTATCATATGAGGTACATCTAATATCTATAAATATTACTGACTCTTGCATTGTAATGGAATCGATTTCATGATCAATAATATTTGTGAGGCTTCCGTCCCTCTTTGGTCATTGCAATCTTATTCTATTCTATCATTTGGTATCTAAGCTATACCATTATTATCATTTGGTATCGAGCAGCGGAGTTCTATCAAGCAAGGTTGAAGAGGAGCACTATTGGAGAGGATCCATTGGAGAAGAAGATCTGCATCAAAGGAGAGCCATTGAAGCATCCATGACCTCCATTCCTCCCAAGCATCCATCAACTAAAATTTGACCTATCCACTTATTTGGAAGGTAAATTTTTTTATTATTAGTCATTGGCATAGCCAATTGATCTAACATATTGGCGAGAATATTTCAGATTTGGAGATCTTTAAAAAAAAAGGAGAAAGATCTTGGAAAAAATTGCAGATCTAAAAAAAAGATTTGTGAAAAAAAGAAATCTTAAAAAAAAAAAAAAAAAAAAAAGAGAGATCTTGAAAAAATTGCAGATCAAAAGAAAAAAAAAAAGATCAGATCTAAAAAAAAAAAAAATCAGATCTGAAAGTGGAGGTGTGAAGAATTCGGGAGCAAAGGTTGAAAAGCGATTAAAATCAACAAAATTCCAATGAGATAGCTCTTAGAAAAAGGAGGTAAATTTTTCATACAATGTCGGATTGATGTGCGTTTTTTTTTCTGGAAAGATAAGAAGAGGCGCACAACTTTTCAGTTTACATCATCTTCAGATTCGGCCTCTACATGTGATGAAAAGTCTATGCAAGTCGGATCATTTTTTTTAAAAAAATCAGATCTAGCTGGTAAATTGGTAAGATCTCAAAAACTAAGATTCCAATTCTTCTGAAATTTTGTGGGTTTCAAGAAAAATATTGTATGATGTTGCTGTCAAAATTTTAGAAAAACCTAGATCACGGTTTGTGAGAAAAGGTGAAAACAATATTCAGATTGTTTGTTTGGATCTTGGGAACAAACAGGTCAGTGGTTCAATTCCCACTCTCTCCATATTTTTTCTTAAATTATTTTTTGGAAAATTTGGAGAAATTAATAAATTTTGGGAGATTTCCAAATTTAGAAGCTCACCAAACACATTTAGAGCCACCGCTAAATTTAGCGGAAAAACACCTATTGGGGGGTAAAAAAATATTTTTGGCCTAAATTGTGTATTTTGTGATTCTAGACCCTTTTTTGTAAAGAGGGGGGACACAAAAACTTCATTTTGATGTACTTTTGGAGCATTTTGTACTAATCTTGGTGCATAAAAAAAAAAAAAAAGTGAAAAAAAGTACAATTTTTTATTTTATGTTTGGTTCTATCACACGAGATCTTTGATCTCATAGCAGTGTTCGGTATATACGGTGCCTCTGGGAAGCGCTTACGGGTGATGCCGTCGCGACTACTACTACACTTAACGCCTAACACATCTGCCTAAATGTCGTAAATGCAGGCATCGACCTATAAAATGACGGGAGTAATAAGGACACAATACACACACATTTGAGCCCTCCCATCCGTTTGTGCTTGCACAAACCCCTCTTCATATTGTCTAAGTACCACGTACTAAATTCTTTCACGTGCGTTAACACCTCTTTCCGTACTGATGGGTATATTGAAAGGGTGATCTTCTTCCACGTACCGACGGGTATATCGGAAGGGAGCGTATATAGAAAGGTTTGGTATATCGGCCTGACGGTATATTGAGAGGGAGACCATAAACCTGGAGTGATAAGAGCCTTACCCTTTGTCAGAAATTCAGAGTTTCAGAAATTTAGATTGCAGAAATGGGTGCACAAGCACCAAAGTTCTTCTTGCAGATTCACAACTGCTTAGAGGAGACAACTATCGTTGCATGGAAACCGAAGATCAAAACGTTACTTGAGTTTGAAGACCTATGGACAGTTGTAGATGGACAAACAACAAGATCACTTGATGATGGAAGACAACAAGTTCAATTTGACAGGGCAAATCAAAAGGCCAAGTTGATCATCTTGTTTAGCGTAACAGACGATGTGTAACCCCACATTAGAGATGCCACATCGGCCAAGGATGCATGGGATAAGTTGAGCACAGTCTATGAGGCAAAGAACAAGAATGCCATCCTCAACCTACTATCACAACTACATACTCTCAAGTTCAAGCACAATGAGAAGGTTGAAGTTTTTTTGAGACGAGTTGCTACTTTGAGGGCATCTCTATTGGCATTGGGAAAAGAGATAAGTGATGAAGACCTCGTACCAATTGTGTTGCGAGCACTTCCTCCTTCCTATAGAATCTTTGTGACAACTATCAATATGAGTGAACACACAGTCACCTTTGAGAAGTTGGTCAATCTACTCCAACAAGAAGAGGCAATGAACAACAAAGATCAGGAAGATGAGCAAGCACTATCTTCCAATCATAAAGGAAAGGGAAAATTTCAATCCAATCACAAGAAGTCCCAACAAAACCAAAGTCAACGAGACAACACCAAGAAGTGTCCCATTTGCAATAGAGGGGGACATGACATCAAAGATTGTTGGTACAATTCCTATAAAAAGGGTTCATCAAGCAATTCAAAACCCAATAACCATCAGGGTAACAATAATTCAAATAAAGGGAAGTCCAACAACAACAACAATCAAGAGGCGAGAAAAATGGTAATTGGCAAAGAAAACCCAAACAACAAGGGTACATTGCGAACATGAGGATGATTCGGATGAAGGACACCACATGTATTTACGCTCAATTTGATGAAGAAACCAAGTCCACACAAGATATACGGTATGTTGACTCGGGTGCAACTCGACACATGATTTGGACGTAAGGATTGGTTCTACACCGCTGCGTGACTCACCTAACAAGAACCATGTGTCATTAGGTGATGACTCATCATACTGATGTCGAGGGATTGGAAACATTTACTACCTCTTGGAAATATATTGTAAAATCACAAATGTATTGTATGTACACAGGTTGACCAAGAGTTTGCTATCGAGTTAGTCAACTCCTTGATCACAACTTGAAGTTGGATTTTGTGATAATAATGGAGAAAAAGTGTGCTTGATAAGAGATAAGTCAAGAGGTTCCAAGATTGTAGCAAGAGCCTCCGATGTGGGACGCATGTTCCAACTTGATTTTGTCCACAAGGATGATCAAGCTCTAGTGGCCAAAGACACACAATCTCTGAGAACTATGGCATCGTAGATATGGTCACATCGTTTTGGCTATCTCAAACACTTCAAAAGGGCAACATGGTGAAAGGATTGCCTACACTCAAGCACAACACACGACAAGTGTCACAATTACCTAATTTGGAAAAGTAACACGAGTACCCTTCCGAGAAGAACACATATAGAGCTAAGGAAAGCTTGATTTGGTGCACACCGATCTTTGCGGGCCCATGCAACCAAGTCATTACGGATGTCAATACTTCATGCTTTGTGTTGATGACTACTTAAGAAAGATGTGGATATATTGTCTAAGAAACAAAAGTCAAGCCTTTGAGACATTTGAAGTTTAAAGCACTTGTTGAGAATGAAGTTGGTGTGAGATCAAAACTCTCTCCTTTCGAGATCGAGGGGGAATTCACAAGCAATGAGTTCAAGACTTACCTGGAAGCTCATGGGATTCGTAGACAAATGCCTCCTACTCACACACCACAATGAGAATGGTATAGTTGAGAGAAGGAATCGTACTATCATGGAAATGGTGTGATGTATGATTGACGACTCAGGTTTAACAAAGACATTTTGGGCAGAAGCTGCAAGAACTGTAGTCTATTTGTTGAACAAAGTGCCCACAGTAGCTCTTGAAGGAGTGACACCTCAAGAAGCATGGTCAAATCGGAAACCATCAATTGCACACCTAAGAGTATTTGGGTGTAAAGCTAGCATGCACATACCCAAGAAGAATAGGAACAAGTTGGATATGAAAGCTGAGAAACTGATATTCATTAGATACAGTGAAGAAGCACTTGGGTACAGATTATGGGATCGAAAGCAAAGAAAGTATACACAAGTAGGGATGTTGAGTTCTTTGAGAAGAAACAAGTAGATGCTCCACTCAACGACTCAACAAACATGCAGAATACACCTCTTGTGAAGACAAAATTTGATGTTCCCATTGAAGATGACAGTGATGAATTGGATGATGGTGAAAACTTGGATCCACCACAAGCCAATGGAACAGCTAAGAAGTTACCTAAATGGTATACTCAATTAATAAGAGATGCAAATTTGGATGAAGCACCTAGCACATCGTCCAATCCTGGACCTAGAACTCATAGTCAAGCTCGTGAAGAGGTCAATTATGCCCTAATGAGTAGAGTTGTTGAAACAGTTGAGCCATCTATAGTTCAGGAAGCCCTACTAATCAAAAGCTTGGAAAGATGCCATGGATTGAGTATCGATCGGTGATGAAGAACAAAACATGGCAACTTGTCGACCTTCCACCCGAGGAAGAAACCCATTGGATGCAGATGGATATTCAAGACTAAGTACAAATCAGATGGGACTATTGACAAGTATAAAGCAAGGCTTGTAGCAAAGGGGTATGCACAACAAGAAGGCATTGATTATGAGGAGACATTTGCTCCCACAGCCAAGATCAAGACAATCAGGATGATCTTTGCTCTAGCTGCACAATTTGGTTGGAAAGTCCACCAAATGGATGTGAAAAGTGCCTTTCTTAATGGAGATTTGCAAGAAGAAGTCTATATGACTTAGCCAGAGGGTTATGTAATACCAGGAAAAGAGATGATGGTATGCGAGACTCATAAAATCTCTATATGGCCTAAAGCAGGCACCGGGCATGGTACATCAAAATTGATGAGCATCTCATAAGTCATGGATTCGAAAGGAATCCTTATGACCCCAATCTCTACCTCAAAAAGCAAGGGGGAGATTGTCATTGTGGTTGTTTATGTCGACGATCTAGTCATTACAGGCAGTTCTGTGAAGATGATCGATGCAACAAAGAAGGATTTTAATCGATTGTTTGACATGACAGATCTCGGGCTCATGCACTATTGTCTTGGGTTGGAAGTATGGCAAAAAGAGAATCATATCTTTGTGTCACAGTTGAAATACACCAAGACAACGCTCAAGAAATTCAGGATGATGGACTGCACTCCTATTGCTACACCTATGGAAGCGAGACTTCAGTTATCTCGTTCCGATCCATCACCACCGGTGAATGCAACTCTCTATCGGCAATTGATCGGGAGTCTCATTTACCTGACATATACTAGACCAGATATCAACTTTGCAGTCAGCTATTTATCACGCTTCATGCAAGAACTGAAAATATGTCATTGGAAAGCAAAAAAGAGAATACTTGAGATATCTAAAGGTACAATTGACCTTGGTCAGAGTACAAGAAGAATGACAATTTCTTCTTGACGGGATATTGATTCGAGATCATAGAAACATGGATGATAGGAAGTCAACATCAGGCTTCGTCTTCTTTATGGGATCTGGACCGATATCATGGGGAAGCAAGAAACAGAACTTTGTTTCTCACTCTTCTACAGAAGCAGAGTATCGAGCTGCAGGTGAAGCTGTTTGTGAAGCAATATGGCTACGCCGAATACTGGAAGGAATTGGTCTACCACAACAGAAATCTACTCCAGTATATGTTGATAATGAAGGAGTTCTAAAGCTTGTTCGCAATCCAGTATTTCATGAGAGAACCAAGCATATTGAAGTACAAGTTCATTTCATACGTGAGCATGTCTTGAAGCACAACATACAGCTCCATTTCTGTCCTACAGCTGAACAGAAGGCAAATGTTTTCACTAAGTCACTTGCACGTGACAAATTCACACTGTTCAGAGAGTTCCTCTCCACTTCATTGGAAACTATGCAAAATTAAGGGGGGGAATGTTAGCATAATTTAGCATAGGCATATTTATTACATTTTATTGCATTGTCTTTTATTTAATAATGTGCAACATGTGCACTCTAGTCTAGTGACTTGCATTCAATATTGTTATGTTGGATAACATTCAATATTGGTATTAGTAGTAATTACATGTGCATGTGAGATGGGTCTTATCATCTCATAGTTGGTGTCTGCTAGGGTGTCATGTCTATCCATATGAGGTATCTAATATCTATAAATATTACGGCTCTTGCATTGTAATGTAATCGATTTCATGATCAATAATATTTGTGAGGCTTAGTCCCTCTTTGGTCATTGCAATCTTATTCTATTCTATCATTTGGTATCTAAGCTATACCATTATTATGCAACAATGCTAGTGGAAATCATACAACACAAAGCGTATAAACAACAACACTAGGGAAAATCATGCAACGATAACGTAATAAGGTTTAATGCAAACGTGTAAGGACCCTATGTGTAGACAAAAAGAAAACATAGACAATGGTAGCACATAAAGGAGTGACGATAGTGCACAAACAACCACACAAACACAAGTATAATCAATGCAAGTGCATAGATAGGCAACACTAACGCACAAACAATAATGCTAGAGCACAAAGATAAACATAGAGAGCATCAACGGTAATGCGGGGGGCCTATAACTTCAAGAGCATGGGAAAAATGACCCAAAAAAGTCAAAAAGCTCAATTTTTGCTAATAAGCTTCAAATTTGGAAGCACTTTACCTCCTTCAATCCTACAAGGAACACTCAACACAAGAAAACTCAACAAAATATGTTAAGAAATACAACTTATATCAACATGTGCTAAATAGAGGTTAGTATGCAAAAATGAAACTTAACTACAAAAACTTAAGAAATGCACATGAGGCAAAGGACTGTCCCACTGGGCGTGCCATATGTATGCAAGTGAATAAATCAAACAAAGTTACTAAATGAAAACTAATAGCACATAGTCTCCATAACTAAGCTAATCTATCAAAAACACCATGATAAATCTAGAAAGAGAAAGCTAATCTAAATGCATCCAACATTAAAACATTAAATGCTAAGCCATCCCTTTGATATTTGGATGTGCTTTGTGATTGTAGGTGCTCCTTTTATTAAACATATCGTGATTACGATGCGATGAAAGGAAGGCTATCTCCATGAAGAGGAAAGAATCTCACCAATATGGCTTAATGGCCATGTTTGGTTCTTCCTTTACTACTCTTTGCAAGTAGAGGATAGAATGAATGCTAGATCAATAAGCTTTTCAAGGTAGAAATGCTCTTATCATGTGCATATATCTTAGAGGTGTAAGATAGTGTAAATTTGGATAAGGTGTACTAGGTTCTTTATATAGCTTTCCAATTTGGGAGAAGCTTGCAACCTAGTGAATGTGGGATAAAGGTAAAGTAGAATTAGAAAGGGATAAATATGATTAGAAGAGATTAATTAGTGATTAACAATTCATGGGAGTTGGAGATGATTTAATTAATCAAATATGATTAATTAATAGGCCAAAATAAGCTAGAAGCTATTTGGAGATGATTTAGAAGGAAATTAGTAGAATTTGAAGGGTTTGAAAGAGAGATTTAACCAATAAGAAGGTTTATTGATTAAATAGGAGATTGAAAGGATTAATTAATTAATAATGGTTAATTAATTAATTAAAAGAGGATTATAACTAACAAAGTGTTGTTAATTGACATCTAGGATGGGGGAAAGCTAGTTAATTAACAAAGTGTCATTAATTGACCGAAATGAAAGGGGAATGTTAGCTAATTAGTGGGAAATCACTAATTATAACGAAATGACGGGAAAGAGGATAATTAGTGCAATTTTAGTATTAAAATTACGTAGTTAGATTTAGGTGTACATGTATCATAGTAAATGACTCAACATTATCTTAATCGTCTTGTTTGTGAGCTTGAAAAAGGAGAATTGAATCCAAATATTGAGTTTCATCGGTAGTATGATCCAAAGTTTTCCCTCTAGTCTGTTTGTTGAGTGTGAGCCTTCATTTCCAACGTTGCCAGTGAATGTCTCCTTTTTTGTGTGGTCTATCTTTGCTAATTTGGAGTGCATATACTTTTTTGTTTTGTCATAATGAGCTACTCTTAAGGTATCCCTAAAAATGCTTCCTTATTATCTAAGAGGTATGATTTCAATGATTTCAATGATTTCAATGTACGCTTATTATACCTTGGTTTCTTGATTTCTACATCAGCTACAATCTATGGTGCTTCAATCCTCCTTTATTTCTCTATCCCATCTTGCCTCGCTACCTAGCTTTTCAACTTCAATGCTTCATAGTTTACATAATTCTCTTCTTTGTTCTTAGTTCTTGTCCCTTGTTCTATGTTTTGAGAATTGAATTTTGATGCCGTTATTGATTTTAATAGTTTATCCTCCCTTTCTTTTCACTAGATTAAATGGTGCTTAACCCAAATTTATTAAATACTTCACCACTTTACTTTTATCTCTCCCTTGGCCCTTGCATCATCTTTCCTTACCTTTTCATTCCTCATTCTTCATGTCATGTATTGCTTTCCTCCAACTTTAATGTTTGATTGAAGTGCATTTCCTTATTTCTCCCACTTGCTATTTAAGTGTATTTATTCCTAATTAGGAAAGCACCCTTTCAATTTTTCACCTTCTTACCTCGCCAAACTGTCATTTTCTAGTTTTCAATTTGCACTCAAATTTATGTTTTTGATTTTCTTTCTATTTGTATTTTTCGCAACCTTGGCTTTTATTGTTTAAATATTTTTTCAAAATGATTTTTCGTATTATCACATTGATTCTTAAAATTTTTTTGTTTCTCTTTCTCATTTTAAAAACGGTTGTATTTATCTATATTTTTCCAAAATTATTTTTGTTTGGTTTTTGTATTGTTTTCCTCCATGACTTCCCTCGCACACACCCCCTTTCTCTCTATATATATTATATAATTAGGCTTAGGTTTAATATTTGGCAACGCAAGCTTTAAGCCTTGTGCCATCAACACTATATTCTTCTCGGCTACGATAGTATGTTTAACTTTATTTCCTTAAATACAATATTTGCACTACCACATATTGTCCTAATCATCAAATTTTTCGTTTTCCAAATTTCTTATACTTGTTACCATACAACAATCATCGTGCCCCCTTCTTCAAATTCCTCATGTTTATAATGCGTATCATGCGATGCATTATGTAATTTTTATTTCTTGGGTCTATTTATATGCTTTGCGATGAAGTGTTTCTCATCCAATTTTTCTAGCTCGATCAATATCTCATGTACGGATTTCTCTTAATTCGTTCGAAACATTACCGCCATTCTTAGACTCGATATGATAAAATCCATAGGCATTCGGCTTCATGGCTATACACCAATTTAAAAGGGCAATACTTTATCTCTTATATGTCTGCACTATGCACATAGTATTGCAAGTATCTTAAGGTTATAGTCCACGGCTTTCTAAATTTAATATTATTGTCAAGACTTTCTCCAATACTTTGTTAAATGCTTCTACAATGCCATTTGCATGTGGGTGATATAGTGTACTTTTATCATGGTTTATTGGTTTCAAACAACTCTTTTATTATCTCATTCGAGAGAGTGTTTACCTTGATCACATCTAATACTCAATAAACATCTAAACCACATTATGTTATTTTTGTATATGAAATTTGCTATTGTCTTTGTGGTGCAATCCTTTGTTGGTATGACATCTACCCATCTCGTCAAATATTTTGTACCATTGATAATTAATATTGCAAATGTCCTTATTATTGCGAGCTTACTCTGTTAGGAAATAAGAGATAAAATATGCGGAATAAACCCTTACGAGAATCAACAACAAGAGAAACTAATATGCGAGAAAATATTATAGATCTCAAATAAAAGTGCGAATAAATAACACAACACGAGAGAGACAAGATTTAACGTGGTTCACCCAATTTGGGCTACGTCCACCAAGAATCACTTGCTCAGATTTTATTACAAGCCTCCACTCTCTCAATACAATACCCAGATCCGTTTAGAGCTATGCTCAACAAACTCTAGAGAATTCACACCCGAATTCAAAGCACATCTGCAATACATTTGCTTGTATATGTATCATATGCATAAGACCATATAAATAGACAATTGCTTAAGCAGTTTGATACAAAACCATGGGTAAAAGCCGTGGGTATCAAAACAATGGGTACCCGAAAAAACCATGGGCCCAAAAACAGCCCATAACGGTTACCCATTACCCATGGGTTAATAAACCACCCATGAAAATTTGCTTGGGGCAAAGCCCCGAACCCCCATCGATCGGGGGCTTCACCTCCCGAACCCCTTGACTCGCTCACCGCGAGTGGGACCATCGTAAAAATACCTGAGTGTAACACATAGAAGGTGTACCACACTCTAACATGAAAATAGGCTCCACAAACATAACATACTCAACCTAATGAATTAGATCACCCATTTTTCGAATGGCACTAGAGCTAGAATTGGTCTCGTATGGCATTTCATCTCATGAAATAGGCCTTCCCACTCTTTGATATATGTCACACAAAATTGCATAATTGTAGGCATCTTTAAACATGTTCAACCACCATTATCTTGCAAACAACACCTTACGCATAGTCGTGTCCCCGTGTTATGTCATATTATTGTATCACACACTTCCCTTAGTGTAGCTTCTCTTTCGTGCCACAATACTACCTATCTCAATATTTCATCTCTCCTCTTTTTGTATAGGGCTTCATCAATCAATGTGAACAAAAATGTCCGGATTAAAAGTCTTTGCTTATCTTGTCTAGTATATCCTTGTAAGAATTCTCTCATCGCCATTTTTTTCTGTTTTATCTTTTTCCTGGGTATTACTTCCACTCGACTAAATGTGCGGTAGGGAACTCATCATCAATCGGGCCCTTATCTTCTTTGTTCTCAATCCTTGATAAGTAATCGGGCCATGGTTTACTTTTCCTAGCTTCATTGCAATCGTAAGCTCAAATTCCTAGAAAAGCATCAACCATCTACAAATCCGCCCTTTGCTCACCAATATGTTTATTAAGTACTTGATTGATTCATGGTCTATATAAAACATAAAAAGTAGCTAGTAGGTAGTGCTTGTGTTTTGCGAAGTATGTAAACCATATCTAGTGTCTCATGTTGTGTCATATAATTTCTTTTCGCCTTCACCAATTTTTGATTTACAAATGTAATTCAAAAATCCACGTTGTCCCCTTGGTTGTGCTGCTACTACAACACCAATCACTATTCCCAATGTGTCAATATGAATATGGAACGATGCTTTCCAATCTAAGAGGATTACGATAGTTGCAATCGCTATCTTCATTTTCAAAACTTGCTTGTCATTTCTTCTTCCATTGCTGATGGTTTTCTATCTCTTCATTAGCAACTCTTCGGTCGGAGCACTTATCAACGCATAATTACTTATAAATTTTTATGGTATCCGGAATATTCCAACAAGGTCCCCACGTCTTTATGTATTTTGAGCAGCATTAAATTTATAATTATTGAAAACTTTAGTGAATTCCACCATCGATTGTTCTTTGCATATGATATGCCCCAACGATGTGCCAAACAACATCATAAACATACATTTCCTAAAGTTCAATGATATTTGTAGCATTCTACGCCTCTCAAACACCATTCTTAATGATTTTTCATGATCTTTTGGCATTCCATACACCGTCCATCATCCCACAACTGATGCATACTTTCAAGAAGTCATGATTGAAATATTTAGAAGAATTGACCATTACCCTACAAACACTACCCATGCATTCTTCAATTCGATGGACATAAAGGATCCCCACTCCGTTGCAAATGTATTCTTGGGTCTATTTTCCTTGGCTAATCACTTGATGGTATCTAAAGAAACTATCAATGAATGAATATATCTTTTGTCCTGCAATACTTTTCTAGTACTTTGGTAATTGACCCTTGAAAAGGGTCATGCGCACATGCCTTATTCAATTATTTGAAATCTACTCTAATTATTATCTCTCCTCTTTTCTTGTTCGAATTACCATCGGACTAATCCAATTTGCGTTGTCCATTGTTTGTATGATTCCTCCTATTATCATCTTTTCTAGCTTTGTTTTCACCTTGACTTTCACATATGGGTTTAGTCTGTATGGCCTTTTCCGATTAGGGTTTACATCTTTTATCTGGATTTTCTGAACACCAGACTCTTATTTATCCCGAGTGAATCTCCTTGGGAACAAATCTTCATACTATAATGATTCTACCACTTTGTAAACTTCCTCTTCTTCCCAATATCCTCCTCATTATAGCTACTATTGTGTTTTATCTTCATCAGTTTCTACAAAATCTCTTTGTCCCTCCTCAACTCTAAACATGATGTTTTGTGGATTGATATCTTCTTTCAGCTCTTCTCACTTTTTCTCTATGTTGCAGCATTGTTGCGCTGCTTTCTCCTTGCGTATAACTATAAACCCAATGGGTTCCTAGTCCTCTATTATCCTATGTTGATGTCCTCTTCTCCTAATTTATCAATTTTTCCGACTGCCTCTCCAACTGCAATTGATACAAATAATCTTATTTTCTTCAACACTTGATATACCTGTTTCTCTGGGTCCAAAAATTGAATGTGCAGATTTTGTTTTGGTTTTGAATTGCTCCTAACCATTATTTCCTTTTTGTAGTCCCTGATGCATGTATCTCACATGTGGTAATGGCTCTAGATTCAAATAGAAATATTGGACCCATAGGCTTTGGGATGTTTATCCAATTTTCCGCTTGTGTGCTTTGCAATAGTTGATGTGTATCCTTGGGCTAAATGTTCCATTATAGTGATTTATAACTCTAAAACACCCCTCTTTTTAATAAATCTTGTCTTGAATAGGATTTAGAATGCCTTCCATGAAGTTATATCATCTTAATGTGTTCCCTATCATCTTGCAGCATTTATAGTCAAAGTGTCTTCTAACTCTTTCATCCTCACATCTTCATTTGGAAACACCTTCATTCAGTTATCCTATATCACTAAATTTTTGTAAATGTTTGTGTGAGCCCCTCTACCTAACCTAGATACCCTTCTTATTGTTCTCTGTGGTACCATATTATCTTTTGGGGTTTCTTTTTCATGTAACAATTTCCTTACACGAGTCTTTGACATCCCATAGAGTTGTGCTTTGATATTTAGTTTCTAAATCCACCTCGTCCCTATCAAATCCTATCTCCCTCTTTATTTAATTCAAAATATCAATTGAATTCAAGAACTTTACCATGGCATATATTCATTAAAATCACTTTCACTATCATGATGCCACACTTGTTCCTTCCGTGTGGCAGCCATCCTATTTCCAATCGTACATGTTCTATCACGATGTTCCCTTCAAATATGACTTCACCGGCTTCAGAATTAAATATAATATTACATTTTGCAAACTATTTTAATGCCAACAATGTTGGATATTTGGGATTTTTGTGCAGTTTTCTGTTATCCAATTTGATACCTTGCAACACTCCCTTTTGCAAGGTGCTTTCAAACTCCCTTTTGCCATAGAAATGTGATAATCTACTTCTTGCAGTGAAAGATTACCAATTGCCTACCATGTCCTCCGTGGGAATTACATTTACAAGTCTAACAAAGTGCAGCGAAATTCTTGAGCATTTACCTACATCTAGGTATACCACAGATTTTCTTCTTTTTGGGCTCTATTCATCCTTTCCTAATTTTTCCAATACTTGTAGAATGATCCAAATTTTCTAGCAATACTTATGCTCTATTAATTTAGCTATCCTTTTAAGTCCAACTACTTTACTTTCATCAAAATACATAGTTTTCTCCTGGACCTTTTTATTTGTGCTCAATAAGCATTTTACTCCTATCTACCACTTTATCATGCCAATTTGTATTGGGATAGCCCATTCATCTTCTTCCTCTTCGGAATCTTCCTCGCATCCCATTTTTCCTTTAGTTGCGTTTGTGCCATTCTTTGTGGTCATCGCTCTCTTGGTTTCTCTTCCACATTATCGTGTGTGATCTATTTTTATATCCTTTTCTTCTCTAAACCATCGTGTGTGATCTATTTTTATGTCTTTTCCTTCTCTAAACCATCAAAATATGTGTGTGTTTCTTCAATCTATTTGACATAGTTGCTTTCTTCTTTGAGCTCTCTAGCATGTTTGTGTGGCTATTATTTAATATTTTCCAAGTCCCATATCTTTTGGACTTTGCAGTATTTTTGACAAATGTTGAGTCTCTCGATTGTTTGAAGTGTTACCCAATAGTTCTTGTTATCCAAATTTGCACCCCTTGCAAATCTGGACAACTTATCCATTCCTTGATTTGGCCAATACCATTGAGATTCAGAGAAAAAGTTGGAAACAAGGGGAAATCATGTTTTGAGCAAGTTCAAGGTCTCGGGGCATTCCTCTTTCTCTTCTTTGGGCCCCACAACTTAACACTTAACCAAGATTTTGAGTAAAATGGGCAAAATACAAGTAAATTGGCCAAATCGGCCTTTGAAGGAACAAAAGGAAGTGTTCCTTTATTCCTCATGTTCTTCACATTGCCACATCATCCACATAAGGGGTTGGGGGCATTTTAGTCGATTAGGTCGAGCCTTTTTAGAATAGGCGGAACGGTTCCCATGGGCCTTGTGTTCACCACATAAGTGATCGGGTCGAACAATTAGGAGGGACAATGCTCATGGGCCTTGTGATTCGCCGATCAACCGACATAAGTGACGATGGGGTAGAGGGGAGTGCGGCGAAGTAGGTAAGTTGGGTCCGCTGAGTACACAATGCACAATTCCATACTTTCTCCAATTTCTTGTCGATGGCCGATTTACCCGATCCAAAGGCAAAAAATGTTTAAAGCATGCCTTTGACGACCTACGAGGAATTCTGTCATGTTCCTCTTGCATACCGAAATTCGCATGGCCATATCACCTAGAACTCCAAATCTTACAAAACCGGACTTGTTAGAAAGGTCTCATCATGAACTTCAATTTTGCATCATTAGTTTCAAAGGTTGGTGGAGTTAGGTGGGTGAAAAGAGAAAAACACTCCCAACATTGAAAATGCAATTATATATAGCTTAACTACCATTTTTAATGAAGTATGAGTTCTTACCTTCTCCAACAAACAAGATATTATGGGTTTGATAGGGTTACCATGCTTGTTTTCAGACATTCAATGCATGTTGTTGGTGGGTGAAGCTTAGAATATGAATTTCCCTCTCTTTCCCCCTCTCTCTCCCATTTTTCTATATATTGTAAAATGATGCTCATTTGTAAAGGTTGGACCCTCTTAGAATACAAAGACATCATTTTCAAGTCTTTGCAAAAGTGTTTTGAGTTGCACACCTCAAAGTTGGAATTCTGCAATGTGTTGTGCCTTCTTCCTTCATTGTAATGGACCACGCATCCTTATAAAGCAATAAAATATCACGTTTTGTGGTTATTCTCTGCCCTATCTTGTGTTTTATTGTTTTCCCTTACCTCTTCATTATTTGCGCAGTACGTTGTGTATGTTCTTCACTTTGCAGGTTTATTTTGTTGTGCTCTATAAAATGGAGGTCCGAATGTTGTTTTGGACTGTGGCACTCTTGTTTGCCTTCTCCTCCATTCTCTTCCACTTTCACTCATCCGAGAGTATATTTCCCCTTTTTCTTGGTGTTATCGCCTCTGTTAGCTTAGGATTTCCCTTTTTGTAGTCTTTGTTTTACCCAAACCAAAGCTATGCGCATTGACACCTCATCAAGACATATCCGGAATCTCACTCGAAATGCACGCGCAACCACCAGGTCCCTTGTTTGTTATGCCTATCAAAATGTTAGCATGTATGTCTACCATATTCATATCCAATAACAACCGTTCATACCGGAAAAGCATCATAATTGTAACAATTGAGAAACACATAATAAGACAATAAAATCATCATTCAAGACAAACAATAACACTTGAACTCCCAAAACTCCATCATAAGCATAATTACATTACATATTAGGAGGATAGTTACATCACAATTCAATACATCAATACACGGGGCCTATGCTTATTATGCAGGCTCACAAATAACCATGATCTCCAAACCCTAATACAAATACTAAAAATCTCACATACACACCGACTCGAACTAGAGAAAACAAGGATGCACTACACATATATATATACGGTGGGGACTTGCGCTTCATCTTTTTCATGCACTCGCCTAATAACATGCGTGCATACAAAAATAGCTTGTAAGCTTTCTTTTACATCTCGTACTAATAATAGATTAATCTAAATATACAACATGCATTAATCCTATTATTAGCCTTGATCCATGCATGATCTTCATCTTCTTCCTGCATGTACTTTCTCCAATTTTAGCTCCTTTGTGTGTGTCCCAAACCATCGTGCTTTTGTCTATTTTAATACCTTGCTTAGATGTTGATTAACTAAAAATTGGCTAACCGAGTAGTGTGGGGATAGTTAATCTAAGATATGAATAACTGTAATAAAATAGATAAATGCAGTAAAGAAGTATGCAAACAAGTTAAACAACTATGAAAAAGGAAGTGCTAACCCTAATATGCAAAAGAGAGTGATGAAAGAACTCAAGTGTTAACAGATGCCTATCGAAGAGTGTCACAGAGGTGACTGAAAAAATCAGGACCAAGAATGACTGTGCAAAAGTCCCAAAAAGGATGGATTTGGAGGATCTTGCTGGATTGGGGTGCCTGGAGGAAGAATGGGGCACCTGTTGGCGCTTTGGTTTGCAATCTAGGCACCCTGGTCTGTGCAAAAGCTCTGAAACTGGTTTTTACGGGGTCGGAAGGTGGTCTAAAACCCTCATTGTGTGTCACATCAACTTCACTATTCTGCGCTAAATGTCGCCAATACTCCAAGATGAATGAAAGACCCTCCCCTTATGAAGTGTGATGTAGATGTCCTAGCTTGTCCCTTGTTGATGGAGCTATGTAGATGCAAGTGATCTCCAATACAATAGATGGATGCAACTCTAGATGGAGTGATAGTAGTAAGTGATGCTAGGTCCCTCATTATGGTCTCATAACTTTATATTTATAGGGTTCTCTTGGTCTAATTTTGTAATTAACCCCAAAAAGGCCGACCACAAGAAAGATAAAGATGAAAAATAGCTAGAAGATGCCCAAAAAGTGGCGGGAAAGTGCTAGAAGGATTTGGGCGCCTCCAGGTAGGACCAGGGCACCCATGGCCCCCCATTACAAATCTGGGTAACCCAGCCGAGTCTAAAATAACACAGCATGTCAGAAAATGGTTGCGTATATGGGTGCAATAGGTCGCAAATTATGAAATAAAATAAACAAGATGGCCAAAAGGATGGGGGTTAATTAATACTTTCTTCACTCAAGAACCTTCTAAATAGTAGTATGAGACTGGGATAAATAAATGTCTAAAGTGCATGATTTTGTGACTACATTTTGCCCCCACTTTATGTTGGTGAGTGGAAATCTTGGTAACATAAAGTAGATAGAGATGCGTACCTGATGTCCATGAAGAGTGTAGTAGAAACACGCGAAGGACTAGACAAAAGCGTGGAATGACAAAAAGATGGAGGAGCATGGAAACTATAGATGAAAAATGCGCAAAGAAAAAGTGATGAGAGTGAACCTAGGGTGGAACGTGTGTGTGTAGCTACCACAATGTGTAGTGTACCTATATGGTTAGTAAAGCATGTGTGCTGCGAAAAACTTTGTTGTTGTTGTTGTTTCCCCCATTTGATTGCTTGTTTCTCATATGGCTAGACCTGCAAGGAGAAAATGATCAAGTAGTCAAATATGTATGTATGTAAGTGTAAAAACATTATGTAAAAGATGCATGTATATGAAAGTATGTAAAATACACAAATGTAAATGGAAAATGTAAATGTAAAGATAAATGGAACATGTGCACCTGATCTATGTCGAGAGAGAAAGTGTAGAAGGATATCTTGTACTACGAGTTTTTGGGGCAATCTCATGCCATAGGATGAAGACATGTCGGGAGGAAATGCTATGTGTCCTCCAAGCTCTAAGTGATTCCCTGAACTATGTGTAGAGACATTTGTACTGTCTTGGTCTTTTGGGTGATCCGACGCCACCGATAGAAGTAATGTAGAGAGGCATACCCTTTGTAACCTCTAAGCCTATAACTTCTTCCTAGAAATGCTAAGGACAAAATGTCTTGTAAAATCCAGTGTGTATGGGGTTCATAGACTGGTCTAAACCCACTTGCTATGTGTAAGCCCACAATGCCAAGGGCGAGAAAGTGCACCGAACTAAACCAAAGTGTAAATGTGCTATGTTAGTATAAACCCTAAATGATGCCCCCTCTTTGGGCCGCATGCGCGTCATTGATAGGAGAATGCAGCCCTAAAATAGGACCAACTGCATGAACTCTATGCCCTATAGGGGAAAGGGAATGCACTTGGTACAAACCAAGGCGTGCACAAACAAGGATGGATAGCGAAAGCAAGTGTTAGTATGAAAACACATGCATGCATAAAACAAGTGTAAAGTACACAGACAATATAAAAACTACCAAGCACAGTAGTGTAAACACACAAGAAGACAAGTAAGCTGCACAAAGCATTTTGTAAACATGGGACATCACTCACGATGTCACAAGACAAGCCAAGGCCAACATGGCTGTTAAAAAAATTGTGCACACCAAACATAGGGCAAGACCCACATATAAAAGTAAACAATGATAGACAATGTAAAAAACAAGTACAAAAAAAAAATATCCCTACATAAAAAATACTACACATGAAGCACCCATTAGCATGTTGAAAAGATAACTAGTATGCCAAAAACATGTATAATCAAGTGATGTAAAGTGCTAAGTACAAAATGAAACAATAGCACCTGGAAGAAACGAATGTGGATGCCCCTAGCTACTACTGTAGGAAGGGTAGAAGGAGAACATCCGTGCTACGTGTAAGAGACTTGTATCTATGATCACAACTAGAAAAAGGTGTGAACACACATGTGTGTATGATATAAATAAATGACATACAAGTAAGCTATCTGGCATGCGCAATAAAGTCATCATGAACAAGCAAGAGTAAGTAAGAATAAAAGCAACCATATATGTAATATCCTATGGATGTATGAAATGGAATGTAAGATTAAGTGATAGGAGCCGCTTGCCCCCCAAGTGAATGGAAATGTATGCGGTGAGGTTCATTTTGTTTGCCCCCTCAGTCAATCAAGAATGAAGCGTAAACATAAGTGTGTCATCAGGAAATGGTCAAATAGTGTGTGTTGTGTCTAACGCGCTGTGATGAATGTGTATGTGTATATTGATGATATGCGACCTAACAAATATGTATGCATGAACCCTATACCAAGCATATATCACAACTAGATGAATGTATAAGTGATAATTTAGCCTAAGCGTATGTCACTATAAGATGAATGGATGAGTGATGATTTAGCCCTAAGCGTATATCACTACAATATGAGGAGTGGTGATGTAACCTAAGGTGTATACCACTACAAAATGATAGAACAAGTGAAGATTTAGCCTAAAGCGTATGTCACTAACCTATGATTGTCGTATGTGTGATGAGTGTAAGGTCCATTTGATTTGTAAACCCTCGATAGTCGAGTATGGACTGAGGAACTAAAGTGCGTCATAGGGTAGTGAGTGCAACACGTAGAAGACAAGGCATTATATGTAATGACAACAATCGACCATGTGATGAGTGGAATGTGTAAGGACACGATGTGTAGAATGCAATGCAACAAGTGTAGAATGTGTAAAATGGCGTGTATGTAGTATGTAAGATGGTGTAATGCTAGACTCACATATGATAAATACTAGAATAGTATGTAGAGTATGTGTGAAAAGGCATGGTGTAATATGTATGGTATGTAGATAAACAAATAATGTAGTAGGGAGGATAAGTAGTGTAGGATGTAAGATGCGTGGATAATGGTGTAGATATAATGCAAAAATGTCAAAATGTTGTAGACTAAATGTAGAATGTAGGGTGTATGACGCATGATGATGAAGCACAATGTGTAAAGCCTATAGTGTAGTGTGTGGGGTTTAGTGTAGTAGTAATCCCTCAACAATCAAGTGTGAACCGAAGCACAAGAGTGTGTCATCGGGTAGTGACACTAGAATGTATGATGAATATGTCTAATGTGAGGATATGAATGTATAAGGATGTAAAAGATGATGATTATGACTATGCTAAGACTAGATAGGGGAAGGTGGAGTGTCATGCCCCCAAGTACGTGTGAATGAATGCACTATCCAATGATGGTGAAGGATGAATGTCCTTCATCTGATGCACGAGGTGAAAGTACATGATCATGCTCTAATAATGGAGGTATAGTAGACAAACATTGTAGTGGTGAATGAAGCCTATGCGCATGTGAGGGATGAATGTATGAAGAAGGTTGTGGCATCAAAAATGCGTTGGTGATGGAGATCTATGTGATATAGAAGGCGAAGGTGAAGAATACCTGTGTGGAACAAAATGAGGTGGAGATCTGTGCCGAGATGTAGTAACTATGTGAGGAAGAGGCCTATACCTATGTATAGGGCTAGTGGAGCGATGCGGTTGTGGAGATGATACATGAGTAGGCAAACTAGGAGTAGATTACATTTTGAACAACATAGAATGTGAGTCACTAGTTGAAGCAGGGGATGCATTAAATACCATGCGATGGGATGATGGCCACAAAGTAGATGGAGGGACACCATCAATAGAGATGACTTGATTATTGTAAATAAATTTGAGGCATAGATGATTCATAGAAATGATAGATTGCGAGTGACGAAGCCAATTGAGACCAAGAAACATGTTGCATCCCTCAATTGTGTTTCCAATGAGGAAGGGTACAAGCATAGTAAGTGGTCCAACTGTAACATGTAGCTTAACAACACCAAAGGGTTTTGTGAAAGGGTATTCGACTTGAGATAGAGGATACCTAATAGCTTTAAGGAGTGACATAGAACACACACTAATGGGCCAGGATGGGTCAACCTTAGTGTTATTGATGGGGTTGAGCCAATAAATGCGCGGATGTGAAAATGGTTAGATGTAAATTTGGTGTGATAATCGATGTTGGAAAAGGAAATTATTGGTGGCAAAACTTTAGTGTTAGCAACTAAGAAGGTCTTGTATGATAGACATAATTAGTAGAGGAATCAATCGTTTTTGTATCATGTTTGGGTAAGGGGTTGTTAAAAATATTAAGTTTATGATTGTCATTAGTAGGTGTGGATGTTGTAGACTCGGAAGCTCAATTTGACCATTGTCAAGTAAATCTTGGATGAGATGTCGCAACTGAAAACAACGATCTAGTGGAATGTCCAATGCATTGATGATAATCACAATAAGAACTATCATCAAAATTACGCCCTTTGGGTCGAGATGGATCAAGTTGTAGTGGTGATGGTAAGGTAATAAGATTACTATTGATGAGTTGTGGTAGCAAAATGCTCGGTGGTGTACTAATCTTAGTAAAATTACATATGTATGGTTGTGGTTGAAGCTCCTAAGGGTAGAAACTACATTTACAATGGTTTGTCTATCCATGGGTTTAGTTGTAGAAGGTTTGGATGGTGGTTTACTTTGAAAGCGTGTGGATGACGATGCTTGTTCTTGATATTTAAGCTTGCATATGGCTAATAGTTTAGTCTCATGAAGCTTGAGAGTATGAAAAAGTTGATCAAAAGAAGAAGTTTTAAAGAGAACACTCTCCTGTAGGGGTGGTAATAGACTCTGGATGAATAAATCCTAAAGCTCGGGATCCACAAGGACATTAGACATCTTGGCTAAGTTATTTTTGTAATGCAAGACATAATTAGATAAGTGTTCGTTAGGCCCTTGTTTGAGCTGTGTCAATTGAGCATAAGATATCTTAGAGCCAATATTGATAGAGAAATGCATGAGAAAGGCATTAACCAGATGCATGAAAGAGACCACCGAATGTACATGTAGGTCATAAAACCAATGCATCGCATAGTCTTGCAAACTACGAGGAAAAATATTTTCTAAGAGAATATGATCGTCCGCATAGTCAAGGCATGCTACATGGAATGCACGAAGATGATCTTGTGGGTCACCATGGCCTTTGAATATAGGTAGCTTAGGAGAGACAAAATTTGGTGGGAATGTATAAGTAGATATGGCATGCACGAAAGGAGTATGTAGTAATGAGGTAGAATCTAGAGATGGTGATGTACATGACGTAGCTAGTTGAAGTTGTCAAATTTGGGTTTGTAAGTCCTGATATAAAGAGGTCAAATATGGGGAGTTCAAAGAGGAACCGAGATGCAAAGGAGGAGTACCAGAGTGGATGACAGGAGATGTGGGGATAGGAATAAGAGCATAGACATAAGTGGGAAGAGTGGAGACCATGGGAGCAGAGGAAACAACTATGGTAGTTGAAGCATCACGAGCACACTGAGCGGTGATGAGAGCATGCAAGACATGAGGGAGATGAGTAGGGTTTTCATGCAATGCTTGGTGAAAGTCAGTAATAGCGTTGAGTTGGTCTTGATCAATGTTGGTGTCTTCATCATAGGACTTTTCACTATTATACGCCTCAATTTCATGAAGAGGCACATTATTGGAACTATCTAAGGGATTGCTAGTAGGAGCAATAAAAGTAGATATATCATCCATTGGTCTAGAAATCCTATGGGTGAATGAGGGTATCTCATAATATTGAAGATATCTAAAACGACCGCTATGGGTAATGGGCATAAAATGGAAGAAGAAAGAAAAATTCACACATTAGATTCACCAAAATGATTAACTAAAAATTGAATAACTGAGTAGTGCGGGGATAGTTAATCTAAGCTATGAACAAATGTAATAAAATAGATAAATGCTAGTAAAGAAGAATGCAAACAAGTTAAAAAATTATGTGAAAGGAAATTCTAACCCTAATATGCAAAAGAGAGTGAGGAAATAACTTAGATGATATGAGATGCATGTCGGAGAGTGTCATAGAGGTGATTGGAAAAATCAAGAACAAGAACGATTGTGTAGAAGTCATGAAAAGGATGGATCTGGAGGATCTAGTTGGACTAGGATGCTTGGAGGAGGATTGGGGCACCTATGGGTGCTCTAGTCTGCAATCTAGGTGCCTTGGTCTATGTAAAAGCTCTGAAACTAGATTTTATAAGGTTGGAAGGTGGTCCGAAAACCTCGTTGTGTGTCGCATCAACTTCTTTGTTCTGCATTGAATGTCACCAATACTCCAAGATGACTAAAATACCCCCTATGAAGTGTGATGCAGATGTCCTAGCTTGTGCCTTGATGATGGAGCTATGTGGATGCAAGTGATCTCCAATGTAATAAATGGATGCAACTCTAGATGGAGTGATAGTAGTAAGTGATGCTAGGTCCCTCATTATGGTCTCATAACTTTATATTTATAGGGTTCTCTTGATCTAATTTCATAATTAACCCTGAAAAGGCCGACCATAAGAAAGATAAAGATGAAAAACAACTAGAAGAGGCCCAAAAAGTGGCGGGAAAGTGCTAGAAGGATTGGGGTGCCCCCAGGTGGGACCAGGGAACCCATGGGTGACCTAGTAAAAACTGGGCAACCTAACCGAGTCTAAAATAACGTGGCATGTCAAAAAATGGCTGTGCATATGGGTGCCATAGGTTGCAAATTAGAAAAAAAAAAACAAGATGGCCAAAAGGATGGGGGTTAATCAATACTTTCTTCACTCTAGAACCTTCTAAATAGTAGTATGAGACCGGGATAAATAAGGGTCTAAAGTGTATGATTTTGTGACTACCAACGCGTCATTCCATCTCTGTTTTTCTATTTTTAGCCATGTCCTTAGAAAATTGGATAAGTCTCAAACTTTGTCTTCTAATGTGTGAACCTTCACATGCTGATCCTTCCAGTATGTGTGCACACCTTTTCACATCCCTTACAAGTGGTCCCAAATCTCCATGCATGACTAGTACTTAGCTAATTTCTTCTCTCAACATTACTCCACACTAAATTCATTGTCCGTCCTTGGAAAATTTTCACCCAAATTATCTCTCCAAAGAATGAATAAATGAAATAATACTAAATAATAAGGGCACATCACCATGAATTACTTGAATAAGGAACCTCGGTCCTACACGTAAATTTTCTCAAGATCTAGGTGGTGGGGAGCTCTAGGAAATATTGGCTCAAAGTGTTCTCTAAATTTTCCCACTTTGTGAGTTATTTTGTGGCCTTCCATAGATTTGCCTCTACAATACTTGTAATTTGATATGGCCTTGACTTATCCATTTTCTCCCTAAGATCCTTGATAACCATGTCTAGCTTTGTAGTTATTCCCTCCATATCATCCCTCTGTTCCATGACTAAGAGTTAGATTTTCTTGATTCAAAATTCCAATGTCTCCTTCATGGCCTTTATTATATCCTTTTACAATGATGTCTTTGCCATGACCTTGGCTTTGCTCAAGATTATTACTTGGTGTCTTTTCTTGAATCACTTTGAGCTCTTCTTCTTCCAAGCAACACACATTCTTAGGATAGGGTCACATTTTTGGTGCCTATAAAAAACTGACTTAGCCCTATTATTGGCCTCCTTTACATTGGTAATCAAGGCTTCAAACTTAGCTATCTTGGCATCCACAGACTACTTATTATTTTTCTTCTCCTCGGCCAATTCTTCTGCTGTTGGCTGTGTACCACTCTTGATGTTCAGAATTAAAATCCCAACCAAGTCTTCGAGATACTCCATCTCATATGTATAGTATGTTCTAGCTTCACTTACCAAGATGAGGCTCCCACCCGTTATCTGCCTCACTAATGTTGCTTCCTATCATATGCCTACTTCATGTGCTTTTTTCTCTTTTCAAGTCATCCTTCACCACCTGGACTTCGTGTTCCTTATCCTTTTTATCTTCTACCATTAATCTCATGGTAGTCCCCTTATCCAGGTTCATGCATGTGACCTCTGTTGTAAGATTATTCAACACGTTACAATTCTACTCATCGGTTAGCCTTGTGGGGTCAACAATCTTGTATTCTTTTCTTGGCTCATTTTTCAATGTCAAAGTAGAGTAGGATATGTTACTTTTCTCAAAATTTGGTTCTTCCACATGCGTATGCATGCTCCATGAAAACATTTTATTTGTGTGCCAAAACCCTCCCCTCTCATCTAGAAGGTCCCAACCAAATAAAATTTCCTTAGGCATTGTGATTTTAAACCCGGCCCTCAACACCTTCGTAGGATCGTTAATTAATGACATGAATGGTGACTTTGGTGGGTGTCCCTCTTAACTACGTTGGCCTTGGTGCGCTGCTTCCCAGGAGTGAAAGGATTTGTGCTTGTCTCACCACCAGTACCCTTATTCTCCTTAATGACATAGGTGTCATCACATTCTTCCTTATCTTTCTCAGGCTCTTCCTCCTATGTACAACACATCTCTTCACACACTAGTTATTTTTCTTTGCACGATATTTTATTCTCGCTCACCCTCTTCACCCTTCTCCCGGATTGTCTCTCGTATGCACAAGATGATCCTCCTCCCCTTTCTTTACTTCATGTGATTTTTTTTTTTCTTCTCGTGCGGCCTCCTCACGTGCTTATTCATTGGAATTTTCATCTTCCTCATCATCAAACACAAACCAATATTTCTTAGGACCCTTTCTTGTCCGAGTGGACTTACTTTTGGTCGGATGGGTAGAGATCACTCCTTAGTTTTCCTTCCTTCTTGTATACTACATCTCTTTCCTTTGGCTCTAGTCTAGTACAACTACCTCCTCCTCTTATTATTCTTCTTCGATGGGGTTTTATCTCGACATCTCTTTGGTATTTTCTTGTGCTCTTTTTTGGTTGAGGCATATGAGAGTCACATACCTCAACTTCTTTCCCATCCTTTGTCTTTGGTCACAAGATGAAAAAAACCTTGAATATCATACCTCCAAATGTGACATTTATCATGGGATTAAGGTCTAAGGTATCGACTCCAATGTCTCTAAGTACGCTAGTCTGGATGGGTATCCAAAGGTTTTACGCAGAGTGTTCGGTCTTATTCCATCTTCTCTGCGTCAAATGTCAACTTCTACACATCCTTTATTATATTGATTGCTCACTTGAAATATTTGGTTGTGAATGCAAACAACCATTTGCACCATGGTCCCATCTCATCATTTCTCATCATGAACCACGCAAGGCTAAAGTGTTACATTACTACAAAATTTTCCTGGTCTCCTACTTCTCTGGGTAGCTCCCTTAGTATGCAACATTTTTTTGAAAGGTTGTGTGCATTCTGTTATAACACTTGTCGATCCACGCGATAGTTGATTTCCCACTCACACGTAAAATTTATAAATTGAACCACGGGGACTTATCTTCTGCATGGTGGACCCACATATCTTCTTCGGTCCATTTGGGAAACCAATATCCTAGAATACAATCAATAATAAGATAGATCCCCACATGATATTTTCTCCTCTCTCAGTCAACTCCTTGGCTTCCTCAATAATCCCCTCGATGATGAATTGTGTGATGTTGTATCATGTTTTGTGCACCATATTATGTGTAATCTAGAGGGAATTCTTGTTCACCTCTCCCCATCTCTCGAAGTGCCAAACTTTCAACTTACCATTCGGGACGCTACAATACATGAAATATACAACACTGTTTCTTATTCCTTTTCAAAATAGAATCTCATTCTTAGACAAAAATTCAAATATAGTGCACATTACAATTTTGAGAACTACTTCAATCCTTTATTCATTATTCCATAACATTGTTACAACTTGTCACTTTTCCAATTTTAACTGGTTTCAAATTACAAGATACAAAACATAGAATATCATTTACATTTTCTTTCCAAACAAAACAGAGAAGTATAATTCTTCTTGTATATCTCTCAATTCAAATTCAACTTCCATTTACAATGCAAACACTTCACATTACAATAGTTACTATACATCTCATCCACTCAAGGTGGGAAATGTTACAATAAATTTTCTGAAAATATTGGGACTATCAAAACTATATATGTTCCTGCTCCAAATAGTAGCATGCTAGTTTCTCCATCTTTTCAACTTTGATCACAACAAGGAAGGGGGAAAGGCAACGCTCTCCACCCAACCAAGACATCCAATGAGAAGGGAGAAGCCATCCTTCCTCATTGGCCCCGAGCCCCAACCATATTGAAATAAAGAATGAGAGACAACTCATGGCAACAATGGCTTCTACAATAACAAGCAACATTCTTTTCACATGCACAGATTAATAAGATACACATTCCAAACAAGGACAACAGTTCACAACTGCATTTGAAATCATTCACATAGAACATAGGCTTGATCAAGCAAGCCAACAAGAGCAAGAACTATGGGGAACTCCTTATGCCTCCCAATTTAGAATTGGGCATCCACCAAAATCATACCGCCATAAACACATCAAATCCCATAAACCTTATATCTCCTAACCCCTCCTTATGCCCCCAAAATTTTATCCCTTATGCCCCCAAAGTAAGAAATGCAAGCAGTTTCTTTTCCAAGGTGGATCCCAAACCAAAACTCCCTCCACAATAAAACAATGCCATTGGAAATCCCTTATGCCCCCATATGAAATCCCCATAGCCTTCTCCTACACCATGCCCTAAGAAATCTACCCAACCAGCCAAGAACACAAACACAAACACCATTTAAACATGCATGCAAGAGAAGGAAAACATTTAAAACACAGCTCAAGATGCCTACCTCTCCATAATGGAGTTTGTTCCAAGCTCACAAGCTTTCCACAATGTCAAAGTGCAGTCCAAAACCAGCAAAGTATAAGCATGCAAAAGACTCCAAGCTTCCTCCACAACAAGCTCCAAAACAACAACAAAAAAATGTGCCCCCAAGAGGAAAATAACAAAGTTTCAACAACCTCAAATGAGCAAGAAGCTTCACTTTTATAGGAAAGGAAAGAGAGAGGATGATGTGGATCCAAGTGGGATGCCACATAATTTTTCCTCATCCCCAAGAGGAAATCAACATCAACAAACAAATCACAATAAATTAAATACGAAAAAATCATGTACATACTCCAATTCAACCCATACCCCAAAAAGGACTGCATTAAAAATATGTAAGGGAAGTGCAATTAAAACTTACAAATTATCACTTCAAAAAGCATTAAAAAAGCCTACATTTAACCTCCAACCCATAGGCATGGTTGGTGGATAATTTTAAGAGGTCAAATAATCCTACATTTAACTTGTCCCATAAGCCTCCAAATTTGGCCTCCAAGGTCAAATTCGAATTCCAAAAAAGATGGAGTGTTTAACATTCCAAAATCTGCCTTACAAGACTCTTACATCTTTCTTACACATTCTTACATATTAACTTACACACTCTTCCAACATTATTATTTAAACTCAACAACTTTATTAATTACATTCCATGTCCCAATTAAATTTAAATAAAGTTTAACTATATGACTATCACATTAAAACTATCACATTTAAATTAATAAAAAAAAGAACACATTACAAATAAAAATACATACAACAATAATAAAAAGGAACACATAAATAAAACACATATCCCATGGTCACATATAATGGAAATCCCCCATGGGAAATCCTAACATAACTCAACACACAACGCACAACACAGTTGCCATGGTGACCTTGTTGATTTCACCCAGAATTTCAATATGGTTAGTCTCTAGTCCCCCGACATTGTTGTGATTTTTAACCTGAAAAATGCAAATACCTCCTTCGGCCTCATGGCCGCATCAGACATCCAAAATGATATAAACAATATTTCAAAATCATCTAAACACACAAATCACAACAATATCATTAATTCAACATTATCATTTTTAATTAAATAAATCAACTATATCATCATCAGTAATATTCCAACTAGGTCTACTCAAACATCCAATGTCATAAGTCCAAATCAACATCCATAATATATCCATGTCAAAAGTATATCATCAACCACATATAAACATGTCTCTAGTAATCATCAAGCATAATAACTGAATCCAGATCAATAATAATCCATGATCTAACATCTAACCATCATACTAAAACAAACATAATAGTGTCCATAATATGATCAATAGTATCAAAATCAGTATCTAAAAGTGTCAAAGGGAAGTGGGCACTACATCCCCCTCCCCTTAGACTCGACTTCCTCCTGGAAGTCACTAGAAAAAGTGTGGAAACTACACTCGTAATACTGTGGAATCCTCCCAAGTGGCTGTAGTCTCATCATATCTGTCCCACTACACCCATACCTAATCAATCTATCTACCTTAAAGGCCCAGAGTCCTGCAATCTATGATACGAATGGGCTCCACCATCACTTTCCCCTGATCCTGCACCTAAAATGATGTCTAGTCTAACACATGAGAAGGATTTACAATGTACCTCTAAGGATAGAAATATGAAACACATCATGTACATTAGACAAGCTGGGTGGCAATTCTAGATGGTAAGCCAAAAGCTGACACACTCCAAGATCTCAAAAGGACCAATGAATCTAGGAGATAACTTAGAACCTTTTCCGTAATAGATAGGGATCTTATGTGGTCTAACATGAAGGAACACCTTCATGCCCACATCAAAGCTACGATCAATAAGATGCTGATATGCATACTTCTTCCGTCTGTCTTGTGCCTCCTGCAATCTCTGCCTGATCAACACTACTCGCTTTGCTCCATGTCCTGCAAAAGAGCTGGTCCAAGAGATAGTCTATCCTCTAAACCTGCATCCGAGCTAAGGGGTGTCTTGTACTCTCTACCATATAACGCCTAAAAAGGAGCCATGCTTATAGAACTATGAAAACTATTATTGTAGGTGAACTCCACTAAGTACAGTACTCCTCCCATTTAGACCGCTGATCCATCACATACATCCCGAGCATATCCTCCAAAATCTGATTCACTCACTTGAGTCTGTCCATATTTCTCGAATGATATGTTGTGTTGAAGTTAATCTTTTCAGAGGACATCTTGCATGGTAGTCCAGAAATGTGAAGTGTACAAACGATCGTAGTCACAAATGATCTTCCGCGGGATCCCGTGTAACCTAATGATCTCATCCAAATATACTCATTCCACTGCTCTAGTTGTATAAGTGGTCTTCACCAAAGAAAAGTGAGCCACTTTTTTCAATTTATCAACCGTGACCATAATGGCATCGTGGTGATATCTCGACATAGGTAGCCCAACAATGAAATCCATGGAAATGGTGTCCCACTTCCATTCCGGTATGGCATGAGGATAAAGAAGACCACTTTGGATGTTGATGCTCAGCCTTAACCCTCTGGAACTCTAAACACCATGACAAAAACTGAGCCACGTCTTGACAAAGTCCTCTCCAGTGGTACAATTGTCTCAAGGTAGCGTGCATCTTCTTCACCCCGGGATGGGTTGAATAGGGTGCATGATATGCCTATACAAAGATGTCCTATCTCAAGCCTCCATCTCTGGGAACATATATCCAGCCTCTGTGCCGAGAGAAGACCATCTACCTCTAAGGAAAAACCATCAAACTTCCCCTCAAGGGGTCTCTGTGACTCGATCTCTGCTCATGCTGTCATGTAGAAGCTATCAAGAAGAAGCTACTTGAAGAATTATTCTCCAAAATATGTGCTCACTGAGGTAGCCATAGCCACATGTCTCTGTCTGCTAAGAGCATCTGCAACCACATTCTCCTTCTCCTTCACATGATCTATCTCCATGTCATACTCACAAAGTAACTCCATCCAACGCCATTGACAAGCGTTTAGATTGGGCTGCGTGAAGAGGTGGCAACGACTCAAGTGCTCTGTCCTGAGTGTGAATCTCCGTCCAAGAAGAAAATGTCTCCATCTAACCAAAGCATGCACAACTACCACAAGATTAAGATCATGGGTAGGATAATTAAGCTCGTGATCCTTGAGTTTGTGATACTCAAAAACTACAACCCTGCCATCTTGCATCAACACACCTCCAAGCCCTACTAAAGAAGCATCTGTGTAAACAAAGAACTCACCATGTGGATCTGGCATTACAAGAATGGGTGTTGTAGTGAGGCACTCCTTCAGTGTCCTGAAGGCCTACTCACATCTATCCATCTAAACAAACTTCTTCCCTTTCCTCTAAAGGGAAGTGATAGGGTGCACAATCCGAGAGAAGTCCTGAACAAATCTCCGGTAGTATCTTGCTAAACCCATGAAGCTACGCACCTCGGTCACTGTAGTGGGTGCTGGCCAATCCATAATGACTCTAATATTGGAAGGATTGACTACGATACCTTCCTCGAAATAATATGACCCAAATAATGCACCTCTGTCTGGAAGAAATCACACTTCTCTAAGTTCCCGTAAAGCTACTGCTCACAAAGACACTGGAGAACCTGTCGAAGGTGCCCCTCATGCTCCTCACATGTACGTGAGTATATCAAGCTGTGATCAAGGAAGATGAGCACAAAGCAATCTAAAAGGTTCTGAATACCCCATTCATCAAACTCATAAACACTGCAGGGGCATTCATCAAACCAAAAGGCACCACTGTGAACTCATAGTGCCCATATCTCATGCGGAAGGTGGTCTTATGAATGTCCACCTCCGAAATCCTCAAGCGATGGTATCGACTTGAGATCAATCTTAGAGAACACCGTGGCTTCCTTCATCTGATCAAACAAGTCATCAATACAAGGAAGAGGGTAACGATTCTTGATCGTCACTTTATTCAATTAGCGGTAATCAATACACAACCCCAATGATCCATCCTTCTTCTTCACGAATATCCGGGTGCACGCCAAGGGGATACACTAGGATGGATAAGGACCTTCTCTAAAAGGCCCTCAAGTTGCAACTTGAGCTCATAAAGCTCCGGGGTGGTCATCCGATAAGGTTCTGTGAGATAGGCTCTGCTCAGGGACTAGATCTATATGAAAATCAATCTCACACGGGGTGGCATCTCTGGTAGCTCCTTGGAAATACATCAGAAAACTCTCTCAAGATGGGATGTTCATCTAGCAATGGTCCGCAATACCCATCCTCGATCTGTCACTTTCCTAAGCAAGACATACATCTAACAACCCCTGTCATGTAAATCGCTTAAATGCATAGCGGAAATGGTGCGAATAGAAATGGGTCCCGACTCCCGAGATCACCGACTCAACTCCCAAATCATCTACACAAGCTATAGTCTTATGATAACAATCCATCCGGCCCTATGTGTAGATATCAATCCATACCCAAAATGACTCCATACGAGCCCAAAGGAAGAATACGAAGATCGAGGTAGTGGTGAAAGGTCTCGAATCCACTACACATTCCTTAACTAGGAGTCTACGGAGATCTTGGCTCAGAAGCCATCTTGACATCCCAACTAAGACCCTGCCTAAGCTGCCACTAGCCTGCATTGCTATACTAAAGATGGTGCAAGATGTAGTGCCCAATTCCCTTTGACACTTTTAGATACGATGTTGATACTATTGATCATATTATGGACACTATTATGTTTGTTTTAGTATGATGGTTAGATGTTAGATCATGGATTATTATTGATCTGGATTTAGTTATTATGCTTGATGATTACTAGAGACATGTTTATATGTGGTTGATGATATACTTTTGACATGGATATATTATGGATGTTGATTTAGACTTATCACATTGGATGTTTGAGTAGACCTAGTTGGAATATTACTGATGATGATATAGTTGATTTATTTAATTAAAAATGATAATGTTAAATTAATGATATTGTTGTGATTTGTGTGTTTAGATGATTTTGAAATATTGTTTATATCATTTTGGATGTTTGATGTGGCCACAAGGCCGAAGGAGGTATTTGCATTTTGCAGGTTAAAAATCACAACAATGTCGGGGGACTGGAGACTAACCATATTGAAATTCCGGGTGAAATCAACAAGGTCACCATGACAACTATGTTGTGCGTTGTGTGTTGAGTTATGTTAGGATTTCCCATGGGGGATTTCCATTATATGTGACCATGGGATATGTGTTTTATTTATGTGTTCCTTTTTATTATTGTTGTATGTATTTTTATTTGTAATGTGTTCTTTTTTTTATTAATTTAAATGTGATAGTTTTAATGTGATAGTCATATAGTTAAACTTTATTTAAATTTAATTGGGACATGGAATGTAATTAATAAAGTTGTTGAGTTTAAATAATAATGTTGGAAGAGTGTGTAAGTTAATATGTAAGAATGTGTAAGAAATATGTAAGAGTCTTGTAAGGCAGATTTTGGAATGTTAAACACTCATTTTTAGAATTCGAATTTGACCTTGGAGGCCAAATTTGGAGGCTTGCGGGACAAGTTAAACTTGTCTCACACCTCTTAAAATTATCCACCGACCATGCCTATGGGTTGGAGGTTAAATGTAGGCATTTTTAATGCTTTTTGAAGTGACAATTTGTAAGTTTTAATTGCACTTCCCTTACATATTTTTAATGTAGTCCTTTTTGGGTATGGGTTGAATTGGAGTATGTAAGTGATTTTGTCATGTTTAATTTGTTGTGATTTGTTTTTGATGTTGATTTCCTCTTGGGGATGAGGAAAATGATGTCGTATCCCACTTGGATCCACATCATCCTCTCTCTTTCATTTCCTATAAAAGTGAAGCTTCTTGCTCATTTGAGGTTGTTGAAACTTTTTATTTTCCTCTTGGGGTGCATTTTTTTGTTGCTATTTTGGAGCTTGTTGTGGAGGAAGCTTGGATTTTTTTGTATGCTTATAATTTTCTAGTTTTGGACTACACTTTGACATTGTGGAAAGCTTGTGAGCTTGGAAAAAACTTCATTATGGAGAGGTAGGCATCTTGAGATGTGTTTTAAATGTTTTCCTTCTCTTGCATGCATGTTTAAATGGTGTTTGTGTTTGTGTTCTTGGTTGGTTGGGTAGATTTCTTAGGGCATGGTGTAGGAGAAGGATATGGGGATTTCATATGGGGGGGTATAAGGGATTGCCAATGGAACTATTTTATTGTGGAGGGAGTTTTGGTTTGGGATCCACCTTGGAAAAGAAACTGCTTGCATTTCTTACTTTGGGGGCATAAGGGATAAACTTTGGGGGCATAAGGAGGGGTTGGGAGATATAAGGTTTATGGGATTTGATATGTTTATGGTGGTATGATTTTGGTGGATGCCTAATTCCAAATTGGGAGGCATAAGGAGTTCCCCATAGTTCTTGCTCTTGTTGGCTTGCTTGATCAAGCCTATGTTCTGTGTGAATGATTTCAAATGTAGTTGTGAACTGCTGTCCTTGTTTGGAATGTGTATCTTATTAATCTGTGCATGTGAAAAGAATGCTGTTTTTTATTGTAGAAGCCATTGTTGTCATGAGTTGTCTCTCATTCTTTATTTCAATATGGTTGGGGCTTAGGGGCCAATGAGGAAGGATGAATTCTCCCTTCTCATTGGATGTCTTGGTTGGGTGGAGAGTGTTTCCTTTCCCCCTTCCTTGTTGTGATCAAAGTTGAAAAGATGGAGAAACTAGCATGCTTTTGTTTGGAGCAGGAACATATACAGTTTTGACTGTCCCAATATTTTCAGCAAATTTATTGTAACCTTTCCCACCTTGAGTGGATGAGATGTATAATAACTGTTGTAATGTGAAGTTGTTGCATTGTAAATGGATGTTGAGTTTGAATTGAGAGATATACAAGAAGAATTATACTTCTCTGTTTTGTTTGGAAAGAAAATGTAAATGATATTCGATGTTTTGTATCTTGTAATTTGAAACCAATTAAAATTGGAAAAGTGACAAGTTGTAACAATGTTATGGAATTATGAATAAAGGATTGAAGTAGTTCTCAAAATTGTAATGTGCACTAGATTTGAATTGTTGTCCAAGAATGAGATTTTGTTTTGAAAAAGAATAAGAAACAGTGTTGTATATTTCATGTATTGTAATTGAAATCAAATAGAAAGGAAAGTTGTAAAAATTGTATTGAGGATAAATGAAAGAATGCATTCCCCTCTCAAAAGTGTATTGCACAATTGATTTGAATTATTGTTGAAAATTGATTCTATTGTTTGAAAAGAAAGGAAAGAAGTATGCATATGAAATGAAAGATAGTGTTATATTAATTACAAAATGGTATATTGAAATTGAAATCGAGAGAGGCATTTTTAGTTAGAATTGAATGGATGATATAATAAGAATTGTATTTGATTAAGTTAGAATCATATGCACATTCAAAAGACAAATTGCTAAATCAATTTAAAAGAAAAACTCACTATTTTAAAACTTAAATCCGCAATGCACTTTTTAATTAAAAGGAGTAGTTTAGACTTATACTCAACATTAAGTTATGAACCCTTGAAATTCATACTTAGGAAGACCTAGGGAACTCAAATTCACTATAACAGTTAAGAATGAATCTCCAAAACTTAATGAATTTCAATTCGGAGCTTACACAGTCATTTTTCCCGTGTATTGCCGGAAAAATGCAACCTTGAACAAATTGGACAAATCAACTTCACTAAAACACTCTAAACCCTCCCTAGACTGATCCTTCATGTTTTTTTGACATGTGGAGTGAAGGAGGAGTTCAAATTTAATCAAATCGGGAAGTTGGAAAAATGTTAGTTTACAAATTTAAGCTTGCAGATCCTTTTTACAAAATTGACCCTTAAAACTTCATCAAAAAGAAAATTTGATGTTCCCTATACAAAGAGGGCATCGAGAGCTTTTTGAAAAGTCCTTTTTCCCAAAACTGAGCTTTCTAGCTCAAGTTATGGCACTTTGAAATTTTGAGCTTAGGCGGGAAAATTTTCCTGGCGGGCCTGCCACCCAAAATTTTTCCATCTTTTCGGCCTTAGGAAATTTTTTTGAAATTTTGGACCATGGGAAAATTTTCAATTTTCCTTCCGCTGGCCCGTAACCAATCGAGAGATGCCACGTGTCCTCCAGTGAGTAGGAGGCGTGGATAAAATTTTACCTCTTAGACTTTTGAATTTTTTTGGGAAAATTTTCACTTTTCCCTCCGATGGCCTCGCTGCCCAATCGGATGGCATCATGCATCCCCTTGTGGCTACGATGGAGTGCAGGTTCTTCTAAACCTTTTTACTTTTTTAACTTTATGGGAAAATTTGACGTTTTGGCCCCACCGGCCCGCGACCAATCACGTGATAACACGTGGCATATCGACCTCGGTGGGAGCATGGAGTTATTTTCTCCATTGAGATTTTAACTCCAAAAAATCTCAATTTTCCCTTTTGCTCCACTGGTCCGCTCCTCCCCATAAACAATAAGATTTTGACACGTGGCAGGGGTTTTCTCCTTCGCGGAGGCGCGCGACGATTTTCACCTTTGGGATTTTGGGCCTAAAATTTCAAATTCTGTAATGCTCCGCCGGCCCGTGTTTTCTGTGTTAATCGGGGAGTGCCACATGTCTCCCTTCGTAAGCCCGTGGACTCTCCCTAGGGAAAATTTCTCCCCTAAACTCCGCCGCCCATAACTTGAGATTTATAGGGAGTTAGGAGGACTTCTTTATATGGTTGGAAAGGTGAGAAAATTTCCTATCCAATGGGAATGATTTAGGAAAGTTTTGATGACTCTAAGTGTGTGAAAAATCAAGTTGAACCCTATAATCCTGTTAGGGCAGAGACAAGTGAGAAATTACTCTCCTAACCTAAGTGATGAATTTAACCTCTTGTTTTGACCTTGGGCCTTGTTGTTAATGGTTGTTAGAAGTACTAGTTGCAAGTCAGTCTTGATTGTTAATCTAATTCTGGTTTGTGCTTACTGTGATCTTGTAACCCTCTTTGAAAACACTACCAAAAATAAAAATAAAAATTATTCCATAATTTTTCCAAGCCAATCCTAGTTTGTTTCTTAGTCTCAAGTGGTATTTTGGAGTGGGAACTATAGTTTGGTATCAGAGCAGTGGTTCAAAGGCTTGGACCATTAGACACACTAGAAAACTTGAGACATGAAAACTTAAACCTAGCACACTGAAACCTAGAATACAACTTAACAAGAATTTGTATGTTTTTAGTAAACATGGAAGTTGTATAACTTAGCAAAATGAACTAACTCTCACTTTGGTCTATGCAGGAGGCTCAGACGGAGTGAGAGGAACCTTCACAGAGACTTAGACTCACCACCACCACCACCACCACCACCACCTGGATTAGGGTGTAGCAGCCATTCTACCTCAGATTCTACAGACCCTTAGGATGTTAATGCCACTCTATGCGGAGGATTAGGTGGAGGGAAGACAACTAGTCATGATAGAGCTCCTTCTATCGAGGGTTAGGTACCCCCTCAACTTAGCAAGGAGCATAGAGGAGAGAACTCCCATGTGGAGTTAGTCGAGTAGATTCACCACCTAGGAGATAGGGTGACAGAGTTCCAGAGCATAGAGAGAGGTCTCAGAGCCCTAGGCTTAGGGATGAGCATGTAGAGAGACCTAGAGGCCGACAGACCACAACAACGGATCACATCAGGGAGATCCTAAAGCTTAGGCCCTCACATTACTTAGGTGATATAGGTGGATTTCAGGCAGAGGCCTAGCTAGTGAGCTTGAGCGGTTGCTTCAAGCTTTGTCCTTGTTCTAGCAACATGAAAGCTCATGTTGTAATCCATCTACTGAGGGATGGAGTAGGAGTATGGTGGAGGACAGAGGAGCAGAAGCTCCATGTAGATTCAGAGACAGTGACTTGGGAGCTATTTGAGGAGAGATTCAGGAGCAGATATCTATCACGGAGGTTCATCTAACAGAGGATTGATGAGTTCCATGACCTCCGACAGGATACCCTTTCAGTAGTAGAGTATGAGAGTAGATTTCTAGATCTACTTCAGTATGTACAGTATATGCAAGATGAGCAGGTGCAGATTCACGATTCATCCGATGTCTAAACTTGGATATGGGAGGTGTAGTGTGGATTCACCGCCCACAAACTTTAGCGAGATCTTTGTTGAGAAGGCTTATATTGCAGAGGAGACTCGGGGTAAAACCCAACAAGCTAGAGACTAAGTTAGGAGCCGCATTCAGCAGATGTAGGATGGTAGATTGAGAGGTTCAACACCTCTCCCTCGTGGTGGTTAGCATTCAACATAGCCACACCGGTAATAGAAGTCCCACCCACCATATAGACCTCCACATAGAGCTGATGCATAGAGAGGTCGGAGCATGGGGCCTCATCCTAGGGGTCCCATTAGGACATAGGGTGGACCTATAGATTAGTCGGTGGAGCTTGCACAAGAGAGGCCACAATAGACCACGGCCGGATCATCGGGATCTAAACCATAGGCTTTAGGACACCTATTGGAGGTTCTGTTCCTTGGAGAGGATTAGGTGGTTGCTTTGGATGTGGAGTAGCTGGAAATTTTTGAAGAGATTTCCCTTAGAACCCTAATAAAGGTAAGGCACCAGATTCTGATTTGATAGTTGGTGACATGGGATGCAGCCACAGGATCTATGCATTGGTTGAGAACCACCGGTGCAGAGCACCAAAGCACAATCATTGAGACCATAGGTAACATTGGTGGTATTCCTACATCCGTATTGTTTGATTTTGGTTTGTGCTTACTCTAATATTATAACCCCTTTGCAAACACTACAAAATAAAATAAAATTATTCCATAATTTTTCCTAGCCAATCCTAGTTTGTTTCTTGGTCTCAAGTGGTAGTTTGAAGTGGGCACTACACAACCCACACGTGTGTACACTACATAATGATAGTAACAAAAATTCCATAGGTAGTGCAACCTCGTGCCAAACACTAACCGAAAGGGTGTGGCCTTGTTCAATCATTTATAGGTTGTTATGTATGCCCAAAGAATGACTAATACCTTGTCATCCCAATCATTTCTTCCAAAATCATAAATCTTTGTTAGTGTATGTGCCAAGATCTTTTTGAAAGCTTCTGTAGTGCCATTTTCCTGAGGGTGATAAGGAGTAGTATTATGGTTTGCTACCTAATTTTTAAAATCCAATTAAAATATCATAATTATGAATTATTAAACCCTAGTGAATGTAATCTCCAAAAAAATGTTGTGGCTTAACCTAGCAGCCGCTAAGTTCAAAACATCTTTCTTTTGTTTATTAAATGCTAGTGACTTTTTAGCTCGAAATATTATATTATTGAAGTACCTACCAGCCGCTAAGCTCAAATTATGTTGATTCAACTTTGTTAAACCCAATAACCTCTAAGATCCAAATAATATGTTTTGGCGTAACCTATTGACAACTAAGCTAATAATATCTTATTTCTTTTGTTTAAACCTAGTGACTACTTAGCTACAAATATTATGTTGTATCATAAGCTAGCAGACACTAAGCTCAAAATATCATTCAGGAACTTGTTAAATTATTGTGACTAATAATATCGAAATCATATATTTTGGAAGTACCTAGCCTCCGCTTAGTTCAAAATATGTTAATTTAATTTATTTAATCCTATCGACCGTAAGCTCCAAATATTATGTCGTTGTTTAAACTAGTGCCAACTAAGTTTAAAATATCTTCCTCTAATTTGTTAATTGTTGTAAAATATCATAATTATGAATTATTGAACCCTAGTGAATACAATCTCCAAATAATATGTTGTGGCATAAGCTAGCGGGTGCTAAGCTCAAAATATCTTAAACCACCGGTAGTCTCCAAATATTATGTGATGGCATAACCTAGCGGGTGCTAAGATGGAAATATCTTAATTCCAAATCTTAAAATCATAAAAAAATTCAACTAATTTATACTGGTCTTGATTTCTATAAATATCTCCAAAGTTAATGTCATTGACTAACTTAGAGGTCGCTAAGCTCAAAAAAACTTATTTTAATTTGCTAAAACCTAGTGGCTGCTAAGCTCAAAATATATCTTAATTTAATTTATTAAATACTAACCACCAATAGGCTCCAAATATTTTGTGGTAGGATGACCTAGCGCTAGGATCGACATATCTTAACTTAAAATCTTAAAATCATATGATAAATTCAACTAATATATACATATCTTGTTTTCAACTTCAAAGATTACAATATCATTTGTTAGGTTATGTTGAAACATGACCTAATGAACACTAAAATCAATATGTCTTTCTTTAGTTTGTTAAATGCTAGTGACTCTTTAGCTCAAAATATTATATTGTTTAAATACCTAGCGATCGCTAAGCTCAAACTATGTTGATTTAATTTGTTGAAACCTAGAGACCGCTAAGATCCAAATATTAGGTTGTGTCATAAGCTAGTGGACACTAATCTCAAAATAGAATTCAGTAACTTAATAAATTATAGTGACCACTAAGATCGAAATATTATATTGTGGAAGTAACTAGCATCCGCGTAGCTCAAAATATGTTGATTTAATTTGTTTATTCCAACCAACCGTAAGCTCCTAATATTATGTCTTGGGCTAACCTAGTGGCCATTAAGCTCAAAATATCATTCATTAATTTGTTAAATCCTTTCCATAAATATTATGTCGCTAGCTAGAATAGTTTCCGCTAATGTCATAATATCTTAATTGAAATTATTAAATCCTAGCGACTACAAAACACCACTAGGCTCCAACTTTTATGTGTTAGTATATCCTAGTGGCCACTAAGCTAAAAATATCCTAGTTTAAATTCTAAAATCCAAACAATAAATTTTACTAATGTATACAGATCTTGCTTTACCTAGTGACCACAAAGTTCTAAACATCAACCTTTTATGTGTTAAATAGGTATACATATAGATTTCTCTATTTCTTATGAGATTTTGACAGAATAATAAAAGACACTATCTACTCATTGCACCCTAACAGATGCTAATATATTCTTAAAAGTTAATATATCATGTTTATAATGAAGTTGTGTTATGAATCTAAATTGTTAATCTTTGCTTATAAAACAAGAGACAAATAACAAAGTGATCGCTACGCCCAAAAACAATGTGTTGCCTATATAAAAAACAACTGATCCGTGAGGCGGCAAGTTAAATGAAGATGACCTCCAAATAAGAATTATAGCCTAGTGGTCGCTAGGGTAGGAAACATTTTTCATATAGAGTGTATTCATACAAGAGAAATCATATTGAAAAACTATAAATGATAACAAATAAATCTGGAGTTTATATAATGGATACATAAATATACGTGTAGAATCATGTATTTTATGTGTTATACAAGTATACATATAGATTTATCTATTTATCATGAGATTTTGATAGAATTATTTTACATTTATGAAAATTTAAGAAACTTGGACTACCGAATGAGAAGTTATTCAACAAGTTTTTAGATATAATGCGATCTACTCGTTGCACTCTAATAAGCGCTAAGCTATTCTTAAAGGGAAATATGTCATGTTCATAATGAAGCTATGTTATAAATCTAAATTTTTAATCTTTATGTATATAAGATGAGAAAATGACAAATTGATTTCTAGGCCCAAAAATAGTGCATCACCTATATAAAAACAACCGATTTGTGAGGCCGCTAAGTTAAACGAATATTTTCTCCAAATAAGAATTATCCTAGTGGGTGTTAGGGTAGGCAACTTTTTCATGTAGAGTGTATTCATACAGGAGAAATCATATTGAAAAGCTATAAACGATAATGAATAAATATGGATTTTATATTAAGGATACATAAATATACGTGTAGAATCATGTATTTAATTTGAAATAAATTTTGGGTTTTTAAATTGGTTGTCAAAACAAAGAATTATATCGTGGCGGCCACAAATCTATGTGAATTTTTGGCATAGATTAGCGGGCTCAAAAGGAATTATATATTAATTATTAAATATATAGTGATTAAAAATTATATTTAATAATATTTACGTGTATATATAATATCTTTAACTTCCATTGTATAGAACATAAAATTGCTAAAGACATTCCATTTGGTTATTTCTACATGGAAACACGTATATAATTAAAAATAATTATCATACAATTGAATTCTTAATATGGTTTTATAGTTTTAAAGTAATTTGTTAACCTCATATATTTTCCTAAAATGTCTAAGCGGACACCATGTACAAAATGGAATATGAAAAAAATTGTGACGTTTCTTTGCATCATCTTAATAAACAACATTAAAATATTTTGGTTCTCCCAACAAAAATAAAATTTAAAAACAAATTACTATTCCACAAGCCATCATTATCTCGAACAAAACAATCGTAGGGACGAGAATGAAAAATTAAAAAATACCCAGAGAGAGACATAGAATGTCGAAAATGGGAAAGTATTAAATAAAGATAAATCCTAGAGAAAAAAAAGTGATTAAATTTTCTTTCATTAACAATGTTGGGCCCGAATATTGGCTAAGTACAAGAAGGTGCATGGGCACGCGAGACCTATTTGAAGAAGGGCGTGCGGGTTGAAGGTGCGTAGGGAAGGGTTCTAGCATGGTTTAACAGAACACACAACATGCACGTAAGACAAGACAATGTTGGGACTTAGCCATATTCAAAGTTCTAGACAACACATGAGAAAAGCGTGACCCATCTAGCATGCGAGAATGGATAAGGTGCCAGCCTGACAGCGGTTGTAGGATCAAAAAGGGAATATTCCATACATGCGATGGAAGGATCCATAAGAACACCATTGCACTTATGAGTGGAGAGATCAGATCAAAGGAGGTGTGCTCCATGGAGGACCACTTGGAAACTTGGCACCGATCTGTTACCTTAGAAGGCATGGCGGTGAAGGCGAAAAGCTATATATGGAGGTGTGCATATAGTAGAAGGGGTATATGTGATAAGAGGTAGAGAGATAAGCTGTGTTTGGAAAAGAGGTGAAGCTCTGTAGAAATATCATGATGGGTTTAGGGTCCGTATTTAGAGGGATGGGTCTATATTTATCCTTGTAATCTAAAGGACATAGTGTAGTTCCTCATGCATGGACTTGCTCTGCATTGTTATATGGGTTTGTTATGGCCTCAAGGAATGTAATGTGGTTATTGAACTCATTAATATGAATATAAGGTTCTGTTCTAAAGCATATATGTGTTCATGAGCTTAAGTCTAATGCATTTCCTATGTGTTATGAATCATTTCTATATGTTGTCTGTTATTTCTCTTTTATGGATGCATTGATATGATAACTCATCCTAGGTTCTCAGAATGAACACATGGTTCCTTCCTTTCTTTTGCACTTAAGTATCTGTCATATATGATGTATTCTCATAAGACTCACATAAAGGAAAGGATTGGCATCCGCGCATTCCTGGGTGAGCACCTAGCACCCGTTGGGTGATAGGCCAACACGTATGTGATTATACTTTGTTGTTATAAGGGTATAAAAATGACTACATCTTGGTTCTATTGTTGGGAACTCTTTTCGAAGTTATTGTGAGAAATGACATAACTCTTGGTCCTTATGATGCATGATGATAGAACATGTGACCTTGGAAAGTGTTTAAGCATGGTTCAAGAGCATGAAGGGTGAATTTTCTCAAATATTTTGAATTGGACCTAAGTTTTATGCACATAGATGTGTAGAAAAGAACATGTACTATGAGTTATATGAGACATTCTTCCGCTGTTTTCCAAAGAGAACTATATGAATAGCTTTCAACATATGCATCCAAATCGAGTGGTCTTTGTAGATCGTGAGTATGGAACCAAGATGATTATCGAGCACGTAGGATGAAAAACTTACTTGGGACGCGTGCTGTTGATCACTCTTTTGGAAAGGAGTACTAACCAGTTATACTCTAGAATACACCATTTCTACGTATTATTTCCCAGAAGTTGTTGAGTTTGAGTTTGTGAGGGATCCCAAAGGATCATTTTTGTGTGCTATTCCTTTGGCTATGAAGATCTTGGTCATTATCCTCAGTTTGGAGGCATTTCCCATGGCTAGCTAAGCTTCTCTAAGTCTTTGGGTGAGGAAGGTAGGGTGGAGGAAGATGATGGACACTACGGCTGAAAAGGAAAGGGAGGAGAGATGACTCAAGTATAGCAAATCTCGTGAAGGGAAGATGACTAGACAACATGAGGTTGTAAGTGTGATGGATCTATGGAGGTAGATGTTGCGGGAAGGAGTTGAGGTTCACGTAGAGGATGTGGAACTTGAGCAGTCTGTGCTACCCCATCTTGGAAAATGTGGGAGAGAATACCCTTTAACTTCTAATGAGATTTCGTCACATAGAGAAAGGAGATCTGTTGGTGTGCATTTAAACCCACCTGATGACCAGCCCCTGCCGCTTGGTTTTCTAGATCAAGAGAAGTATTGTTAACCTAGTTGGTATTGGTGGGAGTAACCGATCTGCACCCAGGAGATATAATTTCTCATTTGGAACATCCATGGCTGCGTAAACCATTCCGGTATTTGGAGGAATTTTTGGACAAGGTGCAAGTATGCAAGGTTTGGGTATCACATCTAGGAGTGGTGTGGGACACACAACTGGCGTGGGACAATATCACAAACCATCGACACACATTTTAGTGGGACATTGGGAACACTAGGTGTGACCACTTCAGGCCATTTTCTGGCTACAGGAGGTGGATGTGGTGGCATAGGGGTTGGAGGACTGGTGGATCCGGTGGATGGATCTCGGTGGAGGAGGAAACACTAGAGGGAACCAAGGCTCTGGATCAGGAGGAAAAGGGCCTCAACCACCTCCACAAGTATTATTTGAGATGTATTTGCACTTACCAGACTACAAGGTATTAAAGATGCTGCAGAGCATGTACACATGTGTGAATTACTATGGCATGCAAAAGGGATCACTACCCGAGTTGAAGGCAAGTCATTTTTCAACAACGTTGCAAGGGCACATGCATATTTGGTATCAAAAATATGACCCTCATTAAATGGTAGTAGACTACATTGCATTGAAGAACTCCTTCCTATCAGAGTTCCATATCCTAAAATTTGAGTAGAAGAGCATCAACGCTCTAAAAGAGATCCAACAAGGAATGGTAGAGAGTGTGCGGGAGTATGATGCGCGTTTTAAGACTCTCTTGTCAAAAATATTCTATGGCATCCCTCCTTCTCAACATGCTCAATGTTTTTTGGGAGGATTGATAACACCCTTTAGGAGGGATCTATCACACAAGACTTTCACAGACCCATTTAAGGCCTTGAAAGCTACCTTGTGCACTGAGGCTGTTTGGAGCGTTGATACTGGTGTTAGTCATTTTATAGAGGCTCAAATTGCTGCAATGGCCAAGTAGTTGGAGAAGTTGTCTGTAAACTTAGCACATGAGTTTTGTAGTGGGATTTGGTGTACAAACTGTGAAGTGGAAGGGCATGCAAAGGATAGTTTCCCTTGGAATTCAAAAAGTACATGCTATGGCAGTAGACTATGAAATTTTCTATGGGGATCATGATGCAAGTAGGTGTCCTCTACTACAATGCACAATCCATAAGAATTTTTCTTGCTATTTTAATATTTGTACCTCTACAACCTATGATACCAAGGATTGAATACATCGATTGATCGATTCATGTAGCTATTGATCTTGGTGTACGCCAAACTAGTCTTGCAATCACTTCCAAGGATGATGATTTTCACTATGAAGGGCACGTAGATGGAGGAGCATGTGGAAGAGATTTTCGCAGAGTATTTCATGGTCATGGTAACCGCAGTAGAGGAAAAAGTGAATTCCCATGAGGAACTCGTTACAATGTGGATCTTTAGAGCATTACAAGCGTGAGTTTCCTTATCTATTGCAATGCTCATGGTGCGGGAAGAAATATAAGTATGAAGAGTTTCAGAGATTTATGAGCATATGAACCAACAACACCAGAAGGAAAAAGGTGCTAGGATGGTAAGCATCAAGAAATCCAATTCACAGTGGATGACAAGAGTGGCGCGTGAGTCAGGACTAGAACCTTTACTAGTGACGACATGAGTAGAGGACGGGCGCACCAAGGAGATGCCAACAAAAAGGACACTAGTTTCAAGAGAATAAGTGGTACATGGGAAGTATCTAGATCCTAATCATCAGAAGGAGGTGTATCAAGAAACTATGGCCATGATTCAGATTTTAAAAGGGAGATCTAATGTATAAAGGAGAAATAAAATCAATTGGAGAAAAGAAGAATCGAGACTCCAAAGGATAACATGGATGAGGTCAAGGAAGTATGTAGGATATTAAGGCAAGAGAATATTATTCCCTTGTTACAATAATGGCTGAGGGAGAAGGTACCACGTGCTAGAGCAGAGTGTGAAAGGAATGTTTTGCATGTAAACCTTCCTCCTCACAACCTTGACTATGATAAGGAAATTACATTGAATTCAGTTGTTGATGGATGGCTTTTGAGTAATATATTCATTGACACAGGAGATGACATCAATGTTCCTACCTTGGATGCTTGGTATCAAATGGGAAGACCCGCATTACGACCATCTTCAAATGTGTTGTATATAGAAAACAAGAAAATAGTAATGCCCATTGGAGTCTTGAAGGATGTGGTTATCACTATTTAAGGGGCCAAGTTCACTGGATATTTTGAAGTCTTAGCGCTCACTGAGGAAGAAAAATTTATAGCATTTCTCTGGTACCCTTGGTGTTATAAGAACAATGTTGACCTATAGTTTACCAAGGGGTATATCATCTTTGAGAACAAGGAAGAAAGGGTGATTATCACTTTGAAATATGGGAAGTCAATGCCCTATACTAATCCTTTAGGAGAGGAAGTCCTTGATAGAATCTATGTGCACTCCATCAGATATCTTGAGATAATTATTCCCATGGAGGGAGTCATCTAGTTTGAAGATGCTTAGTCCTTGAGTGATACCACTAGCATGACATGTGATAATTGGGAACATGGGATGTATGAGTTGATTGAGTGGTGACTGAGAGGATATGTAACAAGAGTAACAAAGGTGTGATTAGTCAAATGCCTGAGAGGGAAGAAGTTTCCAAGTTACTCTGGAGGAACATACCCTAAAATTTTCTTGTGAGAAATGGAGGCTTAGTGGAAGAATGAGGACGAGAGAAGGGGAATTATTAGTTATAACCTACTCAAACTGTAATGCCTTGGTGGGATAAACATCGAGAGAGCCTCCTAGAATGACATGAGGTAAGAATCACATTTTCTATAAGGTTCTCTAGGAGCAATGCACCCACTATCATACAAGACTACCATGGTAAAGATACCGCCTCATTTCATATTCAAACATGTGAGTAGGCTTGGGTGGGAAGCACATAAGATTTATCACCTTCATTATAGGTGCATAAGTTATATTCCACCTTACAAGGATGTGCGCGCACATGGTATATTCATTTAGAGATGCATCATCAACCATGTAATTGGCATGAGTTGGCGGCTGATCTCATTCAAGATTTCAAGTCTAGGAGTACCAAGCCATAAGTGGATAAGGCGTTACAAGTAATCAAGTTCCTTATAATGGGAGATAGTGCTATGGTGTGAAGTCATAGACATCACATCAGATGAGTGAGCATGAGCCTACCATGAGCCCTTGAAAACAAAGAAGGTTAACATTGGGACAAAGATAGAACCTAAGGAAGCTATCATTAGGGACTATTGGTTGGAAAAATAAGTTTCAAAGGTCATTGATATGTTGCACGAGTTCTAGGATTTGTTCCCTCACGGGTACCATGAACTCAAAGGAGTCCACCATTCCTTAGGGAGATGAAGATCAAGTTGAAGGAAGGTACATGCTCAATTCAGAAGATTCCTTATCAGATGAATCTAAATTTACGCGTATGGGTCAAGGAATAAATAAACAAGATGATAGCATTTGGTATCATTGAGGCAGTGGAAGAATCAGAATGGATAAGCCCAATGGTCATTAGTATCAAGAAGGATGGGAGGATAAGGATCTGTGTGGACTATAGGGACTTAAATGTAGTATGTGTCATCGATCCTTTTCCAACCCCCTTTACTAAAGAAATTTTAGAGGGAGTAGCCAGTGTGAAGTCTACTCTTTCATGGATGGGTTCTCAGGGTATCACCAAGTCAAGATTGCAAAGGAAGACCAAAGAAAGACAACTTTTGCCACTAAATGGGGAATTTTTTCCTACATGGTTATGCCTTTTGGATTGAATAATGTGCTTGTTGTGTTCTCACACATCATGGTACAAGCATTTTAGGACTTCATCCATAAATTTCTTCAAGTTTACTTGGATGAATAGACTATGTATGGGTTAGCGAAAGACCATTGTGATAGTTTTAGGATGATGTTTGAGAGATGTCGATAGTTAAGGATATCCGTAAAAATTAAGAAATGTGTCTTTACTTACTCCATTTGGGACCCTGTTAGGACATATTATATGCAAAGAAGGCTTACTAGTGGATCCTGCCAAAGTTACTGATTATTGTGGGATTAGGGAGCCTATATTCAAAGCACAGTGTGTGGATTCCTTGGGCATATGAGGTACTACAAGAAATTCAACAAGGGATATGCCAAGATTTCCATGCCCTTGGAGGAATTGCTGAAGCAAAAGAATGCCTTTCATTGGGGAGAGGCACAATAGAGGGCATTTGACACTTTGAAGGATAGGCTTGTCATGACACCCATATTACATTTTCCTTCTTGGGATAAGCCTTTCCATGTGCATGTTGATGAATCAGGGAAAAATATGGGAGAAATACTAGTAAAAGCGGTGAGGGGATTGTTGATCATCCCTTGTGTTTTTCCAAAGTAGGGAAGTTCACACCAGAGTAGAACAAAATTACATAACTATTGAGCACAAAGCATTATCTATGATCTATACCGCACAAGTTTAGGAAGTACCTTTTGGAAACATCGTTTATATTCTACACAAACCACATGGAATTGAATTACTTAGTCAACAATCCCATTTTATAAGGGCACATATGCCATTGGGTCCTATTATTTCAAGAGTTTGAGTTTACGGTGGTTGTAAAACCCAGAAAGAGTAATTCAGGACATAACCACTTATCAAGGATTAACTCAGTGAAGGATGTGCAAACAATTGAGGATACCATGTCAGATGTGCAAGTGTTTAGGTTGCATCATGCACCCTTATACTTGGAGGATATCATAATATTCTTGAAAACATGTGTGGCACTAGAAGGAATGAAGACTCTGGAGAGGAAGTAGTTAGAAATACGCACTTTGTACCCTACATGTTGATTAGTGGAGATCTATATAAGTTAGGACATGATGAGGTTCTATGCTGATGTGTATTAGAACATAAACTTGTGGCAATTATGGAGGAAGTGCATGATGGGATTGCAGGAGGATACTATGCTAGAAATGCTACCACGCGGAAGATTTTACTAGTAGGGCTTTGGTGGGAAACCATCTACCAGGATTGTATTGAATTTTGCAAGGCCTGTGACCATTTCCAACACCTTAGAAAACCTGGGAAGAGGGATGAAATTCCCTTGCGACCAATAACCAATGTTGAACCATTTGAAAAATGGGCAATTGACTTTGTAGGGCCAATTTCGCTAGCCACGCGCGAAGGACTAGTTTGCGATATATCATTACTTGCACTGATTACTTGACACAATGGGTAGAGGAAATGCCTACAAAGGATTGCACCACAGAAACATCTTCTATATTTCTATGGGAGAACATAATCAACATGTATGGTTGTCATTTAAGATTAACAAGTGATAGGGGTACAAACTTTTTCAATGAAACGATCAAGATTATGTTGGCGAGAATTTATGGTGGCCCATCACAAGACTACCCGTTATCACCGTTAAGTGAATGGAACTACTGAGGCATTTAACAAAATACTAAATCACATGTTGACTAATATCTATGACATTGGAAGACAAGATTGGGATGACAAAGTATCAACCATTCTATGGGCATACAAGACAACCTATAAGAGGTTGAATAAGGCTACACCATTTCAATTAGTGTTTGGCATGGAGACTATTTTTCCAATTGAATTCATGTTACCATCACTGCATATAATATGCGTAGGAGGATTAGTTGATGAAAAAGTGCTAAAAGAGAGGATTGATAAGTTGATGTAAGTTAGATGAAAGACAATCACTTACTAGATGGAGTCAGAAGATAAAAAAGTAAGGAAAAAGGCATGGCATGATCATCATATCAAGAAAAAATAGTTTAAGGTTGGGCAGATGGTGTTGTTGTATGATTCCAAGTATCTGTGCCATCCTGGGAAGTTGAAAGTCCATTGGTTAGGACCCTACATCATCTCGTACATTCTTGATTTAGGAACTTGCCATCTACAAGCGCTAGATGGGATGAGATTACCAAGTCATTTTAATGGGAGTAGGTTGAAGCCCTACTATAAATAAGTCTTCTTGGTGTTTGTAAATAAGGCAAGTATTTCCAGTTAGCTTAGAATTTCCCTTTATTGCTTTGTCTTTTCTTGTGTTTCCCTTTCTCGTTACTTGTTCCCTTTTTTTGTTTTGTTTTGCACCTTGTAACCACATTATTTTTCCAAGGTTGTGTATGTCTCAGAGGACCACACATCTATTTTAGTGTGGGGTGGAGTAATGCAAAGCAAAGTATAGGCTTGTAATACAAGTTGAGTGGCCTAATAGAAGGAAGCGCGTAAGGTTGAGAAAGTGCATGGGGAAATGATGGATAATGAATTATGGTGTCAAGAAGGCTATAAAAAGACCATGTACAAAGGATGAAGAGCATAAGAACAACATGAGGTAGGAAAGGAAAAATCAGGTAAAGGATAGAAGAAGTGCCTTTGGCGCTGTAGACACGCACGCAATGCAGTCTTCGGTCAGATTGGATTTATGCATGCGGAGAAGGTTGTAGAAGGTTTTTGTGTAGAATGTGGTGAGTGGGTAAGGGCACTTAAAGTTGGCTTAGTGGAAAAATTTCATTTAATGTTAAAGTACATTGGTAGGTGGTATAAAATTTATTGTTGGAGGGAAGCAAAAACTATAAATATGAGGTCGGAAAAGTAATTATTTTACCTTGATATTACGAATTTGAAGCCCTCTTTCGAACTAGGGCATCCAAAGAGATTATTGCGAAGGAAGAAGAATCCTAGTGTGTGACTAGATTAGATCTCAGTAAACCGGGAGGAAGGAGTACATGGGCGTGAGAAAAGGTTGTTTGAAGTGCATCGTCTTGGGGAAGGTTTTCTTAGTTAGGGTTTGGCAGCTAGGGCACAAAGATAGAAGGATTTATTCCAGGAGTTGAGTTTTGAGATTGAGCAGAGTAGTAGAGAAGAGAAAGGAGTGTTAATTTTTAAACTAACAAAAAGAATGGCACCAAAGAAGGTGACCATTTTACCAAAGAAACAAAAGGGAAAGGGAAAAGGAAAACAAAATACTACCGTTGTGAGCTCCAATGAGGAATGGTATGCGAAATGCAGTACCCAGATGGAGTGTTGCTAGGAAATGAGTGGGTGTCACACTTGAGATAGATGACCATGAGCAATTATAACCATCGCATGAGCACTACAGAGAAAGAAATGGTGTTGGAGCTAGTTCATCCAACTAACAAGAGAATACCAGAAGGAATTCCAATATACAATGACGAGGTGAAGGTAAAGATATAAAAGGTAGGGCTATTGCAACTATATGAGTTTCCTTACTTTGGCAAGCTCGAGCACCTTTATCAATGGTTGATGTCACATGTGCATGAAGACCATTTCTACTTTGTAGGACACAAGATGCACATAACACCATAATTGATATCCAAGTTCATTGGCCTAAATTGTGAAGGGGAATCCATAGATGATGATCTGAGTGACAATGAGGCTATCAAGGAGACAATAACAACTTATGAATACAAAAAGGGTTCATGGTACTTTGACATCGTAGAAATTATAGACCTTGTAATGAGGATGGCTGTGCCCTTGGTCACAAAGCTTAATGATCAAGAAATATGGACGTAAGTGAACAAGGCATGGCTGAATGTATGCCAGAAGATATCAGAAGGGACCATCTATAACTTATCCACCTTTATTACGGATGAAATCATAAGCAGTGCACTAGGAAGGAGAGAAGATACTATTCGGTAACGTCCTCCTCACCATTATCTTTTCAAATATTGGAGTACCAAATGGGCTAGAAAAATTTGTTTGGGAGTATCCAGAAGAGAACTCCTCACCCGTGAAAAGGTTTGAGAAGTATACTTTTGAAACCATGACGATCACTCATAAGGTGTGCCTGGAGAAGTGGTATAAATAAATACAGGATGCATTTGGGGTAGAGTGGAGGATCCCAAAGTAGTTTCCCATGCTCATGAATGGAGAAGAAGAATTTTGGTTTACCAACACTTTTGTATTGAAAAGTTCACTTGAAAAATGAGACTAAGAGCCCATGGTGCAAACTGCCCTTCTCCTTCACCATGCAATACTTCCAAGCATGGGTCAATAGGTTCAAGGAGGCCAAAAGACTAAGGTTTGACCTTAGTGAGGTGGAACAAGATCACCACGAGCTACGCCGAAAGCTCATGTACCCTAAGAAGTGCGTGTATATGGAGAAGTATGTTTCCCACAAAGTTCAAATGATGAATCCAATAATGTTGCCAATCGACGGAAGGGATCTGACAAGGTATATCTTCACATAAGGACAAAGTCGAGAAAGGATCCTATCCGGAGAGTGACGTGTCCATTATAAAAGACCCCACAGTCGAGAAAAAGGCTGCGTTGATGAAGAGGGAAAGAGAATAAGTATAGGAGAAGAAGGCACCAAGTGTACAAACCGTACAATCGGTGGGCGTGCCAGAAGTAGTCATAAATCCTAGCACTTACGCATGTAGAAAGAAGTCCCTGGTCAAGGTGAAGACCCTAGAAGAAGAGGCATTGGAGCATGAAGAGCCCCTCACCCATGAATAATCACCAATGAAGAGGTCACATGTCAAGGAGAAGGAGAAAGAAGAATCTCCTATACTGGAATCACCAGTTAGGAAGAAGTAGAAGGTGGTAGAAGAGGTAGACTTGGAGGAGATAGAAAGCCTAGATGCCTACATTGGCAACAAGGATGATGACGAGCCTAAAGGAGGTGAAGACCATCTAGTGTATGATGTACATGATTTTGAGGAGGAGGAGATGAAGAGAAGAATGATGAGAAAGATGAGGAGAATGACGAGGAAGAAACAAAGGATCAAGGAAAGGGGGTGAGCACCAAAAACCAAGGAACCCCAAGCCTCACCAAGGAGAAAGTGGAGAAAGACGTAGAGAGAGAAGTGGTGGGCATCATGAAGGAGTTGGTGGAATAAAGCACAAATGAAATTTTGAAGGATATGGAAGAAGAAAGTGTTGGGAATGAGTATGATAGCATGGGTGGGGATCCCAAATTTGCAGTAAGCTTCCCAAAAAGCTGCTCGAATAAGAGGAAAAAGCATAATGGTGGCATAAGATCGGGAATGTGATACATTAATTATCCTAGCAAGGTGGTATGTGTGTGCTTCCAAATCACTATACCAATGAAGAAAGTCTGGCTATGTCATCATTTGATGAAGAAGGCATATCCCCTAAACTAGGAAGATACTATCTTGGGCATTTGAGTCGCATGTAGATAAAAATGAGTTTAAAGTAAGTCGGAGAGCATTGATGAAGGTACCGAAAATAAAAGGAGTAAATCCTTTGGTGAATGCTCAACAATTATTCGATGAACATGTCTCTGCAATGTGCTCAACAAGGCTTTAGTTGAGGTTGAGGCGACTATTCAAAAGGAATGAAAGAGTGAGATTCTTGGAGGAGGAATTGGAGAAGGAAAAGGATCTCTCTAAGAAGAGAAAGGACTTGAAGAAGGAAGAGCTTATTAGTGCGCAATTAAGGTGTGAACTGAAAGAGGATAAGGAAAGGGTGCACAATTTGCACAAGAAGATTGAGATGATTACGAGTGCTATTGTTTTTAAGCATCCTGACTTAGTGCCACCTGAGCAAAAATATGAATCAACCTTGCAATTTCTGGAGGATTTGACACATATCCTCACAATGGAAAGGTGGCCACTTGCCTTAGAATCTATAGAAGAAGCATTGGCGTGCCAAGAGAAGGAAGAGAAGCTGAAATTTGTCAAGATTGTTTCTCGATATACTAAACTCCTTGCAGAAGTAAAGACCACTGCACAAGTCATAGAAGCTGCATATGATAACTCGGCATGATAGAGATAGAGTGGAAAGAATCCTAGTTGCCACACATGAAATGGAACTCAAGGAGTTTCAAGAAAATAATAAGGGGAACATGGTTAAAAGAGATAAAATCCTATCCAAGGTAGAGAAGAAGTCAGAAGCTATCAAGACCTTGTGAGGATCGATCAAAAGCTGGTTAAAGGAGTTATACCCCCAGATCACCCACATATTGGATGCGCTTGAGGAATTGGGAAAATAGTTGGAAAGTATTATGGAGATAATGAGTGCCAAAGGGAAGGAATTAATTTTTGAGGAGGTGATCGCCTTAGTCAGAGACCTCTGTCAGCAAGTGTAGAATGAGGTTGATGCTTGGGAAAAGCTAGAGGCAGAAAAAGGGAAGGATTTCCCTCTCCTCCTTTAAAAATGAGAATTTGTTCTTCATTTTCCCCATTATTTCATTCTTTCTCCCAATTCTTCATTCCTTCATTCTTTCTTCCCTATTTGGATCCCACCATTCTTTATTCTTTAAAGATAAGTGTTTTTGAGGATGGAGAACATGTGTAGTGTGGGGTGATGTTGGGATCAAAATATTGGCTGAGTACAAGAAGGCGCATTGGTGTGCATGACCTATTTGAAGAAGGGCACGTGGGTTGAAGGTGCATAGGGAAAGGTTCTAGCAGGGTTTTACGAGAGAACATGGTACGCACGTAAGACAAGATAGTGTTGGGACTTAGCCATATTCGGAGTTCTAGACAACACATGAGAAAAGCATGACCCATCTAGCATGTGATATGAATAAGATGCCAGCCTGATAACTATAGGATCAAAAGGGAATATTCCATGTATGTGATGGAAGGATCCAATAGAAAATAATTACACAAAGCGAAGAGCTCGGATCAAAGGAGGCATGCTCCATTAGAGGATCACTTGGACACTTGGCAGCTGATTTGTTACTTTAGAAGGCATGTCGGTGAAGGTAGAAAAGCTATATATTGAAGAGCGTGGATAATAGAAGGGGTGTATGTGATAAGAGGAAGAGAGAGTAGTGCAATGGAAAAGAGGTGAATCTCTACAGAAATATTATGTAAGATTCTATGGGTTGGGATTAGAGAAAACATAGGAGTGATGACATATTTAGAGGGATGGGTCTGTATTTATCCTTGTAATATGAAGGACATAGTGTAGTTTCTGATGCATGGCCTTGCTCTGCATTATTATATGGTCTGTTATGGCCTCAAGGAATGTAATGTGGTTACTGAACTCATTAAAATGACTATAAGGTTATGTTCTAAAGCATATATGTGTTCATGGGCTTAATTCTAATGCATTTCCTATGTGTTATGAATCATTTCTATATGCTATATGTTATTTCTCTTTTATGGATGCATTGATATGATAACTCCTCCTAGGTTCTCGAGAATGAACACATGGTTCCTTTCTTTATTTTGAACTTAAATATATTTCATAGATGATGTATTGTCACAAGACTCACATAAAGTAGAGGATCGACACTGCACATGCCTTAGGTGAGCACGCAACACCCTTTGGGTGATAGGCCGACGCACATGGGATTAGAGTTTTGTTATAAGGGTATAAAAATGAATACAAACACAAAAATTTTTCATGAATAATAAGGAAGTTTAGCATGAAGATGAAAAGAAAGCTGGAAATCATGGCTTGACTACGAGCATGATTTAGTAGGACACAACACCGCTAGTGCTTGATCACGATTGGATTGCTATGTAAAACATAGGAACCAATCGACCATAGAGAAACTAATAGATCCCGCAATAAAAAAGGTACACCTTTACTATAAATACTTGATTTAGTAATATCTGAAATTATTTCATGCTTTATGTTGTCTGTGAAACCTCCATTTGCTACCTCAATCAAACTATCTGCATGATTCTATTCACAACCTTTGTTTCTCACCTCCTTCATGTGCATCCTTTATGTGTGTCTTTTGTGTGCCTTCTTAGCAAACAAGACTATAATCGCTTGAAAAAAAAAACCAGGATTCAAACACTCGACCCTACAATCTACGATTTGCGGGTATTTTTTAATTTGAAGAAACACTTTTCTACGTGACCAAAAAAATTAGAAACCCTAATCAAAATTTCTATGAAGTATTTAATCATTTGTTTGGCACACTCCAGAAAGAAATTTCAAGAATAAAAAATATTAGGATACAAAAATTGAAAGTTTCACTTTCACCCTTTTAGAGCAAAAGGGTAGGCTATTGAAATTCCAAATATTCAAAAGCGCGTGGGAGTGTAAATTTTTCAATTTTAATTTTTCCATTGTTTAAAAAAAAAAATAAAAATGAATTAAAATAAACGTAATTTGTCATTGTTTATAGCATATAATAATATAAACATAATAAAAAATATATTGTATAACATATATTAAAACAAGAATAATAAAAAAATATATTACAAAAACGAAGAAATAAATCCTAAACATATTTTTAAAGTTTAATAGAATAATATACAGACATTTAATTTTTAATTTTTATCAAAATCAATTTCAACATTGTTAGATATAGTGTGCGCTAATTTAAATTAATTCTCCAATTAAAATGTGCCACGTGGCAAGTTCAAACAAGCTATTTGGGCTACATTATAGTTGACACATATTTCAAATCAGCTTATATATAGGAAATCAATTAGCAACCGCTAAGATCCAATTGCTACGATTTGTTATTCAAACAATGGATTTAAAATAATAAAGCATTAGGTATTTGTATTTTTGTTTCTTATTCGTTCTATAATTAAAAATAAGAATCTGTTGAGCCCCTAGGGCTACTATGTTATTTCTTTCAATAAGTGAAGGAGCTTAGTTGTTCCTAAACATTTTATTTCGTAGGAAACAATGTGAAATATGTGTTCATAACAATATATATTATGAGAACTACATAATAAGGCTAGCGATCCAAAGATGTTATATTATACTAGTATAATCAATGAAAAACACTAGTGTTACAAAACTATAGATGATGTTTATAATGACAAGAGGTAAAGATATTAGCCTAGCGGCCACTAAGCTATACCATGATTTTTTATTTTATGGGTATTTTTAAATTAATAAAATTTTAAGCTTAGGGTCTGATATGCCATTTCTGTCCATAAGTAAGGAGCTTAGCGGTCACTAAGCATTTTCTTTGATAGGAAACAATGTGAAATATGAGTTCATAACAAAGATATCTTGTTGGAACTACATAGTAAGGATAACAACCCACGGTTGTTTTATGATACAAGTATGATCAATGAAAAACACTAGTGTTCCAAAACTGTATAGATAGTGTTTATAATGAAGAGAGGTATAGATAGGAGCCTAACAACCACTAAACTGTACCATGATTTGTTATTTTATGCCTATTTTTCAAAATAAGAAAATTTTGAGCCTAGGGTCTGATATGCCATTTTTTTCAATAAGTAAAGGAGCTTAGTGGTCACTAAGCATTTTATTTGATAGGAAATGATGTGAAATATGTGTTAAAAACCATGTATCTTATGGGAACTACATAATAAGGCTAGCGATGCAAAAATGTATAGATAGTGTTTATAATGAGAAGAGGTAAAGGTAGGAGCCTAGCGGTTACTAAGCTATACCATGATTTGTTATTTTATGGCTATTTTAAAATAAGAAACTTTTGAGCCTATGGGAAACACATAATACGTCTCAATCCCTCTCGAGGGTATGTAGTGTAGGAATTTCTCTCCACCACAGATAGCCTAGCAAATATGGTACAATTAAAATCAATGGATAACACTAGCATTCCAAAACTGTACACATAGTGTTTAAATAAGAAATAATTGATCCTAGTGGTCGTTATGTTGTTCCATTCAATATGTATAGAAGCTTAGCGGTCACTAAGAATTTTCTCTCATATGAACAAATGTGAATTATATGTTACAAACAATACGTCTTGTGAGTACTACATAAGTTTTGATCCTTCTTGAGGTTTTTATTGTAACACTTAGATCCACCAGGATGACACAAACAATATGTTACAATTATAATCAAAGAAAAAAATGAGCAATCCAAAGTGTATATATCTAGCGTTTATAATGACTAATAGTAATGGTAGGATCCTAGCGTTTGCTAAAATAGACCATGATCTTTTATTTTATCGCTATTTTCAAATTATGAAACTGTTGATCCTAACATCCACTATGCCATTACTTTCGATAAGTAATGAAGCTTAGAGTTTGCTAAACATTTTCTCCCATAAAATACGATGTGAATTATATGTTACAAATAATATATCTTATGGGAACTACATAAGGCTTGATCCCTCTAGAGGGTGTGTCGTAGCTATTATCTCTACCGGTACATTCCAACCAACATGATATAATTATAATCAATGGAGAACACTAGTGATCGAAAGTTATGCAGAATCGTTTATAATGAACGTAATGGTAGGAGCCTAATGGTCGCTCAACTAGGTCATGATTTAATATTTTATTGTTATTTTAAAAATAAAAAATTGTTGAACTTAGCATTTGCGGTGTCGTTACTTTCGATAATTAATGAAGCTAAGTGTTCCGTAAATAATTTCTCCCATATGAAACATTGTGAATTATATGTTACAAACAATATATTTTATGGACACTACATATGGCTTGATCCCTCTCGAGGGCTTATAGTGTAGCACTTGGCTCCACCATGGATAGTCCAACAAATATGATACAATTATAATCAATGAAAATCACTAGCGAGCCAAAAGTGTACAAAAATGATTACAATGACAAGATGTAATAGTAGGACCCTAAGAACCGCTAAGCTAGGTTGTGATTTGTTATTTTATCATTATTTTTAAACTCTTAGTGATTTTTACCCTCAATCGATATAACATATCGGAAAGTAAATGTTTGCAGCCTAAGAAGATTGGCGCTCTAAATGTGTTAACATAAGTTTGAACAATTTGGAATAAATTTCTTCAATTAATATTGTAAATCTAACTTATAGTCAGAGTAAGAGATAATAGACCCTTGTTTTAGTGGTACTCAATAAAAATTGTTAATAATCAAATATTTTCTCAAATAATTATAACCCACCATGACCTTATAAAGAGCACTATTTCCACGAAAATGACTATAGTGATGAGGGCCATACTTATATTTAGGAAAAGTGTAATCCTTCTCGTTTGTATTTGATAGCTTGTTGAGGAATTTCCCACCAACCGCTATGCTTTAAATATTGTACTTAGACTAGTTACATACATTTAATTCTCATGACTAAAGTATGCCCGATATACATATATTTCACATTGTCTTATATAACAAAAAATGTTGAGCTACCACTAACTCCGTTAATGTGATTTGTTTCTCAAATACTCTCCTCAAATTACCAAACATTAGATCTTCCAACCACTACGCTTTATACATCTTCCTTAGTCTTGTTACAAGCATTTAATCCTCATGACTACAATATGACCGATATACACATAATTCACATCGTCTTCTAAAACAAAAAATCCCGAGCTACCGCAAACTCCATTAATGTGATTTTTTGCTCAAACAATCTCTTTAAAATACAAAACATTCGATATTAATGTCCTCTACAATTTTCCATTTATAGGTGTAAATGGCTAAAAAAATGTTTTAAGTTGTTCTTTTATATGTTGACTAGAAGTCTATCTGCTACTAAAGTGTATATTTTTTAATGTTCTTATCATGCCATCTATGAATGTTATAACTTTTTTAACACATAGATAATCCTTTCAAAAGGTGAAAATGGTTTCTTATCTTTCAATGCATCATAATTCACTATCAGACTTTTAGAAAAATTATGTTATTATTGATTTGATCCACAAAATATGAATTATTGTAACCAATTGAATGATACATAAGATGTCTTGTTGAAGCCTAGCGGTCGCTAACCATTAAGTTAATTAATCTCTAATGATACATAGTAAAGAAATCTAGAGGTTGGTGACCATTAGGGTAGTATTTATATTCCTTATCAAATGCGAGAAAAACATTTTAAAATTCAGAAATGACCTAATTATTAATGTATTTTACTCTAATTATAGGTAAAATGTCTTCCATTATTTGTGATATGTTCACGACAATTCCACTCATCATAGGTGGTAATTGTTGGAAGAAAAGATACGAGGAATGGTTTTTTGAAATCCACTCCTCGAAAGATACCACGTCAACTTGTTGTTTTTTGTTATCAATGAAAATCAAGAGGAAGTTGGTATTGTTATATCCTTAAAGTTTATTGATTTGTGGACATCACATATTTAGGTCGAACACATTGACTTTGAAAATAATAAGTTTCTTATTTTGGATATGGAGTTGGATGTTTCTTTATTCAGGAAATGGGAAATGCATGCCTCAATAAATAGTGGACCATATAATTGTTCACAATATGGTTGGATTTTTGGGATGATTATAGATTATGACAAAACTAGTTGTTCAAATGTAGAACAAATTCATAATGGTATATTTATAGTATTAAAAAAATTGTATAGAAACAAAAAAAACCTCTTCTATTTGTCATTTCTTGCATAGAAAAGGTTTGCTTTCACCTCTAAAACATGCCAAGTTGTTTACTATCTTTGAGGCAAACATATTTTACTAAATTGGAGATAGAACCATCTAAATCAAAGTTGTATGGGTTGAAAATGAATACTAAATCATCTACATTGTTGAAGAAGGCAACCACTATATTCAAGAAAACAAAACCTTTGACTATTCAATAGTTTCATTTTTTTTTTCAATGGTAAAGTATTTTCAATTGATGTTTCAAGATGCCATGTAGCACCTCTAGAATATCAATATCATCTAATAGATGATGAAAATGTTTACCTTCTTGTCCACTCCATGTTGATAAATATTATTCCTACACAAATAGACGTAATTCTTCTTCCCTTCTTGTAGTCTATGAATAACATTGTAGAAATCCATGATCCGAATGACCTGGAAAGTGATGATGTGAAATTTTATATACTTGATGGCCAACATACAATATGTGCACAAAATAATATTTTGGGATCGAAACTTACAAGTATTTACATTCGAGGCTAAGGTTTGAAAGGATCACACTCTCTCTGCAAATTTATCTACCGAAGCCATTACTAATATTTACAAACAACAGAATGAAGTAAACAAAACTTGGAATGAAACCAAGTTTATTGATTTGTTGTACAAAGCTAGATCAGTTTGGAAATTGATAGGATGTCCTCAATGGCCCAGATTGACAAAAATAGAGACAAAATATTGGAAGATAATGTATTTTAATTATATTGCATTGGTTATTAATATTTAATTTCATCATATAAAAAGATAAAAATATATTTTTCCTTTGAATGCAAAGCTTTGAGAATCAATGCCTCTCAATTTTTCGAGTGAAAAAACAAAGAATCTATATGATAAATGGAATTTTCTACTATTTCGATGATATATGGACTAAATGGATAACAAAATTTCAGTTTTTGATCACGTGGCCTCACTTGTTCACCAATTAAGGATAATCAAGTTAACTTTCAACTAAATTCACTTACAAGATTCACAGACAATCCATTCATGGTTGTTAGTGGAATGACCAACAAATAACTATCAGTACTAGATGATAAAGTGTAATCAATGGATGTATGGTTAATTAGGTTTGTTGAGGCTAGTGTAATAACATAGACATTTGATTCTTATTGCTAGAGAATAAAAGGAGACAAAAATGAGAGAAAAAGTTCTACATTATTTAAGAAATAAACATCTAGATAATATTGTATTGATAGCTGCTGATGAATCCAATGTAATTGAAAAATTTAAATTACATGAATCACACTACCACCAGTTGTATGTACTATTGGGTGAAGAGAGAAATGGAAAAAGAAAATCTAATTCCCATATAGGGGAAAAAATGGAAAAACGAAAAAAATACCATGAGGTGGAAGAAGTTCTTCCTTCGAGGCTCAGACAATATTAGACAACTATGTGATGTCACTAGAAGGAAATATACCAACAAGGATGGAAGACAAATAATTTTTCTTATAAATGTGCATATCCATTCCATCTTCCATCAACTTTATTAGCTATTCCTTCGACTAATCCTTTCAATGTTGAATGCGTGATCACTGATTTTTACAATTTGGCTAGTGATATTTCTTCTGATGTAATAATGGAGATTCTAACAATTATTAGAACCAGTGTGTTGGATTGTATTATTATTGTTCTAATACCAATTGGTTATTTAAAAATGTTAAGAGACACAGTAAAAAGATACATGGAAAAGGTTAAAGACAATGGAGTATCAATTATGGATGGATGCTACAGACTCTATGATAAAAACAAGATATTTAAATTTTTGTGTCTTATGTACACAATATCTGGTTTGCACAACTGCAATAATAAAAATGACTATAGAGAAGAGGTCACTAGGGATTGGATAGAGAAACTACCAAAAAAATTGGTAAGCTAAGTGAAATTGGCTTTCAACTTTTCAAGGAAACATCCATATTTTTCCTTGCGAAAGATCTTATGAGTTCTAAATTTGAGATGTTAACTTGATGCTTTTCCAAAAATTCTCTAGTACTAGTGCTTTATAGCGGTAGTGTCACAATCCGTGCATTAGTTGATTCCAATCTATCTGTTATTTTTATTATTGAGACACATAGTCAATAAATGTTTCTAAAACATTATTATTCTCATATGAAGAAAGGTTCGTCACCAAAGACAACTTTAACAAGTGATTTTTAATGGATTTGAACCTATATATGCTACTTATACATTTATTTTTTATGCTAGACAACCACAAAGCTATAAAAGTTGATGTACAACCCTTTCAACTTGATGCTACACAACCAGTTCAACATGGTGATTTACCTTCAATCATTTTATAAATATGTTTAATGAGCTTTATTTTCAATTGCCATGGTTTTCAATTTTTTAAAAACTTATGTTTTTACAGTTTAGATGACATATGTGGAGAACACGGGCACATCAGCCATGAATATGCAATCAAATCCTGGTATGTTAGTCATGTGAATTTACAAACAAAATTGATAATAATCCCCACAAATTTATAAACACTCACAACTTGGTATGTCCGATATTTGTATTTTAAAACAAAATCATTTATAAGGCCCAAAAATTTATAGGAAATGATAACTAACAGATATTAGTTTATATGTTTGGCATATGGTGTAAGGAAAATTTTAAGGAAATCCATTTGTAAGCTATGCTAAAAATTTAAAACGAAGTATAGAGATTAGCGGACTCTATGCATCCATGTTCAATAAAGTAATGGTTAGACTAAAAAAATTACATTCATCAATGTCTCGCTGATTTACAACTACATATTATCTACAATGTTTCACTAATTCACTACTGCATACTAACTACTTAAATTGAGTTAACATTGTTTTGGCTTCAACATCATCATAAAAAAATTACATATGACTTGATCTCACTAGTAGGTATGTAAAGAATGGCTTGACTAGCCTCATTAAAGGTTGTCCAGTGAAGTGTAGTTCAGCCAATGATGACATAGCCTAGCGATTGCAAATCCTCGTTAATAGATGAGGACTATTTTTGCCAAAGGGTGGTTTGGAAAATATAAGCGTAGCTTAACAATCGCTAAATTTGAATCAAAAGACAGAAAAATTGATATTGTACTTACCATATCACATAAACCACTATCTTTTTCCAATTAATATTTCATTTGCCACAATATGCAATTGATAATGAATTGATTAATGTTTATTTTAATTAATGTTTATTTCAAATACATTATGCTCACATTTTCAATAGCAAGAAATAGATCATGAGTTGGTGAATGTTTATTTGAAATAGATCTTGCATTAACGGATCCAATAGTGTGTAAATGTGGTGTAATCTAATTAGCAATCTCAATAGGTAATTGGTAGCCATAAGCTAAAATGTTGTTTATTGCAATTGGTTATAATTGATATGCGACCAATGCAAATAAAATTTGTTTACTTCCCTATGCAGGTAGTGATAAGAGCTATTTACTCATTTTAGATATGGAGGACTTGCTATATGGGATAAAAAACATATAATAGGAAGATGCCATTCATGTTCGGCATGAAAACTGTCAACCTATATGGTGGCCTATCAGAATTTATAAAATTATTATCACCATACTATGAACCGAGATTCTTGTCGACAATTTGTTGTTACAAATCAGCAGCACCCCTGGATGCAAATCAGGGTTCTAAGTTGATATTTCAGGCATCCAGTGTGATTGCACAACATTGAAACCTCTCTCCAAGTGTGGGACTTGTAAAATGAGAGAGGAATCTCCAGATTAGAGGCTGGTTCCTCAAACTCCTCTGATTAGATCTATTATTTACACAACTGCAGAGGTTCAGATCCTAATTTTATCCTAGATTGCAAGGAGACAGGGATAAGAAATGCAAAAATTGAAACTAAACTAATGATGGTGATGCACCAAAGGAGTGGTGAACATTTTTGCTCATGAAAATAGACACAAATCAGAAATTACAGCATAAAACATCATGCATAGGTTGATAAGTTGTAATCAAAGGTTTGAAATGAAACAAACAACACATGCAAAGGACTGAAAGCATTCACAGAGCCTGCATTGTGATTTTCAACATCAAAATCCTTGCATTCCAACACCAAAGAGGCAAAAAAGGCCTGTTACAATCCCTGGAAGGTCTGGTACTTCTAAAATCACTTGCGTTGAAGATGAAAACAGAAGCTTGCTGTGTAAAAAAGTGTTCCCCTTTGAAAAATGAGCCAAATCTGGCTTTTTACAGTGCATGGGTCGAACCCAGGAGAGAGAAAACATGAAAAAACATGGGAGCCATTCCTCATTGACCAAAATGCATTAAAAACAGCATGGGTGACCTGACAGACCCATCCCCCAACATTTTTGACCATGCTGGAGAAGAATGCGACCCATTTTGCATTAAAAATGGTTGTTGAAACGTCGATCTTTGTCCTTGAGTGCATACCAGAAGCATTTTTGATTTTCTCCTCAAAACTGAACCAAAATTCAAAATTGACCATGGAATCTTGTAGAAATTTTCACCAGCTTTCCATTGATATAAAGAACGCAAAAATCGAGCTGGATCAAAATTTATGGTGATTTGAAGTTTTAGGGAAAAGCAGGCCAAAATCGGATTGGCGGGCAAAAAGTTTGAATTTTTACCCATTTGGTCTTTGGAACATTTTTCAAATTTTCCCCACGATCGGCCACTCCAAGTGCCGCATGGCACATTCTGATCCCAAAGTGCGGCCCTGTTAGTGCAAAATCACAAAGCACCCACGGACGTTGATCAGATTTCTAGGTTGATCATACTAACATCCAGTGTGATTGCATAACATTGAATCCTTTCTCCAAGTGTGGGACTTGAAGAGTGAGAAAGGAATCTCCAGAGAAAGGCTGGTTCCTATTCCTCTGTTCAGGTGCACACGAAATATGCAGAGGGTTTTCTCAAAATCTAATCTAATCTGCCAAGGAGACAAGGTAAGAAGATGCATAAAATAAATCTAAGCTAATAGAGGTGATGCACCGAGGAATGAAGAACATATGCTTTACCAAATTAAACACAGACCATGTAGATATAACACAACACCATGCACAGATAGCAAAAATGCAATGAAAGATCAAAAACGACAGTAATAAATATGTAAGAGGGTTTAGAAGCAACCACAGACACATATATATTGCTCAAGGATCGATTCAATACATTGCAATGGCCAAAAGGCAAAAAACGGTGTTACAGTCTATATGGGAGGTTTGAAAACTCCACAAATCTTCTTATGAACAGGAGAGAAGGGAGGGTGCAAAGCAGAAAATGTCCAACAACAGAAAGAAACCCCTCCTTCCAATTTATAGGAAGAATGGGAGAGAAAAGAGAGAGGAATTCGAAATCTGCCCCAACCACCTCTAGGTTGCATTTAATTCATTCATCATGGCAGAAGCGGCGGGTTCTGGCAAAGCGGTGGTTTGCCTAATAGAAGCGGCGGGTTGTCTGCTGCATTAAAGTGGTTGTTGAAGCATTACCTCTGCTTGTTATTTCGTGCCAGAGGCGTTTCTCAATTTTCTCCCTCCAGACTACACCAAAATGCAAGATTGACCCTGGAAACGTGTAGAGAATTTCAGCAGCTTTCCGTTGATACCAAGAACGTGCAAATCCGAGCTCTGGATCGAAAGATATGTCGATCTGAAGATTTAGGACACGGAACAGGCGAAAACGGATTTTGAAATATTTTCCCGCGCACTGCCACTTGGACGCCACGTGGCATGCTCTGATTCACTGAATAATTCTCTCTCTCTGCGGCGGGCTGTCTTTTGAGTTTTGACTTTTGGTGCTCTTGGAATATTTTCCACATTTTTTCCCACGCTCCGCCACTAGGGATACGTGGCATGCATTGGTTGGTTCACGAACCTGCCGGGTCTTCCTTCACTTTTACCCCTTCTGGCTTAGATTTGGCCAAACTTTCCAACTCCTCCCCGAGCTCCACACTTCTATGCTCCATTGGACACATGTCCAATTTCTATTGGCTCGGGCCAACGCTTCAAACCTTGCCTTTTGACCTTTTGGCTTCTCTTGATGACACGTGGCAATTTCTCAATGGTTCTTGGGCTCCGGGTCTTCGCGTGCACAGCGTCCATTCGTCCCGGACGTCCCATTTTGATTTTGGACCTTTTGGGACAATTTCGGCTGGTTCGGCCGGTTCGGGTATTTCTAGCCCGCTTGTCCCACTTTGATTCGGACTAACTTGACTCTTTTTTTCGGTTCGGGTATTTACGTCCCCGCAAGCGTCCCAAGCGCCCCTCTCAGCAGTTAGTCGATTTTCTCTCTCGGTCGAACCGGCATTTCACGCCCGCCGCGTACTTTCGTCCCACTTGTCCCAAATGCTTAGTGGACCGATGGACTCATTTCGGGTGGTTCGGGCGGTTCGCGTACCTTTGTCCCATTTGTCCCACCTTGTGCTGGACTAGGACTTAGCCGATTTTCACAATTTTTTCTGGCCCAAACTACTTGCTTTCTGCAACCTTCTCCGAACTTTCTCAAAGCTTGCTCCTTTCTTCTTCACCCTGGGGAGTTTAGAAAGATTCCTGAAGGGACCCTAGAAACCTGATTTTGCTCTGAATCAGTCATTTTTCTTGGAATTTGGACATCCTGATGCATGTTATCAAATTTACCCTGGGGGGTGAATTTTGGATAACAATTTGGCGACTCAGCGGGATCATCTGCCTGCTAGATGAAAAGGCCAGTTGCCTGAAGCCATCCATTGGGCATGGAGTCATCAAATATTCTGTTAGAATCCAAACTGACTCAGAATGTGCGAGGAGGAAGATGGAAAGAGACTTGATTTTAGCAAAGACATGCATCATCTCCATGGACAGCAAGCTGTGCCAAGGCACTTAGGGAAAACAAAACTAATCTACAGCAAAACAATGTGCACAAGCACTTGGAGGAAAGAAAATCTAATCTAGTATTTACAGATGTAGTGAACCTCCCTCTAGAAGCAACGCTTGAGATAGATTCCATTTACTGGAATCTGCAGTTCTTCACCATCCAATGAGGCCAATTGGAAAGCATTGTTGTTCTTGCACTTTGTGACCATGTATGGGCCACTCCAAATGGCATCAAATTTTGAATGCCTTCCTGGTTTTGCTCTGTCCACATCCCATTTCAATACTAGATCTCCTACTTGAAAAGATCTATCTTTGGCCTTCCTATCAAAGGTCTTCTTGATCAAAGCCTGATCCTTTTCCATTGCTTGGAATGCCTGATTTCCGATTTCTTGCAGCTCCATCAATTCTGCATATCTCACCTCCATGGGCCCAAACTCTAGCAACTCCAGCTGTTTCATGAGTTCCAACGTTGGCAGCTCAAGTGACATGGGCAAGACTGCCTCTCTTCCGTAGACAAGCCTAAATGGAGAGTTACCTGTGGATCTTTTGGGAGTTATCCTATCTGCCCATAAGGCTGATTTCAGTTTGGTATGCCAAGCCTTCTGATTCTCATCAAGAGTCCTCCTAATGATCCTCAGCAAGTTTTTGTTTGTAGACTCGGCCTGGCCATTACCTTGAGGGTAATAGTTTGATGAAGTGCTCAGGTAAATCCCGTTCTTGACAGCCCACTCAGTAACTTTAGATCCAATGAATGCCAATGCATTATCAGAGACTATTGTAGCAGGTACACCAAATCTGGTAGTTATCCCCTCGTAAAAGTCCAAGATGCTAGACTCATTCGCCTCTTTGAGTGCTACTGCTTCTGTCCATCTGGTGAAGTAGTCTGTGGCTGTCAAAATCCATTTGTGCCCTTGGCTCGAATTGGGATTGATGATTCCAATGAAGTCCAAACCCCATTGCATGAATGGCTGGTCAACTGAGATTGGATGTAATGGGAGGGCTGCAAGTTTCTCTTTTCCTGTGAAGAATGCACAATTCTTACATTTCTTGATCCATGCATAGCAATCACTAAAGATTTTAGGCCAATAATAACCAGCCTTCATGATTTTCAGAGCTGTCACTCTTGGTGCAAAATGGCCACCAGCTGGTCCATCATGAAACTCCTTTAATACCCTTTGAATCTGACCTGTGTTAATGCATCTCAGCAGCACTCCATTCACGTCCTTTTTGAACAAAACTCCATCAATGATGGTATATGGAATAGCCTGCAACCTGAAGTGTCTTCTTCTTGCTTTGCTCATTTCTAGAGGGCACATACCCGTCTGTAGGAAATGTATCATATTCTGAGTCCAACAGGGAGTGGACACATCATCATTTTCCTATTTCTGATCATCTTGTAATAGCAGGACAACGTCTTCTTTATCTTCTGGGTTGTTTAGTTGTTTGGAAGCGAGCTGCTCACACAAACCTTTGCCTCTTACCAGCTTGGTGATCTTGATCTCAATGTCATACTCCATGACACGGGTGATCCAACCTGCCCTTTTCTCATTTAAATCCTTGTTGAGGAGGAAGTCTTTAACCCCAGCATGTGAGACCAGCAACTGGACCTTGTTGTTTGAGACTAAATGCTTGAATTTCTTCAAGCTCCTGATTACTGCAAGCACATGTTTTTCAATAAAAGAGTACCTCAATTCGCAGTCATTTAGGCTTTGGCTGAAGAAAGCAATCGGCTGCTCCTCATTATCTTTGTTCTGTTGTACCAGAATGGCAGAAATAGTGTCATCACCTCCAAATGCATAGAGGATGAAATCCTTGGAAAAGTCCGGGTTGATGAGAGTGGGTGCCTGGGAGATGGCTTCTTTGATTGCTTCAAAACTCTCCTTGCCTTCTGCCGTCCATTTGAAAGCCATGCTTTTCCTTAACATTTTGGTGATGGGCTTGACAAGGGCTGCAAAGTTTGGGACAAACCTCCGAACAAAGTTTATCCTTCCCAGGAAACTCTGAAGGGCTTTCTTGTGACTTGGCAATGGTAGAGCTCTTATGGCTTCAACCCTCTCTGGATCAATTGCTAATCCTTCCTTGGAGACAATATGGCCAAGGAGTTTCCCTTCATGTGCAAGAAAGATGCACTTCTTAGGATTCAAAGACACTCCAAACTTTCTACACCTCTGAAACACTTGCCTGAGGTGAAAGAGATGGTCTGCAGCATTCTTTGAGAAGACAGTGATATCATCTAGGTATATCAGCACTATCTTGTTGATCAAGCCTTTGAATGCCATATCCATGGCTCGCTGGAATGTTGCTCCGGCGTTCGACAGTCCAAATGGCATCTTCTTGTAAGCATATGTGCCCCATTTGGTTGTGAAGGCTGTCTTAAACTGATCTTCCTCCTTTACCATAATTTGATTGAAGCCTGAGTATCCATCAAGTAGTGAAAACCTTTCTGAACCAGCTACGACCTGCAATATTTGCTCCATGGAGGGGAGTGGATAATGGTCCTTGAGAGAGGCTCTATTCAAATCTCTGAAGTCAACACATAGCCTGATCTCTCCACTTTTCTTTCTGACCGGAACCAAGTTCGCAACCCAGCTTGAATGCTTGATAGGGAATATAATTGCTGACTCAATCAGCTTGTCCAGCTCCTTCCTCATGAGAGGCTCCATGTGTGGATTGACTGGTCTCTGTTTCTGCCTGACAGGCTTAGTATTTGGATCCAACTCGATTGTATGCTGAGCTAAGTTGGGATTGAACCCTTTCAAGTCTTCATAGCTCCAAGCAAACACATCAGGGAATTCTTGACATAGCTGTATGAACTCATACCTTTCCTGTTCAGTTGTCATCTTTCCAATTTGCAGTGGCTTGTTCTCTTCTACCAAGATGGATGCCGAATCTTCCCTCTTGACCTGAATATTTGCTTTCTCCTTTCTAAACTGATCATTGGGGTTAAAAATTGACTCCAAGGTGACAAGTCCCTTGGGCAGCTTGTCAGTTCTCAGCTGTATCACCTGGTCACCATATTGCTGTTCCAACTTCTCTTGATTCTTAGCTGAGAACTCAGCTTCTTCCTGCAAGAAGTGGATGATTTGCTGGTCATTCTCGAATACTTGCCAATTGACATCGTTATCCGGCACTGAAGGCCTCACAATCACGTGGATGTTTGGCTGTACCTTGTCTTGTTGAATGTTTTCTACAATGTCAAAGGCTGCCCCTACTGCTGCAAGCCTGTCAGCAGCTTGATTCTCTTTCCTGGGAATGGCCTTGATGCCGAAACCCTCAAAATCTTCCATGAGGTCCCACACCCTATTCTTGTAGCATCTGAGTAGATCATTTTTGGCGGCATGCTGTCCCTTGACCTGATTTACAATCAGCTCACTGTCCCCAAAAACTTGCAAGTTATTTATTTTTCTCTTTATTGCCCAATGCATCCCTTGCACCAAGGCTTCATATTCAGCAGTGTTATTGGAGCATGCAAATTGAAATCTAAAAGCTGAATAATACTTTACTCCTTGAGGTGAAATAAGCACGGCTCCACCTCCTGCGCCTTGTCTACTCCTTGATCCATCAAAAAATAGTTGCCATACCTCGTTGTCATCCTTGTGGCTTGGCTTGGTGATGCTAGGAATAGGTTGACTTTCTTCGTGTATACAATAGACCCCTAGCTCAGATTCTTCTACTTCTTGATAAGGATCAAAAGCATGCACCTTGCTTGCCCATTCATCAAGAGTCAAATCTGGGATACTTCCAACCTTAGTGTCGGCTTCATCAGTGCCAAGGTGATCTTCTTGATCAAATGCTGAGCAATTGGTATTAATATGACTTGGAGTATAGGGCTCAATGTGGAAATCTGCAATAGGTTCTGACCTAATTGTAGCTTTAGTTCCATACCTCGTTCTGAACAGCATGTGTGACCAATCAGCGGAAAAATATCCCCCAATCTTGGCAGTAAAGTCCCTTGACAAACAGAGGGAAAAGAGTGGTGGAAGGTCTATGACTGATATATCTTGTAAGACAACAACATTTGGACATGCATGCAAGGTAAGACTCAAATTTCTAATCACTCCAACAATTGCTATTGCTGTCCCATCCAGCTGCACTACTCCCTTAGATGTTATTTCATACTGGAGCCCTAACTGATCAGCTATCTGTTTAGGCATTACTGAGCTACTTGCCCCGGAATCTATCATGCAATTATGTACCAGCTGATTTCCAATGATTAACGAAACATAGAAAGGGGGAGGTTTCAGCATTCTACCTTGTTGTGCTCCATGATTTCCTTCAGGCTGGGCAGCATTTGTAAGCACTTTGTCTTGCCTCTGAACCCGCTGATTCGAAGTTGGCCAGTCCTTCATAGCAGCTTGCAGCAGATCTCTTTGGCCTGGGATGGATAGGGATTCCCACATAGATATATTGACGTTTGTTTTCTTCATCTGATCAACGATACTGAATGGTGATGAAGGATCTCTCTGCTGTCCCTTGATTTGCACATTTGCTCCTTGAATGTGGGCATCAACAGCTGGCATTTGAGTTGGCCTAGGGGCTGTTCTTGGCTGCCCTTGTGCATTTGAAACTGGGTTTTGCTTGCCAATCATTTGTGGAGCTGTGGAAGGTTGTGGATTGGCTGGGGCTAATGGCTGTTCTTCACCCAAATTTCTCCTTTTTGACCTTGTGTTGGCAGCAACACCTTGAGAAACTGCCTGATTCATGCCACAGAAATCCTCTGCTTGCCAATTTACCAATGTGGTGTCATTTGGGGCAGATTGCTGTTGGAATGTTTCTTGTTGTTGGCTGTTTTCTTGATTGCTTTCACCCTCCACACCAGTAGTTGTTACCATTAAAGCTTGGGTCAAAGCACCATTGAAGCACATGGATTGATTATGGGGTTCATTACATGGAAAACACCATTCATACTCCTGGGCAATGTTGTTTTGTGCTGGTACTAATGCCTTAGAGGCAGATATGGCATTTGGATTATAGGGCTGGAATGGTCTATTGGCAGGAGGCCTTGTTTGATTCATATTTGCAGCTGGATTAGGTGGCCTTTGAGGCTGATATGGCTGCCTATTAGGTTGAGCTTGAGGCTGATACGAAGGTCTAAAACCTTGAACCTGCTGTCTTTTTAGAGTAACCAGCTCATTGCCTAGATTTTGCAACTGCTTCATGACCTCCTGAAGCTCATTTGGGGTACTTGGAGATGAAGTGGAAGCTCCATTTGAACTTTGATTTCTAGGAGTGGGAATAGGAGTTAAGACAGGTGCTTGACCAGTACTTGGGCTCTCTAAACTTGGATATAATGGCATTGGAGGCCTAGGAGCTAGCTTGCCAGCTTGAATCAGACAATTTTCAGCTCTAATGGCAATACTATAAGCAGCAGGGATAGTTGTGCCTCCCATAGATTGAACCAACATAGAAATATCAGAATTTAAAGCTTTAAGGTAGTATAGAAAAGCACCTTCTGCTGTTGGCCTGACTGCCACCGGAATTCTATCCCAAGATCTTTGAAATCTGAAGTTGAAGTCGGTTAGCTGCTCATTGGGAGCTCTCTTGATGGTTGTCAGCTGCTCCAAAAGAGACAAGTTGTCTCCCTTCTCTCCAAATTGATCATGAAGTGCAATACATAGCTGATTCCAGTTTGTGATAGAGCCAGCTTCAAGGCTCCTAAACCATTGCAATGCTTTCCCCTTGAATGAAGATGCCAGCAATTTGACAGCTACTTGCATCTCATTAATCTCATGTATTGCACAAATATTAGCAATGTCCTTGACATGATCACCAGGAGTGGTCTGATTTTCTCCAGTAAAATATGGAATGTTCTTCAATGCTGCAACTGGGATTGGATTTTGTGCATTGAGAGCAAGTGGGCTGCTGCCAGTGAAGTTGACATAGGGGTTTACTGGTTGCGCCATTCTGAGTGGTCTTAAAACCCTTGTATATTGAAAGAAAGGCCTGTCAGGTGGAGGAGTTGAGAGAGTTCTGCTTGGTGGAGATGGAGACCTTTGAATCCTTCTTCCTCTTTGCCTTCTTCTTGGAGATAATTGCAGGTATTCAAACAGCACTTCTTCTTCTCCAACTCTTGACCTTGTGATTCTTCTCATAAGCTTTTAGGCCTGTACTGCTGAGATTCTATTGATTCTTCCCCTTGGAGTCGCCAGATATGCAAATAATAGCTCTTTTTAGCAAGAAAATTGCAGCAGATGCATATCAACTTTGCTGCAATAAAAATGAGACCTCTAGGTCCCACCGGGCGTGCCAAAACTGTTAGTGCAAAATCACAGCACCCCTGGACGTTGATCAGATTTCTAGGTTGATCATACTAACATCCAGTGTGATTGCATAACATTGAATCCTTTCTCCAAGTGTGGGACTTGAAGAGTGAGAAAGGAATCTCCAGAGAAAGGCTGGTTCCTATTCCTCTGTTCAGGTGCACACGAAATATGCAGAGGGTTTTCTCAAAATCTAATCTAATCTGCCAAGGAGACAAGGTAAGAAGATGCATAAAATAAATCTAAGCTAATAGAGGTGATGCACCGAGGAATGAAGAACATATGCTTTACCAAATTAAACACAGACCATGTAGATATAACACAACACCATGCACAGATAGCAAAAATGCAATGAAAGATAAAAAACATGCAGTAATAAATATGTAAGAGGGTTTAGAAGCAACCACAGACACATATATATTGCTCAAGGATCGATTCAATACATTGCAATGGCCAAAAGGCAAAAAACGGTGTTACAGTCTATATGGGAGGTTTGAAAACTCCACAAATCTTCTTATGAACAGGAGAGAAGGGAGGGTGCAAAGCAGAAAAATGTCCAACAACAGAAAGAAACCCCTCCTTCCAATTTATAGGAAGAATGGGAGAGAAAAGAGAGAGGAATTCGAAATCTACCCCAACCACCTCTAGGTTGCATTTAATTCGTTCATCATGGCAGAAGCGGTGGGTTCTGGCAAAGCGGCGGTTTGCCTAACAGAAGCGGCGGGTTGTCTGCTGCATTAAAGTGGTTGTTGAAGCATTACCTCTGCTTGTTATTTCGTGCCAGAGGCGTTTCTCAATTTTCTCCCTCCAGACTACACCAAAATGCAAGATTGACCCTGGAAACGTGTAGAGAATTTCAGCAGCTTTCCGTTGATACCAAGAACGTGCAAATCCGAGCTCTGGATCGAAAGATATGTCGATCTGAAGATTTAGGACACGGAACAGGTGAAAACGGATTTTGAAATATTTTCCCGCGCACTGCCACTTGGACGCCACGTGGCATGCTCTGATTCGCTGAATAATTCTCTCTCCTCTGCTTTTCGGCGGGCTGTCTTTTGAGTTTTGACTTTTGGTGCTCTTGGAATATTTTCCACATTTTTTCCCACGCTCCGCCACTAGGGATACGTGGCATGCATTGGTTGGTTCACGAACCTGCCGGGTCTTCCTTCACTTTTACCCCTTCGGCTTAGATTTGGCCAAACTTTCCAACTCCTCCCCGAGCTCCACACTTCTATGCTCCATTGGACACGTGTCCAATTTCTATTGGCTCGGGCCAGCGCTTCAAACCTTGCCTTTTGACCTTTTGGCTTCTCCTTGATGACACGTGGCAATTTCTCAATGGTTCTTGGGCCTGCCGGGTCTTCCGCGTACTTCGCGTCCATTCGTCCCGGACGTCCCATTTTGATTTTGGACCTTTTGGGACAATTTCGGCCGGTTCGGCCGGTTCGGGTATTTCTAGCCCGCTTGTCCCACTTTGATTCGGACTGACTTGACTCTTTTCGGCCGGTTCGGTATTTCTGTCCCGCGCGTCCCGAACTGCCCCTCTCAGCAGTTAGTCGATTTTCTCTCTCGGTCGAACCGGCATTTCGCGCCCGCCGCGTACTTTCGTCCCACTTGTCCCAAATGCTTAGTGGGCCGACTGGACTCATTTCGGCCGGTTCGGGCGGTTCGCGTACCTTTGTCCCATTTGTCCCACCTTGTGCTGGACTAGGACTTAGCCGATTTTCACAATTTTTCTGGCCCAAACTACTTGCTTTCTGCAACCTTCTCCGAACTTTCTCAAAGCTTGCTCCTTTCTTCTTCGCCCTGGGGAGTTTAGAAAGATTCCTGAAGGGACCCTAGAAACCTGATTTTGCTCTGAATCAGTCATTTTTCTTGGAATTTGGACATCCTGATGCATGTTATCAAATTTACCCTGGGGGGTGAATTTTGGATATGAGGCCCTTCCTGACCATTTTTTCCTTCGGGTCGCTTGGTGTTTTTTGCCCTTGGACACGTGACAGCTCCTGATTGGCTGCGGGCCTTCTAGGGGAAAATTTCCCACCAAAACTCTGCTGAGCCATAACTTGAAAAATACGTGGAGTTAGGAGGAAAACTTTACCTTTCTGGAAAGCTGAGAAAGAGCTCTATCTAATGGTGCCATTTCTAGAAGGTTTTGAGTGCCTAGAAAACAAAATATTCTGACTGAGGCACGAGAGAAGGAAAGATGTAAAGGAGTTAGCCACAAAATGAGCAGGGGGCACATTTGGGATAACAATTTTGGTGACTCAGAGGGGTCATCTACCTGCTAGATGAAAATACCAGTTACTGAAGTAGTCCATTGGGCATGGAGTCATCAAATTTTCTGTTGGAACCCCAACTGACTTAGAATGTTGCAAGGAGGAAGATGGAATATCACCTGATGGAAGCAAGGACTGCAAAACATCTCCAGGGACAGCAAGCTATGCCAAAGCACTTAGGGAAAGAAAAATAACCTACAGCAAAACAACATGCACAAGCACTTGAAGGAATGGAAACCTAAGCTAATATTTACAAGGTGGAGAATTTCCCTTTAGAAGTAATGCTTTAGATAGATTCCATTGACTGGAATCTGCAGTTCTTCACCATCCAATGAAGCCAATTGGAAGGCATTGTTGTTCTTGCACTTTGTGACCATGTATGGGCCACTCCAAATGGCATCAAATTTTGAATGCCTTCCGATTTTTCTCTATCTGCATCCCATTTTAACACTAGATCTCCAACTTGGAAAGATCTACTCTTGGCCTTCCTATCAAAGGTCTTCTTGATCAAAGCTTGATCCTTCTCCATTGCTTGGGATGCCTGATCTTTGATCTCTTGGAGCTCCATCAACTCTGCATATCTCACCTCCATGGGCCCAAACTCTAGCAACTCTAACCACTTCATGAGTTCCAATGTTGGTAACTCAAGTGACATGGGCAAGATTGCCTCTCTTCCATAAACAAGCCTGAATGGAGAGTTACCTGTGGATCTCTTGGGAGTTATCCTATCAGCCCATAAGGCTGATTTCAGTTTGGTATGCCAAGACCTCTGATTCTCATCAAGAGTCCTCCTAATGATCCTCAACAAGTTCTTGTTTGTAGACTCAGCCTGGCCATTACCTTGAGGGTAATAGTTTGATGAAGTGCTTAGGTAGATCCCATTCTTGACAGCCCACTCAGTCACCTTGGATCCAATGAATGCCAATGCATTATCTGAGATTATTGTAGCAGGTATACCAAATCTGGTTGCTATCCCCTCATAAAAGTCTAAGATGCTGGACTCATTTGCCTCTTTGAGTGCTACTACTTCAGTCCACTTGGTGAAGTAGTCCGTGGTTATCAAAATCCATTTGTGCCCTTGACTTGAATTGGGATTAATGACTCCAATGAAGTCCAAACCCCATTGCATGAATGGCTGGTCAACTGAGATTGGATGCAATGGAAGGGCATAAAGTCTCTCTTTTCCTGTGAAGAATGCACAATTCTTACACCTCTTGATCCATGCATAGCAATCACTGAAAATTTTAGGCCAATAATAACCAGCCTTCATGATTTTTAGAGCTGTCACTCTTGATGAAAAATGACCACCAGCTAGTCCACCATGGAACTCTTCCAATACCCTCTGAATCTGATTTGTGCTAATGTATCTCAGCAACACTCCATTCACATCTTTCTTGAACAAAACTCCATCAACAATGGCATATGGGACAGCCTGCAATCTGAAGTGTCTTCTTTGGGTCTTGTTCATCTCCGGAGGGCATAGGCCTGTGCTTAGGAAGTGCATTATACCTTGGGTCCAGCAAGGAGTGGGGGCAACATTGTTTTCTTCTTGAGTGCCACATGGCTCATGGCTGTCTTGAACTGTCAAAACAACCTCTCCTTCATTACATGCTTCTTTTTGCTTCCCCAAAACTAGCTACTCACACAATCCTTTTCCTCTTACCAGCTTGGTGATTTTGATCTCAATGTCATACTCCATGACACGGGTGATCCAACCTGCCCTTTTCTCATTCAAATCTTTGTTGAGGAGGAAGTCCTTAACCCCAACATGTGAGACCAGCAACTGGACCTTGTTGTTTGAGACTAAATGCTTGAATTTCTTCAAGCTTCTGATTACTGCTAGCACATACTTCTCAATAAAAGAATACCTCACCTCATAGTCATCTAAGATCTGGGCCAAGAAAGGAATTGGCTGCTCATCGTTGTCCTTGTTTTGCTGTACCAAAATGGCGAAATAGTATCATTACCTCCAAATGCATAGAGGATGAAATCCTTGGAGAAATATGGGTTGATGAGAGTTGGTGCTTGAGAGATAGCTTCTTTGATTACTTCAAAACTCTCCTTTCCTTCGCTGTCCACTTAAAAGCCATGCTCTTCTTTAACATTTTGGTGATGGGCTTGACAAGGGCTATAAAATCTGGGAAAAACCTCTCGAACAAAGTTTATCCTCCCAAGAAACTCGAAGGGCTTTCTTGTGGCTTGGCAATGGTAGTGCTCTTATGGCTTCAACCCTCTCTCGGATCAATTGCTAATCCTTCTTTAGAGACAACGTGGCCAAGGACATTTCCTTCATGTGCAAGAAAGATACACTTCTTTGGATTTAAAGACACTCCAAATCTCCCCGCACCTCATGAAGACTTGTCTCAAATGAGAGAGGTGGTCTGCTGCATTCTTGGAAAAAATAGTGATATCATCAAGGTAAATCAGCACCATGTTGTTAATCAAACCTTTGAACACCATGTCCATTGCTCTTTGGAAAGTAGCACCAGCGTTGGACAACCCAAATGGCATTTTCCTGTATGCATAAGTTCCCCATTTGGTTGTGAAGGCTGTCTTGAACTGGTCTTCTTCCTTCACCATAATCTGATTGTAGCCTGAGTAGCCATCAAGTAGTGAAAACCTCTCGGAGCCAGCCACAACTTGCAAGATTTGCTCCATGGAAGGGAGTGGGTAATGGTCCTTGAGAGATGCTCTATTCAAGTCTCTGAAGTCAACACACAATCTGATCTCTCCACTCTTCTTTCTGACTGGAACCAAGTTGGCAACCCAACTAGAATGCTTGATTGAGAATATGATTCTTGACTCAATCAACTTGTTCAATTCCTTCCTCATGAGAGGTTCCATGTGTGGATTGACTGGCCTTTGTTTCTGCCTAATGGGCTTAGTATTTGGATCCAACTCAATGGTGTGCTGAGCTAACTTGGGATTGAAACCTTTCAAATCTTCATAGCTCCAAGAAAACACATCAGGGAACTCTTGACACAGTTGTATGAACTCATACCTTTCTTGTTCAGTTGTCATCTTTCCAATTTGCAATAGTTTGTTCTCTTCCACCAAGATGGATACTGAATCTTCTCTTGACCTGAATGTTTGCTTTCTCTTTCCTAAACTGATCATTGGGATTGAAAATGGACTCCAAAGTGATAAGTCCCTTGGGCAGCTTGTTAGTTCTTAGCTGTACCACTTGGTCACCATACTGCTGTTCCAATTTTTCCTGATTTTTAGCTGAGAACTCAGCTTCTTCTTACAAGAAATGGATGATTTGCTGGTCATTTTCAAACACTTTCCAACTGACATTGTTATCCGGCACTGAAGGCCTCACAATCACATGGATGTTTGGTTGTACCTTGTCTTCTTGAATGCTTTCCACAATGTCAAAGGCTGCCCCTACTACTGCAAGCCTGTCAGCAGCTTGGTTCTCTTTCCTAGGAATGGATTTGATGCCAAAACCCTCAAAATCTTCAATGAGGTCCCACACCCTGTTGTTGTAGCACTTAAGTAGATCATTCTTGGCAGCATGCTGTCCCTTGACCTGATTTACAATCAATTCACTATCACCAAAGACTTGTAAGTTCTTTATTCCTCTCTTTATTGCCCAATGCATCCCTTGCACCAAGGCTTCATATTCAGCAGTGTTATTGGAGCATGCAAACTGAAATCTAAAAGCTGAATAGTACTTTACTCCTTGAGGTGAAACAAGCATGGCTCCACCTCCTGCACCTTGTCTACTCCTTGATCCATCAAAAAATAGCTGCCATACCTCATTGTCATCCTTGTGGTTTGGCTTGGTGATGCTAGGAATGGGATGATCTTCTTGATGTATGCAATAGACCCCTAGCTCAAATTCTTCTACTTCTTGATAAGGATCAAAAGCATACACCTTGTTTGCCCATTCATCAAGAGTTAGATCCGGGATGCTTCCAACCTTGGTGTCAGCTTCATCAGTGCTTGGGTGATCTTCTTGATCAAATGCCAAATAGTTGGCATTGATCTGACTTGGAGTGTAGGGCTCAATGTGGAAGTTTGCAATAGGTTCAGACCTGATTGTAGCTTTGGTTCCATACCTCGTTCTGAACAACATGTGTGACCAATCAGCAGACAAATATCCTCCAATCTTGGCTGTGAAGTCCCTTGACAAGCATAGGGCAAAGAGTGGTGGAAGGTCTATAACTGATACATCTTGTAAAACAACAACATTTGGACATGCATGCAAGGTAAGACTCAAGTTTCTAATCACTCCAACTGTTGTTACTGCTGTCCCATCTAGCTACACTACTCCTTTGGATATGGTTTCATACTAGAGCCCTAGCTGATCAGCTATTTGTTTAGGCATCACTGAGCTACTTCCCCGAATCTATCATGCAATTGTGCACTAACTGATTTCCAATGATTAATGAAACATAGAAAGGAGGGGGCTTCAACATTTTACCTTGTTGTCCTCCATGATTCCCTTTAGGCTGGGCAGCATTTGTGAGCACTTTCTCTTGCATCTGAACTTGCTGATTCAAAGTTGGCCAGTCCTTCATGGCAGCTTGTAGAAAATCTCTTTGGCCTGGGATAGATAGGGATTCCCACATTGATATATTTACATTTGTCTTCTTCATCTGATCAATGATACTAAATGGTGATGGAGGATCTCTTTGCTGTCCCTTGGTTGGCACATTCACTCCTTGCATGTGGGCAGCAACAACTGGTATTTGAGTTGGTCTAGGAGCTGTTCTTGGCTGCCCTTGTGCATTTGAAATTGGATTTTGCTTGCCAACCATTTGTGGAGCCATAGAAGGTTGGAGATTGGTTGGAGCTAATGGCTGTTCTTCACCCAAATTCCTTCTTTTTGACCTTGTGTTGGCTGCAACGCCTTGGGAAACTGCCTGATTCATGCCACAAAAATCCTCTGCTTGCCAATTTACCAACGTGGTGTCATTTGGGCTGATTGCTGTTGGAATGTTTCTTGTTGTTGGTTGTTTCCTTGACTGCCCTCACCCTCCACACCAGTAGTTGTCACCATTAATGCTTGATTCAAAGCACCATTGAAGCACATGGATTGGTTATGAGGTTCATTACATGGAAAACACCAGTCATACTCCTGAGAAATGTTATTTTGTGTTGGCACCAATTCCTTAGAGGCAGATATGGCATTTGGATTGTAGGGCTGAAATGGTCTATTGGTAGGAGGCCTTGTTTGATTTACATTTGCAGCTGGATTAGGAGGTCTTTGTGGTTGGTATGGCTACCTATTAGGCTGAGCTTGGGGCTAGTAAGAAGGTCTAAAACCTTGGGCTTGTTGCCTCTCGAGAAGAACTAGCTCATTGCCTAGGTTTTGCAGATTTACTTCATGACTTCTTGAAGCTCATTTGGGGCACTTGGAGATGAAGTAGAAGCTTCATTTGAATTCTGATTTCTAGGAGTGGGAGAAGGAGCCAAATTAGGTGCTTGATTGGTATTTTGACTCTCTAAACTTGGAAACAATGGCATGAGAGGTCTAGGGGCTATTTTGCTAGCTTGGATCAAATAATTTTCAGCCCTAATGGCAATGCTATAAGCCATAGGGATAGTTATGCCTCCTATGGACTGAATCATAGAAATATCAGAATTTAGAGCTTTGATATAATAGAGAAAATCACCTTCTGTTGTTGGCCCGATCGCCACTGGAATTCTCTCCCAAGTCTTTTGAAATCTGAAGTTGAAATCGGTCAGTTGTTCATTGGGAGCTCTCTTAATGGTTGTCATTTGCTCAAAAGAGACAAGTTGTCTCCCTTCTCTCCAAATTGCTCATGAAGTGCTATACATAGCTGATTCCAATTTGTGATAGAACCAACTCCAAGGCTTCTAAACCATTGCAATGCTTTCCCCTTGAATGAAGATGCCAGCAATTTGACAGCCACTTGCATCTCATTGATTTCATGAATTGCACAAAGATTGGCAATGTCTTTAACATGATCACCTGGAGTAGTCTGATTTTCTCCAGTGAAGTAGGGAATGTTCTTCAAGGCTGCAATTGGAATTGGATGTTGTGCATTGAGGGAAAGTGGGCTGCTGCCTGTGAAGTTGACATAGGGGTTGTTTTGTGCCATTCTAATTGGTCTTAGAACCCTTGTTGATTGAATGAAAGGCCTACCAGGTGGAGGAGTTGAGAGAGTTCTGTTTGGTGGAGATGGAGACCTTTGGATTCTCCTCCCACTTTGCCTTACTCTTGGAGATAACTACAGATATTCAAACAACACCTCTTCTTCTCTAGCTCTTGACCTTGTGGTGATTCTTCTCATGAGTTTTCAGGCCTGCACTGCTGAAACCAGTTGATTCTTCCCTTGGAGTCACCAGATATGCAAATTATAGCTCTTTTCAAGCAAGAAAATTGCAGCAGATGCACATCAACTTTGTTGCAATAAAAATGAGACCTCTAAGGTCCCACCAGGCATGCCAAAACTGTTGTTGCAAATCAGCAGCACCCCTGGATGCAAATCAGGGTTCTAAGTTGATATTTCAGGCATCCAGTGTGATTGCACAACATTGAAACCTCTCTCCAAGTGTGGGACTTGTAAAATGAGAGAGGAATCTCCAGATTAGAGGTTGGTTCCTCAAACTCCTCTGATTAGATCTATTATTTGCACAACTGCAGAGGTTCAGATCCTAATTTTATCCTAGATTGCAAGGAGACAGGGATAAGAAATGCAAAAATTGAAACTAAACTAATGATGGTGATGCACCAAAGGAGTGGTGAACATTTTTGCTCATGCAAATAGACACAAATCAGAAATTGCAGCATAAAACATCATGCACAAGTTGATAAGCTATAATCAAAGGTTTGAAATGAAACAAACAACACATGCAAAGGACTGAAAGCATTCACAGAGCCTGCATTGTGATTTTCAACATCAAAATCCTTGCATTCCAACACCAAAGAGGCAAAAAAGGCCTGTTACAATCCCTGGAAGGTCTGGTACTTCTAAAATCACTTGCTGAAGATGAAAACAGAAGCTTGCTGTGTAAAAAAAGTGTTCCCCTTTGAAAAATGAGCCAAATCTGGCTTTTTACAGTGCATGGGTCGAACCCAGGAGAGAGAAAACATGAAAAAATGTGGGAGCCATTCCTCATTGACCAAAATGCATTAAAAACAACATGGGTGACCTGACAGACCCATCCCCAACATTTTTGACCATGCTGGAGAAGAATGCGACCCATTTCGCATTAAAAATGGTTGTTGAAACGTCAGTTCTGTCCATGGGCGCATACCAGAAGCATTTTTGATTTTCTCCCTCCAAACTGAACCAAAATTCAAAATTGACCATGGAATCTTGTAGAAAATTTCACCAGCTTTCCATTGATATAAAGAACGTAAAAATCGAGCTCTGGATCGAAAGTTATGGTGATTTGAAGTTTTAGGGAAAAAACAGCCAAAATCGGATCGGCGGGCAAAAAGTTTGAATTTTTACCTGTTTGGTCTTTGGAACATTTTTCAAATTTTCCCCACGCTCCGCCACTCCAGGTGCCACATGGCACGTTTTGATTGGGTGCAGGCCCTTCCTGACCATTTTTTCCTTCGGGTCACTTGGTGTTTTTCGCCCTTGGACACGTGATAGCTCCTGATTGGCTGCGGGCCTTCTAGGGGAAAATTTCCCACCAAAACTCCACTGAGCCATAACTTGAAAAATACGTGGAGTTAGGAGGAAAACTTTACCTTTTTGGAAAGATGAGAAAGAGCTCTATCCAATGGTGCCATTTCCAGAAGGTTTTAAGTGCCTGAAAAACAAAATATTCTAACTGAGGCACGAGAGAAGGAAAGATGTAAAGGAGTTAGCCACAAAATGAGCAGGGGGCACATTTGGGATAACAACAACACCATTTCTCGCTGATGTTAAAAAGATATCAATAGGTTTCAATAAAAAATATCAACTATATTAAACCAGGACTCACTTGGGAAAAGGAGCATTGCAATATAGTCGAGGGAATAAAAATAAGAGACCAAGAAAAGGTTTGGAGTAGAAACGATTTTTCATACAGTTTTAAAAATAGTTTGTGTATTACATTAGGTTCAAAGGGAAACCCTCTTGAAAATTTTATGGTTGGGATGAAAATAAGACACAAATATTGTATAAGAGATAAATGGTTGATGGCCGATTTGTACAAAAAAATATCACAAATAGTGTTTCACATATTGAATGTGGTAGAGGGCATCAAATATTTGGAGCAAGAAAATGTTAAATGACTATTTATCATTTCAAAATGTTGTTATGGTGTAACTACTTAACATTGTAAATAATATATACATTCATATGTTATTATGAAGGTACTACTTAACTCTATTATATTATGTTGAGATTGTAGAAATATAAGTTGGGAGTATTTATATTTTCATTGATTATAAGCTAACAAGTATGATTGAATAACTTGTGTGGTGAATTATCGAAAAAATTACCCTTCAAAAATTGTAAAATAGTATTTTTTTACATTGTTCATAAAATAAATATAAAATTATACCATATAGATGAGATAACACAAGATTAACTTGACCTTGTTTTTAATATACTTAATTGTTTTTAATATAATTAATATATAAATAAATCTCTAGAAAAATTATCGGTCATATATTAAATATGCAAGTCATATGTGACAGTTATTTAAAATATATGTAAGTATTTTACAACTAAAAACAATGAAAACGTGTCTAAACAAGCGTCAATTTTAACACTGGTTGTGGCCTTTATTGTAACCATTGAAAGACATGAAAGATGTTCGAGATGTTATTTGATCAAAAATCAAATTAGAGGGAGCTTATTTTTGGAGCTTTACTATGATTTATTTTGTTAATTTGGGATCCTAGATCTTCGGGAATAATGTTACAATAAAATTCAAATAATTCTTAATTTTTTTGCTAAATCTCTATCTTTAGTAAAGAAATTTAAATTTATTTCATATCTATAATTGAATACACAAATATATCTAGATTGGTTTTACAGTTAATTTTAATTAATTTCATATCCATATTTAAATATGAAAATATATATGGAATGGTTTTATAGTTAATTACATTCTCCTACTCTAAATACTCGTCCTCTTCTAGTTTCTTTAGAATATATTTAGTAATTCTCATGTTACATTTGAGGTTCAATCATGTCATATTACATGAACCTAGAAGTGTCTCAAATCTCTTAAATTTCATTAGCTTAGCGACCAAATAAGTTGATACAAGGCATTTTAATTATTCAAATATTCATAATTTAATCTTAAAGACATTTAAACACTGATAAGAACCTTATTCCAAAACATTAATAATGTCTAGCAAATCATTACCCGTATAAAATAGAAACATGTTATGTTTATAACAAAGCATAAATAATGCCTAGTGTCCACTAGCCCTTGTAAAACTGAAACATGTTATGTATATAAAAAGCATAAATAATACTTAGTGGACGCTAGCCCATATAAAACATAAACATGTTATGTTTATAACAAAGCATAAATAATTCTAGCGGTCGCTAGCCCTTATAAAATAGAAACATGTTATGTATATAACAAATCATAAATAATTCCTAGTGGTCGCTAGCCCGTATAAAATAGATACATGTTTTGTTTAGTCCAAAGCATAGATAATGCCTAGCGGCCACTAGCCCATATAATGGATTCCAATATTTGAATTTTTGGATTCCAATATTATGATTTTCGGATTCCAATATATGGGACTTTGGAGTGTAGTAAATTCCAATATATGTGATTTTGGATTCCAATATATGTGATTTGGATTCCAATATATGCGATTTTGGATTCCAATATGTGAGATTTTGGAGTCTAGATAATTCCAATATTTAACATTTTGGAATCCAAAACTAGTAATTTTAGATTCCAATATTGGTTGTATTTTTTTGCTACTCGGACTAGAATAAGTCTAGATTTAGTGAAATAAGTGTTAGAGCCTTAATTTTTTTAGTATATATTTTTCAATAGAAGTTATTGATAATGCTAATGAGTTTTTAGTGCATTAGGATTGATTATATAGGGTAATGAGGATTGTTGTAGATTTATAAACTCACCATTTATTAAGTATCAATCCAGGAAATGTCCAATGGAATTATATAATAGTACTTAGGGTTTTGATCTTAATTAATAGTTTGAAAGGCTACTTAGATTACTAAATTAAAACACACAAATTCTAAAATATTACTTCTAGAATAAAAGTAATCCACACAATCTTGTATAAATTGCACACACTTCCACTTGATTCAATATTGAAATCATGTTTTACTTTAACTACTAAAGAGGACTAATCGTATTGCAAAAAAAAACACTTTTTCTTGGAAATGAAACATACTTGCTTGGAAATTTAACACACTTTCTTGGAAATAAAACACACTTACTTGGAAATAAAACACAATTTCTTGGAAAGGAAAGGAATACTTTTGATTTTTTCAATTCTTATTTTTTCCTACATGTTTTCTTATTCCTAATTGCTACACATATTTAATCAAATTTGAGTTAAACTAACAATATCATAAAATCATTAACTATAAAATCAAACCTTTTTAGACAAAGCGGGACCAACTCTCTCTTGAAGGAAAATTATATGTGCAAAATTACATAAAACTCAATAGCTCCAATTATTTATTTAAATTTAAAATGATAGTACATAATATGATAAAACAATATTTTATTTTTACAAAATAACAATGACCCCCTGTTAGCATGGTGGATTCATTCTTAAATATGATCCAATCTCTAACTAATTTTATTAAATATTTCCTTGAGATCATCACATTTTAAATGCATCCCTAAAATGTATGGATTATTACAAGATTTTTGAAACAAACAAAAATAATCCCTAAAAAATATTTATCTTGGATATAGGCTTACCGAATAAATATAGAAGAGTTTGCTCATAGATAGGTATGTTATTTTTTAGTAATACTAATTTAGTCATTGGTTTGAAAAATAATAGTTTCTATACATAGCTATAGGAAATTTGAAAATAAACCGAACAGGATCTTCGGAGATTGATGGAACATATCGGATCATGGAAACACATCAACAAAACTTGGTAATACATCTTTGGAGCTCAATGACACATCTTGAGCAAGGTAATACATCTCTAGATCTCGGTGACTCATCTCCAGGAGCTTGAAAAAATGTCTCTAGAGTCTAACAAAATACCTCTGGAGATTTTATAAGACTTAATAGTGATCCAAAAATATATAACTAGAGCTGAAAATAATATAAACAATCCTCATTATTTTAAGCATGTATTGCAAAAAAATTACCTTCTTTTGGTTGTTTTTGTTGGAAAAACATGACATTAAGAATATTTGGATTTCTTCAATAATTTACCAAGATAAACCTCCTATTTCCAATTTTAAACAAGCTAAAAATTTAATATCATCAATTATATCCATGGTTTTGATAAACACAAAGGCAAATGTGATAAGAAGATTATGAGTAAAAAGGGAAATTCTGAGGGTTCGTCATCTCCCCCTCACCCAAGTTCTTGTGTGTCCTCGGGAAAGTAACTAGTATCACCTATGATATTTATTCCACTTTTCCTCACAAAAATTTTCTAGATTAAATTCAGAGAAAATGTGGCCCAAGTGTCTTGAGAACTCCTTTCGTGCCCCTTATATTTCTCAACCTCCATTTTTATTGGATAAAATCAACATCGTGTATGTTTCCTCCATAATTCCATTTTGGTGTAGGATATAGAAGTAAAGGTGGTCTATATTTCATTCCAATATGTTATTTTTCAAATTCTCCCATTAATTCAATTATGGTCCAAGCCCTTTCCATAAAACAAATTAATGCAATTGGGGAAATAATTTCCTTATTTCATAAAAAAGAACCTAAATTGATTTCATTTGACAAATATGCATAATTTTTTTGGAATGATTATATATATAAATACTTGAAATGTCTCTCGACTATTAGAGGTTGATAGGGTAACATTTCTCAATACGACAAGTATGAGCCAATTGATGAAACTTGGTTATGAAGTGTCTAGGTTTGGGATAGTCATGTCTCATAAGCAAGCCAAAACATCTCTTCGTCACTTCTCAGCATAATATATTAGTGAATAAGACATATAAAATCTCACGAGTGTTTCTTATCCAACATACATGTTTATCATGAAATCCATTATGTTTGAGAGGACATATTTATGCAAAAATAATTCACATGTTTGATTATTTTCTTTAAGATCATTGTCAAAATAAATTCGTAGAAATTGTCTTTCATTTTCAATATCATGTAATAATTATTTTTGTCAGACGAGGGGATGAATGAATATTTATTAACCTTATTAAATGTTAGGTTAACATTAATTAATATACATAAATATAAATGTGCACATCTAAGTAAAATAAATAACAACATAAAGTAAATAACACAATTACACAACATGTAATGTGGAAAACCCCAAATGGGTAAAAACCATGGAAGAATTAATCCACTATATGAGAAACTATTACAACCAGTCCAGTAAAAACTCCCTCCTCACTTCTACTCCATATTTTACCAAGATTTCTCAAATTCCATGATTTGATATTCAAATCTATATCCAATATATATGGGTTATGCCCTTCTTAAGTGACAGGGCACACCTACTTGATTTAATGTTAGTTAATTAAATTAACCAACCACCTAATAAAATTTTACATTTAAATAATAAGAATATAAGTTATTCTATATTATTTAAATATAAACTAAATATTATGATACACTTAATATTATAATTCTAACCCTCCCCCTTAATATTAACTGGAGATCCATATGCCAACATTACCTGTTTTTATAATAGGATTTAAAAATCCATAAACCGCAAAGGTTTAGGCTAGCATATGTATTTGTGAGACTAAATCTCACCGTTTCTCATGGAAAAAATATTATACCTTTTCTCTAGGATATTTTTATAACACAAGGACGTCCTTTACAAATATATGCACTTTGACTCGTATTTTCCATAAAATCTATCAATTTACATAGATCATACAAGATATTTTTATAATGATTTTAAACTAGAATATAAGTATAGAGGAGAAGGAGTCAACAACCTGGTCGGCCATTAGGAGGTGGAATTTCCATTCACACTCCCCCTCAATGGCAACTATGAAAGGCCAAGCATTGAACAGAACTTGTAGAAATTCACAACATATAATGGCTTCGTAAACATGTCTGCAACTTGATCTTCAGTTGGGAAGTACTGGAGATCTATATCACTGCAGAGAACCTTCTCTTGGATAAAGTGTATATCTTGATATGATTTGTCCTTTGATGGTGAACTGAATTTTTAGTGATAACAATGCAACTTTGGCTATCAAGTAGAAGATGAGTACTTCCTTTAGCTTCCGTGTGCATTTCTTTCGATATCCACTTTAGCCACATGGATTCTTTTTGCTTCCATTGCACTTCTATATTCTACCTCAGTAGAAGAAATGGAAACTGTTGGCTTTTTTTTCTGCTCCAAGTAATGACACCTACACAAAACTTGAATACATATCTAGTTGTAAACTTGCGATATATCACATCACCAACATGGTCAGAATCACAATATCCATATAAATATGCATTATTAGAAGAAATATAATGTAAACCAAAATTAATGTTCCCTTAATATAACACAATTATTTTTTCTAACTTCCAGTGATCTTGATAAGGTTCCTACATAAACCTTGAAGCAATCCCTACTGCATAAACAATGTCAGGTATAGTAATAGTTAGATAAATCAAACTACCTACAAATTTCCTGTATAAATTAGGATTATCATTTTCACATGTAGGTTTAGGATCAAGTTTACATCCAACTTCTATAGGAATAACAACTAGTTTACAATCAAGCATATTAAATATTTTAAGTAAATTAGTTGTATATTGTGATTGAGATACTACAATAGAATTTTTATCCTGAAATATAGCCATGCCCCAAAAATGATGCAATAATCCTAAGTTTTTCATCTCAAAATATTTTATTAACTTTTATTTAATTCTCATAATTAAACTGTTAGAATTACTAGTGATAATTAAATCATTGACATACAACACAATGATAATTATAACATTTTATTCAATTTTAACAAATAAATCATTGTCAGATGAACAATTAGAAAAACCAACTTCATTGAAAAAATTGTTAATCTTAGAATACCAAGCTCTAGGAGCTTGTTTTAAACCATATAAATATTTTTTTCAATTTACAAACATACATTTCTTTACTTGGTTCTTCAAATCCTTTAGGTTGGGTCATATAAATTTCTTCTTTTAAATCACCATTCAAAAAGCATTTTTGACATCCATATAATGGATTTCCTAACCATATTGAGTAGCTAAGGAAATAAAAATCCTTACTGTGCTCATTTTTACAACTGGTGCAAAGGTTTCCACGTAGTCGATACCGGTTTTTGAGTAAACCCTCGAGCTACTAATCTGGCTTTGAATTTATCTACACTGCCATCTGCTTTATATTTAATCTTGTATAGCCATCTAGATCCAACTATACTTAATTTTCTAGGAGGAGGGAATAAATCCCAAGTTGTATTTTTAATCAAGGTAGTATATTCAAATTTCATAGCATCTATCCATATTTCATCGAAGAAGATTCTTCAAAAGATTTGGGTTCAAGTTCATACAAAGTCATTAAGGCATGATATGTATGATGACTTCTAGTCATTTTCTTGAAGGTTTTCAGGATTAGAGTCTTGAATAATAGACTCATCCCATCTAGGTATTTTAGTTATAGAGGAACTAAGAACAATCTCATTTTCAATTATAGGTTCAATACTAGTTTCTTCATCACATACATTATTTTCACAATTTTCAATTTCAAATTCATTTTCATTAGAATCATCATAAATAACAGAAATAGAAGATGAAGAAGAAGAACAAAAAGGTTTTTCTAAAATTTTAACATTCCTATTTTCTATAACTTATCTTTTTGATGGATCAAAGATCCTAACACCTTAAATTTTGACATCATATCCTATAAAGATACAATAAAAAGAGGTTTGAACAAACTTCTTCCGTTTTGATTTCAGAGTGAAGAGGGAATAATGACTACCAAAGAATCTCAAATGAGACACACTTGGTTTTTTATTTGGAATTTACTATGGCTTTAGTTGGAACTTTGTTCAAGATATGAATAACAATGTTCATTGCTTGGACGGAGGAATTTAAGAAACGATCGAATGCATCATGGTTCTAGCCATGTACAAAATGGTACAGCTTTTTCCTTTCTATAATACCATTCTCGCCGAGGGAATAGGGAGTAGCGAGTTCCTTTTAATGCCACATTCAAAAAAAAATGATTCAAATTATTTACTGACATATTCTCCCCCATTATCAGTCCTAAGTCTCTTAATTTTATAACTAGAAGAGTTTTCAACTAAATCTTTAAATTCCTTAATTTTTGACAAGACATCAAATTTCTTTTTAATGAAATGAAACCAAATAATGCGAGTGAATTCATCAATTAACATGACAACATGCGAGAGAAGAACCATTAAGAGATGGAACTTCTAGGGGTCCTCAAACATCACTATGGACAAGTTCTAAAGGTTTAGAAGAATTAGCATCATGATGACTATGAAAGATTTCTTACCACGTAATCATCCTTCACATGTTTCATGATTTTGGGAAATAGGTGGTAGACTAGTTACTAGGTTTAGTTGAGACATGTCATACATGCTCTTGAAGTTGACATGACCTAGTCTCTCATGCCACAATTGCATGTCACTTATTTGAGTTGTTAAAAAGAAATCAAAAGGAAAGCCATTAAACACATACAAACCATCTCTTTGAATGCCTTCAACTATAGTAACATCATGTTCATTTTTAATAAACCATTTATCTTTTAAAAGTGTTACACTATAGTTATTTTGAGTCAACTAAGAACAAGAAAGAAAATTCATTTTAAGTTTAGGAACTAACAAAACATTGTTAATAAAACCATTTGAAACTTTTGCTTTTCCCTGACCTTGAACATCGAGAATGGAATGATCACCCAAGTAGATATGATCATTACACTCACTAAGTTCAGATAGGATATCAGATCTAAAGGTCATGTGCCTAGAGGCACCACTGTCCAATATCCACTCATTTTATTTTACAGTGACAAAGGCAGCATACAAAGCAATTACATTTGATTTTTGACTATTTTTCTGATTCTTGTTTTGGTTTTGGTCAGATTTGTTACCCTTTTGATTTTTGAAATTTGACTTATTATTTTTGAATTTTGCTAAATAATTGATCACTTTTTCATCTTCCTTCACAAGAGTTGTTATGAGTTCTAAAATCAATTTAATAATTTTTGATAGATGCGTACCTTCGTGAATTGATTCCAATTGAGCCCAAGTCTCACTCGAACTTTCTTGATTCCCGATATGAAGCAAAAAATTATCCGAACACTTTGCAAAATGATGGAATTCCCTCTAATAAATTTTTTGATACGTAATGATGTTGTCAATAGTTGCTTGTCTTCTAGTTAGATCTCTCTCAGTTCCATTCAAAACTTCCCATAATTTACGAGCCATGAATTCTTCTTTAATTGAATCTTCCAAATGATGTAATTGTTCCCATTAAACATCTGAGATTTATCAATTGAAAACTGATTAGACCCCATTTTTTCATAAATGGAAAATAAATAATAAACAAGGATTAAAATAAGAGTTTAATATAATTCCCCATCGCATTTTAATCCTTGTAACTAAACACTTGATTAGTTTACGCCAAAAATGAGGTCATGTTAATTGAATAATCTATACATGAATGCGTTAGTATGCTATCAAAAAATAAATTGAAATGTAAGTAATTTTCTTTTTAGTTTTCTAAAATGATGAAGATAATTTTATTGTCGTCATTTTAGAAAATATATAATTTTAAAACAAAATGATTATATTGTTCTACTATTTTTAAAAAAAGTCTTTTATAATTAGCTTATATTTTTTAAAAAATGATATATAAAAAAGTTTAAGAAAAAAATGGGAGCTCTTGCTCCTTATTAGGTATGAATTTCTATCAACTCAACCAAGGTAGCTAATGAACTTAGGAAGCTTATCATCGAGTTAACCATATTTCATATTAACCGAATATAATTTCCAAACCATATATGTTAAACTATGCAAATTAATCAACCATGCCTTATCTACCAACCGAGCCACAAATGTTACCGTGGTCGAGCCGCACAAAATCCTCAAATCACAACACAATGAGTCATACAAAGCGAGCTATGATCGCAAGGAATTTAAATAAAATATGGTTCTCGTGACCATAGTCACACCACCATCCCCACCGAGATAGGATTTTTAATTCTTAAATGCCTTCATGTTTTCCCCATGTGGGACAAAACTTAGCATAGGACTAGGGGGCCTACGGGTAAGGATGCTCGGGTGGGAGCTCGCAGACAAGCGACACTTAGAGGTAAGGTAATGTAGGGCCACACAAAATGTTCCAAGTGGCATGAAATTGAATGGGGGTTGGAGTCGGGTAAGTGCAACAAATTGGGGGACAATTAAGTGGACATCTGTTGGTCGTCAAATAGGACTTCACGAAGAGCAACAGTCAGGGGACAAGAAGTCCCTCCTCTTTAATGGGAGAGGTTCCCTTATTCAGAAATGAACCTATTTACACATATACAAAACATGATTTTCTTGTGGAACTTGGATATTTACGAAAGTGTTTTCTATAAGGATCATCAATTACAAAAGGACTAAGGAATGAGAAAATGAGAACGAAAGCGTAACGGCACCATTTAGAATTATAGATGATGAGTAATTATTTATGCATGTGAAGGTACGGTGAATTGAAACAAGATCAATTGTATCATACGAATAAGATGAAATTTGAAAGACACAAAGTTCTATCAATAACATCTGCAAGAATACAAAGCTTCTTAATATAATATAGACAAATGATCTTAACAAGATTAAATGAAAAGCTTAGGGATAAAAGAGATCAGATAGACGAAGAATGAAAAGCCCTTATGTATTGATTTCTTTATGATTTATTTACACTTTCAGAAAATAAGCCAAGTTCTTCCTCCTTCAAAATGGTGAGGAGAGGCCATTATATAGTTTACAATTCAGTTACTCTCGGTAACTACTTCTTTTAACTAAAGATTAGTTAAGGATTGCCAATCGCAATACCTCAACTTATTACAATAAATCTAAGAAAAAGAATTGGAAGAGAAGAGAGGAATAAGGAGAAGAAGACAGGTGCTTATGACTGGGAGGGACCCACTGACTTCAAAATCTGCTGCCTGAATCTCTTCAATGCCTCGGCTATGTCTCTGCCACGTGGGACTGACGTGTTGGCTATAGACTGGGTCCAAAATCCGAGGCACTTCTCCATTTCCTTATCAAACTTGACATGAGTATGATAGTCTTTATTTGCTTCTTCAATAGAAGATCAAGAGAGCATATCTCCTTCTTTTTCTCTTTGGAAATGGAGCTTTCCTTGAATAGATTTCTTTGACAAAAGCTCGAATTGAGCTTTGATTTCTTATAGGGAAAGAGACACACCAGAAGTTTCATCTTGAAGATGACAATGTATATCTTTGAAAGCAGATACAACTAGTGTTTTGAAAGCCTCTCCCTTCTGCCAACTATTCTTCAATTCTCCCGAAGCCTCCTCCAGGACCTTGATCTTCATGTTGGTAGTAATTCGGAGGGCGAAGCTACAAGCTAGACTTGGGAAGGAATTGCAGAGGAAAATGGATACGCGCGCAGGAATTTAGATTGCAAAGGTTCGAGCAAAAGATAGTAGGAAAGCAGTGTGCAAAATGCATAGGGGGTTCACTCGTTATATAGCCATTTAGGAGAGAGAAAGGAAATGAATGCGTATTTAATACATACCTACCAAATTGAATAAGCAAGATATTCGGGTAGAGCGGGAAAAATTAGCATGAATGGCACTTGGTTCATTTGGGACATGTGGGACGCGAAAGTGCGAAGTACGCGGCTCGGCCGATTCAGGTGAAGCGGGGAAAAGACACACAAATGCACTTAGAACACGCAGGACAAAAGTACCCGAAGTACGCGGCTCGGCCGAATCAGATGAAAATGGAACAATTGGTCCAGGTGAACTTGGGACACGTGGGACAAAAATGTCCGATGGGCCCGAAAAGAACAGACTTCGGGCAAACCGGCCGATCGGGAACAAAGGGCCCAATTGAACTTGGGACACGCAGACAAAAATGTCTGACGGGCTCGAAAAAAGAACAGACTTCGGGTGGATGGCCAATTGAGGAACAGAGGCGCAATTGAACTTGGGACATGCGGGACAAAAATGTTCGACGGGCCCGAAAAGAACAGACTTCGGGCGAACCGGCCGATCGGGGAATAGAGGGCCCAATTGAACTTGGGACACGTGGGAAAAAAATGTCTGACGGTCCCGAAAAGAATAGACTTTGGGTGGACCGGCCAATCGGGAATAGAGGGCCCAATTGAACTTGGGACACGCGGGACAAAAATGTTCGATAGGCCCGAAAAACACACAAAATGACCCAAAAACACAGATTTCTCAATTTCTTTGGCATTTCACATTATTAGTACAACAGAGAAAACACTTAAACTCAAAATTTTAAATTTTCACTTTCTTAAGAGTAGGAGAATTTTGAGTGGAAAACAACATCAAATCCTGAATTTTACATCAAAAACAACAAAACATCGAATTTAATCTTCCGTGGACTTGAACCATGCCAAAAAGTAAAAAATATGTCATAAAAATGGTACCATCATGTAGGGGAGACTATTAGCTTTATAGAAATATTGATTTTAAAGTGAATAGAATAGGATAAATATCATTTTATAATTTTTTACTAATAGTAGGTCTTTAAGACACTTTTTCCCATGAATGTTTGTCTATGTTTAAGACCAGTAAATTTTGTTTCACTTGTCGAATTTGATAAAAATTATACCATCCTAACCGTAGTGAAATTATATACATGTTCAAAATTTTTTATTTGATTTCAATATTTTTTGATGAAGTTATGGCGGGCAAACGGAAAGTGCTCTGTTTTCTTTATGTTTTCAGACCACTTTCATGGAAAAAATCATAAAAATAAAATATTGCTAAAAAAATACAAAATAAAATCTATCCCAAGATAGATAGATAGCGGCATATAAATTCTCACCAAAGGAAAAAATATATATATCAATTTTTGGTCATCCAAATCACGGGAAAACGGACTACAATCTTATAGGTTTTAAAAAAAAATACCAAGTCATTGAATTTTGAGTGTTTAATATAACTAAACTTGTCCATTTTTAAAAAAATAGTAGTTTAGAAACTATTTCTAGATGCTATGATTCATATTGATATAATTTTTTCTAATTTTTAGTGTATGCATTGCTAATAATCCCTACAAGTTGATATTATGTTGGTATTTGCAATATGACGTCCACTTATGACACCTTTTTGTCCCCCTGACTTTGTTTGCATTTACCCAGTCCCCTATCTATAATAAGGTTTATCAATATATTTTATATAAGGGGACCACATAGTTTTAGGTTATGTTTTATATAGTTTAGGTTTTATATAGAATATAGTTTATAGGTTATATATATATATATATATATATATAGTTATATATATATATAGTTATATATATATATATAGTTATATATATATATATATATATATATATATATATATATATATATATATATATATATATATATATATATATATATATATATATATATATTTATAAAACACCGAGAATTTTATTAAAACCATAGAAAAAATATAAAAATATAGTTTATATTGATTATAAACTATAGGTGCAAACATTTTGAGGGGTCCTTATAGGACATGAGATAGGTTTTTTTATAATTTAAAGTTATAATAAATTTTTTACATTACCAGGGGACAAGATGGTCTAACCGACCAATAAGAAAATTTAAAAATCCTATTTTCTAGATTCTTGTCTCCCGTAAACTTTAATTTCACTTGAATTTTTTTACTTTCTCTTTTGATATGTTGAATTAACCTACAAAAATTTACAAACTATAGAAAAATATTTCACAAAATTTATTCACCCTTACCTTAATTTCTAGGGCCTTGGTAATTCTCGAATTCCAAATTTTTACACATTGTTGAAATATCCAATGGAATTTTTATCTACGCACACCACATTCATTTCTACCATACGAAGAGGGAAGGGGGTTAAATAGGGTTTCAACCAACTAACCACTTAACTTTCCAATTGTTGTAACCTTAGAAATTTAGAATTAAATTAGATTATTTAATACCGTTCTGGTACCATGTCAGGATGAGGGGATGAATGAATATTTATTAACCTTATAATGTTAGGTTAACATTAATTAATATACATAAATGTAAATGTACACATATAAGTAAAATAAATAAGAGCATAAAGTAAATAACATAATTACACAACATGTAATGTGGAAAACCCCAAATGGGTAAAAACCACGGAAGAATTAATCCACTATATGAGAAACTATTACAACCAATCTAATAAAACTCCTCCTCACTTCTACTCCATGTTTTACTAGGATTACCCGAATTCCATGATTTGATATTCAAATATATATCCAATATATATATTCGAATATGACCTATGGTCATATTTAAATAACCTGAAGGGTTATGACCTTCTTAAGTGATAGGAACACCTCCCTAATTTAATGTTAGTTAATTAAATTAACTAACCACCTAATATAAAGTTTATATTTAAATAATAAGAATATAATTTATTCTATATTATTTAAATATAAACTAAATATTATGATACACTTAATATTATAGTTCTAACAATTTTGAGATTCTCAATAGTTTGTACTTACAAAATGGTTTTTTTAGGAATAGAGAGTATATGTGAGATGGTTTTCTATAGGTTTCAATTACAAAGCCTAACTCACAAGCTGTTGACAACTAACTTTCCAACCTTTTTAATTCCTTTTCTATAAATTTTAGCTGGTTGTAAGTATTCCTCCATGTTTTTTATAGCTTGAGAAAAAAATATCATTTTGTAACTATTGTTCTACCTTATCCATTACAGAGGGTATGTTTGATTTACATTTTTCAAAATCCCCTCATCATTGAATAATTTCATCATTACTTCCCTTATTCTTTACTTGTGCCTCTTGAAGATACTTATGGATCGGAGGTATATACCGACTTTTTCCTTAAGAAATTTTGTTTATTTAAGGAAATCAATTTCATCTTCTTGATGTTTTATTATTAGCTTAGTCATAGATAAATATAGGGTTTACTAAAAATTTAAATATTCTATTAACTTCTCTTTTATAGATTATATTATTTCTCCCACCATGGGAGATTTACCCTTATCTAACCGAAATGTGCATGGAGGTAGTTATTCAAAGTGATAAGGGGTTCTAAATTAATGGGAGAAAGGGATGAAAAGAAAATTTCTCCACTCATTAGAGGATTTTGTTGGCTTAAGCTTCCTAAGACTTCTATAACTAACAATTCCTCAATTTCTTTTCTTGTAGTATCAATCTCCTTCTTATTTTTCCCTAACTTGGAGCAAGATCTTGTGTAGGTTCCCCTTTCTTATTTGTTTAATTTTAAAAGTTTTTGTGTAGGTGTTTCCTTGTTTTCCACTTTCTGTCTAGTTACCTTTATAGAAGAAGTAGGTTCTCTTGTGGGTGACTCTCCTGCTTCTTTTTAGTATTTCCTTTACTATGTCTAGGTTCTTGTGTGGAGATTATCCTATTACTCCTCCTTATTCTAGGTGAGGGAATGTATCCTTCTTTGGAGATTTCAAATAAATTAATACTTTAGGCCTAGGAGGGATTTGTGAAATCATTCTTTTATTTGTATACAAACTTCCCTCCCTTGACTATTTTTTAGTATGCACACCTTGCGTGTTTTTCAGGTTTATTTTTAGAAAAAAAAATCCGTTTCACTTCACCTTTTCTTTTGCAAAAAATGATGTTGACAAGCAAGATAGATTATTCCATGATGTTTTAAATATCTTCTCCTCTGATTTTCCAGACATGATTTGAATGGATTCATATATAAATTGGGGTAAATTAATTTTCCATTCAGGATTTATATCAAAGTATTTTAAATGAATTAGAATTCTCATTGAAGCTCCTAAAACCAAATCATATGGCTCATCACATGTGAATAATTTCATCACCCACAGGGGAACATTGTTCCAAGGGTGAGGTAAACTTACTCTATTGATACCTTACTTTTTGTGTTATTTTTAATTATATGTTGAGCTGGTTTTTTTCCTTCATTTGCATCGAACAAATAAATTAAATCATGTAGGAGGGTTTACCTCAAATACACATACCTTCATAAGGAATTCTTGAAATCTAATGATAATCTCCTTGTTAATAAGAATTTTGATTCATTTTACTATGAAATGATATCTCTGAGAGATTTAGAAAAATTCCTTAACTATCCCCTCATTAAAACTCTAATTTTTTGAAGGAATTATATCTAAGAGGCCTTCCTAAAAATCTCCACTACCTTTGTGTCTTACATGAGTTCGCATGTATTATATAGTCCAACCTTTATTTTTGACCCATATTGTTTGCAAAATACTCATGCTTTTGAAAATTATATAGCTCCCTATAATTAAGTAGGGTTTTTAAGACTCCCTTTTTTAGACATCAAGACTAGGATGAAGGAAATAGATGCGATAAAATCAGAATGAAGTGGAATAATGGGGCAAAAATTTTGGTGTGCAAAATGTGGTGGTGGCTCACATGCTCAACAATGATGATAGAGAAAAGGACCCATGGGGTGTTGGAGATTCATAATTATTATGGGTGGAATGGATGGGATGATTGATATGGATAAAAATAAGGTCATTATTCATTCACCAACCTAACATGCTTGTGAGTAATGAGAAGGGTTAAATTAAATAATGGATATATATATGGAATATTAAACCTTTAAACGTATCAAAATTGAAAATGAGAAAGCATGGTTATTCGAATGGTTCCTTTCATTTAAACATGTCATTATGTCCTACTTCATAAATTAGGCAAGTGTGAGGAAGGATAATCCTTATTTTATATCTATATATAATTTTATTTTTTATTTTTCATTAAAAATGAAAACATGGACCTAGGTTTCCATTTATGGTTTTCAACCTAGTCCTTTATTTTGGAATTGTTATAATTATGTGGTGATGGAGGAGGTCTCCTCCAAATCAAAAAATCCCACTTGTGATTTGAGTTGATGTAGTAAATCTTCCTCGCTTTTAGGTTGGTTGTATAGTTTGAGCCTATTTCCATTAACCAACAAAGTCGTTCTATCATCAATAGGTTCAAGTTAACCGATCCATTATCATATAGTTTTAAGAAGTGATAAGGTCCCAACCACCTCGTATGTAATTTTTATTTGAAGGTTTGGAAATTAAAATCAAACAATAGAGCCCAATATCCCTCTTTGAACCTCCTTGGTTTGAAATTGTTATCATGTCATAAATTCCTCTATTGTTGTATCAATTCCATAATTTTTAGTGCATAATTCTATATCTCATCTAATTCATTCAAATTTAGGACCCTCTCTCTTTTAACATCGACAATTTCTTATTTTTAAAAGCATGTCCACCCTACTTGTATTCTGTATATCTTTGTTCTAATTTAAGATCAATTCCAATTTCCAAATCAGTCCTCGAGCCTCGAATTCCAAACTCTACATGCATTATTTATTTATTACCATACACAAGCTCATATGGTGAGAATCATGTAGTAGTCTTCCAAGTTGTGTTATATTCCCAAACCGTTGCTTCCAAAATTTGGCCCAATTGTTTCTGCCACTATCCATCATATTTTTCATGATATTTTCTAGTTCCCAATTGGTCACTTCCACTTATCCATTAGCTTGAGGGTGGTATGGTGTTGAATTCCTATGATTGATTTGGTAAAATTCAATGAAATATTTAATCATGTTGGAGGTAAACTCGAGGATTTTGATATGTTAAAATTACTCTTGGAGCCCAAAATTTTATGAATATCTACATAATTTTAGTATACAAAAATTCAACTAGATTTTTCTTCATCTCGTTGATGTTAATTCCTACACTTTAGCCCACTTCATCACATAACCAACACATAATAATATGTGCTCTTTTCCCAAGGATGGTGGATCAATCATACCAATGAAATCTAGTCCCCATTTTTCAAAAGGCTCAATGGCCAATTTTTGTTGGAGAGGCATCTTATTGGTAATAATTGGTTTTCCCATCCTTTAGTAAGAGTTACATTTCCAAACATATCTTTTTACATCCTTATGAAGTGAGGGCCAATAATATCCAACACCCAAAATTTTATGAATTGTATTTTCATAGAATAATGACTTCATCTTAGATCATAATGACATTCCCTAAGGATTTCATAGATTTATTATTCATACATGCACATGCAAAGCACAAAATCAGACCCATGCTTAAACAATAATCCATTATCCCACTTAAAATTTGAACTAATTTTAATCAAATGTTTTTTTATTTCTTAGTGAAGTGAGGTGAAAAATTCCTTCTAAGCCTTAAAATGTATTTTTCCATATCAGCAAACCATGTGTGGTATATGAAAGGAAAAATATATTTGCATTAGGAAAATTTTCCTCCAATTATTCTTCTTCAACTATAATATTGAGTTTAGGCAAATGATCAACAACAACATTAATTTTCTAGGTTTTTCTATGGTATTGATATATAATTCTTGTAAGAGTAATATCCATATTATAATTCTATACCCGAGGACACTCATTACAATTTTATTCAATAAGTATTTAATGGTTGAATGATCGGTGTGAATAAAGATCTTATATCCTATGATGTAGTGACAAAATTTGTTAACAAAATGGATTATATAAAGGAATTATCTTTTAGTGGTGGTGTAATTTATTTCGATAGGGGTAAGGTTCTTGTTGATGTAATATATTGAATACATTTTTCTTCTTTCTTCTTCAGCAAGGACTAATCCAATTGTTTTATTATAAGAATAATCATGAATATGAACATGTAAATTCCAATTCTAGAAGTCCTTTGGAAAAAACACATGGGGGGTGGTCATAAGTATCCTTTTAATATCTTCAAATGATTCTTGATATTTATTAGGCCATTCAAGTTTCTTGTTTTTAATAAGTAATGTTGAGAGTGGGGATGCAAGCTTACTAAAATTTTATATAAATATTCTATAATACCCAACATGTACCAAGAACCATTTTGATTTTGTGAAATAGTATCCGGGTAGTGTTTTAGGTGGAGGTAATTTGGTTATTGGAATTCAATTTTCTTGGATCAACATGAATTCATCTTATTGAGATATGATGCCCCAATATTATTCCTTCATCTATCGTCAAAATAAGAAATTTTTATGACTTAACGAGAAATTATGTTGTTCACATCTAGCAAAAACTTTGTCAAAATTCTATAGAAAGCTACATCAAAGGTATTACCATGAGTAGTAAAATCATCCATAAAAACTTGCATAGTCCAAAGGGCATGACATTGTAAGAAATGTACCAAAATAACATGTGAAATGTGTTTTATCTTTATACTCTAGAGCTATAGTAATGTGATTGTATCCACTAAAACCATCCATAAATGAAAAGTATTGTTTTCCTACCAATTTTTCCAAAATGTGATCTATGAAAGGTAGTGGGAAGTGATAAATTTTAAATTAACCTTATTGAATTATTTATAATCCACACAAACCCTCCATTTACCCTTTTTATTTAGTATAATTATCAATGGAGAAACCCATTGGCTATCTGAGATAGGATATATAAAACCGGCTCACAACATGTTTCTATATTAGTTTTTCATGTCCCTAAGAGTAGGGTTCAATCTTTGTTGAGGCTTCCTAACTGGTTTAGTTTTTTTGTGTAGATTCGATGAGTGAAAATAATCAAGTGTATACCTTTCATATCCTTGTAATCCCACACAAATGAATTCATATGGTTTTGCAATACGTCAAATAATTTTTCTTCTTGTTCATTGGTCACCAAGTGTTGATGTTCAAAATATTTCTAGGTTAGAATTCAATCTGTTTGGTCCTTAGGTGGATAGATTTTAGTTTTAAAAAGTTACTCATTAATGAATTAAAAGGAAATATATGAGGTGATAACCTATGAAGTGTCCCTATTTATTCAAATGAGGTTTCTCCACTCTATTGGTACTCATCAAATAACATAAACATATTAGAGGATCTGGTTAGGGCATGTTTGTCATTTAAATTTATATGTATGTTGTTGCATGGTTTTATAGTCATGGAAGAATTGATAAAACCCTCTTCCGGTGAAGAATTTGATTCTAACACAAGACTGAGATTTGGAGAAGGAAGTGAACTCTAGATCTAAATAAGATATTTTGAGGTTTTTATTTCCTTCAAAAACAACACTATTTTCTTGTGTTTAGTCGTAAAGTAATTGTTCGATTCCCGGAGAGTTTTTTTGACTATTACAAAGTAGCTAATGTAGATAGGATATATATTTTTTATTTAGGAATATATACCCATAATTGGTATTGAGTGTTCATGAAGGTCTTGTTGGTGGGTATAGTGAAATTTTCTTTGCACAAAATCCATTAGATATGGTCATGTTTCCAAACCTACAATCTATTAGTGCTGCTATTATGGCTAACCAAGGCCGTCTCAAAATCAATGGATATCCCAAAAGCATTTGTCTTATATTTGAGGATAATAAAATGTACATGATATTCCCAAGATTATATAGTTATATGGATGTCTTTAATGATTCCTTCTAGTTTAGCTATGGAATGGACAACCATCTTTATAATTACATAAGTAGGTTGAATCCCTGAAATAGCCAATGCATTCATTCTCTCAAATATCATGACATTGATTGTAGCCCCCAAATCAACTAGTATATTAGTTATTTCATGGTTTTTAATATTTAGATAAATATGAAAGGATTGTCGAGATCTCCATACTTGGTTGATAATGCCTTGTCTGATAACAAATCTTCTACTTTACCATCCACTTGAATTGTCTTAGAATAACATTTATTTCTCCTTGTATTTTTAATGCAAAGTTACTTTATGACTTGATTTGACTCAGGGATGTCTCTCAAATCTTGTAATAATGGAATTTTTATGTTCAATTTTTTTAATTCCTATAGTAAATATGGTTAATTTTTTTTGTATAGTTTCCTTAAGTCTTTCTAGAAAAGATGTAGTTGTTGGGGTAATAGTTTTTGGGTTTTCCCTATTTTATTTAGATATTGCTTGGAACTTTATTTTCCTAAGATACTTTGGTATTATTTGGGTGATATGGGATTTGGTAAGCTGTATTCTTGACCAAATTTGTACATCATTGCATTCTATAATACTTATTCCTAAAGATTATTTTTTTAACATTATATGTTGGTGTGTTTGGTTTGTTTTTGGGATATACATAGAGTTGATTTAGTAAAAGAGGTTGATTAAAATCTCATTTTGATGTTGAATGTAACAATCCTTTCTATTGATTTTAAAACCTCTCTCGTTGATTAAATTTTAGATTGTAGGTATCACATTGTAATTATTAGGAACCCACTATTGATTTTGCATCATTTTTAGAGATACCTAAGGTTGTTGAGGTGGAATCCAATGTTGTTAAGGGACATTGGTACCTATTATTTTCTAGGCCATGTAGATGGTCCCCACTTCTAGGATGACATCCAAGGCATTGACCAATAATTACCTCTTGACTAAGGGGATCTATGAGAAAACCGAGTATGGTACTAAGAATAAGAACCTCCTTGTCTTTGTCCCATATAATTCAATTCTTCTTTATTTTCTTTGTTGTTTTAACATGATCTTTAAGACATGATAAAATTTCACAATAATTTGTTTCATGATTTTTCTTGCATAATCCAAAACATTAATGTTATCCTAGGGACATTCTCTTACAAGATGTTTATCCTTGCATCTAGAATAATATATAGCTAATGATCTCAATATTTTTAGCTTTAACCTAAAGACTATCTAAAGTAGTATTCGAATGGAATAGAATGTCATCTTCAAGTTTACAAATTTTTCCATTAATATATTAACATTATCCTATCCTTTTCCTAGTTTATATTTTATTTTCTAGTCCTAGTATGGGAATAATTTTATAGAGTTTAGCAATTTGTGTAAATTTTAGTTTTTTGATGTCTCCCCTTCCCATAAGGTTCAACATATCCCTTAACTCATCCTCCAAGCCTTTAATGAAAATGGTTTTTTTCTAACTCCTCAAGTTCATTACCACATCTCTGAGATACAAAAAGGAAATAGTCAAGATAGTCCTCCATATTTTCCTCATCCATTTGTTTCATTTTAAATAATTCATCTTTCCTATCTCTCACTATGCAATAATCTTGATATTTTTCTATAAAATAATTTTTCATCTCATTCCATGGGTAGATGCAGCGGTTGGGTGCTAAACCCATAAACCATCTTAGGTCTCCATCTTTGAGAGTGGAAGGAAATGATTCAAATTTTTGTTATCTATTTTATAGTCATAAGTTTGATAAAGAACCTTAAATTAAAAAAAAAAGTGATATGGATACTCGATACTTTTCCTCCAAAAGTGAGTAAAGTGGATGGGGAATTTTTTTCATAGGATCTTCCTCTTCCTCATTCAATACTATAGGATAGGAAAAGGTTCTAGGCTTTCTTTGATTATTTCCATTCCTTGGATTTTCAACAATTTTAGCTTCATCCACCATATTGTTTCCCCAATAAATATTATAAATTATTATTTTTGAGGTCACATATTTATCTAGGATAGGAGGTGTACTCTGTTAAATTGTGATCCCAAATTTTCTTATAAACAAAGGAATATCTTGTCTCTTATTGATTAGAGTGCTTGGGATGGGATAAAATTCAAGTGATCTTGATAGGGAGTTAAATCCTTATCCTTATGAAGGTGGTAAATTTCTAAAGTATTCTCCTCATTCACTTGTAACTTTTGATCTAATTTTTCTCAAATTCAAGTTTTTGGAAGAAATATTCATTTGAATCCCTAAGTTTGTTCATACATTTAAATGTCTAGTTTTAAATTTGAAGATTATTACTCCCTCACAAAACAAACACTATTAACACTCGAAGTCCCCGACAATGGTGCTAAAAATGATGAGGATTGTTGTATATTTATAAACTCACCATTTATAAAGTATCAATCCGTTGAAATGTCCAATGGCATTCTACAATAATGCCTAGGGTTTTGATATTAATTAATGGTTCAAAAGGATACCTAAATTACTAAACCAAAACACACAAAGTCTAAAGTATGAATGCTATATCAAATTAATCTACACAATATTCTACAAATTGTAGACACTTCCACTCCAAATTCAAGATTGAAATCAAGTTTTAATTTAACTAATACAGAGGACTAATCATATTACAAAAAATAAACACTCTTTTCTTGGAAATGAAACTCACTTGCTTAGAAATGTAACAGATTAGAAATAAAACAAACGCTTAGAAAGGAAAGAAATATTTATGATTTTTTCAATTTTATTTTTCCTATAGGTTTTCTTTTTAATAGTTGAACATATTGAATTAAATTTGAGTTAAATTAATAATAAAAAAATCATCAACTATAAAATCCAACCTCTTTTGGATATAGTGGGAAAAAATCTTCCTTAAAGGAAAATGATATGTGTAAAATCACATAAAATCAATAGATCCAATTCTTTATTCTTCAAAATTAAAAGATAATACAATATTTTATTTTTACATAATAACAATGATCCCCTCTTCTAAGCATGGTGGATTCATATTCATATGATCTAATATCTAATTAATTTTCCTAAATATTTCCTTTGGATCATCATATTTGAAATACATCCCTAAATTATATGGATTATTACAAGATTTTTGAAACAAACAAAAATACTCCCTAAAAGAAAGCTTTATCCTAGAGACATGCTCTCGAATCAATCTATAATATTTCCCACATAGATAGGTATGCTATTTAAATAATACTATTTTTTTCAAGTTATCGAAAATAGTAGTTTCTATACATATCTGTAGGACATTCTAAAAAGAAAACAAACATGGTATTTGGAGCTCGATGGGACATCTTTTGATATTGGAAACACATCTCCAAAACATTGAAAATTTTAGTGGTGAATATTTGTAATTTGGCTAAAAGTAGGAATTTTGGAATATGAATTTGGTTATTTTTACAACCATGAAAATGACCACGTTTCACCCAAAAATTCTACAAACAATAATTTGTCCCATGTGAATAGCCAATGGATCTCCAATCCTAACATATATTTTTTATTGAATTGCCACATGATATATGGGTCAGGATTTTAAAACATTATTGGATTGCTAAGAAATCTATGGAACCTTCCTGTTCATTTGGTCTCATTCATCGACATGTTTAGGATTTTTTTGAAATTTGATTAAATTTTTTTAGAGAGAGAGAGAGAGAGAGAGAGAGAGAGAGAGAGAGAGAGAGAGAGAGAGAGAGAGAGAGAGATTAGAATCCATTAAACCTTTAGAAGACCCACCAAATTCAAAAGAATCCATTAACTACCGAGGAAGCCACTAAATTTTTTAATAATCCTTGGGGCATGAAGAGCAGCCAAGTGTCACCCATTTCGAGCACTTGAGTGTATATATATGTGAAATGAGCACCAACACCTGTAATTGAATATTGGGTAGATTGTTGAGTTGTGGAGCTAAACTGCTTCATAAATAACATGCTTTAAAAAATTGTAATTTTACATAAGTAACGACACCTGGCCTACCGACCGACGTTAGTCACCTAGGAGAAATCAACATTAATTGGGTAATCAACATCAATTACCTATGCGTTAATGTTTTTATTTAAGTTATGTAGTGCCCACTTCCCTTTGACACCTTTTAATACTGATCATGACACTCGACTATATTATGGTCATTATTATAGTTTTGATTTAGTATGATGTTAGATATTTGATCATGGATTATTGTTGAATTTGATTCTTATATGATGCATGATGATTATTAGAGACACTTTATATGTTGATAATGTTATGTTGTTGGACATGGTTATATGATGGATGTTGTTCGGACTCGTGATATTTGGATATTGTGAGTAGACCTAGAAATTAAAAATTATTGGATGATAATATAGTTGTTGATAAAACTATAAATGATATTGTTAGATTGCTTTGATGTTGTTGTGATTCATATATCTAGATGATTTTGTATTTTTAATTATATTTGTGTTATTTTGGATGTTCGATATGTCCACGAGGTGAAGGAGGTATTTGAATTTTTCAAGGTTAAAAATATCACTACAAACATCGGGGATTGGAGACCAACCACATTGGAATTCTAGATAAATTCAACAAGGTCACCATGGCAACTAGTTTTGTTTGTGTGTGTGTGTGTGTTTGTTAGTGTTAGGGATTCCCATGGGGGGATTACCTTTAAATGTGACCAAGGGATTTTATTTATTTATTTTATTTTGGTCCCTTTTGTTTAATTTTTGCATGTGTTTATTTTGTGGTGCACTTACCCTTTCATTATTTATTTAATGGTGTGTAAATATTGTGAGTAATCATATAGTTTAGTTAATTAATTAAAAGATGCCATAATAATGTAATTAATAGAGTTGTTGGCCATGTTTTAAAGTGTTGTAAGAATGTGTAAGTAATGTGTAAGTGACCTTGTAAGTGATGTGTAAGTTAACTTTTGAGTGTGAAACACTCCACCTTCTTGGAAATTTGAATTTGTCCCTAGAGGCTGATTTTGGAGGCTTGTGGGACAAGTTAAATTTGTCCCATACCTCTTAAATTTACATACCAACCTTGCCTATGGTTAGAGGGTTAAATCTAAACCTTTTAATGCATTTTTACAAGTCAAGTTGAATGTTGTAATTGCACTTTTATTACATAATTTAATTTCAGTCCTTATGGGGTATGGGCTTGTTTGAGTGTGTAAGTAATTCTGTCTTATTATTCACCCACTTATTTATTATGCATTGGAGAATGAAGTTGACTTGTGGGGGTTGGGGTTGAGGATGTGTGATGTGGCATCCTACATGGATCTACCTTATCCTCTTCTCTTCCCTCTTCTATAAAATTGGAATTGTTTTCCTTGTTTTGGGTTGCTTCAATTTTGGAGACTTCATTTTAGGATGAGTTTTCTTTGCTGTTTTGAGAGCTCTTGCTTGGAGAAGTTTTGGAGGATTGTTGCATGCTTGTGCTTGGCTGTTTTAGATTGCTTGCATTGGGATAAAGCTTGCTATTTTGGAACTTGGAACGACTCCATCATGGAGAGGTAAGAGCTTGGATCTTGAAATGATCTTCTTGTATATATGTAAATGTTCTCGTGTGAATGTTTTGCTATATATTGTGGGCTTTTGGGTAGATGGCCTAGGAATGGTGTAGGAGAAGACTATAGGGTTATTTTTATGGGAGGCACAAGTGGTTTTAGGGGGTATAAGGGTGGAGGGAGTTGGGAATTGGGTTCCACCTTACAAAGAAATAGCTTGCATTTCTTTACTCATTATGGGGTGCCATAAGAGGTTGGGGAGACATAAGAAAATGTGAGGAATAAGAGGTACTTGGGGAGGCATAAGGGCATGACATGGTTTGAAATGATACACATTTCCCCCTTGGGAGGCATAAGCAACATTAGTGGGTTGTACTAAGGTGGTGATACACATTTTCCCCCTTGGGAGGCATAAGCAACATCCCCATAGCTTCTTTCTCCTTTGGCTTGCTTGATGAAGCCTTTGTGTTATTTGTCATTTTTAATGTAGTTGTGATCTTCATTTTATTTGGGACTATGTTTCTTTATGAAAATGTTGTGTATGTTTTGTGGAAGCCTGTTGTTGCCATGAGTTGGATCACATCCTTTATTGCTTTGTGGTTGGGGATCGGGGCCAATGAAGAAGGATGGCTTCTCCTCTTCATTGGATGTCTTGGTTGGGTGGAGAGAATTTCCTTTCCCCTACTCCTGTTGTGATCAAATTGGAAGAATGTGAAGAATGCATGTTGCTGTTCTAGAGCTGAGAAAAGACAATTGATAGTCCCTTGTGAAATGAAATCTCATTGTAACATTTCCCACTTGAAGTGGATGAACTTGTAAATGGTTGTAATGGAAAGATGTTGTACTAATTGTAAGTGGAAATTTGAAATGTAAAAGAGTTATACTCTGTATTCTATTTTGGAAAGAATGTGGAAGAATGATACATTTTTTTGTATGTTGCATTTTGAAACCAAAGGGAAAGGAAGTTGTAAGAGTTCATTTAAATTAATGGAAGTGGTTTTGTCTTGTCCATATGTTGTTATTCCATTAGAAATCTGTGTTTATCATTCACTATGAAATCCCTTGTTGAAAAGTGGTAAAGTGAAACACGTGAGAGGAAAATGTATCATTTTGTTCTATATATAATATATGTTTTGGAAGGAATAAAAGAAGAAAGGTTGTAATGTTGCATTTTGGAATCAATAAAGGATTGCAATACTTTTCTCAAATTGCATTGTTGTATTGAATCTGATCATTTCAATGTATTGAAATCTTTTTTTGAAAGGAAGAAATGCGTGTGAGAAAAATACAGTATTTTGTCTTTTTGGAATGTGAAAAATTTGAAATCAGGAATTGCATTTTGGTCTTGAATAGTTTGATTAAATCAACTAATGTGTTAGATTGGAATTGGAACGTATTTTAAATACTTGGAAGAAGGAAGTGGCAATTAGACCCTTTAAAATTTGATCCCTGTTTTTGTAATTTCAAACTGGTAATTATGAAAACAAAAAAAATGCACAGTTCAAACCTGCAACAATAAAATAACAAATTAAATGATTAAATTGAAGTAGTAGGCCCTAAATGAATTCAATTATAAAAAGACACTTAAAGGAAATATTTTAAAACTTAGCCAAATCAAAGCTCAATTGTTTTCTGATTGTTTTTTATCAAAATGGTAAATTTTTGAATTGGAATTCAATCAAATAGATCTACCTCACAAAATTATCCTAAATCCATCTAAGAAAAATTCTCCATGTATATTTGACATGTAGAGAGAGGAATAAGATCAAATTGAATAAATCTCACAAGTTAAAATTTACTACTCACACGTAAAAGCATGCGAGCCGTTTTCTAAAAATTTACCCCTTAAACTTTATAAAAATCATAAATTAATGATCTCTATGCAAAGAGGACATTGAGAGATTTCAGAAAGTCCTCATTTTCCCAAAAATGAGCTCTGTATCAAAAGTTATGGCCCTCTGAAGTTTTTCTTCGTTGGCATCAAAAGTTTGGAAAAATTTCCTCGTGGGCTTGACGGCCCGAATTTTTCCCTTAGAGCTTAGGAATTTTTTTGGGAAAATTTTCAAAATTTTCCCCACCACCCCACCATCCCATAGCCAATCAGAGGCTACCACATGGCACCATGAGGTGTCAATAGTGGGATGGATCCCCTTTTAACTTAGTGCTTTCAGAAAATTTTGGGAAAATTTTCAACTTAGTTTAGAAATTACATATTCTAGTAAATATGGAAACCGTATAAAACTTAGAAGGATGAACTAAATCTCACCTATGTGTGTAGGAGGCCCAAATGAGATGAGGGGTATTTTCATATAGACCAGACTTATCACCACTAGATCATGTTGAAGCCCATCCTACCCTAGATTTTGCTGAGACTCTTCAGATGTTAATGCCGCTCTAAGCGAGAGGATCAATAGGAGGACATGCAGCCAAACATGACAGAGTCCCTTCAATTGAGGGTCAGGTATCTCCTCGACCCAGCGAGGAGCATGGAGGAGAGAACTCCCATGTAGAGTCATCCAGGGCTGAGTCACCATAGAGGGATAAGGTGACTGAGTTTTAGGACATAGAGAGAGGTCTCAGAGCCCTAGGCTTAGGGATGAGCATGCAGAGAAACCTAGAGGCCATCAGACAATAGCTGTAGATCATATTAGGGAGATCCTAAAGCTTCGACCATCACATTATTCTACTAACATAGGTGGATTTTAGGTAGAGGCCTGGTTGGTGAGATTGAGCGGATGCTTCAAGATTTGTCCTTGTTCTAGCAACACAAAAGCTCGTGTTGCAATCCATCTACTGAGGGATGGAGCTGGTGTCTAGTGGAGGACAGAGGAGAAGAAGCTCCATGTTGATTATGAGATAGTTACCTGGGAGCTCTTTGAGGAGTGTTTCAGGAACAAATAATTGTCATGAAGGTTCATACAACAGCGGATAGATGAGTTCTATGACCTCCGAAAGGAATCTATTATGTTGGTTTGAGTATGAGAGTAGATTTCTAGATCTACTCTAGTATGTTGGTTACATGTAGGATGAGCAGTGTATATTCACGGAGTTCATCAGGGCCTCGAATCTAGACATTGGAGGTGCAAGTGCAGATCCATTGTCCAATGACATTAGCTGAGATCATTGAGAAGGCCTAAATAGCAGAGGAGACTCTGGGAAAGACACAAGTAGGCTAGGGACCGAGTCTCGGTGTTACATACAATGATACAAGATAAAAATTGAGGGGGTCAGTACCTCTTCCTCATGGTGGAAAGGGTTCAACATAGTAATATTTTAGACCACAACAACCACAGTCCCACCCACCTTATAGACCTCCATATAGATTTGATGCACAAAGAGGTCAGAGTATGGGGCCTCCTCTTAGGGTCTCATTAGGACACAGGTGCTTAGAGAGCGACTCAGCAGAGCTCTCTAGTAAGGACATCAGCAGAATGTAACCAGATCATCAGGATCTACACCACAGACCTCCAGAGTACCAACGAGACCTAATACACTGGGGAGATGATCAGGTGGTTGTTTTGGTTGTGGTGTTACTGGACATTTTTTGAGACACGCCCATAAAACCCTAACAACAAGGGTAAGACATAGATATCGAGCATACTTTTGGTGATATGGGGTGTAGTCATAGGATGTATGCAACAGTCAAGAACCACCATGCGTAAGAACATCGCAGTACAATTATTGAGATTACAAGTAGCATTGGTGGTGTTCCTACCTCCATTTTGTTTGATTCTAGTTCTTCTGATTCTTTCATTGCACCATATTTAGTAGAGTGATGCAGGCTGGTGGTAGTTAGGAAGGGTCATAGTTGGGATGTTGAGATGGCTTTAGGAGCCAAGATCTTTATAGACTCCTTAGTTAAAGAGTGTGTGGTGGATTTGGGACCTTTCACCACTACCTCGGATCTCTGTATCCTTTGGGCTCATATGGATTGGTTATCTGCACATAAGGCCAAAGTGGATTGTTACCACAAGATTATATCTTGTGTAGATGATTTGGGAGTTGAGTCAATGATTTCAGGGGTCAAGAGACCTATTTCTATTTGCACCATCTCTACTATGTAGCTTAAGCGGTGTGTGTGATGGGGTTGTTAGATGTATGTTGTTATAGTTAGTGACAGATCAGAGGATGGGTCTAGTGGACCATCGCTAGATGATCACCCCATTTTTAGTGAGTTTGTAGATGTCTTTCTAGGGGAGCTACCAGGGTTACCACCCCACGTGAGATTGATTTTCATATAGACTTGATTCTAGGGAGCAGATCTTATCTCACGAGCACCTTATGGATGACCACCCCTGAGCTCGTGAGCTAGAGTTATAGCTTAACGGCCTTTTGGAGAAAGGCCTTATCCATACTAGTGTATCCCCTTGGGGTGCACTGGTGATTTTTGTGAAGAAAAAGGATGGATCCTTGCGGTTGTGTATTGATTACCGCCAGCTGAACAAGGTAACGATCAAGAATTTTTATCCCCTTCCATGTATGGATGCTTTGTTTGATAAGATGAAAGTAGCCACAGTTTTTCTAAGATTAATCTTAATTCGAGGATACCATCAGCTAAGGATTTCAGAGGCAGACGTTTATAAGACCGCTTCTGTATGAGATATGGACACTATGAGTTCACATTGGTGCCTTTTGGTTTGACTAATGCCCCGCAATGTTCATGAGTTTGATGAATGGGATATTTAGGACATTATTAGATCGCTTTGTGATCATCTTCCTTGATGAAATTTTGATTTACTCACGTACGCATGAGGAGCACGAGGGGCACCTTTGCTAGGTTCTTCAGTGTCTTTGGGAGCAGCAACTTTTCGAGAACTTGGAGAAGTGTGCATTCTTTCAGATGGAGGTGTAATATTTGGGCCATATCATTTTTGGGGAAGGTATCACATCGATCCTTCCAAGATTAGAGCTATTATGGATTGGCCAACACCCACTACTATGACTGAGGTGCACAGCTTCATGGGATTAGCAGGCTACTACCGTATATTTGTTTAGGACTTCTCTCGGATTACACCCCATCACTTCCCTATAGAGGAAAGGGAAGAAGTTTGTTTGGTTAGACAAGTGCGAGTAGGCCTTCAGTACACTGAAGGAGTGCCTCACTAAAACACCTATTCTTGCAGTGCCAGATCCATAGGGTGAGTTTTTCATTTGCACGGATGCTTCTTTAGCAGGGCTTGGAGGTGTGTTGATGCAGGAGGGCAGAGTAGTGGATTTTGAGTCTCACAAACTCAAGGATTATGAGCTTAATTATCTGAATCATGATCTTAAGTTTGCGGCAATTGTGCAGGCCTTGGTTCGATGGAGACACTTTCTTCTTGGTTAGAGATTCACACTCAGGAAAGATCAATTGAGTCTTCACCATCTCTTCATGTAACCTAATCTCAACGCTCGTCAGTGGCATTGGATGGAGTTGCTTTGTGAGTATGATATGGAGATAGAGCATGTGAAAGGGAATGAGAATGTGGTGGCAGACACTCTTAGTAGATGGATAAATGTGGCTTTGGCCACCTCGGTGAGCATAGATTTGTGGAGCAGAATTCTTTAGCAGCTTCCTCTGGCGGCTTCTACATTACGATTCGAGTAGAGATAGAGTCTCGAGACTCCTTGAGGGGAAGTTTGATGGTTTTTCCTTAGAGGAAGATGGTCTTCTCATGCACATAGGTTGGATTTATGTTGCCAGAGATGGAGGCTTGAGGCTTGAGGCATGAAATCTTGACAGAGGCACATCATGCACCCTATTCAGCCCATCTTGGGGTGAAGAAGATGCAAACCACCTTGAGATAGTTGTATCTTTGGAGAGGAATTCCAAGAGACATGGCCTAGTTTGTGTCACGATGTTTAGAGTGCTAGAAAGTGAAGGCTGAGCATCAACATCTAGCTATCCTTCTCTTTCCTCATGCTATACAAGAGTGGAAATAAGACACCATTTCCATGAACTTCATTGTTGGGCTACCAATGTTGAGATATAACCACGACGCCATCATGGTCATGGTTGAAAAATTGACAAAAGTAGCTCACTTTTCTTCGGTGAAGACCACTTATATAGCTACCGTAGCAAAGTGGCACGGGTATATTTGAATGAGATTTTCAGGTTACACATGATTCCATAGAAGATCATTAGTGACCGTGACCCTTTGTAAACTTCCCATTTTGGACTACCATGTAACATGCCCTTGGGATGAACATTAATTTCAGCACAACATATCACCCGAGATAGATGGATAGACCGAGTGGGTGAATTAGATTTTAGAGGACATGCTCGGGGTGTATGTGATGGATCAACAATCTAGATGGGAGGAGTACCTATACTTAGTGGAGTTTTCCTACAATAAAAGTTTTTAGAGTTCTATAAGCATGGATCCTTTTTAGGATTTGTATGGTAGAGAGTGCAGACATCTCTTAGTTGGCACATGTGCTAGAGGACAGGTTTCTCTTGGACCGGCTTTGTTGTAGGACATGGAGTAGTAAGTGATTTTGATTAGAGGCAGAGACCTGTAGGAGGCACAAGACAGTGTAAGAAGTACACAGATCAACATAGGACCAATAATAGATTTTATGTGGGCATGAAGGTGTTCCTTCATGTCGAGCCACATAAGAGCCCTATCTATTATGGAAAAGGTTCTATGTTATCTCCTAGATTTGTGGGTCATTTTGAGATCTTGGAGTGTATCGGCCCTTAAGCCTACCGTCTAGCATTTCCACCTATTTTGTCTCACGTACATGATGTGTTTCATGTTTCGGTTCTTAGGAGATATGTTGCAGATCCTTCTCATGTGTTAGATTGGACATCATTGCAAGTGTAGGATCAAATACAGGTGATGGTGGATCCCATTCACATCCTAGATCACATGACCCTAGGTCTTCGAGGAAGAGAGGTTGATCGTGTTCGGGTGCAAGTGGGGCAGATATGATGATGAGACTGTAGCTACATGGGAGGATGCTACTTCATTACGAGTTCAGTTCCCACATTTATTCTAGTGATTTCCAGGAGGAATTCAAGTCTAAGGGGAGGGGGATGTAGTGCCCACTTCTCTTTGACACCTTTTGATATTGATAATGAAACCGCTTATTATATTATGGTCATTATTATAGTTTTGATTTAGTATGATGTTAGATATTTGATCATGGATTATTGTTAATTTTATTTCTTATATGATGCATGATGATTATTAGAGACACTTTATATGTTGATAATGTTATGCTATTGGACATGGTTATATGATGGATGTTGTTCAGACTTGTGATATTTGGATATTGTGAGTAGACCTAGAAATGAAAAATTATTGGATGATGATATATTTGTTGATAAAACTATAAATGATATTGTTAGATTGATTTGATGTTGTTGTGATTCATATATCTAGATGATTTTAGATTTTTAATTATATTTTTATTAATTTGGATGTTCGATATGGCCATGAGGTCTGAAGGAGGTATTTATATTTTTGTAGGTTAAAAATATCATGACAAACATCGAGGGATTGGAGACCAACAACATTGGAATTCTAGATGAATTCAACAAGGTCACCATGGTAACTAGTTTTGTTTGTGTGTGTGTGTGTTTGTTAGTGTTAGGGATTCCCATGGGGGATCAAATTTAAATGTGACCAAGGGATTTTATGTATTTATTTTATTTTGGTCCCTTTTGTTTAATTTTTGTATGTGTTTATTTTGTGGTGCACTTACTCTTTCATTATTTATTTAATGGTCTGTAAATATTGTGAGTAATCATATTGTTTAGTTAATTAATTAAAAGATGCCATAATAATGTAATTAATAGAGTTGTTGGCCATGTTTTAAAGTGTTGTAAGAATGTGTAAGTAATGTGTAAGTAATGTGTAAGTGACCTTGTAAGTGATGTGTAAGTTAACTTTTGAGTGTGAAACACTCCACCTTCTTGGAAATTTGAATTTGTCCTTGGAGGCTGATTTTGGAGGCTTGTGGGACAAGTTAAATTTGTCCCATACCTCTTAAATTTACATACCAACCTTTCCTATGGTTGGAGGGTTAAATTTAGACATTTTTATGCATTTTTACAAGTCAAGTTAAATGTTGTAATTGCACTTTTATTACATAGTTTAATTTTAGTCCTTATGGGGTATGGGCTTGTTTGAGAGTGTAAGTAAATATATCTTATTATGCACCCATTTATTTATTATGCATTGGAGAATGAAGTTGACTTGTGGGGGTTGGGGTTGAGGATGTGTGATGTGGCATCCTACATGGATCTACCTCATCCTCTTCTCTTCCCTCTTCTATAAAATTGGAATTGTTTGCCTTGTTTTTGGTTGCTTCACTTTTAGAGACTTCATTTTAGGGTGAATTTTCTTGCTATTTTGAGAGCTCTTAGTTGGAGAAGTTTTGGAGGATTGTTGCATGCTTGTTCTTGGCTGTTTTGGATTGCTTGCATTGGGATAAAGCTTGCTGTTTTGGAACTTGGAATGACTCCATCATGGAGAGGTAAGAGCTTGGATCTTGAAATTCTCTTCTTGTATATATGTAAATGTTCTTGTGTGAATATTTTGGTATATATTGTGCGCTGTTGGGTAGATAGCCTAGGAATGGTGTAGGAGAAGACTATAGGGTTATTTTTTTGGGAGACAAAAGTGGTTTTAGGGAGGTATAAGGGTGGAGGGAGTTGGGAATTGGGTTCCACCTTACAAAGAAATAGCTTGCATTTCTTTACTCGTTATGGGGTGCCATAAGAGGTTGGGGAGACATAAGAAAATATGAGGAATAAGGGGTACTTGGGGGAGGCATAAGGGCATGACAGGGTTTGAAATGATATTCATATATATATATATATATTTGGTGGTTTGTACTCAGGTGGTGATACCCATTTTCTCCCTTGGGAGGCATAAGCAACATCCCCCATAGCTTCTTGCTCCTTTGGCTTGGTAAATGAAGCCTTTGTGTTGTTTGTCATGTTTTAATGTAGTTGTGAACTACATTTTATTTGGGAATGTGTTTCTTTATGAAAATGCTATGTATGTTATGTGGAAGCCTATTGTTTCCATGAGTTGGATCACATCCTATATTGCTTTATGGTTGGGGATCGGGGGCCAATGAAGAAGGATGGATTCTCCTCTTTATTGGATGTCTTGGTTGGGTGGAGAGTGTTGCCTTTCCCATACTCCTGTTGTGATCAAATTGGAAGAATGTGAAGAATGCATGTTGCATTGTTCGGAGTTGAGAAAAGACAATTTGATAGTCCCTTGTGAAATGAAATCTCATGGTGACCTTTCCCACTTGAAATGGATGAAATTGTAAATGGTTGTAATAGAAAGATCTTGTACTGATTACAAGAGGAAATTTGAAATGTAAAAGAGTTATACTCTGTATTTTGTTTTGGAAAGAATGTGGAAGAATGATACATTTTTTTATATGTTGCATTTTGAAACCAAAGGGAAAGGAATTTGTAAGAGTTCATTTAAATTAATGGAAGTGGTTTTGTCTTGTCCATATGTTTTTATTCCATTAGAAATATATGTTTAGCATTCACTATGAAATCCTTAGTTGAAAAGTGGTAAAGTGAAACACATGAGAGGAAAATGTATCATTTTGTTCTGTATATAATATATGTTTTGGAAGGAATAAAAGAAGAAAGGTTGTAATGTTACATTTTGGAATCAATAAAGGATTGAAATAATTTTCTGAAATTGTATTGTTGTATTGAATCTGATCATTTCAATGTATTGAAATCTCTGTTTGAAAGGAAGAAATGCGTGTGAGAAAAATACAATATTTTGTCTTTTTGGAATGTGAAAAATTTGAAATAAGGAATTACATTTTGGTTTTGAATGGTTTGATTAAATCAAATAATGTGTTATATTGGAATTGGAACATATTTTAAATACTTGGAAGAAGGTAAAGTGGCAATTAGACCCTTTAAAATTTGATCCTTTTTTTGTAATTTCAAACTGGTAATTATCAAAACAAAAAAATGCATAGTTCGAACCTGCAACAATAAAATAAAAAAATAAATTATTAAATTGAAGTAGTAGGCCCTAAATGAATTTAATTAGATAAAGACACTTAAAGTAAATATTTCAAAACTTAGCCAAATCGGGCTCAACTGCGTTTTACAGTCATTTTGCTGTCAAAATGGTAAAATTTCAAATTGGAATTCAATCAAATAGATCTACCTCACAAAATTATCCTAAATCCATCTAAGAACAATTATCCATGTCTATTTGACATGTAGAGAGAGGAAGAAGGTCAAATTGAATAAATCTCACAAGTTAAAATTTACCAATTCACACTGTAAAATCTGCAGGCCGTTTTCTTAAAATTGACCCCTTAAAATTTATCAAAATAAAAATTAATGATCTTTGTACAAAGAGGACGTTGAGATATTTCCATAAAGTCCTCATTTGCCCAAAACCGAGCTCTCTATCAAAAGTTATGGCCCTCTGAAGTTTTTCTTCCTTGGCGTCAAAAGTTGGGAAAAATTTCCTTGGTGGGCCCGAATTTTTCCCTTAGAGCTTAGGAAAATTTTTGGGAAAATTTTCCAAATTTTCATCACCACCCTAACAGCCCACAACCAATCAGAGGCTGCCATGTGGCACCATGAGGTGTCAGCGGTGGGATGGATCTCCTTTAACTTAGCGCTTCCATAAAATTTTGGGAAATTTTCCATGTTTTCCCCACCTCCCTGCCCGCCCGCAACCAATTAGGTGATGCCATGTGGCATCATGAGGCATTAGTAGTGGAGTAGGTCCCTTTACCTTTTTTTTTTGCTTCAAAAAATTTTAAGAAAATTTTCCATATTTTCCCGCCATCCCGTTGACCTGCAGCCAATCTGAAGCTGCCATGTGGCATCGCGAGGTGTCGGGAGAGGCACGAGTCCTTGTTATCCTCTTAGCCCTTGGGTGTTAAGTGAATTTTATCCCCGTCACCCCACTTTCTCCGAGTTGGCTTAAGTGATGATGTGTGTCCCCTATGGACTCTGGGGAATGCGGGTGCAAAATTGGCTCCTTGTCTCGTGTGGGAGAATTTTCAAAATGTCTCCCGCCGCCCCGTTTTTCCCCACGCTGACTTAGGAAGTACCATGTGTCCCTTGTTGACTTGAAGACCTGTGAGAGAGCGGGTGCAAATGTGTTTTTTCCCCCCCGCATGAGAAATGTTCCAAAAGTCTCCCACGGCTCGCCAACCCACCCTTTGGGAAAATTTTCACCCTTGGGCCCACAGGCCCGCTCTTGGGGAAAATTTTCACCCCAAGGCCTGTCGGCCCATAACTTGAGAAATATGAGGAGTTAGGAGGACTTATTTATATCAATGGAAAGGTGAGGAAATTTCCTATCCAATGGGAATGATTTAGGGAATTTTTGAATGCATTAAGTGTGAGAAAAATCAATTTGAAACTTTAAGCTTGTTAGAGAGTGGGTATGGTGAGGATTTACCCTCTGAACCTAATTGAACCTTCTAACCCTAAATTTTGGACCTTGTGACCTCTAATAATTGTTAATAAAAGAAAATTATTTTCTAATGGATTAGAATTGTTCTGGATCCTATTAGTGACAACTATTGTCTTGTAACCCGGTTGTAGACTCTTTTAAACAAAAAAAATTATTCCCTAAATTTTCCTAACTAATCCTAGGTTGTTTCTTGGGTCTCAAGTGGGTTGTTTTAGCAGGAGTTACAAGTTACAGGATTAGATCAAACCTTTGGTTATAAGTTGATCTAAAGGTTTTAAATGCATACTTAAGTTTCCCTAAGTTTGTATATGCCTATGTAAGATATAAAGCTAGGGTTAAAAGGAGAAAATCCATAAGAGTTGAGGAAGAATATTGATTCTCCTTTGGATGAGATGAAGAAGAAGAAGAAAATGAAAAATGTTGCATGAAGACATAACTTCCATGGAGAGAAGCTAGAGGTAAGGAAATTACAAGTACATCTAAATGGTGAGAAGAGGGTAATGTCTTCTACTGTATTTCCTTTGTATTGTTATGTTTTAATGTAATGGATTGAATAATATACAAAACACATAGGGTTTCTTCTTGTATATCCACATGTTGTCTTTGTGAGATATTGTATTGTATATCCATGGGACCATGTTGTATTTTTGGTCCATAGAGATCTAGTATTGTAGCTCATTGGATAGATTCTGGGTACGTGACAATATCTAGATATTGTAGAGAGGAGGTTGTCTTCTTATTTGTACAAAATGATGTAGTGATGGAGGATAGACTTACTTCTTGGTGCACAATTATTTTTGCACATTGGTAGACCCATTTAAGAGGTATTATTTGCAGATTCATAAGAGAGCTTGGTTGTACAATTTAGACATGCAAAGTAGTTCCTAGTTATGTGATCTGCACTGGTGATTTGGAGGAATAGTTGTAATGCACTCATGTAGATCCATTTGGATATATGGAGGAGAAGATAATATGGAGAGATGCATTGTAATATTGTGGGAAGAGTTGATTTGTACTCTTTTTATTATAAATATATATTGATATCTCTATCTTTGGTGGATGTAGCCCACATTGGGTGAACCATGGTACATGTTGTGTTATGTGTGTGTACTTTGTTTTGATTTGGATTTTCTAGTATATGCTTCCATTGTCTTTGTAGATTTTGGGAAATTAACTTCTTCAATATTTTAATGATTTGGTTTATTATTGAATCATAGCATTATTTTGTAGTTAATTTCCCAACAACTAGTATCAAAGAAATGGATTTAGTTTATAGAGCAAGGGTTTTGCTTTAGGGTTTTGTTAGTGGTATTACTGACAACTGTATGAGAGAAGGGTTTTGTTTTTCCTGATGTGTAAATCACAGGAGAGATTTATGGTCAAGTGGGAGATGGAAATGTAAGTTTGTCGCCAAATGATAAGCGACCAAAGGTGTTGGTATGCTATACCGATGTTAGTATTTTTCCATAGCTGATGTCGGCAGGGTGACAATGTTCGGTTTGTTGGAAACCATCGTTCGTGACTCGTTAATCATAAAATAATAGATTTGAAATAATTTGAGAGGATGTAGTGAATGTGTCTTGATTGTTGAGGTGTCCTGGTTCTTGGAGGCACATACATGTTGTAAAGAATGTAGATCTGTATTATAGAGGTATGGTTTTGTTATCTTGGTATTGCAGTGCTTGTATGTTTTGGTTACACATGCATGTTTGGGATTGCAGATTTGAGTAAGAGATAGAGGAGCAGTTATGCATCCTTGGTGTAGTTAGATGCACGGGCTTCATTAGAGAGGAAGAATATAATAACATAGAATGAAGACGAGGCTTCCATTAGAGAGGTAATTACTTTGGTTGAAGATGTGGGTGAGTTTCTTAGTGCTGGTAAGGTGATGTATTTCATCTTGGTGTAGTTTTATTACATGCATTATTGTTGTAAATTTTTTTGTGCAAGATTTGGGTGCTTCTTGAAATGATTGGCTCAACATAGCTATTGGCTTTGGTTAGAGTAGGCACTGGTTTGGTGTACTATGACAAATTTTGGCATTGTGTTCATTCCAACAACATTGACATCAGTCCAAGAAAGTGACATTGGTCATAGAGGGAACCAAGATTCAATCGGGAGGACCGAGGTCGGCCTCTATGACAATAAGTCTCAGACCGGATTTTTGCAGCAGAAGAGGGCATGAAAGGTTTAGTGTCCAGTTTGGAGGATTGAGTTTCTTTCACAGAGTGTACATGTAGAAATAGAGTAGATCAATTCAATGTTTAAATCAGAAAGATGATAGAGTTGGTTCGGTGAGTCTAGTGAGACTTGGGTCAAATTCAGGTATCTCTATATAGTTCATGTTTTATTTCTTTCATTTGAAGTAACTGGTATTATGTTTGGATTGTGTGCACAAGTAAAATATGCACCATGGATATTTGGTGAGTTTGAATTTTATTTCTAGGATGTGTTGGAATCTTAAGGACAATGGTATCTAGTCTAAGGATGAGATCCTTAATGAAAAGTCATGTTTAGACATAGTTGCAGGTAACGAAAGATGTTGAGTACACATGGATGAAAAGGGTGGTTTATCCTACTTCACAAGAAGCCCAAACTTATGTGATGTAGAAGTATTCTTTGATAAGAAGGGAATCAATTTTATATTTTCTTTCATCTGTTTTATTTCTCACTAATATATATTGGAGCTTTTGAGCTTGGTGATTAGAGGCAGTGTAGGGGAGTTCATATTGAGTGGGATCAAGCCATGGTTGTTGGCATTATAGGTTGGACACATATGCACGTGTGGAGTGAGAGGAGAATGCTACTATTTAGAGTGGCATGAGGCACAAGTTTTAGAGGAAAATCACAATTTTGTAGGTATTTTGTGTTTAGTGCATGATGATGTCACTTCTAGTTTTATTTTGTAGTGCCTGGATATCCTTATGGGATGACAGTTGATGGTTGTTCAGTTGGGTTAAGAAGAGAGAGAAATGTTTTGAGTTTGAAGGGTGAAAGAAGGAAAATATGTTTGTTATAGTTGACCAATGTCAGCAGGATCTTCCGTGGTCAACAAAGTTACGGGTGTTACAATGTGTGTGTATTTACAGTTTATTGATGTTTCCCTTGTTTGCTTTCATCTTGGATGGTTGTGTAGTATGTTGATGACATTTTTCTGGTATTTGCACTAATTATTAGTAGCATGGTTAGCATGGTTGTTGTTGTTGACATTGATTAGCACAGGATTCATGTGTGGCCTTGGAGTTAGTCGGTGAAAGACTTGGAGCTTCTGGAGAGCTTGGTGATATGGATGGATGTACATGGTGAGTTTATACATGTGGATAGATTCTGTTTTGTGATTCTATGATGATGCAGATATTTTTTTTGCACATGGATGCCTATGAGCATGGTTTAGATGCCCTTGAGCATGAGTAGGGGATGTTTTTATTTCCTCTTATTACTATGTTACTCCATGATAGATATGTTTTCTACAAATGGTTTTCTTGTACATGCAAGTTGTTTTATGCAGGGTTGGATTTGTAGAATGCATGTTTAGATTCTTTGAGTTATGCAGGTGTTGTGGATTGATCACCCACTAGTTGCATGTAGAACTCATTTGGGTTATCTTTACCCAGGATCTTGTTTTTATTATGCATATTCCAGTTTGAATTGTCTTTGGTTAGTTACATTGGTGGTTACATGGAGACATGGATAGATGGTTGGAGAACATGGTTGGTTTTATAGGTATGGCTATGGTTGCGATTGAAGCTCAATATTTCAGTTTGAGTGGGAGCTCTTGCAGGTGAGTTAGTCATGGTGGCTTGGTTGCATGAGAGGTTTGGTGTCACGATTTAGTGGGACCTTAGTGTATAGATAACTTGTGTATCATATTTTAGTAGTAGATTCATACGGGTATATGGTAAGTCACAATTTGTTATCTTCTTGGTTTTAGAAGATGGTTTAATCTTCCTATTTTTGAGAGAATTGTTGAAGTAAAGAATAGTTGGTCTTCATGGTTTGTAGAGGACTGGTGAAGTACATGTACAAGTTCAACAAAGTTATCTACAAGTGGGAGATTATTGAGTTATGGAGCTAAATTTCTTCACAAATAACATGTTTTACAAACTTGCAGGTTTACATGGTAAACCTGTCTCGGTCGGATGACCAATGTCGATCACCGGGGCAATTGAAATCAGTTTGGTAATTGGCATTGGTTACTTGTACATTAATGTTTTTATTTAAGTCACAATATTAGATCCAACCTTTGATTATAAAGGTGATCTAAAGGTTGTAAATGCATAGCTAAGTTGCCCTAAGTTTGTATATGCCTATATAAGCTAGAAAGCTAGGGTTAGAAGGTGAGAATCCATAAGAGTTGAGGAAGAATATTGATTCTCCTTGGTTGAGATGAAGAAGAAGAAAAATAAAAAGGTTGCATGAAGACAGAGCTTCCATGGAGAGAAGCTAGACATAAGGAAATTGCAAGTACATCTAAATGGTGAGAAGAGGGTAATGTCTTATACTGTATTTCCTTTGTATTGTTCTATCTCAATGTAATGGCTCGAATAATATGCAAAGCACACAGGGTTTATTCTTGTAGATCCACATGTTGTTGTGAGATATTGTGTTGTAGATCAATGAGACCATGTTGTATTATTGGTCCATAGAGATCTAGTATTGTAGCTCATTGGATAGATTGTGGGTACGTGACAATATCTAGATATTGTAGACGAGGTTGTCTTCTTATTTGCATAGGACGATGTAGTGATGGAGGATAGACTTACTTCTTGGTGCACAATTATTTGTGCACATTGGTAGACCCATTTAAGAGGTATTATTTGCAGATTCATAAGAGAGCTTGGTTGTACAATTTAGAGATGCAGTAGTTCCTAGTTATATGAGATCTGTTGGTGATTTGGAGGAATAGTTGTAATGCACTCATGTAGATCCATTTGGATATATGGAGGAGAAGATAATATTGGAGAGATGCATTGTAATATTGTGGGAAGAGTTGATTTGTACTCTTTTTTATTATAAATATATATTGATATCTCTATCTTTGGTGGATGTAGCCCACATTGGGTGAACCATGATACATGATGTGTTATGTGTGTGTATTTTGTTTTGATTTGGATTTTTAGTATATGCTTCCACTAATGTAGATTTTGGTGAATTGTCTACTTCCACATTCACATGATTTGGTTTGTTATTGAATCATAACACTATTTCGTAGTTAAGTTCCCAACACAGACATGTGGCGGGATAACATGTATCCTCAAGGAAAAGGCATTACATGGACTCCAAGCCCATGGAATGAACCAATTCAATAAAGTTTCAAGTTTGTTGTTAGGTGAGGTAGAGTGACAGCTAGGGGAACATGTGGAAGACCTCCATTTTCACCTAAAATATGTTTTGTGTAAGAAATAGATTTTGGGGAATTGTTTACTTTCGCATTTGCATGATTTAGTTTGTAATTAAATCACAACACTATTTTGTAGTTAAGTTCCCAACACAAACATGTGTTAGGATAACATGTATCCTCAAGGAAAAGGCATTATGTGGACTCCAAGCCCATGAAATGAACCAATTCAATAAAGTTTCAAGTCTGCTGTTAGGTTAGGTAGAGTGACAACTAGGGGAACATGGAAGACCTCCATTTTCACTTAAAATATGTTTTGTGCAAGAAATATCCTTCATGCCAATGAATTATCCTTCATTCACCACTCCATCTATAATTTCCTTTAAAAAATATATTATATTTCACCAATGTCATGAATGCAGATTTTAGATAAGCTTTCATCCCAACAAATCGGGGTTCAACCATATTTTCCACGATTTCTATAAGTTTTTTTTTCATGCGGGTTCCTTAAAATTTCCTTGGTCCGAGACTTGATACTACATCTTTAGATATCAGTGACACATATCTAGAGCTTAGAAATGCATATATGAAACTCAATGACTCATCTTTAGAGCTTAACGAGAATGTCTTTGGAGCCTAACATAACACCTCTATATATTCTTTAATACTTCATGATGATAGAAAAAGTTGTGACTAGAGTTGAAAATAATATATACAATCCTTATTATTGTAATCCCTGTGTTAACACAAAATTGTCTTCTTTTTGGTCTGTTTGGGTTAGAAAAACATGAAATTAAGAACAATTGGAGTTCTTCAGAATTTCCCAATGTAAACCTCCTATTTACAACTTTAAACAAGTGAAAATTTTAATATCATCAATTATATGCATGATTTTGATTAACACAAAGGAAAAAGGGATTACAAACTCATGACTAAAATGGGAAATTATAAGGGATCATCATAGGATTTCATAGGTTAAATGTTTAATTAAGGCCAACTAATGGGATAAGAAATGAGCTGTAAGAAGATATTAAAATTCGTAAAAGAGTCATTGGAGAGCAGGAGATAGGATCTGTATAGGTCATCTAAGACCGTAGTACACTGCATTCAAACCATGTAGTTTTGGATATGTAATTCATGACGGCTATGAAATATTCTAGGGGAGATTCTTGAAAGTGATATATATATTTGGATAAGTATAACTTAGTATGTGAATTCTATAGAAGTGTGTATATTTAAGCAAGTTATGCATGGGTCCGAGAGATAAGTCAAGATGCATTCTCGAGTCATAGTGTAGAGATGAAACCAAACTTTTCATTGTCGAAGGATAAGTTACCAATTCTAGGTGTTTACTTTTTCCCCACTTTAAGTGTGAAATAAAACATACATACTTGAAGGAAAAGATAATTGAGTGTGCAGACACTTTTATCTTTGTTCAAAGTTTTGAGTTTGTATTGGTTTTGGCACACTCCATGAAGAAAAAGGAAACACAAAGTGTAGTAAATATCCATAAATAAATTTAATCGCAACTCAAATGTGAAAGGCATATTTGTAACTTTAAAAATTACATTTGTGACATAGTAAAGTAAAGAGGCAAAACATGAAAGAAATAAAAATGTTCATTTTTTTCGAAGGAGAAGTTACCATATTTGTTGCACTTGGAGATTATGAATTCTATTTCACTTTTATTGAAGGATTGAGGGTGATTAGTCCCCAATTTTATGAAGGAAATATAAAAGCTAGAGAGGATTTGAGTGCACTTGACCAACACCGAGAAGAGGGGTGTCATAGAAAAATATTCCCTTATAACCCCAAAATAGATAAGAAAAACTTATAGAGTGTTTAGCCACTATGATATCTCGTTATCCAAATAATTTTCCCGCTTAGTTGGACAACTTATATACATCTTCTAGCTCTGAGCTCTTCATTGCAAGGTTGCGCTTACTCAATATTCACTTGGCACATCCCCTTGGTTGAATTTCCCCGTGTGCTTCCCCTGCTCCCCTTTTATTTTCCTTTTCTTCTTTTTTCCACTCCTCCCTTGTGTGCATCTCTGTGTGCCCACCTTCTTCCTAGCAGCTTTTTACCCTACACACGCTCCTCGTACTTGCTTCAATCAGCCAAGTCCCTGGCCCTCGTGCATGCCCCACATATTACTTCATAATAGTTACACCTTGACCATACGTTCTCTACTCACCAGTTTGCCTCATTTCCTCATGCGCATTGTGCACACTTTCCTTCTGTCTTCCTCCTGTACCTCATTCTTCCACATGTATATCTTTGTACCATCCTTTATTCCCTCCCTCTATGCCTTCCCATGCCATGTCATTCTTACATGCTTAAGTGTGCCACATGCAACTAGTAAAAGCACACCAAAAGGGAAATGGATCCTTGCAACAAATCAATAAGTGACATGTGGAAAAAATGAAAAACATTTACATGATTAGCCATCCTTTGAACTGATTCGTGCATGCCACATGTTTTACATGTATTGAAGATTATGACAATCGTATATTTTTCTACAGAGCTCCAAATGGTTCACGATTGAAATTATTAGATAACTACCGACGTAGGATACAATGCTAGACATTCAAATTCAAATTATTAGTGGATCTGGTAGGTGAGAAATGGGAAAACTTCTTTCGAGCATTAATGAGAAAATATAATTGCTTCAACTACCTAATTTGGTCTCGATTCACCCTCCTTCCTTCTTCAAACACACCAAATGACCTAGGAAGTGTATTTAATAGATTTACTGTGGATTTGTAGGTATTGAATGCTTCTTGTTGGTAGTTACATTTCAAATTCACATTTTCCCTCCTTCTTCTCTTCGTCTTTCATGGATTCATCTATAAATGTAAGAGTTGAGCTCATTATAAATGTTGGACATTTTGGATCCTTACGCACTTTTCCAAGAACTCGCATCTTTTCTATATTTTGAGTTACTGAGACCTCTAGATCGGCTCTTGTATGTGGATATTAGCCTCCTTCACCATTGTAATATCTCTCGTGCATTTCTACAAGTAATAGAAGCATAATTTTGTGACTATTCTTTATCCTAACATATTTTCATTCCTTCTTCTTTCCTTTTCTTTTGCATTTCATGTCTATTGTGCCATTACACATCCTTGTAGCTCTTTATTTAGTTTTGTTTCATGAATTTGATTTGGTAAATATGTTTTACATTGTGCTAAATGTGCCTAGATTTTTTCACGCATTTACCTTCATTTTTTCTCAAAACAGATAGTGTTCATCCCTCTTTTATGGTGCTATCACCTTTTAGTGTAGTTTCATTTCATGTTATCCTCCTATCCCTTGTCCATTGGCATTATTATCTTAGTTTCCCTTTCAAGTACTAAGAGTTGCAGTAGTAATAGAACTAGATAGAGGAACAAACCTTCTTCGAGAGATCCATCCCAAGTGCACAAGGTCCCACAACATGAGGATAGTTCTATTGTTGTCACAAATAACTTGGTTCCCTAGATCTAAGACACGGGTGAAATTTTGACGATGAAAATTTTCTCGACACACCTAGTGGGACCAACATTGAAAGATTAAATTTCATAGTGCTAAGTTCGGTTTGTGGGATTAGTATTTCTAGCCTTTGGAGGATTATCTCAACACATATAGCAAATCCCAACATATGTAGATCTTTGTTTTAGCAGCCCTAAGCACCTTTCTTGAGAAGAGTTCATACAAGGAGAAGTACAACAACTAAATATTCTTTTGATTACCTCGAACTATTTTCAAGAGGATTTGAAAACCTAGAAGTGAGGATCACGAGGACGACATGCACATCAAGCACATGTGAATGACAGTGTGAAGAGATCTTAGGAGGAGCAAACATCAACCAAATGTGCATGCAAAGATTTGACAAATGGGTAGAACTTGGTTAAGCCATAAAACTCTCCTCTATCTTATAGATCAAAAGACATGTACATATAGGAGGTGCCTTGAGTAACCCCAGTCTGCAATCATGACAACTCAAGTAGAGACGGGGAGTTACATTCCCATAATAGAAGTGTAACTCCCAATGATGCATATGACACACCGATGCATCGACGCTTAAGGGAATCTCATAATGACGTCTAAATAACACGTGGACCTACGATCTCACCTAAGTAATATGAATCACATGATGATTTGGAAAATAACACACACCAACACCCCCTTCATCGTAACTTAGGATGAGGCGGCAAGTTAGAAACAAGAAATGGGTCCGACACAAAGCCTGATGAGGTACCCATGCACAAGAAAGAGGTCCTAAGCAGTGAAGGAAAACCCAGTGGGAAAAACATCCACCACAAGAGAACAAAACACTCTCTAATCTAAGAAAGATGCCAAATATGGGTCCCGGCCAGCAGACGGGCCTCGAAAAGGTACCCATGTACAAAGAGGAAATCTCTCGGAAAGAAGAAGAAGAGAGAAAAAGAGGGAGACGAGAGGGATGCAAAAGATTCCATGGATGGATCTAAACTTTGCAGCTCTAGGAAGTCTCCCGGAAGAATGTCATTGATGAGATCCTCTCGCTCCGGATCAAGAAGAGCCACCTACAATGAACTATGTGCCTGCCCTTAGGAAGAACAAAAATGACATGCTGAAGTCCACCCACCCCGTGAAGGAAACTAAAGGCAACAACACGAAGAACTCTGAGTCTGGTGCACAGAAGTGTGACATAGGTCTAGCGAGTGAGTGCTAAGGAACCGAAGGTAATGCCACATGTGTAGAACTGTCAGAGTGAAGAGGAACACCCATAGAAAGGATGTCTAAGTGATGTGAAGGGAACAAAACATCCTCCACAACAAAAGGTGATCCACAGCTGACGGTGGATCAATGAAGGTCTCTCGGAAAAGTGGAAGTGGTAAGAGTCCCAGAATGGGCACTCCCAACAACGGAGATGATGAACTCCTCTAAAACACCTGTAGATGGATGAGGGACCTATAGAGCATCACAAGTAGACTCTGCAAAAAGACGACTAAGGTCAGGTAGATACTCATCCCAATGAGGGGGCTCGACAAATAGAAGAGTGATGTCAAATAGGTATGAGTCATCCAATGAAGGTAAAGGAGTGGAATGGGCCTTGCACACTAGAAGTGGAAAGGAGGTGGGTGTGATGACTATATGAGACTGAGAAGGGGACTGCTCGATATCTGATGAGATGTGGGGAGTGTCAACACTCTCTAGAATAGTGAGAGAAAGAGGAGAAGAGTCCTCTATAGTACTCTCGACATCAGAATTGGATGCATAATCCTCGTCAATAGAAGTAGAACCAAGTGAGCCAGTGTCAGTGAAACTGTCATCACATGAAGAAATGGAGGAGACGACTAAATCAGCAGCAACAACGATGATGGTAGCAATATGTGAAGGGTCTCCATAGAGGGATCAAGAATTTCTACGGATACACGGTGAGGTGGATCTCGAGTCTCTGTCACGTGAAACCAGAGAGAACGAGAGACATGCATCATCATGTGACAAAAACATGGTCACAAGTGTCAAGGAATTCCTCTAGATGATGATGATCAGCAGTGCAGGAACTGGCCCAAGCAAGAAGGGTAAAAGACCCTCGTGGGTGAAGTAACGGTCCATGGAAGCATGCCAAGCTGAATAGGTCCCTCTCCCGGTGAGAAGTGGCGGAGGCTGTAAGGTGATCCTACGACACTCATGTCTAGAAAGAGCACTCTCCATGATGAAAAAATGCAAGATGTAAGGTGTAATATGTCGGACTCAAATTGATAATGCCTCGTGTGTGTAGGCCCAAGAGTACAAGCAACTCCCTAGAATGTGGAACTTTATAAAATTAGTGCGTTTACAAAAATAATAATCCCATCACATAATGTGTGAAAAATCATGCAACTTTGACCAAGGAAGCACTCAGAAATGAGCAGTGAGTCAAAAGTTATCGCATTAAAATGATTCCCGTGGATCGATGGAAAATTGCACTAGACACTGCAAACACATTAAAAAAGTGCACAAAATGGGTGCAAAGGGTATCGTGTGGGTACTCATTGGAAATGGCATAAAATTTCAAGTAGGGGTTTGTTTTGATTGCGAGGGGGTTAGCCTCTTGCCAACCCCGGACCTCGCCCTCCATCTTCGATGCTCATAGGAGGGTGAGAAATACAAGCAAAAACTCAAATTACAATGCCAAAATGAAATTAAATGTTTTTTTAATAACAAAAGCAATAAGGATTCGGTTGTCTAACCAGTGAGCTCGAAGGCGAGAAGGGGCGAAGCTAGGTAAGCAATGCATGCAAAGGCCGAGATCTAGCACAGAAACGGATCACCAGCGGCCAAAGACATTTAGGCACAAATCAAACCATGTAGGTTGAGCAGGGTTGGCACATGAATCCATCGGTCAAAGACAGCTTTAACAGCCCATGTAAATACCAACCGAGAAAAACAACCCCTCCAAAACTGCATGTAAGACTAGAAGGCCTCAAAACACATGAACATGAAACTACAAACAACCCGAAGGAGGTATAAATGCCCGAAATCAATGCAAGAAGAGCATGAAAAATGGAATAACCATTACAACACACACTAAAAGAGATCTCGTATATCACGCCGGAAGCTAGAAAACATGCACAGAAATGCCAATGAGTGCATGGATCCACAAGATCCACTCTGATACCATGAAAGAGGGTTTGAAAACCTAGAAGCAAGGATCACGAGGACGATGTACACATCACAGATGTGTGAATGAAAACGTGAAGAGATCTCGGGAGGAGCGAGAATGACCCGAATGTGCATGCAAAGATTCGACAATCGGGAAGAACTGGTTAAGCCATAAAACTCTTCTCTATCTCATAGATCAAAAGATGTGTACATATAGGAGGTGCTGAGTAACCCCCAGTGCTGCAATCATGACAACTCAAGTAGAGAGGGGAAGTTACATTCCCAAAATAGAAGTGTAACTCCCAATGATGCATATGACACACCGACGCGACGACGACCGACGCACTAACGCGTAAGGGAATCTCATAAGGACATCTAAATGACACATGGACCTATGATCTCACGTAAGCGAGATGACTCACCTGATGATGTGGAAAATAACACACACCAACACTATTCCCGAGAAGATTTTATTCTAGAAAGCCTACACATGCATCTCCATCTCCAGTGTGCTACACCCATTCAACTCCTCCTCATAGTAGACAACCTGAGTGCCTTGCAATGGTGCATCATCCACCTTCTCCACAAAGGAACTTTACTAACTTCACTTTAGGAGGTCCCCTAGTTCTTTCCGTATAACATGATATGCCAAATGGCACACTCAAAAGTATTCCATACTTTACTAGTGAGAATCAAGTCACCGCTCAGGAGCATATCCATGATGTAGCAAACATATGTTAGCTCTATTTAATCACACATAACGATGTAGCAGCAGCTTAGGCTACTTGTGGCCTCTTTTAAAGGAAAAGTGCTTGAATAGTACCAAGGCTTGAGAATTGGATCTATTGCCACCGGGATGAGCTAGGAACAAATATTTGTAATTATTTTTAAGATAAGTCAAACCACTTGTGTTTTGTGGAGAAAATGACAATGAAAAGGAGGGCATCCAACAAGCAGATGACTGATTTCAACATCAGATTTAAAAAAAAATTGGGAAAGAATCCATCTTGTGGTAAGACTTACAACCCAACATTCTTTACTATATAATCTAAAGGCACTGAACAATGATATCTTAGTCATGATTCAATCCACGGGAGGTAGGACTTTACCAACTACTTATAATAATATAGTAACGGTAGAAAATAGTATTATTCAGGTGGGAAAGATATCTCTTAGACCGCATATGCCCCAGCCTTCTTTGGCCATATTCCTGTTCCTGAGAAAAATTGCACAACCTGTTGCATTAACATCCTACTCTCCAACGCAGCAGAAAGAAGATGAATAATTGAAGAACCTGATTAGAAATTTGTCAAATAAAGCCATATCATTAGAGAAACAATAGGCAAAATCCTGCGCAGAGGTAGTTCTAGTCGAGTGCACATAGCTAGATCAGTCAACCTTGGTGGAATCAACATGGAAACCAAAGATACACGCTCAACCAACAAAATGATAGATGGAATGATAACACAAATCTACCCTTGCAAGTAGTTCCTCTCGCACCCTCTCTTTCAACACCCGGTGAAAATCGACACTTATTTCGGTTTAGGAAAATTTGGCATGGGAGTGGGAGTGGTACTTCCCTTGTAACATGCCTCTCAATCAATATGATTGTGCCAATGCTACATGCGCCTAATCCTACATGATCCAGAATGCTTCAACCCACGAGCCTTTAACAACTTCTCTTAAAGCGAGAACCAAGAAAGGCCAAAAGCTCCTCCAGAGGAAAATTTGATGTTCTTTGGCACTGAGGACTTATGTGTAATCAACCAGGTTGTAGAGGACTTAAGAAAACCAAATTACGAAGTCACAGACACTACAAGATATAAGAAAAGAATGCTCGACTTTGAAATGCAAGTCACAATCCCAAAGAACACAAGCGGACCAACAAAATCATAAATATGGAGCCAAGGTATCCAGTAGTAAAAGTGCTCAAGTCCCTCCACAAGAGGCCATACGCAAAGCTCTTTATGAAGTGGCACACACCTCTCCTTTGGTAGGTCAAGCCTCGATTCAGCTAAGGCCCCGCGCTCTACTTCTTGATAGTTAAGAAAGGATTTCATTGTGCCCCAAATGCACAAGTTAGGGGCATTCCATTCAACATTGTGAAATAGATGAAGAAGACAAATATAAACGTCACAATGTGGGATGCCCTAACTATTCCATCTCAACATGACCTGTTGCATGAATCTCTAGCACAACTCCCACAAGCTGATCCAACTATTTTGAATCCGCACGCTACTATCAACATCTTCCAAGAAGAGGAGAAGAAAGTGAGTAAATTTTTTAAAACCTGTCCCTTCTATATGTATTTGATCATAGGCAAACACAATGTGCATAATTACATGATAGAATTAGGTGCTAGTACTTCTGTCATGCCTAAGAAGATAGTTGATGTCTTAGGTGTCAAGTATAGACCCCTAACAAAAGGAATCCTGAAACTTGATGATCAAATATTACTACCTTAGGAATCATTAAGAATCTTGAGTTGACCCTTCATGCATGTCCAAGTTTAACAATTACTCAAGATGTGTCAATCATTGACTTACCTCCATTTATTTTCCCAATGTATATCAAGAGAATTTACTGCAAAAGTGGGTGAATACTTGTCTTCTGATTGGTCTTATATGTTACTCAAGACAAGGTATGGTACCTGTTTTACCATAAAAGATGAGCCAATATTTTCCTATCATGTAGAGTCATATGTCCCATCCCCTTTCCAAGCTAACTATTTAATCCAAGAACAAACTTCAATTCCTAAAGAGAATCCTCTTCCACCTTCTATTATTGATATGGTACTTGATGAATGGGTAGAGAAGCACCAAAAATTTGATCCATATGTTGAAGATTAGAATCCTATGAAATTGGGCTTAGTACTTACTACATTCTTGAATAAGAAGTTATGCTACCACATGCACTCAAGAAAGACCAAGTTGAACTTATCCTACGTTATACTTTGATGGTTCTAGAAGTAGAAATGGTGCGGAAGTAGGATTTGTTCTCATTTCTCCCAAGGATGAGAAATTTTTCTTCATGCACAGGTTGCAGTTTACATGTTCTAACAATGTGGCAGAATATGAAGCATTAGTACATGGCCTTCTTTTTTATAAAAAGAAAGGGATTAAGGAACTGTAGATATTTGGGGAAACAAAATTGGTTATCCATCAAAGTTATCAAAAATTTCGGGAAAATAATAAACTCCTAAAATATTATAAGTACAAATTTTGGGACCTCTTTGAGAGCTTCAAGCTCTAAATCTATAGGTGGTGATGTGTAAAATGAACAAGGAATCTGATCAAATGGTCGCGCTTGGTTCACACTCTCTCCTGCAGAGGAATTTGTCAAAGGAAACATTCAATACATTAATATGGTAATCAGACCATCCAAACCAGAAAACAATACTAGTTGGAAAGTGTTTGACAGTGATGCATAAATCTTCTTGTTCATCCAAAATGAAGTTGAGTTTTTATCAAGCATGCAAGATGACCTGTATGATAGCTATGTTGACCAAGTGATTCAACTAAATTTAAATAAGTTTCCTAAAGGTTTGGTTACCTTAGAGAAAATTTTTATCCATAATGATGAGTTCAATGGTGAAGAAAAGAATATACGCACAACACAAGAAGACTTCTCCCTAGTCATTATTACACATGGGAAAGAGTTACTACTCAGTAAAGCTTGTACGCACAAAGAAAAGTAGACCTTCATCTCTCTATTAGAAATACAGTGATATCTTCTCATGGGAGTATGAAGACCTCAAAGGATTTGATCCAAGTGTTTCTCAACACTCCATTGACCTTGATCCTTGTATCAAACCCATCAGATAGAAGAAGCAACTAGTCAATCCAAAGATAGAGACCCTCATAAGAAAGGAGTTATCTAAAATCATTGAGGTGAAAATTATTTTTCCCGTAAAGTAATCTACTTGGGTTACGAATCTAGTTCCAGTGCACAATAAGAATGGTGAAATCAAACTCTGTTTTGATTTCAGATATTTGAACAAGGCATCTCCAAAGGATCGTTATCCTTTGCCATTAATGGATTAGATTCTACAGACTATGGCTGGTGAGCAAAGATTATCAATGCTAGATAGGTATTTAGGTTTCAATCAGATACTAGTCAAAGAAGAGGATCAATTTAAAACAGAGTTTACAACCAAGTGGGGAACATATGCATATCAAAATATGCCATTGTTCTGTCAAACTCAGGAACTATATTTCAGCATGCCATGGATATTGCCTTCAAAGGATACATCAATGAGTTCATATTGTTTTACCTTGATGACATAATAGTCTTCTCAAAGCAGAGCACAGATCATATCGTGCACCCAGAGAAAGTATTTGAGAGATGCATAAAGTATGGGGTGTCTCTTAACCCCAAGAAGTGCAATGTTTCTGTGGCATAGGGAAAGCTCTTGGGCCATGTGGTTTCAAAGGATGGCATCATAATTGATCTTAAGAACATTTCAGCCAACCTATCTCTTTCCCTACCGATGCACAAGAAAGCCCTATAATCCTTCCTTGATAAGATCAATTTTGTTAGGCATTTTGTCCCTAACTTTGTAGGATTGATTCAACCCATCACCTTGATTCTCAAGAAGGACATAACCTTCAGATGGACAACATAAATAAGAGAAATCTTCAACATATTCAAGTAAGAAATTGCTTACGCTACAACACTCACCAACTTAGATTATTCCAAGGATTTCATCCTTTATGCTTATGGTGTCTTTGATACATGTGTTGCTTCTATCCTAACAAACAAGAAAATGGAAAAGGGTTGGAACAACTAGTGGATTTCTTCATCATACGGTGAAGGATTATAAATTAAAGTACTATCACATGGAGAAGTAAGTATTCTCCATAATGCGTGCACTCAATAAATTTAAAAATATACTTGCCAAAAATCATATTAAGGTGTTATTCTCCCACTCTTATGTTAGAGAATTCATCATGGGAGTAGAGATTAATGAAAAGAGAGCACACCGGGTGACCAAAATCATGGAATATGATGTAACTATCAAAGCTAAAAAAATAGTAATAGGTAGAAAACTCTGTAAATAGATTGCCGAGGATTTGTAGAATGAAGTTGAGACTTCATTATTTTTGGATGAAGGTCTCCCATGTGCAGAACTTGAGTAGAATATAGATTTGGGTTCACATGACTAGATGAAGGATATGAACACATTCCTTTCTGAGGGCACATACCCTCCAGGTTTAAAAAAGCAAAGAGAAGACATCTAAGGTCACAATCTATCCCTTATGTTTTGATTGATGGGCTCCTCTTCAAAAAGAATCTTGATTGTGTCTTTGTTAAGATGTATCAATGACACGCTTGACTAAAAAAGTGTTAGCAAAATTTCACGATGGATATTATGGCGACATTTTTCTACCAAAAATACAGCAATAAAGATCATAATGGCAGAATATTCCAGCCTACCCTATTTGCAGATGCAAACAAGTGGGTCAAAAATTCAAGGAATGCACTTCCTTTGTAGGAAAGAAAAGATTGGCAGCACTTCCCCTCTGACCAATTCAAGTGGATCAACCTTTTACGCAATGGGGTCTTAACTTCATAGGCAAGTTCAATTGGCCTTCAAGCTACTGGACACAAGTGGGTGCCTTTGAAAGCTACGAAAATACTTCACTAGATGGACAAAAGCTATCATGCTCAAGGAATCAACCAAGTTTGTCATCCTTGAATTTCTCGAAGGTATAATCATAAGGTTTGGCGTTACTCAAACCATTATCTCTGCTAACGCTAAAGCCTTCATTGGGACCAAAATCACTGATTGGTCTCTAAATCTAGGCATCTATTTGAAGACTTCTTCTAACTATTACCCCCAAGGAAATGGTCTAGTAGAGTCAACAAACAAGAATGTGATCGGAATATTGAAGCACACAATGAATATCAGCCAAAGACACTTTGGTATAAAAAGTTCTTACGTGTGCTCTGGGTAGATAGAATCACAATTAAAGAGGCAATATGAAATTTTCCTTACAAGATTGTCTATGGAAAGGAGGCTACTGTTAGTTTGAAGCTAGAATTGAAGTCTTTGGTGCTTTCCCAATGTTTTTCCCCTACAAATTCCCGTCTTTTGAAAGTTAAAAAATTTGAAAATTTTGAGTTGGCACCCTTCAGTAGTGTTTTAGTGAAGTAAGAAATTCAAGAGATGGTGAAAATTCTGTTTCTTGGGGTCATTTTAGTGACTTGTGGGTCTATTGAAATTTTTTTCCTCATGTCCCAATCTTGGTGGGCCTCTTGTTCACCAATTGGCCGATTTCCCCACAAGTCCTTGTCTGTCGGCTTTTTGGAATTTTTCAGCCCATCTGTCCCAAGTACACCGAGCCTCCTGTTCACCAATTCCTCGCATCACCTGAATCAACTCTTCACGTCATTCATATTTCTATGTCCCTTGGATTGCCCATGCTCTCTTGGCCCACATCATCTAAATCATCTTTTCATGTCCCACATGTCCCAATGTTCCATGGACCGTCTGGGCTAGTTTTTTCACTTTTCCCACATTTTACCTTTTTGAGTCAATGCAAGGTATATTTAATACGCATTTATGATCTTCTCTCTCTTGAATGGCTATTTAAAGGGGCAACCGTATATGCACTTGTCACATTGCCTGCTCATTATCTCTTGCCCACATTTTTGCAAAATTGAGTCATTTTTCCACCTTCCTATATCTCCTTGCAATAATTTTCATGAGTCTATTCTTTGAAAGCCATTCCTTTGTTCACTGTCAAAATGAAGATCAAATTTCAAGGGCACGAGCATTTGTCCCCTTTGAATACTTCATGCATGATATTGGAGATAAAAAAGTTTGGAATTTGGATTTTGATGATTTCTAGGAAGATTAGCATGTGACAACCTTGCTCCCATGGCTCAAATGATAAATGATAGTGGAATCACATATGCCATTGGTTTTCCTCTCTTTGTGTAATGTGTCGACACTGTGCTCACCGTAGGGCTAGTTTCAATCCGGACACCAAGGAGGTTGTCAATGTGCACAGTGAGTTGATTGCAAAACTAGAAACTACCACCATCAAATCACGCCCTACGCATCCCCAAAAAAGAATACTCTAGTGTTCTCACTCTCACTCAAGATAAGGCTCTATTTGATTAAGACAATGAGAAATATAAGGCTCGGGTAGCAAAATCATGGCTAAAGTTCCCTAAGAAGGGAGCGTCCCGACTCTCTAAGGCATTGTTCAGGGTCGACTTCAAGGAAGAACTACCAGATATCATCACCTTGCTCGCCTAGATTATGAAAATTCCCTCTACTAATGAATTCCATTTTTGGATGTGCCCTTTCATAAATATCATCTGCGAGGGTAAGAAAAATATGAGTTGGGCTGAGATTATCTGTGGAAACTTGACTAAACAATTTTCAAATGTTCAACAAACCAAAAATTTCTACATGACTTCCTATCTCATGTACACCTTCACAGCATCTTGTGAGTGGTTGGGATTCACTTTCATTAAAGCCAAGAAGGATGAGCCCATTTACGTATATTGCCCTCAGTTTACCCTCAAGGTCAGTAATCATAATTTCAGAAGGGTAAATGATGCCTTCACCATGTACATTGTGAGGCTCTTAGAGGGTGACACTGCTAGAAGGTTCTCTGATGAGGCTAAGGCTTTGATAACCAAGTATGGGGCTTTCTTCACTTAGTTTCGAAAGTTCTCATACATCAAGCTAGCTTTTTTTGAAAGCACACCTCTCAAGCTTCCCATGTTTTGCAACGACAAAATGGCTTTGGTTGAGGTGTGCAGCAGTTGGATAAACTTCATAGAACCTACCGAGATAAGAAGATTACTGGTCTTCATTTCCCTATCACCTTGGGGAATTATACATGTAGGACAACTCTAGATGCCCAAAATATAGAAAGGACTATTTCTCCTCTTATAGTTCATTTCTTCAAGCCTGGACTTTCTTTGATCTTAAGAGATACATTGATCAAAATCTCAGGATAACTTATCATCACCGTCTTGACACTGAGGATTACTGGGCTGATTGTGCTGATGATTTTGAAGCTAGGAGGAGGCATTTTGGTAGATTTTCTCTACAAAAGATCATAGAATTCAACCTCTACCAAGTGCCTGAAGGGCTTAAGGACGATGATGAAGATTTACAATCCTTTGATTACGAAAGTTCAATCAAGCACACTCCTCTAGAAACCTTGGATTGGTATGTGTAGGAAAGAGATGAATTGAATGATGTGATCACACTCGTCACCGTCGAACTAGATTTGGTTTAACGAGTAAAAATATGTGACCTCAGGATGAACAAAGGTAGATCCTCTTCAAGAGATATTTCCACACCTAGGAAGGAAGTACATACGCCTAACACTGAGGCACTTGAGAAAACTCCTCCTTCTTCGATGAAATAACCTAAGTTGTCTACTCCTTCCTCTTCCACTAAAGTGTATCAGAAGAAGGTCAAAGAAGTCAAGAAAGAACCGATCAAGGAAGAGACTCTTCTGGAGTAGTTAGAATTTCCTATTGGGCCAAAGAACATTATTTTTCTAAGTGAGAATGATGATGATGAGATGAAAGACCTAGAAGAAACCCCTAAAATCACTGCTGAAGTGGAGAAGGAAGGACCAAGGATTAAACCTCCAAGTTTAACAGACTCCTCTACAAAGGAAATTCTTGAGGTTGCATTCATTTCCCCACTAGAGACAACAATGGTTCATACTATGAGTGCCATGAGTTCACTTGCACTCGGGTCCCTTGATTCTTCCATTTCTTCTTCTTCCTTTTCCTGGGTACAACCCCTAGTTGACAAAAAGAAAATGAAATCTTCCTCCGATTAATAGTGCTTGAATTTGATATTGTAGCATATCTACTTGGTACTACCCCTCCTCCTCCAGAAAAGAAAGTGAAGACCACTTCAAGGTTGGTAACTGATGCCCAAGGCTAGTAGTTCTTGGAGGTTGCAAAACCCAAAGTGGATAAAGAGGAGAAAGATATTTTGATCTCTGACTTGGAGCTTTCTAGAATTCCAATGGGAGAATCCACACCTAAGAGTGAAGTTCATAACCTTTGGGATCTGTGACTAAGGTTATTGAATGGGTGGAGAAAGGCAAGCAAACCATGGAGTAGTTGGAAGAACACAACCAAGTTCTTTCCAACTTTATCAGATCATTGTTGGCAAAGGATAAAGTTTTGGATCCAGCCCCATTGGCTACTCTCCCACCTCTTATAGTTCTCAGCCAAGGTGATGTGCAAACCATCAATGACATCCACAAGTATTCTACTTATGGGAAATTTGTTGAGGCCATGGTGGATGATATGACTGTAGCAGGTTTAAACTTCATTGAGGAAGACTTCAAAACTCATGAGAAGGTGATAAGGCTGCAACAAAAATTCACTTCCTCAATCAAGGCTATGGACAAGGAATTGAAAGTCTGGAGTGGATGTATCACAGATCTCCATCTGATGGGTCAAACCGATGTTAAGATCCTGTTGGCCAACAATGTGTTTGATGATTTCAAGATTAACTTGTCAAGGACAGATATCTTTAGCATCGAGTGGAAAATAAATGTTCTAGAAGAAGCATTGGGGGGATTGAGGAATGTATGGAAAAAGGGGAGTCTTGTAAAAATTGTGTTATATCCACCTTCAAGGATATCCACTACCATTTTCAAGATGAAACCATGGGTGTATTTTTCTCTCTCCAATAAATCAAGGCTCAATTTAAAGCCTTTGTTAATGATGATTTGTTCAAGGAAGAGTCAATCACTAAAGAGGAAATTAAGGACTTTTGTTCTCTCCATTCAGCTATAGCTGAGACTAATAAGGAATATCTAGAGCATATTGAGTTTGACAAAGATATGGAGAAGTTCCTAGGCACGTGGACTCATGCTACTTCTAACACAATGATTCCAAGGGCATGTAGATAGCGGAAGCATTGAAGAGATTCAGGTATCGAATCCTCAAAATAGTGGGCCCTCCTCATCCATAACTGGATGTCTCTACTTCTGGCTCTTGACTTTCTTCTTCTATTTTTAGCTCAGATCTCCTTGTAATTTAATTAAGGACTTTATAATATGTATTTCCTTAATTCATCTTTTGGTTAAAATAAATGGTTACTAAATGTAACCACTTTGTAAACTATATATTGGGCTCTCCACACCATTCCAAGGGGTTGGAACTCTGATAATTTTTGAAAATGTAAAGGAACTAAAAGAAATAAATATAGAAGATTTCCCTTCTTGTTTCTATCTAAATGTATTTATTCTCTCTTGCTTGTCTAAAGTTTGTGAATCATTAATCTATTGCATTAAGAAGCTTTGTATTCTTATGGATGTCATTTCTGGAACTTTGTGTCTATGAAATAATATCTAGTGGTTTAATATGAATGATTTTGTTCTATATATCATCCTTGCTCAACATTTATAAGGAACTATTTTACTATCTATATTTCCCGAGAATGTTGTTATGTTCTACCTTTTCCCTCCCTTAGTTCTTCTGTTATTTTGTATTGATGATCTACCTTTGCATTAAAACACTTTCATGATATCAGAGTTCCTCATTAAAATAGAAAGTTGTACATTTGTAAATAGTTTTGTTGCTTGCTTTCAATAAGGGAACCTCTCCCATTAAAGAGGAGGGACTTTCTGTCCCCTAACTATTGTTTTCATTAAAGTCCTAATTTGACAACCAACAGTTTTTGGCGACTCCACTGGGGATTCGTTTCAACAAATTCCAGTTTTAAAGAACAATTTCTTGATCATTTCTGATCTGGTGACTCCTAAATTTACTTACAGAAGAAGGGTTCTTGGAATTAAGGATTCTCAGTTTCAATTCCTAGAGTAGCAAGGATTTACCCTTCCTTCAATAAGGAGAAATAGAATAGCTCATTCTACAAGCACACCCCCTATTGAAGACAAAACTTTTGGGAGTGGTATCCCTCAAGAACAACTCAGCCCTAATCTTCACGCTTTAATTCTTCTTTGGTGTTTCAGTTCCACTTCAAGAAATTTTTCCAAGGATGGCAGCTCCATTACCTTGGGGCCAATGAGTTGGGCCTCTTTCCCTCCCTCAACCTTTGCATGAGTTACCCAGGGGTAACAGAAAGAACTTTCCCAAGTTCAGAGGTGATGGCAAGGTACATCTTGATGAACACATTGCAGCCTTCATAGTTGCATGTGGAGTCCTTGGAGTTGAACATGAGGATGTCTCTGTGAGGATTTTGTGGAGACTTTACAGGACAATGTGGTATATTGGTTTTACCATCTCCCCACTAGGACCATCACCAATTTCACTACCATGAGAAATAAATTTGAGAAACATTTTAAACTTATAGAAGATGTGCATGCCTTGCTAGCCTGATTTCACAAATCAAGAAAGAACCACAAGAGCCCATGAGAGAATTTATGACCAAGTTCAAAAAAATGATTAACAAGATCCCTCAAAGCACTTGGTCTCGTGGATCAAATTCAAAAATGTTTCTTCGTAAATGCTTAATTTCCTAAAGTAAGCTATGCGCTGAGAAGATCCAATCTTGCAAATTTGGATGATGATCGAGAGATTATCCGTCAGTGTTGAAGATGACTTGATCATAACGGAAAATTGAAAAGAGACTTTTCAAAATCCAAAACTTCTTCTTCCTCCGACTATACTCCTAGAGATAATGTAGATCAATTAGTACAGAAGATGACCTCATTGCCATAAAGAAACAATTGGCTCAACATGATCCTTATCAAGATGTTCCAAGGAAGAACTTTCAGCCTAGAAACTGTTTTACTTCTTCTCGGACAAGGTTGGAAAATGAAGGACCACCCATCAAGGTCCCTATTAATGTAACTTGTGAATTTGAAGAACCTAATGACAAATAGGTTAATGAAGACTTTAAAGAACCTAGAGAAGAGGCTAAGGAATAACTGGAAGAACTTGATGGATCTCAAGTTAATTTTCTCACTACCGAGGGCATTGATGAGGAAGATGATTCTAATGAAGTAGTGGCATAGATGAATGGTAAGTCATATGTTGTTATGACTCAAGAGTAGAAAAATAAGAGAGAAAAAGTGATGCAGCCCACTAAAAAATCTAAGGAGCATCCCATGACTATTCCAGTGATTGTAAGAAGAGGATCTTCTATTCCAAATGCATCCAGATAAAAGGTGAGTTCTACTAATTATTCTTCTTCTACTCCTACTTCTAAAAATTCTTACTCTCCACCTCCAAAACTTGATAAGCTTAGGATTCCTAGTGATGATACCCCATCCACCTCTGGATCTTTTGATATCAGTGACCACCTCAAGAAGACAAAAATCTAGATTTAAGAGGCTGATTTTTATCAAACCCATCCAAAATCCTTTTCCAAAATGGTCCACTTTGTCAATTACCATTCCAAAACTTCATCCAACTCTTCTAAAGGTCTTTTTCCACTCCCTCTTCCACATCCCAACAAAATCTTGCAGCTATAGTCACATCACCTAATGAGAAAATCAAACCATTCTATGTGACCCTCCTCATAATCGGCCATAGACTTAGCAACTATGTCATAGACTCAGGAGCATCAGACAATGTGATGCCTACCAAAGTGGCTCATGCTTTGGGTCTTACCCTCACACACACTTTTGGTTCTTACTATTCCATGGAGAGTAGGGAGATGCATTTGGTCAGAAGAGTTAAGGATGCACAAGTAGCTTTTGTTGTTTTTCCGAGAGAAAAGGTCTTATCTACTATTTTGGTAGCTGATATTCCTCCTTCATATGGTATGATGTTGAGTAGAAATTTCTGTAAGGATGTAGGAGGAGAAATTCAAATTGATTGGTCACATGCTCTTATACCAATCAATGGAAAGATGAAGAAGTCTTTGCCGAGAAGTAAACCTGAATATATTGTGCAAAATACAGATGATCTCAAGGCACAAATACTTTATGAAGATATTGGGCATGGAAATGATCATGTCTCAGGATGAGGTGAAATGTCCCAAAGAAGTGCTCTATGATCCTAATAGTGTTTGGAATTTGGAATTTGATGGAAGTTTCTCTTCAGTTGGTTATGGGGCTGGTGTGTTATTGATATGTCCATAAGGAAAGATTCATACTTTCTCCTTCAAGATGTAGTTTGAAAATACAAATAATACAATAGAATATGAAGCTCTCATCCTTGGACTAAACACAGAAAAAGAAAGCAGTGTGAGTAACCTCCTAGCTTGTGGAGTTGCGGAACTAGTTATAAAACAAGTCAGAGAACTTTTCCAAGTGAAGAATAGAAGGTTGAAGCACTATAGGAATCTGGTCTGGGATTCTATTGAATTCTTTGATGCCTTCTCCATTAAAGTGGTGCCAAGGGAGAAGAACACTAGAGTTGATTCCCTAGCTGTTTCAGGGTCTTTGCTAATACCTCATCCTAATTTCTCTCAGGAAAAATTCACCATGGAAATGATCCATAGACCAAGTGTACTAGATAATGCAAACATCTGGAAAGTTTTCAATGACGAGTAGAATTTTCTCTCTTTCCTAGAGCTTAGGGATAACTTTGATCAATTATCTTTTGAGGGAAGTGACAATCTGCCTCAAGAGAGTGTCTCTTCTAATGAGGAAGGTGTCAAGGAGGAGATGGATCAAGATGGCTGCATCAAACTAAAAGGTAATCCTAAAGGGTTGATAATTCTGGAGGAATTTTTTCATAAACATGATAGATATGTCAAGTCCAAGGCTTCCAAAGGAGGTCAAGAGTCTCGTTGAATGTGAAAAGATTAACATTGGGAGCCCTACCAAACCCAAAATGGTGAACGTTGGAAAGTGCTGCACCCAAGAGGAGAAGAAGAAGGTGGTAAATATTTTGAAGAGGTATGTTGATGTCCTTATTCTTATGATGATCTGAAATCTTTCCAGCCAAAAGAAATGTAACACTTCATTCCCCTCAAACCTGGGATTAAACCTTTCAAGTAGAAGCAAAGGTAGTATAATCCAAAGATTGCCGACACCATTTTCCAAGAGATACAGAAGTTGTTGAAAGCCAAGATCATCTTCCCCATTCATCATTCAACATGGATTGCTAATATTGTACTGTTAGGAAGAAAATAGTGAGATTCAGATCTGTGTTGACTTCAGGAATCTAAATTAGGATTCTTTGAAGGACAACTATCCCCTACCCATGATGGACCAGGTGTTACAAGCTGTCACAGGTGTGGAAATGTTGTCCATGCTTGATGGTTTCTTAGGATATAACCAAGTGGAAGTCAATACTGCAGATCAACACAAGACTACCTTTACCACTCCTTGGGGTACTTTTTCCTACAAGAGGATTCCCTTTGGCCTCATTAATGCTAGTTCCACCTTTCAGAGAGAAATGGATTTGGCTTTCAGGGGTTTGAAAGGAAAATGTATTGTTGTGTATCTAGATGATTTAACTGTGTTTTCCAAAACTAGAGTAGATCACTTTCAACATCTTGAAATAGTCCTCTTGAAATGCAGAGAACATGGAGTCTCTCTGAATCCCAAGAAATTTGTCTTTTGTGTCATGGAGGGAAAGCTGTTGGGACATGTTGTCTCCAAAGAAGGAATCAAGATTGATCTTGAATGAGTTCAAGCCATCCAACAAATTCCTCTTCCCACAAGCAAAAAGGGAGTGCATTCTTTCTTTGGTAAGATCAATTTCCTGAGAAGATTCATCCCCGATTTTGTAGAGATGACTTTGAATATTTCCCAAATGATGAAAGAAAAGAAAATGTTTGGTTAGTCCTATGAAGGAAGGAAGCATTTTAAGGAATTAAGAAAGATATTGCTAAGAATCCTATCTTAGCATGTCCAAATTTTAGCAAAGATTTTATTATCTATTGCTATGCCACAGAGAGTACCTTGGCACTGTGTTGACTCAGAAAGATTCTGAAGACCATGAGCTCCCAATTGCATTCATGAGTTATATTTTGAAAACTCATGAGTTGAAGTACATTATGATGGAGAAATATGCTTTTGCATTAGTTAAAGCTGTTAAGTAGTTTCGATTTTACATTCTTAATTATCACTATGTTGTGCTTGTACCCGATACGACTATCAAGTCTATTCTTACAAAATAGGAGTTTGGAACCAAGAGAGAAAATTGGGTAGCAAAGGTTCAAGAGTATGATCTTGATATCAGACCAATGAAGATAGTTCAGGGTAAAGGCCTGTGTGAACTCATTGCCGAAGGAGCTGGTCATGAGTTTCCTAAGGATGAAGTTGATGTCCCTATTGTTCTATTCCTCAGCTCAACAGATGAATGGTACGCTAAAATTGCTTGCTTCCTCACCTATGGTGAGTGTTCATATCACTTAACTACCAAGGAGAAGAGAGCTATCAAGTTAATGTTAGCACAATACGTGTTGTGGGAGATTGCTTTATTTAAGTGAGGAGTGGATGGAAGATTCTTGAAGTGTGTTAACAAAGAGAAACAAAATAAGTTGTTCTTATCCTTTCATGATCAAGCTTGTGGGGGTCATTTCTCATCTGATGTCATTTCTCATAAAATTCTTCGTGTGGGGTAATATTGGCCTACTTTGTTTAGAGATGCATCGAAGTGGGTGGACAAGTGTGAAGGTTGTAAAACCTTTGTGGGAAGACCTAAGTTGGCTTCTTTACCACTTAAGCCAGTTGTGATCGAAGAACCCTTTCAACAATGGGGTTTGGATTTCATAAAAACACTCAACCCACCTTCAAGTGTAGGAAATACTCATGTGTTGATCGCCACGATTATTTCACCAAGTGGGTGGAAGCCATCCTAGTTAAAAGTACTACTTCGAGGTAGTATGAAATTTCATCAAAGAAAACATCTTGGTAAGGTTTGGAGTACCAAACAAGATCATGACCAATAATGCTTCCAAATTTTCTTTTGCTAAGATGATGGATTTCTACTATGTGTATAGAATTTCCCTCACTCATTCTTTAGATTACTACCCTCAAGTGAATGGATAGGTAGAATCAAAAAATAAGAATTTGGTGACCATTGTAAGAAAGCTTGTCAATGAATCTTAGAGAAACTAGCACAAGAAGCTTTATGATGCTCTCTGGGTAGATAAGATTACACCCAAAAGAACAATTGGGATGTCCCCTTTTCAAGTGGTGTATGGTGTGGGAGCTCAACTACTAGTGATAGTGGAACTACCAGCTTTGCATTTGATGAAAGCTATTGAAGACCCCAGTTTAAGTGATTCTTTGGATAAGAGGATCATGTATCTCCATAAGCTAGATGAAGATAGGCTGCAGGTTTTCGATAGGATCTCTTCCCATCAATGAAGGTGAAATATTTATTTGACAAGAAAACTAGATCCAGAGATTTCAAAGTTAGAGACATTGTTTTACTATGGGATAAAAGGCATGAACCTCGAGGAAGCCATGGTAAGTTTAATTATCTTTAGCTTGGTCCTTTCGTAATCAGCACTTTGCTAGGGAAAATTATTTCTATCTTGATTACATGGATGGATCTTCTCTCCCACTTCCTTATAGTGGGCAGTACCTCATGTCCCAAGTACCGGTAGGCCTCTTGTTTTGATTGGCTGATTTCCCCGCAAGTCCTTGTCCGCCGGCTTTTTCAAACTTTTTCAGCCCATCTGTCCCAAGTATGCCCGAGCCTCCTGTTCACCGATTCCTTGCATCACCCACATCAGCCAAATCGGATCTTTGCATCCTTCACATTTTTTGTCCCTTGGACCGCCTGTGCTCTCTTGGCCCGCATCGACCGCATTAAACGAATTGGCTTTTCATGTGCCTCATGTCCTAATGTTCCATAGACCGTTCGGGCCAATTTTTTCCACTTTTCCCACATTTTACCTTTTTGATTTGATGCAAGGTATATTTAATATGCATTTATGATCTTCTCTCTCTTGAATGGCTATTTAAAGGGGCAACTATCTATGCACTTATCACATTTCCTGCTCTTTATCTCTTGCCCACATTTTTACAAAATTGAGTCATTTGTCCACCTTCATGTATTTCCTTGAAATAATTTTTGTGAGTCTGTTATTTGAAGGCCATTCCTCTATTCACTGTCAAAATGAAGATCAAATTTTCAAGGGCATGAACATTTTCCCCTTTGGAGACTTCCGTGCCCGATATTGGAGATAGTGAAGTTTGACATTTAGATTTCAATGATTTTGAGGGATTAGCATGGGACAACACATCTCCACGACTCAAATGATAAATGATAGTGGAATCACATACGCCACTATTTTTCCTCTCTCTGTGTAATGTGCTCACCTATGGGGCTAATTTCAATCTAGACAATAAGAAGGTTTGCAATGTGCACGACGACTTAGAGTTGATTGTAAAATTGTAAGTCGTCGCCATCGCCACTACCCCGGTGCAACCCCGAAATAGAAGACTCTAGTGTTCTCACTCTCACTCAAGCTCAGGCTCTGTTTGATCAAGAAAATGAGAAATATAAGGCTCAGGGTAGTGAAATCATGGCTGAAGTGCCCTAAGAAGGAGCATCTTGACTCTCTAAGGAATTGTTCTGTGGTCAACTTCAAATAAGAAATACCAGATATCATCACATTGTTTGCCTGGATTATGGGAATTCCCTCTGCTAATGACTTCATTTTTGGATGTGCCCTTTCATAAATATCATCTGCGAGGGTAAGAAAAATATGAATTGGGATGAGATTATCTATGGAAACCTGACTAAACAATTGTCAAATGTTCAACAAACCAAAAATTTCTACATGACTTCCTATCTCATGTACACCTTGGTAGCATCTCGTGAGTGGCTCGGCTTCACTTTCATTGAAGACAAGAAGGATGAGCCCATCTACGCATATTGCCCTTAGTTTACCCTCAAGGTCAGTAATCATAATTTCAGAAGGGTAAATGATGCCTTCACCATGTACATTGTGAGGCTCTTAGAGGGTGACACTACTAGAAGGTTCTCTGATGAGGCTAAGGCTTTGATAACCAAGTATGGGGCTTTCTTCACTCAATTTCAAAAGTTCTCATACATCAGGCTAGCTTGTTTTGAAAGTACACCTCTCAAGCTTCCCATGTTCTACAATGAAAAAATGGATTTGGTTGAGGTGTGTAGGCAACTAGATAAACTTCATAGAACCTAATGAGATAAGAAGATTACTAGTCTTCATTTCCCTATCACCTTGGGGAATTATAAATGTAGGATAATTCTAGATGCCCAAATAATAGAAAGGACTATTGCTCCTCTTACAGTTCATTTCTTCAATCCTAGGACTTGCTTTGATCTTAAGAGATACATTGATCAAAATCTCAGGATAACTTATCATCACCATCCTAACATTGAGGATTATTGGGATGATTGTGCTGATGATTTTGAAGCCAGGAGGAGGAATTTTGGCAGATTTTCTCTACAACAGATCATAGACTTCAATCTCTACCAGGTGCTTGAAGGGCTTAAGGATGATGATGAATATTTACAATCCTTTGAGTATGAAAGATCAATCAAGAACACTCCTCTAGAAACCTTGGATTGGTATGTGAAGGAAAGAGATGACTTGAATGAGGTGATCACCCCTGTCATTGTCAGAACTAAGATTTGGTTTGACAGAAAAATACGTGACCTCAGGATGAACAAAGGTAGATCCTCTTCAAGAGAGACTTCCACACCTAGGAAGGAAGTACATACGCCTAGCACTAAGGCACTTGAGAAAAATCCTCCTTCTTCTTCAATGAAAGAACCTGAGTTGTCTACTCCTTTCTCTTCCACTAAAGTGTATCAGAAGAAGGTCATGGAAATCAAGCAAAACTCGATTGAAGAAGAAACTCTTCTGGAGTAGTTAGAATTGCCTAGTAGTCTAGAGAACATTATTGTTCTAAGTGAGAGTGATGATGATGAGATGAAAGACTCAGAAGAAACCCTTGAAATCACTGCTATAGTGGAGAAGGAAGGACCAAGGACCGAACCTCTAAGTTTAACAGACTCCTCTACAAAGGAAATTCCTGAGTCTACATTCATTTCCCAACTGGAGAAAACAACGGTTCATACTCTAAGTGCCATGAGTTCACTTGCACTCAGGTCTGTTGATTCTTACATTTATTTTTCTTCATTTTCTTGGGTGCAACTCCTAGTCGACAACAGGAAAAGGAAATATTCCTCCCAATTAAAAGTGCATGACTTTGATGTCAGAGTTCTTCTTGGTACTACCCTCGTCCTCCAAAGAAATAAAGTGAAGAAACAGCTTACTAAATGTAACCACTTTGTAAACTATATATTGGGTTCTCCACACCATTCCAAGGGGATGGAACTCGATAATTTTTGAAAGTGTAAAAGAACTTAAAGCTATCAATATAGAATATTTCCCTTCCTGTTTCTATTTGCATCAATTTACTCTCTCTTTCTTGTCTAAAGTTTGTGAATCATTAATCTATTGCATTAAGAAGCTTTGTATTCTTGTGGATGTCATCTCCGAACTTTGTGTCTATGAAATAAAATCTGGTGGTTTAATATGAATGATTCTGTTCTATATATCATCCTACCTCAACATTTATAAGGAACTATTTTGCTATCTATATTTCTTGAGAATGCTGTTATGTTCTACCTTTTCCCTATGTTATTTCTTCTGTTCTTTTGTATTGATGATCTACCTTGGTATTAAAACACTTTCATGATATCAAAGTTCCTCATTAAATTAGAAATTTGTACATTTGTAAATAGTTTTTTTGCTTTCTTTCAATAAGGGCACCTCTCTCGTTAAAGAGGAGGGAATTTCTGTCCCTTGACTGTTGTTTTCATTAAAGTCCTAATTTGACAACCAACACCCAAAAACTAGAATTTAAAGGTGTAGACCTGAGAGAAAATCAGAATGGCAGAGCTGGTTAATCTTGAAGAGTTAAGGAACTTTGCCATGATCAAGCTAGAGTAGCACCAACAAGCAACAAAGAAATTCTTTGACAAAAGGGCTTGGGCTCAAGCTTTCAAAGTTGGGAACTTAGTATTAAAATGGGATGCTAACAAAGCTAAACCAAGGTGCCATTCAAAGTTTGATGCACTTTAGAGTGGCCCATACATCATCGCTTATGTAGAGATGCTAACTCTTTGAGTTAACTCATCTTGATGGAGGAACACCGCAAATCCTAGTAAATGAGATCTATCTCAAACCTTTCTATTAAATTTTATGCATAATTTTGTATATATTAGAGTAGTCTTAATTCCTCTTAGTGCGTTGTGGGCATGTTGTTTGTTTGTACATAGTTCTTTCCTTTCGAATGATTCCCGTGCACGCTCTTCTATTTCTTCCAGGATGTAGGCCTTCCTTAAGCAACTTACAAGATTCAAAATAGAGTCTAGAATGATCCTTCAAGTGACTTCAGCGTAGTTATTTAAATGATTTCATATTATACTCCATGCCCAATGGATGCTCTAGGCTACCGATCTCCTTCATCTAGCAGAAGATGGCCTTGAAATTTGCAAAACTGTTATCCAAATAATTCTCCCAGTTATTTGGACAACTTATATACATCTTTTAGCTCTAAGATCTTCATTGTAAGGTTGCATGTGCTCAAGATTCACTTGGCACATTCCCTTGGTTGCATTTTCCCATGTGCTTCCCCTTTTCACCTTTTATTTTCCTTTTCTTCTTTGTTCCACTCCTCCCTTGCGTGCATCTCCTATGCATCTTCCTTATTCCTAGTAGGTTTTCACCATGCACGCTTGCATCACACTTGTTTTAATCAACCAAGTCCCTAGCCCTCCCACACATCCCGCATATTACTTTCTCATAGTTACACCTTGACCATGCATTCTCTTCTCACCAGTTTTCCTCATTTCCTCAAGTGCATTGCACATGCTTTCCTTCTGTCTTACTCTTGTGCCTCATTCTTTTGCATGCATATATTTGTGCCCTACTTTACACCTTCCCATGCCATGTCATTCGACATGCTTGAGTGTGCCACACACAACCACTTAAAGCGTGCCAACAGGTGCTAGATCTTTGCAACAAATCAATGAGTGAAACATGGCAGAAATGAAAAACATTTACACAGTTGGACGCCCTTTAGCTGATCCATGTATGCCACTTGGTTTTGTATGCCAAAACTCTGAAAAACTTCGATAATCATATCTCTTTAAACATATCCCCGATGGTGCATGCCTAGACTTGTCAGATAGTTGCTGATGTAGGCTATAGTTCTAGACATTCAAATTCAAATTATTGGTAGACCTAGTAGGTGAGAAATGGGAAAACATCTTTCTGAGCATTAATGAGAAGATATAATTTCTTCAACCACCCGATTTGATTTGATTTTTCTTCCTTCCTTCTTTAAACACACCAAACATACCTAGGGAAGTACATTTGATAGATTTTCGTGTGGATTTATAGGCTTTGAATGCTTCTTGTTGGTGGTTGTATTTCAAATTTAGATTTTCCCTCCTCTTCTTCTTCTATGGAATCATCTATAAATGTAGGAGCTGGGCTCATTATTCATGTTGGACATTTTTGATCCTTACGTATTTTGCCAAGGACTTCATCTTTTCTATATTTTGAGTTGCAGACCTCTAGATCTAGCTCTTGCATGTGGATATCGACCTCCTTTTCCATTGTAATAGTTCTGTGCATTTCTGGAAGTAATAGAAGCATCATTTTGTGACTATTCTCTATCCTAACGTGTTTTCATTCCTTCTTCTTGGATTTTCTTTTGCATTGTATGCCTGTTGTGCCATTTCACATCCCTTGTAGCTCTTTATTTAGTTGTGTTCCATGAAACTAATTTGGTAAATGCATTTTTAAGTTGTGCTACATGTTCCTAGCCTTCTTTTACACATTTTCCTTCATTTTCAATCATAATAGATAGTGTTCATCCGTCTTTTCTGTTGATATCACCTTTTAGTGTAGTTTCCTTTCATGTTATCCTTCTATCCTTGGTCCCTTAGCATTATTACATTAGTTTACCTTTCAGCACTAGGATTTGTAGTAGCAAAGCAAAACTAGATAGAGGAACCAACCTTCTCGAGAGATCCGTCCTAAGCATGCAAGGTCCCAAAACTTGGAGACAATTCCATTGTTGTCACAAAAAACATAGTTCTCCTAGATTCGAGACGTGGGTGCAAGTTTGAAGGCCAACAATATCTTCCCATTAAATCAGAGATGAAGGATGTTACAAGGTTTTCTAGTCACCTTTATATCTCAAAATCCCATGGACCATACCACTACATATAGATCTAGGCCAAAGTGTAAAATAACACAAATTCAAAAGGGAATGATTTGTGTCTCATGTTCCCTCCGTGTTTTGTAATTTGTGAGGTGTATTTAAATGTTGAATATAGAAAGAAGAGAAGAAGGTACATGCCCCAATACTTTGTATTTGAATTTGTGTCCGAGTCATGTAATATTAAGGATTTAAGTACTCACACTACCCACATTGTATTTTGTGATGCAATATATCTTATTTTAAACTATGTCATTAGTCTCTAAATTTGTATTAAAATCAGTAATTATCTATGAAAATATGAGAATTTTTAATTTTCTATAAATCTACCCTTAAAACAAAAATGTCCCTCTTAGACCATAGATTGTGATGGTTTTTCCTTAGTGGACAGTTTTGTACCAATGTCAAATTTGTTCCTATTGTGTATTTGAATATGTTTTCAAGGATTTTTTCCCGTATAATTCTATATTTGTGTTGTGATTTTTTTCTATGTCGTTAATATATGTGTAATAAACCACACTAAATTAGCTCTCTTTTGAGATGTGTGAGATGTTATAAGAGAGTGTATGTCTAAAAATAAATGATGTGTACCCATTTTGGATATATATATGATAATTTTCATTAGATCACATGGACGACTGTCTTGGGAAACCACCATTTGAGATCATGTTCTTGTAAGACATGTGCATGGTAGAAACCATGGTGCATAAAGAGAGTAACAAAGAAAAAATTAAAAAGCAATAATCATAAAATTAATCATGTATAGTACTAAAAATCACAAAGGTAAACAAGTATACATGTAATCTAACATACAAGTAACAAAAATGTTGCATACATTAGTCATATCAAAGGAAAAAGCCATAAACAAGGTACACAATGGTGTTACATACAAAACCAAGATAAGTAATAGGATATAGAAGCCATAAACAAGGGACACTAAAAACGTCTTCAAAAAATCATAGCTTAGGCCATATGCTATAAAAATATAAGCAAGCATATAATCACAAAATCAAGTGAATACAAATAAAAAAAATAGTAGCCCAAAGACACATAGATCAAGATAATTAGTGCTACACAAGCCATATATTATCCATATTATTCTAAGAAATAACATATAAACAATATAATATATTTATCATATTAAGGAAGTAAATGCAATGTTGTTTCACCAATAAGTTTTACGCTTTCTAGGATGAAACAAATAGAAGGTAAATGGTTAAGGAGGAATACCTGTGAGGTGAAGGTGGAAGGTAGAATGCACATGTTGTTGACGTTATCCAAGCTGATCATAGAGAACTCCTTTTCTCCGGGAAGGACTATCTCAGTAGATTCAAAGCAATACCATAAAAGAGTATTAAATATCATATGATAGTAGACTACCTAGCGTATGCTAGATCCAGGAAGCGTGTTACTTCCTAGAGAGGTTATCAATCCACTGTTTAATAAAAATTCAATGTGAATAAGAAATTGAAATAAATAAGTCCTATTGTAATGTAATGATTTAGGTTTCTCATACACACAATACACTATATTTTATGCTAGATATCAAAATAACATTAAATCTAATTAGAACTAGAGTTTTTTCAGTCAGACATGTTTGTCAAAGGTCTGGTAAGGGTTTGGGGCTGATTGGTTGAGGTCTGGGTTGGTTTTGGGTGAGTGGGAAGCTTTCTAGTCTGAGAATATAAAATGACATAGAGACCAATATCGATCTAGTGACCGATACTGGTATGGGGAATAAACCAATGACATTTAGGAACCGATATTGATAGGGGAAATATGTAATGAACTATTAAAAATGGGTTTTTAGGCTCTTTGTGATTGCACAAAGAGTGAGGGTAGTGTGGTTTGGGTCGTAATATGGCTAAGAAGACTTAGGAACACTAAGAAGGAGGTTTAGAAGGGTGAAAAGGCTTGGGGTGGTTGAATAGTGGGTTGGTGGGAAGAAGATGATGTACAAGTAACAGAAGAAATAAAATACGAAAGCAGTAAGAGATCTATAATGGGATAAGCACAAATGATTGAAATCACAACACTTACTTGGTATTTTGTAGATCATGTGAGTTGAGATGGTTGATGGTTGATCAGAGAAGAGGTGCTTGAGTCTAGTTTGTGACAAGATAACCTATGTTATCTCATGAGTATTCCAATGCTCAAAGGACAACCGACTACTTTTCTTACACTATGGTTTTGTGTATTCGTCACCTAGATGCAGGAGAGCTTGAAGATTTGTGCTTGAATGCAATAAGGATCCAATAAATGAATTACCAACCTAGGTAAAGGGTTTTAAAATTCTATATAAAGGAACCGATGGTGGTTTAGGTGACCGATGTTGACCGAGGATAAACCAACGTTGGTTAGGGTGAAATAGTCCAAGTTACCAAAAATAGCCTGATCTTTACTATTTTTGGCATGATTTTGATTGTTGGGTCCACTTAGGGAAGTAGAGTTCATGTGAGAGAAGGTAGGAAGATCTTATAAGAAGTCCAATTAGGTTTAGGAAGAATTCTTAGTTAGTTAGGTCAAGTAGTGACTCAACACTGGGAGTGATGACTCAGTGTTGAGAGTGATGACTTGGTCACTGTGAGTTAAATGCCCTTAGAATGGGTCCAGGATGAGGTGTCATGATGAGGTAGAGGTGTGAGGATGAAATTAACTTAATTAAAATAATTAAATTAATTAATAATGTGAGGATGAATATTAATATGGGGTAAAGGGGTCATGATTAGTTAAATGTGTTACGTTAATTAAGTGAAGGGGACCAAGGGGAGTGTGACCCAAATTTGGTGTCTACAACTATATTAAAACAAATCACCTTAGCAAAGGTGGGAGATGCCCCCAAAATATCGTGGTCAACTAGGAGATGCATAGTAGTACTAGGATATACCTCATGGGAATGGGTAGAAATATACAACAAAGGAGGATTGGACCTCAAATGTATCACTTGTGTAGTAGGATAAATGTGAACCTCATAAAATAGCAGATTTATATCTAGTATTAGACCCAATGTGTGTTCAATAGGAGGCCTAGGAAGATTCTTGCAAAGGAAAAAACTACTACATATAGTATGTGGAATAGAGAAGTAGGAGTCCTAAAAGGGATAAAAACACTAGAGAAGTGTTGGGGTGATAATGTTAAGTGGGATATAAACCACTGTGGTACACCCCATATTATTTAAAAATCTTGTCCATAAAAATTTATTATGATGGCATTCCACATTTAAGAGTGAAGAAAATCGACTGATTCACCCATCCATATTGATTTGGGTGACCCTCTAGGGATTGGCTATTAGCAGTGATTACTTTTGTACAAACTAATATCAAGAAAAATATCAGATTGGCAAGATCATTCTTCATTATCATAGAATGAGATTGTATTGTATAACATTAAACTATTGTGAAAATAGCTACGTAATATACTATAAGAACAAGGAATGAAGTGAAAGTGTTGGGATAAAGTCTTGAGAATTATTAATACAAACAATTATTTATTATTAAGAGGGTTTTTCCTTTGGGTTTCCCCACTTAAATATGGTGTTCTTTGTCTTTGTCTTTGTTATTTTCTTTCATCTCTCATTATTACATTATGTAATCTACACAACATAATCTATAATCTTCAGCATTTATTATGGATTTATAATTAGTGTATTACTCATTCCTTATAAATACTGATATGGTATCAGAGTTGATGATTGTGTGTGTATAGGATCGATCTAGAAGATTTTAATTTATTGGAGTGAAGAAGCTTGAAGTCTATTTATGGATCTGTGAATCCCTAATATTTTTTCAGTCATCTTCAAGTTAACCAGGTTTAAAATTTTGATTCCCACCCAAATATTTTGTGAAAATATTAGTTAAATGGTTTTTTAGATCATGTTTTATCATTTTATTTCTTAGATTTGTGATTCTACATCTTGTTTCAGTCATTTTCAATTTAAATACTTCATCTTTGAGTGTATTTTAAGTTTTTTGTGCTCGCTATAGCTATTAGGGCTATTATTGATTGTGGATCCAAAAGATATCTTTAGATCTAGTTAGTTTGGAGCATTAAAATTCACCCCGAATTTATAATTCTTCATTTTTTTGATAGATCTGATTTTGCAAATCCTAATCATATCATTGATTTCCAAGTGGCTTCACCTTGTGTTAGTTTTATTAGTTTTTTCATTTTCTATGATGTTTTGTTGATGCGAAGGTCAAGCCAATAATTTTTCTATATTTGGCTTCATCTTTTCATAATTTTAATAGATATTTTAATTTTTCCAAATCTTGAGCCAATAAGAAGGCTCCACCTTGTTTCACATTGTCATTTTTTTATTATCGGTCATGAAATATGAGCCAATAAGGGATTTACACATTTCTTCGCATTATTAGACTTAGGTTAAGCTTTCCTCTATCATTTACAAAATCTAATCTAATAAGAAAGCTCCAAGTCACTTTATATTTCATGTTGGGATTTTATTAGCATTTTTCTATCTTTGAGAAATCCGAGCCAATAAGATTGCTCCAAGTAGCTCCATATTTCACTCTTTCGTATTTTGTTTTCTTTCTTTTGACATATACAAAATTCACCCAATAGAAAGTGCCAAGTATTTCATTTCTCATTATTAGTATTTTGATAGCATTTTCTATCATTTGTAAAGTTTGAGCCAATAGAATAGCTCAAAGTATCTTTGTATTTCACATTTTTCATTTTTCTCTTCTATGTGTGCAAAGTTTAAACCAATAGAAATTAGAATTTGTCTCCTGTTCACATTTTCAGCTTTTTTCTTTTGTGGCAGTGGCTTATCTAATAAGAATTAGCCACCTTTTCATATTTTTAGTCCTTGTTAGTTTTAGAAAATAGAGCCATTAAGAAGGCTCCATGTGTGTCCAAGTTTTTCCTTAGTATTATTTTTAGAACTGTGAAGTGTGATCCAATTGAATTTTTACACGTATATTAATTTTCTAATGTGTCAGTCTTCATAAGTGTCAGACTCTATCTTTCACGGTGTCAGTATTTTCTTTGCCTTAGCCACTTATATTGTGACACCTATCTTTTGATTTTGGACCCAAAATTTATTTTAAGTTTATCTTATTCCAGGAATTTAAGTCCGCCTAAGGTAATCTATTTAAAGTTTGGTGGAAATCCACCAAGTGTCTTTTGTCAGTCATAGATCATTGACAAGTGGCATTGTTTGACTATGACTTATTAGTCTCTTCATCGATTACAAACTAATTGATCGTGTCCATGTTCCTTCACATTTTGTTTGTATTTTATTTTAACCATATCGAGTGTAAAAAAGTGAACCAATTAATTAACGACACATGTTTTTGAAATTTTCGTAGTCTATTTTTTCTATTGATTATCATTTGATTCAGTTGTTGCACTATGAAGTGTGATCTAATAGAAAAGTGACACGTGTATTTTGATGTTCGTGGTGTCATTTTTTTATCTTATGTCATGCGTTTCTTTTGTTTGTGTCACAAATTTTAAATTTTCTTCATTTAGTAGGTATCTAGTTTCTATGTACCACGGATTGTGAAGTTTTTTTTACCGCATGTTTTCTAAGTTTCTTCATTCCATGGGTATCTAGTTTCGTGTCTTTGCGCAGATTGTGAAGTTTATTTTTACCATAGGTTTATTTAATACTCTTCATTCAATTGTTTTTCAAAGTATGTGTTATATGGGTTTTTAAGTTTCTTTGTCTCGTGGATTCTAAAATTTGAAAAGCTTAGATATTTTCTCTGACCTTCCAAGGCTTTTGTTTGTTTCAATTTTAGCTAGCTATACGTGCGTATTTCTACTAAAATTATCGTAGATTAATTTTTTCCTCTGTTTGGCTTCCTTGATTCAAATTTTATATGTATTCATTTGTCTCTATTAAGTTGTCATCGAGGATTAAAAATGGCTAGTTCTACTAGTTTTTGATGGATAAGTCTTAGTTATTGAATGGAACAAACTATAGCATTTGGAGAGTTTAATTGAAATCATGTTTTATGGATAGGAAGCTATGGGATATCTTGTAACTGGTGTGGATACATGACCCACTAGAAGACAAGAAAACCCTGAAAATATTATCTCCTTATCTCAGAGATCTTAGGATGCTCTGTCCATCCTTTTGCAAAGCATAATAGATGAATTTTTAATGCATATAGGCCATATAGACTCACCTATAATGCATGGAAAAATTAGAGACTATGCATGAAGGAAGTCATTTATCTAAGATAATTAAGCTAGTTTTAAAACTATTTACAACTCCCATGAAGGGGGTGAGAAAATAGTTAATTATTTAGCTAAAATTAAGAACATTAAAGATCAATTAGATGGTTGTAATTGTGACTTGTTTCAAGACAAACTTTTGTACTTCATTATTCAAGATAAATATTCATGAAAAGTTTAGGAATTATATCTCAATTCTTAATTCCAAATATCAGAATGAGAATGATCTACCTAATTTAGACACTCTTTCTTCTCTTATTCAAGAAGAGTGTGTAATGGAGAATTTTGATTCAAAAGAGACTGCTTCTCAAGCATTTTCTCTCATAATCATAAGTCTACTCATTATAAGAAAAATAGTAATCCTAATCAGAAGCCTAATATCAGATCAAGATTCAAATCCAATCCTAAGTCTAATTTTGCTAAAAATAGTCAGAAATTTAAAGTCAAATTTAATGGCACATGTAACAAATGTGGAAAATTTGGGCATAAAGAGTTTGATTGTAGAGTAAAACCTAACAAATTTGTTAAAAATACTAAAACTAGTAAATTTAACAATCAAAAGAAAGATCAAAATTAAAAGCAAAATCATGCAAATAATGTTGAGCAATCTATTGCCTTATATACGCCCTTTCAACTTCAAATGAAAATGAATGGATTCTTGATAGTGGTGCCTCTAGGCACATGACTTGTACTCCTAGTATCCTCTCATATATTGTCAAATGTGAGGAAAATATCTATCTAGGAGATAACTCCATCATTAGATCTGAAAGTTGTGGCAATGTTAAATTGTCAAATGGTGTAATTAGGAATGTCTTGTTTGTTCCTCAGCTGAAAAATAATCTTTTTTCTTTCTCTCAGCTAACTAAAGAAAATTGTAAAGTTGTTTTATTGCAAGATAAGTGGTATGTGAAAGATAAGTTCAGTAATATTATTGCTTCTGGTATTTAGAAAAATGGATTGTATATCTTGATGGATTTGTGTCTAAGTCTTACTTTTCTTCCTCTTCTAGGAATGATATTCAACTTTGGCATGAAATACTTGGTCATGTAAATTTCAAAAGTTTGTATGAAATGTCTAGACTAAATCTGGTTGTTGGTATTCCTAAGATGAAATTTGATCATGATACATGTGAAAGATGCTTTCTGGTAAACAACATGTTGAACCATTTCACAAACATCATAATCCCAATTATTCTTAGTTATTAGAACTTATTCAAAATGATGTGAGAGTTACACTTGAATTTCCTTCTCTCAGTGGAGCTTTGTATGTTGTTTTCTTCATTGATGATTTCTCTAGGATGACTTGGTCTTATTTTATTAAGAAGAAGTTTGATGTCTTGTCTAAATTTCAAGAATTTAAAGCTTTAGTTGAAAATGCTTCTAATCTAAAAATTAAAATAATTAGCATAATGGAGGTGGATATGTCAGCAAAAAGTTTGATGACCTTTTTGTGTCATGTGGGATTAAAAGAGAGTTGACTACTCACTATTCCCCATAGAAAATTGCATTACAGAAAGAAGAATATGTTTGTCTTAGAAATGGATAGGAATATGATTCATGCATCTAACGTGCCTAAGTTTTTATGGGCAGAAGCTATGAATATTGTTGTCTATATTCTTAATAGAGTTCCTACAAAATCCCTTCATCAAACTACTCCTCATGAAGTATGGACAAAGAAAAAAATAAATATTTCTCACTTAAGAATATTTGGTAGCCCTACTTCTATCTTTATTCCTAAAGTTAAAGGAAGAAGATTGATCCAACCTATTATTCTTGTATTTTTGTTGGTTATGGTTATCAAACTAAAGGTTTAAGATTCTATGACCCTTTCAAGCATGACATTGTTGAAAACATAAATGTTCTTGTCTTAGAAAAGACATTTTGTGATGCTTCTCATGAACCCTCCTCTACTACTCCTGAGATAGAGCCTGATAATATTTCTCCTAGCATTATGGAAACAAAAGTTCAAGAGGTTGATTATCCTAATCTAGATATGATGGAGATTGAGGGGAGTCATCTCAAAATGTCTTGCATCACAAGGTTCCTAAATGGGCTCAAATTATTGTTCAAGACTCTCAACCTGTTAATATTAGAAAGGTAACTCATATTCAACATTATTATCATGCTTTGATGAACCTCTATGAGGTTGAACCCAATATTTTGAATAAATTTTTAAGAATAGATATCAAGATGATAGATAAATACAATGCTTTGATTAAAAATAACACTTTAGAACTAGTCCTTCCTTCTAAGCGAATCATTATAGGATCCAGGTGGTTGTATAAAATCAAATATAACTATGTAGGAGAAATTGATAAGTTCAAGAAAAGACTAGTAGCTCGTGGTTTCACTCAGAAATGTAGTCTTGACTATGTTGAGACATCATTTTATCCTGTAGCTAAAATGAGCATTGTTAGAATTCTTCTTGAATTGGCTGCCCGATATGGTTGGGAGATTCACCAAATGGATGTTAAAAATATTTTTTAAATGGTGACTTAAAAGAAAAATATACATGCAACATCCTAAAGGTTTTGAAGAACATGGTAAGGAACTTTATGTCTGTAAGCTGAAAAATTCTTTGTATGGTCTTAAACAAGCTCCTAGAGCTTGATAAACTAAAATAAATACTTTCTTTCAAGATCTTGGTCTCTCTAACTGTTGTTCTGATAATGATTTATTTGTTAAGTTTGGAAAACAATAAAATTATCATTATTTTTCTTTACATTGATGATATTTTTATTACTAGCAGTGATAAAAATTTAATTGTTAGAATCAAAGAAAGGATAAAACAACATTTTGATATGACTGATTTAGGCTTGCTAAATCATTTTCTAGGCATGGTTATATTTCAAGATCATAAGTCCATTATTACATCTCAATCTTAGTATGCTATAAATTTTCTTAGAATATTTAACATGATTGAATATAAGCATGTTGCCATTCCTATTGAAGTTGGTGTCAAATTAGATCCTAAACCTTTGTGCTAAATTTGATCCTACTCTGTATAGACAACTAGTTGGTAGTCTAATTTATTTGATTATTACTATACCTGATATCTCATATGCGATAGGATTTTTTTCAAGATTTAGGTAGGATCCTTCTAAGGATCACTGGAAAATGGAAAAAAGAATTTTGAAATATATTAAAGGAACAATTTATTTTGGTCATTTTACTCTTATTTTATTGATGCACAATTATTTGTCTATTGTGATTTTGACCATGTTGGTGATGTTGCAAATAGAAATTCTACTTATGGATATGTTTTCAAGTTGGGTATAGGTTTCATCACTTGGATTATAAAGAAGAAACCAATATAATTAATATCTTCTCTAAAGTAGAGTATAGAAGTCTTTATGGCAAAAGAAGATGTGGCTTAAAAGACTATTGGATGAACTGCACATGGGCATCAAAGGGAGCACTACTCTTCTATGTGATAGCCAAAGTTTCATTTCTCTTACAAATAATCTAGTTCAACATCAAAGGACCAAACATATTGAATTTCATATGTAATTTATTAGAGAAAAAGTTATGAATGATGATATTGATCTCAAGTTCTGTTCAACTGAAGATCAAGTTGCAGATATCTTCACAAAGCCTTTGTTGTATTTTGAAAATTTCATGCCTTGTTGGGCCTATCAAATTTTCATTGAGGGGAGTGTGCATGACAATTCCACCTCTTAACAGCTATTGTAAACTTCCAATAATTCCTCCATTTTGTAATAAGTAAATGTGTCACACTATGTGAAGTTACTTGTAAATCCCAATGAATCATTAGTTATGGGTATTCCTTAGTTTATAAAAGGCTCCATAATCTAATATAAGTCTTCATATATATAAAGAAATGATCTTAATAATTTTTTTATGGGAATATCTGTATGATTTCCCTTATTTGCATGCTAGCTTGAATCACTATTGCTGATTCATGGATTTGTAAATCCTTTTATAGAAAAAGGTAAATCTGACATGTCTTGTTTTGTTTTTTTCTTCCCACTTAACATTAAGGGGAGTGTTGGGGTGATAATGTCAAGTGGGATATCTACCACTGCGATACATCCCATATTATTTAAAAATATTTTCCATCAAAAAAATGGTCTTCCACATTTAAGAGTGAAGCGGCTCGACCGATTCACCCACCCATATTGATTTGGGTGATCCCTCTCAAGATTGGATATTAGCAACGATTACATTTGTATAGATTGATATCAAGACAAATATCATATTGGAAAGATCATTCTTCATGATCATAGAACGAGACTATATTGCATAGCATTGAACTACCGTGAAAATAGCTTTGTAATATACTGTAAGAAAAATGAGTGAAGTGGAAGTATTGGGTTAATATCTTGAGAATTATTACTATAAATAGTTTTTTACTATAGTGGGGTTTTTCCTTCAGGTTTCCCCACTTAAATTTTGTGTTTTTTTTGTCTTTGTCTATGTCTCTTTGTTTCAACTCTAGTCATTATAATCTATAATCTACACAACATAATCTATAATCTTCGACATTTATTATGGATTTATAATCAATGTATTACTCATTCCTTATAAATCTTGATAAGAAGTATGCATAATTAGGTTGAAATGCGATGGAGAAATAATCGCTAAGTTCAAGTTAGTTCAAAATTTTAAAAATGTTAAAAAGCAAGTGAAAACTTGGAATAAAGAGGTTTTCGGGTAATATTTTGAAAAAAGGAATTGAAGTAGCAAATTCAAGAGCTTGAACTGAAAATCTCCACAAAAGATATGAGATCTCGATGATCAAATTTTAGAAAAGAAACTCCCTGTCTCGAGTTACATACTTTATGTAGTAGGGAGGAAACCTATTGGAGACTTAAATCTAGGGCGATTTGGATGAAAGAGGGAGATATAAATACAAAAATTTTCCATATGACCACTCTAAAACATAGGGCTTGCAATAGGATCATGAAATTTTCAAAAGGAAATGGAATTGTTACCAAGGATCAGAATGACATCAAAGTTGAAGCTCTTAGATTCTATGAAAATATGCTAATGGAAAATAATGCTTATAATGAAGAGGAAACCTCTTTTTTGCTAGACGCCATTCCAGGAGACATTATTACTGAAGAGAGATTTAAGAATATTACCAAATTAGTGAAAATAGAGGAGCTCCAAAAAATTTGTTTTCTCTTGAAGGGGATAAAGCACTAGATCCATATGGATTCTCTCGTAAATTGTTTTTCAAAAATGTTGGGATATCTATTCGGAAGACCTACTTAAGGCAGTTAATGAATTTTACAGAACATGATATCTCCTTAAGGAGCTGAATAATACTCACATTGTGCTTTCCCCCAAAAATATGGATGCCAAATATTTTAAGGACTTCCAACCTATTAGTCTAGTAAATGTGGTCTACAAAATCTTCACTAAGATTATTGCTACTAGAATCCAACCTGTTCTCTCTGATCTAATATCAAAACAACAAATTGGCTTTATTAAAGGGAGGATAATACAAGATGGGGTGATTATGGTACATGAAACTATTCATTCAATGGATAAAAACAAAAATATGGTATGGTAATGAAGCTTGACATGAATAAGGAATTTGACAGAGTTTCTTGGCATTTCCTTGATAAGGTCCTTGCCAAATTTGGTTTTTAGAATAAATTCAGGAAGATCATTTAGGCTTGCATCTCTATGGCTAGATTTTCAATCTTCGTCAATGGTACACCAGTGGGATTCTTTGCCAACAACAAGGGCATAAGATAGGAGATCATATATCTCCTCTTCTCTTCATACTCATGGATGACATTCTCAACAGATCCATTACTAAATTTATTCATGAAGGCCTTTTAAAAGGAGTTAGACCCACATCTACAAATCAAATAGCCTCACATCAACAATTTTCTGATGATACAATTTTACTACTGATGGCATCCATCCTTGAAGCTAAGGTTATCAAAACTATTCTAAAATTTTATGAGGCTGCCTCAGGGAAAAAGTTAATTTTGATAAGAGTTCCATCTACTTATTTAATACTCCTTTGGAATGACATAAAATAATTGCTCTTATTATGGGCTGCAAAATCAGCTCCTTACCTACAACATATTTGGGGCTGCCTCTTGGGACCAACAAATTCACCAAATTGGTTTGGAATGCATTACTTGATAGATTTTAGAGAAAATTGGTAGGATGGAAAGGGGTTGTTATTTCCAGTGCTGGAAAATGTCTACTTATCAAAAGCACACTGTAGAACTTACCAATATATATTATGTCTATGTTCAACATTCCTACAACAATTATTGAAAAAATCGAAAGGATCCAAAAACACTTTCTCGGAAGGAACTGAAGAAAAATTCAGATATCATTTGGTGGCATGGGATCAAGTTTGTACACCTAAGAGAGTTGGGGGGCTTGGTATCAAGGACATTAAGAAAATGAATATTGCTTTAATTTATAAAATGGGATGGAGAATGTTAAAGGAGGAACAACCCTAGATTGAGTTAATCATAGCTAAATATCTAGCTCAACACAATGTGAATTCATTCATCTATGATGACCAACTTCCTAATGGCTCTATTTTTTGGAACAACTTGATTCAAATGAGGAATTTTATCGAACAAGGATGTAGATGGAAAGTGGGAAATGAAAAGTATATTTAATTTTGGAGGGACATTTGGACCATTTTCAGTTTGAATGATAGACTTTCTTTTGTTAAGGACATCTTAACTGAAAACTATGGTACTGAAGTCAAAGACTATATTGATATTGAGGGAAATAGAAGAAGATGGAAACAACTAAGTGTGGATGTGCTAGATCTAAATCCTGTTATCTCCCCAACCTTCAAGAGCAACTAGATATCATAGCCATAAATCAATCTGATGCAAAATATGAACTTGTCTGGAGTAACTCCTTTGATGGTGAATATACTGTCAAATCTAGGTACAACTCCTTTTTGAAAATTTTCAATGTAACTTCAAGTGGAGTAGAATTTGGATGCCTGAGCTAACTCCTAAAGTCAACTTCTTTTTTGGCTTGTTCTAAAAGGTAAGATTCTCACTAATGATAATTTAATCAAAAGGGGGTTTATTATGCCAAATATGTGTTGCATGTGTAAAAAGGAGGTTGAGGATATTAAACACCTATTGCTACATTGTGAGTATGCTTCAAGCTTTGGAGTTTCATTTTCTCAAGATTTAATATATGTTGGACCTTGCCAAATGAGTTCTTACAAACTTGGGAACAATGGGATCCCCCATATAAACATTGCATTGTTTGAAGACTCTGGAAGATGATCTTGCCTCATACCATTTGGAGACTCTAGAAAACTAGGAATGAAATCATATTTAGGAACAATAGACAAGTTTGTAAAAAATCTTCAATAATATTTTTACTGCTTTGTAAAAGATAATATTGAGAGATTCAGACCTCCCAATAACAAGCAATATCCTAGAAATGAAGAAGTTATTTTTTTGATTAATGGTAAAATAAGGGTTAAGGGGACCCTACCCCAATACATATGGAGAAAAATATATTGCACTAAGGAAACAAGTAGATCCAGCCTCTTCCAGTGGCACAACAAGGAGACAAATAACAACAATACAAGAAAAAAACTTAACCAAGAGATCCCTTCCCATGGGATCTTAAATTCCTTTTAAAGGCATCGTTTACAATTTTCCCTTTCTTCTTTTGACCCACTTTAGTCCAGCCCTTTTTGATATTCAGATCATCATTTTCATTTCTATGAGTTGGTATTTCAAAGTCCTCTTTCTCCACAGTAACATGGAGATCTGTTGAGACTAAAGTTGGAGAGTTTCCATCAAGTGAAGTAGAAGGAAGATGAGGAGTAGGCTCCTCATTCTTTGAATCATCCTCACTCTCTGAATACCCCTCTGAGTCACTATCCAATGGTCCTTTAACAACCAATTGACATGGATTAGAATTCTTCCACCACGAATTTCTACTCTTGATAGGTTTCCTCACAATCTGACAATCTGAAGCTAAGTGTCTAAGAGAGAAACAAGTTCTACATCTGAAGGGGAACCCTTCATAGTCTAAATTTTGAATCCAAACCCTGTCCTCCACTTTGAGCTCAATTGATGCAGGGAAATCTATAGAAATATTCAAGTCCACCAATATATAGGCATAGGAGGTATAGTCGTAGGCCAAAGTCTGTGGGTCAATAGCCAGACATTTACCCAGTATTCCCAATTGACAACAAACAATTCTCACTCTAAAACTAGAGGGTAAATTTGGTAAAGCGGACCCAAATAGGATTAACATAGAAAGTTTCAGTCATCGGGTTAAAGAGAGGGAACCAAGGTTTCATCAGCAAAAAATGGGATTGAAAATCCCAAACTTTACCAAAAATCTCATCCTTATCAGGGGTTTTATCAAAAACAATAATGAAGAAACCTCTGGATTGAGGGTAAATGTCCAGTTTACCTGACATTAGAGGCCTCCAGTGAGTAGAGATCCAATCATGTAATGCCAGGAGCCAGGGAAGAAATTATTAAATCTGCATATCAATCCATTTTGCTTGAAATAAGTCTCGGATTTCAGAACCTCTACACCAAAGCGTATAAAAGAAGGATTCTTTGTAAAATCCATAGGCTTAGAAGGGATCAGGGAAGAAGATTGAGCAATAGCCATGAAACTCTATTTTTCCCCCTTAGAGACATGGTCAATTTCCTTACTTGCATCTATATTTATTAAGCACAGCTCCCCAAAGTTCCCAAACTATAGAGGAAGATGATCGATCACGATTCCGAGCACGACCTATGAATGTAACCTTGCCTAGAGCTATCAATCCACCACAATTTGATCTCGGTGGCTCCTTTTTGACCAAGATCGACTTCCTCCTTTCTAGTGCTAATGCCATCCTTTCTGGCCCTAGGGTTAGGGAAAAACACAGATGCAAATATGTCAAAAATAGAGGAGGCCAAAGCAAGATTAAAATCTTCAAAGCAACACCATCAGGTCCATCTTCTTCTGAGCCACGAAGACCCCCACGATCTACTAGGATGAACTACTTAGCACCTTTGCCTCCACCACTACCATTTACACATAGTTTAGGTTTAGGGCACGAGAAATTTCCTAGAATGTGCTCTTGAAATGAAGACGTTATTATTTCAAATTGGAAATTTGATATTGGAAGCCTTTAGGAACAAGGGAAATAAACCATTGACAATTCATTAATCCATTGGATCCCTCATCCCAATTCTTGGTATAAGATTAACTTTGATGGAGCCTCCAAGGGCAACCTAGGTGCAATTGTTGGAGGAGGAATCATAAGGGATCATAAAGGCTATTTAATTGTTGCTTTTGCAGGAAGAATGGGACATCAAACAAATCATTATGCTGAAGCCTTATCAGCTCTTTGGGGTTTAATAATTGCTAAGGAATGTAATATTATGAACATTATTATAGAAGGGGATTCAATGAATGTCATAAATCATTTGAATCAAACTTACCCCCTAGCTAGACAATACAAGATTTTATTCATGAGTCTATAAGTATTTGTCAATCCTTCAATAACTACAAAATTGTCCACACCTATAGAGAAGGTAATAGAGTGGCAGACACATTGGCCAATCATGGGATTAACAATAATTTTACCACTTGGTTTCATGAAGATAATATCCCCATTGAAGTACAAAATTCCATCATTAATGATAAGTGTGAAAGATCACTCCTACTCAAAATATTTAATGAGATCTCCTCTACTTTATTGGGAATGTGAGATCACACACGTAGGAGGAGTACAAACATTTATTGCCATAAATTCCACATGCTCATTGGGTTTGTAGAAGGACGGTTAAAAAGAAGATTGTGGAATAAAGGAACATATTTTAAAACTAATTCAAGAAGTTTAATCACAGAGGAGAAATCATGGGTGGAGATCCTTACCAAGTCAAACCCCACTATGACTTTGCATGGAAGGAGAATGTTGACCTTTGGAATTTTCTATAGTTAGGAGGGGTTGCTAATTTCATTGAGAAGATTCAAGGATATGATCAAAATATTTCCCTCTAATTTTCCACCGATTGGAAACAAAGAATGGTGAAGTATGGCAGACAAGCCATTCAAATAACATAGGAGTTAGTTACAGAAGTTACGGGTCTTAGTTTGGAAGGCATCAAATTCTTCAACAAGATAATTGACAAGAACACGAAGGTTAAAAAATTTATCGAAGTAGGTGAAGAACTTCAGTTTGTCACTACAGGTATTAAGGTAAATTCCATTCCTACACCATTTGATGAGCTTGCCAAGATGATGGTCCGATTCATTACTCTAGAAGGCAGGTATATTATGGTTCCCATCAAGCATTAAATATTTTACAACCATCTTCATGAAATTGAGAAGATAGGTTAGAAGGGAAGATCAGTAGATGAATGGATAGAATGCATGCTTCAAGAAGATAATCCTTTGATCAAAACAATTGTTGAATTGTATAATGATTTACAAACTGAAAGAACTTCTATTCGTAGGATAGATGAAGTCCTCTCTGAGGATAATAATAATTTGAATATGAATTTGACTACATGGGGAGAGATCAGAGATGTGGACCTAGATTTAATCCTCCAAGAAGGGGTAATTGATGATACTTATAAATTGTTTGAGTTTCAAAATCTATGGAATTTAGATCCCAGTGTATTGTAGGATTTGATCAAGAAATTGGATGATAAACATGTGGAAATAATGGATGGTCTAAATGATATTTTAGAAGAATTTGATAATATCAACTATAATTTTTCAATGAGAATATTGATGCTCTTCTAGTTGACCAAATTAAATCAAATTTCAAATATTTGGTGAAGAAGGATGATGAAGTGACTAAAACTTTCAATATCAATTCAATTTACAAAGTTAGTCTCATGCTAGAATTTCATAAGTTAGCTAAAGAAAGTGGTGAATAAGTTAAAAATGTTTCAACCAAAGTTATGAGGGAGATTGATACAATGGATGTAGTAAATCATTATGCATGCAGACCAGAGGAGAAGGAGGTACAAGGAATCATAAAATTTTCATTGATTACAAACACCAGATGGCTATGTGGGAAGAAGATCAGGGGAAAACCGAACAAGAGAAAGATGATGCAGGTCCAAGCTAAGCCAGGTGGCCATGATTGGGATGGTTCCAAGCTCTGAATCAGTCAAAGTTATAGGGTTGACTTAGTCAAACCTTTGCAACAACTTTACTATTTTTATGGGAGCATGTTCCCTTGAACTTATTATACTCTATTTTTAGTAATTTGTTAGTTAAGGTTCAGCTGTAATGGCTCAACCTCTGGAACTTATAAATAGTTAAATGCATTAAGTTTATGTATACTTTTAGATCATTGGAAAAGTTACTCTTCAAGCTTGGAAGAGTGCTTCATATACTTTGAGCCTTTTAGTTATATTTAGAACAATATTTTTCCGTGAAAAGTTGGTTTATTGTGTTAATCATTGATCAATTTATAGCTTGTGAATGTTTAATTCCTTGATGTTTAAGTTATCTTGTTTCAATTCATGTGAAAATTGATATAATTACTTAGGATATTAGTTGTGGAAAAGCTATTTCCTTTCTATTACAAAGTTGCATTATTATTTATAGTCATGGATAGAGGAAGATTGAAAGACATGTGCATATCATATATTGTTGTGAGGAGTTGATTATGCATTTAAGTGGGTCTATCTATTCAATATACTTGGTGCATCACCTTATTATTCTTTTGTTATCTTTGACTTTAAGCCCATCAGTTGAGTAGATTAGAGTTATTTTCAAATGTTTTAGCCTTGCATATTGATCTTAAATCAAGTGCTCCAAGTTTCAAAGGAATCTCAACTTCTCCGAAGGTTCATCCCAAGGTGACAAGGTCCCACACCTTAGGGATGTTCCAACATTTCATGGGATCACTTAGAGATTCAACGGGTGCATGATCCATGTCACAACAAAACCCTTAAGGATAACTATAATTTTATAGTCAATGATTTAAGAGATTCATTCAGGAAAAATCCCTAAGTCTCACATCCTTCTCATCCTTGAAGTTCATTTAATAGTACTCATAGTGATGCTCATGTTCATAATAATTTTCAATGATTATTTGCATTATCCTAGCCTTGATGTCATAATTTATCTTATCTTAGAACTTCTACATGATAATTTTATTCATTTATACATCCAAGATTATTTCTTGTACCATTGAAGGGAATGTGTATCTACCAAAAGAAATTAGGAACTTAATATTAGTTCTTTATTTTCCTGTTATAAGTTTTTACACTTTATAAAGTTGTCTTGATAGCTCAAACAACACCCATTTATCATCTAAGTATCTAGGAAGCATATAAGGAGTGATTTAGAAACCAATTACCCCGATTTATGTACAAGGTTTGAACTGAATGAAATAACAACCAAATTCATTGATTACTTCCCTTTCCTCAAGTGACATCCTATATTTCTCCCATTCAGGTTTAAACAAAAAAATGATAGGAGAAAAGAATGCATCATACGACCTACTAGAATCATAATTTAGACTTTATAAGTTGAGAAGAGGGTACACATCATATACCTACACTCAAATAATTTCTTGTCCCTTGGAATTCCAAGAAATGAATTGTGGCATGCCACATTGTAAACCAAATATGAGGTCATATAAAATTTAGGTTTCTATCTAGACCCCTCATAAATTTGCATTCCCATTTTTATAAGTTGCTCGTGGATTGAATCGATGATAAATTCTCCTGGTGAATATGTGGTTTGAAGTGGAGAATAATTTGGATGTACCTAAACATATAGGCATGAAAAAAGTATAATCATTACCCACAATTTTACTCAATAGAGTGATGATGTCTCCAAATTCCTTAATGAATTCATCCCTTGTTATCCTCTCTGAATTTCTTGTAGAAAAATCCTAGGTTTCAAAACCACTAATTGTTCATTATCCTTAATAATTTAACATGGTGAGTGGTCCATAAATGACCTAGTAATTTAAAAGTTACATCCATAATATCCTCCCATGTAGGAAGTCCCAACATTTCATCAAAATTCTCTAGGTTAAGGAAAAAAATTTAACACCACTCCCATTAAGCACGTGGTTTATGGATTGTTATTTTCAGCACATACCCAAACTAGTTCCAGGTATTGAATTGAAGGGGAAAATTAGTATCTAGGGAAATATAACTTTCATCAATCACAACTATGATATCATTCCTATATTTTGCATGCAACATTTGAAAGAACTCAAGAAGATCATAATTTACCAAATTGGTGTCTGAGACTTGATCTAGGTCATGTGTAATATGGGACAAGACAAGGGTTATAAATAATTGAATCTTCATGGTGGCCAATATAGTGAAAAGAATATTTATTGAGAAATAATGAAGTAGGAACCAGAAATAACTTGTCTCACAACCCAACACAAACCGTAACATAGGCGAATGAAAATATATCACTTTGAAAAACTTACCCATGCACGTATGCAACTATAATTTCTAGTTCAAGGTTGAAGGATAATGTTAAAACACCAATTCTAGTTCACAAAAAATTCAACGTATGTTGTCCATGGAATTTAGGTATTTTATTATCTCTTTAGGGATTTGGAATGCTTGACACTCTTGAGTTATCGATAAAAAAGTGTGGGAATTATCCAAATTCTTCAACATATATTCCCTTACACGTATCTATTAATGGAGGACCTTCTATTTATTTTTTCATATTTGCAACCGTTGATCTTTAGCTCAAGTTTAAATGTGGACCATACATGTGGAGAGATTAGTAGGGTATTAGAGGTAGGGGAGAAAATGACATCTTCATAAAAATGTAAATATGCAAGATAGAAATTTGCAAGGAAGGTCTGGCCCTATGGTGCTCTAATAAAATTCTCATGTACTTTATCGGGAATAGGAGACTAGGCTGAATATTGCAACTTAGTAGGAATTTTGAAGTTGCAAACTATTAAGATGTAAGGTTAATTTCTCAGTCAAATGTCATATGATCACACCATGTGTCCTCCACCATCATGCTTCATAGATTGGGAAGCATATTAGAACTTTTTAAACATTGCAAAGTTACAAAATATGAAGTGAAAACAACCGCCCTCCCGATACTTGTAAGATTCGTCAAATATATCCTTTTCAGGCCATAGAGGTTTCATTGTAGTTTGTAACTTCACAAAAATTTCACAACTACCTCTAAGGCCTACTCATGCCTAGATGCTTAGAATATTCCATTTTAAGCACCAAAGGTGATATTGAAGGTTGAAAATTCATAGGAATGTACACATGCATAATTGCATAAGGAATCATTCCATAGGAAAGAGGCTTCATTCCAATGTTCAATTATACTATCAAGGCTATGGAGACTTCACCCATGCCCTCATGAAACCGAATATCATAAAATCTATAATAAATGTTAAAGTGTTAGCTCAAAATGAATGATTGACCCAAAAATGGCATGGTTTGCTTAAGTATGAAGCTTGGGGTAGTGAGAAATACTATAAGAAGCTGCAGAGATTAGGAGGCAACACAAAAATATGACAAGAAAAATGGGGCATATAGGAAATACATGATTTATACAGAGGATAAAATCAAGCACCAACAATTGGTATGTATATATATGTTGATTTTATTAAAATGAATTTTTATTCATAAGTTGTTGCAAAACCATATATATACATGTTATTAAAATGATCGCGACTAGATCAAATGATGGTCATAAGGCCTATTCAAATGGTGTTTGTAGGATGAGGAGCCATGCAAGGTCCAATAGAATTAGATTGAGTGAGGGCAGAGGGTTGCTCTATGGATATTCCATGTGTGGGGGTATATGACCCAATTAGGTGAGCCTATGGCAAGGGTAATGTGCTATGATCAATGAAAGCTATATCAATGAAAAGAAGGGGTCAGGCCAACCCTACCAACTACCCCTCCAAAGTATTTTTATTTATTTAAAAATTAAAAATCACACACACACACACACACACACACACACACACACACACACACACACACACACACACACACACACACACACACACACACACACACACACACACACACACACACACACACACACACACACACACACACACACACACACACACACACACACACACCCACCCACACCCACACCCACACCCACACCCACACCCACACACCCAAATACCATATAATTTTATTTATTAGAAATCCCATTGCTATATTTTTATATAATCAAGTGTGTGTGGGGGGAGGTGAAAAATCACAACTTTAACATTTATTTTTAAACTAAAACTAGATACTATATTTAAAATTCTCTATTTATATTATCAAAATATATCTTATGTATATAATTACATATAAAAGACACACAAACACACAATAAAAACCTTATCTATATAGAAATGTTTATACAATTATAAAGATATAACAATGTGTCTAGATAACATTACTTCTTTGAATTTTTTTAATACATCCACAAATTTATTCATTCTTTCCTATTCTTGCAAGTTATATAAATCAGCAAACTAAGTGCAATCATTTGCAAAACTAAACAAGTTTGGAAAAGACATTTTTCAAACTCCAAATTTCAAATGCCAACCATGGATTAATAAGTATTCTTCTAAGCCCAATAAGCTCAATAAAGACATTTTCCAACACCAAGTTCTAATTACAATCCATAGATTGATAAATATCCTAATAATCTCTATAGCTCAACCCAAAATTCATATTTTCTTTTAATCACCAAAAATAACATTTCTTTTGTAAAACAACAAGAATTTATAGGTTTTACATTTTCACAAATTAGCAAACTTTCTCATTTCAAAATATAAAATTTAAAACTTCATTCAATATATATTTCCCTCACCAAATATATATTTCCCTCATTTTACAATGGAAATAATCAAACAACTCTAAAATACAATAATTAAATCCTCCCACAAAGTGGGAAAACATGGGAAAAAAATTCATTTTATCCACCAAGTTAAAATAAATGAACAATCTCCCAATATCATCTATCTTCTCTAAGATCAAAATCAAACTAGGATTACATCTAAACCACAAGAGGATAGCTTGGTTGACCTCCTAACAAAATTGAATCATTATGTTCCACATATAACAAAGAGAATATGTTATCCTTCCTCCAATCCCATGGGATAGAGGAGAAACAATATTCCAAGTGAGAAAAAGGTAAGGGAAATAGCCAAAAGAAACATCCAACCAAAAACACCAAAAGTTTTTTTAACCAAAACACAAAATGCACTACAAGAAGTTCCATACTTCTATAAAAATTATGGAAGAGAGAGAGAGCCAGAGATAGGAATCCCATAGTAAAACCATATCCAAATAAGTAGCCAAAATGTGTCCATAAGTTTTCCAACAATCGTAAATAGCCCCAAAAGCTCCACATCCCTCAAAATCTAGATTTATCCTTACCTCCTCCTTTCCAAATATTTTCAAACCTTGGAGGTTTCCTTAACAAGAATAGGATATGGTTTCCAAACGAAATTCTCATTTCAAACCATATGAAGGGAGAAAATAGAAAGAAAAACAAGGCTTTCCCATCAAGCCTTATGGGAAAATAACATGGTTCTTCTCTCTTCCCCAACATTTTCAAAAGCCATACCCCAAGGGATGGATGGAGAAAAATACCAAAGAAAATAATGCATTTACAAACCACAAAATAATCCAAACACCAAAACCTCAACAAGAGGAAAAAAAAGCTTTCCTTTCCAAAAATAAATCCACATAATAAAATGGGTGTGAGGCCTACCTCACAAGAGTAAATGAATCCAAACTTCCAAATTCAAGAGAGAGCCTTCCCAAAATTAAAATTCCATGATTTTCCCAATACCAACAATATATTTCCCTCCAAAATAGCTCCAAAGTAAAATCCACAAAAGAAACACCAACCCTCCAAGTTGGAGGATAATAGAGGAAAAGATTCTGCAAACCAAAACCCAATAGGTTGGTGACACACGTCACCCATCCACCCAATAATTCATGTCAACCAAGTATCCTCAACTTACACCAATCAATTAAAATTAAAATTTCAATACAAGAAAGTCAAATCTCCACATAGAGAAACTTGGACTCCAAATATCCATCAAACACCAAAATCCAAAAATCATATATGAGGGTGATTGAAGAAGGTCAAAAAAGAGGGAAAATAAGCATCATGAGCATTGAAAAGAGCTCACCCACCCATAGGTATTGATCCAAAATGGATCAGGAAAAGCCCAATTCTATGTAATCTCTATATTTATACTTGCTCTATAGGTTCTTGGTTCATCTTTATCTTCACAAGATGGTCTAGTTAGGTGGGGGTGATCTGGACACCTTTAAATGACATTTTAGGCCATTGATGTTCTGTTCCAAGGATTTTCAGCTGTTAGTTACATGGCCACCTAACGATTACGTAACTTCCACTCTGTATAAACCGGTGGTTGCACAACCGCCGCCTTTACTGTAAGGTGGAGGTCCTATAACTAATGGTCTAGAAACATGGGGATCGAATACTTGCAAATGTTTGGGCTTCTAGGTGGTTTGTTTGATTTCCACACCTCCCTGAGGTTGAACATCTATAAATTCGAGCCTTTGCAAGGTTTCAAGCAAGTGAGTTTGGGTGAAAGAAAAGTTTTGAGAAAGATTGAGGAGTTGTATTCTTTTCTTATTGTTCATGTTGGAGAGTTCTTGTGTTGAGAGATTGTAAGCAAGTAGATGCAATTAGGGAGAGTTGTATATCTTCCTTGAAGGCCAATCGATGAATTGTATCAATTGAGATTACATAGTGGAAGGGGAGCTAATTTTCTCACCCACTAGAGTTTTTCCCACACCGGGTTTCTCAGGATAAATCTTGTCTCTCTCTTGCTTCGTTTCCTTTCAATTTGCAATTTTAATGGTTGTTGAAGTAACACATTAACTAGTTAATAAAGAACTCTTGTATCTCTTGTATGTTTCATTCATATTTTTTATTATTATTATTGGAAAATAGTTTTTTGAAAGGGACTATACCCTTGAGTACAAAAGATGGCCTAGGAGCTAGAAAAGGAATGAAAAATAGAGAGAAAAGGATCAGAATCCAAATGTGACAATGTAGCCCAAAGTAGCCAAAAAATAGCTACCCAAACAAGACAAAACAACAAAAAAACTACAAAAAAGTAGTAGAGAGACCGCAAAAAAAAGCATAAAAATAGACAAGAACAGCTAAAGCATCAACAACAACTAAAGTAGTCATGTGGGTAGCGTCAGTCTTATCCAGCTAATCAATGGTCCTTTTTCTTTCCTTATCATTGCCCCAAAGTGTTTTCGGAACTCCGCTGAGGTTGGAGACACTTTTGACATGTTGCTCAATGAACTCCTCAATCACCCTAAAGATGGCCATATTGTAATCATGACGAGTTTTGGCCTTCCCTAAATGGGAGTCTAAGGAGTTCAGCTTCTTGTAGATATCATCAATCTAGCTGTTATCAATATCCACCTCCTCCTCCTTCTTCCTCTTACCTTTCTGTTTTGCCAAGTTCTTAACCTCATCCTTCAACAGTTTCATATCAGCCTCTAAGGCTTCTAGCCTTTTTGAGGAGCTTTCCATATGCACATCCCGGGGACTGGCACTACTAATATTCAGGAGGTCATGTGCAATTTCAATTTCATGAGGACCCTTCCCCACAACAAGAGTCTCAAGGTTAAGCTTTCTAGAAGCCCAGTAACCGGTCCGGATGAGGTGGAGGTGAAGTGGGGGTGGGAACAATAGTAGGGGGAATGGAAGAAGAAGCTTGGACGGCGGTAGGGGGTGACAGAGCGGTGGCGGGCAGAGAATGGAGAAACAGGCTAGTAGAGTAGAGAACCCAGTAGAGGGGAACTAAGCTAGGAGAGGATGGGAGACCGGGATACTTAAGAAGACAACATTTATGCAGCAACAAAATAAGCCCTGGTGTAAAGGAACCACCAGGAATGATTTTGAAACTCCAAAATGGAGTGCTCAAGAGAGTTTAGCAAGTAATGGGGAAACAAACCATGCGATTCCTACGGAAGTGGTTAAGAAAGATAAGGTGCTTAGGGTACAATGATAAACCTTCCTTCTAAGGAAACGAACCATATCATCATGTGAGTAACCTCATCATAAGGTGGAGGGATTGAGCTAACAAGCAGGCCCACTGTAACGTAGATCAACTTCTCAGCTCCCTCCATAAATCTCCTCTCTTCAACATCTCTGTCGACCCTTTTGTTAAAAAAATGGTAGCCCTCCAAGCCAAGGCCGGTCGCTTCAGCAATAAGTTCCTCATTGACCAAGATCTTCTGCCCCCCATATTCCACAGTTTGCTCCTTCCAATCCTTCACAAAACACACTGAGATGCTTTGATCATGCCCCTGAACCTTCTCCATGAAGTTGGTGATGCCACCCTTGCTGAGTATGCTCCATAGCTCAATATTATCCTTCCAGTCTGGGTCCGCACTAGGCTCAATTTGGCAAGGGGGACCCCCCATCTTCACTGTGCTTAAATGTTTGCAACAAATTCCCAAATCCTTATGAGTGCCATGGCTTGGTCTACTTTTACTATTGTAATCCGCATAATGTTGGAAATGAGAGCCGTTACTTTTCCACGAACGGTTGCGTGTCTACTGTTCTGAGCCTATGGAAAATCACATGTGAGAATAACGGCCTTTTTGTTAGCCTGCTCCCTATCATCAATCACATTACTACTATCTTTGGTTTCCGTGGAGCCTTGTATCCAACTTTTAGTAGACGCAGTGCAGCCCACATGCGCAATTTTCAAATCAATATAACTCCACTTGGAATTCCCCATATACTTCACACTATCTTGATTATTTGACATGATTTGCATAATCATATTTTTTAAGTCAACACATGTGGGAGTATTATTGATGTTGATCCACACCCAATAATCATAACTCAGCTCAAGATATTGCGTGTGTATAGAAATCTGCATGAATGCTATTTTGAAGCTGCTTAGGGATGCTATTATTATCCCAAACAATGTGGTTAACATTAATGCCATAATTAGCCAGCGCATCTACCAATTTATTACCCTCCCGGTAAGTATGCATGATCCTGATGTTATTGAATGTTTGACAAATACTTATGGACTCTGAGATAAAATCCTTGATGCTCCAACTTGGAGATGAGCACTATTCAAGGAGATTAATGATATTCAGGGAGTCCCCTTCAATAATGAGGTTCTGGATATTTTGAGTCTGGCAATTCTCAGGCCCCATAGAGTAGATAATGCTTCGGCAAAATGATTAGTTTGAATTCCCATTTTCCCAAAGATATGCAGAATCGACTTACCTTTATGATCCCGTATCACTCCTCCCCCCGCCGCAATCCCGTGGTTCCCCTTAGAGGCCCCATCAAAGTTCAACTTATACCAATTAAAATCGGGAGGATGCCATTTAATCAAAGATCTATCAATACTATTCCCAGATTGCTTTGACTATTGACAGCCCAATCTGCTAATTAGATAAGATGTATTCTTCATTCTATGGATATCTCTTATTCTTGGGGGTTTAAATCTAGTAATATTATCTTTCATACCATTAGAAATTTTACCAATACTAAGTTTATAGTTTTGATTCTTATTTTTGAAGATAATATCATTTCTATCCTTCCATATCCTTAAGATTAAATGAGGGATAACCACTTCCGAGATCCTTTTGACAACAAAATGCCTAAAGGGTGGGTTCCATTGAGTCCATAGCTGATTAAGATCCTTTGGCACCACCCAGAGCTTCAAATTTAGAGAGGGCAAAACTCCATATTCTGGTAGCATACTCACAATGTATGAACAGTGGTGATATCCTCGTAATCTTTCTTACAAAGATGGAACCTATTAGGGATTATAAATCCTCTTCTCATCAAGTTATTAGTGGTAAGAATCCTACCTCTAATAGCCAGCCAAAGGAAAAATTTATTTTAGGAGTTAATTCAGTCATCCAAATCTTATTCCAATTGAACTCTTTTTTACTACTATGGAAAAAATTATTATATCTAGTTTTGACAGAGTAATTCCCATCATTGGAATTATTCCATACCAGCTCATCCTTGGAATCCAGCTGACTTAATGGAATAAGATCTAATTGATCTTGAAGGGAGGAAATAATTTACATCAGATCATTTCTCTCCATAGTAAGTTTTTTCCAATTCTTGTTGGTACCATTTCCCTCAATATAGTCCTTGATTTTAATGTCATACTTGCTTATAAGACTGTCCTTAATAGTCCCAAATCTATCCATGAGATTTCCATTAAACCAATTATCCTCCCAAAAGTTTATGTCCCTACCATCCCCCACTTTCCATTTATTTCCCTGCTTGATGAAATTTCTGCTCTTGACCAGATTATTCCAAAAGAGGGAACCATAGGGGAGGTGCTCATCTTGTAGGAAAGAGTACACATTTTGATTATTTAGGTATTTTGCTTTGATTAAATCAATCCAGGGTTGTTTCTCAGACAACATTCTCCAGCCCATTTTAGCAATGAGGGCCTCATTCATTTTCTCAATATCTTTTATACCCAGACCTCCCATAAACTTCGGGGTGCAAACCTTGTCCCAAGCCACTAAGTGAAATTTGAACTTCTCTTCCATGCCTTGCCATAATTTTTTTTCCGAATCCTTTCAATCTTATCTCTGAAGGAAGAGGGGATCTTGTAGAGCGACATGACATAAATGGGCAGATTTTGAAGAGTAATTTTAATGAGCAGACACTTACCAGCACTAGATAAAATGGCTCCTTTCCAACCAGCCATTTTTTTTGGAATCTCTCCAATAAATCATCCCACACCTTGCAAGAGACTTTCCTAGTGCTTGAGAGGAAGGACCAAGTAAGTGGTTGGAAGCGCACTTATTCTACAACCGTAATTTTAGCAATTTTAAGCTACCTTTCCTCGTGGAGTGTTGAAAAAGAAGATGGAGATTTTATCATAATTGATCTCTTCGCGTAAGCAGATTCGTAGAGCCGCATAAAGCCTTTGTAGCCTTGGCTTCAATGACTCGACGCTTAAGAAGAAGGATAGTGTCATCCGAAAATTGCTGATGGGAGACACTTGATGATGGAAGTGGGCTTAGAGCCATTTAAAAGCTCGTCATTAACTGCTTTGCCAATTGTTCTAATAAGGATGTCACCAAAATAATGAAGAGCAAGGGGGAGATAGGGACCCTTGTCTAAGTCCTTTGCACGCTAGTGAAAAAAACCCACTGTGCTCACCATTAACTACCACCGAGAATCGCCGTAGAGATACAAGCCTTAATATTCTTCTAAATTTTTGGAAACCCAAATTTTGTTAAGACTTTGTCAAGGAAAACCCAAGAGACCTTGTCAAAAGCTTTATTCATTCATATCAAGCTTGAGGACCATATTTTCCTTTTTATTATTTTCCATAGAATGTATGGTCTCGTGAACCATAATCACTCCATCTTGTATAATCCTACCTTTGATGAAGCCACTCTGCTGCCTTGAGATAAGTTCATTCATAATGAACTGAAGCCTAGTAGTAATAATTTTGGTAAAAATTCTATAGATGGCATTCACAAGGCTGATAGGTCTAAAGTCTTTGAAATCTTTAGCATCCATTTTTTTGGGGCCAGCACAATGTGAGTGTTATTTAGCTCTTTCAAAAGATTTCCTGTTCTATAGAATTCATTCACCACTTTGATAAGATCCTCTGAACAGATTTCCCAAAATTTTTGGAAAAAATTTATGGAGAACCCATCCGGACCAGGAGCCTTGTCACCCTCTAAAGCAAATACAACTTTTTGCAGCTCTTCAAGCGTGACCACTTTGGTGATACTTCTAAATTTTTGTTCCTCAATTTTATCTTGGGGAATGGCCTCCAACATAAAAGAAATAGCTTCAGAATTGATGATATTCCTCTCCTCAAGAAGTTTTTTATAAAAATCAAGCGCTTCTTTCTTGATGCTATTGGGATCTTTTATGATATTTCCGTTGTTTTTAGAAACTTCTAAGATCCTATTACAGGCTCTGTGCTTCAAAGTGGTCATATGAAAGAACTTCGTATTCCTGTCTCCCTCTTTAAGCCAAATAGCTCTAGATTTAAGTCTCCATAAAGATTCCTCTCTGCTGCAGATCGTATGCAACTCTAAAAGAATATTCTTTTCATTAACTTCATCTTCAGCTGATCTCCCCATAGTATCCATTTTTAATTCCAGATCCTGAAGTTTTTGTTTTAACTTTTTTTTATTGTCAAATACATTACCAAAAATGCTTTTATTCCAGATTTTGACTTGCTTTTTGACATTTTTGAGCTTTGAACCAATCTAAATTGAGCAAAGGCCTTCACCATTCCATCCCCACCATTCTTTTATCTTATCATAGATATTTTCATGCTCCATCCACATCTTTTCAAATTTGAATGAGCTTCTGGTGGGTTTAGTCCAATTGAGAAAATTTAAAGCAATCGGATTGTGATCCGATCCAACTCTGGGCAAGGAAGAGAGGTGGAAGTCTTGACTGAGAATCCATCTCACTGAAATTAGTGCCCTATCCAATCTCACCTAGATAAACTCCTTTCCCAACCTTTTATTATTCCAAGTGTATTTATTCCCATGAAGATCCACATCTAAGAGGTTATGTTTAGCAATAAAATAAGTAAAATCCTCCATACCAGTAGAAAAGCCGGAGGTACCTCCATACTTTTCACCTAGGTTTAGTGGGGAGTTGAAATCCCCCATAATAAGCCAGTTAGCAGAACAATGCTGGTTTTTAAATGTTTTAAGGTCAGCCCAAAGCTTCCTTCTACCACTAACCGTATTAGGGGCATAAATGTTAGAAAGGATCCATTCACCATTATTCTCAATAGCAACAAATTTGATTGCAAGATGATTAATACTAGCATTGAGAACCATACCAGTACAGTGCCTTTTATCCCAAAGAGTAGCCAGTCCTCCAGAAGCTCCCTGGGAGTCAATAGCCGCCATTTCAGAGTTATCCCAGAAACTCTTTTTAATAGTTTCTAGGGTCTTAGCTTTCATCTTAGTTTCTTGCAGAATCAAAATACTAGGATTACTAGAATCCCATAACTCCTTGATGATTCTCTGCTTGGAGTTTCCATTTAGGCCTCGGATGTTCCAAGAAATAATCTTCATTTGGAATGATTGGTGGTTGGAATTGCCTGATGGTTCAACTGACGCTGAACTCCATCTGCAATGTCCCTCTCCATTCTCTTAGATCTAAGAGCCTTTTTAGAGGGTCTTCCTCTTTTTGTACTTCCTCCAAAGTCAGCCTAATCGCCAGCGTAAGATCTAGTTGTTCTAGATGTTGAGGTGTCCCAGCTTGTCTTCTTTCTTTCATATTCAAAAGAATAGTGATATGTAGTGATATGTTTCATTCATATTCAAAAGAATAGTGATATGTAGTTGTTAAAGTTAAGCAGTCTACAAATCAGATTGGTATAAGAGAAGTTAAGATTTCAGTATTCTGTGTGGTTTAACTTGTGTTAAGATTGCAGTTAGATGCCCCTTACCCGAAAGGGAAAAGAAAGCGTGAAGGTAGCTTGATTATGTTTAAAGTAGATATTTCTACAAGAAAGTGGAAGCAAGGAATTCATGAGATGGCTCGAAGAGATGATGCAGATGATAATGGTGAAGAATGTTTCTACAAGATGGAGGAGAATGTGGCAAATATGTCCAAATATGTGGGCAACATTTCAACATCCTTGGGGAAATTGGAGTCCATCATGGGACTACTCAGGGAAAATCTTGGTGTTTCGAAGGAGACCCCAAAATACCAAGAAATTAATGAAAGTTGGGACATTAGTATAGATTTAAGGTAAAATTAGGCTAAACTCAACAAAATTAGGTAAATTGGTGCAAAATAGGGGAATTAGTGAAAGTTAGGGAAATTAGAGTAGAAACAAGCTGAATTTGACAAAATTAGGCCAAGCTTATGAAATTAGATAAATTAGTGACTAACATGGGAGATTGTGGAAATTAGTGCAAGTTGGGGAAATAAGGGAAATCCTAGAAAAAAAAGGTCAAACTTGAGGAAATTAAGCTAAAATGTTGAAATTACGTAAAACTTTGAAAATTAGGTAAATTAGTGACAAATAGGGAAAATTAGAGAAACTCGAAAAAATAGGTAAATGAGTGGTGAAATTAGGGAAATCATAGTAAAGTAGGACAAACTTGATGAAATTATGCTAAACATGATGAAAATAGGCAAATTATCGACACATGGGAGAAATTAGAGGAATTGAGGAAATTACCAAAATTAGTGGAATTTGGGGAAACAAGGGAAAAGTAATATTATGTAAATTAGTGGTGAAATTAGAGTAAGAGTAGGCTAGACTAGATGAAGCTAGGATAAACATGACAAAAATAAGTAAACTAGTGTGAAATAGGTATAATTAGAGAAAATAGGGGAATTAGATTTTTTTGGAAATTAATGAAACTTGGACAAATTCACATAAAATTAGGTGAAACTTGATGAAGCGAATCAAAACATAAGTGAAATGGTGAAAATATTGGAAATTGGAGAAATTTACATAAATTATTGAAACTTGGGAAAATTTAAGTACACATGGTTGTGAACTTGACAAAATTTGGTAAAATTTGATGAAAATGGGAAAAACTTCAAAAATAGGAAATTAATGAAACATTGAGAGATTAGCGTAAATTAAAATTATAATTAGGTAAAACTTGATAAAACTCAATAAATTAGTGATAAATATACATATTTTTAACCATACTTTTAAATTTAAACCATTGGAATTACATAAATTAGTGAAAATTTGTAATTGAAAAAGCTTTATTGTTTCATATAAGATAAATATGTATCTTGTGTGATATATTTCTATGATAATTCATGGGGTTTCATGGTCCAATAATATCTTCATTGAGACACTTAACCATAAATACATTAGTCTAGTATCAAAGTGAGATTTTAAGTCCTATAAGATCTGTGAATTTATTTTAGCTACTTTTGATACCTGTGAGTATGTGAAGAAAGTAGTTCTAGGCATCTTACAACATTTAGGTTGTTGGGTAGAAACTGTAGGTTGTATTATTTTTTATTGTTGTGTGTTAGAAAAATTGGGATGGAACATAGAGGTATTATTATGAGGGGAAGAGGGATTAGACCATTAAGAGTGGAAAATTTAGCAGATCTTATGAAAGGTCTCAATAATAGACTAGAAGTTATGGAAACATATTGATGAAGATTAGCTAGTGATGATGTAGAATCCATTGATGATAAAACATTGGAGGTTGGAGATGAAGAATTAGAAGATGAGCCTAACGACATATATTGATGAGTTATTTTGAGAATTGGAGGGATATCATGCATTGAACTATTCAAAAAGTTTGTGTTTTGGGGATTCAATTGAATTTTATCACATGGTTGCAAAAATATTTTAACTATGAATCTATTCGGGATACGAAGAAGTTAACTTTTCTTGTACAAAAACAAACAAACATGCATCTTTAATGTGGACCACATTCAAAATTATAGAGAAAGAAAAGGAAAAGAGGATAAAAGCATGGAAAATGATGGTTTCAAGATTAAGGAAAAGTTTTTGCATGTGGATTATTTATTGAAATCATTCAAGAGGTTGTAGAATCTGAGGAAAATGGATATGTGCATGAAGGTATACACTTAATAGTTTTATTGAATGAAGATTAATGTCGCCAAAACAAATGCAGTGTAAAAATGCTTTTAATAAATATTGATGGATTAATTATTTCTATTCAAGTTGAATTTGTCATGGTTGGAATAAGGTATGTAGAATAATCCTAAAAATATGTATTGAAGTAAAAATAAAAGTTGTCCATATACAAAAAGGATTACATGAGATAGAGTAAATTTCTTAAGAAAAAGTCTAGGATTACGTGTTGATAAGTGAAGATCATGTGAAAGAGAGTGAGGCATCTATCTCAAATGATCCAATTCATGTGCAAAGAAATTAAGGTAGATATTATTTAATAAAAAGAGGAGGTGGAAGACATAGAGGATTCATTGGTGCATAATTTCATTTTGGAGAAGTCGATCATTGTGCATTCAATTGTTTGCAATCACACCAAAATGGTAGTTTGAGGATGAATGATGCTAGAAACCATGTTATGTATGAAGATAAAAAGCATATTGTGATTGACAATGTAGAAGAGATAGAAAGATAATAATCTCTAGTGATGATGAGAGTTTTTCTGAAGCCAATTGAAATGGACAATACACCTACATAGAGGAATAATCCATTCATAACCATTTTCAAGTAGAGAGTAAAGTTATGTAAGTTCATTATCAATAGTGGTAGTACGAGATAAAATCATTTTAATGATATGGTTAATAAACTTGGTCTAGAGAGAACTATGCATTTGATTTCATATAAATTGTCTTGATTATTGAAGGGATGTCAACTCCTTGTGAATAAGAAATTTAAATTTTTTAAAGTGCACTAAGTATAATATGTATCTTGTTGAGTGATATGCATGTTGAAGTTGTAGGGTTTTCTGTTAAAAATTGTTGGTTGGATATTTTGTTAGGCCAAAATATGAGGTTCAACCATAGTACACGGATCAAATCCCTCCTCAAAGACAGGTGAGGCAGCCTGTTTATTATTGATCTAAAACACAATAGAAATAATATGTATAATATTCACACTATTCTAACCATTGGGGTTGGGATACAATCCCAAAATCCATATCAACACGAGATGGAGATGTTACAATTTTAGAAATAGAATGGATTAGAAAGGAAACTATTATAGATGAAATAAAGTGAGAAGGGAATGAGAGGAACGTATTTTCTTTCAAGAAAACACAGATCAAGAAATACTTATATGAGTTTTAGATAATGGGTGTAATATTTGAAACAATTAAAATAATCAAGAACACTAAACAAAGAATAGCTTAAGATCTTGGACGTAAGAACAATCTCTCAAGATAGATGAATCCCACAACACAAAGTTTGCAAAATAACACCTGTTTCTATTCCTCAATGATTAAAAAGAAAATACAAAGTTTTCCTTCTTCTTCACAATAGCTCTCAATATTCTAAAAATATCTCTCTTTGGAATGCACAAGCATCCCTTATTTATAATAGAAAGAGTAGAGAGAAAATAGGATAAATCCTAGAAAATAGTCATTTAACAAGAATCCTATTTTGCTTGACTCTCACACAGGAGAACAAGTCAAAATTTGCTTCCTATGTGACAAAACGAAAATGAAAAAGACATGTCAATCTCTGGATGGAAATGACATGAAACATTATGCTTATTCTATTTCGTCATCCTTGTCTTCCTCCAATGAAGCCTGCTTGTCTCAAAATTCCTAGAATTTCTAGATTATGCCCTGCATCTCAGCTTCATCTGGTGCACTGGAATAGTCACTCAGAACCTCACAAGTTTCTTGAGTGTCACTTGCATTTCTAGGAAGTTTCTTCAATCTCTTATTGAGTTTCCTTAGTGATTCCAAAACATTCTCAATCCTTATGAACTTATCAATGATTGTTAGATCAAAGATGAGAGTTAGTTCATGTTGGATTGATTCTTGGATTTTTTTATAGAAGTCATCAATAGGTAGAATATTTAAGCTTTCATCCAACACCTTGGTGAAGATCTTGGACAACTCTTCTTCTATGTCATTAGTGGCATCAACCAATTGATCTCTAGATTCCCTCAACTTGTTGCAAGCTTCACTGAGAATATTTATCCTAAATCGATGGCTTTGGTTATTGGAAGTGCTTATCCCCATGTGGAATAATTCCTTCTTCCATGAATATTTGGACGAGAACTTGTTTCAGGTGCATTGAGAGCCTCAAAAGTTAACTCAAGTTTCGACTTCTGTGAAAATTCATCATCCATTTTGTCACCATATTTCTTTATTTCCTCCAAGGATTTATAAACCTCCCTTTGTTTCATTAATGACATCTCTTCCTTGTAGGAGTATCCTCTCGAATCCATTCATCAACTATTCTTCCCTTCTCGTTGATCTCTTCAATCCTATGTACCGATGAGAAATTGCAATCTGATAGGAGTAGGGGTAGAAGATGGCGAGTGTTGATCGAGAAGGATTTGAGAGCTTGAGTAATAACTCCATCAACTATTCAACTTTCTCCTTTAACTCATCTCTGCTCACCTTCATTTCCTTCAGACACGGCACAACACGTTCATGGCATCCCGAGCATCATGTTGTGCTCCTTATATTGTTACCTTTCACGAGATCAACCCTTGTGCTCTAATAATCAGTGACCATTATATCCTCTTTTTTTTTTGGGTGTGGGAGTGGAAATATCTACAAACTTATGTCCTGAGGCATCCACTAAAACCATTGAAACTGTTTCAAGTTTTTGAAAGATTTTGCGGGAGAGACCTTGAGGGAACTAAAGTCGAAGGCTGGTAGAGGAACTACCACCTTCCTCTTCCTTGGGGTCTGATCAACTAACCATTGAGGTACAATGGAAGAATTTTCTCCTATTGGAGGTGTTATGGTTACATCTACAGGTGGAGGAAGGTTTACTTGTGGAGTAGTGATGACTGCAAGTGTGGTGACTGTGGGGATAGATTTAGTGAATGAAGGTGCAGAAGGAGGAGGCATATCTATGGCCATATTAGGTCCAATAGAGAGAGGTGAGAGGTTGGAGAAGATGCTGGCCATGGCTGATGAAAGTGGTGAAGAAATATGAGGTGAGGAAGATTGGGAAGGAGGAGGTAAGGATTCTGAAGTCAAAGCTTGAGAAGCAAGAGAGAGACTTACCTCCAATGAGCAATCAACAAAAGGAGAAATGAGAGGTTGACCAACCTCGTCTTCTGAAGGAAGTTTTCCTTGTTCTGGTGGAGGAGGTGAATCTAGTACCTCAACTATTTGTGAAGGAGTGGAAAATGATGTGGCTCCTTGCTTTTCTCCTTTTCTAACAAACTTAAATTTTATCTACCTCTTGGTAGGGCTTTTATCCTCTTCCCTCTCTCCCTTGGAGGGTCCCACTTCTAAAGTGGATATTTTTGAAAATATCTTTTCCTTATAACTCATTCCCAAGAAATGAGCCATGCCTTGGTATGGACAAGAGTCTGAGCAGCTCTTTCAATGATAGAAGATTTTTCAGCAATAGACCAATCAATGGATAGGAATCTGTGTTGGTCTCCATCCAACTATTCGTACCTAGTGTCCAGGATAATTTCATTGTCCATGGTGCCTTTGGGAATATTGGCTAGATCTAACATCTGAATTTATCCAAGTGTCAGTCTACTGTTGTTTTCTTTGGATGGAAACTTCATCCCAAAGATCAACTCAAATGTCTTCCACCTTGGGCACATGCAGATACAAGGTTCCATATGACTTGAGGACTCCTCGAATGTCAAATCCCTCCCTGAGCTTCATATGTTTCTTTAATTTTCCTGAAGCTCATGCACCATGTTCTTGGCCTTAACCATTGTAGAGCATGTATACCTTCCAATGGAAATAGGGAAGGAGATGGTGGCTTTGTGTCTACTTTGTTGGAATTTGTGAAAATCCAACAATTGTCTGACTAACTCCATAAGGATCTGTTTTTCACTTGGGAACCTAGGAAAACACTTGCCCATGCTTCATCGAAACCCTTATTTTCCTCAAATCGGGATTCAACATGTAATTTTTTTCATAGAAGAAGGCATCATTCACTCTTCTATATTGGTCTTCAAACCCTTTTATTGTCAGCTACGGGAAGTACCGATATACATGTTCTGTTGATCGATTTCCCTTTGCATCTAGCCTTGGGTAGTTTCCCATGCCTGCTGCTACATAGGTGACGTATGCAATCATATAGAAATTTCTGGTAGACAAGATTGTTTTCATTTGGGAGTCTATCTCATCACTTATTAGGCTACCCCAATCAATCCCTTGGTCATTCTTCTTTATGATGACCATGAACTGGTACATCCACCCTTGGAAATATTTTGACTCTGGGAGTCCAAATAATTGACTCAGCAAGGTGATGATATCACTGATTTCGAGAATAAAATCACTTCTAGGGACCGACTTGGGAAACCTAGAAATGGATGGCTTAGCCTTGATCAAGAAATTCTTGTTTACATGCTTGATGCAGTCTTCCTAATCTTTGTCCTAGGCCTTTTGTGCTGATTTAAGGTTTAAATCAACATACTCCACAAAGTCGGGCAACTTTAGGAGTTGATCAAAGTAACCTCTATCCAATTTCACTATAGACTCTCCTGCTTGATTTCTTACTGAGTGGGAGGTTGAGTCATAGTTGGAAGCGCAGGCCAGGATGAATTCAGGGCATTGAGCTGATATTGGAAATCCTATGCGAGAGGAAGACTGTTACCTGCTATCAAATTCATCTAGGAATTCTGAGAAGAATCCTCAATTCTCTTCCAGAAGTCCTCCATATCTATATTACCGAGCTCGTGTCCCAAATTTCATAATTACAACTTATGTAAGAAGAAGAATCCATCTTCTGATACTTATACTTCATCTTTCCTATCCTATCTAACTTATCCTTAGATTGGCTGGGGTCCGACATGAGGAGTCTTAAAGAAGAAATGCCTTGATGATTTCTGGAAGAGAAATCGGGCTTGAAAGTTTGTTGGACAATTACAGACCTGCCACACTGTTCGTATTTTGAGACTTGCAAAACACCTTCGAAAACCCAACACAATGGAGTGTATGTAAGAAGTTAAGACATGTTAAGCATTGATGAAAACCCGACACACTATTGAAGTGAGGAAGTCTCGGACAAGTGGGAAGACCCGACACATACTGCGGAACCTGGAGGATGTCAAGTAGGTAGATATTCCCGATACTGCTGTGGATCTTGATGGATGTTGAGCAACCTGGAAAAACCCAAAACAAGGCGGAAAAAACAAAATGTTAAACACCCTACAAAACCCAAAACAAGTATATTAGGTTTCTGACATGTCAGAATATGAGAAATTCCTACCTCGTGATCACTTAGGAATTTCAAAATCTTTTTAAATCTACAAGTTACAACCTATGAAAAATAAGTAAATAACCTAGGGGTGAATTTCAAACAAGAACCCATATGGGAATAAGATAAGAATAAAGGAAAATGACCAAAAACCCTAAACCAAAAGGGGAAGGAAATGAAATGGAAACACCAAAAAAACACCTCATAAATAACCCAAAAATATTCAAAATAGAAAGAAGATAAGAGTACCTTAAAATAGCTTGAAAAACAATAAAAAAATGGATGCAAAAATTGATCAGGAAGCTCGATCGGGTTTGGAGGTAGAAGAAGCATCAATGAAAATCCAACGTAGCAAAAATTATAAGGTAACAAATGACGTGGAAAACCAACTATTTATAATAACCTAGCATTAATTTGTTAAGAATTATTATTAGTGCTCACATTATTATAAAAGTTAGATTATAATTATGTTGAGTTGATATTACAATTGTTATAATATATTGTTTTAACAATATATTATTCATAGAGTTTTGTTGTACCCGTAAAGTTATAAACGGGTAAGTTGTTTGTTGACTTCCTATTTTCTAGGAAGTAGTTCTTCTATTATATTGGCTATATATTAGCCAAATATGTTGTGCAGAAATATATAGAAAATTAATAATATATTCTGTGTTCGTACTGTGTAATTCTGTACCAAATTTAAGATTTGGCATCGTGAGCAGGATTCACCATGAGAGTCTTGTACAAGAGTTTTAGGAGAGTTTAGAAATGTTCATCTCACCGAGCATACTCTCACCTGTTATGAACATATTGAAGGAAATCATAAAGGATCCGAAGGCATCTGGTATAATTTTTTGCAAGAATCTACCTGAGAGACGTGTGTAAGCCAAAATTGGTTGACTGAGGTTGATGAATATAATAGGTTGTCACGAGATTATGAAATCGTATCTTATTGGGATTATTCATATGCACAGTTCTATCATTCGGCCATCACACTCTTTTCTCTCTACCTTGTGAGTTGTATTAGCATGCCACATCTTGTTCTAAGATTGCATAATATTCTCCCATGCGCCATTCAATTCAGTTGCTCATGAAATTATAGTTGTATGCATTCATACCAACATTGCATAGCTGTCAGTTTTGCACAGGAATTTGTAGCGGTATTTAAAAAAACAAAGAAAAGATACTTATCCTGATCTCTTTATCTTACAACTCAGAAGAAGGGGAAGATCCATTTGCGTGAGGTGTACGTGTAGCAGAATTTCCCTTTGCCACGAATTTAATCCTCTATCTTACGTCACCGCTTAGCTCTCTTCATCCAACTATTTGGTGACAAAAGGTGGCTTTCACATCGATTCACTGTACATGATTTGCAGAATACAGTCCAAGCTTTGAGTAATCTATTGAATCAACTATGCTAATTCGACCTCTTTCACAAAATTCTAAAGGCGTACCAGATCAAATTCGGTTTCTCAGTCGTGGAGTTGAATTCGGTGCTACACAAGATTGACCATGCATTCCGCCATCAATTTAGCCTAATAACAGCTAAATACACTCAAGTCGTTTGTGAGTCTTATTTAAAGTTTTTATTAGTTGCTCATTTTAGTAATAGACCATCTTATCAACCTTATATGGTTGTTAGTCATTTTGTTATGTAAAAGTATTGGTATAGATTCTTGACATTATTTTTGGATCGGTTTTATAGTCTTATGTCAAAATCTATTTTAAGATATTAGTATTATTGTTTTATTGTTTAAATCCAAAATTCATAGTTAAGTTTTTGTGTCAGTCAAAGTTAATAATAAAAGTCTTTGTGTTGTATGTGTAAAAAGTAATTGAATATTACTTTTTAATTACCGGTTTTCTCAAAAGTATGTCTCTTAAAAGTCATGAAAATCCAATCTTTAATTGGATTTTGTTATCGTCAATATAGTCTCCATCATTGATGTCATTTTATTTTAGTCATTATAGTGTCGTTATTTATTGTCAGTCTGTCTAGGTCAATAATTTTGTTAAAAAAGGGTGCATTTTCGGTTGTATCCGACACCTATCTCACAATGGTCAAGAAAAGAAGAAAACAATGTATTCTCATGGAACCAATTACCATGGAGAGAGACATAAAAAATATACAAGATCAAGAAAATTCAGCTATGCTAAATTTAGAAGAAGGATATGAAGGTGACAGTGAATTTGAACCACCTAGATCTCTAAAAAGAAAAAGGTTGACAGCTAAAGAATACAAAGACCATCTTTTACGAAAAATGAGAAGTTTGGAAAAGAAGTCTGAGCACATTTCTCTGACCTAAGCGGTATGTACAACCGGAGGAAGGAGGCAACGGAGGTTGGAGGTCATTCAGCGACCTCTCGTCAGTCACCAACGACGGGGCCGCACAGATGGTTTGGTGACATTTTTATGGTGTATTTGCTTTCAGCTTGTGTCGTGTGCTTCTTGTCATAGTTCCAGTATCAGTGTTCCTGTTTGCAGTGTTCGTGATTGAATAAGTGGAAATTTCACATTGAGGGGGGGAACATGATCCAATGTTCCATTTCCAGTATGTCAGCTTTTTTCTATGTATGTATGAGCAACAGATGTCAGCAGAATTTCCTATGTTATTCCCTACAGTGAAATGTGATGAGGGCCGATGATAGTACTTGGCACATCATGATGTGGTTGTAGGTAAACCACTTGAAAACCTTCATTTGTGGTTTGTGGTAAACCAATAGCAAAACCACCATTCTTGGTTGTTGGTAATCCATTTGCAAAACCATCACTTTGTGGTTTGTGGTAAACCAATTGCAAAACCACCATTCTCGGTTTGTGGTCAACCATTTGCAAAACCATCCTTGAGGTTTGTGATCATCCTGTGAAAATCACCAGATCATGAGCAGGTGCAAGTACAAAGGCAGGTTTTCCCCATGTTCGCACTAAGGGGGGGAATGTTAGGAATTAATTTATTAGTGCTCTCTTATTCATATTTGTAAAGTGATTTATAATCACGTACATGTATATTGGTGAGTGAGTTATAACAACTCACATATATAGGAAGTTGGTAAGATATGTAGTTGTGTTAGTTTCCTATATTCTAGGAAAACTCCAGCCTATATATTAGGCTTTTGTATTGTGTGAAATATTGAGAAGTAATATAATAATTCTGTGTATTGTTTTCAATGTAAATATGATTCAGAGTTTTCATAATTACACCTCACTTGATGAGTGTGCCAACTGCCAGAAAACTATACATTAATGACATGTCATCATGCTTGGAGCGTCTGAAAACCTGATAAAAAGGATTTAATTCAATTTGGGTTTCAGGTTTCGGGAAACAAGCGACATGAAACATGCATTAAGCAAAGAATGTTCCGATGCTCAGAAGTTCCGAAAAACCAAAACAATGGACTTAGGAAATTGGGTTTCGGGTTTCAGGGAACATGAGACATGAGATACGTAAGGAACATGTTCTCATGTAATGAAAACTTGGAAAATTTGAAAATCTCTTTCAAAGGGAATTTTAAGAGATTCTTCCAAAATTTTCATATGGTTATCTCAATTTTAGTGAAATCACTAAAATGAGATAACAAAAATATGCAAAAAATATGAATATTTCAAGGAGGCATTAAGAGCATGTGTAAAACCACCAAGCATTTATTTAATTCCTAGGTTAGACTACCTCTTGCAATTTTTTTTTTAAAAAAATGAACACAATTGTAGAGAATTTTATCTAGTATAAGCATTGTGGATGGATTAGTGGCCACTTTAGTATAGATAAGACCTTTGGGAATTTATTTAAAAGACATTTCTAGTCACATACAACTATTCATGTGCATAAAATACACACATATACGAATTTTTTTGTAATTAGTAAAACGAAAGAGTCAAAATGCCATTTCGAGTACATGAAAAACCATAGGAGTTATTGAATACAATTTTTTTAATGGATTTACTTAGAATGAAAAAGGATCATAATTATATATTTGTTATAATTGATAGATTTTATAAGATGGTTCATTTTATTTATTGTAGGAATAATTTTTACACTACACATATATCTAACTTATTTTTCAAGGAAATCATGAGATTACATGGGTTCCTACACGATATTCTGTCAAATAGAGCACCAAGTTTGCATATAATTTTTACATGAAGTTTGGAAGAAGATATTAAGTTGTAGTTTAGTTTTACATAGCACCCATAGATATATGGCCATACAAAAGTTGTTAACATGATATTTTGAAACTTGTCGAGATGTTTGGTAAGAGAGAAGGAAGGGACATGGGATTCAAGTCTTACATAAAAAGAGTTTTTGAATAATAAATGTGAACAAAATATCCATAAAGTCACCTTTCCATATAGTTTATGGACTAGATTTGAAATTTTTATGAAATTATGTGACATCAAATAAGAAAAAGGGAGAAGCAAAGAAAAATAGGCTTTACTTGATATATGAAAGATGTGCACCAATACATGCACCCAAAATTGGATAAAAATAATACATAATGCAAATAACACATAATTTTGAGAAGGAGAGAACAAGAATTTAAATAAGGATACATGGTTCTTGTAATCCTTTAAAAATAGAGGTTCCTAACAAGAATGCATGATAAGATGAACTGGAAGAAGATTGGATTGTGTAAATTCTTGAGGAATTTGGACAAAACACATGTGAATTATATGTGCCATACAGGATAGAAATTCCCCATATCTTGAATGTTGTAGATTTATACCCTTATTATGATGGGAAGATAAGTGTTGAATTAGACTCTACCAGATTAGATTATAGGAGCTATCTATTAGAGAAGGTACAGAAAGAAAATGAATAATTTATATATTCATGTGTAAAAAATATAATGTGTAGAAAGGAATACAAATATAATCTAGTGAAATAGAAAGGTAGAGAACTTGAGGATAAAACATGAATCAGGGAAACCAAATTTACTAATCTTGGATGATCCATTGAAGACCTCATAAAACTTGGATGATAAGGGGATCAATGTTTCTTATTACCTTGGTAGTATGATGTAAGATAATTCACATCCACTTGTAATTTTACATCACCAAAAATGGTTATAAGAATATAATATTTCACAATATTGTGTATATTTGCATGACCCTACACAATATTGAGCATTATGTTACTTGAAATAAAGAAGGTAGGTCATAAAGGATTGGTATTTTTGTATCTTTTAGAGTGATTTTGGATATTCTGCATGAATATCCTATTTAAATTACACATACACATTCTTACATCACCAAAAATAGTGATAAGAATGAAATATTTCACAATATTGTGTATATTTGCATGACTACACAATATTGGGCATTATGTTACTTGAAATAAAGAAGGTAGGTCATAAAGGATTAGTATTTTGTATCTTTTTAGAGTAATTTTGGGATCTTATGCATGAATATCCTATTTAAATTACACATAAACATTATGAAGTTTTTCCCTACAAGTATTTTCACTACTACACTATATGTATCTTGCATTCTTGTGTTTTTGTAAACCAAAAATGAATTACTACTTGAACATATGTGCCTTGATCTATTTTTTCACAAATTAGATGACTGAGTGACTTGTTATATTTTGATCATATTAAGATTCCCCCATGGGCGATTACTTTCTAACCAAATGGATTGAATTAAATTTGATATGATCAAGTTAATTTATATTTGTAAAAGGTATATTTATTTTTATTGCCATATTCTACAAGCAAAGGTAGTGATGGACATGAGAATAATAATATAGGACATACAATTCTATGTGAAGATAAAGGCATCAAGTATAACCAAAGGGAATTAGGAATTAAATAAGTGTATACACATAATTTTTCACTTTACTAAATTTTTTCTTAGTAGATATAATTGGTGCATTAGCTTCCCCTAAGAAGTGTCCTCAGGGGTATTTTAGGGAGGGTTGAGTAACCAAAAATTATGTGCATCCTTATAATTATATTAGGCTAGTTAGTTGTGGTACTTATGAGATATATTTTATGTGTATTCTAATTATATCATATATTTCACATGTTTTCACATCATTTATCTTCATCTTTTAAAACAAGAAGTTTGATTCCATTTTATGTTGCTCTTGATACTCATGAAAATATCAACATTCCTCAGTTAATAGGTATGATTCCATGTAGAATTTCTTGTACCATTGTTGACATTATTGGCATTCCTAAATTAATAGGGATGTTATTATATGTTTCTTATTCTACCACCCTCAATGCCATCAACCTTTTTATATTAATAGGGCATATAAAGTCACTCTTCCCATATTAAAAAAGGATTATTCATTCAATTCCTTCTTATACCACCCCTAAAGGCATTTCATTAACCATCTTGGAAGATTGGGATTAAATCAAATAACTATCCAATCTATAGATTTGAATTCCCTTCTTTGATCTCATCAAAACATATCCTACACAATTTTTATCCTCATGAAATACCTATTTGAAATGAATATTCCCTCACAAATAGATTTGGGGACATACTCCTCTTGTATGATTCAAAAGAGAGGATAATTCAAAAATGCAAATAAATTTTAGTCAAGAATGATCATACCACTAATCAATCTTTATCTCTTTTCTTTCTCATTAACTCTATGATCCTAGACAATCTTATCTTTTGAGAATATGATACTCCTCTATTCACCTCATTCATGATTGAAAATGTGAAAATAAAATGAACCATTTTTGAAGAATTTTTGGGCACATGCATTATTTATTTAAATTTTTCAAATCTTATGCTTACTACTAATAATATCAAATCTACTTGTAACATGTGTCAAGCAAATGATCAAAAGAAAATACCCCTATGGGTTACATTTGGTTACCCATTACCATGACTTTTCAAACCATTAGAATAAAATTTATGATCTTAAAATTTCCTCTATCTTACAAATTTTTCCTTGGTTGAACATGGCTATATCATATGTGTGTAGTCACATCGTCTCCTTGTCAATGTTTCAAGTTTCCCTATCTAGGATTTGTGTTCAAGATGAGAGGAAAAAATAATACATGAAAATTTGAATATTTTAAACTTGTATTGTCTATAAAATCCCCACTCTCAAGAAAATTCCTTGTGTCCCATTTTAATAGTATTAATGATTTAATTATCCTATCAACTTTCTTCAATGATATAATGTAAATCGTGAACTTATAAAAATAGCCACCTAACCTCCTTGACTTAGATGATAATAATCGTGATGAAATCAATATTAAGATCAAAACACCCGATGCATATTGGGTATGGATGTTTAATGAAGATAAAATTTTAACCTCAAGGCATAAGGAATACACACATGATAAAAACTTATAAATAAAGAAACATGCATCAACATAAAGATAAAATTATCATACTTTTAGAAGATTAACACAAATTGGTGACATCTTATTTAGATAAACAAAAGCGTTAGACCAATTGCTAACTATTCATCATTTTACACAACATATGGACATGGAAAATACTCTATGTACTAAAATTCAACACTTGAGTCATGCTTAAAATCACTATGATATTGCTCAGTTGTTTATGTCATACATTACCTTAGAAGGTCGGTATAAAGTGATATATGGTTACCATTTCCCCATGCTGAACCACGTCCGTAATGCTAAGCCCTATAATTTCCCTTTCTTCCTGTATACTTCCCTTGTGAAATCTATAGGAATGGTCGAGAAAGGTACCTTTCCCCTTCCTCTGCACCAGGGCCTCATTAAATCCCTTCTTAGGCTGGGAACTCCCCTTTTGGGGAAAAATGAAAAATTTGGGGCATCTGTCGCTAAAGGCTCAGCACCCAAGGAGGAAAGTCTTAGTGAAGATCTATTTGGAAAACTAGTGGCTAAACAAACCAGATCCAATCTGAGTCATGGTGTCATCAAAAAACATAGTAGGGTGAGGAGGATCCTAAACCGGTTGAGGAAGTGGAGATTTTAGATTCGGGTGAAAACCAAGATGGGAATCCGGACTTGTTAGTTTCTAGTAAGGACAAGGTTGCTACTGAAGGGGATAACAATGATGAGGTGGCGAGAGAGAAATCTCAGGACTCTATAGATGATAAGCATTCCAAGAATTCGGAGGATGCCATTGAGATCCTGCATGCTCTTAAAACTACCCAATCTAAATTGTTTACTACTCAAGACTTTGCTATCAAGTCTCATTTTTCATGTGGGAATTTGAGCATTGTAGGATTGATACTGATATTAACAGACATAGGATTAGTATGGTCTCCATGGATCTGACTGATAAAGTGGAAAAGTTATCTTCTTTGGTCCTTAGTGAACAACTCAAGAATTCCAATGAGAGAAGTCTAGAGATGGCCAAGGATATGCTAAAGATGAAAGAAGTTGTGTTCCAGATTCATGATGTCCATCTCCTCAATGTTAAGAGCACCATCCACCATCTCAAGCTTTTAGCTGAGATGATTCATTCCATGGAACTAGCTAAGGAAAGAGAAAAAGAAGGAAAAGGCCCCAAAGTGGAGATCCCTGAGCCAAACTATAAGCATTGGAAAGCTACCATCGATTCCCTTGTCAAAGAATGGAATGACTATATGAACTCAGTGGGGGACCTGATAAAAGAGTGATAAAGAAAATGGGATATTGGTTTTGCTACTGTTAGTTCTAAGTTGTTTTGTTGTTAGTTTCTTGGTACTGCTATTGTTAGTTATTGCTCTGTTTATTTGTTGTTTGGATACTTTCCTTTATGTTTGTATCTCTTTGTTGTTGGTCTTGTGTTGTTTTGGGTTTGTGGTTGGGCTTCAATGGTATATCCCTTGGCCTTTTTGTAAGGAACTGGTAACATTTTGTATGGGGTAGGGTCCCCTCAACCCTTTTTTACCTCTAATAAAAAAATCAATATGATATTCCCATAGATTTATTTTTACATTGTTTCTACGGATACTCATCCATCATCATGATTTGATGAGCATTAATCTCGAATCCATGCTCTCTCTTAAACACTTTGATTTCACAAATAATTGCACTAATTTTCTAAGGAAAATGTATGTACTTACATATCCTTTCATGTCACCACTTAAGATCCCTAGTTATACATACTGCAAATGAAAGGATCACTAAAACTAACAATAGACCCAAAAACAACAAATACTCCTTATCTAAAACTTTTCCTTCAAATATCCAAATTTTCCAAGTTCTCAACTTGAATAGGTTTGCATGGAAAATATTGTGCATTGGATAATTTCTAATACACCTGAAATTGTGTAGAGGATATACACACTCCAAAAACATTGTGTAAAGAACCGTACATTCACTATAATACAACACTGTACTTCTTGGATCACCAACAACACAATTCTTTAATGAATGACCCACAATATGTAAAAAAATTCATAGACAAGTAAATCAAAGTGTTCAACTATTTTTGGTTGATATATTATTTTTGTAAACCTAGATACTATTGCATCATACACCTTAGGTAATTTTGAAAAATTGAGCTCCTTATCAAGGAAACAATATGCCATATGGTGTGGCATATTCTACACTTAGCCAAGTCATGTCTTCATTCTTATTTTCTTTTAATTAAATAAATCATATTTGTACTATTTTTACATGTATTATTGATCTTGGTATTGATTATCCCTTATGTTTAGTCATAATAATTCTCTAGAATATTTTTTCTCTAATATATTATACTTTCTTCGTACTTAAGTTTATTGTATCCTCATAATTAAAGATATTAGAGATATCAATTCCTACAAGTAGCTCAATCTCATAAGAATTCTATGTGAATTTCTTGATGATTTTACATGACCATATATTCTTCCATTTGATAATTTATTGTATGTTCTTTTTAGAAACCTTTCCTTGCATAAGAATTCCAAGACCATGTCTCAAACTTATTATTCAATTTCCCTTTATTTCTAATCTATGCACTTTCCAAAGTGAACTTCTTTCATGTTTTCTGTAAATCCTATTACTTAAACGATATTTTATTCATTACACAGTAATTATCTCAACTCTAAAACTCCTCTTCAGATATTTCCATATATAATTAGGAATGATTCTTACCCACACTCCTATTTACTAAATTCTTACAAGAAATTATTTCTTATGCTAGAGCTAAACCCTAAGTTCTCATATTATCTCCAACTAAACATCTAAGAACATATCCAAGGATTATGGATGGAACAATGAATTTAATTGTAACTTCCTATCCAAATTATTTCAAAAATTTCACCATAAGTGAACAATAAATTTTGTATCTTTGTTAGAAACTATACTTGAGAGGTAATCCATGGAGTCTCAAAATACCCCCAAATGAAATATTTTCAATACACATTGCATCACTAGTTTTCCTACAAGAAATAATATGTGCCATCTTTGAAAACATATCCACCAATATGAAAATGGAATCAATACCCCTATGTGTTCTAGAAAATCCCAAAACAAAATCCATATATATGTCTCTGTAAGGCATCTCCAAAAAGGAAAAGGTTGATATAACTCCATGTTCTAATATTTTAATTTAAATAGCTAACAAATTAGGAATTACTATACAAACATGCACACATATACACTCATGTGTGGATAAAATTATCTCTCCCTTAGTTTTGATAAGATTCTATCCAAGCTAAAGTTTCATGATAATCCTTTACAATGTTCCTCTTCAAAAAAATTTCCTACATCAATCCTTTCAAGATGTATAATTATCCTCTGAATAAAAATAATTCCTACATAAAATAGTCCAACAAATGCCATGATTCTCATGATTTTTTTAAATATACATATTTCACTTAAAACTCTTTCATGGATTCAAAACCCACTTCTATTCTCATATTTGTCAATAGAAAACTAAGCCTATTGATTACACCAACCACATTGTTATATTTTCCACTTCTATGCTTCAACACAAATGCATATCCTTCTAGGTACTCTATCCACTTCATGTGCCTCTATTTTAAATTTCTTGTATATTAATAAAATATAGGTCTTGATGGTCTATGTAAAAAAAAAAATATTTAGGTAAGAGAGAATGTATCTAGTTCTTCAACACTTGCTCAATTGTGTAAAACTCTATATCATAAACATTATACCACCTCTTTGTATTCTTCATCATCTCACTAACATATACACAACAAGTATATCATCTTAACTTAATGTTGTACAAGTGGATATGTCACTAGATTCACAATGGACCTGGAATACTTCTGTAAAATCTAGTAATGGCAACACTAGTTTATATGTTATCCTCCTCTTCAACTTCATAGAGCTCTTTTTGTCTATTTCTCCATTAAAAATTATTCCTATCTCCTGTCACCATATATGTAGTCGATGTATATATATCACTAATTTTTTTGATGAAATTGTGGTAAAATATATCCAACCCATGAAAATAACATGCTTTTAAATAACTTCTTGGCAATGGTTAATCCACAATTATGTGAACATTTTTGGTGTCTTGATTCAATCATTCGAAGAAATAAAAAATATTAGATACATAAGTTCCTCTCACATAAAAATACACTTCATTAGATAAATAAATAATTTATCTTCACATAATAGTTACAATACCTTCATGACATGTGACAAACTATCTTCAAATGTCCTACCAAAAATACAATATCATCCAAGTACATGATTACAAAATTTCCTAAAAATGGTCTCAGGACTTGATTCATTAACCTAATAAAATTACTTGGTGTGTTTATCAATCCAAACAACATCAAAATCCTCTTATAAAATCCTTCTCAAGTCTTAAATGCTATCTTACATTCTTTTCCCTCTCTTATTAGAATTTGGTGGTATCCACTTTTAAAACATATTTTCAAAAATAATTCACTCCACTCAAAGAATCCATGATGACATCCATGCACAAATATGAGAATCTATAATTGATGGTGATGTTGTTTATGGATCTCAAGTTAACACACCTACACCACTCTCCATCCTTGTTTGATGCTAATATTATCAACACTACATAGCCTCACACTTTTTCTAATAATTCTTATATTCAATTATTATTACACCTGCCTATGTATCTATGCATTCTCCTATAGTGTTAGTGTAAAGATTCATTATTCAACATAATCAATCCTATAATCAAATCCACATGGTTATTAATTCCTCTCATAGGTGGTAAATTTTTGATAATTCACTATAAAAATCCCGCAAACTCTTCTAACATCCCTTTTACTTATGGGGGAGTTTTTTCTCCTTTCAAGATTCCTACATGCCTTATATTTACACAGTTCACATTATGAGTGAAAAAATGCACTATCATTCTTAACATCATTCATGAACTACTTACGAGAATAACCACACTTTCGGTTCTACTTCACCCTTCTCTCGATAACAATTTTAGAGTATAATTCTTTTCCTAATTCATAATTGTGTATGCATTTGTGTAGCCATCATATTTCCCCTTATATTAAAATTTCCAAGGCCTTCTAAGTATCACATGACAAGCTTCCATAGGCATGCTTTCATACATTAACTCATCCTCACATCTCCCAATCTGCAACTCAATAAAATGTTGTTTCTTCTACAACAACTAATGTCCTGCATGAAAACTTGTATGGATTCAGATGCTCAATTATCTCAAAATTTAATTTATCCATCATTTCCATTTTCACCAAATTATAAGCGCTTGAATTTCCATTATAACCTTGTGTAATTTTCATCCTAAATTACACACCTTCTTAAAAAATCATCTCTACTAAGGACTCGTTTATTCATTCTTTAGACTTAAAAATATGTTCTTGAACATTAGCATTTCTCCCATTTCTATTTCTTCCTCGTGACTTTTGTTGGATCTCTAAATTCTTATATTCATTTATTGGTTAAGTCCCATCTTGGGAACTATTATTTATTCTTGATATTATTTGGAGTGTGAAACATTTTTGTGAAGAATGAAGTGTTACGTGTAATATCTCGGGTAAATATAATGCACATAAATGGAGAAATAGGCTAAATATATATACATGGATTTAGTGTTAAAAATAAGGAATAGACCTAGAAAGCATGCTAGCCAAAGGATAAAGTATCTAGGAGTGGAAAAAGTTCAATGCATGTTAAAGAACTAGGAGATGATGAAATGCTCAATAAACATTTCTCCTATGCAATAGTAAGGAGTTATGTTTAGAACCCAAAGGATAAATATAATTATTGTTTAACCAATAAAGGGAAAGTTACCACTAGTATAAATACACCCTGGGTGATCATTGTAAAAACAACCCATATGATACATCGTTATGCTGATGTTTCTTTGAATAAAAATCATTAAGTTGATAAAAGAGAGATGATTACTGTATGGGAGCTATATTTTATTGATCAATATGGAGGATTTTACTATGAAATAATTTTATGCATGAATACACATATATCGTTTATCTTTATATTGCTTTAATGTGATTGTTGTTACTATATCATCTTATTAAACACTTCATTATCAACATGCTAAACATGCTGGGGGCTATACACATATTTTTATTTAGGTGAGTGTGTTAAGGTTTCCTACCTTAGCGTGATAGGTTAGCATGGGGATATGAGTACTATGGTGCACCCCAAAGTAGTAAAATATTCAAGCACATGTCTAGCGGTAAACTAGATGTGCAACAACTTGAAAATCCATTAGTCTCTCCTTCTATAATATGCACACTTCACTTACCACCATTTTTGGTGTGTGGGAACTCATATTATTTATGACCTATTTATGCACTTCTATAACATGTTCTATTGAATTTTGAACTCTTTCACAACATCCTCCTCGAGATTCACTTCCACTTCCAAGATATTTTCCTTCATTTTTTGCAGTCAAACATGACTTTCTTATAACTTGCACAAAATTATATCTTCCTTCACTATATCCATGACCTTAGGTGACCTTTCCTTTTCCCTAGTTATGAATCTTGTTTTCTCATGATCTTCTTCTCTTCTTTTAGAGCATACTTGATAGAATTATTCCATTTAATATAATTGTAACATATTAATCTCATCTTGAATCACCATTCACAACCAAGTTATATAAATGAATATATTCTCCACATTATTCTCTATATGTCCTGCTCTTATGGTGAGTCGATAAAATTCCTTAATGTATTTTTTCACACTAATCTCTCTCTATCACAAACCTTGATACCTTATGAAAACAATGAGTGGGTTATTTGTGGAAAAAATTTTCCTTGATATTTTCCACTAGTCTATCACATGTCATTATCTTCTTATTGACACATTGCACTCAATTGGGATTCATATTATCCCATAAAGAGATGCTCAACCTTTCACCTTCGCGCATGCAAAATTGATGTAGATAAGGTGTGTGTTTGATGAAGATTAAACTTACATCTCATTGAATCAAAAATAAAAATGATAGAAAAAATAACATTGAAATAAATATGCATTGGCATGAAGATTATATGAGCACACATCTGGCACAATAACATAGCTTTGGGACATTTCATATAAATAACAACATTATACCAATATAAAATAATTAAACTTTCTACATAACATATGAATATTGAAAATCCTCCATCCAGTTCAAAACTTGAGTCACACCTCATATCAATATGAGAATCTCATAGAATTATTTTTACACCATTACTATGGATACTCATCCATAATCATGATTTGATAAGAATTAATATCACATCCATATGATCTACTTTCAAGAACTCTTATTTCCTAAAAACTTGAACTTTTTGGAACTCAAAATATTTCTCCATCTCCATTATTAAAGCCATGAGATTTGTTGGTTCCATAATACCAGAATAAGAATGGGTATCCAACTTAGTATTATTCCCCATCCTACTAATTATGTAAATTATTCAATCCTCATGACCATCTTGTGCTTCCTCTTATTACATTTTAACATTATTATCCTATGTTCCTTGTTGAATGGGCATACCTTCATCATCACTATGGTATTCCAAAACAACACCTCAAAATTGTGTGTATTTCATGGCCTCTAAATGGGATTGCATAATTTTCATCATTTTGACTATGTCCTCAAATCTTACACTGTAATTTTTGTATCCTACATTCCTATAGTGTACCATATTAATACTATTTTTCCTTTTTCTTCCTCTTGAATTTAAAACCAAAAATATTTGTATTCTTCTACCCAAGAATCCTTTACTTGAAGATGACTGCAATGACCTTTGACCCATAATCCACATTATAGAAAGATACAAGTTTCACTATGCCACTTCCTCTCACACCTTCTACCCAATATTTACCCACTAAAAGATGTTTGCAATTATTTTCTACTAACACTTGAAAACCGTGGAAGACTAAAACATATTACTTATGCCTCTCCTCAATGAAATCAATTAAATTATGATACCAAAAGATGTAGACATGTCATGGGTGTTCTAAAAGTATCCACATTATACTTTATTGTGTACATAATACACATAGAATAATAACTAAAAATAAGCATGCATCAAAATAAATATCAAATGAGAATATATTTGGAATAGTAACACAACTTTGGGACATCTTATTTAGAGAAACAATAACATTAGACCATTCACCAATGATTCAACTTTTACACAACCTATGGAAATGGAAAATCCTACATATACTAAAATTCAACACTTGATTCATACCTTAAATCACTGCAAGACTCTTACAAAGTTATTTTTACATCATTATTATGGATAATCATCCATCATCATGATTTGATGATAATTAAGCTTGTATCCATGTCATGCCCTTAAGAACTTTGATTTCCCAAAATATTGAACAACATTCATAAGGAAATTAAATTTACTTATATAGTCATAGTGCCACATCCTAGGACTTCCAATTTTATGAAATTCAAATGATAGGATCAAATGAACCAATAATATACAAAACCTAACCAATTAGCCTTATGTATAACATACACCTTCAAACATTCATTTATTCCAACTTCATGGCTCAAACAAGTTTATACAGACATAATACTACATAATGGAAAACTATAAAATAAACCCAACATTTGGTAAATGAACTATATACTTGAAAAAAATTATGCAAAGTAATTTTCACTCAAATAACACTATACTCTATGTCTCAGTAACAACATAAATCTTTAATGTGTGACGAAAAATTAATCAACAAAATGTAATAAATAAAAACACAATTGACTCAAATTGTTCCACTATTTTTGGTTTATACTAGATTATATGTGAACCTATATGATCCTAAATCATCTAACAAAATACCTAATTATATAACTTTCTAGTTACCCCCTTCTTTGTGACATTAATTTTGTAAGAAGGAAGCTCATATAATTCTCCTCACTATTTCTTCTTCCTCATATCCACCTCAAGAGTTTCCACCTTCACCACTTATTTAAATGGTCATTTAATTTCTTCATATTAACATCAATTACACCAAGTATGATGATTCCTATTCATTAGATGACCCTTTCTTATTTGGCTATACCAAACTAAAATATTTGGAAATCCTTCGATATAATAAATTGCTAATCTCTATTTTCCTATAAACACAAATTCACGCACTTGGGTACATTTATAGGTCCAAAATCATAATAATATATATATGATTCCTAAGTAAGAAAAATAGTGATTGACAACTATTTTTTCTTTTATTCTTTTTCTCTTGTGTTCTATTTGGTATTACACACCCTACAACCATCTCAAAACTTAATTTTTTTATATTTTATGGATTCACACATCATCACCCAGCCTAGGACAAAAGTGCCCCTGGCACTCCTATCCCTCCTGGGTGCCCCTAACCCTCTCTTTTATTTACTCACTCTTTTTGGGTCTATTTTATATTTTGGGCATATTTTTCACTTATGGGTTAGCCTTCCAATTGTCAATTATGAAATTAAAACAAGAGAATCAAATATATACTTATTTACTTCTAAAAACTAAGGACCAAGCATTAAGCATTGATATCATCACCTAAGCTTTCATTTCAAAGGCACTAAAAGACTTCAAAGGAATCCACAAAAGGGACAAGGGTTGCATCACTTCTACATACATTGCGTAGGAAGGGAAGTCTATTTTATTCCATTCATACATGTTATTCATTGCTACATTCTAGATCTAGGATGCTATCATTTGTGTAACTTACACATTGAAATCCTAGGGCATCATTTCTACACACACACACACACCATAACTACATGGATTCTAAGATGAAGTGTAATATTTGTTCATAATTTCACTCCTTAGGTGACCAATGGGGTCGATCGACTCCTATTCTACATTTTCCTTTTTAGGTTTAATGATTTTTGTGGGTATGTGTAGGTGAAATTCTTTATTCTATGTTATAGGTACCTTCAGCTATCAAGGAGTGAATATCAAGTGAGCAACATGATTCAAGAGTGAAACCCTTGCTATATAAAGAAGAAATTAGTTTATGATAACTTAAACATCCACTGTGCCTGATCCGGTCACTAGTGCCCATGTACCTCTTCCTCATGTGAGCACCCTTGTCCGGATCTATTCCTAAGTTCCATACATGTCTATAGTCTATTCAGCACTTTCACCCACCTAAATCATTTCTTGTTTACTTGGAAATTAGCTAAGTCCTTTCATCCCTCCTTTCTTAGGGTTTCACATTATACATGCTTGTTTGCTTATGTCATTAATGTATTCTAGCATTTATACATTATTTATTACAATAGTTACTTTGTAATTAGATTTAATTAAAATTAAATTAAATCATTTGGTAAACCCATCACCCATTTATCCTCCCCATGCACAAAAGTATGAGTCAACCTTCCACTGCGTAGAGGATTTGATGCACATCATCATGATGGAGAAACAACCACTTACATTGGAGTTGGTGGAAGAAGTTATAACATGGTAAAAAGAGCAGGAGAGATTACAAACTGAGGAGACAATAACTCGGTTCACTAATCTTCTTACTTCAGTGAAAATCACAGATCATATGGAAAAATTTGTCTATAAAAACTGTGAAGACAAAGACAAGGTGGCAAGTGTGTTGGCTAATACATATGAGGCAAATTTGAAGGATTTCCAGGCCAAGAATAGAGGCAATCGGTGGAATGTGACAAGATCTGAAAGAGGTTGAGAAGAAATATGAGGTAATTAAATTTTAAGGGACTCTATTAATAATAAAGTAAAGGAATTATATCCCTAGGTGACACATATAATGGACGTGCTAACCAAAATTAGCAAGCAAATGAACAATATTGCTGACATATTGAAGGATAAGGGTGAAGATCCGACATTTTATGAGATCAATGTGCCAATAAAGGATTTATTTAAATATGCACATAGTGAGGTGGATTCTTGGAATGAGATTGAAGCATCCTTGAATAAAAATTTCCCAATCCTTGTGCAATAGTAGAAAAATTCTTTTGTTCTTTGGCATAAGCTGGATATAGGTTATTTTATTCTTCCATTATTTTTTTTTTTTTGGAGATCAGATTATTTTCAAGGAAGAACAACACGTTTAGTGTGGGGTAATGTTCAGCCTAGAAAAATGACTAAGTCCCAGAGCGAGAGAGGATCAACGTGCGGGGAAAATAATGTAGGAATAAGGTGCATGAGGAAGTGCGTGTAGGGATAGCTAAGTTGTGTGTGGACATATTGAATAGTTATTTTTGGAATGAAGGGATAGAGTTGGACATGAAGAACAAAGAGGTTTTCACGCGGGAGTAGAAAAGGGTTTGAGACTTAGCCACATTTTGGGTTATAGTGTTACATGGAAAACACGTGAGGATGTGGGTAGGCGTGATAGTGGATAAGGTTAGAATATGGAGACTTGTAGCCCAAGGAAATAATATTCTAGAATATGCTTATCATGATGGGATTAAGAGCTGTAAAGTAGTTATGGCTTAGCTAACACTTTCATGTTTAGGGTACTCAAGTATGGTAGTGTATGGTAACATTTGGTATGCGATTTTCTCTTGAGTGATGTTGAGGTGGTAAAGAAGAGAACCCACTCTATTTATGAATTTGTTTTGATCTAAAACAAGGGATGAAAAGAAGATGTGCAATGTGAGGAAATAGATGCAAGAGGGACTTTCGATGCATAGGAGAGAGCATCGCTAAGAACTCTTTGATTAGGGTCATTTTGTAGGTTTAGGATGCTATTTATTGATGTATTCGGTTTCTTTATGACCCTCTTGATGTAATCTAGCTATTGTAAACAATTTTGAATCAATATATCCAAGGGATTGTTCTGAATATCTATGTTTATGGGTCTAAACCCTTGTGTTGTTCATATTGCTCATGGTTTAGACCTGATTCTTCTATGTTGTTGTGGTGTTTACATTCATATTATGGTGTATCTAATGAATGTATGTATTTTTGTTTGTACATTATTATGCTATTTATGGTAACATTCTTGACAAATATCACATAAAAGAGGGTCTTGATGCCACCGTACGCCTGGTGAGATCCTAGTTTAGGATAGGTGATATGCCAAAGGTCGCCTGGGAATTAAAGGGTTAGGAAAAGTGACTACATATTGGTTCCATTACCGAGACCTATTTTGAAGCTATTATAAAAAGGTGTATGATGGTAGATCGCTTGACCTTGGACACCATGGAGACTTGGCTTAAGAACATAGATGATGAGTTTGCACAAAGATTCAACACCAAAATTGAGTTTGATGCATGTACATGGGTAGAGGAGCATCTGTATCATGAGCTCTATGAAATGTTCTTTTGTTTTCTTCCAATAGAATTGTATGAATGGTTATCGACGTATGTATTGAGGAGGAGTTGGTACTATCAACCTCATGTTTAGACCTAAGAAGATTATCGGTGGCTTCATGATTCGATCTAATTTAGACTCGTGATGTTGATCGTTGGTGGAGTGGTGTATTGGTTAACTACACATTGGAGTACGTGGTTTCTACTTATTCTTTCCCACAAGTTCTTTGAGTTCGAGTTATTATGAGAACCGAGAGGATATTTCTTGTGTGTTATCCTATTAGCCTTTAATATCCTGATCATCACTCTGAGTTTAGAAGTTTTTCCTTTGGCTAGCTAAAATCCCATTAGGTGTGGGGTGCAGAAGAAAGTGTGGAGAGAAATGGAATATCCTACGGTAGAAGTGGAGAGAGAAGAGAGATGACTTAATTACGGTGAATCAAGGGAGAGAGAGTTGGTAAAAATGTGAGATTGTAGGAGTGATGGATGTATGGAGGAAGTGTTGTAGGAAGGATTCGAGGTTCTTCGGAAGGATTGGAACCTAAGCGGTAGATGATACCCCATATTGGAAAATGTGGAAGGAGAACCCCCTCAACCTCGATGAGATCTTGTCTTATGAAGAAAGTGTTGTCAAAATTTCACCCCCCGGGTAATTTTGATAACATGCATCGAATATTCAAGTCCGGGAAAATTGATTGATTTGGGGCCAAAAATCATGTTGCTAGAGTCCCTCAAATATTTTCTAAGTTCCCTGTCTCGAGAGGAAAAGAGCAAGCTCGAGAAAATGCAAAAAGAGGTTGCGAAGGCAAGTAGGTTGATCCAGAAAAATCGTAAAAATGACTAAGTCCTAGTCCTAGGGCAATCGGGACATTTGGGACAAAAAGGCCCGAACTGCGTGGCTCGGCCAAGTAAGCACAAACAGCCCGCAAAGCAACAGGACATCCGGGACAAAAAGTACGCGGCGGGCCGAAATGCCGGTTCGACCGAGAAAAAATTGGCTAATCTTTGAGAGGGACGTAAATGGGACAATTGGGACAAAAAGGTGCGAACCGCCGAACGCCGAAAAGAGTCAAGTCATCCAAGCAAAGTGGGACAAGCGGGCCAAAAATGTTCGAACCGATGAATCAGCCGAAATGAGTCCAGAGGGTCCCAAATCAAATGGGACATCCGGGACAAATGGACACGAAATGCCCGAACCGGCCGAAATGAGCACAAAGGGTCCCAAATCAAATGGGACATCCGGGACAAATGGACGCGAAATGCCCGAACCGGCCGAAATGAGCACAAAGGGCCCCAAATCAAATGGGACATCCAGACAAATGGAGGCGAAGTACACGAAGGAGCTGAATCAGCCGAGGACCAATCGAAGGTGCCACGTGTCCTCACAAGAGAAAAGTCAAAAGGTCAAAGGGACGAGTTATCGAGCACCGAACCGAACCAATGAAATGGCGCCACGTGTCCAAGTTTAAGGGGCCCACAAGCAATTTCAAAAGGAAATCCCGTGAAAGATGGAGGAGAGAGAATTGCTCGTCAATCAGCACGTGCCACGTGTCGTCCGGATGGCGAAGAGCGGAAAACATTTTAAAATTCGTTTTGATCTGTTATGTGCCCTAAATCTTCAGATCGCCATATCTTTTGATCCAGAGCTCGGATTTCCACGTTCTTTATATCAACGGAAAGCTGTTGAGATGCTCTACATGATTCTGGGATCAATATCGAGTTTTGGTGTAGTTTGAAGAGAGAAAATCAAGAAACAGCTCTGACGTGTGGTAATGGCCAGAAGCGACTTTTCAACAACCCGTTTTAATGCTAATGGGTTGCATTCTTCTTCTGCACGGACAGAAGTGACATTTTAGCGGCAAAATTAATACAAATGGGTCGCATTCTCCTCCAAAATCAGTCAAATATGGTAGGGTATGGGTTGGTAAGGTATCCTATGCCATTTTAATGCGTTGGTATTCAATGAGGAATGGGCTTACACGTTTTCCCACGTTTCTATCCCCTAGGCTCGACCCATGCAATGTAAAAGCCAGATTTGGCTCATTTTAAAAGTGGTTGTTCATTCTTTCCGCTCACCCTCCCTTCTTTTCTTCTCTAGGGTTGAAAATGGAGTTCAAACCTCCTCCCTTTGCTCTCGTAATGGCGTTTTTGCCTTTACTAATGGAATGATGTTCTCGTGCAAACTTCGGAGCAACAAAACGTGTTTTGTGATGCATTTGTCCATCCTTCCTCGTTTTTGCTTGTCCTCTTCTTGCCTCTCTTCATTGCAGTATCCAGTGCATGTTTGAATGTTCATTGCAGGTTTGGAGCTGTGTTCATGGAGTTTTGGGACATTTTACGTGTGAAATCTATCCTTGGGCTCGTGATGCATCTGTCCATCCTTCCCATTACTCACCTCTCTTTGTCCCATGGCAGTTTTGATAGATGTCCAACATTCTCCTTCTCGGTGTATCACCGTTTTAGTGTAGGCTTTTGCTTGCTGTTTTTTTTCTCTCTCTCTCTCTCTCTCTGTCTCCTTGGCATGGTTAGATTAGGATTAGATTAGCTTGCACCTGCACTGGAATAGCTTGTGCAGGAGTAGTTTAGGAGCAGGAACAGACCTTCTCTGGAGATTCCTCTCTTAGTTTTACAAGTCCCACGCTTGGAGAGAGGTTTCCATGTTGTGCAATCACACTGGATGCCGAACATCAACCTAGAAGCCCGATGTGCGTCCAGGGTGCCTTTGTGATTTTGCACTCAACAGTAAAGGAGACAAACCATAGGTGCACATTTGAACCCACCTAGCGATCCAACTGTTGTGCTTAGTTTTATAATTTTTGAGACAAGTATTGCTAGTTTGGTTGGAATTGATAAGAAAACAACATCAGGTAGATATAATTTTACATTACATCCATCTATGGCCGTACAAACATTTCCTGTGTTTGGTGGTATCCTCTCAGGTGCATCATTTGGAAAACGTGTGGCATCAAAAAGTGTGAGTATCATGTCTAGAAGTAGTTCAAACTCACATAATGTTGGATCTTAGTTTAGTGCAATGATGGGAATGTAGAGTAGCACTACTTTAAGCCCTGTGCTTGATACTGGGGGAGAAGGATCTAGTGGATCTCGGGGGTCAATATTTAGTGGAGTTAGTGGATCTGGTGGTGGAGGAAACACAAGAGGGAATCAAGGTTCTAGATCTAGTGGAAAAGGACCACAACCCCATCAATATATATTTTATGATGTCTCCTCATTTTCTTGATTATAAAGGTTTCAAGGATGCTATAAAGCATGTACATAAGTATGAATTGCTATGGCACATTAAGGGGATCACTACCCTAGAGTGGAAGGCAAACTAGTTTGTAATTATGTTGCAGGGACATGTGCATATATGGTACTAAAAATATGACCCATATAAGAAAACCATGGATTATACTATATTATGTGATGCCTTCTTGGAAAAATTTCATATTCCTAAATTTGAGCAAAATAAAATCAACACACTCGCAAAGATTCAATAGTTTATAGAAGAGAGAGTGCGAGAGTATGATGTGCATTTTAAGAATATCTTGTCAAATTTATCTTATGATAATCACTCCTCTCAGCATGCTCAGTGGTTCATTGGAGGCTTGATAACACCTTTGAGATGAGTGGTTTCACATAAGACTTTCACGAATCTGCGTGAGGCCTTGGAGGCTTATTTACATGCTGAATCCATGGGGAGTGTTGATATTGGGGTAACTCCCTTTTTGGAGGCATGAATTAATTACATGGAGAAGAAAATTGAGAAGTTGTCTACAAATTCAATGCATGAGACTCGCAGCAAAATTTGATGTATAACTTGTGAAGTAGAAGGAAATAACAAGGATAGTTTCCTTGAAATTCGGTGTGCACCATGTCATTAGACTTTGAAATCTATCACGGGGATCATGATCCAAGTATATGAACTTTGTTGCAATGTGCGCTCTATAAGAATGTGTCTCGATATTGTAATATTTGTACATTTACTACTCATGAGACGAAGGAATACCGGTTGATAGACCGGATACATGATGTAATTGATCTTTGGCGTGTGCCGAGCCAACATGAGAATAATTATAAAAATAAGGGGCATCAACATGAAGGACATGAAGATTGTGGAGGAAGGGGAAGAAGCATTTGTGGAGGATTTAGAGGCCTTAGTGGTCACGGTGGAGGTAGAAGTGACTTTCCTTGTGGAACTTGTTTTAATTTTGGATCTAAGGATCACTACAAGCGCGAATGCCCAGATTTTTGCAATGCTCCTGGTGTGGAAAGAAACATAAGTATGAGGAGTTCCCTAACTTGCATAATCACATGAGCCAAAATTAGAAGAAGGACAAAGGCATGGGAATGGTTAGTGTGAAGCATGTTGAACCTCTATTCATACCTATGATATCGTCTAAACCTGAGTTAGAGCCTGTATTAGTAACTACACATGCTGAAGCTATAACCACTAAAGAAAGACCAAAGTAGAGGCCTCTCATTACAAGAGAAGAGGTCTTGCATGGAAAGTACCCTGATTAAACTTATCAGAAGGAGTTTTACCACGAGACTATGGAGGTGATTAGGAGTTTACAAGGGGAGATCGAGTTCTTAAAAGTGCGGTCGCGAAAGTTGGAACAATAGAAGAATGCTGAGGTCCCTTAGAAGGATGTGGATGATGTCAAAGAGGTATGTAAGATACTATTCCAGGAGAATATCATTCCCCTATTAGGGGAATGGTTGAGAGGAAAGGAACCATGTGCTGGGAATGAGTGCGAGAGACATATCTTACATGTTAATTTTCCCCCTTAGAGTTTTTATTACAACAAAGAAATCACATTAATGTGGTAGTTAATGGATGGATTTTGAGCAACATAATAATTGACACATGTGTAGAGGTAAATGTTCTTACTATGGATGTATGGAACCAAATGGGGTGGCCACCATTGCAACCATCTTTAAATGTGTTGTACATGGAAAATAGAACTAAAGCTACACTCATTGGAGTCTTGAAGGATGCTTCCATAACCATTGAAGGGGCCAAGTTCAATGGTAATTTGAAGTCTTAGTGCTTGCCGAGGTAGATATTTTTCCAGCATTACTTGGATGCCTTTAGTGTTATGCAAATAATGTTGATTTATGCTTCAACAAGGGAAACATCAACTTTGAGAAGGAGTGCACTATTATTTCAATAACAAATGGGAGATTTTCACCTTATGTTGAGCCTTTGGGGGAAGAAGAAATCAATAGAATTTATGTGAGCACTCATGAGTCTCATGAGTCTAATGAAGGATCGGGATAGAGTAAACAACATAAGAAAGGATTGAAAATTCATTCAAAGAGCTTGCATTGTCATTTCTATTTTTTAAATACAAAGTGCATTACAATAGAAAAAGGTAGAAAACATGTTACAGTCCCTAAAAAGGTTTGATATTCCACAAATTCACTTGCCAAGGTGAAGGAGGGAGCTTGCAGATCATAAAAAATGTCCAACACTTTACAAATAAGCCAAATTTAGCTTTTAACAATGAAAACCCGAGCTCAGGAAGTAGAAATATGGGAAAACTGAAAGGAATCAATCAACCACCAACCAGATCCATCAAAATAGCATGGGTACCCTTAAAAGTTCATTCCCCAGGATTTTCGACCATGTTGGAGAAGAATGGAAGCCATACTGCATTAAAAATGGTGGTTGAATGTCGGTTCTTCTCTTTTCCCATGCCAAAGGCATTTTTGTTTTCTCTCTCACCAAACTCCATCAAAACCAAAATTGAAGATTCCATCATGTAGAGGACTTCAATATCTTTCCAATGACACCAAAATCAAGAAAAACCAAGCTCTGGATTGAAAGATATGCCCCTCTAAATATTTAGGGCAAAACTAGGGCAAAATTGGGTCGGCGGGCAAAACCAAATTTTTCACCTTTTTGAATTTGGGAAAAGTTCCCAAAAACTCCTCTTCCCACTACTACGATGCCACGTGGTATAATCCTATTAGTTCATGGGTTCAAATGGTTTTTTCTCACTTTTTGAATTTGGGAAAAAATTCTGAAATTCCTCCACACCCCGCCACTCACTGGGACACGTGTCATCCTCCTATTTGGCAAGGGGTGCGTTGCCCAAATTTTTCATTTCCTCCTTGGTGGGCCAATTTTTTCCCTTTCACCCTTTTTGAACTTTGGAAAAAATACAAAGTCTTCTCTGCCCCTCCAACTCCCTCCAGTCTAATGGACACGTGGCACATTTTTATTGGTTGCGGGGCTCTAGGAAAAAAATTTCATTGTGCCATTTTTGGAAATTTTCTCAACCTAACCCCCACCGATCTGACCTCCAACGCCACATGGTGCCTCCTCATTCATTGTAGGCCTTCGGGCCAATATTTTTCCTTTTTCCACCCCACCATTCCTTGGTGAAAAATTCCAACTTACCTTCGCTCCCCACCATTCTCCGTCGCCACGTGGCGTATTCCTATTGGTTCGCAGGCCTTCCAGGAAAATTTGCCTCAAAAACTCTGCCAAGCAATACCTTGGAAAATACAAGGAATTAAAATGAAAATTTTACCTTTCTGGAAAGGTGAGAAAATTCTCTATCTGATGAAGCCATTTCTAGATTATTTTGAGTTCCTGAAAATTGGAAAAATCTGACTCGAGGCACAAAAGAAGGAAGGAATGAAAGAAAGTTAGTCAAAATAAGTAGGGGGCTTATTTTGGATAACAATTTTGGTGACTCGGGGGTGTCATCTACTTGCTAGATGAAGTGACCAGCTTCCTGAAGCAATCCCTTGGGTATGGAGTCATCAAATTAACTGCTTGGTGCTCTCAACTCACTAGAAAATTTCTAGAAAGAAGATCATGAGAGTAGAACATCACTTGATTTGGAACATGGCCTACAAAGATGCATCCTTGGGACAAAAATATTGTGCCAAATCACTTAGGGAAATGTAAAACTAAGATACAACAAAACAATTTGCGAAGCACTTGGAGGAATGAAAATCTAAGATAATATGTACAAGGTGAGGAGTTTCCATTCTAGTAGCAATGTTTTAGATGGATTCCATTAACTGGAATCTTCTTCACCATCCAATGTAGACAATTGGAAGGCATTTCTATTCTTACATTTTGTGACCATATAGGGGCCACTCCAAATGGCATCAAACTTTGAATGCCTTCCTAACTTTGCTCAATCGGCATCCCATTTCAACACTAAATCTCCAACTTAGAAGGTTCTAGCCTTATCTTTCATATCAAAGGTTTTCTTGATCAAGGCTTGGTCCTTATCCATTATTTGGGCTGCATGGTCTTTGATTTCTTAGAGTTCCATTAATTCTGCATATCTAACATCCATGGGTTCAAACTCCAATAATTCCAATTGCTTCATGATTTCCAATGTTGGAAACTCAAGTGACATAGGTAAGATTGCCTCTCTTCCATAAACAAGTCTAAATGGAGAGTTACTGGTGGATCTCTTAGGAGTTATCCTATCACCCCATAAGGCTGATTTTAGTTTAGTATGCCAAGTACTCTGATTTTCATCAAGAGTCCTCTTGATGATCTTTAATATGTTCTTGTTGGTAGACTCAGCTTGGCCATTACCTTGAGGGTAATAATTTGACGAAGTGCTCAGATAGATCCCATTCTTAATAGCCCATTCAGTTACCTTTGATCCTATGAATGCCAATGCATTATCTAATATTATAGTGGTAGGTATACCAAATCTGGTTACTATCCCCTCATAGAAGTCTAGAATGCTAGATTCATTTGCCTCTTTGAGTGCCACTGCCTCAGTCCATTTGGTGAAGTAGTCTATTGCTATCAAAATCCACTTGTGTCCTTGGCTTGATTTTGGGTTAATGACTCCAATGAAGTCCAAAACCCATTGCATGAATGAATGGTCAACTAAAATTGGGTGCAGTGGGATGGATACTAATCTTTCCTTGCCTGTAAAGAATGCACAATTTTTGCACCTATTGATCCATGCATAACAATCACTAAACACCTTGGCCCAATAATATCTAACCTTCATAATCTTGAGGACTGTCACTCTTAGAGAAAAATGACTCCCAACCTGATCCATCATGGAATTATTCTAACATTCTATTAATTTGATTTTTCCCAATGCATCTCAGTAGCACTCCATTTATATCCTTTTTGAACAAGACACCATCAACAAGTGCATATGGAATAGCCTACAATCTAAAGTGTCTTCTCTTGGTTTTGTTCATCTCTGGAGGGCATATGCCTATTTGTAAGAAGTGCATTATGTCTTGGGTCCAACAAGGAGTGAGCATACCACCATTCTCTTCTTGAACACCTCTTTGTTCTTGGTTGTCTTGCAATGCCAAAACAACATCCTTCCCATTACTTTCTTCCATTGATTTTCTCAATACCAGCTGCTCACATAATCCCTTTCCTCGGACCAGCTTGGTGAATTTGATCTCAATTTCATACTCCATGACACGAGTAATCCACCCTACATGTTTTTCATTTAGGTCTTTGTTGAGGAGGAAGTCCTTAACTCCCACATGAGAAACCAACAGTTGAACCTTGTTGTTTGAAACAAGATGCTTAAATTTCTTCAAGCTCCTAATTATTGTAAGAACATGCTTCTCAATGAAGTAATGCCTCACTTCATAGTCCTCCAAGCTTTGGCTAAAGAAGACAATTGGCTGCTCTGCATTTTCTTTGTTCTACTATACTAAAATTGCAGAAATTATATCATCACCGCCAAATGCATAAAGGATAAAATCCTTAGAGAAATTTGGGTTAATGAGAGTTAGAGCTTGTGAGATAGCCTCTTTGATTGCCTCAAAACTTGCCTTACCTTCAGCTATCCATTTGAAAGCCATAATTTTCTTCAACATCATAGTTATTGGCTTGACAAGGGCTATAAAGTCTAGAACAAACCTTCAAACAAAATTGATTCTTCCCAAGAAACTTTGAAGGGCCTTCTTGTGACTTGGTAATGGTAGTGCTTTTATTGCTTTAACCCTCTCTAGATCAATTGCTAATCCCTATTTAGGAACAATGTGGCATAGGAGTTTTCCTTCATGAGATAGGAAAATACATTTTTTTGGGATTCAAGGATACTCCAAATTTTCTACATATTTAGAAAACTTGTCTCAATGAAAGAGATGATCGATGCACTTTTAGAAAATACAGTAATATCATCTAGGTATATCAGCACTATTTTGTTGATCAATCCCTTGAATGCCATATCCATTTCCCTTTGGAAGGTAGCTCTGGTGTTAGACAACCCAAATGGCATTTTCCTATATGCATAGGTTCCCCATTTGGTGGTGAAGGCTGTTTTGAACTGATCATCCTCCTTTACCATGATCTAATTATACCCTGAATAACCATCTAGCAATGAAAACCTCTCAGAGCTAGCAACAACTTGCAAAATCTGCTCCATAGAAGGAAGTGGGTAATGATCCTTGAGGGATTATCTATTAAAATCTCTAAAGTCTACACACAATCTGATTTCTCCACTCTTATTTCTAACTAGAACCAAGTTTGTAACCCAACTTGAATGCTTGATGGGAAATATGATACTTTCCTCTATTAACTTATTCAATTCCTTCTTCATGAGAGGCTCCATGTGTGGATTGACCGACCTTTGTTTTTGCCTGATGGGTTTAGCACTTGGATCTAATTAAATTGTGTGTTGAGCCAGCTTGGGATTGAAACCTATCAAGTCTTTATAGCTCCAAGCAAATATACCGAGAACTCTTGGCAAAGTTGTATGAACTCATACCTTTCTTGTTTGGTTGTCACTTTACCAATTTGAAGTGATTTCCTTCTCCCACCGAGATGGGCATTGAATCTTCTCCTTGACTTAGATGTTTGCTTTATCCTTCCTAAATTGATCATTAGGATTAAATATGGACTCCAAAGTGACAAGGCCTTTTGGCAGTTTGTTGGTTCTCTGCTATACCACTTGATCACCATCTGCTATTATAACTTTTCCTAATTTTTGGTGAGAACTCAACTTCTTCTTGCAAAAAATTGATGATTTGTTGATCAATTTCAAACACTTGCCAACTTACATTATTATCTCGGCATTGATGGCCTTACAATCACATGAATGTTTGGCTGCACATTATCTTCCTTGATACTTTCCACAACATCAAAGGCTACTCCAACTATTGCAAGTCTATCAGCAGCTTGGTTTTCTTTCTTAGGGATGGAATTGATGCCAAAGCCTTCAAAATCCTCAATGAGGTCCCACACCCTATTCTTATAACACTTGAGCAGGTCATTCTTGGAAGCATGTTGTCCTTTAACTTGATTAAAAATCAGCTCATTGTCACCAAAGACTTGTAAGTTTTGATACCTCTTTTCCTTGACCAATGCAATCCTTGTATCGAGCTTCATATTCAACAGTGTTGTTAGAACATGCAAACTAAAATCTAAAAGATGAAAAATACTTAATGCCTTGCGGTGAAACAAGCATAGCTCCCCCTGCACCTTGTCTACTTCTTGATCCATCAAATAATAGCTGCCATACCTCATTGTCATCTTTATGGTCTGGCTTGGTGATGCTAGGAATAGGATGATTTTCTTCATGCATGTAATAAACTCCTAGTTTAGATTCCTCTATTTCCTTGTAGGGATCAAAAGCATGTACCTTTCTTGCCCATTCATCAAGAGTCAAATATGGGATGCTTCTAACTTTGGTGTCAACTTCATCTGGTGCCTGGATAATCCTCTTGATCAAATGCTAAACAGTTGGCATTGATTGGGCTTGGAGTATGAGGCTCAATGTGAAAGTTTGCAATAGGTTTGGACCTAATTGTGGCCTTAGTTCCATATCTGGTCTGAAACAACATGTGTGACCAATCAGCAGATAAATACCCTCCAATTCTAGCTATGAAATCCCTTGACAAACATAGGGAAAAAAGTGGTGGTAAATCTATCACTGAGACATCTTACAAAACAATGACATTTGGGCATGCATGCAAAGTGAGGCTCAAATATTTAATTACCCCTACTATTTTTTCTGATGTCCCATCTGTTACACCACCCCTTTGGATATGACTTCATATTGGAGGCCCAACTGATCAGTTATTTGATTGGGCATCACAGAACTACTTGCCCCATAATCAATCATACAATTATGTACTAGTTTATCCCCAATGATCAATGAAACATAGAATGGAGGGGGTTTCAAAACTTTACCTTGCTGTCCTCAAGGCTTCCCTTCAGGTTAAGTAGCATTTGTGAGTACCTTCTCTTGTATATGAGCTTGCTGATTTGAAGTTGACCAATTCTTCATGGCAGCTTGTAGTAGATCCCTTTGGCCTAGGATGGATAGTGATTCCCACATAGATATATTTACATTTGTCTTCTTCATTTGTTCAATGATGCTAAATGGGGATGAAACATCTCTTTGCTGCCCCTTGGCCTGCACACTCTTTTCTTGTACATGGGCTGCAATAACTAGCATTTGAGCTAGTCTAGAAGGTGGCTTGGGTTGTCCTTACACATCTGGAACTACATTTTACTTTCCAACACTTTGTGGAGTGATGGAAGCACTGGGGATCACATGGAGCTAATGAATTCCCTTCACCAATATTCCTCTTCTTTGACCGTGTGTTAGCTGCTATATTATGAGAAATTGTTTGATTCATACCACAAAAATATTCAGCCTACCAATTCACAAGTGTAGTCTCCTTTGGAGTTGTATTTTTCTGAGATGTTCCTTGTTGTTGGTTTGTTTCTTGACTCAATTCACTCTCTACGCCTTTTTGTCACCATCAAAGTTTAGTTCAAAGCACCACTGTTGAAGTACATAGACTAGTTGTGAGGTTCATTGCATGGGAAACACCAATCATACTCTTGAGCTATATTATTTTGCATTGGAACTAAGGCTTTAGAGGTAGATGCAATGTTGGGGTTATAGGGCTGAAATGGTCTATTGGAAGGAGGCCTTAATTTATTTTGATTTGCAAGCTGGATTGGGTGGCCTATTAGGCTGATATGGTTTCCTATTAGGTTGAGTTTGAGACTGATAAGAAGATCTAAAACTTTGGGCTTGCTACCTTTTGAGTGTAACCAGCTCATTGCCTAAAATTTTTAATTATTTCATGACTTCTTGAAGTTCATTTGAGGCACTAGAGGATGAAGAAGAAGTTTCATTTGAACTCTGATTTCTGGGAGTGGGAATAGGAGCTAAAGTAGGTGCTTGAATAGTACTTGGGTTTTCCAAGTTTGGATATAAGGGCATGGGAGGCCTAGGCGTTAGTTTACTATCTTGGATCAAACAATTCTTAGCCCTAATGGCAATGCTATAAGCTGCAGGTATATTTACACCTCCCATGGATTGGATTAACATAGAAATATCAAAATTTAAAGCTTTGAGATAGTATAAGAAAGCACCTTCAGTTGTTGGCCTTACTACCACTAGGATTCTATCCCAAGTCCTTTGAAATCTGAAATTGAAGTCTGTTAGCTGCTCATTGGGAGCTCTCTTGATAGTTGTCAGTTGTTCTAATAGAGATAAATTATTTCCTTTTCTCAAAGCTGCTCGTGGAGAGCTATGCACAACTGGTTCCAATTTTGGATAGAGCTTGCCCCAAGGCTCTTGAACCATTACAAGGCTTTCCCTTTGAATGAAGATGCCAATAATTTGATAGAAATTTACATCTCAACAATCTCATGGATTACACAAACATTAGCAATGTCTTTGACATGATCTTCAAGGGTGGTCGATTTTCCCCAAGTAAAGTATGGGATGTTCTTCAATCTGCGCAATGGAACTAGATTTTGTGCATTGAGAGAAAGTGGGCTGCTGCCAGTGAAGTTGACATAAGGGTTGTGTTGTGCCATTCTAATTGGCCTGAGAACCCTTGTTGATTGGGTGAAAGGTCTACCAAGTGGAGGAGTTGATAGAGTTCTATTTGGTGGAGATGGAGACCTTTGAATTCTTCTTCCCCTCTCTCTTCTTCCTAGGGATAATTATAGATACTCAGACAATCCCTCTTCTCTAGCCCTTAACCTTGTTTGGATTCTTCTCATGAATCTTCAGACTTGGACTGCTGAAACCAATTGATTTTATCTCTTTGGAGTCGCCATATGTGCAAATCAGGGCTCTTTTTAAGTAAAGAACTTACAAAAAATACACATCAACTTTGTTGTAATGAAGATGAAGACCTCTAAGGTCCCACTAGGCATGCCAAAACTGTTAGTGTAAATCAGCAGCACCCCTAAATGACCTTCAAATCTGCAAGTGAGAATTGGGTCATTTAGTGTGATTACACAACATTGAATCTTTTCCCCAAGTGTGGGACTTGCAAAAATGGGAAAAACTCTCCAGATTAAAGGTTGGTTCCTCTACTCCTCTGATCAGATGTATGCATGAAATTTACAGAGGTTTAACTCAAAATCCTACTCTAATTTTTCCAAGGAGACAAGGATAGAAGAGAGAAAAAGAAGATAAAACTAAACTAACAAGGTGATACACCAAAGGAGTGGTGAACATATATTTCTGTAGATTGACACAAATTATAAAAATGCAACACAAATCATGCACAAATTGCTAAAATTGTAATGAAGGATTAGGATAGAGAAAACAACACAAGAAAGGATTGAAAATTCATTCACAAAGCTTGCATTATCATTTCCATTTTTTAAATACAAGTGCATTACAACATAAAAAGGTAGAAAACATGTTGCAGTCCCTAAAAAGGTTTGATATTCCACAAATTCACTTGCCAGGGTGAAGGAGGGAGCTTGCAGATCATAAAAATGTCCAACCCTTTACAAATGAGCCAAATTTGGCTTTTAACAATGAAAACCCGAGCTTAGGAAGGAGAAACGCGGGAAAAATGAAAGGAATCATTCAACCACCAACTAGATCCATCAAAATAGCATGGGTACCCTTAAAAGTTCATTCCCTAAGATTTTCAACCATGCGAAGCCATACTGCATTAAAAATGGTGGTTGAATGTTGCTTCTACTCTTTTCCCCATGCAAAGGCATTTTTCATTTTCTCTCACCAAACTCCATTAAAAAATTGAAGATTCCATCATGTAGAGGACTTCAATAGATTTCCAATGACACCAAAATCAAGAAAAACTAAGCTCTGGATTGAAAGATATGCCCCTCTAAAGATTTAGGGCAAAACTGGGGCAAAAATCAGGTCGGCGAGGCCGAAACCTAAAATTTTTCCCCTTTTTGAATTTGGGAAAAATTCCCCAAAAAACTCTGCTTCTTGCCACTCCGATGACACGTGGCACAATCCTATTGGTTTGTGGGTTCAAATGACCATTTCTCAATTTTTTGAATTTTTGAAAGAATTCTAAAATTCCTCCGTGCCCCACCGCTTTGGGACACATGTCATCCTCCTACTCTATTTGGTGGGGCTGCGCTCTAAATTTTTCATTTCCTCCTGTGAGTGCCTATGGGCCAATTTTTTTCCCTTTCACCTTTTTTTGAACTTTAGAAAAATACAAAATCTTCTCCACCCCTTTGACTCTGACGGTTTGATGGACACGTGGCAAATTTTTATTAGTTGCAGGGCTGCTCGGGAAAGATTTTTCATTGCACCATTTTTTGGAAATTTTCTCAACCTAACCCCGTCGGTCGACCTCCGACACCACATGGTGCCTCCTCATTTACTACAGGCCTTCAAGCCAAGATTTTTCTTTTTTGTGCCCCACCATTCCTTGGCAAAAAATTCCAACTTACCTCTGCTCCCTGCCATTCTGCCACCACGTGGCGTATTCTATTGGTTGTGGGCCTTCCCAAGGAAAATTTCCCCAAAAACTCCGCCGAGCCATAACTTGCAAAATACAAGGAGTTAGAAGGAAAATTTTACCTTTCTGGAAAGGTGAGAAAATTCTCTATTTGATGAAGCCATTTCTAGATAATTTTGAGTGCCTAAAAATTGGAAAAATTTGACTGAGGCACAAAAGAAGGAAGGAATGAAAGAAATTTAGTCAAAATAAGCAAGGGGCTTATTTTGGATAAATGTACATGCGACATCTTGGATAATATGGATGAGAAGCTACACACCTACCTTGATCCGTTAAAGATAAAGAAGGTCAACATTGGTACAAAAGTAAAACTAAAAAAACTAATCATTGTTGATTACTAGATAGATCAATAGGTCTCAAAGATAATTGAATCGCTACGTGACTTCCGGATTTTTCCCTCACAAGTAACATGAATTGAAATGAGTTCATAAATTTTTGGGAGAGATACATATTAAGTTAAAGGAAGGTGCACTCTCGATTATAAAAGGCATTATAGAATGAATCCTAATCTATGCATGAATGTAAAATAAGAGAATGAAAAGACACTAGAATTTGGGATCATTAAAGCCATTGAAGAATCTGAATATGTTAGCCCAATAGTGATTGGTATCAAGAAAGATGGAAAGATATGTATCTATGTAGAATATAGAGACTTGAATCTGCATGTGCAATAGATAATTTTCAACGCCTTTTCTTGAGAAAATCTTGGATTGTGTAATAGGGCGTGAGATCTACTCTTTTATAGATAGATTCTCAAGGTATCACAAGGTAAGGATTACAAAAGAAGACCAGGAGAAGAATGCTTTCACCACTAAATGGGGAAGTTTTTCTTATATGATTATATCATTTAGGCTTAAGAATGCTCCTATTATATTTTCGTGCATTGTGGTGCATACATTCCAAGTTTTTATTCATAAGTTTCTATAACTCTACGGATGATTGCACATTGTATGGATTAGTAAAATAACATTATGAAAACTTGAGATTGATGTTTGAAAGATGCAGGAAGTTAAGTATATATTTAAAAATTAAGAAATGTGTCTTTGCTTTACTCCTTTTGGCACATTTCTAAGTCATATTATTTGTAAGGAAGGCTTAGTGGTGGACCTTGCCAAAGTTGTTATTTTGGGTTTGGAAGATCCTAGTAATCAAAGCGTAATGTGAAAATTTCAGGGGGCATACAAGTTACTACAAAAATTCATCAAAAACTATGCTAGGATCACCACACCCTTGGAAGAAATATTGAGGCATAAAGGAAGCTTTCAATGGGATGAGGTACAACAAGTTGCTTTTGATATGTTGAAGGAGAATCTTACTACTGCACCCATTTTGCACTTTCCCTCTTACAAAAAACCCTTTCACGTATATGTGGATGTGTTAGGGATGGAAATTGGAGAATTTCTCACACATCATAGAGAAGGGATTACTGATCACCCTTTTTGTTTTGTAAGCATAAATCGGTGGAAGGAAGCTTTCACTAGGATGAGGCAAAACAAGTGGATTTTGATATGTTGAAGGATAATCTTACTATTGCACTGTTTTGCACTTTCTCTCTTACAAAAACCCTTTCACGTATATGTGGATGCGTTAGGGATGAAAATTGGAGTTCTCACACATCATAGAGAAGGGATTACTGATCACCCTTTTTGTTTTGTAAGTAGAAATCTAACTCTAGCTGACCATAATTACACATTAATGGAACATGAAGTATTGTTATGATTTATGTGTTGCATAAGTTTAGGCAGTACTTGTTAAATACTCCATTTACCCTTTACAAAGATCATATTAAACTTAATTATTTTGAAAACAAGATTATTTTTCAAGGGCACATATGCCATTGGATCATGTTATTTCAAGAGTTTGAATTTTCAATCATAGTAAAACCAAGAAAGTGCAATTTAGGACCTGACCATCTTTCAAGAACTAATTTAGGTGAGGTCAGCGAGAGAATTGAAGACACAATGTTGGATGCAGTTGTTTAGATTACAATGTGTGCCCACCGATTTGGAGGATAATATGGGCTACTACAAAAATTCATCAAATCCTATGCCAGGATTTCCACACCCTTGGAAGAACTATTAAGGTATAAAGGAATATTTCATAGGGATGAGGCGTAACAAGTGGTTTTTGTTATGTTGAAGGAGAAGCTTACTATTGCACCCATTTTTCACTTTCCCTCTTAGGACAAGCCCTTTCACGTACATGTGGATGCATTAGGGATGGAAATTAGAGCAATTCTCACACATCCTAGAGAAGGGATTATTGATCACCCTTTGTGTTTTGTAAGCGAGAAAACTAACTCTAGCTGGCCATAATTACATAAAAATGGAGCATGAAACATTGTCTATGATTTATGCATTACATAAGTTTAGGTATTACTTGTTGTCTACTCCATTGATCTTTTACAAAAATCATATATAACTTAATTATTTGGTAAATAATCTTGTTTTGTAAGGCGCATATGCTATTGGATCCTGTTATTTCAAGAGTTTGATTTTTCAGTCATAATAAAACAAGGAAAGTGTAATTCAAGACTGACTATATTTCTAGAACTAATTTAGGTGACGACGTGTAGAGAATTGAAGACACGATGTCAAATGCATAGTTGTTTAGATTACAACACATGCCCACTAATTTAGAGGATAATACAAGTTACTACAGAAAATTCATCAAAGCCTATGCAAGGATCACTACACCCTTGGAAGAAATATTGAGGAATAAAGGAATATTTCACTTTGGGATGAGGTGCAAAAAGTGGATTTTGATATGTTGAAGGATAAGCTTACTACGCACCCATTTTTCACTTTCCCTCTTGGGATAATCCCTTTCACGTACATGTGGATGCATTAGGGATGGAAATTGGAGCATTTCTCACACATCACGGAGAAGGGATTACTGACCACCCTTTGTGTTTTGTAAACATAAATCTAACTCTAGTAGACCAGAATTACACAACAATGAAGCATGAAGCATTTTCTATGATTTTTGTGTTACATAAGTTTAGGAGTACTTTTTGTCTACACTGTTTATATTTTACATAGATTATATGACACTTAATTATTTAGTAAACAAGCCTATTTTTCAAGGTAAATTATGCCATTGGATCCTATTATTTCAAGATTTTGAAATTTTAGTCATACTTAAAACCAAGAAAGTGTAATCCAGGACACGATCATCTTCTAGAACTAATTTAGGTGAGGATGTGTAGAGCATTGAAGACACAATGTCGGATGTATAGTTGTTCAGATTACAATGTGCACCCATTGATTTGGAGGATAATACGGGTTACTAAAAAAAAATCATCAAATCCTATGCCAATATTTCTGCACCCTTGGAAGAACTATTGAGGCATAAAGGAAGATTTCACTGGGATGAGGAACACAAAGTGACTTTTGATATGTTGAAGGAGAAGCTTACCACTACACCCATTTTTCAATTTTCCTCTTGAGACAATATCTTTCATGTATTTGTGGATGTGTTAGGGATGGAAATTGGAGTAGTTCTCACACATACTAGAGAAGGAATTACTGATAACCCTTTGTGTTTTGCAAGCAGAAAACTAACTCTAGCTGACCATAATTTCACAACGGAGTGCGAAGCATTTTCTATGATTTATGCGTTGCATAATTTTAGGTAGTACTTGTTGGATACTCTGTTTATATTTTACACAGGTAATATGGTACTTAATTATTTAGTAAACAAGATTGTTTTGTAATGGTGCATATGCCATTGGATCTTGTTATTTCAAGAGTTTGACTTTTTAGTTGAAATAAAACTAGGAAAGTGCAATTCAGGATCTGACCATATTTCTAGAACTAATTTAGGTGAGGATGTATAGAGAATTTAAGACACAATGTTATATGCACAGTTGTTCATATTAAAATGTGAGCCCAATGATTTGGAGAATATTGATATCTTTTTATGAACAGGTCTTGTGCACGATAGATTCAAGAGTATAGAAAAATTAAACAACTTGTCATTCGTGACTTCCTTATATGTTGATTGGTGGAGATCTATACAAACTTTTCGGGATGAGATTTTACATCGGTGTGTACTAGAGCATGAGATCGTGGGTATTATGGAAGAAGCTCATGGAGGGATTACTAGTGGACATTATGCAAGTCGATCCACCATGCATAAGATTATGAAGGTTGGTTAGTGGTTAGAGACATTTTATAAGGATTGCCAAGAATATGCTAGGGGTTGTGATCATTGCTAGTTCCTTGGGAAGCCTATGCATAGAGATGAAATGTCATTGAGGCCTATGGTAAGTGAAAAAATCTTTGAAAAATGGGCAATTAACTTCATGGGCTATTTCCCCCTCGATGCGTAGGAAAAGGTCATGCTACATCATTACTTGTATATACTATCTTACACAACGGGCAAAAGTGTGTGCAAGAATTAGTTCAATACGCAAAGAGAATTAAAACTAACACCTAGTAGTCCTAAAATAAAGCTAAACTAAAATCTATCCACCATCATGCTTAGAGTTTAAAGAAGACTAATCTACCAACATATTTTCATTAGAACATGAATAAACATCCAAACTAATATGCTAAGCAATTAATCTCTATCTCTATTGAATGTTAATCAATGAAATGAACCTATTTAGGTCCTTAACAATAAAATGGGTTGATTATATGTTTTAATCCCAAGGTTTCAAGAGTGGAGTCTTGTTAATCCATGACTACAAGACCATTTGACATATCTCCATATGACTTCAAACTTGGATGGATGAATGCAAGAAATGAAGATAACTAACTCTTCTAATGGAAGAATTATCTAAGATGATAACATGGCTATAGTATAGGCTCTATGCTCATTTAGGTCTAAGTATAAATGTAGGAGGAAGGATCCTTATATAGTCCAATGGATAAAATAAGCTTTAGAACCCTTTACATGTGGGATAATAGCAAGGTTGAGTTAGTTGGGGATGATCATGGTTGAAAGAGGGTTGAGTCAACCTCAAGAGAGTTTACTTTGTCCTTTAGTGACTCATGGGGTTTAAGGGGATTTATTAATTAACAAAAGTCATTAATTAATAGGTGAATAAGATTATATAATATTTTTAGAGCAATAATTAGTATGATTTAGGGGATAATAAGGGTTTAATCAAATAAATGAAAATTTATTGATCTAATATAAGAGGAAACATCATTAATTAAGAATAATTAATTATTTCAGGTAAAAGGGGATTAATTAATGAAAGGTCATTAATTGTCATCTTTGTTAGATAGAAGGTCCATTTAAATCACGTAATATAGTTAATTAATAATGATAGAAGAGAAAGTGTGAGATATTGATGATATTGTTGTCAATGTGTAGCAAGTGGTATACTTAGTGGAATTTTAAGTATTTAAATTTCTAGGGCTAAAATATGGGAGTCTACATTTACCCCTCTTTGGGGTGGCGTAAGTGATACCACTTCAAATATATTAGACAGGTAAAATTTTGAAGGGGTAGGAGAAAAATTAGTAGAAGTGAGAGATTCCCCCTCGAGTGTCGATGGGGTGATGAAAGAAGGTGATCGATGATCGAAAAGGTGAGAGAAATGGTTATAATAATAGGTAGGGGTAGGGTGCCCTAGGAAAACTAGAAGAACAATATTGATAGGGGTGATATAGAGGAAAGGTGAAGAAGATGGTCGGGGAAGACCTAGCTTGCATCTAGTGTAAGACTTTCAGTAAAACAATTTTCTTATCATCATTTTCCCAAGGATTTACATCATAGGTCCTTATTAAAAATGCAAACATACGACAAAAGTAGAATGACATAAAAATCCATATTACGAATAATTGTCCATAGCTAAAAACACCAATTCAATGCAACATACAAAATGGAATACAATATGAGAAAGTAAAAGATGCCTAATTCCTGTAATATACATAATGCATTGCAATATGAGAAAGTAAACAAGATAACCTAACAAAGAAACATAATGTAATGTTTTTTTTTATCAAGATTTGATTTTGACCTGTGTGAATTAACAACAAGGGTTAAAAGATGGTGCCCCAAGCAAGGATACATGCAAGGGGAATAACGGAGGACACTTGGGTCCTATGAAAATCAATCGTGTACTATGAAATAATACCAAATAACTCATTATGCCCCAGAGTATAGACATAGTCAGAAAACTAGCTTTGTTAATGGAGGTAGATCAAGATGATATGTGAGTTGCACACAAGAACATGTGAGAGCCAAAAAGTGACATTTTTTAGGATGATTTTTTTATTGTTTTTGATTTTTAGAAAGATATTTGAATGTTTTCCAAAACTATGTACATGAAGACAAAGAATCGTGGATGCCTCCAACGATAGATGGGATGTACAAGGGCAAAATTCCATACACATGCACAAGAAGGTAAAGATGCAAAAATGCCCCAACAATTAAGTGGGAGTATCTAAAGGAAAACTCTTCATGTGTTAAAGGGGGATCAAGGTCAATATAAAATAGGTTCAATCATGAGGAGAAAGGATGCCCCCAACATAAGATAGCAAAGAAACACATGATAGAAAGGAAGTGGGTGATTAATTTATTAAAGGGGGCAAAGGTGTCTAAAAACATAGCAAAAAGGCCATCATATATACATGGATTTTCTAAACAATTTTCAAAGAACAAAGGATGCTATGAAAATATTTAGAAGGTGATCGATAAAAAGTGATTAGCCCAAGACACAAATCTTGAGACAAGATATGTGTTAAAGAAAGAGTTTGAAAAAGGTCCAAAAAGTAACACTTGGTAAAACAATAATCCTATTTACTCATCGATATCCCATGTGTGCATGTGGAAATGAATTACCTCTTGAAGGAAAAAGTTAATAGAAAACAAGTGAAGAAACTAGCCAATGTGTAGGAATGATTTAGTTTGAAAGGTGATTTGTGAATGAAGGTAGGAAGGAAAGCCGTACATTGCTCATTGCGCCAACTAGGCATCCATAGCCCCGATGGATATGAATTTGATTTTAATAATATCATTTCTATCTTGCCCGACTTGAAATCCAAAGCCCCAATAGAGGTACTAGAAATACCTCAAGAGAGATTTATATATCAATTTTCTTTTGCTTTTAGCTTTTTCTTTTTGATTGATTGATTTTGATTCTTGTTTTGGTTATTGAAAACTTATTTCAGCTTTCTTGTTTAACAAGGGGTTACGAATCACTGATGGCTTGATGGAAGGATGTGGAAGTTATTATGATGATGACATGAGATAATGTCAACAAATATGTCTAAAATTTCTTCACAACTAGTTTATTAGATGAGAATTGTGATATGATCTCTAAGAGGTCAGTTGTTCTTTAATTTACCAAGGTGAGGAAAGACCAAGGTCAAACAAATACCATAGAGATAATTGTCACAAAATGCATGTGAATAGGTTAACCAAAATAACATTGAAGAGATGAAAATGGTGGATGAATTGTATAGGAATATGAAAGAAAGTGAAGAAAAACATCCATATGGACACAATACCTTATTGTGATGTTTGATCTTTTTACCTTTGATTTTTGATTTTGTAATGTTTTAATTTTTTCTCATTTTTGTATTTTTGAACTGTTTTATGATTTTTAAAAGAATTTTTCAGTGTTTTGAGAGATTGGGACCAACCATGTCACTCTGCGTGATAGGATCCAACAACGATATGTGTGATTTCCTTGATAAGGGTGACTAAGCGCGTTTGTTTATCAAGCGTAATATTATCCCCGATCTTGATGATCGTGGTGAGTTCACACTCAACAAATGATTGTGATTTGTTTTGAAACATGGGTTTTATATGTGGGAGCTTGAGTTCCCTATCCATAGGTTTCTGCACTTTATTCCATACTTGATGGGTATATTGGTGTGTATTCTTAAATCACGCTTGATTTTGAATTTTTGGGTTGTTGGGAGATTTGGAGCTCTTTGGCATTTTGATCTCAACTTGATAAAGAACTTGTCTAGGTTTCTTATAAGCTAATGCATGACTTGTCTAGGTATCACAAGAAGTGGGAGAAGAAAGTGGACATTTAAAATTTATGGAAGGAATGTGAGGAATGAAGGTGAACTTTCCACAATCATTGATAGAAGAATAATGTGATGGATGAAAAGGACATGGTCTGAGAATTGAAGAAGAGGGGCTACTAGAATTGAGTCATGAATAAAAGATGAAGGGATACTAGGATGTGAAAGAGGGATTCGCGAGAACCGATGTCAAAAAAATTCACCACAATGAATTTTCACTTTGATGGTAACATAAAGCTCTAACGCAATAAGTAAGATTTGAACAATGGAAAAAATATGAAAATAAGAAAATAGGTCTACTCATGCTCATAGATCGAAAAAAAGGAAGTACAAATAGGGGTGTTGTGTAACCCCCATGCCTAAACAAGGAAATAACATCAATGACACCACTGACGCATATGATGTGACTGACGCATATGATGCCACTAAAGGAGGATTTATAATTCCAAATAAGGAATGTAACTCCTATGACACACTGACACAAATGACAATGACAGATTCTATGATAGAATATGACACTTGTCATTTGAATTCCTAAGACCTATGACTCTCGCAAGGTGAGATGACTCACCAAGTGATGTGGATGATGACTAGGCATGTCACACACACCAACACCCCCCTTCATCAAAGCCGAGGAAGAGGTCATGGTAAGCTAGAACAGAAAAGAAGACTCCCTAGACAACTAAGAAAGATGTGTCAATGGGGCCCGACAACTAAAGGCTTGATAAGGTGCCCATATAAAAACAACATCTTTCTAGAAAGAAGAAGAGGAGGAGGAGGACTATATAGCTTGAAGAAGATGGGTGGTTGCAGCAGACCTCACCCTAAGAAGAGACCACAAGTGAAGAAATTTCACCTCAGTGAAGGGCTTGGTGAATATGTCTATAACTTGATCAGCTATTTGAACATACTGTATGTTGATGATGTTTTCATGTATCAGATCCCATATGAAGTGCATGTGAATCTCAATGTGCTTTGTCCATTGATGCTGAACTGGATTTCTAAAAATTGAGATAGTGCTCATGTTGTCATAGTAGATAATGGTAGGCCATCAAAAGTGGATGCCAAACTCTATCAAGATACCCTATAACCAAACAACTTCATGTGGCAGCATTAACTGTTCCTCTATACTCTGCTTCTGTTGATGATATGGCAATGACATTTTGCTTCTTGTTGGACCAACTGATAGGACCTGAACCAAGAGTGAAACTATAGCCTGAGGTAGACTTCTGATGATATAGATCACCGACCCAATATGAGTCTGTAAATCCAACCAAGTCAATCTCAGTCCCTCCTAAGTAATGAATACCATCTATGTGAGTGCCATAAACATAGTGAAGGATCCACTTTGCTACTTTTAAATGCAGCTCATGAGGATCCTACATAAATCTGGACATGATCCCGATAGCATATGAAATATCTGGCTGAGTGTGAGTAAGGTAGATCAAACTCCCCACAAACTATCGATAAAGGGTACCTTTAACCAAGGGGGAGGAGCAATCAGAAACCAACTTGACCCTGAAAAGAAAAGGAGTAGGTGAGGACTTGCAATCAGACATGTGAAATTGAGCAAGAAAATCAAGAGAGTACTTAGGCTGTGAGATCATAATTCCGAGTCAAATTGTGAAATATGGATCCCAAGAAAGTAATGAAGAAATCCTAAGTTAGACATGGAGAAATTTTTGGCCAAGGATATCTTCACAGAATCAATGATAGAGGAAGAGCTACCCATGATCAACAAGTCATCAACATAGAGAACAATAATAAGCATGGAGTCATCCTGCTACTGAGAATATACACATTTGGGTTAGAGTGACACCGAGTGAACCCTGATGTAAGTAAAAGGAGTCCATCTTGGCATACCAAGCCCGAGGGGCTTGTTTAAGGCCATAGAGAGACTTCTTTAACTTGAAAATGAGGGATGGATCATGGACATAACCCAGAGGTTATTCCATATAGATCTCTTCCTCTAGGTCCCCATGAAGGAAGGCACTCTTAACATCCATCTAGTGAACTTCCCATATGCTAGCGAAGTGATGGAAAGGTTCATCGAATGGAAGTCATCTTTACAACCAGAGAAAAGGTTTTCGAGTAATCAACCCTAGCTACCTAGGAGAAACCCTTAGCTACAAGTTGTGCTTTATACTTCTCGACTTCTCCATTGGCTCCATACTTTGTTTGATATATCCACCTACACCGAATGAATTTTCTTCCTTTTGGAAGAGGGGTAAGATCCCAAGTTTCATTCTTTATGAGTGAGGAATACTCCTCATCCATAATAGAATCCCACTCAAGAATCCCAGAAGCTTCTTGGAAATATGGTGGATTAGAAGAAGAGGCAAAGGAGTGGGGTCCAATGAAACTTGAGCGCATATGTCTCTCATTTGAAGGATCTCTAACTAAATCTCCAACACTTTGTAAAGTTTTCTGGCCCAAAGAGGTCCCGAAGGTTCAAGCTCAAAGTCAGAAGATTCTTCACTCGAGTGAGAAGGGACATAGTCCTCATCATCACTACTATCAAAATCAGAAGACTCAGAAGTTTGAGGATCGGGAGGAGTAGGGAGAGGAGGAACTCACTCAACAACATCATCATCTGATGAGTCAGAATCTAAATTAGTGGGAAAAAGAACCTCAGTGGAAGTAAAAGTCAAGGATGACTCATCAAACTTCACACTCCTCTTAATATAGAGCTCATGGGTTGTAGGGTTCAACAATCAATATCCCTTCACGCCATTAGGATACCCAAAAAGATATAAGGTTTAGATTGTGGATCCAATGCCTTGCGTTTCTTCTTGGGAATCGAGCCATAGCCTTGGATCTAAAGACTTGAAAGTTCTCAACATCAAGCTTGTGTCCAAACTAGGATTCAAAGGGTGTCATCCCTCTTACTACCTTGTGTGGAACATGATTCTGAATGTAACAAGTACAATTCATTGCTTCAGCCCAATACTATGGAGGAAGGGACTTTGAGTGAACCATATAAGTAGCCATCTCCTTTAGAGTTTGGTTCTTTCTTTCTACAACTCCATTTTGGGAAGGGATGTAAGAAACTATACGCTGCAAAGCAATCCCCTCAGAAGTGCAGAAATCCTCAAACCTATTGCTCACATACTCACCTCCATTTTTAGTTTGAAGAACCTTGATAGACCGTTCCGCTTGTTTCTTAGCAAGAGCCTTAAAGTTTTGAAAATTCTTACAGACTTCAGACTTATGCTTAAGAAAATATACCCAAGTATAACATGGAAAGTGATAAATGAAGGTTAGTATATATAGTACACTAGTGAAAGGAGATAGAAAGGGGCTAGAAACATCACTATGAAAAAGATCCAAGGGATGAGTAACTATCCAGGATTTTCCCTTATCAATTTTTTTTTCAGGGGCACTTTCCGAGGGTGCAACCCTCACAAAGACCTTTAGAAAACTTAACTCGGGGTAACCCATTGACCATTTCATTTTGGCTCAATTGTTCAAGGTAACGATAATTTAGATGCCCAAAACACTCATGCCATATCTTGCTAACCTCATTCACATGAGTGAGCTAGGCATTGGGCATCAAATTAGAAGAGAAGTGGGAAAAGGTATACAACATTGAACGGTTATGTGCCTTTCCCTTAGCCAAAGTGCAGTCAGAGTTAAGCTCACCAATGATCACCGAGTTAGGACAAAATTCCACTCAAATTCCTTCAATAAGGTGGGTGATTTGGTAAATCGATAGGAGATTGGTAGAGAGATTGGGAACACTCAACACTTGGTTAAATGTTCCACCTTCTATCTCTACTGATCCACTACCAGAAATCGACACATGAGTGTCATCACCCAACATGATTTGGGACATGCCACATAGTTCAATGCTAGAGAGTTCAACCTCGAAGAGGACATATGGTGCAAGGCACCAAAATTGATAATCCAAGTTGATGATGGAGCTGATCTAGCTATGAGGGCCTTACCTTTCTTATTTTCATTTTTAGACTCCTTTGCTTTAGAAGACTCACCCTTCTAAGAATTTTTTTAACAGATTCAAGAACACTTATTTTATTCTTCTCAAGCAACTGAGTTAAGTGATCAATTTGTTTCTAAAAACAATGATGCTCGTCATGGCCATAATTCTTACAATAGGAGCATTTATACTTTTCCTTCTTCACCTTAGGCTCAGAAGTCAAAGTGTTAGTGTTGGGCTTAGTTGGGGGTTGGTTGGTCTTGGTTTCTTTCTTAGGTTGGTCCTTTGTTTCTTTCTTCTTTTCATTTTTCTTGCCCTTATTTTCCATAAGGGCATGTGACTTGGATTTTAGAGTCCCCATTTGAATGAGTTTGTCTTGTTCTCAAATGAGTTGGGACAAAAAAACTGTCAAAGGAGGGCATTTTCCAAGCACTACCAAGGTAAATTTCATGGCATGGAAATTTGAAATGAAGACAGAGTATTCAGGACCTAACTTAGAAAGAATCGACAAGATCAATTAAGAGTCTTTCTTTTCCACTTTACATTCCTTTAGAAGCAGTCTAGTGTGGAAAAACTTTGAGAATAAGTCCTACAGGTTTTCAAATTCACTAGGATTTAACCCTAATAGTTTATTCTCTAACTCATGTGCTCTCATGTCATCTTGCTTCCCAAACATATCGTCAAGTGTTTTCCATGCTTCATCAAGTGTCGAGGAAGTTTTGATGTGGAAGAGCAAGTTGGGAGAGATGGACATACAAAGACGACATAAGGCTTCATCACAGTAGTTAAACCACTTAGATTTTTTAGGTTCATCATCATGTTTGAGTCTCTAACCCCATGGTGACATGGTATAACCCTTTACTTCACAAAACCAATATAATTTTAGATTTCCATTCAAAGAAATTAAAAGGTGTGAGCACCGGTACTTTAGAGATATCCATAATGAAGAGATAGAACCAAAGGATGCGAAGGAAGGAGAGAGAAAAGAAACAACCACCCCAGAATAATATTACACCCCCAAGTTTGGCACTTTATAGTTTAGTGTGTTGATTACAATCAGATGCAATTGTGTGCTGAGAACTAGTCTATCACTCACCTTGCAATCAGCGTAATAACATGCAAGAGTGGAGACAACAATCAAGGTTTATTGGGTACAATAGTTTGACACCGTAAGCAAGCACAAGAATGAGTGAAAACAAGAAGGGGAAGAGAAAGCCTTGTGAGAAATAGCATCTCATGTCACACGAAATAATCCCTTTGTTGTAAGACTGTGGCGAGCATGCTCACAAGTCCACAAGAAATAAAAGGGATAGAACAAAGCTCAAGATGATTCAAAATGAGCTAAATTAAGCAATACAAAGACACCCCCTAGAATGTGGAACTTTATAAAATAGTGCATTTACAAAACTGATAATCCCATCATCTAGAGTGTGAAAAAAATATGCAACTTTGACTAAAGAAGTGCTCAAAACCGAGCAACGAGTCAAAAGTTATAGCAAAAACAATTCCCACAATTGATGGAAAAATGCTAATAAGCCTACAAATGGATTAAAAAAGTGCCCTAAACACATGCAAATGGTGTCGTATGTATGCTCATTGGAAACAACATCAAATTTTAGATAGGTTTTGTTTTAATTGCGAGGGGGATTAGCCTCTGCCATCCTCGAGACCTCACCTCCTCTGTCTTCGAAACTCAAAGAAAGGATAATAAAACAAGCAAAAAATACACCCAAAAAATATTACAATGCCAAGATTAGTGTTATTCACCTGACCTAGGCTTATGATACTAACCAATGTTGAGTTGATTTAAGTGCTAATGCACCGAGTTACAAGGTAGGCCGAGCTAGGTCAACATTGACCGAGTTGAGTTGTTTTTACAAATTCCACTGAGTCAAAGTGGTAGGTGAACATTGAGTGGTGCACAGAGGTGAAACCATGTGTCAAGGTTTCTAAGCTGGGTGTTAGATGAAGCTAATGCAAACTGTTGCCACTGAGTTGAATGTTGTAACGACTACCATGTAGAGCCTATATGCCTGGAGATCCCAACGCAGGTTCGTGTAATGTCTTAAGTAGAGGAGCTGGTAAATTCCAAACACGTAGCAGGTAGACCAGAGGTTGAGAAAAGAAGACACAAGCATGAGCAAGAGTTAGTGGAGCCAAGGATCAATGAGCCTGTAACGTGAGTTGAGGATGGCCACACCAGAGGTGGAACATGGACCAGAGGTTCCAGAGGCTAAGAGCTGCACATAGGTGGAGGGAAGAAGAACCACGAACTAGGCACTTTTAACCAGGTCTCAATGCAGGTGGATAGGTTGAAGCTTCCAATGCATGGTAGACTCCAACAACATGAAACCAAAATGGAAAAATCAACAGTGTAGCGAGAAAATGAGTTGAATAACAACCCAAACCAATGACCTCGAGCACAATGCAGGATGTGAAGCGAGTTGGTAATCGATGTAAGAGACCCGAGTTGGTGAGATAAAAGGGAATGTAGTCGAGCATGAAAGAGGACAATACTATGAGCTACATTCCAACTCAGTTCTAGGATCCAACACAACACTTCTCAAATACCAAGAAATGACACTTCTTTTATCCTGTAGGAGCTGAATCTGAACACAACCATAACCAGTAAGTAACACACAAACAACCCAAAAACAACAACCACTAGAATCTAGAAATATGCAAGTAGAGCACATGCAAAAGTGAGAGCTTGCACAAGCAACTACTCGGTAGAACAATGATGAACAAAGGTATAACACCCCAAACTTGCAACTACTGAAACCTCAACACGAGGTGAGCAATACAATTCCAAAGTAATAATTGAAAAAAATTACACGAGGAAATAAGAAGAAACCAGAAGTAATAAGCAACTGATAAATGAAGAGTGCATGTTTTACTAAAACAAGCTCTGATACCATGAAAGAGGGATTCACAAGAACTGATGTTGAAAACAATGCACCATAATGAAGTTGCACTTCAATGGTAACGTCAAGCTCCAATACAATAAGCAAGATTCGAATAATGGAAAGAATATGAAAATAAGAAAATAGGTTTGCTCATACTCATAGATCAAAAAAAGGAAGTACAAATAGGGGTGATGTGTAACCCCCATGCCTAAACAAGGAAAGAACATCAATGATGCCACTGACACATATGATGTGGTGATGCATATGACACCACTAAAGGAGGAGTTATAATTCCAAATAAGGAATGTAACTCCTATGACATACTGATGCAAATGACAATGACAGATTCTATGATAGAATATGACACTTGTCATTTGACTTCCGAATACCTATGAATCTCGCAAGGTGAGATGACTCACCAAATGATGTGGATGATGACTAGGCATGTCACACACACCAACAAGATGTGGCCTAAGAATAGAAGAAGAAAGGCTGCTAGGATGTGACCCATAGATGTAAGATGATAGGATACTAGGATGTGGCCCAAGAATAGAAGATAATGGACTACCTAGGGGTGACCCATACATAGAAGACAAGGGTCTAGTTAGACTTTCCCCAAGAATAGAAGATAGTGTACCACTCAAAAAAACGAGAGGGAGGGCCACTAGAAGGTGACCCACACCTAGATGAAGATGAAGGGATACTTGGCATTGACCCCATACGAGATTTTGATTAAGGAATTGTGATAGAAAAATATTGATTAGGTGATGAGAAGATGGGACTTGGATCAATGAAAGACCCAAAAGTTTCATCACGTAATGAAGAATGTGAATATGGAAGAATAAAAGGAGGACCAAGTTGCATGATATAATGCTCTTCCTCTGCATTTCTTGATAAAACGAATAGACTTTTTCCCCATAATATGTGAACACATCGAGGTCTAAAGATAATCCTTGTTCGTGATTTTCTAGAGGAATATCTTCATGTGCCCCTATAAATACCTAGATTGGTACTTCATTATGAAATAGATCAATTAGTATGGGTTTTCGATCGACCATGAACGTTTGATTAGACAAAAGGGCCAAATTGTGTCAAAAAAGGAGAATATGTTTGATGATGATTGATAGAAGAAGGTGACATGGGGGAAAAAGTAGACATGGAGATAGATGTCTCCCGAGTAGAATAAGGTGGTGTGGAGTAACCTATATAATGGTATATCATCTACAAACTAGTAGGATTAAGTCAAAATTCTACAAATTGTAATGTAGGAGTCAATTCGGAAGTTTGACTAGAATGAATTTGAGTCGTATGAATATTCAAAGAAGGAAGAATTCATGGGCGTGATTGATGAAGAAGGTCCTGTGAAGAAGGGGAAGACATTGATTCAAGAATCAAATTGGATGCGAGAATAACAGGATCCTACAAAGAAAGAGAGGACTGTGATTCATGAATTTTATTAGATGTTTGATTGGAGGGATTTGGAGTCATACATATCTTTAAAAGAAGAAGACATCATTGAGGCGATTGATAAAAGGGGTCCTACGTAGAAAGGGAGGATTGTGATGTAGGAGTTGCATTAGACTGATGATGAAGAATGTCCTATAAAGAAAGGGAGTACCATGACTCAAAATTTGAATTATATGAATATGAATAGTAGTTTGAATCAATCATCGGAAGAATAAGAGGAAATATTTGGATTAGAATCCTCAAAAGAAGAGGAAATGTTTGGATTAGAATCAGAATAATATTGGGGGAAATTGAATAATAATTTGGATCAAAAGTGTAAAAACCACACCACAAAATATGAGATGAAGGTGGGGAACGCATTACCTAAATGGGTTCTCTAGCTCAAAGAAATAAACAAGGCTTAGTCATGGTGGGCATCTTTTGACATGAACGCAAAAAAATTTGATTCCTTATTATTGTATGTATAAGGGATCTTGTAATAATCATTGATTGTTGGTGTGTTTTTTCTTAAATTTATAGAACTAGATTGTATGATCAAAATTCTTCAAAGTGAATAAGGTTTCATGTTGATTTGGGCAACACAACGACAACCAACTAGACATTTCGTAAAGATGGGGATGCTTTAGTTATTTTCCAAAAGGGAAGCTAAGGAAAACATACATCATGATGACTCAAGATTGATAATCCAACAAGGTTTGGACAAAAATTTTGGAGGCGCAAATGTCAAAGGATTGGTCAAAATTTTAGCAACATAAAAGGATACAAAGGAAAGATTTCCAATGTTTGATTGATGCAAAGGTTTCTTGATATGAAATTGTTTTTCTAAGTTTTGAAATATATGTTTAAAAATGACCATGAACTTAGACAAAAAAGAAGATAAAGAGGATCAAAGACCAAAATGATTGTCCTAGAAACAAGTTTTTAATGTGGATAAACACAAGGAGTCATGCAAGTTAAAAACACAAATCAAAATTAATGACCAAAGAATAATGAATGATAAAGAATCAATGGATCGAAGTGATTGTCTAAAATGGATAAGTCAAAATGATGAATAATCGCAAGACACAATCACACAAGGTTTTTTATGAACCAAACAATCAATGAACTTACTTCTAATGTTGTCTTCAAATGGTACTTGGTGTTTAAGATGATTAATAAAATTTCAGCACTTATGTCAAGTTCAAAGAAATGAACAAGGAATAAGTAATAAATAAAAGTTAATATGATCCCCACATAAAGTATAATAAAAGTGAGCTTGAATCCAATCAAGACCTATATCTCCAAAATTGGTAGTTATGATTGTGAGTGACACAACAATACCACTAAGATATGTTAACCAATTTTTTTAGAAAAGTAAGGTATTAATATCAAAATGATATTGATATAATGAACACAAATGGTAACAATCAACACTTTTCAAAATGCAGTAACGTTTGAAAGCAAAATAATGCTAGAGTATACCAAGGAGTTGTTAGAATGCACGTAGCGTAACATTACAATCTAGACACTTAGGCCAAGTTTGTAAGAAACAAGATGTAAGTATCAAAATTATTGTGATACGATACAAGAAAGATAACAATTAAAAGGAGAATCAAGATGATAAATTAACCCAAACTACTATTGACAATCTTGACTTGGGTATCAAGATAAAAAAGGATACCAATGATATGAAAATGTCTCCACACACTTTAGATATTTAAAAATCATCCGTAAACATGGATGAGTGTAAATGGACACAAAATTAGTGAGTACAATCAATTAGAAATACAAAGGTAATCACTCTTCTATTGATAAAAAAGTTTCAAAAGAAAGTGAATGAATTATATCAATTTTGGTTGAAGAGAGTTTGGTGTCACTTTGGCAGAGTTTCACCTCTCCTTAGGGCGAGTGAAAAACTAAAGAAAAGTAATACTTCACAATCTCCATGATGAATGACGTACCATTTTAAATTTAATAGAATCTCCCTTATTCTATAAAAATGTTGTGACTCGAAAAAATTCTCCCTTTTCGATGGCTCTTAACTCAAATTGGTTTCAATATGGTCAAAGTTTGCTCCTAATCAAAGATAGCTTTGTAGGTGGCTCACTAAACTAGGTGTCACAAGTTATTTAAATACGAGCTTGATTTACCAAGAAAGTCACACTGACTAGTCTTGGGTTATCTCGACTTTACTTTACCCCCTTCAAGCATAGTGGGAAATAAATGCGTCCATCGTGTACTCTCACTGAGATCACGATGCAGATAACTTTGATGTTAAATCTCACAAATGGTAAAACTAGTCAAGTAGGTTGTGCAAGAGAACTTCCCTTTTCATCCAAAAGGTTCCCTCTTGTGTGGGATACTTAGGGTTGAGAACCACCCCATTGTTCTAGCTTAAGGATTATGCTAAAGGGGTTATGTCCTAGTTAAGCGAGACGAGGCATACCCTTATCTAAAATTACAAATACAATATTTTGATTATGGTGTATTTTTTTATCTTTTATACTTAATGTGGTTTTCTTGAACACCATTTGACAACCTACACAAAAACTATATTAGTAGTTTTGTTTTGTCTCAATCCTTTGTTCTTTGACAAGCATTTAGGTCCTGCACGATGGATTTAGTAGTTTTTCATATACATAAAGAGGATAAACATTGTTTGATTCTCAAGATCATCCTAGGACACAAGAGAAGATCATACATGACGTAAAAATTTAAATAAGAAATCAAAAATGGAAACTACTTGATTAAAATGCAAAAAAATTTCATTTTAACTAAATTTGACATTCTTTTCAAACATTTTTAAAGTAAAAGAGATATAGAAATTGTTTGTGATTACCAAGATCACCTAGAAGGTGTGAGGGAAGAGCATACATGAATTTAATCTCATGATTAAGTATGTAATGTTCATTTAACCCTTTAAACAAATCAAATCAAGTTAGAAAAAACATGCAAATAAACCCTACAAAACAGAAGTTAATCTTCAATTTAAACCTGTAAGGAGTCAATAAATCCAAAAAACATGTTTTTACAAATTTTAAAGTAAATTTCAAATCTGAATTATGATGTGTATGCCCAAATTTGGGTGTGTATGCTCAAATTTTGGTGTGTATGCTCAAATTTGGGTGTGTACACTCAAGTTGTGGTGTGTACCCTTGATGTAACCTAGAATTCACCAATACAAGCTTAAAGCGCACCGACACATCACTCAAACCTATAATGAGTACTCACCCAAAGCACAAAAATGTATCATGACCCTCTTTAGGGTTGTTGTTGTAGGATGTTAGCATGATGAAGACTTAAAGCATTCAGATCTATGACTAATATATCATTCTACAATGCATGTTCAGATCTAGATCTAGAGAATAATCAGACTTAAAAGATAACCATGATGAAATCAAGCATGCAATACTAAACTATAACCATGATAACACCTTGATTTAGTCCATAATCTCCATTATATTAAATGCAGTAATACACATAAGCTTCCTTACAATAACAATAGTATACACTCATGCGCACATCAGATTTGGTAGTATATTCTCACTATAACATAGTTCTCATCTATATCCTATGCTACACAGTTCACTACATATTTATAAGGGTGGGGAATTTCCCTTCACCACTTATCTAATCCCAAAATAGGTCACATGCTATTATTAGCCATGCATCATTACAAAAATAGCCACACATGTAAGTGCGCTAACAATAGATTGCTTTTAGTTAACTACCAATAGTAGATCTATTCTTAGCCTAAATCCATGTAAAGCGCTTCATAGCCAATCCTCCAAAAATAGCCAATGTGTGCCTTTGTGAAAGTCTCCAATCATTTTGTGTGCTCCACATGCTATCTCTAAAAATAGATCCTCATCATGAAAATGGATAAGTCCCTAATCTACCTCTCTTCTTCACGTGCAATCCTTTCAGATAGTTCTACGCCTTTGAATGCGCTTTTCTCTCCCACGGGAACCTTTTGTATTTTTTTCACTAAGTGCTAGAGTTTGAATGATCAAAATTACCCCACACCAATTGCATTTCTGCCCCAGAAATGGTTGTCTCAAAATGAATCAAAGAATATGAATAGAAAAATAGAAATAATTTTGATGAATAAAATAATGTCTTTACCCTGTAGTATCTTCTGCTTCAACTTGAATAATCAATTTGGGATATTATTCTTTTATCTCTACCTCTAAAGTCTACCAATCATTGAGCATGGCCTCTACCTTCTCTGGAATATCCACTGCAATTGACTCTAACTCATCCCTTGCAATCTCTCCCTTCTCATTCTGCAAGACCAACACAATGCTGGACATGGCAGTCATTCTCCCTTCTAGTAAGTCCATCTTTTGAGTGATGATTTTCCCAAGCTCATCCAACCTTTCCTTATGTGGTTCCTGATCTGTCAGTAAGGACCTCACGCTTATGCTTACAAAGTACTAACCATTTGCATGGCCCAATGTCTCATATTTCATGGCCTTTAGGACTTCATTGTCTTCTAAAATGGTCCTAGTTCTTATATTAGCTTCGGAGTTGTACAAATATTCAGTGCTTGATCTGCCTTATTTAGTTCCTCCTATAAGCTCTAAAGCAACCCCTCATATGATGTAATCTTCCACATCATCAAGCCTTTTCCTGATTTTCTTCCTATGCTAGATATTTTGGTTTTGGCATGTGCAGAGGTTCATCTTTAAGCACTAATTCTACCAATGTAATTACATAATGTATTTTCAAGGAAAATTTTGGGTACCTTTAGCTCTAAGTGCGGCCTAGCCTTCATGAAATTATCACCAATGTCCTCTGCCATGCTAATAATAACAATGTTCTTCTTCTGTGTTAAGTCTTTTTCCTATTTTAGGTGTACTATTTCCTCATCCTTAGTCTTGATCTCCTCCCTTTGCACCCTAATTGTTTCAGATTTATCCATATTTCGTCATGCCACCTCTAACAAGACTTCCACCAAAGCATTTCTCACTTTTTCATTTGGCATAACAATAGGCTTTACTGTTATGTGTTTGGCTTGATTTGTCTTCTTCAACCTCCTTGATACGTATGACTACTCACACACATAAAAGTCTGGTTCATCCATGTGCGTGTGAATTGACCATGACAATTGCTTCCTTGTATGTATGGTTACCATATCTTCATCCATAAACTCCCAGTCATACAACTCCTTTTATGTCATAGTGCTTTGGAAATGGCATGGACAATTTAACATGTGTCCTCGGTGTAGCCCATGGCTGGTGGAATATATTACCCACTTGTTCTTCTTGATCTAGGCTACTTAGGAAATTTGGTTTAAGATTTGGAACTTATGCTGCTATGTCCTAAGAAGTTTTGGTTGTTGTCTCATTTTCCCCTTTTTCTCCCTCTTCCCCATCCTTCATTTCTTTGTCTTTTTTTTTCTTCCACATTCTCGGGAGGTGTAGGATACTTAGGTGTGCTTTCCTCGGACTCTTTTTCTTCATCTTTAAGATTCAATTTCCTTCTTCTTTATTTAGTTATCTCCTTTTGTGGAGACAGTCGAGGTAATCTATGCACTGATTGTGGAGTAGCACCTTGGGTCATTGTTCTCATAAATACTCTTTTAAAATGGCACTCTCCTTGGACTGCATCCAAGTCCTCATCATTTCCCTGTTGTGGTTGATGTGGTATAGTCATGCACTGAGATTCTTCCTTATTTAGAGGCTATCTTTTGCCTTTGTGCTCTAAACCACCACTATCTTCATGCTCTTCTTCTTCATCATCTACTTGAATTGTTTATGTGGGCTTAGGCACTAGAACATTCTCCATTGTATGCTTACCTTTCGATGGCCCTGGGAGTGCAAAATTGTTCTCCACATACTTAGTGTTATCTATCTTGGGTTTGAGTTGCGAGTACACAAGCGCTACTCTGGTGTCCCCAACTACTAAGCTTACAAGCTTCATGCTTATAATATCTTAAATAAGCCTCTCAATGTAGGCATTCTTCCGCCTATGGATATAAATATTTCTTTCTAAGAGTGTGGTAGTCACAATCTACCTTGTCTAAATGGAAGGTTAGGAAGTGCACATATGAAAAATAGTGAAATAATGCTGGAAATACCTTCTTTGTGAAGGCATAAGGTGGCTTTCACCATGGGCTCCAAGCCCCACCCTTCATCACAAATTGTGCGATGCAAAAATGTTGGTAGACTACAAACTGAACTGCCTTACCCACCACCAAAGGCAAATCTTTTGGTTTGTGCCACTCTTCTTCGAACTCTGTGTGGAGTCTATGATACCATATCTCCTACCTCTACTTGAATGGTCTACTCATTGATCCATCGCATAAGTTCTTTCCAAATATTTCAAAAGGTGACTTGTGTTCCGTGGGGTACCCCCAAATCTTCTCCTTTGGCCTATCAAGCACCCCAATCTCTATAAAAACTAAAGACCATAATGAAGCACCAAAACTTATATGTCACCTATCCATGCTTCTTCAATGATTGTCTTTGCTATGTGATTTGTAATATTGTAGACCACTCCTTTAGACATATTCTTTGCGACATGCAACCACATTGTGTTTACCTGCGACCATCTTCCTTGGTCATTCAGCTTTATCATAAGATGTGTAACTACCGTACTACTGGGTACTTCTTCAATTTGTTAATTTCCATACCATGCGGACCTTTGGTATACCCCAGTTCTTTCCTTGTATGCAAGATTGTGGTCTTATCAGTTAAATCACTATCCATATCTACTCTTGAGGCCCTTAGTCTTGTCACTATTGAAATCAAAGAATCTATGATTCTTACCCTCCATCCGGCGAAGTAAAAGAAGTCCTCATGGACTCTTCTCATCAACCATTGATACAATGGTTCATACTTTCCAAAGTATGGCAGCTCATACAACTGGTAGACTCCATTCTACTTTAGTAACTTCTCACTAGTGTCATCGTATACTGACATATCTTCTACTATGTGCTTGTTCATTTTGTTCTTAGAAATGCATCAAACTCCTTATTATCTTATGTTCGTTGGTTGTAATCATTGGTTTTACATTGATAGAAATGGGAATCTTATTCTTGTCCCATATTCACACCCAATAGATATCGCATTTATGAGAAATTACTCTCGAGAGAAATTTATTCTTCAACTTCAACCTTCTTCTTCCCCTTTTCTCTTGCTGTGGGTGCTTTTTTCGGTGCCATTTGAAAAATATCTCTTTTCTTCCCTCTATAATCAAGCAAGTTGAAACCCTAGTTTAAATATCCATGACCTAGTGGAAATTACGTGCCCTGGCTTGTTTTTAACGTGTCTTCTTCACTCAAACCCTTCACCTATGGGAAAAAAATATTTTTCTTTTGCACAAAGCTTCTCTCCATGTTTGGTTCCACACTCTTTACACCTCAACACGATTTCTCAGCTCGTTCAAACTTAACCCTTTTCAAATTCTCTTAATTGCAATGGAAAAAATGAACTCGCATCCCTTCCTTATATAGAATTAAAAAAATTTACTACATTTATTAATCCTCCACCTACTAACAATCCTCTCATTAATCAACCATTTTCATTATTTCCATGCGGTACATCTTCACACCCAAGCTATAATCTTCTAGCATGCCCTCCTACCTTTTGGCTACAATTCTCTTGGCGTGCTTCCATGCACCTAAATACCTTGTCACCGTGCCTTCCACTAGTAGTTCTTATGGCCTTTTCTTACCTCACATTATACTTGTTTCTTAATTTGTCTCTATCTATGGTCCCCACATCTAGAAGAAATCTCTTTTAATAGCACCTGCACCGGTTTGTTCCTATGATGTGGACTTATTTTCAACTATTTTGTACCTAGATCTCAATAACCCATCCCTCACTAAGGGTATGTGTAGTCCTTTGTGCATAAAAATTCTTCAAATAGTAATTAGCTTTTGGCATGTAAATGCGCTTATTACAAACACACCAATTAAATTGACAAAACAAGAAGGAAATACATTAAGGAAATACAGAATTGAAAACCTATTCTAAATGATAACACTACCTTATTACAAACACTAAGAACACTTATTTATAGTAGGGCTTTATCCTACTCCCGCCAAGTAATCAGTAAGCAGTATTCCATCAAGTGCCCCTAATTGACAAGCGCTTGATTCAAGTATGTGAGTGATAATAGAAAACCCCAACCAATGTACCTTGATTTTTCCTTGATGGTATAAAAATTTAGAATCATAAAGGAGAACCATATGTCTTATCTCAATATTTGGATCCCTGATGTGCCTGTCATGCCATGCTTTCTTCTTGTCCTTCTCTTGTTTTTGACTTGAACATGCTATGACTCATCTCTCATCCATATTAATAAAAGTTTCAATCTGTTCTTCTAATTCTTTCTCATCAGCTAGACCTCTAGCATGTGTAATACACAAATAAGGTAACATAAATTCCATAGGAAGAACTGCTTTTGTGCCAAACACTAACTAAAATTTTGTGGCTTTTTTCAACCTTTTATATGTTGTCTGATATGCCCAAAGTACTGTAGATACTTTATCATCCCAATCCTTTCTTCCAACATCATAGATTTTTGTCAATGTCTAGCTCAAAATTTTGTTGAAAGCCTCAACAGTTCCATTTTCCGAGGATGATAGGGCGTAGTCTTATGGTGTGCAATCATGAATTCATGCAATAAAATTTTGATTATCACATTAATAAAATGTGTGCCCCTATCACTGGTCAAACTTAAAGGACATCCATACCTTGTAATAATATTTTCCCATAGAAACCTGGATGTTGTAACCACTGTACAATATTTTGTAGATGCTGCTTCTTCCCACCTTATCGATAGTCTCATGCAAGTTATGATGTAGAGCGATCCATTTCTCGCATGTAACTAGTAAAATAGGACCCATAAAATCTATAACCCATTTCTCAAATGGTTTTGCACTAGTAATAGGTCTTAGGGAATTTCATCCCATTGACCCAGCTTTTCCAAGACATTGGCAATGATCACTTGCCTTACAAAATTCCATACAATATTTATATAGGGTCTTCTAGCATAATCCAACGAGTTGAATCTTGTGCGCGTAGTGGCATCACCTGCATAGTGGTCACCATCAATACCACCATGAGATTATTCCATAATATCCATGCACTCATGTTCCAATACACAATGGCACAATACTTCATCCTGACATAATTTGTATAGGTCACTGTTAATTAACATAAGGGGAGGTGCCTATATCAAGCTATTTATTCTCTAAGTATTTCATTCCTTTTAGTGCCATACCTGTTCATAGAAAGATAAAAATGTCCTCGAGTTCTGATGGCACTCATTATAACTTGTATAACTATGCATATGAAATGGTATCTTCAATTTCCTATGCTTCTTCTCCTGACTATATTCTGGATAGATGTTCTGGTCCAGAATTAATTTTCCTTGGTTTTACCACAACTATGAAATCAAATTCTTGAAATAATAGTACCCATTTGCATATGCGCCCTTGTAGAATGAGCTTATTTACCAAATACTTCATTTCTATGTGATCTGTATAAAATATGAATGGTGTATCTAGCAGGTACTGTCGGAATTTATGTAGCACATAGAACATCAACAAAGCTTCATGCTCTATAGTTTTGAAATTTTGTTCTACAGAGTTAGATTTCTACTAGCAAAAGATATAGGATGATCTATAATACCTTCTCCATGATGAGCCAAAACCGTGCCAATGACCATGCCAGAGGCATCAACATATACATGAAATGGTTGGTCCCATGAAGGAAAATGCAGAATAGGTGCGGTAGTAAGTTTCTCATTTAATGTCTTGAATGCACGCTACTATGGTTCTCCCCAGTAGAACATACCTTTCCCTTTCAGTAAATCCTCCAATGGTGTGGAAAATTTGGCATATCCTTTGATAAAATTTATATAATATCCTATATGACCAAAAATCTATGCACTTCACTCTGATTGGTAGGCTCTCTTAGGCCTATAATGACTGTAACCTTAGTTGGATCAACAAAAAAACCTTCCTTGCAGATTATGTGTCCTAATAGTATTCCAAATGGTGTAGAAAATATGCACTTCTTGATGTTCAAAGAGATACTCAATTGTCTACATCTTTCAAACATTAAGCATAGATTGTCACAATGATCCTTAACTAATCCATACACTATCCAATCATCTAAATAAACCTATAAGAAGTTGTGAATAAATTCCTTGAATTCTTGAACAACTATGTGCAAAAATACAATAGGTGCATTTTTCAGACCAAAAGGCATTACATTATAGGTGAAGCTACCCCATTTAGTAGTAAACATAGTCTTTTCTTGATCCTCTTGGGAAATCCTAACCTGATGATACCCAAAGAACCCATCTGTAAATGAATAGATTTCATGCCTTGCAACACCTTCTAGTATTTCCTTAGTGAATGGCGTGGGAAAGGGATTAGTCATACATGCAAGATTTAGTTCCTTGTAGTCCACCCAGATCCTAATCCATCCATACTTCTTGATATTGATCACCATTGGACTAGAGCATTTTGACTCATTAATGGGCTTGATAATCCCAAACTTCATCATTTTACCAATATCTTCTTTAACCTTTTCACACAAGTTGGGGTTCATCCTATAGGGTCTCTTTCTAGTTGGGCACACACCCTCTTTAAGATTTATATTCATCTCCCCTAATGATTCATGCACGCCTTCAAGTTCATGGCACCCCTTAGGGAATAAGTCCTGATAATCCTGTAGTAACTCTATGATTTTTTCCACTTTGAGTCTGACCAATAGTCTCCAATTATGGCTTCCTTAAGCTTAGCATCTAATCCAATATTCACCTTCTTTTTCTTCATAGGTTCATGATAGGTGCACATGGTCTTATCTGCATTGTCCAACACCTCATGCCTACTGTTGAATGGTTTACATCTAGATTTTCTACTTCTTCGTCATCCACTAAGTAGACTATTTTTCCTTTTTCTTTCTCAAGGAAAGCACATTGAAGTAGGGTAGCATCGGCCTCTATTTCTTCAAAAAGATGTTCTCCTAATTTTCCTTCATCCAATAACTCATGAAGGATTTCTTTAGCCTTGGCAATATCTCCCATAGTTAAGCACTTTATGAATTTTAATTCTTCTTCCACTGGAGGCTTTGCAGATAAGAATTCAAACATCTGGGCCATTCCGTAATTAAATCCTACCAATTTTCAGTCCCTCTTTGGATTTTTGCATATACATACCAAGCATGCATGCATCCAAGGGTTGTAAAGTGGAATAAAACTTGTGCACCCATAGCAAATGTGGTAAATCTTCCGCCCTTCCGTCATGCAGAGTGTCTCACACTTACGAATGTGGTGTTAAACATGTTGATTACCATGATAAGTGCAGATTTGAGTAGGTGCATTGCTCCTGAAGAACCTAGTAGCAAGAGAAATCCTAATTTCATTCCATCCTACAAGATTATCCTTGTGGGCCACCCATCAGTGTCTTCTTATCCCGCATAGTGTATATGCTAACATATTTCTTATTTCCAGTGGGTCTATCCAATGTTCCTCTATGGAAATCAAGAATACCATAGGATCTCCTTATCTAGTGTAGCCAGTACTACGTTGTTACATATCCTCCTAAAATAATGAGGTTTTCTTCCTGTAGGAAATATGATTTTCACTTTGTGCCCTACCTGACTCATAGGTGCTATGAGCTCAATTATCACAAGAAATAGTTGTAGTATCACTAATAGATTGTGAATCCTCCCTTTGAAGGATTCCTTATTTACATGGCTCAAGCACTTCTGGATCCTGAATGACATGTACATAAATCCTATTTAGGTATTCTTCACTTAAGGTCTCAACATAGGGTGCAAATTTTCCATCTCATTAACGAGATAATAACTCTTTCTTCCTTGTTTTCAAAACTAATATAACCTTGTTGAACAAAGATAAACATTATTTGCATAGCACAAAAAGATGCCCCAATAGAGTTGGGAAGCTATCGACTCTGCCGGCAAAGACTAAAACCTCAAAGTCTCTAGTGAACTTGGCTCCTTGTATGGTAATGGATGCTTCTTTTAAAACTCCGATGGGAGTGGCCTTAGTTCACTAGGCATGAACAATACATTAGAGGATGGTTGGAATGGACATCTCCCAATTTGTACCCATTCATCTAAGGTAAGAGTATTGACTTCTGCCATGTATTAATCAATATATTACTCAATAGCCACTCATCCACAACAACATTTATATTGATTTCCTTGTCATAATATTCGCTATAAGGGGGAAGATTTACATGTAATATCTATCATCCGATCTCAAAGTACTTACACGCGAAGTGTTTCCTTTTAACCAACTCCCCAACGGTGGAATGATATTCTCTGGTGCAACAATTTACACTTCTCTCAAGTCATCTATATCAGCTTGGATCATCTCGATGCTTTCTTTTGCTCCATCTTCAATGATTTCTCTTTTAAGTAATACATCTCAGCTTGAAGATTCCTGAGAACATCCATGGTTTCTTGGTAAAAATCCTTATAATGGTCATGATCTAGGTACCATCCATGTAAAAATTCTCCTTAGTGATGGTAGGCTTCTGCTTCAATGCTTCTCTGGCACACGTGACTTTAGCACAGGTCGTGATCTTTACTTGCAATGCTTCAGAATTTGCTTCCAACTTAGGCATCCACTGATTTTCCATAGTGCGTTGTAACAAAACCATACTTGTGCCTTTTTTTTTCTTGTTTATGCTTCTTACTAAGATGATCATATGAGTCTGGGAACTCCTCATAGCTATGGTTCTTTCCACAAAAAGAGCATATAATATTCTGAGGAAATTCACGCATGTAGTGGTTAGGAGATCCACATGTATAACATGTTCCGTGAGGGAACTCACTTCTTCCACCACCATGACCTCATCCTCCAAATCCACTATGGTATCCTCAACCCTTTCCATGAAAAAATTAAAAATTCCCTTCATTCTAATCATAGCACGCATGATTTTGATCCTAATCGATGTTCGTTCTTTCCTTTAGAGTTATCTCGAGACTCCTATATCTGTCATACACCAATATCTATAGCATCATGGAACCGATCAATCAGATAACGGTCTTCCATGTCATGAGTCATGTACCTATAGATTTTAGAGTAGCTTGAAACATTCTTCCTTATCACACGTTGTAGTAATGGGTAGTGGCTAGCATCATGGTTTAAATGGCATATCTCACAATCTGACAACAATGAGTGCACTAATCTGCGAGGAAAACTATCCTTTGTGTGACCTTCTACTTCACAATTTGTGCATGAAATAATTATATGTGTCTCATGTGTTGATTTTACTGATAGTTTTTCTAACTATTTTTCCATAGCTGTGATCTATGCTTCTAAAAATGGGCTCACCCCAGTATCTATGCTTCCAACTACTTAGTGTGTAAGGCTGCTTCAAGTGCTTCACACGGATCAGTGTATGTATTATGTGATAATTCCCTCCTAAAAGGGGTAATCAGACCCCCAAAAAACCATTATGCATGCTGGCTTGTGTGTATGTCATAAGAAATCTTAGATAACAATGTTTTAAAATGTGTATCATACTATCGACACTTTCAAAGTAGTGCCTTGCTTAATATCCCGAGTGCACTTATGCTCTTCTTATCAAACTTAGGAATGTGAAACTCTTTAAGTAATGTATCTTTTAAATTTGTATAGTCTACGCAAGTCTAATCAATGTCAAACTTCATTTATTAGCATTGTGTGCGTGCCACCTGTAATGTAGTAGAAAATTACCTTTCCCTACACTCAGAAGCCATGATTCCTTTTACGTACCACAATATTTCACACATATGCACATGTTCAAAGCAACAACTTCTATGCCCCTATACTATGGAATATGAAGATACATCTCCATGTAAATATTATAGGGTTGGTGTGGACCTTGCCCACCTAATCTAGAACCTCTTATGTTTCCTCTGCCTCTAGAACCACCAGATCCACTAGAGCTAGGTCTACCTACGCCTCTTGATCCTTAACCTATAGCCAGGTTTAGACCAGAATATGTACTTCCCTATGTCCCAATAGTAGAACCGAGTTGTACTCCGTCGGTCTTTGAAGAATTAACAATCCTCGAAGATAGTCCAAAAATCTATGCACCTAAATTTTGTGCTGATGATACACCCAAAAAGATACTCCCTTATAAAAATGATGCCATTTGCACCGCTATCACCGTGCCTCTTATAAGAATCACTCCTACTCTGTCATTGCTTGAATTAGCTTGCTAACTATTTGTTGTACTAGATGCTTAGAAAACTAAGCACAAGGTTAAGGGTGCCAGGGTGGATTAAGATGCACATCCATAGCCCAGTCGTTTCTACTTGGCATGATTTTGCATGAAGCTGAGGAGGGATCCCTGTCATGTTTTACCAAATGGGGGAGTTCTGGAGGCTCGAGTTCCACATCTTCTGCATAAACTTCCACTCCTTCCGAACTATATTTCTCCACAACACCATTTTCTTTGCAACCTCCTACTACTTCTCTACCTCCCTCTCACGCACCTCATTATACTTAAGTTTCCTTTCCTCTCTCTACCTTTCTTCCACTAGGTCTTCCATATTTCACCATCTCTGCTCCTACCCCTGCGTGTGGTGGGGTTTATTTACCCATCGTTTACACTCCAAATTTCAAGTTACCATAAGGATCTTGATCGTTAGTGGAATGACTTGCACATAAGTTCCTCTTAGATATCGTAAAAAATGGAATTCAATTACCTCTAGGCATGAATAAATGGAAATTGAGTACTCCAAGATATAACTGTTCAAAACACCATAGAACCATGTATCTATAACACGATTCCAAATCAGATCAGCATCATAAAGGGCCTAAAATTCTTCCTGCATCTAGACAAGTGTGTGATACCTCCAATTCTACTTAGATGCATAAGTAATCAGCCACTTGTACAATTCTAATAGAAAGATAATGAAAAATATATCATATAAATTGTCATGTAGATTCTGTTCCACCCACACGCGTGTGTTAAAATTAGATCCAATGCTAAACTGCTATACGTATTCTTCTTCCAGATCATGTATCCACTCAACAATTGCTAAGGTCAACTGATATGTCTTCATTGTGAATCATCCTGAAAAAAACTGAAAAAGAGGTCCCAGAAATAGAACCAATGATGTAGCCTGGAATTCACCAATACAAGCCTAGGTGCACTAGCACATCACTCAGCCTAAAATGAGTGCTCACTCAAAGTGTGCAAAGGTACCAACCCCCTCTTTAGGGTTGATGTTGTAGGATGTTAGCATGATGAAGACTCAAAGCATTTAGATCTACAACTAATATATCATTCTACAGATGCATGTTTAGATCTAGATCTAGAGAATAACAAACTTAAAATATAACCATGATGAAATCAAGTATGTAATACTAAACTATAACCATGATAACACCTTGATTCAGTCCATAATCTCCATTAAATTAAATTCAGTAATACACAGAAGCTTCCTTATAATAACAGTAGTATACACTCATGCGCACATCAGATTTGGTAGTATATTCTCACTATAAAACAATTCTCATCAATATCCTATGCTAAATAGTTCACTACATATTTATAAGGGTGGGGAATTTCCCTTAACCTCTTATCTAATCCAAAAATAGCTCACATGCTATTATTAGCCACACGTCATTACAAAAATAGCCACACATGTATGTGCGCTAACAATAGATTACTTTTAGTTAACTACCAATAGTAGATCTATTCTCGGCCCAAATCCATGCAAAGCGCTTCGTAGCCAATCCTCCAAAGAAATCCAATGCGTGCCACATAAGTCTCCAATAAGTTTGTGTTCTCACACACTATCTCCAAAAATAGATCCTCATTGTGAAAATGGATAAGTCCCAAATCTATCTCTCTTCTTCATGTGCAATCCTTTCTGATACTTCCATGCCTTTGAATGTGATTTTATCTCTCACGGGAACCTTTTGTATTTTCTTCACTAAGTACCAGAGTTTGAATGATCAAAATTACCCCACACTAGTTGCATTTCTTCCCCAGAAATGGTTGTCTCCAAAATGAATCAAATAATATGAATAGAAAATAGAAAGAATTTTGATGAATAAAAGAATGTCTTTACCCTACAGTATCTTCTACTTCAACCTGAATAATCAATTTGGGATATTATTCTTTTATCTCCTTCTCTAAAGTTTGCCAATCATTGAGCATGACCTCTACCTTCTCTGGAATATCCATTGCAATTGATTCTAACTCATCCCTTGCAATCTCTCCCTTCTCATTCTGCAAGACCAACACAATGCTGGACATGGCAGTCATTCTCCCTTCTAGTAAGTCCATCTTTTGAGTGATGAGTTTCCCAAGCTCATCCAGCCTTTCCTTGTGTGGTTCTTGAGTTGCTGTAAGGGCCTCACACTTCTGCTTAACAAGTGCTAACCATTCTGCATGGCCCAATGTCTCATCTTTCATGGCCTTTAGGAATTCATTGTCTTCTAAAATGGTTCCGAGTTCTTATATCAGCTTTTGGAGTTGTACAAATATTAAGTGCTTGATCTACCTTATTTAGTTCCTCCTACAAGTTCTAAAGAAACCCCTCATATGATTAACCATGCGTCATTAAAAAATATCCACACAAGTAAGTGCGCTAACAACATAATTATTTTAGTTAACTACCAATAGTAGATCTATTTTCAGCCTGAATCCATGCAAAGCACTTCGTAGTCGATCCTCCAAAAAATCCAATGCATACCACGTAAGTCTCCAATTGGTTTGTGTGCTCCACCGCTATCTCCAAGAATGTGCCTCTCTTCTTTGTGTGTGATCCTTTCTAATACTTATGTGCCTCTAAATGCACTCTACTCTCTTGCATGAATCTTACGTATTTTCTTCGCTAAGTTGTAGAGTCGATTGATCAATAATCCTCAAGTTTTGGTGTGTACCCTCACTTATAGAAAAATTAAAATGATAGAGAAGAATGTGTTCTCTCAAGTTTTGGTGTGTACCCTCACCTTTTGGTGTGTATGCTCAAGTTTTGGTGTGTATGCTCAATTTTTGGTGTGTATGCTCAACTTTGGGTGTGTACAATCAAGTTTTTGTGTGTAATCTCAAGTTTTGGTGTGTACCCTTACCTATAGAAAAATAAAAATGAAAGAGCATAACGTGTACTCTCAAGTTTTGGTGTGTACCCTCACCTTTTGGTATGTATGAACAAGTTTTGGTGTGTATGCTAAATTTTTGGTGTGTACGCTCAACTTTGGGTGTGTACGCTCAAGTTTTGGTGTGTACCCTCAAGTTTTGGTGTGTATGCTCCTCCATATAAAAATTAAAGTGACAAAGAAGAATGTGTACCCTCAAGTTTGAGTGTGTACCCTCAACTTTTGGTGTGTATGCTCCCCATAGAAAAATGATAGTGACAGAGTAGAACGTGTACCCTAAAGTTTGAGTGTGTACCCTCAACTTTTGGTGTGTACACTCCCCCATAGAAAAATGATAGTGATAGAGTAGAATGTGTACCCTCAAGTTTGAGTGTGTACCCTCAACTTTTGGTGTGTACGCTCCCCCATAGAAAAATGACAGATAGAGAAGAACGTGAATGTCTACATTTCCAGAATGATGTGTATGCTCAACTTTTGATGTGTACCCTCAAATTTTGACATGTACGGTCAATTTTTGGTGTGTATGTTACCTTGTCATTTTTGTGTACGCCTCTATCTATCCCATTGGGTGTGCCAAATGTGTGCAAGAATTATTTAGCTATGCAAAGAGAATTAGAACTAATACCTAGTAGTCCTAAAATAAAGCTAAACTAAAATCTATGCACCATCATGCTTAGATCTTAAAAAGACTAATCTACCAACATATTTACATTAGAACATGAATAAACATCCAAACTAATATGCTAAAAATTAATCTCTATCTCTATTGAATGTGAATCAATGAAATAAACCTATTTATATCCTTAGCAATCAAAAGGGTTGATTGTATGTTTTAATCACAAGATTTCAAGAATGGAGTCTTGTCAATACATGGCTACAAGACCACTTGACATATATCCATATGACTTAAAACTTGGATGGATGAATGCAAGAAATGAAGATAACTAGCTCCTCTAATGGAAGAATGCTCTAAGATGATAAAATGGCTATAGTATATGATCTATGATCATTTAGGTGTAAGTATAAAGGTAGGAGGAAGGATACTTATATAACATAATGGATAAAATAATCTTTGCAATCATTTATGTTGTCACCAAATCACTGCACCCTCTGAATGGGCAAAATGTGAAAAGGACATTCGATGTGATTAGGAAACATGGGATCACCTCTCAAACTGTGGGACTTGGGATCAAGGTGAACCTCCGAGAGAAGGCTGTATTCCTCTTCCGAACTAAGTCTTGTACTACTCCTAGTGTGATAAAATGACTACTAGTCCTATGGTAACATTTCATGGGTTGTAGGGAAAAAGATTTATAGAAATGAAACTATACTAGGGATGGTGATGCACTAAATAAAGGGTGTTTCCAAAATCATGAAGGCTTTATTTGAAGAGGGTATATGCACCATAGGTCAACTTCACCTATTGTAATTTAGAGAGGGTACAAAATACCACATGCTAGGAAGCACACATTCCCTTTGTTAAAATCGATCAAACAAACAAGTTATCATTCTTCTAGTGAAGAAGGATGAACTTGAGAACGGTGAAAAGCACCACAACTCAACTGCATGTAATGCTCCACCACTCGATAAGCACATAACTCTAAGAACCTGCAATAGAAATGTGAACTTGCACAATGTACCTACAAGCATGAGAAAAGGCACAAAGAAGTATAAAAGGATGAAAGGAACGAGATTAGTCACAAAACACACACTTTTATTGCTTCAATAACATGCACAATGCATCATACATTTAGAAGAGGAAATGGTTTCCATTACAGTCTTGAAGAGGAGGCTTGAAAGTTCTCTCAACATATAATGACAACTTGCAAAAGAAAGAGGACTCTTAAAAATTTGCACTTGCCTAAGATGTCTAACTTTCTAACCTATCTGACCTATTGGAACCCTTTAGAATGAGCTTCTAACTTACATTTATAGAAGAATATGTGAGAGAGAAGAGGAAAGGTCATAATTACATTCCTAAATTGAAGGTACATGATGTATTTATTACAGTTGGTTGAACCACTTTGAGAAGCTTCCATCATGTGCCATTAATGCTCGGTTTGACCTAGTTCTCCTTAATTAATTAAAAGAATATTTAAATAATAATAATAAATATTATTATTAAAATATTTAAATAAAAAATATTAAATTAATTAAAATTAAATGGTGGGACCCCTTTAGGATTGATTTTCACTGAATGGGGTTTATGAGAAATGGCCAAAAAGACCAACTCGGTGGTTGGCTCACCGAGCCAACTCACCGAGTTGGGCTCAAGCTCCACTATAATTTACCGCAACTGAGCTCTACTTGTGATCTCACTTCCAATCTCCTTTTCATAATGGCTTAAGTGACTCTTTTTTTCACCTAATCGATTGAGCCGCTCTAATTATGAACTGATATCCTTACGCTTCACTATGTTGAGCTTGTTTACGTCGTCATGTTAATCTATGAGCTCCTTATCCTTTTACCTTAGCAATGATTACATATCCCATCAAGTGAGTTAATATTTTCCATACCAAGTCAAGATCTTGAGTTGTCTTCAATGACATGCCCAATGTATGTTAACTCTTCAAGCCTCCGAGTAACTCGGGTTCCACCTCGCCATGTTGAGAGCTCTGACAACCCTTCGTGGCTCACCGAGTTACAACCCCCTTCTGCTGCACCATTTCCTTGGCCTAATCAAGTTGTGAATATATTACAAATCCTCCTTCAGATTTTCCTCCAACACTGCGACCAAGATCGACTCCCTCATTGGTACTCTTGCAACATAACTCCTCAACTACTTCCAATGCTCATCACCAAGTGATTCAAGGAGCTCAACCTTTACCTTCCTTTGGATCGTTTAGGTCAGGCTTTAACATGACCTTCATCAGATTACCTTCAACTGTTTAATCTACCTTCTCAACTAAACAACTAGGATTTGTATCATTTCATGGTCTTAGCTTGAGGATCTGAGCTTCATTTATATTCATCTTATCTATGGGCTCAGAGGTGAGTTTTCCTATCAAACACACTAACCCCTCTTTTATGTTGACTTACTTATGTGTGAGCTTCAACATTCCTAGTTTCCACGGCTCACTTCCAAGAGCTCCTCAAAAATCTGAAACTTTTCCACCAAACATCATGTCCTTTCTGAGCCCATATCAAGCTTTCTTCATCACACCACGACTTACATACTACCTCCTGCAATTAGATCCACGGTGGCTTGATAAATTTATACTCAGACCATTATAGCTCCATCCTCTCATTGAATTCCTACCATTTGGTTTTCCATGGGTTGTTTCATCATCAATTGACCTTCCAAAATGTAGTGAGCTCATGTCCCCGATCACCATGCATATGTTAATTCGACTCGGACCTTAACTTGACCCTTTCGCATGGAATCCCACACAAAATATCCCTTCATGAAAACATGTCACACCAATCTACCACTATCATCAACTATTTCGTGCCTCTTGGTCTTTCACTTCCTTCTCGATCGTAACTACCCGACACTCTTAAATTCCCTCTTGAATTGCCTAGTTAATTGAAACCGACTTAGAATTACTTTGTGTAGAAACCTCATGATGGCTTGCCATCTAAAATCCCATTCAATTGGAAATTTTTTCATGGGAACCCACAGATCATCTCACCATCAATCCATCTCACATTCACCTCCTAAAATGAATTACTTCTCCAAGCTAACCAAACACTTAGATGGCCCTATATTTACCCAAGATACTTTTGATCTCTAACTCACTTAGTCGGTAATCAAACGCTAACTCGGCCCATGAGCTCTCTGCCTTGTCATGCATCTTGTAATGCTAACCAAGCCATCCCAAGCATGACCTTGTGTAACTTTCTTAGTCTATAATGATACTTACATCACTTCTGAGCTCATATTTTCCATGCACCTTTGTGACCTCTCCCGAATTCATTAACCAATGAGAATTTATTCGTGATGCACCGATGAACCTTTCTCCTAGTTTCACTAGCTTGGATCCAATGTTTGAGATTCTAGCTAATATTATTTGACTCACTCGAGCTCTTCTATAACTCACCCAAGCCTGAAATGGCTCATTAGCTCATAGTTTGGTGGGACCAAGCTCTAGACCAAGCTATGTCTCAACTCCATCATGAGCTTCTAGCTCTTAGGCTTAATATCTATTTCCATGACATGATTTGGTCACATTAAAACTTAACACAAGCCCATGTTAAATATATAATTGAACTAATGAAACCTAGATTCAAATCATAATTATTTATGATATCAACTTGCCGAGTCACTCCCTAGGTGATCGATGTGTTAATTGAGCTCAAAGACCCTTTTGGGGCATTTCCCAACCTGGTATTAAAAATTAAGATCTCCCCAAGTTTTCCTTGGAAACTGAATATCATAGAGACATGTTAAAGCTCTTCAACATGATTAATCAATTATTTTAATCATTTTATCTTGATAATGACCTGGAAGTGGGTCCCTGGAACTAACATTCTATTTTGAATAGAATAGGACCCTGTTGTCCAATTTTTCCATGTGTGCAAAATTTGATAACATTTTTGGCAACCTCTCGGGGATGATTGCCTACTAAGGAAAAGTTTAGTAGCCTTAAGTCATCCATTGGGCATGGATTCACTATTGGAATATTGAAATTGATTTGGTTCTTTGTGATGGATCCTGAAATCCATTTGAGCATTATCGATCTTAGACCTCCCTGGAATTCTAAGCATGAAGTATACTAAATCTGTTGAATTCTTGACATCTATGGAACACTACAAAATTTTGAATGAGGCAGATTGTGAAATATTATGGAAACCTTGAATATTACTTCTCCTTAACACCTTCCAATGATGAAACAATGTGCAGAATAACACAAGAGTGAAAATGAAAAAAACACATTGAAACTGAAAACCATACATGCCCCAATTGGAACATACAGGGTGTGCAATCCACTTATTCTACTAAAAGAAAACCTATTCCTACTCTATGCTAACTAGAGGAATATGTGAGTTAAACAAACCTTGTAACTAGTTATGCAAAATATCTCCCTTTCCTCAAAATGGATTGCCATGCAAATGATTTGACAATGGACATGGATGAAAATGAGAGTGAAAAAATGAAACAATCCCAATTCTGCACTTGGTACACCAAGGTATCAACTGGAAAGAGAAAGGATTCCTCTTTTAGTTTTTCCTATAGAGGCATTACAACTGATCCTCGAATTGTGAAACTCATCCTCACATTCTAGAATGAATGTGACTAGTTCTAGATTCTCTTCTAGCTTTAATGAAGCTAGGTACCTAATGGGACATGGTCACATCCTTTGAATTTTCCCACTACCCCAAGATTCAAATTTGATAATGAAGTCCTGTAGACATTTCTGGATAAATGGTGTTGAAGTGATGCCCTCTTCGTACCTTTTTCCTCCTTAGAAACAAGGAGTTCTTCCACGACATGCAATTCCTTTGGATTGTTTGTAGTTTCTAATGTTGAACCTCTGCAAATGTTTAAAATGTGTTTCTCATCTAAGAAGTCCTCCTCCTTTGATTGACCTTCACTATCAATCTCCTCATTCAACATAAAACCTTCCTTCATCATTGGTTCATCAACTATGTTAGATTCCCCAATTGAGAGAAAGAAATTCTCAATGACATCATCTCCATGTAATTCTAGAGCTAACTTAGTCTTTCCCATGTGCACCTCTTTGCTTTCATTCATTGAGAGCCATGGAAGATTCAATTCCTCCACATCTAAAAAATAACTTGTTTTTCCATTTTCTAGTTTTGGCAAAGATTTAACTTATTCCACCATGGTATTCTTTGGATTGGAATTTTGTTTTTCATTATTGTCCTCATGCTCAAACATGAAATTAGAAAGATCAAATTCATCTAAGATATCGAGTTTTGTAAGAATGAAGAAAGGGAAGAATTTGAAAACCTTTGCATGGTCTCATCTACATTAATGGTCGTTAAATCCACCTTAGTCTTATGAAACTCCTTGTGGTTGATTGTAACATTTAATGATGAGCTTAGAAAACTACTACAAAATTCTAGAAGTGCTTTACCGAGTTCTTGACATGCATGGAAATTATGATCATTGCATTCACTAGAACTATCTTGTACACTTGAGAGTTTTTCTTCTTTGACTTTCACATGCTCTTCCCTTAGCGTATTTGGAGTTGGCTCTTGCTTTTCTACAACTGGTTTTCCACTTGTGGTGATTCAACCTCCTCTGAAGATATGGAGCCAATATGAATACTTCATTCTAAATAGGTATATTGTTGGTTTTCCTTGTTCATCTCAGGATTTTTTTCTAGTACAAAACTAGTTTATTCCGCTGGTTCTTGAGCCTCAAATCCTACAGAAAGTTTAGTAAGGAATGAAGGTTTCTTGATGTTAGTTTTGTAGCCCAATCCTTAAAATTATTTGTATGCTCTCCTTTTCTAATCTCCTCAACCATATACTCCTCCCTTTCACTCATTTCTTGAAGATGCTCCTCCCAAAGTGGGTTTGAGACAACTGCAGACAAGGGATGAATTGAGATTCAAATGATTTAATCACCATTTTAGGAAGTGGAAGAGATTCAAATTCTTGTCTTAGTGGCATTCATAGAAAAGAAGGAAATTTAGAAGAATGAGGCATGGAAAATTCATTATGGAATGGAGGAATAAAAGTTGAATTAATGAATTCCACCATAGGGGTAGAATGAAAGGTTAAGATCATGCGATTCAAGTTGAAAGCTGCATGGATGGAGACATGGAAAGAGGGTTGTAAGGTGGTAATGCAGGGACCTCCCATTGACAGGATTGACTAACATTAAATTCATGAATGCCCCTCTTCTTGATACACTCTCTAACTTGAGGCATCATATTGATTATGAAATGAAGATTTTGTTGAGGATTAAGCTCACATGGTATAGGATCAGTCCAGGGGTATGGAATGTTGAAGCCAATATGGGATGCCTTTGTCATGTCATTGATCCTTATTTACACCATGTTATGCTCCAACTCTCAAAACTTCTTTTACAAGTGGTCTTCTTTAGGTGCGAGAATAGATTTAGAATCTACGTGACATTGTTCTTTAGTATCCCCTCAGTTTGGTGGATAACCAAATTGATCTGCATCTTGCTCATGTGGACATACATGCTCAAACTGATATCCATCATGAAATTGGTTTGGAGGTGGATTATAATAGCTTGAAGATGGAAAGAACCTTCTCTGTTGTAAGTAATAATTCCACTATGGTAATAAAGCCATGATGGCACTACGTCATGAATGGAAATATGTGAAGAAAAATAGATAGAAATGGGTGAAATTGAAATTTTGCAACACGAGATAGTGGGTCACTTTGACCAATGGATTCACCATTTGTGCTTGGATATGCCTCACAAGGCTGAAATTTCACAAATATCGGACTTAATGAAATCAAGTAATGCTACAACAGGTGATGTTGATATGCCTCTTCTCCTTCTCCTTGGAGGAGACATGGATAGTTCGATATGCTTGATAATTTCCTTTCTTTAAAGAAGATCTTGTCTAAATTATTCGCATACATTAATGTACTAAGATTTGAAATCCAAAGGTATAGAGTCACTAGGTACTTTGAATTGTGCAAATGAGAAGAGAAGTAACAACTCTGGTCCCACCGAGCGTGCCAAAAACTATTTTCACCAAATCAATGCACCCTCCGAATGGCTAGAATGTGAACAGGAAATTTGGTGTGATTGGGAAACATGGGATCACCTCTCAAGTTATGGGACTAGGGCTCGAGGTGAACCTATGGAGAAGGCCATCTTCCTCTTCCTAAACTAAGTATTGTACTACTCCAAGTGTGAAAAAATGGATATCTAGTTATGTGGTAACATTTCATGGGTTTTAGGGAAAGATATTTGTAGAAATTTAACTATATTAGGGATGGTGATGCACCAAATAAATGGTGTTTCTAGAATTAATAAGGGTTAATTTGAAGAGGGTATATGCACCGCATGTCAACTTCACCTACTACAACTTAGAGAGGGTATAGAATACCACACAGCTAGGAAGCACATGTTCCCTTTGTTAAAATCGATTAGACAAAAATGTATCGGTATTCCGGTGAATAAGGATGAACTTGAGAAAGGTGAACAATCATCACAACTCAACTACATGCAATTCTCCACCACTCAATAAGAACAAAACTCTAAGAAGTTGCAATAGAAACGTGAACTTACACAATGTACCTACAAGCATGAGAAAAGGCACAAAGAAGTATAGAAGGATGAAAGGTGAGATTAGTCACAAAACACACAATTTTATTTCTTCAATAAATTGCACAATGCATAATACATTCATAAGAGGAAATGGTTTCCATTACAATCTTGAAGAGGATACTTGAAATTTCTCTCAACATACAAGGAAACCTTGCAAAAGAAAGAGGACTCTTGAAATTTTTTCACTTATCTAAGATGTTTAACTTTCCAACTTATCTGACCTATTGGAAACCTTTAGAATGAGCTTCCAAATTACATTTATAGAAGAATATGTGAGAGAGAAGAGGAAAGGTCATAATTACATTCCTAAATTGAAGGCACATGATGTATTTATTACAATTGATTGAACCACTTTGAGAAGCTTCCATCATGTGCCATTAATGCCCGGTTGACCTAGTTCTCCTTAATTAATTAAAAGAATATTTAAATAATAATAATAAATATTATTATTAAAATATTAAATTAATTAAAATTAAATGGTGGGACCCCTTTAGGATTGATTTGTATTGAATGGGGTTTATGAAAAATGGCCAAAAAGACCAACTCGGTGGTTGTCTCACCAAGCCAACTCACCGAGTTGGGCTCGAGCTCCACTACCGTTCACCATAAGCGAGATCTACTTGTGAGCTCACTACCAAGCTCCATTTCATCATGGCTTAGGTGACTTGTGATTTTCACCTAATCGACCGAGCCACTCCAATTATGAACCAAGCTCCTTACGCTTCACTATGTCGATCTTGTTTGTGTCATCATGTTAATCCGTGAGCTCCTTATCCTTGTACCTTAGAAACAATTGCATATCCCATTGAATGAGATAATATTTTCCATACCAAGATAAGATCTATAGTTGTCTTCAGTGACATGCCCAATGTATGTTAAATTTTGAGCCTTTGAGTAACTCAAGTTCCACCTCACCATGTTGAGAGCTTTGACGACCCTTCGTGGCTCACCAAGTTACAATCCGTCAACTGCTGCACCATTTCCTTGGCCCAATCGAGTCGTGAATATATTACAAGATCCTCCTTTGAATTTTCCTCCAATGCCATGACCAAGCTCAGAAATATTCATTCATACTCTTGTAACATAACTCCTCATCCGCTTCCAATGCTCATTGCTATGTGATTCAAGGAGCTCGACCTTTACCTTCCTTTGGCTCGTTCGGAGTCGGGATTCAACAGACCTTTGTTGAATTACCTTTAAGCATTTAATCTTCGTACTCAACTAAATAATGATGCTCTATATCATTTCATGGTCTTAGCTCAAGGATCCAAGCTTTGTTGATATTCTTCTTGTCTATGGGCTCATAGGTGAGTTTTTCTATCACATACATCTCTCTTTTCTATTGAATTACTTATGTGTGAGCTTAAACACTCCAGTTGCCATGGATCACTTCAAGAGATCCTCAAAAATCTGAAACGTTTCCACCAAATTTCATGTCCTTTGCATCCCATATCAATATTTGTTCATAAAACCATGGCTTACGTACTACCTCCTATAATTCAATCCCCAAAGTGGCTTGATAGATTCATTCTCGAGACCATTATAGCTCCATCCTCATATCGACTTCCTACCGTCTAGTTTTCCATGGGTTTTTTCATCATAAAACAGCCTTCCAAATGTCGGTGAGCTCATGTCCCTAATCACCATGCATAGTTCAATGCCAACTAAGACCTCAACTCGGCCATTTTCATGGCATCCCACACAAACTCGCCCTTCACAAAAATGTGTCACACCAATGTACCACTATCATAAACCCTTTCTCGCATCACTCGGATTGTACACATTCTTCCACTTAGCTCAAAATTTTTCTACCTTCTCGACCATAACTACCCAACACTCTTAAATTCCTTGACGAATCACCTAGTTAATTGGAAATTGACTTAGACTTACTCTGCGTGGAAACCTCATAATGGCTTACCATATAAAATCCCAAGCAATTGGAAATTATTTCATGGGAACTGTGAATCATCTCACCATCGAGACATGGATTGTTCATTTCCAAAGTCCACATCCTTGTCAATTTGGCATCAATTCCCCTATTGGCCATGATCTTTCTAAATTCCCTAACGGGGAATGCACTTTGTTCCACCATGTTTCTCCTCCACTTGGAAACAACATCCTTGGGTCCCGCCATCGAATCCACCACTGAGCTATTTGGTAATCAAATTTTTGAAGTCTGAGGCCTCCAAAAATTCCAAACTTGAGCTTTCTGTCAATTTTCCCCATCAATCCGACTTGTGATTTCAAGCTCATTACAAACTCTACCAAGTTCACTCTTTCTGCAAGATCCCTTGTGTATTCCACCGAAATCATCCCACTATAGCACACATCAAGCTCAAAAATAGACTTTTCTCAAGCCATCTCACATTCACCTCTTGAAATGAATTACTTCTCCAAGCTAACCAAACACTTAGATGGCCTTGTATTCACCCAAGCTACTTCTGATCTCTAACTCACTCAGTCGGTAATCAACCACTAACTCATCCCACGAGCTCTCTACCTTGTCATGCATCTTGTAATTCTAACCAAGCCATCCCAAGCGTGACCTCATGCAACTTGCTTAGTCTCTAATGATACTTACATCACTTCCGAGCTCATCTTTTTCCATGCACTTTGTGAGCTCACCTAAATTCATTAATCAATGAGCATTCATTCACAATGCACGGAGACCATTTTAGCTCAACGCATCTTTCTTTCCTTCGATGTGAGCTCCATGTTTTTCTATTTAGCTCAATTCCATGATTTCTTGTGCCTTCGATCCCTTGTTACAAATATATTGTGACATTATTAATAAATTGTAATATTATTAATAATGAGTTAATACAACTCATATTAATAATATAGTTAATAGTTGTGTGTGAGTGAAGTTGTTGAATAAACAACTCGTAGTTATTTTGGTGTTTGAGATAATAAAGGGATGAGAGAGATATCCTAGGGATAAATCGAGAGATTCATGGAGAGTGATATGAGGGATTGAAAATGAAGTTTGAATCCACCTTTGTAGGAGATCAAACATTATAAACTGTAACATCTATCATTGTAATTGACGTCCCGAATGAATTCAATTTATATATTATTATTATTCAGTGTTTATTTCTCATATTATTGTGTAGTTTTTATCAGTGGTATCAGAGCAGGTTGTTCTTATGAATTCCTAGGAGAGATACTATTTGCAACAAATGAGAGGCGTTGCAGATGTGAGCACAGGTACTTAATTTGTGAAAGAGTAGAGTTTATTTAGTGTTGGGTATTTTTTTGGGAATTATATGTATAAAAAAATAGTTTGAAAAAATGTGGTAAAACCCGTCTAAAGAACAGATCATTTTTTTTACGATCTGGGTTGCTTTGAAATTTAATGGGTTTATAGGTAGATATATTAGTTAAAAACTGTGAAAATTGTAGAAAAACCTAGATCATGGATTTTAAGAAATCAGGAATACAAAACAGCCTATTATATGGCAAAAGAGATTTCATTATGAAAATATAGACATCTTGTCTTCTCTATATTGGACTCGTTTGTTGCTGCTTGTTTTATCTTCCAGATTGGATCTACAATCTTGATGTGGATATGGATTTGAAGGCATGTTGACACTAAATCATTTCCCATCAAAATCTAGAGAGGTATCTTCAATAAGCGTCCAATTCGGCGGGTTGCCTACACTGATTGATTCAATCACAAAATCTGTGAACAATGGAGTTAAAATCATGAAATTGCATGCACAGTCTACAACAACTACTAAACTGGTTTGGAAGTGTTTATTTGAAGGTTTAGTTTTGGTTGTGTTTATTTTTAACTTTGTCACCTCTTTGTTGTTTTTTCCATATTAGATGGATAATGTTATACTCTGATGAGTTGTTTTAGTTTATATGTTTTGTAATTCGTCAAGTCAACATTGTCGGTTTATCAAAGTAAAATTTTGTCAAGTAATATTTGTGGAGTGTTATTTTTGAGTCGAATATTGTCCAAATTTTGTATTTTAAAAAAATCAAAAATAAAAAAATTTCTTACGGACACATTTTCACTTGTACGCGACGTCTATAGTGAGGGGGTGCATTATCAGTTGAATCTGACACCCAGGAAAATTGTGTAATGATCTTAAAAGCTACATTTGCTAACTAAGTAATGTCACACATGGAGGACGGAGGAAATGGAGGATGGAGGTCAATCAATTACCTCTCGTTAGTCACCAATGACGAGGCCACATGAAGTTGTGGTGATAGTTGTGTGTTTATTTTTTTGTAAAAAGAAAAAATGTAACATTCCTGTTCAATTATAATGTGTGAGAAATTCCTATATGTAACCTCCTAGTAGAAAAAATTGTATATTATGTATCTAAGTTTATTGTAACACTCATGGATTTGGAAAGGGTTGGTGGTAGATCTAGAAAACCATAGATGTAAAAAGGTAGATAAAATTTTACTGATGTAGTGGTCCTCTGACTGCCTTCCTTCTTTATGAAGATGATCCACTAATGGAATGACGAGTGTGTTCTTTTCATGGAGTAAATGCGGGATGTGCTCCTTCGCTAAGTTGTGGTCATGTGCAGTAAGAAAGTCAACTAGTTGGAAGTTTACACACCTTTCTTTGATCCAAATTATGAGGCAAGCCTATGCAGCATGTTACAGAAAAAGGATTTATGTTATACCTTGTCAACATTAGGGGAGTACATATTGGGAATTAATAATGTTAACAATAGGGAGTGAATGATACAAATATATTGTGACATTATTAATAAATTTTAATATTATTAATAATGATTTAATACTGACTCATATTAATAATATAGTTAATAGTTGCATGTGAGTGAAGTTGAATAAACAACTCATGTAGCTATTTTGGTGTGTGAGATAATAAAGGGATCGGAGAGATATCCTAGGGATGGATCGAGAGAGATTCATGGACAAAGTGATATGAGGGATTGAAGATGAAGTTTGACTCCACCTTTGTAGGAGATCAAACATTATAAAATGTAACATTTATTGTTGTAATTGACATCCCGAATGAATTAAATTTCTATATTATTATTATTATTATTATTCGGAGTTTATTTCTCATATTATTATGAAGTTTTTAGCATCCCTAAGTTCAACAATCAAACTGTGAGAGCTATCCTCGAATGACATTTCCCAACACTCGAACGAGACTTCAATGGTTCACTAATTTTTCATGACAATGAGACTCTTTCAATTTTCTGAGCTATACATTTGAGCTACTCCTGATACAAACTCCTCACCTTGACTCTTCATTCCTTAGCTCGATCTAGAGCTATTCTTCCCTCATGCCACAGTCTAACTCAATATTGACACTTTACATTAGCCGCTTGAGCTCTTAGTCTAAGTTGAGATGATACTTGAATTCCAAAGCTCTCACAAATGACCCATTATTCACCAGAACTTGGAATTTTACTATTATATGAATCATTCTTTGGTGGAGGAAACCTTGGCTTGTCATCTCGCTATTCCCACGAGCTCTTCTTCTTTAAATATCTTCCAAGCTTCGAGATTGTCTTGTAAAATTAAACTCGATATCTCCTCTACACCCACTCATGATCTCTCATTGGTACCTTTGTTCCCACCTAAAATCTATCATCTACCGAGCTCCACCGCATGATCTCCCAACCTCGAGATCTACCTTACCAATTCTATTGACGTAGGAACCCGAACACATAACATCAAACCACCCCATTTCTTGAATGCCGAGCTCACTAATGTCTCACATCATCAAAGTCAAACATGTGTCGAGTTATTCACACAAGCTCATTCTTACATTTATGCATCTATAGCTCGACCATCATTGCTCACTCCATGAGCTTGATATTTCCATGGCATGACATGCTTGATTCCAAAACCTAATCCATATGAATTTATATTATTTCCAAATATATTTTGAGCTATTATATTTAGTTCTCAAGCTACGTAAATTGTTAGGTATCACTTCACGTTTCACTATCAATACTCAATCAATTAATCTCTTTGTGATAGCCATAGCTTGATTGATCGAGATACTTCTCTTCATTGGTATTGCATTGTGATGAGCTAACCAATTTACGTTACATTGCTCTTGAATTGCAACACAAGACCATGTGCATGGCTTCACCGATCCATTCCACTTGTGAGCTCACCTGAATTCATTAACCAATGATCATTTATTCATGATGCACCAACAAACCTTTCTCCTAGTTTTAGTAGCTTGGAACCGATATTTGATATTCTAGCTAATAGTATTTGACTCACTCAAGCTCTTCTATAACTCACCCAAGCTTGAAATTTCTCATTAGCTTGTAGTTTGGTGGGACTGAGCTCTAGACCGAGCTATGTCTCAACTCCATCATGAGCTTCTAGCTCTTAGGCTTAATATCTATTTCCATGACATGGTTTGGCCACATTAAAACTTAACAAAATCCCATGTTAATTATCTAACCAGACTAATAAAACCTAGCTTTGACTCAAATGTATTTATGATATCCACTCGCCACACCGATTAGTGGGTTAATTGAGCTCAAAGACCCTTTTAGGGCATTTCCCAACCTGGTATTAAAAAATTAAGATCTCCTGAGTTTTCCTTGGAAACTGAGTATCATAGAGACATGTTAAAGATCTTCAACATGATTAATCAATTATTTTAATAATTTTATCTCGATAATGACTAGAAGTGGGTCCTTGGAGCTAATGTTCCTTTTGAACAGAATAGGACCCCGTTGTCCAATTTCACCATGTGTGAAAAATTGGATAACAATTTACATGTGGGATAATAGTAAGGTTGAGTTAGTTGGGGATGATCATGGTTGAAAGAGGGTTGAGTCAACCTTAGGAGAGTTTATTTTGTCCTTTAGTGACTCATGGGGTTTGAGGGGATTTATTAATTAACCAAAGTGATTAATTAATAGGTGAGCAAGCTTATAGAAGCTTTTAGAGGAATAATTAGTATGATTTAGGGGATAAGAAGGGTTTAATCAAATAAATGATAATTTATTGATCTAATAGAAGAGGAAACTTAATTAATTAAGAATAATTAATTAATTTAGGTAAAAAGGGGTTTAATTAATGGAAGGTCATTAATTGTCATCTTTCTTTGGATAGAAGGGCCAATTAACTAGCGTAATGTAGTTAATTAACAATGATAGAAAAGAAAATGTATGATATTGATGATATTGTTGTCAATGTGTGGGAAGTGGTATAATTAGTGCAATTTTAAATATTTAAATTGCTAGGGATAATTTATGGGTGTCTACGGGGAAGCACCACATACGAAGGAATGCACTACAACTACTACAACAAGGTTCCTTAGGGAGAATATCATAAGTATGTATGGGTGTCCATTGATTTTAACAAGTGATAGGGGTACTCGGTTCTTGAATGAGGCTGTTAAGATATTAATTTATGATAGCCCATCATAAGACTAAACCCTATCACCCACAAGCTAATGGAGCTACTTGAATATTTCAACAAGATTGTGAGCAACACATTGACAAATATTTGTGATGTTGGAAGGAAGGATTAAGATGATAAAGTCTCTATTGTTCTTTAGTATTATATAGCAACCTACAAGAGACTAAATAAAGAAACACCCTTTTAGTTGGTGTTTGGCGCCAAGGCTATTTTACTTGTTGAATTTATATTACCATCCCTTTGTATTACACGTGCATGAGGATTGATTGATGAGTAAGCACTTAAAGAATGTATATTTCAACGGATGTAGTTGGATGAGAGGAGTGCTATATCCCGATGGAGCTAGAAAGACGAGATAAATCAAGACAAAAGGCGACATGATTGACACATTAAAAATAAGAAAGGCTGGAGGTTAGAAAGATGGTTATTTTGTATGATTCCAAGTTTTTGTGCCACCTTGGGAATTTCTAAGGGCATTGTTTGGGACTTGTATGTCATGACTTATATACTTGAATCGGAGTTCTTTCTAGTTAGAAGATTTAGATGGCACATGGTTTCCCAGATTTCTTTGAGGGAGTAGGTTGAATCCATACTATAAATAAGTCTTCTTGGTGTTTATAATAAGGTAGTGTTTCCACCTAAATTAGGTTCCCTTAATGCGTTTTCCTTTATATGTGTTCCCTTACATTATTTATATGTTTTTTTGTTAGTTTGGTGTGTTGTGTAATAAGTGTGTTTGTGCACCGTAGCCAATTAATAACTATGAGTTTTCATGTGCATAGGACTGCACATACTTTTAGTGTGGGGTGGAGAGCATAGTAAGAGGCATGCATTTGGAGTGATTTCATTGGTGTCCCGAGAGAGAAAAGCAAAAGCATGTGGTATCGAGGAACACGCGTAGCAGAGGTGATAATGGTCGGAGATAAAATGGTGTCAAGAAATAGTTTTATGAAATCCATGTATAGTGATGAATGCATGGAGAAACATGAGGTAGGTGGTGGTAGGAAGAACTAGGTATAAGACCGAGGTAGATGTACTATAGTTACGATAGAGCACATAATGGATTTGTAGTTGATGTTTTTTACATTCCAGAAGGTTGAGGAGGTTATGTGCTAGTGGGAATGCAAAGGAAACACGCTAGATAAAATGCATGGAAGGAACACCTTTGGAAAAATCCAAATTTAATGCGGTGGTAGAGTGGTAGGTGGCATGGAAATTAATGTGGTAGAAGTGGAAAACTATAAATAGGGAGTTGTGGTAAGTTAATTTCACCTTGCGTTTACTTGTAGAAGAGCTCTTATGAACTAGGGCATCCTTGCGAGAAATTTGTGAAAATCATGTGCAAAGTGAAAGATTTGAGAACCAGATTGGAATAGAGTACACAGGCATGCATAGAAGTGGTTGTTTGGAAGGATTTCTATGGGTTTTAATGTTATCTTGTGGAAGAAAGGGTTTCCAAGTTAGGGTTTGAGAAACTAGGGCACAAGTTTGAAGAATTTGTGCAGAAGGATTAGAGCCAAGGGTTTGAGCAGTAAGAAAGAAAGATACAAGGAAGGATTAAAAAGGACCTGACAAGGAAAATGGCACCAAGGAAAGGATCAAATATTTCAACCAAGAAGAAGGGAAAGGGAAAGAGAAAACTAGTTGCGTCGACAAGTTTCAATGAAGAATGGTATGTGGAGATGCAATATGCAAATGAGGTATTATTAGGCATAGATTTGGTATCTCATGTGTGTAAAATGTATATAAGTGATTATAACCATAGGACGAGAGATAATCGAGAAAGAGATGAAATTGGAGCTTTTTCACCCTACAAGAGAAAGAACAGAAGATGAAAGACCAATTTATGATGAATCTGTGAAGAGGACATTGGAGAAGGCTGGCCTTTTGCAACTCTATGAGTTGCCATTTTTTTGGCAAGCCTTAGAGTTTATACTAGTGTCTTATGTCGTGTATTCACAAATATTACTTTTACTTCATAGGAAGTATGATGCACATAACTACACAATTGATCTCCAAGTACACTAAACTTATCTACACAGGAGAGTCGTTGGATGATGACTTGGGAAAAAATGAGGTTGTCAAGGAAACAACTAAGGCATATGAATACAATAAGGGTGAGCGCTACTTTTACATTTCCAAGATCAATGACCTAGTCATGAAGATGGCTACACACTGTTCACCAATTTGAATGGACAAGAATGATGGACACAAGTGAACAAGAGATGGTTGAATGTTTGTAGGAAGGTTTCGAGAGGTAACAAACTACAACATCTCGTCCTTCATTACAAATGATATCATTAATGCCACGTGATATGGAGATAAAATTACATATGGTAATATTCTTCTTACCATTTTGTTTTTAGATATTGGAGTGCCTGATGGGCTGAATAACAACATTTGGGAGTACCTTGATGAGAACCCCTCCCCAGATAAGAGGTTTGAAGCATATACTTGTGAAAGTATGATGCCTACATACAAGGAACACTTGGATAACTGGTACAAGTAGATGCATGATGCATTTGGAGTAGAGTGGATGATTCCATAACAACTTCCATCCTTGGTGAAGGATGAGGTTGAATTTATAGTATATTAGCAACTCTTCATTGTGAGTTCACATTGACCAATGACACCAAGATCCCAATGTGTAAATTACCTTTTTCCTTCACACACACAGTATTTTTAGAGTGTAGTTACTTGAGTTTAACGAGGCTAAGGCGAGGTTTGATCTAAGTGAAGTAGATCAAGAGCATTGTATGCTACACATGATACTTGTATATCCTCAGAAGCGAGCGTATGTGGAGAAGTATGTCTCTCATGACATACATATTCTAAGGCCTGTGACATTACCACTTGTAGGAACAATGGTGAGAAGGGTGTACATACACCTAAGGCCTAAGTTTGAGAAGGGTGCATATATTGAGGATGATGTCTCTATACCTGAAGACCCTACGAGAAGGAAGAAGATAGTGACAAAGAAGAGAGATAGGGAGGAAACTCCAACAAGTAGGGAACCAAGTGTGTTTTTGGTTCACACCACATGGGCACAAGAGTAAAGGGCAGGCACAATGCGAACAAGTCCCTAGTGAAGGAGAAGTCTCCGGTGAAGAAGAAGTAGAGGGTAGTGTAGAGTTCATACTTTGAGAGAATGGATAGTGTGAAGTGTGATGAGACTGGATAGGAGGAAGAGGAGCACGAGTCGGAGAAGAATCCATTGTGTATAATGTACATGAATCGATGAATATCAAAATGAATATTCGAGAGGGTGCTTGAGAGGGAGAAATAAGTGAAGAATAAGTGGGGAAAAATATGCATGAGACCCCAAACCTATCTAGTAAATAGTTATAGGAAATGGTGGAGAAGGAGGTGAAGGGTATCATCAAGGATTTGGTAGAGCATGAGGTGGAGTGTCGACACTAAAATTTTCCTCCATAATTTATATTTCATTGATGTATGTATTAGGAATAAGATGTTGTTAAGTATAATTAGTAGTGGTGTACGATAGAAGATAATGACACTTCCAAAGATGCGGTCTTTTGCTAATAATGTACATTATGGTAATAATTAAAGTACAATAGGAATGTTGTGGTAAAAAGTAAATATTTATCATAAGTGGTCTAGATAATGTTAAAAGGGTCAAAATTCAATAGGTTCTACATGATTAGGAATTAGAAATATTATATTTGTAATAAAAACAAGGAGTGATGTCATTAATATTTTGTGTATTTTATTTGTAAAAAGTCTAAAAAGGTGGAACCCATGTGAGATGATAAGGTACATCTTATCTTAAAAGATAAGCCTAGATGTAAAGGTAAGAGTTTAGGCATGGAATATGATTTTATGGAAGATATTTTTATTCTATCTTAGATATAGAGTGGATAAGCCTAAATTTCTATAAATAGAGAGGCCAACCCCTCTCATTTATCATGGAATAAAGTTGTAATAATTATTTTATGAATAAAGGATTCATTATGAAGGTGTGTTAAGGAAGCCATCAAGATGAGTAATTGTGAAGTTTCTCCCATAACTATTGTTGGAAAACAAGTGGATTTGGTAACACTTGGGGCAATTCATGGGTGAGATTGTAACAATTTCATGTTACTAATATATTTTACGATTGTATTTCAGATTTTTCATCATGCTTTTATGTCGGTATTTGGTATACTTGTGTTATGTATGTTATTGTGTTTCTAGATTATTACCACCAAACCAAAATATGTGCATTATTAAAATAATCATAGGACGAGGAGTTCTTGGTGAAATATTATTAGAGTGCTGGATTGGTGTTGAAATTTTGGTTTCGTTGCCATGACCATTCCCGTTGGTGGATTTTACGGAGATATATTCCCATTTAGTTAGAAATCATTTGGAGGGTAACCTTTTTTACCGTGCATAGTAGTTACAATGTTAAAATAACTTTTTACCTTGAATAATATTTACCACAAGTAACTTCAATTTTTACCATGAATAGTATTTACCACAATAAATTCACTTTTACCGTGAATAGTGTTTACCACAAAAAGTTAGTTTTTCTTTGCAAGTAAGTCAAGTTTTACCATAGTAAATGTAAGTTTATCATTGTCATTCATATTTTGCTGTAGAAAGGTGTAAATTCACTTTATATTATCGTGATTCCAATTATTTGCACACATAAGTCTTGTTGATTGTATTTGTGGGTTGGTATTTCATTGTAGTTACTTTTGGAAATGGGAAAGATTTCTATTTTTCATCCCAATCTAATGAATATAATCCCTCTTTCATTCAATAATTTAAACAATCTTTCATTTGTAATGGCCTACTAAGAAGGGGAAAATGGACTAAATTTTTCCTACCTTTTTGATGGTTCAGCCCGTAGGTGGTTTGAAACACTAGGTGATAATGTTAAAAATCATGGGATTTATTAACTGAAATTTTTCTTCAAGAATTTGGTGAACAACAAAAATATGCGAGACCTCATGATCGAGATCAAAAAGCTATCCCAAGAAGAGAAAGAGAAGATAAGGGATTATCATGCTCGTGTTCTAGAGCTAAGGAGGAATCTCGATGCCCAAATCTAGAAGGAAGGATTAGCGGATGGGTTGATGAATGGCATGGATAATCTCCTCTAAAATCACTTCATTCTTGGGATGAAGCCGATTATTAGACAACAAGTGAAGTATGGACGACCAAATGACCCTTGAACAAAAAAATGAGGTTACAAGAAGAAAACATGGAAGATGAGCCGAAAGAAGTTATTAAGGTGGAGCCTACATTAACACCTTTGGTCCAGACACCACAACCACTATTGGTGAGAAAAAATCCACCCTCTAGTACTTCCACTAAGTATGAAGTTCTCCTTAGGAAGATGGGATAATTAACTATTAATCTTCTTTAAGGAAAGGAATTTAGTTTCATGGGAGGAGATAAGGTCCAAAAATAAATATATCTGAAGTTGTATGTTATGGTTGTCATAAAAAAGGGTCATTATAAGTATACTTGTCTAGATATATATTCTATATAAGTACAAGAGATAATGATAAAGGAAAAGCACATGTGAATTCTTTTGATGTAGTAGACGGGATCATAAATAATGAAACATATGTGTTTATAACAAAAATAAAGAAAGAAAAAGATAACCAAGATGGAAATGATCCTAAGAAGATGAAATGGCAAACTAGTAAGAAACATAGGAGAAGAAATTTGGGCGTGTAAGATTTTTTGATTTCACAGGGGTAAGGACCATACTCCATCTTAGAAGATCTATCCAAAAGGCCTGTAAATATTACATATGGTCAACTTCTTATTATGTCTTCTAAGAAGAGGAGGGAGATGAGAAGTGGACTCAATGCTTGACAAAGTAAGGAGGTTGAGGTCCCTTTTTTAGAAGTAGAGGTGGATCCATAAACTCAACAAGTTATGGTATTATGTAATGGTATTTCAATTCTTGATGTCTTAGTAGATTGAGGTGTTGTATTTAATGTAATGACTGAGTTTGTAATGAATATGTTGGGTTTAAAAATTAATCACCCCTCAAAACTTATGTTAAGTTCATTAAATAAGGGAAAAACTAAAGTAGAAGGCGTTGTTTCAAATGAGGCAATATATGTCATGGGTGTTATGTGTTGTAGAATTCCAAGTGATGAAGAATGGTACTTGTTGTGTAACCAATGTTGCTGGGAAGGCCATGGCTAAGGATATTTCATGTAAGAAACTATTGGAATGAAGGCTTCATGAAACTTGGATGTGGAAGAGAGAGGGTGAATATAAACATGATCCCTCAACATCATAAGGTAGAACCTATGGATTTAAGTGATGAAACTATGATTGGACATCCTATGATTAATCTAGTACTAGTGAAGTGGACACAAAAGATGAAGAAAGTGAGGTTGATGTTTGAGTCATAGATGTTGGGCCCCTAATTTATTGGCTAAGTACAGAGAAGCATGTGGGTACACGGGGAACTACTAAAAGAAGGGTGCGTGCAAGATAGGATTCTAGGAGGGTTTAGTATAACAAGTAGGGAAAGCGAAAGGTAGAGAAAAGGTTTTGGGACTTAGCCATATTTGGCGTATTAGACAGAACATGAGAAAAGTGTGACCCAACTGTGCATGTGGAGTGGATAAGGTGCCACCTAGCAATAGGGTGGCCTAGGAAGGAATATACCTTATGATGGATGTAGACAACTATAATTATGCCAAAGTAATTTAAATACTTAAATTGCGCTAATTATCTCCTTTCCCACAAATTGAAGACATATTGTCAATAAAACTCATTTTCTCTTCCATTGTCGTTAATTGATTACATTAAGCTAATTAATTAAGTCACCTTATCCAACACATACCCTAATTAACGACCTTTCGTTAATCAAACACCTTCTATCTAGTCTAATTAATTATTATTAATTAATTAGCCTCCCTTCTCATTAAATAAATAAATCTCTATTTAATTGGTTTAATCCCTTCCTAATGGTCTAAATCACATTAAAATCCATCTAAAATATTATAAAAGCTTGCACATGTATTTAATTAATCATCTTGATTAATTAATACACCCCCTTTATCCACATGAGCCACTTAAGGACAAACTAAACCTTCCTAAAGCTAACTCAACCCCATCTAAACCCCCTTATCCATAACTAACTCTACATCTCCTTTTATCCCACATTCATGAGGATGTGTTGAATCCTTTATCCTTTGGGCTATATAAAGAGCCCTCCACCTACCTTTTTACTTACACCTAAACTCCTTAAGAGAGAAAATGCAAAGCATATAACAAAGAGACTAAGAGCTTGCACTTTGTCCTCTTGAGAGTTCATCATCTTGAAGAGTTAAGCCTCTTTCTTAAAGTGCTTAGGTCATATGGGAGGTGTCAAAAGGGTCTTGTAGCCCAACTTTGACTAGCCCTCATTCCTAGGTTCTTGGAACATTAAGGACAACTATTTTTGATAGCCATGGAGCCTACCTAGGTTCCTTCATTTATATGTTGTTAGAGAATAGAGGATATTTAGGTGCTTAACATAGTTAATTTCATAGTTTTGTATTGATAAATGTTAGCATCTAACCCTTGATTAATTCTTATCATGATGGTGTTTATAATGTTGTTTAATTCTTGCTAATTAAGACTATTTAGGTGTTAGTCTTTGTTTACATTAGCATTAGTTTAAAAACAACACTTGCACACATTTGGCACACCCGGTGGGACACTTAGTCCCATGGCATTTTAGTTTAAATTTCATTGTTTTGGCTAACTTTTGATATGCACATGTAGTAATTAATGTCCATTTTTAGAAAATTTTCTCATTTGATATGTGTAACTTCATGTTCATAGCCATAATTTTAATGGGTAATTGCCATTTTTAAACTAACTTGTCAAAATTTAGAGATATTGTGAAGTTTTCTTTGTTTTTTCCATACTCTGGTTATAGGTCTAGCATAGGCACTATTTTTGGGGCACACACATCTCTCGGGTGGCACGCAGTACACTGTGTGCTGAAAAAAACCTTTGGTGGCACATACGCCCTAACCGTGCGTGACAGCTGAAAAAGGGCACGGGCGTCCTTTTGCATTTTTGACATTAACATGTTGATGTGCTAACATTCTTGCAGAGTTTATCTAATCACATATTTGTCTTTGCAGGCTGTTTTTACATGTTGGTATTTGATTAGGTAGTATTTTGCATTGTTTACTAATAGGAATATGGATCATGTATGCTCTTCCCTCGCGTCCCTTGGGGCGATCTTGGGAATCAGAAATAACTCTTAAATCCTTTTGATGCTTTGAGATTGCTAAGAGTATTTGAGTTAGAATTGGTTAATTTGGCATTTGTTGAATTAAAGTGTTGTTCCATTTGGTTATCTTTTGGGATTTGTGAGAACATCACGTATGCTCTTCTCTTGCATCCTTGGATGATCTAGAGGATCAGAAATGGTGCCCTCTCTTTTGATGGAATACTACTAATCATCGTCATATAGGACCAAAAACGCTTGTCAAAGAATGAAGGAATCGAAACAAAAGTTAGAAAACTACTAATACAATTGTTATACAGGTTACCAAATGACGTTCGAGAAAACCACATCTAATTAAAAAAGATAAAATGAAAAACACATTCAAAACACTATATTTGCAGGTTTTAGAAAAGGGTACATCCCTCTCTGCTCAACTGGAACATAACCCCTTTGGCATAACACCTTAATCTACAACAATGGGGTAGGTTCAGAAACCCAAAGTAGTCCACACAAGAGGGAACCTTGTGGATGAAATGGGAAGTGCTCTGTACTACCTACTTGACTAGTAAATCCTTTATGAGATAGAGTTACAAGTTGTCCCTGCGACCCTTTTAAGTACACATTTGGACATATTTATTGCCCACTATGCTTGAAGGGGGCAAAGTCGAGATACTCCCAACCTAGTCATTGCAACTTTTTGGGTAAATCATCCATCTCGTGGATAATCTTTATAACACCTACGACAAGAGAACCACCTAGGAAGATATACTTTGGCTAGGAGCCCACTTTGACCATTCTAAAATAATGTTGAGTTGTGAACCATATTTTCATTGAGAAACGTGTGACATGTTACTTTCACCTAGTTTTTACTTGCCTTAGGGTGAGGTGAAACTCTACCGAAGTGAAGCTAGCATTTTTCATCATTCTTTTGATTTGTTTCCTTCACATTCTTTTGACACTTTGTTGATCAGAAGAAGGGTGACTACCTTTGTGTTACCAATTGATTGTTTCTCTCACTTTTATGTCCGTTTATGCCCATCCATGTTTGCGGCTGGGTTAGTTAAACATCTAAAGTGTGTGGAAGCATTTTCACGTCATTGGTAGCCATTGTGATCTTGATACCCATGTCAAGATCGTCATTGTAGTTAGGCATGGTTCATCACCACAAACTTCCTTAGAAGAGTTAGCTTGTTTGTATCATATCACTACAATTTCAATATTTACGTCTTGTTTCTTGTAAACTTGACATAAATATCTATATTGTAAGGTTACGCTACACACATTTTTAACTATTCCTAGCTATACTTTGAGATTTTTCATTCGGTTCTATTATTACCTCGATTTCAAAGAGTGTTAGGTGTTACCATTTGTGCATGTTATATCAATAACACTTTGATATCAATACTTCACTTTCTCGCAAAGTGGGTTAACATATCTTGGTGATATTGTTGTGTCATTCACAAATCATAATTGGCACTTTTTGAGATATAGGTCTTAATCAAGTTTGAGCTCGCTCATTGTATATCTTGGTTGGGAGGTCGCATTGACTTCTTGTATTTACTTACGTTTTGTTCATTCCCTTGAACTTGGCATAAGTAAAGACATCTTGTTACTCATCTTATGATGTAAACTACTCTTTGAAACGTAGTCTAGGAGATACTTCATTTAAATAGGTTTCAATACCAAATGCTTGTATCATTGGTGATTTTATCACTCTATCACATTGGTATTCTCACATTGTTGACTTATTCATACTCTTAACAAACACATCTTGCATTTCACTTAGGAGTGATCACTAAGCTTTAAGCACATTTACAACTCACCCTAGTGAAACTATCACGAAAACATGGCTCCTAAAACATGTCTAGGGTTAAAGAAACAAACATATGAGGAACAACAAGCGTAAGCTTGGGAAACCTCTAATAGAAAAGGGTCAAACGTATTCATTGGACATGACTTAGGACCACTATTTTCTGTAGAAAAGGAAATAGATGAGATGGTCGATCATAGTGGAAATGAATTAGAATCACCACACACAGAATTTGATTTTGACCCCACTCTACTAGATGAGTTTCTTCTTAGAAACAAAGATAGAGTGTTGGCATGGGTCATGGAATTAGGGGCCAAATTTCCCATTGAGAATGAACCAATACTACCTATGAATAATGCACTGCGAGGAAGAATGTCTCCTTATCAATATGGAATATATTTTAACAATTGGGCATGCTTCTACCTCTTCGTACGTAGAAAATGGTAAAGTTTTAGGGCATAGAATACCCTTTATCAAAGTGCCACGAAGAAATAAGATAGATCATGAGAACGGTGAAGAACCTCCGTAATATGAGGAGGAGGAACCTTTAGATGAAGAAACAACAAACCAAGCCACAATCCAACAAAAAATCAGTAACTGAGCGATAACTAGCTTTGCTTACTTCCCATGTATAGAAAGACGCAAACAAGAACATCAAAAGTTGAGGCCGAAGGTTAAGATCAATGAAATCCATCGGGAAAACCAAGGAGAAGAAGACATAGGGTATCATCATGTTTACATCCTTGCTTCTCCAACTAAAGAATAATTTCTCACATAGGAAGTGCAATATATGGAAGAGACGCTTACGAGCTTACAAGAGAGCAATATAGGGAGCATCAGGAAATATTAATACGAAGAATTATGCCCCTATCCTTTTGACAAGACAATGACCCTTCAACCCTTTCCAAATAAATTTGATATGCCAAAGTTTGAAAAATACAAAGGAAAGGGAGACCCAAGGGATCATGTTAAATATTTCTACATGGCATGTCAAGAGGTGTCTTATAGTGATAATTACCTCATTAGAATTTTTCCCAAGAGTCTCGGAGGTCAAGCACTGGAATGGTTTACACGCTTACCACGAGGATCAATTTTCACCTGGCCAGAATTGGTAGAAAGATTCATGCATCACTTCTCATATAACATAGAGAGTGACATCACCATGGCAGACTTGTGTGGAGCTAAGCAACACCCAAATGAGACCTTCACCAGCTTCCTCCAATGATGGAGAGGGATAGCTAGTCACTTCCCTTGTGCTTTCCCTGAAAAGTAGCTGGTCAGTATTTTTGTTCCCAATCTCAACCTGAGATATAGCTTTCCACCTCCAAATGCATTGTGTCCACACTTTTGAGGAGGTTATCAAGAAAGGGATTCAGATAGAAAAGGATCTCATTGCCAAAGGAACCCTCAAAAACCAATCTAAAGACAACCAAAGTGTCAAACCCATGGAAAATCTGAAAATCTTTAACAAAAACAAAAATGTGGTGGGAGATGGAATCACTGATTCCAAATGTGTTCAAACGGTCCAAACTGGTCAACCTTTTAAACTGACCAAGGGACCAATTTAACCACCACCAAAGTGATGAACATTCACCTCTCTCCATGAACTATTTTCGGTCATACTAAAATAGTTGGATGTGGCCCACATGATGACCTATCATACAACATAACCATTTGGCGACAACGCTCCTAAACCTTCATGGTATAAGGAGCAAGAATATTATGAAATGCATCATGGTAAAGGGCATAAGATAGACAAATGTATGCATCTTTTCCACTATATTAAGGACCTCATTAACAACGGGGAGATAGAGGTGGATAACCACTGGAAAAAAACAAACACCTAATGAGAAAATGGGGATTTATAAATAACTATTCCCCAAGCATGATAAGTTTGAAAAGACAAACTGCGGATCGGGGAGAGTCATCCCAAACCTATAAAGCCACGAATTACTTATATACCAAAGGAGATAATGATTATTACGATTCACTTATTAGATGTATTTACTCTCTGTTGTTGTGTCAATACTATCTAGATTAAGGGAAAGGACTATGTTACGGTAACAAGGCATGACCACCTCGTGATTTTGGAACCCTCTCCGTTGACCCCTGCAAACATGTAAATATAACCTCTTAGAAAAACTTGAGAAGACGTCTGCTAAGATTTTAATCTTAGATCTTCTCAAGATATTCAATGTGCATAAGGACATTGTGTACCAAACTCTTCAAGGGTTGGGAGTGCCTTTAGAAGTCGATCCTGTACACCTTTAAGCCACGGTGGAAAACATTGCACCAAGTGAGTATCTCAATTTCAACCATAGGGAGATCCCTACCGAGAATCCTACACATAATCTTCCCTTATACATTGAGGTGGTTATCACCCATAGGAAAATCAAACGAGTGCTTGTGGATAATAGTTCTGGGTTGAACATCTACACGCTTAAGTTGGTCAAACAATTGGGACATACAGAGGATGATCTTGAGTCCCATATTATCACTATCACCGCATATGATAACGTAAAAGAGAGTCAACAGGCACCATCCACGCTGCTTATGGAAGTAGGTCCCACTTGTCATCGAGACAAAGTATCATGTCCTAGACTTGGAACTTCCAAATAACATGCTTCTAGGCCGACCATGGATTCATGCCATACAGGCCGTTCCATCAACATTTCATCAATGCATCAAGTTGAACCATGGGACACACGATTATAATACTAGAGATTTGAGCCTTTTTCTCATTGTAAAGCTCTCAATAGCTTTGCATGAAAGGGTACATATGTATGTCCCCCTGCAAATATAGCTATCGCTCTACAGTCTGAGGCCATGGAATCCTATGTGGATTCAGATTATATTAGTTCTTGTGCACTCACAGAGCATCTACTTCAACATCTCCATTTGATTCATGGGAGATGAAAATTCTGGAATATGGTTGTGGGGAGTATAATGTACAACAAGTGCTCTTAGTTTCTTACCTCTCATTTGTTTCCCAAGACTAGAGGTTGACTACCACTTCGGGAGACCTAGAGAGGAACACACTATTGGGACATTCTACCCGGAGATTTTTAGCTAAGGAGAAATTGCTTGATCCACCTACTACTTGGGTCCCCGAGGACACTCACCATCTTGTTATCAAACCTTGGAATATGAAAAATCTCACGAGAATGATGTACTCCATGGGCTACAAAGACCTAGGATGTGGGAGGAATAAACAAGGACAAAGAGAACTGGTCCCTCTTCCACATTTCAAAATAGAAAGATATGGCATTGGGATTCGCCCTTACAAAGAGCACCCCAATAATCAAGATGTGACTTGTTTAGAGTGTGAGGATATTTTCGACTATCTAGTCGGTGATCTGATTCCAATTATAGCCAATATGAGGATCGGCCTCCATGAACCTTTTCATGAACAACATTGTCGACCATAACCCCACCTTTGACCTTGTATACCCTTCCCTTGTTGAATGGGACCAACAACGTCACATGCCACTAGATTTATTTGAGAATGACAAGGCTATTGCAGAATTCATGGGCATACGGGATATGATCCCATTGGAGATCACAAGAAGGGTTTCTTTATCGACTTAGACACCTGTGCCTACTTTGGCGAGGAGGATGAACTTCATGGTCAGAAAAATCTAAAGAAAAGTGAGGGAAAAAGTTCTAAAGAAAAGCCTCGAAAAAAATTGAAGTCCAAGTCACATAGTGAAAACCTCTTTGAGGCACAGGCTGACAAAAAAATAAGAAAATCAAAGGACAAACAAAGTGACCACGCCAAGGATGAAAATCTCATGGAGACATCCTTGGATGAAGATCTCAACCTGCCTCCTGATCCTACACGTATGGAGGATTTATCAAAATTGTTAGTCGAAGAAACCATTGATGTCCACATTGGTACCGAAGAAGATCCCAAGATAGTGAAATTGGGAGCATCACTCTTGGCTAGAGAGAAAAAGACGTTCACTATGCTGCTACGAGAGTTTATTGATGTGTTTGTGTGGTCTTACAAAGACATGCCCGACTTAGATCCAAATTTGGTCGTACAAAACCTGGTTGTGCACGTAGACGTTAAGCCTATCAAAAGAAGCTCCAAAAGATGAATCCAAGAGTGGCCTTGTTGGTGAAGGAAGAGTTGGAAATATTTCTCGCAATGGGATTCGTTAGACCAATTGATTACTCTGAATGGATATCAAACATTGTTCCTATCTAGAAGAAACCTATCGGTATCCAAATCTACACAGAGTTTAGGGACATCAATAAGGCTTGCCCTAAAGATGATTTTCCACTGCCCAACATTGATATGATTGTTGAATCAACAGTAGGGTATGAAATGCTCTCACTCATGGATGGATTTTTGGGTTATAATCAAATTAAGATCGCTAAAGAGGACCAACACAAAATAAATTTCACAACTCCTTGGGGCACCTTCTGCTATCAAGTGATGCCATTTGGCCTTAAGAATGCAGGAGCAACCTATCAGCGGGCCATGACAGTAATCTTTCATGATATGATTCATGATATGATGGAGGACTACGTAGATGACATCCTGGGAAAGTCCAAAACAAGAGAGGATCATCCTATTATTTTACGGCGTATCTTTGAACACCTGCGTGAATACAAAGTCAGGATGAACCCAAAGAAATGTGTCTTCGGTGTGTTATCCGAGAAACTATTGGGCTTCATTGTGTCAATACAAGGTATTGAGGTAGACCTTGCTAAAGTGTTTGCCATCACTGAAATGCCTCCACCTGAGAATATCAAGCAACTACGTAGCTTGCAGGGGAAAATTCAAGCCATTCACCGCTTTATATCCCAGCTTGTAAATAAATGTCACTCATTCACTCATTTTCTTAAAAAGGTCATCACTTTCATCTAGGGACCCGAGCAATGACAAGCCTTTTCTTAGCTTATATAGTACCTCGCTAATCCGCCTGTCCTCATGCCTCCTACTCCAGCAGAACCAATTTTTCTCTATATTTCTGCTACATAAGACGTTGTTGGTGCGCTGCTCACCCAATACAACCTTAGCCATAAAGAGAAAGTGGTGTACTATCTGATTTTCACCCTCATTGCCTATGAACTTAATTATCCTCATATTGAAAAGGTTTGCTTGGCCATTGTTTTTACCTTTCAGAAACTTCACCATTACCTGATGAATACTAAGACCAAGCTCATATCCAAGGTTGACCCACTCAAGTATTTGTTTTCCAAACCTGCCCTCATGGGAAGAATGGCTAATTGGATCATTCTACCTTAGTGAGTTTGATATAGAATTTTCCATAAAAAATTAGTTAAAGGACAAGTACTTGTAGACCAGCTACTGGAAGCACCTTTACAAAGCACATAACCCTTTAGTCTGGGATCTGATAGATTCAACTTTGCTCTACATTGAAGAATCCATCGTGTGGCAGATACATTTTGATGGGTCTTTTACATTTCATGGTTCTGGTGCGAGAGTGGTCCTTGTTACTCCTTCGGGTGATCCTATACCACAGGCTTTCCGCCTAGCCTTCCCTTACATGAACAACATTGCAGAGTATGAAGCACTCATTGCAGGGATGAAGATAGCCATCAAATGGAATGTTCATCATGTTAAGGTCGTAGGTGATTCACAACTAATCATCAAATAGGTAAATGATGAATATAAGGTTAAGGATGATAAGCTCATACCTTACAAAAAGTTACTGGAAACTCTAAAGGAGTATTTTGTGTGCATTACCTTTGAGAAAATCCAAAGAGCAAAAAAAGATCATTGGATGCCATGGCAATGGTGGGATCTATGCTTCGTATTCCACTAGGGAACAATGATATGCCATTCTTCATAGAAAACCTATGCCAGCCCGCGTATGACATGCCAAAATCTTTCCTGGCTTGTGAGGTTGTTGGTCCCCATTCTCCGTGGTACAAACCCATTTTCACCTATCTTAAGGACAACACATTCCCTCCCGATATCACCCACTCTGAAAAGCAAAGCCTAATTCACCAGATATCCCATTACACCCTTTTAGGAGGTACACTTTATCGTCGTGGCTACAATGGGAATCTATTACGTTGTCTGGATGTGATGGAGTCAATCCAGGAAATTAAGGAAGTGCACGAAGGGGTATGCGGAGCACATACAAATGGAATAGTCCTGGCTAAGAAACTATTGAGAGTAGGTTACTATTGGCCTACCATGGAAACTGATTATTGTAATTATGTTAGAAAATGTGTGCTTTGCCAAAAGTATGGAAATTTCATCCATGCTCCATCACAACCATTACAACCAATCACTACCCCATGGCCATTCTCCAAGTGGGGACTCGATTTAATAGGAAAACTTACCCCTACCTCATTTGATGGTCATACACATATCATCACATCCAAAGAATATTTTACAAAATGGGTAGAGGCCGTCCCTTTAACCTATGTCACAGGAGCAAAAATTTCTAAATTCATCATGAATCACATTATTTGCCGGTATGGTATTCCCGCAGCCATTGTTACAGATAATGGGAATTCATTTAAGAACAAAAATGTGAAAGGTCTTTGCCAATGGTTTTAAATAAGATTAAAATGGTCCACACCATATTACCCTCAGGGTAATGGACAAGATGAGGCAATAAACAAGACTTTGGTTAGGATAATGGAGAAGATGGTCAACAAAATAGGTCGAAACTAGAACCTACAAATCCATCCATCCCTTTGGGCTTACCGAACATCCATTCGCACCCCTACGGGTACAACACCATATTCCTTAGTGTTTAGGACAAAATCTATCATCCCCTTAGAGATTGAACTTCCATCCTTGAGTATCTCTCTTTGAGACTATCTGGATAAAGATGAAGATTATTGAGTGGCTAGACTGGCTGAGTTAGAACTCCTGGATGAGAAGCGCATTCGTGCCCTTAATCACCTGAAGGTATATCAACACAGAGTCTCTAGAAACTACAACAAGAGAATCATCCCTCATCAGTTTGAGGTTGGTGATTTATTTATGAAGGAGAACCAGTTCAACACCAGAGCAGAGTGAGAAAAGAAAGGGAAGTTCGAACCACATTGGTTAAGACCTTATGCCATAATTGCCAAATACGGCACCGGGGCATACAAATTGGCTTACCCTAATGGTGATGAAATTCAGGAGCCCATGAACTCCATAAATCTTAAAAGGTTCTATGCTTGAACATGGGGTAAAAAAAAAATCAAGAAAATCAAAAAAATTATATAAATACAAAAACATAAAAAAATTTAGAAAAAGAAACAAAGAAAACATGTCATCCACTAGTGAAAACCACAAAATTATGGCACTTTGGATAGGTCCTTGGTTGAAAACTGGTTTTCGATGCCTTGGGAGGATTTGTTGTTCATAGGAATTCGATATTAGAAGGGTAGTCGTCTTTGGCCTAGACCTGGTTCTACTTTCAAGATTCCTTGTGCATGCCATCCTGTCCAACCTTGATCCGGCTTTGCCTTCTTCTATTCGTCTGTGAGGGACATGGTCTTTCGTTATTTCCCATCTTACGCTTGGGGGAACTCAACGAATTCACCTTCTTATTCATAAGCGCGTGGCTTCTACCCTTGTATATTCCCCATCTAATGATGAGGGCATCCATGCTTTCTTGGTTACCTACACATAGCTTTGGAAAACCGTTAGAAAAAAAAAAAAAAAAAATAGAAAATTGTTTCAGAAAACACAAAAACAATAGAAAATTGTTTCAGAAAATAAAAAACAATAGAAATTTGTTTCAAGAAAACATCAAAAACAATAGAAATTTTTTCCACAAAACCCTAAACAATAGAAAATCGGTGCATAAAAGCATATCTTACAAAAACATTTACTTGCATTGTCTTGTTTTCTTGCTTTGCTTGTTTCTTGTATAGTGTTTTGCATGTTTACTTTCGAGTTGTTTGTTGCTTGGGTGTGTCTTTACATGCTGGTAGGTCTGGGGAAATCATGATGTAATGTGTTAATTCATTATGTTCTTTCTTTTCTTTTTTTGTTGTGTTTGTTACTTGTTAATAAGGCATGGCGAATCATGGTGTATTGAATTAATTCGTAGTGCTCTTTGTTAGCATTTGGTTGTGTTTATTGCATGTGCTTTGTTTTGTTATCATTCATATCATATTACCATTACTATCATCACATTTTACATCATCTATACATCATATATAAAAAAAATGCTAATTTTTACATCATGCATGTATGCTAAGCTAATCATCGCATATCATATCATCAATGGGGGCAAGAGGGGTTGCGCATAGTAAAAAATCTATCCCCCGCATGAATATCATCATATCATCCCATCAATATACATCAACATAACACATGAGAAATACATTTGATATCATCTAAGGATCTATCATCTAACATTCTAAACAAGAACATGTATATACATCTAACATCAAGATAATGTACATGCAAAATGTGGAATCTTATAACATCATCACATTGTCCATAAGTGTTGAATCAAAAAAAAACAAACAAAAGCATGCAATAGGAATCAACATATAGTAATTTCTGAAAAGGGGTATTTCACATCATAGAAGTATGCCCACTCGTGTCACATGCATCAGAGGACAAACACAATAAAATACATCATAACAACATCCATAAGTGTGGAATCAAACAACTGTAGCATGCATCGAATCCAATGCATGTAGCATGCCCACTCAAGATATTAAACATGATCCATGTCCCATCATCAATTAGTTCCCCATGCGTTTAAAGACAAATCAAAAACCATCTATATACATGTATCAAAAACAAAGATATACATCATCTCATAACCATGTGAGTCTGGGCCAAAACAAAGAAGTCCTCATATATATATACATGTGTATCAAATATACATCTATATCAAAAATGGATACATACAAATCTATGAATTATATCAAAAATGCCTTCAACTAAGGTGTACAACAAGGATACATAAAAAATGTCTGTATACATACATACAATGTCCTGATCAGTGCACCTCATCTAGCTCCCCCATGCACCTCTGTCATCTCTTGGGCTAGCATGGGCCCGAGCCTGATCCCATGTGATAATAAATTCACAATATGGGCTCAGGCCTCATCCCGCTCTATTGTGGCTATCACGCACCAGCCCTGAGCCTCATCTCTATCTGCTCTAGCCACATCTCTCTCAACTTTGAGTTGATGTACCTGTGTTGTGGCTTTCTGTGCCACTGGTTGTGAAGTTGTGTGTGCCTCAGGGGCTGGTCTCTGAAGCGCTCTGAAGAGCTCAAGCCTCGCTCAAAACCCGCCTCTGGGGGTGGCGGCATGGCTACTATCGAGCCTGGACCTCGGCCTTAGTCCCTATGCCCGTGGGGCATCTTTTCCATCATGAGAGATGCAATCAAATGGATCCTCTGGGTCTAGCCCTAGTTCCACTTCTCTCACTCGGTGCTTTGCTCCATGCCATATCTCTACCGGCGGGTGAATACCTGCTACCTAAGCTACCTCTGGAATAGTGAGACACCGGGGTTATATTGTAGCATACCATGCTGCATAATCACCTATAGTCCTCGGGCATCTCACCTGCCATAATAAGTCCCATACCTAGGGGACCACCTATGTGAAACTGGCCCTAGCTCGGGATGCTACAATCTGAGGCCCCATAGTCTACCTCTCAGAGTCCCTGCGAGCATGCCAGATATCTAGCTAAGGGACACCCTGTATTCGGCCAAGCTACCGTCACGACACCTATCAACCTGATATAGCTCCATGATGTAGCTATGGCTACCAATAAGAAAGTGCTCCACCAAGCACACACTAAGCTCTGTGGCATCCTCTAGCCACTAGAAATGTCTATATGGATGCCAAATGACTTCTATCATTGCTAACTCATCAAACTCCTACCTATATCTGAATAGGCTACCAAGGTGACCACGGATATCTCTGCCAGCTGCTATCCATGCCATGTATGATGGCTCCTCGGGATCTCGGACTTAGAATGGGCCCACAAGGCATGCAATAGTTATATGATCCCACGACCATATCTGTAGTAATGATGTCAGCCCCACGGTCTTCTGACCATGGTATGTGATAAGATGTAAATCCCTAGTATAAGTGGGCCAGTATACACTGCCCCCAACAATATCTCTCACCACTGTAAATGCCATGAACCATTGGTAGCAATCCTCTCAGAACAAAGTCCCTATCTTATCAATGAGTAGGAACCCACTGATAAGCGCCATGATGTAGATAGGTGTCCCCGATGCAATGTCGGGTCCGAGATGCACTCGTGTAAGGCTATGATCATCCCGTCATGTGGGATGTCATCAACACCAAATAAAGCACTGCACGCTGCTTTGATCAGACCTGCATCCGTACTGTACTCAATCAATGTACCCATCATGGGCACATGTAGAATCCACCACACATCCTCTATGGTCACTATCATCTCCCCTATGGGCAGCCAGAAGCTCTGACTCTCTCTATGCCATCACTCAGCTAGAGCAGTTAGGAGGTCGTGATCTAGTACAATGGAAGGCATTCGAGCCACGGGTCCCAGCCCCACTGCCTCCAGTAAAATCACCATCACTCGGTGGTCGTGCCGGTGCATACTGCCCTCTAACTCTGCAATCTGGGAGTGACGCTCCCGCATCTGCAATACTGGTAGTTGTCTCTGCAAAATAACACATCACTCATTAGTTTCTAGCATTTCCTATAAAAATCTATGTCATTTTTTAGGGTTAACCCAAAAATCCTAAAAATTCTTCTAAGTGTCACATTTGTGGACACTTTCCTGTCTTTTTCTACCTATCTAGGTCACCTGCACACCCTTTTGGGTGTGTGCGTCACATTTCTAGCACCTACGCTTGCTTGCACACATTTTCTAGAGCATTCACCCTCTTTCGAGTGCCTGCGCCCCCTTTTTGGCATGTGCGCCACCAAATTGGTGCTTGTGCGTGGACATGTGTGCTTCTGCATATGTGTGCTTGCCTCTCCATTCCTATACCACATTTTTGGCATGTGTACCCCTTTACCAGCGTGCGTGCACATGTGCTTGTGTGTGTGCACATGCACGTGTGTGTGATTTTTGACCATGCATGAGCACACATCGACCTGGCGCTTGCGCCCTCAAAAGGATGCATGCACCCCCAAAATAGTGCATGTGTGCCCTATCCCACACTGTGCTTTTGCGCAGTGCCTACATGTTTTCTACACCTAAAAGCCCTAATTAATGCATTAATGACACAAAATTAAAAAGGAAGTCTTCGATACTCACAAATGGGCCATCGTCTGCATACCTCTGGTACCCCCAGACTGCATCTCGCCTCAAACGGTCCTGTGCGATCACCATAGTTCTCCGGACTATTAGAACCTCATAGTAATTTTGTTTTCAAAATAATTAGTTAAAATGAATTACTCACAAGGCTTTTATTACCCCTGGGGGGGTATATTAACCTATTTTTCACCGCTCAGGAGGCCGAAAGACCCGTTTCGATCACCATTTTCTCCTCTATTCACTGTGGAATAATTATTTTTCTCTTATTTTTCACTGTATTGGGGCATTTTTTGCTGTCCGATACCCCTTTCTTCTCCCTCAGAAAATTGCATTGCCCCCTGGTGATTTTTATTCTTCTTCACACTCTCGTAAATAATTATTTTTCTAATAATTATTTTTTCTCCATTTTTCCACTAAACTAGGACATTATTTGTCCTTTATTTCTCCTTTCTTTCACCTAGGGCACTTTCTATCGCCCCTAGGCCCTTCACTTTCTTCTTCTACTTTCTTCTATTGTTCACCATGGTTTGGAAGACAAAAAGATAATAAAAACAATATACATATCAAAAAACCCAAAAAAAAGGCAATTTTTTTCAAAAATCCTAGAAAGTAAAAAATCCTACAAAACTGGTAACTTGCTTATTACGGCTAAAACTTGTGTCTTATGCATGGTATTTTCTCCATATCCTATTGGTTTGTCTCACATATTCCCCGATTAATATGACTCACGAGATCACCGGATTCACAACCATTCAAAAAGCTAGCTGCTTGCTTCATCTGTACTCTAGGGCACTTTTGTTTTCGGTGCTGTTTCGTTGCACAAACACTTTTCATGGACCCCGTGTCCATTTTCATTTCCCCTTACATGTATCCTTGCTTAGGGCATCATTTTAAACCCTTGTTGTCAATCATGAACTTGTGGATCTCTTCAGCACTGATAACAAAACATTTGTACAACTGTCTTGACCATTGTTGGGTTGGATATGTGCGTTCGTACTTGTTTTCCCTATTACATGAGCTTGTTTCCTTCTCGTATTGCATTGCATTATTGTATGTTGCATGGAGTTGGTAATTTTAACACAGGACAATTGTTCGTAGTATGGCTTTTCATGTCATTCTACCCTTGTTGTATGCTTATATTTTTCATAAGGACCAATGATGTAGTTCCTATGGCAATATGATGACATCAAATTTGTCCCAAAAAGCACAGCGATTAGAGGCTAAGCTCTTCTCTACCCTCTTCCATATTTCTCTACACAAATTCCCTTTCACCCCTAGTTTTCACTCACTTCGGGGCATGCTACCTCTTCCCCATTCTTCTATCTATATCTCACATTTTTTCGATTGTCGATCGGCTTCTTCTATTACCCCATCGACACTCGAGGGGGCATCTCTCCCTCCTACTAATTTTTCTTCTATCCCTTCAAAATTTTCTTTTGTCTACTATCTTTGAAGTGGCATAACTTACACCACCCAAAAGAGGGGAAAATGTAGACACCTATAATTACGCCTAAGCAATTTAAATACTTAAATTGTGCTAATTATCCCCTTTCTCACAAATTGACGACATACCGTCAAAAGCGCTCATATTCCCTCTTGTTATCGTTAATTAATTACAATACACTAATTGATTAAGTCGCCTATCCAGCTAATTATCTAATTAACAACCTTCCGTTAATTATTTACCTCTTCTATTTAAATTAATTAATTAGTTTTTCCCTTCATTTAACTAGTAAATCAATATTTAATTGATTTAATCCCTTTCTAATGGCCTAAATTGTACTAATATTCCTCTAATTGGCTTCTATAAGCTTACACCTACCTATTAGTTAATTACCTTTGATTAATTAAAGCACCCTCCCAACTCCCATGACTTGCTAAACAGGTATTAAACCCTTCTAAAATAAGGTTACCTTTAATAAAGCAGCCTTATCCATTCCTAATCATGTTTTACCTTTATCCCACATTCATGAGGATGTGTTGAATCCTTTATCCTTTGGGCTATATAAAGAGTCCTCCACCTACCTTTTTACTTACACCTGAACTCCTTAAGAGAGAAAATATAACACATATAGCAAAGAGACTAAGAGCTTGCACTTTGTCCTCTTGAGAGTTCATCATCTTGAAGAGTTAAGCCTCTTTCTTAAAATTATTAGGTCATATGGGAGGTATCAAAAGGGTCTTGTAGCCCAATTTTGACTAGCCCCCATTCCTAGATTCTTGGAACATTAAGGACAACTATTTTTGATAGCCATGGAACCTACCTAGGTTCCTTCATTTATAAGTTGTTAGAGAATAGAGGATATTTAGGTGCTTAACATAGTTAATTTCATAGTTTTGTATTGATAAATGTTTAAGCATCTAAGGTGTTCATCCTTGATCAATTTTATCATGATGGTGTTTATAATGTTGTTTAATTCTTGCTAATTAAGACTATTTAGGTGCCAATTTTGGCCTTTGGGACAAAACACATGAAGAACATGTTGTTTGGATAAGGTTCCATCTTGGTGACAGGGTGTCTGGAAGGAATATACCTTACGAAAGAAAGATCCAAAAAGTTAATCATGACACGGAGAGGCATGCACTTGGGGTGACCCACACCTTGACACTTGGCACCAGATCTGAGGCTACAAAGGAGTTTTTTAGAGCTTAAAGGCCTATTTATATGCGCACCCTTGACAAAGGAAGAGAGATATAAATAAGGTAGCGAAGCTCTATAGAATTACTGCGGGAACTATGGGTTGAAAATGGGTACAAAATTCAAGTAAGGATGTAATGGGGAGTGAAATTTTTGTCTTGTAAGAATACATGTATGGATCCACATATGGTGCATGACTACGGTCTGCCTTCTGTAATCTTTTATAAGTAACACTATGAATGAATGTGATAAGGTTACCATGTCAAATGTGTTAAGAATATTTCCTTGTATTATCTGCATACTTCTATTGTATATGTTTGTATATAATCATGAATCTTACTTGAATGGTTAAGTATAGTAGTAGATTTACAACTCTTAGCTCTATTATTTCTATTGCGTGTTTTGGTTCTACTATGACTGAAGGGGTATAGAAGCCATCCTGAGCTCTATAGCTCTTCATGTCTGTTAATTCACTAAGTTAGAGTCATGAGCTATGCCTTCCCTAGACTCACATAAAAGAGAGACTTGGCACCCTCTCACGTGCCTCGGGTGAGCGCCCAGTGCCTGCTGGGTGATAGGCCGGCACGCATGAGGTTCCCTTGTTCTTAAGTGGGTGTAAAAGTGACTACATCTTGGTTTCATTGTAGTCTAGTTGTGTTGATAGGCACAACAGCCAGGTGGTGGGCCATGCATAGTGAGAACTTGTTGGAATGGCGTGAAGTTTGAATTGCACTCACTATCCAATTCTTGAAAAGCAATGTACCCACCGCTATTAAGGATTACAATGGCAATGGACCCGCCTCTTCCCACATCTAGGCATGTGAGAGGGTCTGGGGAGAAGGTGTGGAAGCTTTACCACCCTCTCTTTGGGTGCATAAGTTGTATTCGACACTACAAGGTTGTGCACACACGTGGTATATCCATTCTGAAACACATCACCAAATGGGAAGTTGGTAAGAATTAATGACTAACTTGGTCCACACATTTGAGTACCGAAGTACCAAACAAATAGTTGATGAGGCATTACAAACTATCAAGAACCTCACTCTGGGGGATTGCGCCATGGCAGAAGATAGGTTAGTAAACTTACTCAAAAGTAGACCTAGTTTAGAAGCGCGAAAGAGAAAGAACCGAGAAGACATACAATTCAAGCACGCATGTGCTAAAAAGGAGAAAGGAAAGATGATATACCTTGTTGATGGAGAAGAGATAGAGAACCTAAATGTCAACCATTTGGTTGGGGCATGTGATGTAGTTGACAGTGTGGATGCATTTGCATGCATGTATCATGAACCACTTAAAACCAAGAAGGTTGGTTAACATCGGCTCGGAAGAGGAGCCCAAGGAGGATATCATTAGGGACTATTGGTCGAGACAAGGAAGTATCAAAGATCATTTATCTCTTACAAAAATTTGAGGAAGTATCAAAGATGGTGCACGCTTGATCGGGAAGAGGCCTTATAGGATGAATCCCAACATGCGCGTAAGGGTTAAAGAAGAACTAGAAAAGATGATAGCATCTAGTATCATTGAGGCTATGGAGGAATTAGAGTGGATAAGTCTAATGGTGATTAGTATAAAGAAGGATGGATGGATTAGGATATATGTGGATTATAGGGAATTAAACGCTGTTTGTATCATAGATCCTTTTCCCACCCCCTTTACTGAAGAGATTTTGGAAGGAGTTGCTGGGTGGGAGGTGTATTCCTTTATGGATGGATTCTCAGGATATCACCAAGTAAGGATTGCCAAGGAAGACCAAGATAAGATGACTTTCACCACTGAGTGGGGAAGTTTTGCATATACGGTCATGCCCTTTGGGCTGAAGAATGCACCTATTGTATTTTCGTGCATAGTGGTACAAGCATTCAAGGACTTCATCCACAAGTTTCTTCAGGTATATTTGGATGATTGGATAGTGTATGGGTTGGTCAGGGACCATTGTGATAACTTAAGGTTGATGTTTGAAAGATGTCGGCAGTTGAGGATCTCCCTCAACATTAAGAAATGTGTCTTTGTAACTCCTTTTGGAACGTTGTTGGGGCATATCATATGTAAAGAGGGCATATGTAAAGAGGGCTTACTGGTAGATCCCGTGAAGGTTGTTGTTATTGTTGGATTATGGGAGCCTACCAGCCAAATTGCCATGCGAAGATTTCTTGGACACACTGGGTACTACAGAAAGTTCATTAAGGGATATGCCAAGATCACCACGCCTTTGGAAATATTTCTCAGACATAAGAGTGCCTTTTAGTGGGGAGAGGCGTAGCAAAGGGCATTTAACACTCTAAAAGAAAGGCTTATCACCACACCTATTCTACGATTCCCATCATGGGATAAACCTTTCCATGTCCACGTGGATGCCTCTAGTACAGCAATAGGAGCCATTCTTGCTCAACCAAGAGAGGGGATTGTTGATCATCCTTTGTGTTTTGTAAGTAGGAAGTTGACACCAACATAACAGAATTATACAACGACCGAGTGCGAGGCATTGTCAATGATCTACATGCTCCAAAAATTTAGGCAATATCTGCTGGCAAATCCTTTCATATTCTATACTGACCATATGGCCTTGAAGTATCTAGTAAACAAAGCAGTGTTGCAAGGGCACATATGTTGTTGGGTTCTTCTATTTCAGAATTTGAATTCAAAGTGGTGGTAAAACTAGGAAAGAACAATTGTGGGCTAGATCATTTATCAAGGATTGATTCAAGAGAGGATGCGTAGAGTATCAAGGAAACCATGCCGGATGCACAACTATTTAGGTTGTGGTGCGCGCCCTCAGAACTAGAAGACATTGCTATCTTTCTCAAGGAAGGTGTGGCACCCGAAGGAATGAATGCTCTAGAAAGGAAAAGGTTAGCCATATGCGCAACACCCTTCATGTTGATCAATGGGGATTTGTATAAAATGGGCCACGATGAGGTCTTACACTGGTGTGTACTAGAACATGAATGCATAGCTATAATAGAAGAAGCCCATGGTGGGATTGCTGGAGGACATTATGTAGGGAATGCAACTGCGCGTAAGATCCTAGTCACTAGACTATGGTGGGAAATGATTCACCAGGATTGTATTGAGTTTTGCAAGGCTTGTGACCACTGCCAGCACCTTGGAAAACCTAGAAAAAGGGACAAGATGCCCTTGTGCCCCATCGCGATGCGAGAACCTTCGAAAAATGGGCAATAGATTTCGTTTGACCAATCTCACTAGCTGCGTGAAGGAATAAATCACAGTATATTATTACCTCTACTGATTATCTGACAAGGTGGGCAGAGGTTGTGCCCACTAGGGATTGCACCACACCACATTCGCTAGATTTTGTGGGAGAACATTATCGGCGGTATGGGTGCCCATTAAGTTTAACAAGTGATAGGGGCACTCACTTCTTAAATGAAACAATCAAGATACTATTGGTAGAATTCATGGTAGCCCATCACAAGACTACCCCTTATCACCCTTAGGAAAAGCGGGACCTGTAGAGGCATTCAAAAAAATCCTTAGTCACACATTAACTAAGATATGTGACGTCGAAGGTAGGATTGGGATGACAAGGTGTCAATAGTCCTTTGGGAATACAAAACAATGTATAAAAGGTTGAATAAGGCCACACCATTTCAATGGTGTTTGCATGCAGGTGTTTTTCTAGTTGAATTTATGCTACCATCGCTACATATAACATACACAAGAGGGTTGGATGATGGACAAGCACTGGAAGAGAGAATCAATGAGTTAATAAAGTTGGATGAAAGGAACTCACTAGTAATATGTAGCCAAACAACTAAAAAAACTAAACAAAAGGCATGACATGACCGCCACATTAAAAACAAACATTTTGAGGTTGGCTAGATGGTATTTTTATATGATTCTAAATTTCTATGCCATCTGGAAAGTTGAAGGTGCATTGGTTGGGTCCTTATGTAATTTCATACATCCTTTATTTGGGCGCATGCTAACTACAAGTGCTAGATGGAAAAAAATTACTGGACACTTCAATGGGAGTAAGTGAAAGCCCTACTATAAATAATGCTTCTTGGTGTTTGTAAATAAGGAAGTTCTGCTAGTTAGTTTAGAGTTTCCTTTTATGCTTTTAATTTCTTGTTTTTCCCTTTCACGTTGTTTTCTTGTTTTACACCTTAGGCACCGGTAACCTTATTAATTTTTAAAATTATGATTGCGCAGAGGACCGCACATAGATTTAGTGTGGGGTGAGGTGATGAAGAGAGGCATGAAGTTATTCTATAGGAAGATTGAGTTGGTAGACCTGTTCAAACTGGCCCTGTTGAAAAGATGCATTAGGAAGGCAAATGGATGACAAAATAGAGTTCCATTGGAAATCCACGTACAAAGGAGAAAAAAGTGTAAAAACATGAGGTAGGTGAAAGTAAGAATCATGAGGAAGGCAGAGGTGCCTTTGGTAGTGGCAACAGGCACAAAAAATTCTTGTCAAGATGGATTGTCTATGCGCCAGAAGGTTGGAAAATTTTTCGTGCAAGGATTGGGTGTGGGTGAAAAATGTTTTGCGCAAGGATTGGGCACGCAAGGAAAAGCATTGAAGTCGGGTTTTTTTGAAAACACCAAATTAAATATTGTAAATACGGTGGTAGGTAGCATATCCTTTAATGCATAAAAGTAAGAAAAGCTATAAATACAAGGATGGTAAGTTCATTATTTTACTTTGTAAAAAAAAGAACAATTTTCTTTCAAGAGCTAGGGTTTGAGAGCTAACTCATGTGAAGGAGAATCTCAGAAAATCATGCACAATCAGTCTGGTTAATCTACAAACTAGAGTAGAAGTGATTTACGGGTGTGAGGAAAGTTGTGAAAGAATGTTGTGATCAAAAGAGGGAAATCAAAAATTAGGGTTTGTACCCTAGGGCATGGGGTGCGTGAAGAAAACCCTCAGATAACTCGAAGGAAACCAAGGAATAAAAGCAAAGGTGAAAATGATGGCCATGAAACTAGTTGATAAGCCTGTAGTGCAATCTAAGAAGGGAAAGGGGAAGGGAAAAGGAAAGAAGAAAGAAGATGAAATCCCCTTGGATACCAATGAGGAATGGTACTCAGAGATGCAATACCTGGATGGGGTTTTGCTAGGACAAGAGTGGGAGTCCCACATCAGATAAATGACCGTAATTGATTACAATCACTGGTTGAGTATAATTATGAAGGAAATGGCATTGGAGCTGGTGCACCCCACAAATAAATGAAAACTTGGCAGGATGCCAATTTATGATGATGTAGCTAAGGTAAAAATGGAGAAGGCAGGGCTTCTCCAGCTTTATGAGTTGCCCTACTTCGGGAATCCTAAGCACCTATACCAATGGCTAATGACGTGTGTGCACAAATATTTCTTACGCTGCGAGGAGCAAGATGCTCATAACCTCACAATTAATCTCACACTTTACAGGTCTGAGCTATAAAGGGGACAAAATCCTAGATGATCTCCAGGATGAGGAGGCAATTAGGAAAACCATCACATCCGGGATTATAAGAAGGGATCGAGGTACTACAACGTCACGGATATCAGTGATCCTATGATGAAAATGGCCACGCACCTCATTTCCAAGCTAAATGGACAAGAGAGGTGGACCTAGGTGAGCAAGCCCTGGTTGAATGTCTGCAGAAAGGTCGTGGAAGGCACCATGTACAATATCTCCCAGTACATAGCATATGAGATTATAAGTAGCACAGAGGATGGAGGAAAGATACTATTTGGGAACATTCTACTAACCATTGTGTTCTCAGAAATTGGGGTGCCAGATGCATCTAATAAGTTCGTATGGGAGTACCCCAATGAAGACCCTTCACCCATGGGCCGGAGTTCCATAAATATACTTGTGATTCAATGATGCGGGTACACAAGGCACACTTGGATAAATGGTATACGTGCCTTAGGAATGCATTCGGGGTAGAATGGTGGATCCCAGAGCAACTCCCCTAATGACTGAAGGAGAAGTAGAGTTCACGATGTAGCAACACTTCTACATTGGTAGATTTATCTTGGTGGATGGTAGTTGGAGTCCCTGGTGAAAACTCCCCTTCTCATTTACTGCCCAATTCTTCTAGGTAGGGGTAAATAGATATAAGGAGTTGAATAAGTTAAGACTCGACCTATCCACCCTCGACAATGAACATAGAGAGATGAGGAAGAAGTTATTCTATCTAGGAAAGTGCATGTACGTTAAAAGGTACATGTCGCAGGACGTGCACATCATAAGGCCGATGACCTTCTGGTTCTTTGAGAGTGCTATTGCTAGGATTTACCTACACATAAGGCCAAAGTTCGAGAAGGGTGCATACATAGAAAATGAAATATCCATCCTAGATGACCCCATGGGAAGGAAGAAGCCAATGCTAAAGTGCAAGGAGAAAGAAGAAGAAGAGGAAGAATAAGGGGTGGTGGGGAGGTAGGATATAGGTACCATGGGGCCAAGTACCTATGTCTAGAAGAAGAGAAGAATGGTGGTTAGGAAAAGGCCTGGAGCCTGCAAAGCCACCATCCCTTGAAGAACCTTTAGATGAAGAGAAGATAGCATCCCCCACTCCAAAATTTTCAACTAGAGAAGAAGAACATGGAACAGAGGAACAAGGGTCTGAAGATATGAATGACCTGAACACCTATGTAGGCGAAAGGGATGACGATGAAGGGGAGGAGCTGGAGGTGGACCAAGAGCCAATTAATATCCATGACTCAGAAGGAGAGGAGGATGAGAATGTAAATGATGCCTTCATTTTTGTAAGGAGGAAAGACACCCGAAGGGAGGAAGGCATGTGCGGTGAAGAGGGGAGCGAAGGGGCTAGTACCAAGGAACCAAATGTGCCCAAGCTCACTCAAGAGGAGGTGGATGAGAAGGCAACAAGAGAGGTAGAGAAGATAATTGATGCCTTGGTCAATGAAGAGTTGGGGATGCAACGCGGACCTTGTGCTCGATGAGTTCAAGAAGGAACAGAGGGAGAAGAGTGGAAGTAGCACGAAAGGACCAACTCTCTCGGTGACTATTCCCAAGGGCGTGCGCACGGGAAGTAAATACACGGAAGGGGGAAGGATAATGATGAGCTACATTGATGACCCCAACAAAGTTTTACGTGTACATTTCCAAAGTACCGTGCCCACCAAGGAGCTCACCGCCATGGAGTCCTTTGACCCTGAGGGAGGATACCCATGCAAATGAGGAAAATGCTATCTTGGGCATTCAACTCCCACCTCGATGAGCCTGAATTCAAAATTAACCAGGGAGTGGTATTGAAGCTGTCCAAAGGAAAGGGGGACAACCCCATTGTAAACATGTAGCAACTATTAGACGAGAAAGTGTGCAATGTGCTGAACAAAGTCTTAGTGGAAATTGAGGCTAGGATCTTCGGTAGAAATGATAGGGTTAGAGCCTTGGAGGACCAGTTGGAGAAAAGGAAGGAAGAAGTGGTGAAGCTGACAAAGGATCTCAGCCTGGAGAAATTAATTAGCATGCAACTGTAGAGGGAGCTTTAGGAGGAAAAGGCCAGGGTGCGCGAAGTTTCCAAGAAGGTGGAGCTCATCTCCCAATCGATTATCATGAAGCACCCGGACCTTAACCCTCCTGTGTAAAAGTATAGATCCTCCTTGGAGTGCCTAGAGGACTTGACTTAGATCCTCACCATGGAGAGGCAACCCTTAAATTTAGAGTTGACAAAAGCGGTAGCAACACGCTTAGAAAAAGAAGACAAGTTGAGGGTCGTCACCCTCATGGCCAAATACAACAAGGTGTTCGCCGACGTAAGAATAGCTACACAAACCACAAGGGTCACTTATGACCACTGTGTAGATAAAGACAAGGTGACAAGCATACTACTTGCCAGTGACGAGTCGAATTGAAGGAGTTTAGAGAGAAGAATAAGGGTAATAGAGCTGAGTGGGAAAGGATCATGGCTGAGGTAGAAAAGAAATCTGAAACCATTGAGAACCGGTGAGTCTCAATCAAAACCCGGCTAAAAGATCTCTACAAGGTCATCACAAGGAAGATGGATGCCTTGGAGGACCACGCTAAAGAACTAGAGACTATGGTAGAAACCATTACCACACAAGGGGAGGGGCTAACTTACAACAAGGTGAGCACCTTGGTTGGCAACATCTACACTAAAGCGTAGAAGGAAGTCAGTGCTTGGAGTACACTGGAGGTCGACCTCTAGCAAAACTTTCCCCTCCTTCTTTAGGAAATTTTCCCCTTATTCTTTCTCTTCCCCTTTCTTTATTCTTTCCCCCCCATTATTTTCCAAGGCAAGGCCTTGCATTCTTTGTGTTGCATTCTTTGAGAAGGTTCCCAAGGGTGGAGAACAGGTGAAGTGTGGGGTAATGTTGGGCCCCTAATTTTAGCTTCCAAATCTTAAGGGCATGTAGGTGCACACGACGGGGAGAAAGCGCACAAGTATAGGTGCACAAGGCAGAGAGTTAAAAAGGCTTCTTGAAGAACCTAGGATGCGTACTTCATGCGAAGAACAATTTAGGACTTAGCCAATTTTGGCCTTTGGGATAGAACACATGAAGAATGTGTTCCATTTGGATAAGGTTCCAGCCTGGTGATAGGGTGTCTGGAAGGAATATACCTTGCGATAGAAAGATCCAAAAAGTTAATCATGACACGAGAGAGGCATGCACTCGGGGTGACCCACACCTTGACACTTGGGGCCAAATTTGAGGCTGTAGAGGAGTTTGTTAGAGCTTAGAGGCCTATTTATATGCATGCCCTTGGCAAAGGAAGAGAGACAGAAATAAGGTAGTGGAGCTCTGCAGAATTACTGCGGGAACTATGGGATGAAAATGGGTACATAATTCAAGTAAGGATGTAATGGGGAAATGGGGAGTGAAATTTTTGTCTTGCGAGAATGCATGTATGGATCCACACATGGTGCATGACTATAGTCTACTTTCTGTAATATTTTATAAGTAACACTATGAATGAATGTGATAAGGTTACCATGTTAAATGTGCTAAGAATATTTCCTTGTATTACCTACATACTTCTATTGTACTTCTACTCATATATAATCATGAATCTTACTTGAATGGTTAAGTATAGTAGTAGATCTACAACTCTTAGCTCTATTATTTCTGTTGCACGTTTTGGTTCTACTATGACTGAAGGGGTATAGAAGTCATCCTGAGCTCTATAGCTCTTCATGTCTGTTAATTCACTAAGTCAGAGTCATGAGCTATGCCTTCCCTAGACTCACATAAAAGAGAGACTCGGTGCCCTCTCGCGCACCTCGGGTGAGCGCCAGTGCCCACTAGGTGATAGGTGACACGCATGAGGTTCCCTTGTTTTTAAGTGGGTGCAAATGTGACTACAACGGTTCATATATATATCTCTTTTTTCTATGTTCGTGTGTTTCATATGAATGACTATAATAATTATACATCATCTTTCCCTCATGGTTTAGATCTATCTTTTGTCAATGTGCTTTTTGTATGAATGGATACATTAGTGTAACATTTACTCAAATTTCTCAGTTGAATAAGGAGTTTCTTCTATCTTTCAATTTCTCATCTATGCTACATTCTTGCAAAACTCACATAAAATGAGGGCTCGGTGTCCATGCGTGCCTCGGGTGAGCGCCTAGTGCCCAGCTGGGTGATAGGCCGATGTGCATGAGATTTTCCTTATTTGTTAAGGGGTATTAAAATTGACTAAATCTTGGTTCCATTGCTAGGACCTATTTTTGAAGTTTTTGTAAAAAATGATATGCATATTTGTATCTGTACTATGTGATGATAAAGCGTTTAACCTTGGAAAGTTTTGAAACATGGTTCAAGAGCATGGAGGATGAATTTGCTCAGGGATTGAACACTAGGCTTGACTTTGATGCAGGTAGATGGGTAGAAGAGAAATTCGACCATAAGTTGTATGAAACTTTCTTCTATTACTTCCCAAAGAGAGCTATATGAATGTCTCTCAAAGATATGCATATAGATCAAGATAGTACTATAGAATGTGCATATGGACCCAAGATGATTACCAGAGGCTGCAAGATGTAGATTTGACATGGAATCATGTTGTGGATTATTGGTGGAAGGGAGTGATGGTTAGTTACACTGGAATATGCCATTTTTATGTACTCGTGTCCAGAATTTGTTGAGTTTGAGTTTCTGAGAGAGCCCAGAGGATCATTTCTACGTGCTATTCCTTTGGCGATGAAGATCTTGATCATTACCTTGAGTTTAGAGGCATTTCCAATGGCTAGCTAAACCCTTCTGAGTGTTGGGCGAGGAAGCTAGGGTGGAGGAGGATGGAAGACATTGCGATTGAGAAAGAAAGGGAGGAGAGATGACTCAAGTATAGTGAAGCACGTGAAAAGGATATTGGTAGAAAATGTGAGCTTATAAATATGATGGATCTAGAGATAGATGTTGTGGGAAGGAGTTAAGGTTCATGCAGAGGATATGGAACCTTAGCAATCTATACTACCCCATCTTGGAAAATGTAGGAGAGAAAACCCTTCAACTTTTGATGAGAGTTTGTTGTGTGGAGAAAGAAGAGTCATCAGCGTGCATCTGAATCCACCTAGTGACCAGACCTTGGTGCTTGGTTTTCCAGATCAAGGGAGAAGTATTGTTAACCTAGTTTGTATTGGTGGAAGTGACCGATATGTACCTAGGAGGTATAATTTATCAATTGGGACATCCATGGTTATACATACCATTTTGGTATTTGGAGGAATTTTTGGTCAAGGTATAAGTACACAAGGTTTAGGCAATGCATCTAGGAGTGGAACGGGATACACTTCTAGCAGTGGAGTAATCTTGTAGACCATTGGTGTGTTGTTCGGTGAAATGTTAGGGACACTAGGCGTGACCACTTCAATCTCATTACTAGGCGCATGAGGGTCTAGAGGTGGAACTGGTGGATCGGGAGGCACATGACCTGGTGGATCTAGTGGATCTAGTGGAGGGAACACCGGAGGAAACACTGGAGGAAACAAAGGATCTGGATCAAGAGGACAGGGGCCTCAACCACCTCCTTTGGTAATATTTGAAATTTATTTACACTTTCCAGACTACCAGGGCATAGTGGATGCTGCAGAGTATGTTCACAAGTGTGATTTGCTATGGCACGCAAAGGGGATTGCAACCCTAGAATAGAAGACTAGTCAATTTGTAATGACATTGTAAGGGCACACAGATAGCTGGTATATGAAGTATGAACCCCATTTGACAATGCTAGATTAAACCATGTTGAAAAATGCCTTCTTAGTAGAATTCCACATCCCTGAGTTTGAGCAGAAGAGCATCAACACTCTAAAGGAGATTCAACAGGAATGGAAGAGAGTGTGCGGGAGTATGATGCACGGTTTAAAACTCTCCTGTCAAAGTTTTCATATGACATTCACCCTTCACAACATGCTCAATGGTTTGTTAGAGGGTTGATCACTCCATTTAGGAGGGCATTATCCCATAAAACATTTATCGACTGCGCAAGGCTCTAGACACTACCTTATGTGCTGAAGTAGTTGGGAGCATTGATACTGGTGTGAGCCCTCTTCTAGAGGGTGAAATTGTTGCCATGACCAAACAGTTGGATAATTTTTCTGAAAACTCTACACATGAGACTCATAGTGGTATTTGGTACATGGATTGTGAAGTAGAGGGGCATGCCAAGGATATTTTCCCCTAGAAAATAGTACACACCATAGTGGTAGATTATGAAATTTATCACGGGGACCATGATGCGAGTAGATGCCCCTTGTTGCAGTACACAATTCGAGAAGAATGTGTCTTGTTATTGTAAGATCTATGCCTCTATGACCCATGATACTAAGGATTATAGGATTATTGACCAAATCCATAAGGCCATTGATCATGGTGTGTGCAGACCAACCTTGTTAGTGGATCCAAGGAAGATGATCACCATTATGAAGGACGCACGGATGGAGGGGTGCATGGGAGAGGTTCTCATGGAGGATTTTGTGGTCACAGTAACCATGGAGGAGGAATAAGTGAGTTCCCATGAGGGACCTACTATAACTGTGGATCCATAGAACATTACAGGTATGAGTGCCCAGAGTTATTGTAGTGCTCGTGGTGCAGAAAGAAGTACAAGTATGAAGAGTGTCCTGAGTTTTTAAGCACATGATCCAACAACACCAAAAGGAAAAGGGCACCATGATGGTGAGTATAAAGAAGGATGACACACAATGGATGCCTAGAGTGGCACGTGAGTTAGGGTTAGAACCTGTTTTGGTGACAACACGAGCAAAGGCTATGCATGCCAAAGAAGTATCAAGGAAAAATAATCTAGTCATAAGAGAAGAAGTGGTGCATGAGAAGTATCTAGACCCTTCCCACCAAAAGGAGGTGTATCAAGAGACAATGGATTTCATTCAGAGTTTGCAAGGAAAAATCCAATGTCTAAAGGAGCAGTCTAGGAAACAGGAGCAAAGAAGGAATGTTGAGGCTCTACAGAAGGACCTAGATGAGGTCAAGGAAGTATGCAAAATGTTAAGGAAAGATAATATTATTCCCTTGCTAGGAGAATGGCTATGAGAAAAGATTCCATTTACCGGAGTGGAGTATGAAAGGAAGGTGTTGCATGCAAACCTCCCTCCCCATAGCCTTGATTATGACAAAGAAATCACACTGAACGTAGTTATGGATGGTTGGCTTCTAAGCAAAATATTAATTGACATGGGAGTAGAAGTCAATGTTCTTACACTGGATGCCTGGCATCAAATGGGAAGCCTGCATTGCAGCCATCTTCAAATGTGTTGTATATGGAAAACAAAACTAAGGCAATTCCCATTGGAGTATTAAAGGATGTAATGATTACCATTCACGGGGCCAAGTTTGCAGTAGACTTTGAAGTCTTAGCACTTACCAAGTCAGACAATTTTCCAGCATTTCTTAGGTGCCCATGGTGCTATAAGAACAATGCTAACCTGAGGTTCAACAAAGGATATATTAGTTTGAAAACAAGAAAGAATGGGTCATCATCCCTCTGACGGATGGGAAGTCGACACCTTACACTGAAACTTTAGGAGAATAGGTCCTTGATAGAATTTATGTGCGCTCCATCAGAGACCCAGAGATAATTCACCCTACATAGGAGTTATGCAATTTGAGGATGCCCAGTCTATGAGTGATACCACAAGCATGGTGTGTGACAATTGGGTGCACGAGACCTATGAGTTAATTGGGTGATAGTTGAGGGGATCAGAACAAAATTGATCAATGCATGCTCACTCAAGTGCCTAGGAGGAAAGAAGTTACCAAGTTACTTTGGAGGGACATACCCTAAAATTTTATTACGGGACATGGAAGCTCAATGAAAAATGAGGACAAAAGAAGAGGGATGTTCGAGTTATAGTGTACTTAGGACTACAACACGCTAGTGGGCTACACATTGGGAGAGTGTCCTTGAGTGGCACGAGGTAAGAATTGTATTCTCTATAAGGTTTTCCAGAAGCAACACACCCATGGTCATTCAAGACTACCATGGTAAAGAGACCACTTCATTTCATATCCAAGCATGTGAGAAGGCCTGGATAGGAGGCGTAGAAGCCTTTCCACCATAATTATGGGTACATAAGCTATATTCTACACTACAAGGTGTTTCGTGTGCATGGTATATCCATTCAGAAACATGCCACTAGATTGGTAATTGGAAAGAATTGATGGATGATCTCATTCAAGTGTTTTAGTATCAGAGTACAAATCCATCAGTGGATAAGGCATTGTAGGTAATTAAGCACCTTATGATGGGGTATAGTGTTATGGCAAAGGATAGGGTAAAAGAGTTACTAGGTGAACCTAGCTTGGAGGTGCGCTTTGAGGAAGAAGAATCGAAGGAGATACAATTTGAGCACATGTGCATGGAAAAAGAAAAAGGGAAGATGGTGTATGCAATTAATGGGGAGGAAGTGGAAAGATTGGATGTTAACCATTCTATAGGGATGTGTGAAATGATAGATAGTGTTTATGAATAGGTGCACACCTATCATGAACCATTAAAAACAAAAAATATTAACATTGGTACAAAAGAGGAACCTAAGGAGGCCATCATCGGGGATTATTGGTCGGAGAAGGATGTCTCTAATATCATTGATCTTTTATGTGAGTTCCAAGATTTATTCCCTCGTGGGTATCATGAACTCAAAGGCATTCACCATTCCTTGGGGGAAATGAGGATCAATTTGAAGGAGGGTGTGCACTCGGTTTGGAAGATACCATACCAAATGAATCTTAACCTACGCATGAAGGTCAAGGAAGAAATAGATAAGATGATAACATCGGGCATCATTGAAGCTGATGAAGAGTCGAGTGGGTAAGTCTAACAATCATTAGTAGAAAAAAGGATGGAAGGATAAGGATCTATGTAGACTATAGGGAGTTGAATGCATTTTGTGTCATCGATTCATTTCCAACCCCTTTCACTGAAGAAATTTTGGAAGGAGTGGCCAGATGTAAATTCTATTCCTTCACAGATAGATTTTCAAGGTACCACTAGGTTTGGATCGCAAAGGAGGACCAGGAGAAGACAAATTTCACCACTGAGTGGGGAAGTTTTTCCTATACGGTCATGCCATTTGGGTTGAAGAATGCACCTACCATGTTCTTGCGCATTATGGTACAAGTATTTTAGGACTTTATCCACACATTTCTTCAAGTTTATCTGGATGATTGGATAGTGTATGGGATAGTGAAGGACCACTGTGATAACTTAATATTAATGTTTCAGAGATGTCGGTAGTTGAGAATATCCCTCAACATTAAGAAATATGTCTTTGTTACCCCATTTGGAACATTATTTGGGCACATCATATGTAGGGAGGGCTTACTAGTAGATCTCACAAAAGTTGTCATTGTGAGGTTAGGGGAGCCCACTAGCCAAAATGCAGTGCAAAGATTCCTTGGGAATATAGGGTATTACAGGAAGTTCATCAAGGCATATGCTAGGATAGGCACACCCTTAGAATAATTTCTTAAACACAAGATTGCCTTCCTTTGGGGAGAGGCGCAGTAGAAGGAATTTAATAATTTAAAGGATAAGTTTGTCACTACACCCATACTATGATTCCCTTCTTGGGATAAGCCTTTCCATGTTCATGTTGATGCCTCAGGCACAACCATTGGAGTAGTACTAGCACAACCTAGTGAAGGGATTGTTGATCATCCCTTGTGTTTTTCCAGCAGAAAGTTAACACCAATAGAGAAAAATTACACAACTACTGAGCATGAAGAATTATCCATGATCTATGCATTGCATAAGTTTAGGTAGTATCTATTGGCAACACCCTTTATATTCTACATGGACCACATGACATTAAAATACTTAGTCAATAAGCCTATTCTTCAAGGGCGCATATGTCGGTGGGTCTTGCTATTTCAAGAATTTGAGTTTATCATGGTTGTGAAGCTAGGAAAGAGTAATTTTGGACTCAATCATCATCTCAGGATTGACTCGGGGAAGGATGTGTAGAGCATTGAGGAGACTATACCGGATGCACAATTGTTTAGATTGCAATGCACACCCTTAAATTTGGAGGACATTGCAGTATTTCTTAAGACATGTGTGGCACCAAAAGGAATGAAGGCCTTGGAGAGGAAATAATTGGCCATATGCATCACACCTTACATGTTGATTAGTGGAGATCTATACAAATTGGGTCGTGATGAGGTTTTGTGCCAATGTGTGCTAGAACATGAGCACATTGCAATCTTGGAATGAGCACATGGTGTGATCGTAGAGGACACTATGTGGGAAATGCAACCCCATGGAAGATTTTTATTGTGGGGATTTGGTGGGAAACCATTTACCAAGATTGTATTGAGTTTTGCAAGGCCACGTGACCATTTACGGTGCCTTAGCAAACTTGGAAAGAGGGATGAAATGCCTTACGACCAATAGCCAGTGCGGAACCATTTGAGATATGGGATATTGAAATTATAAGACCAATCTTGCCAGTGGCATGAAGGAATGGTTCATGGTATATCATCACTTGCACTGATTATTTAAAATGGTGAGAAGAGGTAAAACCTACAAATGATTTTACAATGGCTACAATGCTTTAGAGTTATATGGGAAAATATAATCAACATGTATGGATTCCCATTGAGTTTGAAAAGTGATAGAGGTATGCACTTTCTCAATGAGACGGTCAGGATCCTGTTATTAGAATTTATGGTGGCCCATCACAAGACTACCCCTATCACCCTCAAGCAAATGAAATTGTTGAGGAATTTAACAAAATACTTAGTCATATGTTAACTAAGATCTGTGATGTCGGTAGAAAATATTGGGAAGACAAAGTATCAGCCATTATTTGGGCATACGGGACAACCTACAAGAGGTTATGTTGGTGTAGATATTCACTTTACACACTTTGCCCTAATTTTCTATATCCATTTTTGTCCCATTTTTGCTCCAAAATGTTCATTTGTTCTATTTGGTGGCCTATAATTCATGTTTTCCATTTGAATGCATTGAAAGTGCCCTCATATTTCCCTAAATTGAATCAAAACCCAAGTTTCCCCTTTTTTGTGCCCTAATTTTTTAATTTTACACAGTGAGTTGTTTTCCCCTTTGCCAAATTGTGAAAATTTTTGAAGTGGATTGATTTCGAGTAATTTGAGGTTAAAAACCCTATTCCCCTAGTCAAAAATAATATAAAATCATGTTTCACTTGATTTAAAAATGAGAAACCTACATTCCTTGTGAAAAGATCTTATTTTTGAGGCATTCTCTGTATTTTTACGCTTTTGACAGTAAACAGGTGTCACCAGCCCGTCAAAATTATCTTTGCAACATACTGCTAACGTGGCAGGTTCCTATTAGGTGAGGATGCGTGGGAAAAATGTTATAACTTGTTGTTTTTGAGTTTTTACCAAAGGAAACATTTTTCCCGTGGCCCCGCAGTGCTACAGTGAAATGCCTACATGGCATGATGTGATTAGTTGGAGGATCAGTGGGTGGCGGGTCGCACTTAGAATTTTTGCCTTCATTTTGCAAATGTCTCAAAATCAAATTTTTCCCTGAAGGCCCGCACGAATGGGAAGGAGACACATGGCACAGGAAGGTTAGGTGGATGGCGGAGGACTTGAAATTTTTATTTTTTTACCTCCGATGCCCAAGGAAAAATTGAAAAATATGCCCGCATCCAATAAGAAATGGACACGTGTCCACTGAAGTCAAAAGGAAAAGCGGGAGTTAGAAATTTTTGAAGTTTTTGGCTTCAAAATTCCAACGGAAAAATTTGTCCCAAGAACATGCATCCAATAGGAAGAGAACACGTGTCCCAGATTTGGCAGAGATTTGGGGCGTGGAGGAAATGTTGAAAATTTTTACAAATTTTGGGAAAAGAATTTCAAAGTGAAAAAATTGATCCATGGAAAATTTGGAGGTGTGCTCCCACATCCAATCAGGGGGTGACACGTGGCACATTTCAAAGGGAAAAAGGGAGAGCATGGGCCCGCAAAGGTTTTTGCACTCGCGGATGGTTGAAGGCAAATTTGGAGGGTCGGCTCCACTGCGAATGGGAGACCGCCATGTGGTAGAAGATGGAGCGGGTGTTCGGGCCCACGGAGGTTTTGGAGAAAAATTTCCTTTTTTCAAAAAAGGAGAAAAATTCATAGAATTGGCCTGTGGTTCTTGGTGGGGCCCACAGGTGGACACGTGGCGGGTCTAGGGAGTATGCGGGGAAAATTTTCAAATTTTTCCCAAGGTCAAAAAAGGGTTTGAAATGCATTTTTAAGGTTGGAGGCCTGGTCCAATGGTATTTGGACACGTGTCCACCTTATCTGAAGTTAAAGAAGATATTTTTTGAGCCTACGTGTTGAATCTCATCAAGACACGTGGAGGGTGGAAATTTAAAGTTGATTTTTAATCAACGGTTGTTGAGTGTTATTGTTTTTGGGTGCCATAGAAGCTCCAGGATGTTTGAATTCACCATTTCTACACCAAATCACATGAAATTTTATATGAAATCACATCCCCTCGGTCTTCTGAGTGCAATGGCACCATTCTTTTGAGCTAATTTGATGTCCTATGATGTTTTTCATGAAATATTTTTCTCAACCCGTAAAACGTGAAAAGTGAAAAATTAAAAGTTGCGAATTAAAAATGATAAGGGAAAAAGGTGGAAAATGATTGCAAATGCATGTTGGCATGGTGGAATGACAAAAATGTGACCCTGGGATGGATAAGGATCCAAATCCATGCAATATTTTAAAATATTTGTGCATCTCTGGCATTTGGCGAAATTTGTTTTATAGTTTTATATCATTTTTCATCGAGATGGATAGGTTTTGTAAGAAATTTGATCCTTTTGGCATATTATTTTCTCGGGATGCAAGGATCCAAGTTGGCATAGGGTATATTATTTAATTTGGAGGCTTTTTGGAGGAGGCGGTGGAGAATTTTGGAAAAAGAGAGAAGAATTTTCACAAGGAAAACTAGAAGAAGTCCATTTTCTTTTGGAGAAACTACTTGAGAGCCATTTTTGATTCCTATGTTCATCATGTTGAGTTGGTTTCAGCTGTAAAGCCATCAACAAGCTTTGAGATTGTCTAAATAACATTCCCTTGTTGATACATTTGATCAAATTCTTGGATTAACTAGTTTTATCTCTTGGCAAAGCTTGCATACTGATTGTATTTCAAAGTATGTTTTCAATTTGTGTTTCATGCTCATGTTGCAATCTTGTGTTTGGGATCTTTATTGGTCATACATGGTCTCATTTCTTGTAGAGGGTTTGAAGGCATCTACAATCTTCTATTTAGAAGAGCATTCATTTGAGTGAAGATAAACAGATTTAAATTCATCTTACCTTCCTTGTAAATTGAGGGTGTTTGTAAACCTTTGGGTGTACCTTAGGTCATGATCTAAAAAGGGTTTCTAAATACTTCATTGGTATTTTCTTCAAGCCTTTGTGGTAGGTTATCAAAGTTTGTATGGAATAGTGCAGATTTGGGCATCCATGTGTGTACACATCCTGGTTGAAAGAGCACTTTCAAATTCATTGAATCATCTTTGTTGTTTAGGTGTTGTAATCCATTTGCAAAGATTCCCAAAGAAGGTGATGATTCCTATCTACTCTTGTCCCATCATCTCTCATCAAAATTTCATTATAAACTAACTCATCCTACCTACAATACCCCTACATTTGCATTGTGTGTCCACAAAAGAATTCAATCCTTTCACTAAAATGCACAAAGTTGATCGGGGCTTTATCATGTCTTTATGACTCCGGCTTTTTAAAAAAACATTTCCATCATTTAGTAGTGACAACTCCTTTGAGTTTGGATAATGGATACGTGATCATGTTTTCACAAAGCCTCTTCTATATCATATGCAAAACACAAGGATATCTACATCTCCTTACCACATAAGGGCTGTAATATAGGTTCTCTTGCCTTGGTTGATAGGCACAACCTAAAATAGTGAGGGTTAGATCAAAACCCTCTTGAAGGTGATATCCACTCCCTTTATTCTTGAATGCAAACAAGTAGATAGGTGTGCTTCTCCGGCTACAAATGACATATAAAACATCTATCTATCCTTGAGTGTCTTATGAAAATTTATGATGTTGTTCGAGTTGTGAAGGAGAGTAAAATTGGATACCAATAGGTTAAATAATACCACACCATTCAATTAGTGTTTGGCATTAAGGATTTCCTACCCTTTGAATTCATGTTACCTTCACTTTGTATATAGTGTACAAAGGAGGATTAGCCAATGAGAAAGTGCTGGAAGAAAGGATTGACAAATTAATGCAGTTGGATGAAAGATAATCACTCGTTAGGTGGAGCTAGAAGACTGAAAAATCAAAACAAAAGGCATGGCATGATCATAACATAAAGAAAAAGAAGTTTGAGGTTGGGCAGATTGTTTTGATATATAATTCCAAGTTTCTGTGCCATCTTGGTAACCTAAAAGTCCATTGGTTGGGCCCTTACATCATCTCATACATCCTTGATTCAGGCGCGTGTCAGTTATAAGTGTTGGATGTGATGAGATTACCAGACACTTCAAAAGGAGTATTTGAAGAACTACTATAAATAAGTCTTCTTGGTATTTGTAAATAAGTATTTCTAGTTAGAATAGACTTTCCTTTAGTGCATTTTATTTTCTTGTGTTTCCCTTTCTTGTTGTTCATTCCTTTCTATTGTTTTGTTTTGTCTTTGTGTGTTCCAGTAACCACATTACATTTGGGAGGTTGTGTATGCGCAGAGGACCACACATTGGTTTAGTGTGGGATGGAGTGAAAGGAAGTATAGGCTTGTAATACAAGTGTGCGTTGGCAATAGAAGTTGTGGTGAATAGCCCGGTTAAAGAACTAAAGGTGCGTAAGGTTAATAGGTGCGTAGAGAAGAGATGGATGTGAATGGTTGGTGTCAAGAAATCCTTAAAGAAACCATGTATAGAGAGAAGTGTAGGAACAACATGAGGTAGGTGAGAGAAAAAATTAGGTGGATGGAAGAAGTGCCTTCGGTGCTATTAACACGTGCATAAGAGTCTTTTGTCAGGATGGATTGTTTACACGCGAGGAAGTTTATAGAAGTTTTTGCACAACATTGGGCATATAAGTGAAGGTGCATAAGGTTGGCTTGGTGGAAAAAGTTACATTTAATACTAAGTACGGTGGTAGGTAAAATAGTATTTAATGCTAGAAAGAAGGAAAAACTATAAATAAGAAGACGGGCACTTCATTATTTACCTTGCATTTTACAAAGGGAAGAAATATCTTGTGAACTAGGGCATCCAAAGCAATATATTTATGACAAAGGAAGAATTTGAGAGATCTGAAGTGCATAGATAGGGTAAATTTGCAAACCAGTAGGAAAGGAGTACACGAGCATCGAGAAGTTAAGTAAGTGTCATCTTGTGGAAGGGTTTTTCTAGTTAGGGTTTGGTGACTAGGGCACAGAGTTAGAAGGATTTTTTCGTGAAGATCAAGCTTGGGGCTAGATAGAGTGGTAAACTAGAGAAAGAATGAGAAATTATAAGTACTAAAACTGTAAGAAAGATGGTAGCCCAAAAACTAACCATCTCACCAAAGAATCCAAAAAAAAGGGCAAGGGAAAACAAACAATAGTTGTTAAGAGCAAAAATGAAGAATGGTATGCAAAGATGTAGTACCTAGACATGGTGTTAGTGGGAAAAGAATGGGATTCACACCTAAGGAAGATGACGGTGAGTGATTATAACCATTACATAACTACAATAGAGAAGGAGATGGCCTTGGAATTGGTGTGCCTAACCAATAAGAGAATGCTAGAAGGCATTCCCATTTACAACGACAAGGTAAAGGTTAAGTTGGAGAAGGTAGGATTACTACAACTTTACGAATTACCCTACTTCAGAAAACCTGAGAACCTCTACCAATGGCTAATGGTGTACATTCACAAAGAACACTTTTGTTTCCTAGGATGAAATATGCACATAACTCCCAAAGAAATTTCCAATTCCATAGGTGTTATCTCGAAAGGGTATAACATTGATTATGACCTAAGTGACAAGGAGGCCATCAAGGAAATAATTGCTGCATATGAATATAAGAAAGGATTGTGATACTTTGACATTATTGAGACCCCAAACCCCATAATGAGGATGGCCACATGCTTGGTAACCAAGCTCAATGACCAAGAGATATGGACTCAAGTGAACAAGGCATGGTGAACATGTACCGAAAATATCGAGGGGAACATCTACAAATTATCTCGCTTTCATCACGAGATGAAACCATCAACATCGCACAAGAAGGAAAAAATATACTATTTGGTAATGTCCTCATAATTTTCTTCTCAGAAATTGGAGTGCCCGATGGGCTGGAAAGGTTTGTTTGGGAGTACCTAGAAGAGGATCCCTCACCCGTGAAAAGGTTTGCAAAATATACTTGTGAGACCATGACAGCCACTCACAAGGCACATTTAGAGAAATGGTACAAGTGCATGAGGGACGCGTTTGGGGTGGAATGGAGGATTCTATATCATTTACCCACACTTGTGCAAGGAGAAGTAGAATTCATGATATATCAACACTTCTGCATTGGCAGATTTAGGTTGATAGATGAAATAATGAGCCCATGGTGCAAGCTTCCCTTCTCCTTCACCATGTAATACTTCCAAGTGGGGGTGAATATATTCAAAGAGGCCAAGAGACTAAGGTTTGACCTTAGTGAAGCAAGGTGGATCAAGACCATAGAGAGCTGCACAAGAAGTTGGTTTACCCCAAGAAGTGTGCATACATGGAGAGATATGTCTCCCACGAGATACAAATGATGAAACCAGTGAATTTTCCAATTGTTGGAAGGGCTACATCTTTACATCAAGAAAAAAATTTGAAAAGGGCATGTACTTGGAAAATGATGTATCCATCCCTGAGGACCCCACAGTAGAAAGAAGCCCATACCAAAGAAGAGGGAAAGGGAAGAGGTGCAGAAAGCACCAAGTGTTTAGGCTACACAAATAGTAAGTGCATTGGGGATAAGCGCTAAGCCTAGTACTTATACACGGATAAATAATTTCTCGGTGAAAGAAAATACTCTAGAGGAAGAAGTGTTGGAGCATGAAGAACCTATCACCCATGAGAGGTCACCACAGGAGGAGGAGGAGAAGGAAGAAAAATCTCCTGCCAAGAAGAAGAAGAAGGTGATAGAAGAAAATTATTTGGAGGATACAAAGAGCTTGGATGCTTATAGAGGTGAGAGATATGATGATGATGAACCAGGAGGCGAGGACCATCCTATCTATGAGGTTCATGACTCAGAGGAGGAAGGAGAGGAAGAAGAAAATGAATACATATTTTCCAAGAGGGAGAATGACAAGAAAGAAGAGGATACTCAGGATAGGGGGGTAAGTGAGGAAGTCACAAAAGAACAAAGGACCCCAAGCCTCACTAAGGAACAGATAAATGAGGCCGTGGAGAAGGAAGTAGCCAAGATCATTAAAGACCTAGTGGAGCAAGAGATGGAATGCAGCGTGGACCTAGTGATGAAGGAAGCAGAGGAGGAAAACATAGAAAAGGAATATGGTAGCATGGGAGGGGATCCTAGTTTGGTTGTGAGATTTCCTAAGGATGCGTGCACATAGAGAAAAAGTGTAGAAGCATCACAAGTTCAGAGGATGGGCTATATTGATGACCGAACAAGGTGTTGTGCGCACACTTTCAAATCACCATACCAATGAAGTAACTCTTGGATATGACATCATTTGATGAGGAAGGTGCATACCCTCGAGACAAGGAAAATGATTTCTTGGGAATTTGAGTCCCACATTGATGAACCAGAATTTGAAGTGAGCCAAGGGGAAATAATGAAGGTACCAGAGTCAAAAGGTGACAAACCCTTGGTAAACGATCAGCATTCATCAGATGAACAAATATGCAACATGCTGAATAAAGTTTTGGTGGGGGTAAAGGCTAGACTCTTTGGGAGGAATGACATAGTGAGGTTTGTAGAGGCAGAGATGGAGAAGAAGGAAGAGAAGCTAGAGAAAAGAACTAAGGAGTTAAAACATGAGGAACTAGTTAGTGCTTAGCTAAGGTGTGAATTAAAGGAAGAGAAGGAAAGAGTACGCAAAGTCTCCAAGAAGGTGGAGATGATCACAAGTTCCATTATCTTGAAGCATCCATACTTGACACCACCCATGTAGAGATATGAATCAATCCTACATTGCCTAGAAGAATTAACTCAGATTATCATAATGGAAAGACAACCAATTTCCTCGAGTCTACAAAGGAGGCATCGACGTGCCAAGACAAGGAGGATAAGATGAAGGTTGTGGCTATTATGGCCCAAAGAAAAGAAAGTCCTCGTGGTTGTGAAAGCCTCCATCCAAGTTGTTGAGGCCGCCTATGATAACTATACTAATAGAAATAGAGTGACGAGCATTATGGTTGCCACCCATGAAGTAGATCTCAAGGAGTTCTTGGAGAAGAACAAGGGGAGCATGTCGGAACGTGAAAAATTCTATCTAAGGTTGAGAATAAATCAGAGGCTATTGAGACCTTGTGGGGCTCAATTAAGAACCAACTTAAAAAATTATATCCCCAGATCACTCGTAGAATGGACACGCTCGAGGATTTTGGAAAATAGTTAGAGGGGATTGTGGAAATGATGGATACCCAAGGAGAAGGGCTAAGCTTTGAAGAGGTGAGCACCTTAGTCGGTGACCTCTGTCAATAGGCACAGAGTGAGGTCAATACCTAGAATAAGTTGGAGGTATACTTGACGAAAGATTTCCCTCTCCTCTTGCAGAAATAATCATGGTTCCCCATTCTTTCATTCTTCCCCAAAATCCTTCATTCCTTTATTCTTTCTCCAAATTATTCAAGGATAGTCATTCTTTATTCTTTGAGAAGGTGTTTCCTAGGGTGGAGAATAGGCGTAGTTTGGCGTGATGTTGGGCCCCTAGTTTATTAGCTAAGTACAGATAATCGTGTGGGCACACAAGACCAAATTAAATAAGGGAACACAAGGAGAAAGTGCGCATGATAGGGTTCTAGGAGGGTTTATTAGAACAAGTGGCATACACACAAGGTAGAGAAAAGGTTTTGATACTTAGCCATATTTTGTGTATCATACAAAACATGAGAAAACCGTGACCTGAATGCGCATGTGTAGTGAATAAGGTGCCATCCTAGCAGCAAGGTGGCCTAAGAAAGAATATACCTTGTGATGGAAGATTCTAGAAGGCCATCATTGCAAAGAGTGGAGAGCTCAAGCTTGAAGAAGCATGCTCCCATGGAGGACCACCTTGGACACTTGGAAACAGATTTGTAACTCCCACAAAGGCTTGAAGGTGTTGAGAAAGGCTATAAATACAAGTGCCCAATAGAAGAAATAAAAGAGACATAGAGATACACATAGAGGGGATTAGAGAGAGAAGATGAAAGGTGAAGCTCTATAGAAATACATGAAGAGATTTATGGGTTGGGATAGGAGATCTATAGGAAGAATGATGTATCAAGGGATGGGTACATGTTTTTATTTTGCATTATAAGGGACGTAAGTCCAGTATTGCTACATGGTTCTAATCTGCACTATCATTTTGGTCTGTAATGACCCTGATAGATGTAATGTGATTACTTGACATGTTCAAATATGAATATATGTGGTTCGCGGTTCATACATATCTCTTTTTTTTATTGTTTGTGTGTTTCATATGAATGAGTATAATCATTATGCATCCTCTTTCCCTCATGGTTCAGATCTATCTTTTGTCAATGTGCTTCTTGTCTGAATGGATACATTAGTGTAGCATTTACTCGAAATTCTCAGTTGAATGAGGACTTTATTATGTCTTTCAATTTCAAATCTATGCTAAATTCTTGCACAACTCACATAAAAGAGGGGCTCGGCATCTGCTCGTGCCTCAGGTGAGCACTCAGGGCCCGCTGAGTGATAGGCAGTGCGCATGGGATTGTCCTTATTTGTTAAGGTGTATAAAAATTGACAACAATGGATATCCTTCCAGTCACACAAAATCATGAACCCATAAAATTATCTGAAGAAGAAATTGATGATCTTCTCCAACAAATAAATATTGGTTATGATGTGATGGAGAGTGAGAAGCAATCCTACCTCCAACTCTTTCAAAGTTACATGCACTTATACACTTTTGATTACAAGGAGCTTCATTAAGTAAGTTAGGTAGAACATTCTATTGATATGGTAGATGGTGCTAAGACCATAAATCAAATGCCATATAGAGTGAATCCTAATTTCTCCAAGAATGTAAAAGAAGAAATAGATAATTTTCTTGGACGTAGGATTCATATTTGTTGTGCGAGAATTCAAAATGGGTTTCTCTCATTTTGATCTCAATAAAAATAATGGAAAGAAACACATTTTTGTTTATTATAGAAAGCTCAACAAGGCAACAAAGAAAGATCATTACCCTCTTCCATTCTCATATTAGATCTTGGATGAAGTAGCTAGCTAAGAGTGTTATAATTTTGTAGATGGCTATAGTGGATATAACCAAGTTCGTATAGTGGAGAAAGATCAGCTCAAGACTACGTTCACCACTCCTTGGGGAATGTTTTCTTATAGAGTTATGCCATTTGGGTTGTGTAATGCTCCAACAACATTCCAACACTTGATGAATAGGGTGTTTGAACCCTACATTGGAAGCTTCATCAAAGTATTCTGGATGATTTTTGCATATATGGGATCAAAATGGACCACCTGCACCAGATGGAGATAACATTTCAAAGGTTAGATGAATCACAAGCCTCATTAAACCCTAAAAAGTGTGTATTTGGATGTTATAAAGGAATTTTCTAGGGCATGTTGTATCCAGAGATGGTATTAGTATTGATCTGATAAAGTTTCAAAAACCAAAGAGTTACCATTTCCTATGAATAGAAGTAAGTTGAGATCATTTTTAGGCCATATGGGTTACTATAGAAGGTTCATCAAGAATTCATCAAAGATTGCATAGCCACTAACCTTGATTCTTGAAGAAGGATGTTACTTATGAGCTAGGAAAGAAGGCACATGAAGCTTTTGGACAACTAAAGGAAGATTTGGTTTCTTCATCTATTTTAAAGAATACATACTAGAGAAATCCATTCATTGTGTATATTGATGCTTCAGATGTAGCACTAGGAAGTACTCTGAGACAAAAGGATCAAAATGGGAATGATCATCTAGTTTACTTTGGGAGAAGACAGATGAGCAAAGTCTCTGAGGTAAATTATACTATAACTAAAAAAGAGGCTCTAGCTATCATTTTTTCTATAAAAAAGTTTAGAAATTACTTTCTAGGGAATAAATTTATAGTTGTAATAGATCATCAGGCTCTAAAATATATTATAAATAAGCCTAACCCATCAGGAAGGATAACAAGATGGATAATTTTGCTACAAGAATTTGAATTTGATATTATAGATAGGCCAAGAAATAAGCATGTCAATGCAGATGCACTCTCTCAAGCCTATGATGGTTTAGGTTCATCTTGTGAGGATGATGATTTCCCAAATGCAATATTATTATCCCTTGATAGAATCCCTCATGAATACATAGATATTTGGAATTATCTCAAAGATTTCAAGTTTCCTGATGGTGCCAATGTAAAGACTAAGAGGAATATTACTCAAGCCAGTTGTCCATATTCTATTCTCGCATGGAGTATTCTTTCGGATAGGGCTTCACTTGGACAATACAAGGGGCATTTGGACGTAATCAAGGGAGGAGATAATAGAAGAATTCCACAATGGTACATGTGGAGGACACTTCTTTGGAAAACTTACAATAAAAAGATCTTGGATGTAGGTTATCACTAGCCCACTTTTTAGAGATTGTTATAATTATTGTAAGACATGTGATATTTGTCAAACACATGGGAAATATAAGACTTCATCAACTCCATTATATCATATTCTTCCAATTGGTCCCTTTGAAAAGTGGGGAATATATATTGTAGGTCTAATTCTAACTACCCCACGCCAAAATAAGTATATTTTAGTTTCCACATATTATTTACCCAAGTGGGTTGAAGCTAGGCCTTTGAAAACAACTTCCATAGATGAAGTGGAAATGTTCATGTATGAACGCATTGTCACTAGATTTGGTTTTTGTTAGAAATTGTAATAGATCAAGGAAGCCACTTCATTAATGAGGTGGTAGAATCCCTGGTAAACAAGTTTTATATTAAGCACAGGAAGGCAACAACTTACAAGCCAAGAAAAAATGGATAGGTGGAGCAAAAAAATTATGTATTGTGTCAAATTCTAGCAAAAGATGCAACTTTGCAGGTACATAAGTGGGATAAAAGGATTCATGCAACATTGTGGGCATATAGGGAAACATCAAAGTCAACAATATGATACTCCCCATTTCAGTTGGCTTATGGCATTGATCCAGTTCTTCCTATTGAGTTTGATATTCCCATTGTGAGAGTTATGAAAAATGAAAGGATGGATGAAAGTGATTCGGTAAAGGAAAGGTTGGTACATATTCATTTGCTAGAGGAAATGAGGGAAATAGCAAAGGATACAAGCTATAAGAAGAAAATGAAGCAGAAGGATTACTTTGATCAAAAGATCCTTTGGTCTCCATTTTAGGTGAATGACTTGGTCCTAGTATATGATTCCCAATACAAAAAGAGGAGGCATAGAAAACTTCTTCCCAAATGGATGGGGCCCTACAAAATAGTAGTTGTGCATGAAAATGGTACATATTGACTGGAGGAATTAGATGGTACTCCCATTATGAAATGGGTCAACCACGACAAGTTAAATATTTTGAGGCACTAGCTTCAAAATGTCCATAATAGTATACTCCAAGGATGAAGTAGAATCTAGGGAGGGGGAAGATGTTGAAAATAAAATTTTCCTCTATAATTTCTATTTCATTAATGTACGTATTAGAAATAGTATATTGTTAAGTATACTTAGTACTAGCTTTCGATAGAAGATAATGGCGCTACTAGTACAAGTGCGGTGCCGCCAATAATGTATACTACGTGAATAGATACCAAAGTAGAATAGGAATTGGTTAAAAGTAAATATTTGTCGTAAGTTGTCCAGGGTAATGTTAAAAGGGTCAAAAGTAAATAGGGTCTACATGAATAGGAATTAGAAATATTATATTTGTAATATGGACAAAGAGTGATGTCATTAATATTTTTGTATTTTATTTGTAAAATTTCTAAAAAGGTGGAACCCATGTGAGATGATAAGGTACATCTTATCTTAAAATATAAGCCTACATGTAAAGGTAAGAGTTTAGGCATGGAATATGATTGGTTAGAAGAGATTTCCTATCCTATCTTAGAGATAGGGTGGATAAGCCTGAATTTCTATAAATAGAGAGGCCACCCCCTCTCATTTATCATGGAATAAAGTTGTAATAATTATTTTATGAATAAAGGATTCATTGTGAAGGTGTGTTAAGGAAGCCATCAAGATGAGTAATTGTGAAGTTTCTCCCATAACTATTGTTGGAAAACAAGTGGAGTTGGTAACACTTGGAGTAATTCATGGGTGAGATTGTAAAAATTTCATGTTAATAATATATTTTATAGTTGTATTTCAGATTTTTCATCATTCTTTTATGTCATAGTCTATGGTATTCTTGTGTTATGTCTGCTATTGTGTTTCCAGATTACTACCACCAAACCAAAAGTTGTGCATTACTAAAATAATCATAGCACGAGGAGTTCGGTGAAATATTATCAGTGTTAGATTGGTGTTGACATGAGCGCAACATGGGAGAAATGGAGAAAGAGAAGTATGGAAGCATGGTTGGGGGATAATTTTAGTAGTAAATTTCCGAGCGGAGCACGCATGCAGTGGCAAGGGTGTGTCGACATCGAGAGAAGGGGAAGGTGCGTGGAGATTACAAGAAATCGAGGTTAACTCAAACTCCATGATTTTATCACACTTGAATTCAACCCCTGCACTAAAGTATGAGTCATCCTTCCAAGTACCTAAAGGAATTGATGTGCATCATCATGGTGGAGAAGAAACCACTTGCATTGGAGTCGGAGGAAGAAGTTATGACATAGTAGAAAGAACATGAGAGATTAAAAATTGAGGAGACCACAACTCAATACACTTAGCTTCTTGCTTTAGTTAAAATTGTGGCTCACATGTCTAAAGTTGTTTATGACTACTTGTGAAGATAGAGATAGGGTGGAAAGTGTGTTGGTTTCTACACATGAGGAACATTTGAAGGAGTTCGATCTAAGAACAAAGTAAATTCGGCGGAACATGACAAGATCCTGGTAAATGTTGAGAATAAATCTTAGGCAATTGAAATTTTAAGAGCCTCTATTAAGAATAATATAAATGAATTATATCCCGGGTGACACATATGATGGAAATGATGACCAACCTTAGTAAGAAAATGGAGAATATTGTTGACACATTGAAGGCTAAGGGTGAAGAGGTGACATTAGATGAGGTAAATGTGCTAATAGGGGATTTATTGAAACAAGAGAAGAGCAAGGTGGATTCTTGGAATGAGATTGAAGCATGCTTGAATAAATCTTTCCCAATCCTTGTACAACGGTAGTAAAATTCTTTCGTTCTTTAGTGTAACTGGATACAAGTTATTTTATTCTTGCATTCTTTATTATTGATTGGAGATTAGATTAATTTCAAGGACAGATAACAAATTTAGTGTGGGGTAATTTTGAGCCCAGAAAAATGACTAAGTCCTAGAGTAGAGGATCAACGCATAGGGAAAACAATGTAGGAAGAAGGCACATGAGGAAGCACATGTAGGGATAACTAAGTTACACACGGACAACTTGAATATTTAACCAATTTTAGAATGAAGGGATAGAGTTGGACATGGAGCGTGTGGACTTTTGCATGCAGAAGTAGAAAAGGGTTTGATACTTAGTTGCATTTAGGGTTATAGCATTGCATAGAAAACATGTGAGGATAGATGTTGGCATGAAAGTGGATAAGGTTAGAACATGGAGACTTGCAGCCCAGGGGAAAGAATATTTCAGGATATGGTTATCATGATGGGATTAAGATATGTAAAGTAGAGTTAGTTATGGCTTAGCTATCACTTGCATGTTTAGGGTACTCAAGTATGATGACATTTGGTATACAGTTTTCTCTTGAGTGATGTTGAGGTGGTAAAGGAGAGCTCCCACTCTATTTAAGAATGTGTTTGGATTTAAAATAGAGGATGTGAAGAAGATGTGTGATGTGAGGCAAGAGACGCAAGAGGGACTTTAGATGCATAGGAGAGAGCATGGCTAAGAAATATTTGAGTAGAGTCATTTTGTAGGTTTAGGATGTTATTTCTTGATGTATTTAGTTTGTTATGACCCTCTTGATGTAATTTGGTTACTGTAAACAATTGTGAATCAATATATCTGATGGATTGTTCTGAATATCTATGTTTATGGGTCAAAACCCTTTTGTTTTTCATATTGCTAATTGTTTAGACCGATGATTCGTGTTGTGAGATTTACATTCATATTATGGTGCATATGTTCCCGCATTTGATTTTTTAACCTCTTTGCTAGAATGAATGTGTGTATTTCTATTTGTACATTGTTTTTCTATTCATGGTAACACTTTTAACAAAACTCACATAAAAGAGGGGCTTGGAGCCTTCATGCACCTCGCGTGAGCTCCTAGTTTAGGATGGGTGATATGCTGATGCACTTGGGAATCAAAGGGTTAGGAAAAGTGACTACAACAAGATATTTTTATTCTAAGTATCTTACCTCTACTACAAGAGAGTGTTATCTTTGAGACCTCTCCATCCGTTGATCAATTATTCTATACACTCAAAATGTGCGAAGGAAAAATCTTATCTATGGGAAAATTGAAATATTTTAGCAATACTTCATCCTCATCCTCTAATTGATTTCAAGCCAAATCTACTTTCCAACCATCTCCTAAGTCCACTGAAGAAAAATCCACTATTAATGTTATTTCTACGCCTAAAAATCTGTAATTTTAACCTTGAAAGTGTACTTTTACCAAATTATCCTATGAACATCAATTTCTATTGCCATAACTTATTGAAATAAATCTTATCACTCTTCCACTGTCATTCAATCTCTACCCTTCTCGCCCCTGTGGCTAAAACTATGATGAAATTACACAATGTGATTATCACCAATTTGTTGGGCACTCTAATTATTTTTTATTTAAGCTCACATTTATTATTCAAGATCTCATTGACAACAATGCACTTGAGATCCCGTGTCATCTAATTTTAATCTAATCAATAATAATAAAAATATTAAAATCTTTAATGACCCTTTTCCCAAGCATGATAAATAAGCTTCTAATTCTTTTGTCAATCATACATATCAAGTTATGCCTCCTCCTTCATCAAGGCCTCTTGATTTCCTTGTTGTTACTTATACTAATGGATCACCACCAGTCATTAATTTCTCGGATCATGATTATTATGCTACATTTACTTTTGATTCCTTGCACATCAATTCTTCTATTGATTATGATACTATTAATAATACTACGATCTATCCAGCAGCTCCTACAAACGTATTCTCTATTGCAATCCTCCTAGCTATCAAATGTCCACTATCTAATGTCACATTTTCCATACCTCACTATTTTGGCTATGGAAAGATTCCTAGTATAGTTGGCCCCCTTACAATTTTGGTACATCTTCCATTACATCTTTAATCAAAGGTTGTGACATGATCTTAGGTATCTCTTGGCTCCACGCTGCCCAAGCCATCACTTTCATGAATCATTTGTGTCTCAATTTCATCCACAATAAACAATTAGTTACTATCAAAGGCATTCCACCATGCACACCATTGACTTGGCCTACATTTTCTGATAAACCACTCATGATATCTAGGATTTCTATGCCTCTCAAATCTATATAGCTACTTCAACACCTTTCTCTCCTATTCACAAATGACCTACACCATGAGATTTTCATCCTCATTGGTCTCTTAGTCCACATCATCTTCCTACGTCCCCTACTTAGAAAAACCCTTCACATAGGTGTTCATCATCTCCTTCACAACATAGGTCTTCTTTAAATGCACATAATTACCCTCTTACACCACTTATCTTAGAGCATCATCATATGCCTTTGTCTCCTCACATATTAGGTGGACATAACTCACCCTTCACTATCATCAGATAGCCTGTTGTTCCTTACACACTTGGGGAATCACAATTTATTCCCTCCTTCTAGTCTCTATCACTTATCTCTAATTTCTATTATTGCACTTTGTGCATCGTGCATCATAACTAATCTTCCTACGCACTTTCACACCCTTTGATACACACATTGTATTGTCATTACCCTATGACACACTCTAGTTCCATGGTTCATACTCAACTATTAAGGGTCTAATTATGAAATGAACCTCACATCCACTACACATTTCATGCTCTGTGCTTCATGATAAATTTTTCTAGTATCTATTCACACAAAACACAAATTACCCAATGACATACTCTTGTTTTATGGTTCATTCTTGATTGTATATAGTTCTTATAAATTAACCTCATCTCATACACATCCACTAGGGGCATGTTTGTATTACCATCTTCACATTTTTCATATCGCATCATCACACTCATCCATATAATTTATATACCTTGGTTGTATTTACTCTTACTAGCTTATTATATCTACATGTTACACTTTGTTTTCCATGCTAGATAAATTCTTAGTATGTCATCATCTTTCTATATATATACACATGCACGTTCACTTGGTATTTTGAGGTGAATGTAGATCTCTTATAGGTTTTAACACGCTACAATGATTCTTGAATTTTACCTTTTACCAAAGGTCCACTAAGGCTCCCGGGGCATCTACCTTGACTAATCTCACACATTACATGTTCTATTGTTTCATCATTTACTACTTCTTCTTACTAGCACTTTATTTTCACTGATATATACATGCTTTGACATACTATTTATCTTTCTAACATGCTAACGGGTGCTTCATGTGTAGCATTTTCCTTCCAGACTATCTACAACCATGGTTATCTGATACATTTTTCTTGATCTAGTTTTATACTATATACTATTATTAGCGAGGCTATGCCCTATGTCTTATATGATCATTTTATGCTTTTGGCCGCTTCGACCTTGATTGTATTGTGACATTGTGATTGATGTCCCATGTTTGAAACCAACTTTTCATGATCCATGTCTTCACACTGCTCATGAAACCCACTTTTCATGATCCATGTATTGTGACATTGTGATTGATGTCTTCACACTTCGTTGTTACATTGTCTTATCTTACATGCTAGCTTTTATAATAACACTTTTCACTAGCATCTCTTTTTCCACATGCCTTGGTTTCTATAATGCACATATCCTACTCCTATAGGAATCCACTTCATAAAAACATCAGGTCCTATCATTTTAGCCACATTATCCTACTATATTTGTATGTACCCTAAATGAGGGGGCATACATTGGGTGAAAAAACACCCCTACAATAATTCAAATCTATAGTACAACACAACACAATACGAAACAACACAATAGTACAATCAAAGAATGCTCTATAATCAGACTTGGACCTCACACATAGAGCAAACACTAGTGCCCAATATTAGATAGTAGTTATTGGGTGATTGTGTCCTCCCATAAACGTTAATTTCTAGCGGCATAAAATCATTTTCATAGTAAAAAATAGCCTATAGTAGTTTATAGAGTAGTTCTACAGTAACATGCATTGGCCTTCATTCAAAAAATGCATTATATCTCCTACAATCAATACAATAAAAAAATTGTAACTAATATGGAAAAATAGAAAAATCAAGACATACCATATGTAGTGGTGTTTATTGGATAGAGTTATGGAAGGAGAGTAAAATATACCTCTCTCCACATAACCTTCCATTTGGCATGAGATCACCCAAAAAAATCACACTTGGCATGAGATCACCCAAAAACTCGCTCTGGGAGTGATATTTCCCGAAAAAATCACTCTTGGCGTGAGATCACCCAAAAACCTCATCTTTAACATTGAAATCAACAATCTCCAAGCAACAAGACACTTTTCTACCATTTCTTCTTTCACATATAAGGTGCACACTTTCCTTTAACAAACTTTTACAATATTTACATGCGTATACACATTTTTCTTTGATCTATCATATACAAAACTTTAACTAGTTTCTTTCTCTTCTTTTATAGGTATTTCCTTACAAGAAACAACTCACACAAGTTACAACAACAAACTATAATACATACACTTAACCCTAGGGTCCACTTCCCTTTCCTAGTCTCCATGCTTCACTTTGTAATCACTCCATGCTTCACTTGTCCACTCGGCACGCTATCAACAACACTCTTTTCTACAGGATCATAAGGTACACATATTCTATTTACTCTATGTTATCAAATATTCAGTCAACAATAGAAAGTAGGGGAAAATGTAGATAAAATATCACCCACTTGGGTATATTTCTAGGTCCAAAAACATACTAATGTATATATGATTCCTACACAAGAAAACTAGTGATTTATAACTATCTTTGGCTTCTTGTCTTTGTCTCTTTCTTTCTATTTGGTCTTACACACCCTACAACCCAATCATAACTTAAATTTTTATATTTTATGGCTTTAGACATCAACACCTAGCTAGGAAAACAATTCCCATGCACTCTTGTCCCTCATAAGCATCCCCTGACCCTCTCTCTTCTTTACTCACTCTTTTGGGTCTCTTTTATCTTTTGGGCATATTTTTCACTTATGGGTCAGTCTTCCAGTTGTCAATTATGAAATTCAAACAAGGGAATCATATATATACTTAGTTACTTCTCAAAAATAAGGACCAAGAATTAAACATTACTATCATCACCTAATATTGCATTCCAAAGGAACTAAAGCACTTCAAAGGCATCCATCTAGCATCCATATAAGGGACAAGGGATACATCACTTCTACATACAATGCATAGGAAGGGGAAGTCTATTCTATTCCATCCACACATGTTATACATTTCTACATTCTAGATCTATCCCACTATCATTTTTGTAACTTGCACAAGGGAATCCTAGGGCATCATTTCTACACACACACACCACAACTACACGTAGTCTAGGATGTAGTGCAACACTTGGTAATAAGTTCACTCTTTGGGTGACCATCGGGGTCATTCCAACTCCCAATTTTGTATTTTCCTTTTAGGTTTGATGTGGTTTGTGGGTATGTGTAGGTGAACTTATTTTTGCATGTTATAGGTACCTTCAACGATCAAGGAGTTAATATTAGGTGATCAACAAGAATAAATAGTGAAAAACTTATGACACAAAAGAAATTAGTTTCTAAGCACTTGCATGGCCACTAACACTCAGATCTAATAACCATCACCTAGGTGCCTCTTCCCTCCTATGGGCACCCATGTTTGGTTCTATTCACGAGTTCGATAATTCATAGTAAGCGGTGATGACCCTATCTACAGTTTGTTCAAAACTTTCACCCGCCTGCATCACTTCCTATTCACTTATAAATTAACTAAGTCCCTCGTTATCTCTCCTTCTTTCCTAGGGTTTCACATTTTACATTCATGTTTGCTTGTGTCATTATTATATTTTAGCATTATACATTATTTATTACAATTTAGTTATTATGAAATTAGATTTAATTCAAATTAAATTAAATCACTTCTCAATTTCACTGGTCCACTTGGTGTATATGCATGCATCCATATCACCTGAACGTAGTCCATATTTTTACCATTTAGACAAATATTTCAGTGGGCTATATATTTTACATACATGTTCTTTTTCCGTAAACAAGATACCACCGAAAAGATCTCATTTTTCTCTACACAATGCAACTTATTATGACTGATTCTCGATAATATTATAGATCAACATTTCTCGGTGTGGGTACTCTTGATCAATCCCTTAACATCCATATTTTAGAATATGATGACTAGCATGAAAAATTCATCTACCCCTTATAATTCCATACAATCCTACTTTATTTTATAGGTAAACTAGTTCACATGTTTTGACTACCCCTTTAAATTCTATTTCTTCAATTTGCATATTCCCTATGGCATTTTTATACTTCCTTTTACTATTTGTTTCGTAATTGATGTTTTAGTAGATTTTATCCATTTATGATCCTTTATGCTCACATTTGACACACTATTTTATTTACATCCTTTTGGATTTATTTCTAGTATTTTTATTCTTATGTGATACTTTAGTCTTATTTTTATCCAATTATGACATCACATCATCTTGAATACTATCACTTTTCATTCTTGTGCTAGATACATAATAGGTTTAAACATATGTCTCTTAACATATATTGTGATCTATAGTTCTTATGTTTTCATAGTAAATTCCATTTTAGCCTTCATACATTATATGTAGCTCCTTTCTTACATATATGTTATGATCATCTAATAGTTTTATCCAAAGATTGTATCATAGTCTTAACTTGGTAGTTTTTCACTTATCCTCTCCTCTCACTTGAGGAACACTTAGGTTGGAGATGGGATAAAAGGTTTCCATTTTTATTTTAGAAAATTATTCCAAAACCAAAGAGTATAAATTTCAACCCTATAACTTTATTCAAGAAATAATTTGTTTCAGTTTAAATTAATTGTTTCCACCAATGGTCCTAGGACTAGGCCCCTCCTTATTAGGTATGGGGAGGCTCCCATTGTTGAATATAAACTAAATAAAAGTATAGGGTGGCCATTTTTATAGGGATCAAATAGGAATACTCCACTAAACCTATGGAAAAGTGCTTATACATTGTATAGGGGAGGAAATTTCTTGGGAAAGAGGTAAAGGGAAGTAAGAGAAATAGAGAGAGAAGGTTAATGTTATAAGTAGAAACTAAAAATTCTCACTATCAATAACTAGAGTAGGTCCAAATTAAACTATAATAATTCAACCATGTAATCAATAGTAAGATGAACAAATTAGAGACACAAAGTGATATGAATGCATCAATCATGGACTTAAAATTCCCTCTTGGTTATATAAGATTACAATGATTTCAAAGTTAGAAAGTGGATAGGATTGAGGAATATAAAAATGGATATGGAAGAAATGTATCTTTTGTTTCTTATAGTAGTATTGAAATCTAATAACTTAAAATAATCAACAATTGCCAACTTTTTAGAATAAACAAGACATCCCAATTTATAGCCTTAAAAATGACTTTTCCTCTTCCCCCCATATGATTTTTTATCTCACCACCATGTGAATTTTCAAATTCCCTAGGAATGTGTTGTCCCCTCAAAATTTTCCTTCTTTTTCCAAGTCTGGACTTAGAAATTTTTGAGTTGTTACCCTTTGAAAATGGTCTAGTCTGAGTATTTTGAAATTTGGCACTTCCCAAGGGATCAAGGATTCTTAGAAACACCTCCATTAGATAGATAATTCTTTCCCCTTTCCAGAAAGGTAAGGAAGTCCTCCTAACTCCTTGTATTTTGTAAGTTATGGCTCGACGGAGTTTGGAGGGGAAAATTTTCCCAGGCGGGCCCATAGAGGTAAGGAGGAAATTTTGCCAAGGGAATTGGCGGGTTGGTAGAGGCACAAAGAGAAAGTTATAACTTAGCCCTTTTGGGGTTAAAAGGTACAAAGAAAATTTTGGCCCAGCCCGCCGAAGGAAGGAAACGGACTTGCAGGCTAGGGAGAAAATTTTGACACTTAGCCTTTTTGGCTAGAAACTCAAAAGTCAAAATCTGGCCCGCAAGCCCAAAGGAGAATGAAGAAAAAATTGGTTAAGGCCTACAACCAATAGGAGAGTGCCATGTGTCATCGAGTGGCGGATCAATGGAGGATTTTGAGAAATTTTTTCCAATGTCATAAAAAAAGGGAAAATGTTGTTTTGAAGCCGCGGATCAACTAGAAGGTGCCACGTGTCATCGGAGTGGCAGGCATGAAGATTTTTGGAAAATTTCCCAATTTGAAAAAGGAGGGAAAAAGGTCAAATTTTGGCCCGCAGACCTGAATTTTGCACTAATTTTGCCAGTTTTGCCCTAAATATTCAAATGGCCATATCTTTCGATCTAGAGGTTGGATTTTTGCATTTTTGGTATAAATGGAAAGCTGGAAAAATTATCCACATGATGGACACTTAAATTTTAAATTTTGATGGAGTTTTTGTGGGAGAAAATTGAGAAAACCTCTGGCATGTAAAAATGTAAAAAAATTTCCCCCAACTCCACTCTAATGTTCTCCTACCACGTGGATGGCTCGATTTCAAAGCAATTAGGGAAAAGGATCAAATGGTTCATATGCGAACTGGAAAATTGAAATATAAAATACATTTTTGCACACAGAAGCTCTTTTTGGGCTCATGAAGCATTTTTTTTGCGATAGAGGAATCGGGAGAGAGGGAAATGATCAAATTTGTTTGTAATGGCTTTGGGTTGAACGATTTAATGGTTTTTCCAAGTCTTTTCGGGGGATGACAATTGAATTTGGAAACTAGAAGCACATTTTTGTGAATAGAGAACAAAAATGATTGTTAGTCTTCTTCTATTCTCCTCCTCTACATTTTTATTCTATTCCCACTCGTTGTACAAGTTTCAACTCTGAGATCAATAAAAAAGGAAGGAATTTTATGTCCCCCGATGGAAAAATCGATTGGTGCTTTGTGACTAGCGTGTTTTATTCTATCTTGTGCTCAGAAATTGAAAATTTTCTTTCTTCTATTAATTAATGCATGTAATGAAACTTCCAGTTGATGTGTGTGGGCATCTGACACTCTACCCACAACATTGATTTCCCCCTCCTTCATTCTCACTCCCTCCCCTTTCTCAGATCGATTTCTGCTATAGCAAGGAGTTGCTATTATTTCCATAGGGATAGTGGAGTGTTCTTATGGATATCTGGTTGAAAAACCACCATAAATCCACTTTGGTTTTACATGCTAAACAATGGGAGTTACACCATTCAAATGTAGAGGGACTTAGATTCCCATAGCATTGGCTTGAAATCAACAAATTTGTCCACAAGACAAATTTTCTCACCAACAGGTTTTGGCACCCACCATGGGGCAGAGTTGCAGCATCTACACCCAAAAATGACCACAAGGTTTTTAAAATATCATTAAGTTTTCCTTTGAAGTATGAAATTCCTTGTGATGCAAAAATACAAAAAGATTCAAAAAGAAGAGTTTTGTAGATTGAGCAGCCATATGAACTGCATGGATGTAACTCAAAATTCTTGCAAATCCTTCTAGAAACCTTTATTTTCTCGTCATATATCCAGAGGAAATCATTTTAGACCTGAAAGAGGTTACTTGGCATATTTGGTAGTGTAAATCATCTCACCATTGCTACAAAATTCTGGACTATGAAAAAGAAGACAAATTCTAGCACCTCTAGAGAAGACAATAAACTTTCAAGCTGGTTGATAGAAGGTATACTACTTGCCAGATGAGGAAAGGAGTGATTGACCCTACTTTTGAGGAGTTGGAGAGAGAAGAAGAAGAGGTTATATCTTAGTTTGATAGAGAGGAAGAGATTAGAGCTCAACTTGAAGAAATTGCAAGACTCCAAGCTGTAGCAGAGGAGAGAGAGGCAACCTTAGCTGACCAAGAAACTAGAAATAGAAACAGAATGGGTGACCATGAATGTGAAGCACATAGGCCTATTGTGCCATGGGGAGGAAACAAAAGCCCAATTTCCCTCCAACAACCTCTTCATGATCTGCTAAGAGGCTCTAGAAAGAATTTTCCCAAATTCAGGGGAGATGGTTCTCAACTCCCTGAAGAACATGTAGCAACATTCATCACTACTTGTGGTGTATTAGGAGTTGAGAATGAAGATGTGTCAGTCATACTATTTGTGGAATCACTTCAGGAAAAGGTTGCTGAATGGTTTTACATGCTTCCTGCAAGATCTATTACTGGTTGGGAAGATATTAGAAGAGCATTTGAAAATATATTCAAGAGCACTAAAGATGGTCAAGAGCTGTTGGTGCAATTAGTCCAAATAAAGAAAGAAAGCTCTGAATCCATGAGGGAATTTGTAGAAAGGTTTGACAAATTGACAAGAAGAATCCTTGAAGATGTGCTACCTCTAAGAACCACCTAAGAAGATTCTTCATTAGTGCCTTGCCATCAGAAGTTGGTTTCTTCCTCAAAAGAGCCCAACCAAAGAGCCGAGGGAAGCTCAAACTTTTTGATGATGACTTAATCCTCTCTAGAATGGTGAAAGGAATAAATGGGAAGTAGAAGGGTCGAGTTTGGCTTCAAGAACTATAGATCCCATGTTCCAGAAAATGGCAAATGATTTGGTTTCCTTGAAGAAAAAACTGTCCTAAATGACAACGAGAAATGCTCCAAGGAGGCCAAACTTTCCTTGATAGAAAAGAATTACACCACCTCCTCACCAACTTTCCCTTGAAGCACCTCCTGTTAATGCTATCTGTGACACCAGAGAATCAAGAGAGGATGTTGAAATTGATGAACTTGAAGGAGAAATAGCAGAGGATTATGAAGGCTACCTCAAAATTGAAGAAGTTGATATGCACAATGGCTTGTTCGAGTTTGTTGATGATGGGGAAGAAGAAGAGGAAGCCCCAAGCTTCTCATGTGTTGTCTTCACTCAAGCTCAATCCAAGAAATATGCTCTACCCTCCGTGGCTCAAGAGGAAAATAAAACTAAAGAATATCCCACTCTAGCAGCCACACAAAAGAAGATCATCAACAGAGGCTCACCATTACCACCCTCAATGGATTCACCAAAATGAAACTAGGCCAAATGGCTGCTAGAGATCAGGTTGTTATATCTAGTAAGTCACCTTTTCCTTCTTCTAGCTCACAAGTTATTAAAAACACTCCTCCCTCCAATGAAGTCTATCCTAAGTCAGCTAAAATTTAGACCATAGCTTCACCTTCACCTCCTTCTAAGCTGATGGCCTCACCCTTAGAAGACAATCCAATTTCCAAGTCAGCCAAAGTTCCTCAAAGACCCTTACCATGTAAACCTTCCCTCACTCAAGAACTTCCCCTCATCCAACATTGTCCCATTTGATTTTGTGGAACATGCAAGTAAGACCAAAGTGCAACTCTCAGAGATTGAATACTTGCAAACACACCCTGCTCAGTTTGATAGACTAATCAATGTTTTGGAGCAAGTTCTATACCCTCAAGTTAAAATTATAAAGGTCTTCTCCTGACACCATCTACACCACCTACTCAAAACATGTTGGCCCTAAGTGCTTCCAAAACAAATAAGGTGGAACCCTTCTACTTGTCTCTTCTCATGAATGGTTTTGAGCTCAACAATTACATCATTGACTCTAGAGCTTCTGATAACGTAATGCCACTCAAAGTTTCCAATGCTCTCATCCTGACACTAACCAGAGTTAACAGAGCTTGTTACTCAATGGAATCTAAGAAAGTACCACTAGTAGGAAGGATAAAAGATGCACAAGTGGCTTTGGCTGAATACCCTGATAAGAAAGTACTTCTAACCATCTTAGTGGCAGACATTCCAGCATCTTTTGGCATGCTCTTGAGTAGAAGTTTTTGTAGAGACCTTGGTGGAGAGATAAAGATGGATTGGACCTCTGCAACTATTCCAGTAAAGGGTGAGATGAAGAAGCTGCTTCCGGTAAGAAAAATGAAGTTTACAGTAAGAAGTTCCAGTGACCCAAGAGCTAATATCCTCTTTCAAGATTGTGGATTAGGAAACTATTTCCTTACTTCACAATGAGAAGAAGACTTTCCACTTTCCTGGAATTAGAGAAAGATCAGGTCTGGACTATGGATTTTGATGGAATCCATTCCAAAGTAGGCTTAAGGGCTAGTGTTGTGTTGTACTCTCCTTCCAATGTGATGCATCCTTTTGCATACAAACTATAGTTTGACAACACCAACAATACAACAAAATATGAAGCTCTCCTCTTGGGCATAAGTGTAGTGGAAGACATGGGAATCAAAAATCTGAGATGCCTTGGTGATGCAAAAGTGATAGTGAAGCAAATCCACTAGCAATACCAGGTGAAGAACCCAAGGCTCAGGCATTACAGGAATAGAGTGTGGGATTGCATTGAATTCTTTGATGCATTCTCTATTGAAGCCATCCCAAGACAAAAAAATGAAAGAGCTGATTCTCTTGCAGTATCAACATCCCTATTGAATCCTCATCCTTCTTTTGGCAAGGACAAAATAACCATTGAGATGGTTTTCAGACCAAGTGTACCTGATAATGCAGATCACTGGAAAGTTTTCAATGATGACAATCATATTTTAGCCTTCTTAGAGCAAAGAGACAACTTCAATAATCTCTTCTTTGAGGGAAGTGTTAATCCACATAGAGAAGTTGTGGCTGAAGATGCATCAGATGAAATTGAAAGAGTGGATGATGAAGGCATGATCAGATTGAAAGGTAACAAGATCCCCAAAGGTCTAGTCTCTCTAGAGGACCTATTTGACAAGCATGACAGATTTATTTGTGAAAAAGAAAAGATATCTTCTCATTGTCCATCTAATTTTGACAAGGAAAACATTGGGACTTCTGAAGATCCAAGGATGGTCAACATTGGAAAATGTTTCTCACCTGAAGAGAAAAGGAAGTTCGTTGCTTTGCTTAAAAAGTACTCTGATGTGCTGGCCTACTCTTATAACGAGCTCAAATCTTTTCAACCAAAGGAAATGCATCATTCCATTCCTCTGAAGTAGGATGCTAAGCCCTTCAGGAAGAAGAAAAGACCCTATAATCCAAAGATTGCTGATGTTATCAAGGAAGAAGTGAACAAGATGCTGAATGCCAGAATCATTTTCCCCATTCACCACTCAACATGGGTGGCCAACATTATACCAGTCAAAAAGAAAAATGGGGAGATCAGAATATGTGTAGATTTCATAAATATGAATCAGGCATCTCTCAAGGAAAATTACCCTCTTCCGATCATGGATCATATCCTACAAGCAGTTACTAGATCTGAGATGCTCTCTTTTCTTGATGGCTTCTCAGGGTATAATCAAATTAAAGTGGTTGAAGAAGATTATAGCAAGATGGCTTTCACAACTCCTTGGGGCACTTTTGCTTACAACAGGATGCCTTTTGGCTTAATCAATGTGGGAGCCACCTTCCAAAGAGCCATGGAATTCACTTTCAAATATCTCAAGCATTGCATTATCATATACCATGATGACTTAACCATGTTTTCAAAGAAGAGAAGTGAGTATATCTTCCACTTGGAACAAGTTCTTGCAAGGTATAGAAAGCATGGTATTTCTCTAAATCCCAAGAAGTGTATCTTTGGAGTCACATAAGGCAAGTTGTTGGGACACATCATGAATAATCATGGAGCACATATTGACCCTAAGAGGGTAAGTTCTATTCAAGCACTATCTCTTCCCACCAGCAAGAAAGGAGTGCACTCATTCTTTGGGAAGGTAAATTTTCTTCGCCGCTTTGTCCCTGAATTTTCTAAACTAACAAAGCATATCACCTCTATGATGAAGCCTCAAACAAGTTTCAAATGGAGTAGTGAAGGAAAATAAGAATTTGAATAAATCAAGAAGGCCATTGCCAAAGCTCCAACACTAGTATCTTTAGATTTCAGAAGGAATTCATCATGTAATATTATGCTTCATAAAGCACACTCTTTTGCTTTCCTAGTTCAAAATAATGATGAAGGATCGAAGTACCTATTGCTTTCATGAGCTTCCGTTTGAAGAAGCATGAACTAAATTACAATCAATTGGACATGAATAATTTCAGATTTTACATACTCAACTCTCACACCATGGTGATGGTCCTCGGAAGTGCAATCAAGTCCATTTTGACACAACAAGATCCCGGAGCCAAAAGAGGAAATTGGATTGCAAGGATCCAAGAGTATGACCTAGAGATTAAGCCCTCTAATCTAGTTAGAGGAAATGGTTTTTGCAAGTTGATTATTGAAGATGAATCTCTCAAAGTTCAGCTTGGAGAAAGAGATGACACTTGCCCAACCTGCTCAGAAGATTGCCCACAAGTTCTCTTTGTGAACACTATAAAGGAATGGTATGTAGACATCACTTTCTTTCTTACCTATGGGGATTGTCCTTCTCATTTAGATTAAAAGCAGTGAATAAATATTAGGCTAAAAGCAGCCAAATATGTGATTTGGAATCATGCACTCTACAAGAAAGGGATAGATGGCTATTTTCTCAAGTGTGTTGACAAGGAACAACAAGAAAAACTCCTCAAAGCCTATCATGATCAAGCTTGTGGTGGACACTTTTCAGCCATGGTGACTGCCCACAAAATTCTTAGAGGTAGATATTATTGGCCTTCTCTTTTTGCTGATACTCAGAGCTAGGTTTCTAAATGCAAAGCATGCCAACAATTTGTTGGAAAACCATAGTTAGTTGCATTTCCTCTCAGGCCTGTGATTATTGAAGAACCATTTCAACAATGGGGGCTGGAATTCATTGGCGTGTTGAATCCTCATTCAAGTGTTGGGCATACTTATGTGCTCACTACCACAGACTACTTCACCAAATGGGTGGAAGCCATTCCAACCAAACAAGCTAGTTCTGAAGTAGTTTGTAGTTTCATCAAAGAATACATCATTGTCCATTTTGGGTGCCTCAAAATATTGTTGTGGACAATGCCACTTATTTCTCTTTAAGGAATTGATAGAATTCTGTTATGGCTTTGGGATTTCTCTTTCTCATTCTTTTGACTACTATCCTCAAGGGAATGGTCAAGTTGAGTCAAGAAACAAAAATATTGTGACCATTATCCGCAAGCTTGTTGATGAGAATAAGAAGAATTGGCACAAAAAATTATATGATGCATTGTGGGCTGATAGGATCACTCCTAAGAAGGCAATAGGCATGTCACCTTTTCAGATGCTATATGGAGTTGAAGCAGAGATTCCTATTACAATTGAAATGCTAGCTCTCAAGCTGCTTCAAACAGTGGAAGACAACCAATACAAAGATTCAATTGACAAGAGGATCCTTTTCCTTGAGAAGCTAGAAGAGAGAAGATCCCAGGTAGTGGATAGAATCAAAGAACATCAGCTAAAAGTGAAGAATCTCTTTGACAAAAGAGCCAAAGCAAGGGAGTTCAGAGCTGGAGATTTGGTCCTACTTTGGGACAAGAGGAGAGAGCCAAAGGGTAGTCATGGTAAGTTGATTCTTTATGGTTGGGTCCATTTCAAATTCAGGAAGCTTGTGGTGAGAATGTCTTTCTCTTATCATACTTGGATGGAACTCCATTGGGATTGCCTAGAAGTGGGAAATATTTGAAGTTGTACCATCAGTGAAAGTGAGTTGTTCCTCACCCTGTACCATAGTTTTTGTTGTTTCCCCTTTTGTTGTGTGTTTTGGTTTTGTTTTGTGTTTTGGTTGTTTTTGTTTTTCCTCCTTCCTTCATTATCCTCAAAAGTTGTACATGACTCGCAATGCCCAATGGATAAGGTACTGGTCAACGTTATATTTTTTAAAACTTGATATTCTGGATCCTCATGCCATTTACCCAAGCTAGAGCTACTGTTGTCCCCTCAAAATTTTCCTTCTTTTTCTAAGTCTGGACTTTGAAATTTTTGAGTTGCTACCCTTTTAAAATGGTCCAGATGAGTATTTTGAAATATAGAACTTCCCAAGGGATAAAGGATTCTTAGAAACACCTACATCAAATAGATAATTCTTTCCCCTTTCCAGAAAGGTAAGGAAGTCCTCCTAACTCCTATTTTGCAAGTTATGGCTCGATGGAGTTTGGAGGGGAAGTTTTCCCTGGGTGGGCCCACAGAGGTAAGGAGGAAATTTTGCCAAGGGAATTGATGTGTTGGAAGAGGTGCAGAGAGAAATTTGGAACCTATCCATTTTGGGGTTAAAAGGACAAAGACAAATTTTGGCCCGCAGGCCCACCAAAGGAAGTAAATGGACTCTTGTAGGGCTAGGGAGAAAATTTTGACATTTAGCCTTTTTCGCTAGAAACTCAAAAGTCAAAATTTGGACCGCATGCTCGCAAAGGAGAATGAAGAAAAAATTGGTTAAGGCCCGCAACAATTAGGAGAGTGCCACATGTCATCTGGAGTGGCGGACTGGCAGAGGATTTTGAATTTTTTTCCAATTTCACAAAAGGGGGCAAAATGTTGTTTTGAAGCTACGGATCAACCAAAAGGTGCCACGTGTCATCGAAGTGGTGGGGTGTGGAGATTTTTTGGAAAAATTTCCCAATTTGAAAAAAGAGGGAAAAAGGTCAAATTTTGGCCCGCAGACCTGAATTTTGCCCTAATTTTGCCAGTTTTGCCCTAAATCTTCAAGAGGCCATATCTTTCGATCTAGAGCTCATATTTTCACATTTTTGGTATCAATGGAAAGATGGTGAAATTCTCCACACGATGGACACTTCAATTTTAAATTTTGATGGAGTTTTGTGGGAGAAAATTGAGAAAACATCTCTAGCATGCAAAAAATGCAAAAATGTTTCCCCGACTCCGCTCCAATGTTCTCCTGCCATGTGGATGGCCTGATTTCAAAGCAATTAGGGAAAAGGATCGAACGGTTCATATGTGAACTGGAAAATTGAAATATAAAATGCATTTTTGCACGTAGAAACTCTTTTTTGGGCTCATCAGAAGCATTTTATTTGTGGCAAAGGAATCTGGAAGAGGGGAAATGATCAAATTTGTTTGTAATGGCTTTGGGTTGAATGATTTAATGGTTTTTCGAAGTCTTTGTGGGGGCCGACAATCGAATTTGGAAACTAGAAGCACGTTTTTGTGAACAGAGGACAAAAATGATTGTTAGTCTTCTTCTATTCTCCTCCTCTACATTTTTCTTCTATTCCCACTTGTTGTACAAGTTTCAACTCTGAGATCAATAAAAAAGGAAGGAATTTTATGTCCCCCGATGGAAAAATTGATTGGTGCTTTATGACCAACGTGTTTTATTTTGTCTTGTGCTTAGAAATTGTAAATTTGTCTTTCTTCTATTAATTAATGCATGTAATGAAACTTCTAGTTGATGTGTGTGGGCATATGACACTCTACCCACAACATTGACTTCCCCTCCTTCATTCTCACTCCCTCCCCTTTCTCAGATCGATTTCTGCTATAACAAGGAGTTGTTATTATTGCCATAGGGATAGTGGAGTGTTCCTATGGATCTCTAGTTGAAAAACCACCATAAATCCACTTTGGTTTTACATGCTAAACAATGGGAGCTACACCATTCAAATGTAGAGGGACTTAGATTCTGATAGCATTGGTCTGAAATCCACAAATTTGTCCAAAAGACAAATCTTCTCACCAACAAAATGAAACCAATTCCTTTTCTTATTTTTAAAAACAAAATTTTACAATGCAACATTAAGTCACTTAAATGAATAAGATGAAATATTGAAAAAGTATATTATCAATGGAGGAATAAAATGTTATAGAGGGAGATGGAGTAGAAAGAAGAAGAAGGAGAAGTGATGATTCCGAGATGGGAAAGAAGATTATTGATGAAGAATACTACTTATGATGAATCTTGAATGGAATTCCTTTTCCTTGAACACCCATTAATTCGAAACACCGATGATTATAAATAATTCATCTTTTGAGATGTAGACATACTCCAAGGCATTGAATGAGTTTTCAAAAAATACTATTAGGTGAATTGCACTATATGAAATTGATATGAATTCTCACTCTTGCAAACATGATGTTTATTTTGAACACAAGGTATGAGTCAAAACATGGAGATCATAACCTCACTCTCTTTGAACTCAAAATTCACCCGTGTGACAAATATGTCACACTTTTGGATGAAAACATACGTAGGATACCTCAAATTTTTTTAACTCATTTTTCCCTCATTGAAATAGGTATTATCTTCTAGATAAAAGGATTACTCTCGAATTAAACTGTGTGCCTCTGAAATCTTGTTAGATAGAATTTGTGGTATAATCTCCTTCTTCTGTGAGATTTAAGCACACTCTAAAGTATTTAATGAGTGTTTAGAAACACTACTTTGAGACATTACACTCTGTGGACATTCAATCACTTCTAGTTCTTACAAAAATGATGGTTCTAGGTACCTCAAGTAGCCTATAGTTCAAGTTTTGATATTTTGTACACACTAGTTCATCCTAACTTGTTACCATAATTTTATTCACAAGATGTCGAGTTGGAACATGATGATCATCACTTTACTCCTCTTGACTTCCTATAGCTTAAAAATTCACCTTAGTGATAAAGATATCTCCTACTTGGATGAAATTAACCTTAGGAGGCATCAATACCTTCTTGTTCACCTATTATGTATTGAAAATATATTCTTCTATAAATAAGGAAATGATAAACTCTATATCAATTTTTCAGGATATCTTGAAAATATCTCTCGCTTGTTCCCAATTCTCAATGATAACTTTCCTTTCATGATTTACATCACTTTAAAAATGATGACACATTTTAACCTCACAATTAACCTCCACAAAAAATTCCATAATGATTCAACCATGATGATTACTTTATGCGACAGTTAGGATGAGTTAAATCATCCAACTTCTTACATCAAAGTGTGTCATATAGAATTCACCTTGAGACTAGTGTTTTGGGAGGTTGCGAGGAATTTCCCTTTGTTTAAACCACGAGAAAAGTTTCTAGCCTTGTAATTATGGAAAAAATACTAGATAGGTGGAATGCAAGTTAATACAAGTGATTCGAGCCCGATTGCAAGACTTGCTATTTTTAGTAGGTCTTGACTAGGACGGTCATTTTTAGTAAGTTTTCCTAGTTTTCCCTTTCTACTAGTTTTTGTTTATTTGGAGTGAATGAGTGCTCATAATTCCCTATTTTAAGAAACTTACTATATTCAAACATGTGAAGCCTTGAAAAATTACTATTTTTGGAAGGAGATCTGCTAGGTGTCGGTTTGCAACAAAAATGGTCTCAAAATTTTCGGTTATAGTTCAAGACCTTATGCTCCAATTTTGAGGTTTTTATTCTACCAGAAATTTTTGTATCTAAAAGGTAACTTTCTAGGATGGAAATTTCAACTTACCGATATAAGTTACATAGAGCATTAATGAAAATTATATTATAACTAGCTTGAATTAGTTTTTGAGAGGAGTGCACAATGTTTCACCTTATTCTTAGATCGTTTCTTTAAAGTGTTGATTTAAACAAATAAGGTAATGGCAAAGTAGGAGGAATACTGTTCAAATGTTGGTTGATGGGTTATTGTGTGTGTATGAATTCCTAATCCATAGATGATCATGAGAGCTCCTTTTGGCTAGGAGGAACTACCTATAATGTAAAGCAAGACCACGGAAGGAATTAAACAATATGGGTAGTGAACCGCACAAGCGTATGCTAGATCTAGGAAGTGTGATACTTCCTAAATGGTTGTCGATCCACTATTTTAATTAATTTAATGCTGTAAACAAATTAAATCCTATTGTGGTTGAAATGATTTAGGTATCTCACTTAAAAAACAATAAGAAATAGATCTAATCTAATGTACCTAAACTATAATAGAATATAAAGGTCAAATGATTGGTTATGAGTTTTACAGTTTGAGAGGTCACAAATAGATCACATGTGAATGAGGGTAAGATGAAATTTGGTGGGTAGGTCTCTGTTCTAGGATGTGTGGGCAAATATAGACACCGTTGTTGGTCAAGGGTGGTGACCGACATGTTAAGTGTAATGGCAGGTCTGCATTCTTGTGAGATCTGGAAATATCACAGAACAAGCTATGGTCTCCTTTGTGATTGCACAAAGGACTTTGGTGGGTCGAGATGAGGTATTAGGTGATTGGAGTAGGATTTGGTGAGGTTTTAATGGGTATATGGAGGTGAAAATGTTGGAGAAGGTCAATAGGGGGAAAAGTAAACAATAGATGATAAAATGATGATAAAATGAAATAAACCAAGAAAGTATGATGTTATACTTACTTGGATTCTAGTCTTGAATGCCTGTGTGTGAGGGATGGAGGTGCTGATGAGGGGTTTGAAGGCTGCAAGTGATCACCAACTGAAGAAAAGCTTCTACATGGGCTATATGTACACTCCTCTTTACTTGGATGGATCAGATCATGGCTGGGATGGCTGTGCAGGAGAAGATGCTCAATCTCCTTCCTTGCATGCGGGTTTTCACTGGAATTTGCTCTCTAAAGATGCGTTATCTCTCTGAGATGTGTTCTTTCTTGTCAACCTTCTCCAAAAGTGTTTTTTAACCTTGAGAATAATGTATTTTAGGGGTTGAAAAGGGTAACCGATGGTTGTCAAAGCTTAACCTTAGGTGATGGTTAGGGGTAAGCGATGTCGGTCAAGGCAAGATTTCCTAGGTTTACTAAACTAGGGAGATCCTCTTGATTTCCTTAAATCTTGTGTTGTTATCCCATAGATTAGACTGGGAGCTTCTTGTGAGCATGTGGGAATGTGGTTAGAGGGAATGTAGGCATTGATTTTTAGGGTTTGGGTAAGTCTTAGTTAGTTATGACAACTTGCTAAGAATAGGTCTTAGGTTGAGTTGGCTTAGTGAGGTGTCTAGGTGAACTATATGTGTGGATATTATTTAAATAAGATATTTAAATAATAAATATAGTGAGGATAATAAATTAATTTAATTAGATTAATTAAATTAATATTAATGGGGTGAAGGGGGCCATGGCTAGGTAAATGTAATAAAGGATGTTTATTCATCGAGGGACCAAAGGGGAGTGTGACCTAATTTTAGTGTCTACATTTTGCCCTTTTTGTTGCATAGCTTGTATTGGTAAGTAGCGCTAACAAAAATAAGATGTGGTTGCCCCATGTGTGGGTGAAGGTGATCCCCCTCAAACCAGGAATTGATGAGGCAACAGGATAAAGCGGTGAGTGGTTTGATAAAAGGAAAATGTGAAGAAAAGGAAGGTGGGCACAAGGAAAAAAATGATAAAAGGTCTATTAGGGAAATATAGGTAATGGGTCAGGGTCAAAGGTAGCAACAATCAAATGCACACACATGTATAAACTACAACATGCTACCGGGTTGAAGAGTAGGCAAACTATACATCGTCCAAGGTTGATAGGTTTATCCAAACAAGGTGGAAGTGAGTCTCAGTATCCGAGGTATAGGATATGGTCAGGAAACACAACATAGGTTAGGTGTAGGAATGTTTAGGTATGTTATGGTACACCAAAGGTAGGGTCAGGATAAATGGTCATGGCAATAGGCTAGGTAAGGTCATTAGGTCAATCAACACAGGTAACTTGTCTTTGCAAGGTATAGCGAACACATGAGGTTAAAGGTCACTAGCGATGGTCCAGGTCCAAATATCTAGGTCACGACATGGGTAAGGCCAAGGTAGGGGTAAAATAATAAGAAGTCCCCAAAGGAGGACAAGGGTAGGTAGGTGAGGAGGTCTAGAAAGGTAAGGTAAATAGGTTGGATACAAGTGGGGTGGGGTAAAGGATCAGGGTAAAGGGTGGGGTAAAAGGGAAAAGTAAGGGCAATGTGCAGGTGAGGGTGACCGATGGTGGTCATGTTTAACCGACATCGATATAGGAAACCCGATGACTAGTGAGGTAGGGCACATGACCGATGCCGGTCAAGAGTAACCGACATCGGTTAGGTTGGGTTGGTTATAAAAACAAAAAATCCACATTTTTATTTTTCATTTGTTATTTGCGAAGTGAAGAAATGAAAAAGAGAGAGAAAAGAGAGAAAAGTGTCCAGATAAAATGGGATAGTGAGCTGGTAGTCTGATTTGACAAGGGTTGGGTTGGTGAGTAGCGGGTCCACGGGATTAGGGCAAGAGAGTTGATTAGTCGGAGGTTATGAGTAGTTATTCGGTGATGGTAGAGGCTAGAGAGGATCGGGCAGACCACTTTGGCATAGTGGCTAGATGTGCCACTTTGAGATGACAACTTGAGTGTGACGAGGTAAGCGCCTAACTCTATATTGGTGATTAGATATATTAGAGGTGTTGAGGATTGTCTTTTATAGGGTTTTGTGGGTTTTGGTTTTTGTGAGTGTGGGGGAGTAATGGGAAAAAAAAGAGGGGGTAGTAAATTGTATAGGTGGGGTGGGTAGGGGTATTAGGGTAGTGTAGGTCATTATAGGTGGGGTAAAAGGGGCAGGTGGGAGATTTTTAAAAAAGGGGGTTTGGGAAGTCACGGAATTTTCCAAGATAGTGACCAGTGTCGGTCAAGCTTGGCTGGTGTTGGTTGGGTAGAACCGAGATCGGTCAGCAAATAGTTGACCAATGATGGTTAAGTGGTAATTGTGGTCGGTAAAGATGAGTAGTAGTCATTGTCACCAAATAGGTGATCGATGTCGGTTTAAAGGTGACCAAAGTCAGTTAGAAGAAACCGTACCGATCAGGATTTTAGGCACAAGGGTGTGAAAGTGATGTAGGTTAGGTAGTTGAGATGGGTAGGGTAAAAATAGGGTGGAGGGTAATGATAATTGGTGAATATGGTCATGATTAATGTCGTGCTTGGATTGGATGTAGGGAGAGCACAATTACACATGCGGGATAGGGTTTCACCTCTGTTGGTGACGTTGTGTAGCTTAGTGACCCCTTTGGAGCTGCAGCATGTGGAGGTAGTGGGCTTGAGTGGGATTCAACACTACCGACATGTTGTTCGACACCCACTTGATGGTCATGCTCATCGATAGATGGGACTCCACGACCAACATGTTCCACCTTCCGATGGGTGAGATGACTATCACCCTAGAGGACGTGTTTCAGATTTTGTGGCTACCCATATTGGGTGCCCAAGTTTACTCTATCTCCTTTGAGGCCTTAGAGGAGATGATTGAGATAGTTTTTGGTGAGGGTGGTGGATCTAAGATTCCATAGTGCCAGTTTGAGCTATGGCGAGATGTACCTAGCCCATCCAGATGAGACGAGGCTAGTGGTTCTATTGATGGAGGCAGTGTGTTGCTATGCACTACTAGATGTAGAGGGTGGATGCTTTCCCGATCACTGATGGGGGTGCTCCATGATATGATGGTAGAGGAGACCTAGTTTTCCTAGGCACCAACATTCTTGGTGTAGCTATACCGAGAGCGTGGGCATATGGGTGGTTGCGCAGGTTTAGCATGTGTTGTACATTTATACTACATTGCTTTGGGCCTATGAGAACATAGTATGTGTTTGACCTATAGGGATGCCCCGAGTAGATGTATTCCCAGCAAGAAGATCTGTGTGGGTGGGATACAGGAGATGGGTGCTAGTTGTAGGAGAGTGGAGATTGGATAGGCCGACATATGATGTGGCCCATTTTTGTAGTTGTTGGAGGGGTTGTTTGGAGTGGACATTATCTAGAGGCCATATGTGGGATTCCCCTCATATAGGCACATGCATGAGGAGCTAGCTAAGCTCTAGCTAGAGAGGTGGATACAGGGTCACCATGCTGGGGAGGATGAGATGATCCTAGTAGATAGGGTCCAATGGCAGTTCAAGCTTGTATAGGATATTCCTCCATCCTTCCCACAGTATTAAAGAGATGATGTGGAGAGGCCTCTACCTCTACCACAGCCTACAGTTCCTACAAGGAGGAGGAGGAGCCAGTGGATCAATGGATAGATGATGTCGGATGTACAGACAGGTATAGGTAGTGGTGGGTGGCTCAGTTATGAGCCATACCACCTAGAATAGGCAGCCAAACTTAGCTACCATTACAATGCAGAGAGACACCCTATAGGGGTAGGTAGCGATGTTGATTACCTAGATAGGTATACTACAGACACAGCTAGAGGGGTTAGAGGCAGAGGTAGCAGAGCTATGAGTACAGTGGATAGTCTACAGGCCTAGATGGTAGAGGGAGAGGATAAAGGAGATGGAGATAGAGATCGTCATGTGATAGCCCTATTGCTTAGGTTGAGTTTACGAGGGCGAGTTAGCCACATCCCAAGGACATATTGGGGCTTTAGAGGCCCAGATATAAGCATAGGGGCAGGGGGCACCACCACAGGCATAGGGAGAAGGTCCCAGTTCATAAGCCGGCACAGGGTAGGTATAGGGGCCGAGACCTATGGGACCACCACAGCCGTGCCTATATCTAGGTTACGGGATGCCCTAGGTGAGGTGAGATATTATTAGGACTAGCTCATGGTAGCTGGGATAGACTTCCTATCTTACGAGAGAGTACAAGGCACAACAGGTGTCCAGTGAGAGGATGAGATCCCACACACATAGTGTGGAGAGCATAGGAGGTCAATGAGCTCTGAGGCCTAATCAAGGAGAAACCACCAGTGCATAGCAACTAGTGCTAGGTGAGGTGCCAACAAGGACATAAGAGGCCAAGGGTGTAGGTGACACAGAGATGGAGGACATCCGGCAAGATGTCTGATATGTGGTCACCTGATTTTTGATGTATACTAGTGATTTTTGATATATATATATGCTATCCTGCGTGCCGAAGATAGTTGTAAATTTGATCCCATACCAACTTGCGTGCTAAAAGCAGTGAGGATGTATGAGTGATTTTGTATATTTTGAGCATATACTAGCCTATGTGCCGAAGATATTTTGTATGTGATTCATTCATTATTTTTGTATATATGAGACTAGCCTACGTGCCGATGACATTTTGTATTGTATATCGGCTGCGTGCTGACATTTTTGAGATGATAGACATGATGAGGTAGACATGTATATTGAGACACACATTTATTGATTTATATGATGAGATACATGGTATTTTGTGATGTGTTGATGTGTTTATGAGACATTGGTTTATGGCTTGTGTTAGATGAGATATGGATTTGTTACTTTAATGTGGATTGAAATTAGGTGAGTTAGGCATGATGGAGTTAGGTTGGTTTAGGCATGGATCGAGTCAGGTTATAGGCATGGTTGAGTTAGGTTATAGGCATGGTCGAGTTGAAAGTAGGTTTAGTTATGATTCATTATTTTGGCAATGAATGATACTATGGGTCATATGTGAAATGTTCTATAATCTATGCATAGTGATGATAGAGAGATGGTAGGTGTAATAAATGTATGCTGTGGTAAACAACTTGTTATGTATGTGGCTTAGTTTCCAATTTTTTTATAAAAGGGGAACTAAGTGAAATGTGATGTGAATGGTGAGTTAGGCATGGTTGATGAATTGTTTTAGGGTAGAAAATGGCCGAGCTAACCTCCAAGGGCCCCATGCCCTCAGTGTTACTGTATAGTCCCAGTGAAAAAGGGACCTTAGGCCGATGTAGTTCTCCCATGAGCTAGGGAAGAATATGAAAATGAGTTGGTAGGTTTTTGGGCATGTTGTGGGTTTAGGTTTAATAGGTGTAGGTAGATTATAGGTAAAATGATGTAGGGGAAGGCAATTATGGCGAAAGGGGAGGATTACCCCAAAGGTAAGTGTCGAGGACCAAGTCTTGTATAAGGTAATCAAAACATAAACAAAGATGGTTAAAAGATAAGAGGGGGGTAATAAAGCCACCTGATTGGGTAGGATCATATCGAGTAGATCATACCTTGGAGGGGGTGATGAACATAAGACCCAAAAGGCATTGCACGATTAACTATTCTACGATGAAGGTAGTCATAGGATCACAAAATTTCTAAATTCCAAGATGTCCCTTAAGGCAATTGAGAAAATGAGAGTGGAAGTTGTAAGGAGGGTGAAAGGTAGTTAATTTTATATGTTTTGAGTGACAGGGATTTTGGGCAAGGGTCTGGGTTATAATGGGCAAGTCCATGACTAAAAAGGTTTTTGTTTTGATAGACTCGATCGATGCGAGAAGTCTATATAGGATAAATAATATGGTACTCCTTTAGGTCTTTGTGAAGTTGATCGATGTGGGAAGCTTCAGCTTTCTCTCATTTTTTTGTTAAAAGCGTCACATAGCTGTCCTTTGAGGGAGCGAGTCTATTTATAATAGCAATTTTGTAGAGAGGAAGATGTCCTTTTGAGGGAATCATTTTTTATTAGAAGTTTGACTCATGGAGTTTGGTCCCATGTGAGGTCTTTGAAATCATGGACAAGACCAAGGTGGAGGATAGGAATCTTGTTCAAAAGGCAAGGTGGAACAACCATGGGATCTCATCTAAAGGTAGATAAAAGTATCCATGAGAATCATGCTATGTGAAGTGTCGTGGTACACATTTTCAAGAAGAGATAACAAGCGATGGGTACTCACATGATTCTTGTTTAATCATTTGGGAGGTGTATGTAGTTGGTAGCACTCAAGGGACAATCCTAAAAAGAGACAAAGGGAGAGGTAGGAAGACGAGTCAACAATAGAATGGTCAAATATGCAATGCGTTAAGGGGCTCAGGTTCTAGTTTACCATAAAGTGAAGATAAATGATAGGCACCTGATCCATAGGTATGAGTTACAATGTATGGTCCAAGCCAATTAGGATAAAATTTTCCCGTGTAATTTTTTCTACTTTAGTTACATGTTGATTTTATTTCAAGATAAGGTCACCGACTTGGAAGGTTCGTTCATGAACACGTTTTTCATAAGCACGTTTGATACATTGTTGGTAAACTTGAAGGTGATCCAAAGCATTAAGATGATGTTCATCTAATAACTCTAGTTGTACTAAGCGGTCCTAATGAAAGTCATCATCAGTGAGCATGTCATGGAGAGAAATGTGGAGTGAGGGGATCTGGACTTCAAGAGGTAGAATAGCCTCTATACCGTAGACCAGAGAAAATGGTGTGGCCATAGTGGAAGTGCAAATACTAGTGTGGTATGCCCACAGGGAAAAAGGAATGTGTGTATGCCAATCCTTCCTAGTATCATCAACCACTTTCATGAGAATTTTGTTGAGGGTTTTTTTAGTGGATTCAACTTTGCCATTGGTTTGTGGGTAATAAGGTGATGAGAAACTAAGCTGAATGTCGAAGGTGTTGTAGAGTTTTTGCAATGTTTTTTTTTTGAATTATTTTCCATTATTAGTGATGAGGCGATGAGGAACACTAAAGTGACAAATGATGTGATGGTTAATGAACTCACATATTTTCTCGGCTTTTCATGGAGATGAGTGGTATGGCTTCCACCCATTTTGTGTAGTATTCGGTAGCGATTATAATCCATTGATGGCATTAGGAAGAATATGGATTGATTTCTCCAATAAGATCCAAAGCCATTAAGAGAAGGGCCAAAGGTCACGAGCAACCTATAAGGCATGACTGGGTGTATGATGAAGGTTGGAATGTTATTGGAATTTTACAAAACGTTTAACATAGTTGCAACAATCATGGTTAAGGGTCAGCCAGTAATAGCCTAGGTGAAGAATACACTTAGCAATAGTAATGCCACTAAAGTGACCTCCACATATGCCATCATGAACCTCCTTAATGGTATAGGGAATTTCAGAACTTGTGAAGCATTGTAAGAGAATACCATCAAAGCCATGCTTATAGAGGAGTCCCCCAAAATAATGAAACGAGAGACCTTTTAAAGGAAGGTGCGTTGTCCATTATGGGTGAGATCAAGAGGTAAGATGGAAAGAGAAAGGTAGTTAGAGTATTGTTTATACCAAAGGTCACTCGGGTCTAGGGTGTCGGTTCGATCGAGTAAAAATCATGAGGTAAATAAGAAGGTGAATGGAGGTGTTGTACGGTGACAAATATTTTGGAATTAGCAGGGGAAGTGGGTATTTGGGAAGCTAAGCAGGCCATGGTATCTGCAAATTTATTGGTTGAATGTGGGATAGTTTGAAGGGTGTAACAATCAAATGTGGTCAAAAGTATGTCAAAATGTTGTTTATAATTTTGAAGTATCTCGTTATGACATTGGTACATACCATTGAATTGGTTTACGACCAATTGTGAATCACCAAAAATGTTGATTGATTTGACATCTAGGGCATATGTAAATTGGAGACCTAGTACGAGTGCTTCGTACTCGGCAATATTGTTGGTGCATTCAAAATTGAGTTTGAAAGACAAAGACATGGGTTCATTATTCAAAAGAATGAGGATAATACCAGCCCTCGCTGCCCACACACCGACACTTGGAACCATCGAAGAAAAGTGTCATTTGGTAAGGGGGTTCGTCCAAGAAAAGGGTAGCAATCGACTCATATTGAAAGTCAAAATTAGAGGGTTGATCCCTGGAAATAGGTGCGTCGACCAATTGTTCAATGATAGCTTGGCCCTTGATGGAATTTTGATGAATGAATTCGAGGTCAAGATCAGCTAAAAGCATAAGCCATTATGTAGCATGCTGATTTTGATAAGGTTTGGCATACATGAAGTGTAAGGGATCGGTGTTGGTCACGACATAGGTTTTGTGGTTGAGTAGGTAATGGAAGAGTTTGGTGGAAATGAAAACTAATGCTAAGAAAAGTTTTTCAAGATGGTTGGATCGGGTTTCATAGTGCAAAAGAGTATGGCTTATGTAATAAACCGCCACCGCCTATGTTGTTCATCGCAATGAGTGAGCATGGCTCCCAAGGAATGATCGATGAATGAGATATGTATAGGTAAAAAGGTTGATCATCTTTAGGTGGAATGAGTACGGGTCGTTATAGAAGGTATTGTTTTAGGGCCTCAAAAGCTTTATGACAGTCATGATCCCATTTAAAGGAAACATGCTTCCTAAGAATATGATGAAATGGTTGACACCGATCGAGATAATTGTGAAATGAAACGGTGAATGGACTGCAATTCACCTTACAAGCTACGGAGTTGGTGAAGGTTAGTAGGCGAGAGGCATTTTGAGGATGGCCTTAACTTTAGCAGGTCAACTTCTATACCACAGAGGGAAACAATAAATCCTAGGGGCTTTCTGTGAGAAGCGTGAAGACACACTTGTTTGGCTCAAGGCGTATGCAATACTTAATGAGGTGGTCAAAGATGGTTTTGAGGATGGTAAGGTGCTTAGATAAATGTTTATATTTTTCCAAGAGATCATCCATGTAATCTTCTAATATGCGATGCATGATATCATGAAAGATATAAGTCATAACACGCTGATATGTGGCACCAAAGCATTTTTAAGGCCAAAGGGCATGACTTGATAGTAGAAGGTCCCCCAAGGGGTAATGAATGTGGTCTTGTGTTGATATTATTGGGAAAGAAAAATTTGGTTATAACCCGAGAAGCCATCAATGAGTGATAGCATCTCATGACCAGTAGTGAGGTCAACCAATTGATAAATCTTGGGCAAGGGAAAGTCATCTTTCTCGGGCGAGGCTAGGTTAAGGTCACAGAAGTCCATGTAAATGCAGAGTCCCCCTGTCGCTTTAGTAATAGGGGTAATGTTAGAAATCTAATGAGGATAATCAATGGGTAAGATGAAGGACACAGAAAGAAGGCACTAAAGTTATTGTTTTTGTGAGAAGAGCAATGCGAGGGTGCATTTTCCTTAGCTTTTGATTGATAGGTTTGGCATCGGGAACGATTATGATATTGTGGACCACTATGGTGGGGTCAATACCGGGCATGTCCGCATAAAACCAAGCAAAAGTTTGGTTATGATCTTAGAGAAAAGAAGTGATGGATTCCTATTCAGAGTAGCATTTAAAGATTGTCGATCTTTAGTTTGTGTGGGTCATCCGAGTATGAATGTTGATCTTGATAGTTGATTCATTCAACATGGTTTGCATCTCAGAGGATAACGACTGATGAATATATGAGTCTTCTACACCAAGGTAGGTGAGTATGGATTTATCATCCTGACATTAAATGACGTGAATTGTAGGTGTGTCGTCATCGATCATCTCAGGATACAGGAATGGAAGAGTGGAAGGGGCCTCACCTTTGTGTTGATAAGTCAAAGGGCCCAAGGAAATGGTGTTTATGAAAAAAATAAATTAGGAGGGATAGATTCAGGATCCATTGACTCTGTCGGTGAGGGTAGTGATGAAAATGGAGTGGCCGAAGGTGGTGATGAAGATGAAGGTGGAGAAGGGCTAGGGTCCTCAATAAGTTCAATGTAGGCATGTTTGGTAGGAGGTTCGGGGAAGCCGATACCACTACGGTCGTTATGTTTATGGGTGGTACATGGAATAATGGTATGGCAGCCTTTCTCGTAAAAGATGAAACCAAAACCCTTCCACACACAGTGGTGCAAGAAGGTGTGGGAAAAATGGTGATTGGTAAGTGATTGGAAGTCAGTGGAAAATGGGTGGGTTTGTGATGGTGGTTTAGGTGTGTAAGTGGTAGTATCAAGTCCCCCATAGGTGAGACTAGTACAAAGATGAGGAGGACCATAAAGGAGGCATTCTCCTATACGGTGATCATAGCGAGGGTGTTGGTGAAGGCTTCCATACTCGCAGAGTAAGGAATGTGTTGACACTATATAGGCGGTACTCCCCCAGAGTGAGGCATTGAAAAACACCTTCCAAGGGATCAGTGGTTGGTATGTAGGTAGCTGGTATGGATGATGTGTCGGAGGTCAATGTGGAGGTGGAGTTAACGGATTGGGAAGCTAATGGGTCAGCCATGGAGGTTATAGTAGCTGTAGGAATGGAGGAGGTATGTGCGGTGAAAGTAGTGGATGTTGTCTTGGTAGGTGGAGGTGTATGTGAAGTGGTAGTGGTTGTAGAGGTAGACGACTTTGAGGTATGAGCACATCATTGGGTCGGTAAAGCATGTTGCATGTTTTGAAAGGTGATGCGTCAGCTAGAATGGTATAAGGGTGTCCTTCGTGTTCAAATTTTACACAACGATGCAAAGTGGAAGGAATGTAACCCATGACATGGATCTAGGGTCTACCAAGAAAAAAATTATACTGGAATTCCCCCTCGAAAATGTAAAACAATTCTGGAATAGTGTGGGGGCCCACACGAACATGGAGGATGACAGTTCCTAGTGTGGAGGTGATAGCGTCGTTGAATGAACACAACATGACTTGATTTTTATATATGTAATTTTCAGGTATGTGCATTTGAGAAAATGCATGGGATGAAATAATGTTAATGCTAGTGCCTCCATCAATCATCACACGACGTACCCGTATGTCATCAATGTGGATGGAGATGAAGAGGGTTGGGTCTAGGTCATCATTTTGGTGTGGCACAATCTCCTCCTCTGAGAAGATAAGAGAGGCCACTTGGTGAAAAAAGTGAGGTGAGGATGAAGGTGGTAATTTGGTGAGAGAGGTTACATGATGGGGTGTGAAAATGGAGGCTATAGGTGTAGGGTCATTAGGTAAAACCTCAATAGATTGAAGAACCTCCATGAGAGCTTGACAATGGGATTCCAAGGTTTGGATGAGGTCATATAAGGAAATTTTGAGGGGAGAATGGTGTAATTATTTGAGCATGGTGTGATGTGTGACACCACTAGAGATGGAGTATGTGGGGCCACAAATGGTTATTTTAGGTATAGGTGTAGATGGTATGTTGGGTATAGGATTGGTTGGTGGGTCAGTTTCCTTTTCTTTTCCCTTTTGTGCACATGTAGTGACGTGTATCATGTTGATTTGAGGGGGTTGACAAATGGAGAAGGTGTAGGGTGAGTGGTGTAACGACATGAAGGGAAAAAACCTACTAGGGGAGAAAATCCTTGTGAGGTTAGATGGGTGCAATGACAATGGGGTGCTGGTGTGGAAAGTTCTCTAATGTGAACCATGTTAATTTCAAATCTTGAGGGTGGCTCTAGGAGTGGTGAGGGTGGAGGTTGTGGTTATTGAGTGGGTAGTGTGGGAATGGGTTTCGGTGAAATAGGATCCTCATCAAGAAGGTCATCATCATCAAAGTTGGTTTCTGGTGGACACAATTGGATAAGGATGGTTTTCAAGGCCTTATAGTTCTCCACATCGTGCCCTAGCACATGATGGTATGTGTAAATTTTAGTATCGTCAAACCCTTTTGGCTTGGGTTTGAGGGGGTCGTAAGGTCAAAGTGGCGGTAATGTGATAACAAAAGTCTGAAGGAGGTTGGTCAAAATTTTAGCATAGGACCCTGCTAGTGGATCACAATGGGAATTGAACGTGGGTTTGGGTGTGGGTGTGGTTTATTGTCGAGGAACTATTTTTGGAAGAGTAGGAATGGGTTGAGTTACGGTTTTAGGTGCTGGTGTGGTTTTAGGTATCGGTTGTGTTTGTTTGGGTAGGGGTATAATAGATGGATGGGTAGGAGGGTGTGTGGTTGTTTTGAATACCTTATTGTGGGGTAGTGGGGTTTTGTTTTTGGGTTACACCTTCTTGGGTAAAGGTGATGTGGGTGTATGAGGTCTAGAAGGAAAAGTAGATGGAAGAAGAGGCGAGTTACCCATGGGGATAACAAGGGTGCTATGAAGGTAGATGACGTGGGTCGTGCTTGGGGTGTGAGGGATAATGACTGAAGTGTAGTGGGTAGTGAAGCAATAGCTAAGGGTATTGGAGGTATTGGTGGTAAAGAGACTACGGTGTGGGTGTAAGTTGTGTTGTGTGCCTAGGTAGGTTAGAGTTTTGTGAGGAAGGAATGGGTTGTTGTGTTATTGGTTTATGGATGGGTGAAGGTTGCTTGACCATGTTGGGAAGCTGAGGTCTTAAGATAGATGGGACAAGTGTTGGTGTGATTGGTGTGGTCAAGGTATGAGGTCGATGAGTTTGTTTCTTTGGTTTGGGTATCGGAGTAGGTGTTGTATTGACATAGGAGGACATAGCTAAATCTAGTTTAATAAGTGGATGAGTGAGGTTGGTGGTCGAGGTGACCCCTAAAGTGGTAATAGGTTTAGTTGAGGCAAATGTTGTATTTGTGGGTTTGGGTAAGGGTGTGGTTTGAGTGCTAACTTCAGTCTTGTGGAAGGGATTGCAACGAGAGGTGGTTATATTTGGTTTGATTGGTCAAAATGTGTTTGGGTAGATAGTGGAGGAATTAATGAGGGATCTCTATATTTATGTTGAGACAGGAGTAAGAGGCACCTCGATAGTAAATCCCTATCCACATAATCTAAATGATTGGACAAACGTGAGAATGACACGTCTGTAGGTGGAGTTGGTGAGGACCTAATGGAAATTCCTGTAAAATGTGTCTTAGAGATGGGGAATTGGCTAGCTTCAACTTCCGTGGGTAAGAGAGTCAAAAGTAGGTTTGTGGGATATTGGGTAGCTGATGAAGAATGCTCGCCAAGAGGTAAAGATATCTCAACTGGGTCTATGATAAGTAGAGGAGATGATGGGAGCTCCTCTATAAGTGGAGGAATAGATGGGCGCTCCTTTGTGGGTGGAGGAGATAATGGGTGCTCCTCTATGGGTGGAGGAGGTACTGTAGGTAAAGGTTCTCTAAGTGGTAAAGCCAGGGGTGAGATGGTCTCAACGTTAGCGGAAGACCCCTCCGTAGGTGATGAAGGAGATGAAAGGTGTTCCTCTATTGGTGAAGGAACATGGGAGGTTGGTTCCAATGCGGAAGGAGGATTTTGGGTTAGGATCTCCTCTATGGAAGGAATATGGGGTAATTGGGAGGTGACAAGTACCTCATTAAAGATAGCATGAACCTCGTGGGTATGGGTATCATGAGTTGATGTCTCACCGGTTTGATTGGATGAAGGGGCATGGTTGGGAAATGGTTTTTGAAAATTTGTAGATTTTGGTTGGGGATGGTGTTGGGATTATCCACAGTTAACCCGCCTTTCTCGAGCATTTCTTGGGTAATATTTTTGAAAGTGATGTAATTTCCATCACTATGACCCTTTACTCGATGATAGTTATAGAAATCATGTTATTTATACCGTGCGGGCATGAAGTAGTATGGTAAAAACTAGTGTGTGGTTTTATAGGTGGAAGGGTGATGGCTCTAGATTTGATAAGATTTTCTAAGACAAGAAGAGTAAGGTTCCCCAATTGGGGTATATTTTCATTGTTCTCGTTTGAATTGAAAAGTCTAGACAGTGAGAGATTAGATGAGGGGGTAGCTTGATTTGACAGATGAGTGGGCCGGCCTTGAGTACCACTGTGTTAGTGGTGCCCTTAGCTTTTGAATAATTGGTTTGTGGTTTGGAAGAAGAAGAGGTATCATTCGACTTGAATGCCGAATTCTTATTGTGTAACTAGATTTTCTTCTCTTCGATGGCCCGAATCTCTAACTTTCATGCCATAGTGAATGCCTCATCAAATGTTCGAAGGTTTGGACCTGTAAGGTCGGGGAGATATGTCTAGCGCAAGCCCGTGTGAAGAGCTCAATGAGTTCTATTTATGGCAGTTGGAAGGTAAGTTGATTGATCGAGTCTTGCATCGACATGTGGAATATAGATAAGTCATAGTGACCTTCTTGACGATATTGATAGAGAAATGATCTAAGAAGGCTTGGGCTACCTGATTGAATGAGAATATAGAGTTCTTAGGTAACCCACTATACCAATCTAATGTAGGTCCAGTGAGGGACATGGGAAAGGTTTTCAAAAGAAAGGCATCATCATGAGTAATCAGATAACACCCATGTTTGAATGACCGTAAATGCTGTTGTGGGTCTTCTTTGCTATTAAAACAATTGAATTTAGGCATTTCCCAATGCATAGGGTATGAACAGATAGGAATGGATGGGTGAATAGGCTCGTTACAAATCTCATCGTAGGTGAGAGTGTTAGAGCCATAAATCGATGCCTCAAATGTTTGCATCTTTTCCAACATCATTTTAATTAGGTCATTGGTGGGTTGTGATGATTAGATGCCTCTGTAGCATGAGAGGGTTGGTTTTGGTCATATAATGGGGTTAGCACTCCGGTGTATGGGGCTACCATGTAGGGTGATGGAGAAGAAGGTAGTGAAATAGGGGTACATGTACTGAAATGTATAATGGATGAAATGGGAGGTTATTGATAGTATGTATATGGGGGTGGAAGGGTCGTGGTAACCCTAGTGGTAATAGGGGCTAATGATTGTGGAATAGAAAGAACCACATTCTGAAATGGGGTAGGGGTCACCAACATTGGAAGTGGTAATGTAGCTATAGGTATGTGTGAGACATTAGTGGCAGATGAGGTTGTGTTTGGGGTAGTTGTCGAGGGTACGGTGGATGTAACAGTGGCACAAAGGTAGCAGATGTGGCGATCACTATAATGGGTATAGGACCTAACTAGGAAATAACTAGGGTTAAGGTGGATGCATGAAGAATGGAGCTAGATGGGGCTGATGCGGGAGTGGGTACGAGAGGTGGGGGACAGACACGGGCATGCCATATATCAACTAACCCAAGGTGTCTCGAGAGGACAAGTGGGAAAGGTAAAGCGCAAGGTAGTAGGGTTTTGGTCAGGAGGATTCGTGCAAACTCCTCATCTCCAGTAGAGATAGTATAAGATGGAAGGGATCCATGGCTAGTGATAAAATGGAAGGTGGTGAAGGAATAGGTGGGAGTGGTTGACAACTGGTGTGAAATATGAGTGCACTTGCTTGTCTTTGGGTCAGCACCATGTGAACTAGTACTGATCAAGTAGGGCTACTTCTCTATAAATGACATAAAGAACAATAGGAATAGGTGAATCTAGCGATAAAAAGTGGATTAAGTACCAAATGGTGGCTAGAATGTGAAACAAGCTAACCGATGCCGGTTAGGGAAAACCGACACCGGTCAGGGGTAACGATCTGTTGGTTACTGTAGAAAATGACAGTGAGTAAACAACAAGGTAGAAGGTAAAATCTAATAGGTATGCCAAATCTGAAGATGTTTGAAATGCCAATGGGAATAATGATAGTGACAGGGACTGTGAAAAGTGGAAGAAAGTGAAGTAAAATGTCCTTTTGAGTAGGTTAGCAAAAGGACCTAGAACCGACATTGGTTGGGTATAACCGATGGCGGTCAAAGGTAACTGATGACAGATTACTGTGAAATTGAAACAATGATGAAAGAAAGTGGTTGTGAATTAAAATATGATGTAGAATCAGACCCAAAATTCTGAGAATGATGATGATATGGCCTAGGCACACTCAGGTGAAGCTGGAATACACCAGCTATGATGAGGAGCGTGCAAGGATGAACAAAAAGTGACGAACATGATCTCTCACCTCAAAACGCAAGCCAAGTAGAAACACTAAGAAAATGTGATCCTAGGAGTGCCTTTTCTATTATGTTTATTTAGCTTATGCTATTTAGGGACTGACACATGAATTGTGAAATAGATTTTTGGTGAGGATGGCTTCCTACAAAGAAGGAGATCTAAAAGGTGAGGTTTTAGGTATGTTATGGTGGGGGCAGACTTCGCTCGAAGTATGAATTTAAGGAGCAATGAGTGGGTGCCCTTGTGTTGTGATTTTGTGATCACCTACAACTTCTTCTAGGTAGGATTTTATTTAAGAATGTATGTATTTTGAATTTTTGTGAGGTTTGGTAAGACTCAGAGAAAGAGAAAAGGATGAAGTGATTTTCTACAATTCGTTTGTCAACCATCAGCTGGGCATGACTTCCAGCGTATAGGTTTCCCTCAATTAATGTGAGCTAATGAAATAAATTAGAATGGAATGCACTTATATTTAAAACCAAATCAAAAATGTGAAATTGGATGACATAATAAGATGAAGATGAAAAGGGATGCTCTTTCACTATAATGCAGAAAACATGAAGAAATAGTTCTTTTTAATTACACCAAAAGAAAAAATTTCCTTTAGAGCAAATAGAAAGAAGAGGTGCATTACCAAAGAAGAAATTAGTGTGTACACTTTTCAAAAGGGAAAAAAACACAAATTTTTTTCCTAGGAATGAATGAAATGCAAGGAACCCCGGATAGGTCCCACCGGGTGTGCCAAAATGTTTCACCTAATTCTTAGATCGTTTCTTTGAAGTGTTGATGAAACATATAGGGTAAGGGGCATAGGAGGAATACATGTTAAAATGTTGTTTGATGCGTTGTTGTGCACGTATGACTTCCGAATTCACAACTGATCATGAAAGCTTCCTTTTGGCTAGGAGGAACTACTGTAATGAAAAGAAAGACCACCGAAGGAATTAAACAATATCGGCAAAGTGAAGCGCCTAGCGCATACTAGATCCGGGAAGTGTGATACTTCCTAGATGGCTGTCAGTCCACTATTTTAAACAATTTAATGTTGTAAACAAAGTAAATCCTATTGTAGTTTGAAATTATTTAGGTATCTCACTTAAAAACACAATAAGAAATAGATCTAATCTAACATGCTAAGCTAGAATAGAATCCAAAGGTCAAATGATTGGTTCTGGGTTCTGTAGGTTTGACAAAGGTCATGGATAGATCACAGGTGAATGAGGGTAAGATGAAATTTGGTGGGTAGGTATCTGTTCTAGGTTGTGTGGGCAAATACAAAGACCGGTGTCGGTCGGGGTGGTGGTGACTTACAGTTAGGTATAACCAGTGTCGCATTCTTGTGAGATCGGAAATATCACAGAATAAGCTGTGGTCTCCTTTGTGATTGCACAAAGGAATTTGGTGGGTCAAGATGAGGTATTGGGTGACTGGAGTAGGATTTGGTGAGGTTTTAATGGGTATATGGAGGTGAAAACATTGGAGAAGGTCAATAGGGGAAAAGTAAACAATAGATGATAAAATGAAATAAACCAAGAAAGTATGATGTTATACTTACTTGGATTCCGGTCTTGAATGCCTATGTGTGAGGGATGGAGGTGCTGATGAGGGGTTTGAAGGCTGCAAGTGATCACCAACTGAAGAAAATCTTCTACATGGGCTACATGTACACTCCTCTTTGCTTGGATGGATCAAATCATGGTTGGGATGGCTGTGTAGGAGAAGATGCTCAATCTCCTTCCTTGCATGCGGGTTTTTGCTGGAATTTGCTCTCTGAAGATGCGTTATCTCTTTGAGATGTGTTCTTTCTCATCAACCTTCTCCCAAAAGTTTTCCAACCTTGAGAATAAGGTAGTTTAGGGGTTAAAAGGGTAACTGACGATGGTCCGGCTTAACCGGCGACGGTTAGGGGTAACCGACGTTGGTCAAGGTGGGATTTCCTAGGTTTACTAAACTAGGGAGATCCTCTTGATTTCCTTGAATCTCATGTTGTTATCCCATGGATTAGACTAGGAGCTTCTTGTGAGCATGCGGGAATGTGGTTAGAGGGAATGTAGGCATTGATTTTTAGGGTTTGGGTAAGTCTTAGTTAGTTATGACAACTTGCTAAGAATAGGTCTTAGGTTGAGTTGGCTTGGTGAGGTGTCTAGGTGAACTATATGTGTGGATATTATTTAAATAAGATATTTAAATAATAAATATAGTGAGGATAATAAATTAATTTAATTAGAGTAATTAAATTAATATTAATGGGGTGAAGGGGGCCATGGCTAGGTAAATGTAATAAAGGATGTTTATTCGTCGAGGGACCAAAGGGGAGTGTGACCTAATTTTAGTTTCTACACATAGGTAAAATTTTGTTGAAAGTAGATACACGGTTAGAGAGTTATGAGAATTTATTCATTTTTGATCATGGATATATGGTGAAGGTTTAGTAGCATTTATGGTGAAATTGAAGGATTTAGAGGGAATAACATAGCATTCAAAATTTAAAAATGACTAAGTATGTGAGGTGAGGGAGTTAGTCATTTTTCTTACAAGTTTTATCTCATTGTTTGACCATGGAGCTTAACTAGGGTCAGAGTGTGTTTGATATTTAGTTACACCTATAAAAGGGGATAAATGGGACATAAGAGACACCAAACTATTCTTTGAACTAGGTGGTGACAAGTGACATCATGTGCTCAATTGAGAAAGAGATGTATGGGCCAAGAAATGGATTTTGGGGGCTAAACAATGGGTTTTTATGTGACCATGATCTTAAATGGAGGAGTTCTTAGATGGGGAAAAAAATTTGTCCCCTTTTTCCAATTTTCACCTCTTTCACCTTGGGGGATAGATGATTCTACAAAATGTGCCATGGGTTTGAGTTTATGAGAGGGAGATAAGTGAAGTGTAAATTTGGAAGACATAGGTATGATGAGGGGTGATTTATAAGGAGTTAGCCAAAAGAGAGGTTAAATTTTGTGTCCCCTTGTATACTTTACACCTATTGGGACATATGATACTCATAAACTCTCCATGCAGTCCAATCATCATGAAAAGCTGGACCATAACAACTTAAAACACTTCACACATCCATCCTAACACCCCAAGTCAAATTATTAAGTCACATAGCTTCAAAACCAATTTGGGAGAAAAATTTGGCATCCCCTTTTCACCTTTGGGTATAAATCATTCTCAAAATCTACTAATTCCATTTTTAGGATGTTGATGTCACTGCCAAGTCCAAATTGGGATGAGGAGAGTGATTTTTTGCCTCGGGAGCATGGAGGAGTGTTTTGGGGTCAAAACTTATATGATTTTTACTCCAAATCACCCATTGATATCATTAAATACATTGTTAGGATCCAATTCTTCCTAAAATTTTATTTTAATGTCCTATTTCATTCTTTACTAAAAGGGATAACTTTGGTGTCCTAGATTATTGCATAAAATATTTGAGTTTTTGATCAAAATTTATGTTTCCATAATGTAGAGGGTTCCAATAGATTTATGTTGATTATTTTTTCCTCTTAGATCCTTTCGGATGTCCCATAATCATCTAAACAAGTTAGCTTTCACTATTAGAACTTTCATTCCATGTGCCCAAAATGACTGGTTTTATTCAAGTTGTTCTTAACATCAATTTATTCCCCAAAATATCTCTAAAATACCTTGGATGAATTCATTGTTCTTAGACACCACCCTTAGATGATTTGAATATTCTCTATAGGCTTCTAGAGGGTTTTTATTAGCTATAGAATGGTAAGGGGTAATGTATAACCTCAGTTATCTCATGGATTAGTAAACTAGTGCCTTATCCATTGGACCATGAATTCACCATACTGAAAAACCAACAAAGATAAAAACACAACCAAGAAAAAATGAAACAAACACATGACAAAGAAAGGAAATATGTGATGGGAAGGAAATACCCAAAAAGGTAAACCATGATACAACATCCTAAATCACCTATGGTACATTGAGGGGACAATTGACATTCACTGTAGCACCGATTCTTCTCTTAATGTTCACTGTGCATGGGTATCATCAAAGACATTTTTTTGAAAATCCATTCATGAGCTCATTAAAATATGACCTCTTTAAAAATTTATTGAGAGTTTTTTCATGATTGTTTTGGTAAGTAAGGATCTGTTTAGATATCTTATTTCCTTTAATTCTTTAAAATCATATTCCCATCTACTCATTTATTTTCAAATTCATTTCGATTTATGATTTTTCCATTACTGCTTTATGGGAATGAGTCTCAATCACACTATGTTTATTATTTTCATACCAAGCCTTATTATCTTTGATCAAAATTTTAACGTCACTTATCATCTACTTCATGACCATTATTTCTATGAGATAGTTCTTGAAATATGTTTTAAGATTTTTAATACTATCGCAATCCCCTTGATGCTTTATGTTTACCACTTACTCCAAAAACTATCATCCATACAATTTTTCTCATTTTTGACCCAAAACTCACTATGATGTGATGCCCATGGTGCTTATTATTTTGGATGGAAAATGAGTACAAGGTTGGATATGAAAAATTAAAACCATCATCTTCTCCATTTGACCATCTTGAGATAGGAAATTCATTTCCATGTTGAAGTCATCCTCTCTTTTAGTGGAGTCAAATTTGAAATATTCAATCATATTCTTATTCATATATCCCTCATTGAGAGAGTATTCATATTGAATGGAATTAGCCCCGGGAGAATCAAGCACAATTAAATATATATGTTCTTCACTAAAAAGATATTCCTCTTCTTGAAAGGAGAATGAGCACAAGGTTGGGGCTGAAATATCAAGATCATCATTTTCCCAATCTTGACCATCATGAGCTTGGAAATTCATTTCCATGATGAAGTCATCCTATTTTTGAGTGGAGTAAAATTTAGTATGCCTAAAAATATTTTCATTTATGCATTCCTTCTTGAAAGAGTCATCCTCTCCTAATGGGAAATATAAATCTTTGTATTCACAATCATACTCATTGAAAGATCTTCATGATGAACCTTGAGAACATGATTGGAAATATGAGACTCACCTATCAAGAAGTTGTTTGATATCACTTTTATTTCATGATTTGCATCGGTAAAAACCTTTCGATTAATTTTTGTAAGCCATGACTTCCATGAGCTTTGTCACCAAAAATTAAATAATCTACATTCATGCTCAATGGGAAGTACACACTATCAAATTCTAGCTCCACACTATCGAATTCTAGCTCCATAAAATCATCATGATGTTTTCTAATCGACTCATTCATACCTAGATACTCCTCCATCAACATATGAAGCTCAACATCTTCCTCTAAAACTATGGAAAAATTTTCATACATTGAATCTTGAAATAGTATGCCTTCTCTAGGGTCATCTGGTTTTTGAACCATGTATTTCATTTTCCTGATGGAAAGGAGCTTCTTAATCTTACCATTGACTGCAATGGTGGCATGTGACCAATCCATATTTATATCCCTACAAACTATTAGAACATAATATTGAGTGTTCAAAATATTTAGTTTATAATTAAATAATATAGAATATAGTTTATTCTTTATTATTTAATATAAACTCTAAATTAGGTTTCATTAGTAATTAATTAACTAATTATTAAATCGGGGATAACCCCATAACTTGATGGTTATAACCATTTGGGTTATTTAAATATGAAAATGGGCCATATTCGGATGTATGAAATTACTTTGGGTTAAAAACATGGAGCAGGAAGTGAGGAAGGGAATTTGGATTGGTTAATTGTTTCTCAAAAATTCAAAAATTCTTCTATGGTTTTTTTACCCCATTGGGGTTTTCCACGTTAAGTCCATGTCACTATGTATTTTTAATTATTGCATGTCTAAATGTTTTCAATAATGTTTGCTATGTTATATTAATTTGATTTGGTTATTTAATTTCTAGGTCCTAATATGGTACTAGAGTGAGCAATAAATCAACCTATTAAATAATTGGTTTTATTTAATGGTTCAATAGAAATTAGTTGGGGTAGTTTTACCCCCTTTGGATTATTAAATATTTTAAATCCTTTAATTTTTAGTAAACTTGAAAGGTTGGAATGTGTAGGTAATTCTTTACAAAATTTTTGACATGAATTTAATTTATTTCCTATGTTATGTTTTGGAGATTGGTGTGTACGGGACACATGAATGTTTTTTACGAGACCAGGTAAGATCAATTATATTTGAAATATTTTCTATGTATCTATAGTTTAATGTGTAAAAATAAATATCAAAGGGTGAATTCAAGTAAAAAGAAGGGTTTGAGAGGCCAGGATAAACCCCATGAGAATAGGAAATCATTTTTTCTATTGGTTTACCATTTATAAATGTTCCCGGTAAAGTTGAAACCCTAGAAAAATTGTTTTTAGACTTCGATAATATTTGGGTATGTCTCCTTTAGAAGCCCTTTCTTAAATTAATTACGTTTGATTTTTTTAAAAAAACTATAGTTTATAAATATATAAACTATATATTGTTGTTAAATTGTTTAACCTACATACTTTAAGATCTATAGTTTAAAATACTATATATTGAAATATATTATAGTTTATACCAATTAAAACCTATAAATCATATTCTATTAAACCTATAGTTGTTTATAAACTATAAAAATATAAAACTATAATCCTTTATTTATATAAGTTATAATTTATAAAATAAAATATATAGTTATAAAAATATATTATGAAAAATCTAAACCTAAAACCATATATTCTCGCTGCATATATTTTTTTGGGGAGGTCCTTTTAACTCAACCCACACTAACCACCATCATTCAAATACCACCCAAGCATCAAATTATATGGTAAGAAGTCCTATGGCTAATGGAATGGTGAAAATGTTTGTTTTTAAGACCCTGACCATCTTTGATCCCCATGAATGCGGGTTTTATTTCCCACAATCCAACTCGAAGGAGGACACTATGTCATGACTAGGGCCACTCTAGCAACCAATCCAAATCTCTACATAGTTGAAGGATATCCTTTTAATAGTGGAAATTTATAAATATCTTGGTGTCTCCTTGCATCTAAGTATTGATGAATATGGTAGGATTTGACATTCGGGAATCATCGAGAGTCTAAATCGAATGTTATTGCATTTGGAGAAACATTTTCAAATATTGTATTTCTACATATTTGAAGTAAAACTAAACCTCTTAAATCCTCTCATATTTCTATTTTACACAATAGTTGAACATATTGAGCTCTGTGTTCAAAATGAGGCCTTTGTTCCTAACAACTTGTAACTAAAATAAGTATTCAAAATAACATTAAAAATAATTAAAATTTCTTGCCATCCGATTTGCAGGACCTAAATTTTTATTAGATATTTGGCATTTCCTTCCATCGAAATATTAGTAAATGAAGGGCATAAAATTATAATGAATTTCTTTGAATGTTATGTATATGAAATAGTTAAACCCTTTACATTCGAATAATATATTCATATAGTAATGTGAGAGAACTTTATAGCGAGTGAAAAAAATTTCTCATGAGATGGGTAAAAGAAAATAAATGAATATTGATACAAAAATGTAATATAAACAAAAACAATAATAAATAAAAAATAGATTTGACAATTGATTTTGCAACGGTTTTATCAAATGGAATGTTACTGTACCATTTTTTTCTCATCACAAAATTCCAACATGGTTGTTTGCCCCTCGTCCGTCTGTCGTCAAACCCATCTCCTATGTAGCCGAGTGGAGGGTTTTTTTTCATGTTTTTTGGGATTTATTTAGTCCACAGGGGACGACATGGGCTAAATAAGGCTATAAAAGACTTGGGGAAGGGAGAATGTGGTGTGACTTTGGTCACATAACTACGTTTTGTTTGAGGATCCTTGTGGCTTGGCTTGCCCAGTCATTGTGTTTAGCTCACCTAGGTGACTCACTCTTTGGGTTGCGTAAGTTATATTGATGGTTTAAAATTGCAAAATTGAATGTGGAAAATTTATAAGGCTGGTTTAACACTAGTAATGACATATAATTGAATAGCTTGCTTAGAGCAACTCGACCATTATATAAGGCATATATAAACTCATATCTCTTTGAGTTGACAAAAATATCATATCTAAATGAACTCCATTTTTTTATATATACTATTGTTTTTAATTATTCTTTTTGTTTTTTTAATCTTAAAGATAATTTAATTCTTCTAGGTTTTAAAGTGAGAAAAATAGTTAAAAATTAGTTTAATTAGATAGATGAATTCTTCAAAAAGATGATTTTGTGATATGATGACTAAATCATCATCATTTTTATATAGAAAAATTAAAAAAATCACTCACATTTTGATTGAATATTATTCTTGTCAAACTAATACTTTCTTGTATAGATTATACATTTGTGGTCCCTTTGTTTCGACGTGAATTCATTGAAATTTGACTCTGCGAGGCTTAAATGACGGGAATACTATTTCTAAATTATTATTTTTGTAATTTTTTCCTCCATAAAACCTAATTTATTATTGAAATGTTGATCATACAAATTGTTGTAATAATCATGGTTTTTTTATCACAAAGAGTTGATTTTTTCAATTTCAAATCCCGCTCCCTATTCTTGTGTTTAGTATCTCTCTTGTGAACAAAACCTCACCTTTGTGTATGCAAGTGATTATTCTTGCATGATTTGATTATCTTTTTAGATATGTTATCCATAATGTCTTATCTCTTTTAAAGGCTTATGATAAGATAGTAAAGATACATATGTTTTTGATAAAATATTTCTAAAATTTCTTAGAATGTGATTACTAAAATATTGTTATATGCATATCAAATAATAGTTGGGGATGCTCTTGCACTTGTATTGGAGACGTCCAATACTGATTTCATCTAATATATATTTTACAAGAATAATATGTTGAAATTTTTCAACATATTTTAACATGGTTAGTTAAGCATATTGTTATGCTAGTTATTATACAACTAATGTTTAATAGATGGTTAAAAGTGAAATCAATAAATATTTATATTTATATGCTTATTATGATGTATAAATGGATATTATGACTCTAAACATGTTGATGTTATGCTAGATATGAAATATATTGGATATGTGTTCAAATTTTTTGGTGCAGGAACCATTAATTGGAACAACAAAAAGAAACCAACAATCTCCATTTCTTCTACTAAGGAAGAGTATAGAATTTCAATAGAAGCAACAAAGAATCCATGTGGCTAAATTGGTACATTGGAAGAGATACACATGGAAACTAAAGGAAGTATTACTCTTCATGTGGTGGTCGAGTTGTATTACTCTTACTAAGGAATCCGATTCAAAGCATAAGAGAATGAAGCATATTTAAGTTCATATGCATGTTATCCAAGAGAAGGTTCTTTGTGGTGATAGATATCTTGAGTATTTCAGGTGAAGATTATGTCATGAATATGTTTATGAGCCATTGTGTGTTGTAAAATTCTGCAAGTTTCGTGCAATGCTTGGCCTTTCAGAGTTTCCATTGAGGGGAATATGCATGACAATACCACCTCCTATTGGCCGACCGGTTGTTGAATCCTTATCCTCTATAATTTTACTCTATTATAAAGCATTGTAAAAATATCTTTTATGATCTATGTAAACTAATAGAGTTTACAATAAAATAGTCCAATGTGTTGTATTTATTGGTAAAGGAGGTACTTATGTTATAAAAGGCTCCTAGAGATGCAGTTTTAAGATTATTCCACAATAAATGGTGGGATGTAGTCTCAAAAATCACGCTTATCCTAAATGATGCTTTTGATTTATGGATTCCAAATCCTTTTGTACCTATAGGTAAGTTGAGAATCATGAAGGTTTTATAATTCATTCAAAAAAGTATATGCTAAACTAAACCTTTTGTGGTTTATGGATTTATAAATTCTATTGTACAAACAGGTAATGTTGGCATATGGATCCTGACTTAATATTAAGGAGGCTATTAGAACATAGTATTAAGTGTTCATAATATTTAGTTTATAATTAAATAATATAGAATGTAGTTTATTCTTTATTATTTAATATAAACTCTATATTAGGTTTCATTAGTTATTAATTAAATAATTATTAAACCAGGTGTACCTCGTCACTTAATGGTTATAACCCTTTGAGTTATTTAAATATGGTAGTGGTCCATATTTGGATGTATGAAATTACTTCGGGTTAATAACATGGAGCAGGAAGTGAGGAAGGGATTTCTGGATTGTTAATAGTTTCTCAATAAATAGAAAATTATTCTGTGGTTTTTTACCCCATTGGGGTTTTCCACATTAAATATGTGTCACTGTATATTTTTAATTATTACATGTTTAAATGTTTTCAATAATTTTTGATATTTTATATTAATTTATCTTACGATTAATCGCAATGGTGGCATGTGACCAATCCATATGTATATCTCTGTCAACATCCCTATAGAAGCTTTGGCTCAATAACATACCATATGAGGTTTACATGTATGCCACCATTAATTTAATTGTGATATTCTTGTTAGTAAAATTTGTAAATGATATTTGAGCATATTTCACATGGCCAATGAGAGGTACTTCTTTGGTTTACGAGGATTAAAAATGACCAATATCGGGAGTGAGAGTAAGACTAAGAGCTTGATAACTTTTGCGGGCATGAAATTTTCAAAAGCACTTTGAGTCAATAATGTAAATATTCATTTTATGCCCATTTAATATTCAAGAAATATAAAAAGGATCTACCTTCTCAAAAGTGGAGGATATGGAAGAAAGATGATTTTAAGGAGTGAGTACGAGGAGTGAGATTTATTTCTTTAGTAGTGGCATTTTATGAACATGAATTTTAACTAATTCTTGTGATGAACTGGTTAATTTTATCAAATTGCTTGGGGTGAGTTCTTAAGTACTCAGATTAAAAAATAGAAAATTTGGATTTCTTGACATGGTAAATGATGTCAAAGGTTAGAGAAGTGATAGAAAATTCAAAATCTATGAAAACCTTGAAAAGAGTAGGATTTGCATTCTTAGGGTCAATAGAAGAAGAAATTTATTTGTTAAGAGGAGTTGAAAAATAATTACTCAAAGAGGTAGATGGAGTCTTAACTGAGGTAGTCTTAGGCTTATTTTTTAGCTAAACTCGTGGAAGTGGACAATGATGATCCTTCTTTTTTTCATATACTCTCCATTTGAGGATTCAAATGGCTTTCTTGGGAAGTAGAAGAAGAGGCTTCTTTCTCTGTTTTTGAGTGAGTGAACATTGCATAAGATTAGCTATCCATTGATTCTTCAAAACATTCATCTAGTGAATATTCAAAATATGCAATCCTAACACATACATATTCTTCTTATTCTTCAATTTTGATTCAACAATTTCTTCTCCTTCATCTTCATAGGTTCCACATATTTCATTAACTAGTGGAGCTTCCAAGGAAATCCTTTGGGAGGTTCTAAAATTTGATTCATGTTTTTATTTTGATGCAACACATGTTGAGAAATTTCCTTCTTCAATGTGGTCAAGTAATTGACTAATTTTTTCATCAATGGATTATCTCTTTCATATTTAGAAACCTGGTACTTATTCTTCATTGAATAGTTCTTGATCTTCCCGACATGATAATACCATCTTCTACTTCAATGGAAAGATCTTGATTACCTAAACCTTACACAATTATTTATTAATTACCTTGTAATTGATAAATCCCCATCACCTCACCTACCACCTCATTTTGCCACCTCATCATGACCTAGCCCTAATCCTAAACTAACCTAATTAAAACCTAAAACTTGGTCTACACCTACACCCATGACTAAGGACCCCTTTCTCGCACCTAAAACCGACCTTCTAGTCACTTGACCAAGCCCGCAACTAATCTCTCGGGAGAAAAGCAGGGAAGGTGGGCTGTTTTACTAAAAATAGCCTACTTTTTCCTTACCGATGCCGGTTCCTACTCGACCGCCGTCGGTTACGTAACCGCCATCGGTTCCCTGTAAATGGCCTCCCCAAACCAAAAACAAAGGATCGGAATTTCATTTTTGGATCAGAGAAAAGGATTCTTTGAATCAAGAAAGAGCATCAGGAGCGATCGAGAAAACCCTGATCTTTACTTGACTGAGCAGAGACAAGTGAAGAGACAAGGAGAGTTAGCAGCAAGGGAGAGCAAGCCCAGGACTGCAACTGGATACCAGAGCCCTGTGATACTCAGCTGATTTGATCTGCTATGTGCCAGACCATCCTACCTCAGTTCTGCTTTGCCATCAGAACTCTTGGACTTGCATCTCCGCGAATAATCAGTAAGCTACTTCTTGCATGTACTCTTTAATAACATTTCTTCGACTTTTTGAATCATAAGTCCTCACAAATCCATTCTTGGATCCACTACCCAACGTGTCATTGCATCTAACTGTCATTCATCTAGATCTCATCACCCTATTTCCTAATATTACCTATATACAGCCCTACAAATAACACAACTACCAAATAACACCACCACCCCACAAAACAACTAACCTTCAGATCCTAGACTCTACCGATATCGGTCATCAGTAACCGCCATCGGTTATCAGTAACCGCCATCGGTTATACTGACTATAACCAATAACCAGCCTTTCCCCTACCCAGTTCAACAAAGCAATTTAATTGATATTTTATAGTCTTTTGTGTTAATTCATATTAGCAAGGGAACTGACCACCTTCGAAAGGAAGTTTTATATTTCCTGGGCCCAAGGCAGTTTCCTCATTTATTGTCTAATTAAAATCTTGTGGTCTTGTGTTCTTATTTGCAGGTAGTCCTTCCAAGACAAAAAGGAGTTCTTCGCAGTCAGCCTGATCTTTCTCTACGGTACGCGCACATCATCTCGACATTCTACAGGTATTCCTCCTAGCCCCAACCCTTATCTGTTTCTAAAAGGAACGAAACATTCCGAGTGAAACATTTTGGCACGCCTGATGGGACCCATCTTGGGTTTCTGTTTCTCTTGCTTATTTTCATTTTAGGAAGCATACTTGCTGTTGCTGCTTTTGTTATATATTTCAGTAAAGAATTTGTCTTGCTTTCCTAGTTTCGCATTAGTGAAAGTCATCTCTCTTGCTTCATCGAACATAATTTTCGATTTGGGTTTAAAACACGTGCATTGCATTCCTGCTTGTTGTTTTTCAATTCTAGTGAACGTAGATTAAGTAACAGGTCGTACACGTGGGGGTGATATCCACGGTATTGACAGGAAATTAATCTTACATTCACTGCACAACACATACCGAATCACTTCACAATTAACACAACAGCTCAAACATCCCCCTTTTTTCCGCGGTATTCCTCCGCCCGATTGAGGTAACCTTATAAGCCAAAACAACTTGACATTTCCCCTAAGTCTCTTGTTTAGGATTCTGACATCATTCTACGTCTAAAGGCATAAGCCCACGATAATTAAAATTAACCCTAGGGTTAATCTCTGGATTTGTGTGTGCATCTTGCTTGTTTTTAGTTCTGTTTTCTTTCTCATACTCTGTCTTCTGTGATCAATAATTGGACAAGTATACTAAACGTTGTTAAAAATCAAATTAGCAGCCTTTTTATATCTTGTTAGCCCAGACTTCTTACACCGACATCGGTTACCTGACCGACGTCGGCTATAGTATAACCGACATCGGTTACTAGACCGATATCGGTTACTCTCTTTTCCAATTCCTGACAAACCAGCAACCTACCAATTTTACTAGTCTGAGTTTGTTTCTACTCCGACAGACAAACCCTACTGTGAACTCCTGTCCATGGTTGTTATCACTCGAAAGCAAGCCACCGCCATGGTTTCACATGCTTGCTCTGTTTCTTTGCCTGAATCACCCCCTTCACATTCTGTGGGGAATCCTACTGATACCAGCGAGGTTCCTAAAATTCCTGTGGGAGATAAGGACTTTGCCAAGTTTCTGGATGCTAATCCTAGTGCTGTACAATACTATTTGTCTCATGCCCCTGACCGTACGCCCGATGGTCAGCTCCTTGTTGGTATGCCTATTAGTATAGCTGCTCATTTAGCTCCCACTCCGCCTGATAACATCCCCTGCTTCCTTGCACCTTTAGCCCCATCTCCCAATCCGACGGCTTCAGAGGTTCATACGACTCAGATTGGCTTTCCTTTGGCTAATCTTGGACCCCACATATCATTACCACCGACTGCCCCTACCTCATCTCTCTTGCAGACCACTCCATTCATGACTTGCTCTCTGCCACCTATCCACACGAGCTTTCCTTCTCAAGCTCCGCCTACCTTTTCATTCCCATACACGTATCCAGTAACCTCAACATCCTATATGGGACATCCCTATTTGGTTGCCTCAACATATTCATCCTCCACACCTTATCAACACTTAACCCCACCAGTGTCTAGCGGTGGTCCTTGGCCCAATTTGCCTCCGTTTACCACAACCACACCATCATCTCATCCAACTACTGATCTAATTAAACAAATGATGGACAAAATGCAAAACCTGGAGGCTTTGCTTTCAGAAGTCGTAGCGCCTGACATACGAGCAAGTTTTTGGGAGCCCATTCACCCTTCTGTCCCCCTTCATTCATATCCTCCTCAATGGGAGTTACCAAAATTTACTCGTTTTAATAGTAAAGAGGATCCTCAACAACACTTGCGATCATTTAGACATGCTTGTTATTTGATTGCCCATGATGATGCCTTGTTACTCGCACCTTTCCCATGTCCTTATCAGACCGCTGAGTGGTACAAAGGCTTTAACCCAAAGACTCAATCTTCTCTTTTAACCAACTAGCCCAATCTTTCTTGGATCACTTCTCCATTAACATTGCTAAGAAAGTATCCATCACCGACCTTTATGCCATTCGACAACCAAGACGAATCTATCGCAGATTTTGTCTGGACGATGGCGCGGCCTTATCAACCAACTTACATATGCCTTGCCTCGATCGAACTTATCGAACTTTTCACGCGGGCATGTGCTAAGCACATCTCCCTACCCTCCAAATTCAAACTTTCCGTACATTCGATGAAGTTTTACTATGGCTCGAAAACTAGAGATTCGAGCCTTAGAGAAGAGAAATTGTCGGCGTAACAAAACCCAATTTCCGAACTCCCGATTCTACCAATAAACCAAATACCACCACTCCTCACGCGTCCACTTCTTCTAAATCAAAAGGAGCTGTCCACGCGGTGATGGTCAAATCTCAAACACCGTCCAATACCCACCAAAACCACCTATAAGTACAAAGCGAGCCCATCAATTACACTCCTTGGGAGAAACATATGGTGTCATCTTGGAAAATTGCTCAAAGCCGGAGCTATCACTTGCCCCCGTTAAACCTCACTCCGGGTTTGACTCCACTCGCGCTATACCTTCCTCGGTACAAAGAAAATGACTTCGTAACTTTCACCGTGTAAAAGGACATAGTCATGAAACTCGCAAGATGTTGAAAAACATAGTGCAGAAATGGTCGACGCAGGGATATAACCTCGATAATCCTAATGCCCCCGCCAACCGAAATTTGAAAATCTTCAACAAACCATTCCCGAATCACTCTCCCAACAGTAACACAAACCAGGATATCTTAGCCGAGGAGAGTGTTCATGAGATCCATGCAGTCTTTGATACCCAGCCCAAAGCCTCTATCGAGAAAATTTTGAATCAAGCCTCTTCACTAACACAGGAGCCCGAACCTCCTTTACCACCATCGAACCAAAGCGAAATCATTCCTTTACCCATAAAGGAGTTAACTGCCCTGACTTCTCTTCCCATCGATGAGTCTTCTTATACCACATCCCTACAAGATTGCGAACGGATGTTATCTAACCTATCTATTTCCCAGATTTCCCCTTCTACCCCTCTTGCTGCACAAGAGGAAGGTACGCCACTCCTTTTGACATCCTTAGACGAGGAATCTCTTGCACCGACATCACCAAATTCTTTAACCATGACGGATCCTCTCGAACATGCCCTCCTGCCTATTAGTCCTTCATCACCTAAATCTTTTCAACAACCGGTCGACCTCTTGACATCTATTGATACAAAGGCCTCATTTACCCCTCGTATCGTATCACACCCACAGTGGACCGGAATCACAACCCACCTTTCTTCCGTACAAAATTTCACATTCACACGTGAGGACTGTCATTCCACAGAAGATAGACAATCCTATGGGAATGTTTGAGTACGCCATATTCTACTCAAATGCAAATGACCGATCCCGAGACCTCCACCATATACCCGAAGTGTTTTTAAAGCTTAAAATGCCCATGTTCTCACCTTCACCCCCTCACCTCTACCAAATGCCCCGTCCACTTCTATTAACTTAGCCAAATCTTCCCCTACACTTGGGACCTTACCCATACCTGGGCCTAACACACCCACCTAAGCGGCTAGATTTATCAAAAATAAAGCCGCCCACCCCATTAAGAGAGACTCAATCTCCTCAACCTATGCCTCTATCACAACTAAAACCATCATCGTCACACCTACCTTCCATATTGGGACCCCATCCCTCTACCTTACATCAATATATCATACCTCCTGCGTTTCCTTTAAAGCGACCTATACGCCTTCTTCGCACACATACAGATCCAAAGGGTATATCAACATTATCACTCCGCGTATCCTGTCCACCTATCAACCCTAAACAAATTCCATCATCAAAAGATTTGTTTTCGGTCACTCCTATTTCCCCGTGGTTGTTTTCTGATACCACACCATCTGTGGCCTCATCATCCAATATAGCTTCTGCGCCAAAGAAACCACGTTTAGTGAAAAACACGTATCAACACCCCTCGGCTAAACCACCACCCATACGAACCAACCACGCCCAAACATTACCAAAACCCACGCAATCAATACCCTCATCCTCTTCTGATTTTGACCCACTCAAAGGATCTTACGCCAAAATCCTTGCTATGTTAGTAGAGAATGCGACCATTTCCCTACCCCCACTTAGACCTTATGACCCGTCTAAACCTCGACCTATAGGTTATGATGAGTCTAAGATCTGCGCTTATCACCGCACACCAGGACATGATGTGGAGGGATGCAAAGCTTTAAAAACCATCCTTCGTCAGTCACCTCTCCCAGATAGAAAGGTTAAGAAAGACAACTTACGAAGGGAGAGACCTTTAGTTTCCATTCCCTCTCCTATACCATCTGTCCCCGCCTCACCAAGATCTGTCATTATTACAACCCCACCTCTTGAAGACCATGATTTATCCCAATCATCTTCTTCATCTCCGGTCTACGAGATTAATATGATTAGTGTTGCTACTCGAGCGCAGAAAAACAATGAGAAAGCGAAAGAAAGCACACCTGCATCCTCTCCTTCTCCGTCCAGCATCCCGATTGCACCACCACCCAAAGTGGTTATTCGTGGACCCGCTTACCCCATCTCTAATGGAGCTGCCCATCGAGCCATGATTAAACAGCTTCACCAATCACCCGTAAAAATGACACTATATGATCTCATTCAGACTTCTGAATCTCATCGACAAGCTCTCGTTGAAATTCTTCAGGGGATCGAGGTCTTACCTAATGAAACCCTTCCCGTTGCCTCCATTCTAACACCCAATCACGTTGCCTCTCTCACCAAACAACCCACCGCCCCAACCACTTCTGTCTCTGTACCACAAGCTGCTGCATGGGCTCAAGATGAAATTGTCGATTTTGGTACGTAAGATCCCGACTCGCCTGTTCATCTCAGCTTACGTCCGGGACATTCGTACGTACGTGTTATGATTGACGGGGGTGCTAGCCTAAACATCATCTCTTCAAAAGCTTTTCAACAAATGAATATCCCTTCTAGCTACATGTGTGCCAACCCCATCATGTTGCGGTCATTCAATGACGCTATTACCTCTACCTTAGGCACCGTGATCCTCAACATTCGGGTAGGACCACGTACTTTACCCGAACTCTTCTATGTCCTTGAGGGAGAGTTCCAATATAATATATTGTTGGTCGCCCTCGATCCGGGCCATGGGATGCGTTCCCTCAACATTACATAGATGCATAAAATTTGAGTACGAGGGGAAGTCCTACACCGTAAAAGCTGATCCTCCCCCCTTTAAAACCTGCAATATGTTATACCGCCCTAACGATGTGCTTATACCAATCAAGACACCCATACATTCAACCCAACCATCCTCTTCAAATGTACCTCAACCATCCACCTCAACCGCGCCTACGCCTTCAACTGATGAAACCACCGTCGCAAAAACCACTTCCCTTCCCGCAGCTAACATCCCAACCTCCGACCCCTTAGTAGATGTTTTTCAACGCCTTACGCTGGGGGAGTACCGCCTATATAACGTTAGTTCTTTCCCTACCCCACAAGAGTACGGACAATTACATGCACATCCCACCTACGACCGTCGCGTGGGGGAGGTAATCTCTTACGGACCACCCATTGCCGCACCAACCTAACGTATGGGGTGTTGACGCATCCTCCATTACCCCCGAACCTCCTCTTGGTGTGGTTCCTTCCAATCCGATTTTCAATACTTGACAAATCATCATTTCGCCCTCACCTTCTTGACTCCGTGCTTGGAAAGGCTTTGGTTTTGGTCTTTACGAACAAGGCCGACATACACTCATTCCCGTGACTACCCGCAAACACAATGATCGCAGTGGTCTCGATTTTCCTGAAACACCTACACAGGAGACACCTCGTGTCAGCTGTATTCTGGAAGAAGACGACGTCACCCCTACCAAACCATCATCACCCACTTTGCCATCATCACCCACAGAATCTATAGACCCTGAATCTATCCCTCCTAACTTTTTTTTTTTTTTTTTTCATAAATGCTATCTTCATAGGTCCTCTCACTTATCAACGCGATAATGAGGACCCATCTTCTCTTCCCCTTCTGTATCCAGACATGATCGAAGAGGATTCGCCTTTGATTAATGTTGTTGAGTGTCAGGATGACGACTCCATCCTCACTTACCTTGGCGCGGATGATTCTTATATTCAACGAGCCTTACCATCTGAAACCCAAACCATGCTGAACGAATCTACTATAGAAATCAACATCCACACGGAGGAGGATCCTCACATTGTGAAGATCGGACAATCCCTTAACACATCAGAACAAGTCACCTTTACTACTTTCCTCCGTGCTCGCAACCAAGCTTTCGCGTGGTCTTACGCTGACATGCCAGGAATTGATCCTACCATTGCCGTCCATAACATCACTCTAAACCCCGATTCCAAACCAGTCAAACAAAAACTGAGAAAAATGCATCCACGCATTGCCCTCTTGGTCAAAGAAGAGCTTCAACGACTTCTTTCTGTTTCCTTCATCTTGCCTATTGACTATCCTCAATGGATTTCTAACATCGTACCTATCACTAAAGCGACGGGGGGACTTCGGATATGCACGGATTTCTGGGATCTTAACCTCGCTTGCCCTAAGGATGACTTCCCCTCCCAAGTATTGATCAACTTGTTGATCTCACTGCATGGGTCATGAAATGCTTTCTCTCATGGATGGCTTTTCAGGATACAACCAAATTTTGGTTGCCCCTGCCGATCAACACAAAACTACCTTCATAACTCCTTGGGGAACCTTCTGTTACCGTGTAATGCCATTTGGCCTTAAGAATGCTGGTGCGACCTATCAGCGGGCTATGACCTACATTTTTCATGACATTATGCACACTATCCTTGAAGATTACGTCGACGATCTTCTTGGCAAGTCTAAACATCGCAGTGAACATCTCGATGTTTTAACCATTATTTTTGATCACTGTTACAATATTCTGTCCATCTTCAACCAAAGAAATGTGTCTTTGGTGTCCTTTCGGGAAAACTTCTTGGCTTTATCGTCTCTTTGCGTGGCATTGAGGTCGACCCATCTAAAGTCAAAGCTATTCTAGAAATGCCCCCACCTACTAATCTCAAACAATTGCGTAGTTTACAAGGTAAGCTCCAATCTATCCGACGTTTCATCTCCCAACTCTCGGATCGATGTCAACCTTTCCATCACCTCCTTAAAAAGGACATTGAATTTCAATGGAGTGAAGAGTGCCACCAAGCCTTTGAAGCTCTCAAAACTTATCTCTTGCAGCCACCCGTGCTTATCCCACCTCAAGACGACCGCCCTTTCTACCTTTACCTTTCCGCCACTGACCACGCTGTAGGGGCCATGCTTGCACATCGTGACTCTGAAAATCGAGAACAAGCCATTTATTATATAAGTCGTACTTTGGTGGATTATGAGACTAGGTATACACATGTAGAAAAGTTGTGCCTAGCCCTATCATTCGTGGCTACCAAGCTCCGACACTACCTTCTGAATCACAAAACTTTCGTCATCACCAACATAGACCCCATCCATTACATGTATGCCAAACCTCATCTAAACCAACGCATCGCCCGATGGCTCATGCTCCTCGCCGACCTCGACCTTGAGTTCGTCCACCAGAAATCAATCAAAGGACAAACCATCGCAGACCAACTTGCGGAAGCCCCTTTACCTGGGGAACAATTTACCAATTTTATATTCCCCGACGAACTCATCGCCACTCTTTCACTCGGGGAAGAGTCGTATCAAATGACCCTCTTCTTCGATGGATCTAAATGCCAACGCGTGGCGGAGGAGCCGGCGTTGTTCTCATCCTCTCGACGCCGAACCTATGCCTCTTTCATTCCGCTTGATTTCCCCTGCACTAATAATACAATGGAATACGAGGCCCTTGTTCTGGGTCTCCAAGTTGCGATACACTTAGGTATCAAATCTATCAATATTTTTGGCGACTCTCAATTGGTAGTCAATCAAGTTATGGGCATCTACCAATGTAAAAATGAGGAACTTCAAAAGTACAAATACTACGTGGACTCACTTCTAGCCTTATTTACTCACTATTCTATCCAAACCATTCCCCGCTCCACTAACAAATTTCATGGATACTATGGCTTGCTTAGCCTCGCAAATTCCAGCTTCATCAACTGACTCTGAATTATTCGTCGTGGTCCAACAACTTTTTGCCCCATCCTACTCAACCCCGGTAGTTTGTATGATAAATAATGTGTCTGCTAATTCACAGGATACTTGGTATCACCAATTTCACGACTACCTTACAACCTCTATTCTCCCATCTGACCTTACTAGTAACGGCAAACGTGCTTTTCTTAAACGTGTTTCTCGTTATGTAGTTATGGGGGGACTCCTCTATAAACGTGGCTTTGATGGTATCCTCCTTCGCTGTCTAACCGGCGCGGAGGTCACCTATACCATCCAACAAGTCCATGATGGGATTTGTGGTGGACATTTTAGTGGCCTTGCCGTGGCTAAACGAATCCTTCGCCTAGGTTATTATTGGCCTACTCTCAATAACGACTGCTACGAATATGTTAAGCGTTGTGTTATGTGTCAACAACATGCTAACCTTCAACATACTCCTAGCCATCCGCTGCAGGTCGCACGAGATCTTTGGCCTTTCTCACAATGGGGTTTAGACCTTATTGGTGAGATTCACCCATCCTCTTCACAACGTCACCGATGGATAATCACAGCCACCGAATATTACACAAAATGGGTGGAGGCCATTCCACTCATTTCAATCAAAAAGGAAAAATTGTCGAATTCATTAACCATCACATTATCTGTCGTTTTGGTATTCCTCATCGCCTAATAACAGATAATGGTAAATCTTTTAAAAACAAGTTGTTACAAGACCTTTGTGACAACTTTGGTATCAAACTTAGTTTCTCATCGCCTTACTATCCGCAGGCCAATGGTCAGGCTGAATCTTCTAATAAAACCCTAACCAAAATCCTCATGAAAGTTGTCAATGAATCCGGAAGAAATTGGCACGATCACATTCCCTTTGCCCTTTGGGCTTATCGTACTAGCATTCGTACCTCTACTAATGCCACACCTTTTTCTTTGGTATACGGTACCGAGGCTGTTTTGCCTCTCGAAATACAAATACCCTCCCTTAGAATATCTCTTCAGGATATTCTCACCAACGATGATTTCCGCCAAGAGCGGTTAGCCCAATTGGAGCTCCTTGACGAACGTCGTCTTACAGCTCTTGATCACCTTCAAATCTATCAAAAACGCATCAAACGTGCTTATGATAAGTGACTTCATGAGCGCATACCTTTAAGGTTGGTGATCTTGTCCTCAAAGAGAATCAACATGTCACCAAACTAGAAAAGAGCAAACGTGGAAAATTTGCTCCCAATAGATTGGGCCTTATATAATCACTCACACCTATGGATCAGGCACTTATCGTTTAGCTTCGCTTAATGGTAAACCTGAGCCTGAACCCCTTAATGCCTTGCATCTTCGACCATTCTATTGTTGAATTTAGTGTTATATCACTTCTTATCTACCTGCCGCTCGTCCCTTGAGCTCACATACCACCACATGCACTTTGTTTCCTACACCTCATAATAAAAATCAAGCTCACATAGTTTGATTCTCACCTCACCTAAACGATGCCTTCCCCTTTTTAGTCTAGTCCATGACTTCAAAGTATTAAAATAAGCCGTATTCTTATGGGATTTTCTTGAGTCAAACTTCCTACCAAACTAGATGCTTCACGCCAAAAGAACATCTAGCTATCTAAATTATATATAGACTGCTCCCTCGAAGGACAGCTATATGCCAAATTATTGCTGCTATTCTATATAGACTGCTCCCTCGAAGGACAGCTATGCACTAAAATCATATCTCTGCTACTATAAATAGATCGCTCCTCGAAGGACAAGCTATATACAGCCAGCCTTTATCGAAGCTTCTCGCATTGATCAGCTTCGTGAAGACCTCAAGAATAATACAATCAATATCCCTGTAGACTTCCCGCATCGATCAGTCTATATTCAGTAAAATAAAAGCCTCATTCAAAAGAACTTTTGGGTCATGGACTTGTCTATTTAGGGTAGGTTCTCTCTTTCGTAACACTCACTTTGTAATAAGTTCTCTCAGCACTCAGCCTATATCATCCACCTCACCTCACCATTTGTTTCAACTCAAGGGACGTAACGTACACCCGATATATTGTGATCATACAACTCTTTTCACCTATGGACTTCTCGTCTATGCACGGTACCTAGGGCTTCAAGCTCGTTCTACGTTGTGTGGTTTGTTTAGCTCTTTTCACCTACGGAGCACTCTTTCCGCTTTGCCTCGCATCTAGGATTGTGTGTTGATCTTAATCAGGACATGGTTCCCTTCTACTTGGGTAGGCTAACTTTCGCTTCCCTTATACCTTTTACAACATCACCAATTCATTACCGACACCAACAACCTTACCTTACCAATATTAATATCAATATTCTTACCAACCAACCAATTGCCTAAACCGTACCAAATTGCCTGAATTCGCCTCTCCCTGATCCTAAGGGAGAACTACATCGGTCTGAGGCCCCTCCTTGCTTTGTGCAAAGGGCTATGTAGGCAGCACTTCGGAGACATGGGGTCTCCCAAGGTTAGCTCGACCATCCCCTACCATAACCTATCATGTGTGGTAAATATAAATATTTTTGTGTATTTCTATTTAATCACATTCCTCTTTATCCTTTTTTCAAAACACCGAAAATCAAAACGAAAACATTCTTATTATGATAACTCAAATCAACATACATATCTCGTTTTATTTAGATGTTAAACAAATACATCTTCTCTATCATCGACACGCAGGTCGGTACTCTTATTTATTCTTATACCTTGCTAACATTTATTTAGACCCTCACGCCTCATCCCGAACTAGGTGATGATCGTGATTGTCGACCCCTCTCGCCTGCCCTCCTGCCTCAAAGGTGCTGCATAGGTGGCCACCACGATCTATGGGTCCCGCCAATCAATCGCTGCCTCCTCCTCACTCGGGCCCGCAAACAACTCACTCCTCCAAGTAAAAAGCTCCACCTCACTCAATAAAACCTCCAATCTCAACTCCCCACATCAGACAAATCAATTTGGTTTTCAACTAACACAAGTGACAATAACAAGCCGTATTTTTCTTTTTATATGTTTTTCGTCCTTAACCGATATCGGTTTCATTTTGCCCTAATGAACCGCTATCGGTCCCTTAACCGATATCGGTCATGTAGAATCGACATCGGACCCTCCAACTTTCCACCAATTTTTTGCCCTTATTTACCATTTGCCCCTTTTTAACCACATATCGCCTATATCCACCTTTGCTGAACACCATTTGTTTACCTATTCGGCCCGACCCAAGGCCTCAACCTACCTATTCGGCCCGACCCAAGGCCTCAACCTACCTATTTGGCCCGACCCAAGGCCTCAACCTACCCATTCGGCCCGACCCAAGGCCTCAACCTACCCATTCGGCCCGACCCAAGGCCTCAACCTACCTATTCGGCCCGACCCAAGGCCTCAACCTACCCATTCGGCCCGACCCAAGGCCTCAACCTACCCATTTGGCCCGACCCAAGGCCCGACCCAAGGCCCCAAGGCCTCACCTACCCATTCGGCCCGACCCAAGGCCTCAACCTACCATTCGGCCCGACCCAAGGCCTCAACCTACCAATTGGCCCGACCCAAGGCCTCAACCTACCCATTTGGCCCGACCCAAGGCCTCACCTACCCATTCCGGCCCGACCCAAGGCCTCAACCTACCCATTCCGCCCGACCCCAAGCCTCCACCAACCATTTGGCCCGACCCAAGGCCTCACCTAACCATCCGGCCCGACCCAAGGCTGTAACCTAACAACTTGGCCCGACCCACGGCCGTATCACTTCAACACCATACCCACAATCAATGTTTTATTTTATCCATCCATCCTGTACCTTTTGTTCAATCGAGCTCACCTGTTCGTGTTTTAGCATGATTAGGGTCCTTGACTTGATCTGTCGACCAACTTTGCCTAGACCTAGACCGTGACGTTTATCTCAACCAAACCAACCATTTGGTACTGCCGAACACGCCTAAACATTCCTGTACCTTACCTGTTATATACCCTGGAGCTACTTCCTATGCCTTGGATACCAGGATTATATCACCCTTGTTTGGATAAACTATCGACCTTTGCCTATACATTGCTGGTTTGCTAGTCAAATCATGTACCCTAGTCGTACGATTGCATTTCAACATGCGTCTGCTTCCTTGGACCTACCCCACCACCTTACCATCCCCTCTACAACATTCACCCTTTATCAACCCTATCCCTGATTTCCCATTCGCTCAATCTATGCTAGATTTGAGGGGGATTACCTATATCCTTAACAGGAGAAACCACTTCATATTATTGTCCGCGCAGCTTTACAACACAAGCTACACGACAATAAGGGGCTAATGTAGACACCAAATTCGTGTCTTACGACCCCTTGTGACCCGCATCCCATTTCGCAACCTAACCTCATTACCTAAACCTTACACAATTATTTATTAATTACCTTGTAATTGATAAATCCCCATCACCTCACCTACCACCTCATTTTGCCACCTCATCATGACCTAGCCCTAATCCTAAACTAACCTAATTAAAACCTAAAACTTGGTCTACACCTACACCCATGACTAAGGACCCCTTTCTCGCACCTAAAACCGACCTTCTAGTCACTTGACCAAGCCCGCAACTAATCTCTCGGGAGAAAAGCAGGGAAGGTGGGCTGTTTTACTAAAAATAGCCTACTTTTTCCTTACCGATGCCGGTTCCTACTCGACCGCCGTCGGTTACGTAACCGCCATCGGTTCCCTGTAAATGGCCTCCCCAAACCAAAAACAAAGGATCGGAATTTCATTTTTGGATCAGAGAAAAGGATTCTTTGAATCAAGAAAGAGCATCAGGAGCGATCGAGAAAACCCTGATCTTTACTTGACTGAGCAGAGACAAGTGAAGAGACAAGGAGAGTTAGCAGCAAGGGAGAGCAAGCCAGGACTGCAACTGGATACCAGAGCCCTGTGATACTCAGCTGATTTGATCTGCTGTGTGCCAGACCATCCTACCTCAGTTCTGCCTTTGCCATCAGAACTCTTGGACTTGCATCTCCGTGAATAATCAGTAAGCTACTTCTTGCATGTACTCTTTAATAACATTTCTTCGACTTTTTGAATCATAAGTCCTCACAAATCCATTCTTGGATCCACTACCCAACGTGTCATTGCATCTAACTGTCATTCATCTAGATCTCATCACCCTATTTCCTAATATTACCTATATACAGCCCTACAAATAACACAACTACCAAATAACACCACCACCCCACAAAACAACTAACCTTCAGATCCTAGACTCTACCGATATCGGTCATCAGTAACCGCCATCGGTTATCAGTAACCGCCATCGGTTATACTGACTATAACCAATAACCAGACCTTTCCCCTACCCAGTTCAACAAAGCAATTTAATTGATATTTATAGTCTTTTGTGTTAATTCATATTAGCAAGGGAACTGACCACCTTCGAAAGGAAGTTTTATATTTCCTGGGCCCAAGGCAGTTTCCTCATTTATTGTCTAATTAAAATCTTGTGGTCTTGTGTTCTTATTTGCAGGTAGTCCTTCCAAGACAAAAAGGAGTTCTTCGCAGTCAGCCTGATCTTTCTCTACGGTACGCGCACATCATCTCGACATTCTACAGGTATTCCTCCTAGCCCCAACCCTTATCTCTGTTTCTAAAAGGAACGAAACATTCTTTCTTCATCTAGTCTAATTAATCAAGGAGGGAATGTGTATCTTCTATAGTCTTAAATATTGATTCAAACTTGGTTTTCATGTCATCCTAATCAATAATTGAATGTGATAGAAAGTAGTAAAACTAGTCCACAATGGCATCTTGAAATGACTCCATGAATAATCGAATGGCAACATATTCATGTCACAATCCTATAAATTCCATGGGTTATGATGAAAGTTGTAATGTGATCATCTAGATGTTGCTTTCCATCTCCATAGAGTTTTGGAAATTTCTTACTTTATCCTTTTGGTAATTCATGAAGTGGTGGAGCCAACGTTAGCGAGACAGTGTTCTTTCCCCATGGAATAGGTAAAACCATTTTTCTTATCTTTCCTCTTCTTTTTCTTCTTCTTCTTCTTCTAGAGGGATGAGATCAAGTGGATCTGCAACTATTTTTTTAATTGGATCTTCAAGAGTAAAGTTAGGATCAAATTCAGGAAGAAGTTATTACATGACTTGTCTCACTTCTTAGATAATATGAAGTGTGAAATAAGCTTGTTGCAGATTATTCAAATATGGTATCAATAATGTCAATTTCTCGATCAGCTTGAGTATATATTTTTATGACATTTTGTGAAGTATTTGTTGGAAGAAAAATTAATCGAATGAGGGGTAAATCAGTTCTTTAAACCCTTAAAAATTCATATTTACTTTCATGCACCATTAACATTGAACCATACATTAATGTGAATTTAAAATCATGAAACATTCAACCATATAAGCACAACAAAGATATAGTACACATGAGCACACAAAATATGTGGAAATCCTCAAAGGAAGAAAATCCAGTCAAAATTCTAATTATATTACTCAAATAAAAATTATTTAATGAAGCAAAAACTTCAAAAGGAGGATATAACCCTAGGTAAGATGATAAAGAACCAAAAAAACATTTATATGAAGATATTTGATTCCTTTTTTTGTAACAACTGATGGAGATCATTGATTCAACTCACACACCTTCAAACCCTCTCTTCTTCAACTTGCTTTTTCTCACACCTTCATGACCTGATTTGTCTATAAAATATTTCACACATGCTCTATAACACTCATAATAATTTCAAACATTTCATTGGATATTATTTGATTACTTCATACCTATTTCATACTCACACTTGGCTCGCACTTTTTCCTTCTCTCTTAACTAGTTCAAATTTGAACCAAAATAAGCACTTTATACCCTTATCTTCTTAATAAAACAAAATAAGTAATTCCTACACAGGTATTTAGACAAATACAACTCAAAATATATCAAAATAATCATACACATTCATGAAACTTACCCATGTAGGTCGTATATGATCAAACACACCAAACAATCTCAAAAATTGCTCAAAACCCCATCACTTGGTTCACCAAAGACCTCCAAACTCATCACCATGATTATTTAAGACTTGAAAGTCCTAAAACATGTAAAATATGACATAAAAACATCATCCATGGTCATACATTATATTTCACCAATAAAATTCTTCATAACACCAACAAGAAGGCTCATATCCTTCATAAAACAATTATTTCAGGAACTCATCTTCACTTATCATGTTGTAAATCACACAAGAGCATATAAACTATGGCATGAAAACACTAATTGGAAATAAAGTTACCCTTATATCACATCCATTATTTCTAGAGATCTTGAAACATCCATAAATGAATACCACTCTCACTTTCATCTCCACCAAACTAAGCTTCAAAGAAAATAATTTTAGAAATTCAACTGGTTTGCACCCTTTATATCACTTTAAATAATTTTAAATTCCATAAATAGGGAAAAAAATCATCCCTATTCAATCTCCAATTGATATCAAACATCAGAAAATAAAAACATAAGACTTCTATCTTCATTTCCTAGTCGAGCAATCTTGTCTTGAAAAATAAGCAGCCTTCTTCTTCACAAATTGAGGTAGTTCACATATCAAATCACCTCATAATGAGACAACCCATACATAATTGGAAATATATATGAATATAATTTCTATAAAATCTTACATTTCCTTCCAACTTCAAGTGTAAGGCCTTCAACCAAATTCAATATCTCGAAAGTGCTCTAAAGCTGCCCTTTTGGTCTCAAAGACCAGTCTTCACAAATAGGGCACACTTTCCCTCTAGGACCTCAACCATGATCTGAAAATATAATTGAAATATATTACAACACCCAGGATGAAAAAAATGTCAATTTATTTCATACCTCATTTTGGTAACTTTACCACAACTGGACATCTTCATAATCTTTCTTTTTGTGATAGATTATAGAGGATTCTAATTATTAGGAATTTAATCAACCAATGCATTTAAATATTAACATAAACCATAAATAATTAAATGTTAAACATTATGCAATGTAATAAATAAAATTACATAACATATTAATTAAGTAATACATACAAAAAGTAAGAACACAATGACACAATGTTTATAGTGGAAAACCCCAAATAGGGTAAAAACCATTGTGAAAATAACCTTTTACTTTCAAGAACCAAACTTACATCCACTAAATTTCACCCTCTTATTTCAACCATAATCACAAGGGTAAAATAATATTCACCTTTGATATTTCATTCAAACATATCAAATGAGGACCTATAGTCCTTTTTATATTAGGTGATCGGGTATGTCTCGACCCACCTTTTCAACCTTATTAGTTGACACATATACCTAGGTTTATAATATTTAATATTATAAATATAATCATTTCGTGATATTAAATATTTAACTGAAAGTATATACCTAGGTTATCATATTTAATAATATAAATATAAATATTTCATATTAATAAATATTAACCTATATATATTAGTGATGGTGTAGTGCCCACTTCCCTTTGACACCTTTTGATACTAATCTTGATACTATTGATTACATTATGGACATTATTATAGTTTTGATTTAGTATGATGTTAGATGTTGGATCATGGATTATTGTTGATCTTGATTTAGTTATGATGCATGATGATTATTAGAGACACTTCATATGTGGATGATGATATACTATTTGACATGGATATATTATGAATGTTGTTTGGACATGTGTTTTTGGATATTGTGAGTAGACCTAGAAAATGGACATTATATGATGATGATATAGTTGTTGATATAAATTGTAAATGTTATTGTTGATTTCCTTGATGTTGTTATGATTCATATGTATAGATGATTTTGTGTGTGTGTGTGTTGTTTTTGACATTAGAATTCTAGATGAATTCAACAAGGTCACAATGGCAACATGTTTTGTGTGTGTGTGTTGTTTTTATTCGGGATTCCCATGGGGGATTACCTTTGAATGTGACCAAGGGGTTATGTGTATTTTATTAATGTGGTTTCTTTTATTATTGTTTGCATGTGTTTATTTTGTGATGCATTTACCCCTTCCATTATTATTTTAATTGTGGAGAATTAATGTGAGTAATCATATTGTTAAAATAAATAAATCAATAAAATTTAGGATACAAGAGAAAGTAATTATAGAACTTGTTGGCTCTTGTATTAAATGTGGTAAGTGATGTGTAAATATGTGTAAGAGTTGTGTAAGTCAGATTTTGGAGTATGAAACACTCCACCTCCTTGGAAATTCGAATTTGTCCTCTCGAGGCTGATTTTGGAGGCTTGTGGGACAAGTAAAACTTTTCCATACCTCTTAATTTTATTTACCAACCATACCTATGGTTGGAGGGTTGATTTTAGACCTTTTTAATGTATTTTATAAGTCATGTTGCAAGTTTTAATTGCACTCTTCTTACATTTTATTTAATTCAGTCCTTTGGGGTGTGGGCTTTTGGAGTGTGTAAGTTTATTTGTCATATTATTCACCCACCTCTTTATTGTGCTTTGGAGAATGAATTTGAATTTTGTGTTGGAGTTGAGGATGTGTGATGTGGCATCCTACATGGATCCACCTCATCCTCTTCTCTTCCCTCTTCTATAAAATTAGAAATCCTTGCTTTGTTTTGGGTTGTCGAACATTTTTAATACTTCATTTGGGGAAAACTTTCCTTGACTGTTTCGAGATCTTGTTGATTTTGGAGGAGATTGGAGAGCATTTCATACTTGGGCATTGCTATTTTTGGGACTGTATTTTGACATTGAAAGCTTGTTGTATTGGAACAAAATATACCATGGAGAGGTAGGAGCTTAGCTCTTCATATATGTTTTTATTTCTTTTTATGTTTGTGTGAATGGTGAATGTTTTGTGTGTTTGTTGGCTAGTTGGGTAGACTACCTAGGAATGGTGTAGGAGAAGGCTATGGGGAATCATTGAGGGGGGCATAAGGGAATGCTAGTGGCATTATAATTATTGTGGAGGGAGTTTGGGATTGGGATCCACCATGGAAAAGAAATAGCTTGCATTTCTTACTTTGTGGGGGGCATAAGGAAATCTGTGGGGGGAATAAGGAGGGATTGTGGGGGCATAAGGATATGTGAGATGATTTATATTGGTGGTTTGTTACAGGTGGATACCCATTTCCCATTGGGAAGCATAATCAAATTCCCCATAGTTCTTTCTCCTTTGGCTTGCATGATGAAGCCTGAGTTCTGTCTTAATGTTTCAATGTAGTTGTAAACTGCTATTTTGTTTGGACTATGTTTTTAATTTGAAATGTGCATGTTGAAAGATTGCTTTGTGATGTGGAAGCCTATTGTTGCCATGAGTTGAAATACATTTCTTATTACATTATGGTTGGGGCTTAGGGGCCAATGAAGAAGGATGGCTTCTCCTTTTCATTGGATGTCTTGGTTGGGTGGAGAGTGTTGCCTTTCCCCTGCCTTTGTTGTGATCAAATTGGAAGAATGAGAAGAATGCATGTTGTTGTCCTAGAGCTGAGAAAAGAAGACAGTTTTGACAGTCCCTTATGAGAATTCTTTTGTAACCTTTCCCACTTTGAAGTGGATGAAATTGTAAATGTTTTGAAATGGAAAGAGGATGTATGGATTATGAAATTTGTAAAGTGAAATTAAAAAGAGATAGAATATGTTTTTGCTTTGAAAGAATGTTAAGGAAATGTAATTTGTATGATGAATTTTGGGAAGGAATTAAAAAAGAAGTTGAAATTTGAAATGTAAAAGAGTTGTGCTCTGTATTCAGTTATGTTATTAGAAAAGAAAGACATGTATTATGTATGTTGTATTTTGAAAATATATATGAAAATAATTGTAAAAGATTCATTGAACTTATGGAAGTTGTCTTACCTTGTTCAGAATGGCATTGTTATATTTAAAATTTTGTATTTGAAATCCTTGGTTGGAAAACTGGAAGAAGGAAGTATGTATGAAGAAAATGCATTGTCCTGTCTTGTTGAAATGCATGATTGGAAAAGAATAGAATCTACATTTTTGTTTCTACATTTTGATTGAAGGAAAGATAACTACTTTAAATGAGCATGGAATGAATTCAATGTTGTTATAGTATAGCAAAAGGCATAGACTAATCCTTTTTTTGAATTGTATAAACTCCATCTTTTATTCCATTGTATACTTGTAAAATTTTTATCAAATATTAATCAGAACGACCCTGCAAGCTATAAAAGACAAATGAAATATTAAATTGATCTTAAGGTGATCAAAATGATTCCAAGTAGACTAAAACACTTAAGGAAATATTTTAAAACATTGCAAAATTGGGCCCAAACCTTTTCACAGTCTTTTAGCTGTTAGAAGTTGTAAAAATTCAAATTTGAAATCAATCAAGAAAAATTACCTTCAAATGCATCCTAAATCCTTCTTAGAATAATCCTCCATGTCTGTTTGGCATGTTGAGTGAAGGAGAAGATCAAATTTGAACAAAATTTTATAAGTTAAAATTTACCAGTTTGCTTTTAAAAAGCTTGCAAAACATTTTCATGAAATTGACCCCTTAAACTTTATCAAAATATAAAATTAATGACTTCTATGAAAAGAGGGCTTTGAGATATTTTTAGAAATTCCTTGTTTGCCAAAAACTGAGCTCTCTATCAAAAGTTATGGCCTTCTGAAGTTTTCTTCACTTGGCATTAAAATTTTGGGAAAAATTTCCTTGGTGGGCCCGTGGCCCGAATTTTTCCCTTGGGACTTAGGAAAATTTTTGGGAAAATTTTCAAAATTTTCTTCGCCGCCCTACAGACAATATGCCATGTGGCCTCATGAGGTAATGGCGGAGGTGCGACACTATTTTATTCTTTGGCATTTTTAAAAAATTTGTAAATTTTCTAAGTTTCCTTTGCTAGCCCATAATCTCGTAGCCAATGAATTCCTGCCATGTGGCATGGTAGAGGGGTGGAACCCTTGAAACTTTATCTTTTTTGAGAAAATTTGTTTTTGGAATTTTTTTGTAATTATCTCGCCGCCCGCCTTCCCTCGTTTTTCCCCACTTTGGCTTAGAGGGCGCCATGTGTCCCTGATGGACCCATGGGGGCCGGGTGTAAAATCAGTTTTTCTCCCGCGCAGGAAAATTTCAAAAAAAAATCTCCCCATGGCCTGCCAACCCACCCTTTGGGAAAATTTTCACCCCTGGGCCCGTAGGCCCGCTCTTGGGGGAAAATTTTCACCCCAAGGCCCGCCGACCCATAACTTGAGTTTTATGAGGAGTTAGGAGGACTTCTTTATATCAATGGAAAGGTGAGAAAATTTCCTATCCAATGGAAATGATTTAGGGAATTTTTAAATGTGTTAAGTGTGATAAAAATTAAGTTGAAACTCTAATCCTGTTAGAGAGTGGGTATGGTGATAATTTACCCTCTGAACCTAATTGAAACTTCTAACCCTAAATTTTGGACCTTGTGACCTCTGATAATTGTTAATAAAAGAAAAGTATGTTCTAGTGGATTAGAATTGTTCTGGAACTTGTTAGTGAAATCTATTGTCTTGCAACTTTGTTGTTGGATCTTTTAAACTAAAAAAATTATTCCATAATTTATCCTAACTAATCATAGGTTGGTTCTTGGGTCTCAAGTGGGTTGTTTTAGTGGGCGTTACAGGATGGAACCATATACAAGGGTTGGCCAGACCACTTATTCATTATGTTCCAACACTCCCCTTAATCTCAAGTGGGATAACATAACATATGCCAATAGATTACCTGTTAGTGGTACACTATAGGATTGACAATCCTTAAACCATAAAGATTTTAGTTTAGCATATCGGTTGAAGGAATTATAACACCTTCATCATACTCAAGTTACCTTTTGGTACAAAAGGATTTGGAATCCCAAAGATCATCCCATGATCAATGGCTAAGTATGATTTGTGAGTTTTACATGCTATCATAGGTTCTCATAAAAGGTTATTGAACCCAAGCATATAGGATCCTTTTTAAACCAAGGACCTCCTTAACAATATGCTTGTACTGGATGTTTACTAGTAAACTCAATAGTACTAAAGAGTTTACTAAAGACCACCTTTAAGATCTTTCTACACTTCTTTCTAAAAATAATCCAAGGAGGTATACATGCCCAAAGGTGTTTTTACACTTTCCGAAGGTATTTTTTACACTTTCCCGAAGGTATTTTACAAATGACTGAAGGTATTTTTACAAAAAAACAAGTTCCATTAGGAGGTGACATTTTCATGCACACTCCCCCTCAATGGAAACTATAAAAATTCAAGCTTTTCACAAAAGTGACAAAACTTTGTAGTACTCAGGGGATTTGTGAAGATATCAGCAACCTTCTCTTTAGTTGACATAAACTTGAGATCTATCTCACCACTTAGCACCTTCTCATAGATGAAGTGTATATGTATCTCAATGTGCTTTTACTCTGATGATGTATTGGATTATGTGCAAGAGCTATGGTTCTTTGGTTATCGCAGAACAAAGGAACACTACCTGGATCCTTCATCTTTATCTCATTGAACAACCTCTTTAGCCATAGAGCCTATTTTATAGCTTCCATTGCACTTCTATACTCAACTTATATTGAAGAGATAGAAACAGTTGGTTGAATTTTTATACACCAAGTAATGACACCTACACCAAATTTAAACACATAACCAAAAGTAGATTTTCTATCCAATACATCACTAGCATGATCAGAATCAAAAAATCCATATAAGTTAGCATTTTCATTCTTAGTATAATGCAACCCATAATTGATTATTCTTTTAATATATATAAGAATCTTTTTTACAAGATTCCAATGATATCTATTAGGTTCTTGCATAAACCTAGAATAAATTCCTATTGCATAGGAAATATCTAGTCTCGTGATAGTTAGATAAATCAAACTACCAACTAACTATCTATATAAAGTAGGATAAAAATTTTCACATGCAGGTTTAGGATCAATTTTCAATCCAACTTCCATAGGAGTAGAAATTGGTTTACAATAAATCATGTTAAACTTTTTTAGTAGATTGTTTGCATACTGTGCTTGATGTAGAAACAAAAATTAGGTCATACTACCCTTATAAACATTTTTAATTAAATTAACCATACCTTACCTATTCATATCCCATAGTGCACATGATTAATTGAATTAATTACCTTAATTAATTTAATTAACATCCTCACTTGACCACCTCACCCAGCCAACTCACCTAGCCACCTCACTCCATGACCCACTCAAACCCCATTAATGACCTAAGACCAAGTCTAAGCCTATCCTAACCAACTAGGACTTAGTCTAAACCTAGACTTAACTACTATTAAAAAACATAGGAGGAGTCTTACTCATCCTCCTAGGATCTATCACTCGAGAGTCAAAAGAAGATTAAATACCACACCAAAAATAGCAATAATCAGGCTATTTTGGCCAACCTAGATATTCCCACCTTAACCGACGTCGGTTATACCTCAACCAATGTCAGTACCATAATCATCTCCAGTTAGGTTAAATAGATTTCCAAAATACTTTACTGAGCTTGGTCATTCGATTAAGGATCTCACACAAATAGAGACTTGGAGCATTCAAATTTATGAAGTACTTAGGAAAAGGAAAGAACCCAGGATTACTACCAATAACCATCATCATCCATCACCTTCTTCACAATCACATATTCGCATAGAGAAGTAGGGAGGCTTGAAATGCCACAAAGCATGTACATGAGATCCCTTCTCTATGGATATTTTCCATCATTGTTTTCATCACCTGCACTCTCCAGACCCATTCTTTAGTAAGTACCTAACATCTCTTCAGTTATCTCTATTTTCTTTTAGTAAGATCATCATTCCTATCAGTAACTTATTTTTCTATACATTTGTATACCTCCTTCCTCTCGCCAACCTATCAACTTACCATATCTAGCCGGTTCACCTATCTTCACCCTATCTTATTCATCCCTAAGTCACTAAGGCCATTTTATGACCTCACCTTCACCATTTCCAGCCTCTTAGTAATCACTGAGAGCTTGGAAACCATTTTATAAGAGCCTTTCACTAACTGCCCCTACCGACACCGGTTAGGAAACCAACATCAGTCATCCTGCCAAACCAACATCGGTCACACAATTGATGTTGATTACGTGTCTAACATCATACCTCAAACCAGCAGCTCATACCCATTCCTGAATAGCCTAGAATAAATCATAATATTTATGAGACCTTACCCGAGTTTGTACCAAACCTGTAACCCAATACCATCCCATCACCAAACCCATTTTGACTACAATCACCTTTTATCTTATCTTTCTTATTTTTTTATATGAGATACCTAAATCATTTCAATTCCAATGAGATTGTTATTTCATTATTATTTTGGATAACACTAATACTTGAACTATATAAAAGTGTATTGATAGCCTATTTATAAAGTATCACGCTTCTGAATCTATCTTCTCATTGGGAATTCCACTCATTGTTTTATTTAACTCTATCTAGTGGTATTGTTTTGAATTTTATAGGTAGTTCCTCCTAGCCAAAAGGGAGCTCTCACAATCAAAATTAAATCAAGAAATCATAACACGCAAAAAACCTTTAATCTACATCACAAACATGAAGGATATAGAAATAAAATTCACATGGACTACTACCTTAGAATTCAATCCCACCATCAACACTCTAAGAAAGTTGGTGTTCTTAAATATTTATCCTCCACGGTGATAAAAATTGTAGAAAATGAGCACCTTGTCCTTGAATTTGATCATCTTGCCAGTGTTTTTAAGAAAAATGGCTATAATAATAAAATGATCTCCAATAATCCTAAAAATCTATTAAACATCCTCCTAAAACTATTAATCAATATGAAGTTAAGTGAAATTTTTTCCTTCCCTACATAAAAGCACCACTGAGAAAATCGTAAAAATTATAGCAAAAAAGGTATTGTTACTTCTTTCAATCCCATCAACACATTAAGAAATAATCTCAATTACCTTAAGGATAAACTTGATACTAATCTTAACAACAACATCTATATGATAAAATTATCTTGTGGTAAGCCATATATTGGTGAAACTGGTAGATATATAAAAACTAGGATAAAGGAGCATGATAGAGACATCAAGCATGATCATATTGAACTATCAACATTGAACGAGCATTCCATTAAGACTAAACACTCCATTTGTCTTGATTCTTCTAGGGTTATTGCTTCTAAAGACAATTATGTAAAACAACACCTTTATGAGGCCAATGATATCATTCACCATGAAAATAATATCAATTGTGACATGGGTTGGTTCATTAATAACACATGGAAACTTGTTATTCATGGCCTCCCAAAATAATTTTTTAATAAAATTTATTTTGTTTCATCTCTCTTTTCTTCTTTTGTTTCGTCTTTTTTTATAAATTGAAAATTATTATTAAAATTAAAATTAAATTTAAATTAAAATATTTAATTCAAAGTTCTTATTTAAATTTTAAAACTCTCTTACCTTATTAATTAAATCTCATTGTTAAAAATTTAAAACATTATTTCGTATTTCCCCCTCCCATAATAACTATTTTATAATTATCCTTTCTTTTATAATTTAATTTCAAAAATATCTATTATAAAACTAGTCTACTTGGTTATTAGTTTATATTATTCTTAAATTCATTTAGATTTATATTGAGTTTAGATCTGCAATCTTAATTTCATTATTTGTTTTTTCTCCCGATGATGGGTTAAGTTTGTGATCGAAACATTGGATAAATAAAAATTATTACACAAGTACTCCACATAATATTTCGTGATGTTAAACTGTAAAAATCTTAGATATCCAAAGGGAGGAATTTATTTGGGAAAGAGGTAAAGGGGAGTAGGATAAATAGTGAGAGAGGGTTAATGTTGTGATTAGGAACTAGAATTTCTCACCAACAATAATTAGAATAGGTACAACTTCAATTAGAATAATTCAACCATGTAATAAATAGTAAGACTAACAAATTGGAGAAACAAAATTATATGAATTCATCAATCAAGGACACAAATTTCCCTCTTGGTTGTACAATATTATAATTATTACAAAGTTGGAAAGTAGAGAGGATGGATGAACATGAAAAAGGGGATGGAAAAATGTAGCTTTCATTTCTTGTAGTAGTAGTGAAATCCAAAACTTACAACAATAAATAATTTCCAACCCTTTGGAATGGAGAAGCCATTCCAATTTATAGCATTACAAAATGACTCTTCCTCTTCCCCCTATATGAATTTTTGTCTCACCACCATGTGAGTTTTAAAATTCCCTAAAAATGAAACTAAATCCTTTTCTTATTTTTAAAAAGGTAATTTTATAATGTAACATTAAGTCACTTAAGTGAATAAGAAGAAAGAGTGAAAAAGGTATAATCTCAATGAAGGAATAGAATGTTAGAGAGGGAGAGGGAGAAGAGATAAGAAGAGGGAAATAAATGATCTACGGATGGGAAAGCATATCGTTGATCAATAATATTGATTTTGATGAATCTTGGATGAAGTTACTTTCCCTTGACCACCTACTAAATTAGAACATTGATGATTGTAAATGCTTCCTCTTGTGAGATGTGGACATAATCCAAGGCATCGAATGAGTTTTCAAATAACACTACTAGGTGAATTACACTATGTGAAATTGAGATGACTTATTGCTCTTGGAAACATGATGATTATTTTGAACATAAGGTCTGAGTCAAAATAAGAATATTATCACCTCATTCTCCTTGGCCTCAAAATTCACCCCTGTGAAAAATATGTTACCCTTTTGGATGAAAACATACTTAGAATACTGGACACCTTTTTCTAATTTTCTCCTCATTGAAATAGGTACTCTCTTCCAAATAGAAGGATTACTCTCTAAATGAAATTTTGTGCCTATGAACTCCTATTAAACATAGATTTTTGGTATAATCCCCTTATTCGTGAGATTTAAGCACACTCCAAAGTACTAGATGAGTCTTTAGAAACACTATTACAAGACATTGTAATATGTGGACATGTGATGACTTACTACTCCTATAAACATGATGGTCATGGCTACTGTCAATCTTTTATACTCACTAGTTTATCCTAAATTTATCTGTACCATGATGTAATTTACATCATGTCATATTTGGAACATGATGATCATCACTTTACACCACGTGACTTCTTATAGCTTCACAATTTACCTTAGTGACAAATATATCTCCTTCTTAGATGAAATCAACCTTAGGAGGCCTCAATACTTTCTCTTCACTCATTACTTATAGAAAATATCTTATGCTGAAAATGAGGAAAGGAGAAACTCTACATTCATTGTCATACTCATCAAACACATTTTCATTCCAGATTCTATGGAGATCATTGAAAATTGGGGCTTATTTTAACAAGCCTCTTTTTATATCACTTTTTTCATGATCTACATCACTTTCAACATGATACCCCTTTGACCCTCACAATTAACCTCCATGATGACTTACATAATGATTAAACCATGATGGTTCCTTTCTGTGACAATTAGGATGATTTGAATCATTAGTCTTCTTGCATTAAAGTGTGTTATACAAAAATTTAGCTCAAGGCTGATGTTCTAGGATCCTATGAGGACTTTCTATCCTATTTTAACAATGAGACAACTTCCCATCATTGAAATTATGGAAAAATAAATGAGATAGGTGGAATGTGAGTTGATAAAAATGATTTGAGCCTAATTGACTTACTATTTTTAGTAGGTCCTGACTAGGATGGCCATTTTTAGTAAGTTTTTCCAGTTTTCACTTTTGATGGTTTTTATTTGTTTAGAGTGCATGGGTGTCGATCATTCACTATTTTTGGAAACTTACTATATTAAGAAATGTGAATCCTTTTACACTTACTTTTTTTTGGAATTAAGTCTTTTGGGTGTTAGTTTAATGAAAATTGTCTCAAAAGTTTAGGAGTTACTTGAACCTTTTACTCTAGTTTTTGAGGTTTTTATTCCATTGGAAATTTTATACCTAAAAAGGAAACTTACTAGGATGGAAATTTCAAATTTATGACGTAAATTGCATATAGAATGAATGAATTTTTTTCTTATAACTAGTTTGAAGGCGTTTTTGAGAGGAGTGAACATGGAAAATATCGTTAAACATGAGTGTACGATTAGAGATTTATGAGAGTTTCATTATTTTTAGAATGGATATCCGGTGAAATTTTAACAAAGCATGTTTAGTAAAAATGGAGATTTTGGAGGGAATAACATAGAAATTGAAAGTTTTAGAATGAATAAGTATGTGAGGTGAGGGAGATTCATTTTTCTTACAAGTTTTTACTCACTTTGCTTGATCATGGAGCTTAAGCGGGGTTGGAGTGTGGTTGATCTTGAGTTGAAACTATAAAAGGGGAAAAAGGGACACAATGGAAAAAAATTATTTTTTCACAAGGTGGTGAAAAGTGGCATCATTTGGTTAAGTGAGAATGAGATGTATGGGTTCAGAAATGGATTTTAGGGGGCTAAGCAGTGGGTTTTAATGTGACTAAGAGATTAAATGGATGAGTGGTTAGATGATGGGCACACTTTTGTGTCCCTGTTGTCCCCTTTAAACCTATCTAACCTTAGGGGATAGTGGATGATCTGAAATGTGCCATGGTTTTGAGTTCATTAGAGGGAGACAAGTTAGAGTGAAAATTTAAAAGACCTAGGTAAAAATTGACGAGGGGTGATGTGCGAGGAGTTAGCCAAAATGGGGGTGAAATTTTTTCCCCTTAGTCCCTTTTCACCCAATGTGAAAAATAATTCTAAAAAATATTCCATGGGGTTCATTCATTATTATGATCCAATTATTCCTAGAATTTCATTTTTAGGGTCTATTTCATTCTTGACTAGAAGGGGTAGATGTGGTGTCTTAAATCATCATATAAAATATTTGAGATTTTAAACAAAAATATGTTTCCATAACATAGAGGGTTCCAATAAATTGTTTGATTATTTTTTTGCATCCTAACTCCTCTCCAAACTCCTAGAATCATCTGGACAAGTTAGCTTTCATTGTTGGAGTCTTCATTCCCTATGCCCAAAATGACCCGATTTTGCTCAAGTTGTTCCTGACATAAATTTATCCCCCAAAATTTCACTAAACTTCCTTGGATGAATTAATTGTTATCCAATACCACCATTTGATCATTTGAATATTCCTTGTAGCCTTCTAGAGGGTGTTTACTAGCTGCAAAATGGCCCTTTCTAGGCCTCTGGGAGCAGTTGTTCTTCCTTAAATCTCAATGACTTCATCAATCACCTTTGGCCTTCATCCCTGCAAATTCAACAAACTTAAAAATATTTGTAGCATTTATTTTGATCCAAATTGATGGTGAAATTAAGGATAGGTTGGCTAGAGGAAGGGTTCACAGTGACTAGAGAGAAAATTTTCAAGTGTGGGCTTAGTTGTCATGGTCGAAAAACATAATTTTGCATGCTAGACATTTATCATGACAACACTCTCCAAAAGTGTAAAGCTTTGGAATGATGATAAGTTCATATAAAATTCAAGAACCAAGAGGTGTGTAAGTAGCCACGCTAAGAAATACAACACGAGGAAGTAATGCAATAATAGAAAATTAGTGATTGTTACCACATAAAATAATAGTAGTGGAGGAAGTGGATATTTAATGAGTTATAATAGATCCAAAATATGTTCTAGTAATGAGAACATTTTATGATATGGTGTTACTTATATTAGAGTATTACAGGTTGATAACACCATAGATCATGTGTAAAATTGTGAGGTAATATAGTGTAAAAAGGGTATCACTTATCTAGAGAACAAAGAAAGCCAATTCACTACAAAGTTTCTAGATTAAGTGCATACTTGGTATAGAAATCATGATCTGTAATAGGTAGTTTTATACTACAACCAATTAAAGGATGATTTCTTAAAGGAATTCAATATACCTGAGTTTAAACAATAGAACATATTTCGGCACAAAGAGATCAAGAAAGAGCTTGCTAAAATTACACACACTTATGATGTAAATTTTAATACTTTGATGTTGAAGTTTTCTTATGAGATCCATCCAAATCAGAAAATGTTGTGGTTTTTGGTGGATTAAGTTTTCCTTTAGATGCACTATTTCACACAAAACATTTATAGACACTGTACAAATATCTAAAAGAAGAAGTGCACACAAAATTTTATAGTAGCATTAATAATGGAATAAGACCATTCATGGAGGTGTATATTACATTAATGGCCACACAATTAGAAAACTTTAGCATAAAAAATACTAGGAGACATGCAAAAGTATATGTTGCACTAATTATGAAGTGGATGTACGTACAAAGAATATTTACCATAATGTAGTGTTAAAGCGGTGTTTATGGCTTTTGAAATATGTGGAGATGGGAATGATGTTAGAAAGTGACCACTATTACAAAGTACGGTTCAGAAAAAGATGTCTTACTATTGTAAGATATGTGATGTGCACACCTATAATACTAAGGATTTTCGAATGATAGATCAGATTCATGATGTGTAATCTTTGGGATTAAGGAAGAAAATTTCAAGTAATAAAAATAAAATAAAAAGGAACATAATAGGAAAATTTGAGAATGAGGTTGTAGGATAGGTGGACGAGGAAGGGAAGCTTCCCACTAAGAAATTTCTATAAGTTTAGCTCTCAAGGTCATTACTAGCATGATTTTCTTTCATTCCTTGTATACAAATACTATAGAAAATATATAAGGTAGAGAGGAATTCCCGACGTCTATGTGGATATGATGAAAAAATTTAAATTGTGTGGAGATGATTAATATTTTGCAAAATTTAATAGATGCCCTAGAGAAAGTGAGTACGAAAAATGTAAACTAGAACTCAAAAGTGTAGATAACCAATACAGAATTACAACACATGCATGAGAATATAAATCACCATTAGAGAATATTCAATGAAAATTTTCCTCAAATTTGGAATGACTATTCAAGCGTGAAGTAGTAAAAGGAGATCCTATAGAACCTAAAGATTTTTTTCATGAACTACAAACAAAATTGATTTTCTAAGGAAGAAACATGTGCTAGGAATAAAGAAAAAGGATTCATACTTTCGATAATGTAGAAATAAATGAATTTTGAGAGGCTTATAATTTGTTACTTGTCAAAGCTGTAATACATTTTCTCACCCAATGATTATTACATAATATCTAAAATATGACATTTTAAAATAAGTTAGGGTAGGTTAAAAATAAAAAAGTCATGTTGTTGAGTAAGGAGAATTATGATAGATAAATCCTAGTTAATGCTTGCATAGATGGATGAAACATCAATGACATACTCGTAGATACATGTGTTAAATTTAACATTATAATAATAGATTCTTACAATTATATGAGGTGACTAATCTTTGTATCCCTCAACATGTGTTCTATTCATAGAAAATAAACACATGTTTTGCCTATTAGATTGTTAAAGAATGTCATCATTAGCATCATTGGAGTAAGGTTATTTAGATATTTTGCGGTAATAAACTTAGAATTTGATGAAATTTTCCTATTCCTACTAGGCATACCATGGTGTTATGTAAATAACACCGATCTATATTTCAAGAAGTGTTATATAAGTTTTGAAATAGGAACATAGTGTGTGATATTCCCAATGGGCCTAAGAAAAGAATATCATATGTCAAGAATGTTGAAGATCATGAATTCTTGAAACATATATAAAACATTAAGGTTGAGGGATTAATAAATATGAACCAAATCGAGATATAGTCCTACGGTGGGACAATACACAATGAGTCTTAGATACAACCAATGCAACATGTGAAAATTGGATGCATATGTTGTATGAGTTGAATGGGCATGGTTAAAACACCATAAAATCAAACACAAAGCCACAATTTAGAGATAAAAAAATTCTACATGAAGATATGTAGGTAGAATTAATAAGGAGAACAAGGTTCTAAAGCTGAGTTATCAAGGTGATGGTAGAATCCAAGACTATTTGAGCTAAATGGAGACATATATTCCCCTAGTACAATATCACATAAATTACACGGTGTATAGAATAATGGGTATATCATACGAGATAGTGGGATAGTTACCAACCACACTTACAAACATGATACTACATAAGTGAAGCAATGCATGCTTGAATAAAGAAACTACACACAATAATTTTCAATTTAAAGTGGAGTAACCAAACCTAAAGAACATGAAAAGTAATGTGAAGATGCTTAAATCTTGGGTTCCAAAAGTTTCAAACTAGAATTATGGATTCATTCCTTCTACCACACTATGTATTTTGGCATGTGCATGGTAAGTGGATTGAGAAATTCACCCGAAACATCCAACTAGGAGGGCTTAAAATATAATTTTGCATATACATTCTCATGCACATCCAAGGTATCCAAGATGAACCCTTCATTACAAAGTAACAAAAACATAATATTTGGGAATGAGACTCTAATGGAAGATCAAAGGATAAAGATTCATAATGAGAATGGTATGGAACTACCAGAAATGTTTGAAGACAAAACAAAAATTATGATTCTATTAAATAAGGTGAATTTATTTAGAAAGTGAAAAATAGAAATACAAGGGAAAACATAAGATGGTTTACCAAATTAATGAGGAAGTGGATATAAACCACCTATATTTTGAAACTACCAATGGATCTAGGGATTTTATAGATGATAAGGCTGAATAGAACACACCATATAATGAAAAACTTAGAACCAAAGAGATTTCAAAAGTTGCAACCATCGGATATTACTAGTTTGAATCTGAATTTGTAAAGATAGTAGAACCAATGTGCAACTATGAAGACATCTTTCCAAGAAGTAATCAAAAGAAGAAAGGTTTGCACCTTTCCTTAGGTAAAATGGACTTCAAGTTAATTTAAGGCACTTTGTACCAATATGTAGAAGGCCATATAGGATGAATTTTATTTCACCTTTTAGGTTATTTCACCCTTTTTAATTTAAGAATGTTCTAATTAATGTACATATAAAGGATGAATATTGTTACAAGTGGATATTCTAATTTAATTAAATTATAACATTAGTTTCACAAATTAGAATAACGCTTTTAAAAGTTACTAGCTGATTAACAAATAACAAAAAAGGAGAGGTGCAAGCAATGAAATTATTGCAAATAAATGTGTAATAATAAATGCCAAAATATATGTAAAATATAGAAGAAATACACCTATTTGTTTTAGGGAGGGAATGTGCTCCCATTCTCGTGCCTTGGAGATTCTAGATTTTTTTAATCCTAATAGATAATTTGGGGTGATCAATCCCTAATTGTTCCAAGGAGAGGTTGATGTAAAATGTGTACCAACCCAACACATGAATGATGAAGATACGAACAAAAATATGAGGATTAAAATCACCTTGTAAAGGAAGAAGACCTTGTATTAAATTTATTTAGCATCTTTGATATCTTCCCCTTAAGTGCAAGAGGATAGGAAATACTTCCTACTAATAACTTGGCCACTTAGATGCCTTCCATAACCCCATGGACCATACCGTTGTAGATGGATATAAAACCAATTTTTTTAATCAGGAAAAACAATAGAAAAGTGAATAATAGCACCCATAATCTTTCCATGTATTGCAAAAATAAGTAGAACTTATGCATGTTAATATCTAACTAGAGAAAGGAGACCCATGTTTCCAATATGTCTAAAACTTAAAATAAAATACAAAGTATTATGGATAAAGATAGAATTAAATACTTCATACTCATGAATCTATGTAAAAATTGGTCAATCTAAGTATGAAACCATATGAAAATGTTGTGTTGTCTGGTGATGAAATATTTGATACTATTGAAATATCTAGATAAAATTACCCCTAGGTTAAACCATGTAGTAAGGTCATAACCATCCATACGGTCCCGACCATCCTATACGTTTATGCCCATGTGTATAGTTTTTGGATTTATGTGTCTAATTCTAATTCTAAGGTGTTGTTGTCTGTCTTTTTTATATGTTTATTCATAGAAAAATTCCCATTTATTGGAAATGTAGAATAAACCCTTGATATTTTCCCCTCTTTTAAGATGTGTGCGATGAATAATTTAAATGTATGTCTCAAAAGAAAATATGTATACCCCTATTTTATTGTATCTAAAAGAGGGGTATGCATTGAAGAAACCATGACACAAATCAAAAGGAACAAAAATAATAAGTATGATACCCATAACAATTTCAATACAACAAAATAGTAAATAACAATAATATAAAACCACATGTTAATAGAAAACAAGTGTATACAATGTAGAAAAACGTGCAAATATATCAAAAATGTCACATAAAAGGTAAATTTATTGCAAATATGGGACACCCATCATGTTGCAAGATAATCAAGTCCCTTAGACTCAAAATAAGATATAAACAGCCACACATAAGACGTAATGCTGAAAACATGAGACACCCACAAAGTGTCACAAAACAATCAAGGTGTTAGGTCACAATGAGAGTAAAAAATAATCATACGCACATGCACACACACAACTAGCAAACATGTATGAAATGCAAGTGTATCCAAATGTGATGAAAAGTACATAACATACGATATAAAAGGGTCGGTGAAGCAATAACTATAAATGTTACACTAGACACATATGTTAGTCTTGTTATTCCAAAAGATAGGAAATACACTATATATATATATATATATATATATGTATGTATGTATATATATATATATATATATATATATGAATATATGTAACCAATAAAAATGAGGAAAGAAATTAACTATAATGGAAATATATCACCTCGGTATAGTATGCAAAATTAAATTCCTCCATAGGTTATGATGCTGGGTAAAAGGTAGGCCAACACCTATCATTGTGTAACACTCTTTGTATGTCCTACATCAAGATCAATATAACAGTTTAACGTATGTGTGTAAATAAGAAATTTTATCAAACCAAAGGAATAAGAACCATGTATAATGTTAATTGCAAACAATGTATTCCATGAAAACATGTTACGATTTTGTTTTTTTACAAAATTTTAAATATTTTTGTATTTTGAAAATATTTTAGTGTTGATATAGAGTATGCAACTAAATATGGGAAGCAAGGTTTCCCAAAGTGTGTTTGAAAAGTCAGTTTTGGGTGTGGAACTTCTCCCTCAACAGTCAAGTTAAACCTATAAACATAGTGTGTCTTTAGGAAATAAAGGGAGAATAATGTAAAAACTACCAAATATAGTCAAGGAGATCATGGATGGAAATTTTAAACCAACTGGTCATGGATCCCTGATACTAGTAAATTTATGGAAGCACCTTTCAATGAACAATAATTTCTCACAAAATTGATTAAGTTCCATGATGTATTCATCATTAGTGTAAGATGTACCGCATCCTTGCATAACATAATTCCAATGTTTCACATTCAGTTGATATTCAGGAAAAGAGTCATCGCGAATATTGATTATTCTAGTAGTAAGTGGGAAAGTGATGCTAGTTTTGTGCTTATCAATAATACCGAAAGACACCTCAACCAAAATTTACACAAATCCAATGGGGTAGGTTGAGGGTCATGGGAAACCCAAACCTTAGTGGTGATAACACGTAACCCAAAATTATCATGAGCATAATATATCCTTGAAACTCAATAATAGGATTGAGAGGTATAATGTTATATGGGGTGAGTCCTAAAATAGTCCAAGCATCATAAGTGTAAATTTTCTTGTTTCGGTTTAAATTGAGAGGCACGTGTGGCCAATATCGCTCATGGATATACATAGTGCTAGTAAATATATCAAAATGAGGAGTTTCATTAGAAGGATATGATGTATCATGTAATATAGTAACAGTTTCATTACTCTTTAGAGTGTTAATTGGATCAATTAAAGCTCGACAATTATTATTTCCATGACATGTAACATAGTGGTAATCACCTAATGGATGACTGGGTTTCCTAGAAATATTGCATGTAGAATGATGATGCTTAGAAGGCAATGTGATAAAACCTTGATCAAGAAATTCATGTGGTGTATGAAGACGATAGGTGTCATGCCCTTAAAATTCACAATGCAAAACTTATCCAATTATCCATAAAAATTGGTGCAATTTTTTGTTAAATTATGTGGGATAAGAATTACATGTAATTTAACTATATTTTTCTAAAATGATTTTATTTCTAAGGATGAGTTGAACTAACCAAAGTATTGCATGCGTATTTATACCAAATATCATGTTACTAAGATAATTTATGTTTGTAATTGACACCCACCACTAAAGGGATAAATAAATAATCTATGAGGGATATAGATTCACTATCCAATTTCATTAAATTTTATTATTCCAATATTCTAAATTCAAAAGGGAGAGGGTGTTAAGGGAGGTCAAAAATACCTATAACCCTATACATACCATAAATGGTTATTAAACATATTTTCATTGTTATAATTGCACCATGAGATTTATCAAGATTTAACTAGGTGTTATAATGTTGATATTCAATGGTTTTCAAAATGATGGTAAAAATTAAATTATAACTCAAACATTTATTGAATAGGGAGGAGTGTAAATGATGTTATCGTCATGTTTTTCCAAAAATTATAATAGACTTATCAATGTGTTTAAACATTTTTATCTCTCCAAGCATAACCTTATCTCGAATAAGGATAAATAAACCATAGATTATATGCACCGGTGAGGTTAGCCCAATGAAACTATATCACCTATTTATGATCTTATTGTACACATTAAACAATAAAATTGATCAAATATATGTATAAATGTAATCCATATCATTATTATCATTAGTCTATGGTTATAAATCTATCTCTCATTGGTGGTTCAAATTAACTCATCATAATTAGTATGTTGTTCACTAATCCACAATCATTTATTCATCAGACCTAGGGATGTAAAATTTCAACTCTGCTAGTGTTGTATACACAGTTATAGGTGCTTAAGAGGTATAAACTAAAGTATTGTTGTCACAACAATTGGAAAATACAATGCTGGAAATAAAATAAGTTGCGAGATGAAAGTAGATGCTACAACTAATCAATAAAGTAGGTAAAATCATAACACAAGTAAAGGAATAAATTGTTGTAATTCTAATATATTCATGCAAGGAACTAAAAAAACAAACAAAAAGGAAAGGGGTTTAGCAAACCACAAGTGGGCCCTGCCTTGGGTGCTAACCCTTCCTAAGGCTTGTGTCTACAACAAAATGATAGAACTCATATTTTATTCATTAGCATGAAGATTCAAAATGAAACTTACAACAATTCCCTAATTATGGATCAATATATTCTATAGTCTCGACATTCTCTTTATATTCAAAGTAGAGATGTGAAGAGAATGATTCAAACTAACAGTTACAATTTGATTAAGTACAATATCATTACCAAGAAATATGTAGATTCTTATGCATGCAATCAAAACGAGAAAATGTGTTCTAATACAAAAACATAACTAAGAGCTCAATCTAACAATCAATTATCAAGTTAAATCAACTACTTCCACATTATTTTTAGAGCATAATCAGGTATTGGTGTGATATCTACTTCTTGTTTTCATATCCGCTAGATTATTTCATGTGCAAACTCGGTGTAGTATCCACGTTGACCAATCTTCCAAAAATAACGGTCTTGTATATGTGTGTGCTTTCCTTTGGCTACAGGTGCTTTGTTGTGGACGAGTCCTAGTTGCTGCATGTCAGTTATTGTAGATGAGTCCCTTACATTGTGACAGAGTTTCTTCAGCTACATGTTAGTGGATACATATAAAAATTTCTTATAAACAAGTATTGCATTCACAAAAAGCACTATTAATCATTTCATTGTATCTAAGAGAGTAACATGCACATTCAAAATCCATAGAATAGAGTAACTTAGTAATAGTTATATTAATTAATATAAGTGCCATAAGTTCAAGATTTATCAGATATGTTCAATAGTATATGGAAATGAAAATTTCAGGGAGTACACATGGATAAAAAATACATAGATGAGGAATTTAAAACAAGTAAATAAAAGGGCTCATCACACTCCCAAATTGAGCTTCTTGAATGTCCTCATTCAAGAATTATTGCATTCTTCCTCACTTTTATTGGGGTCATCTTGAATAATGTTGCATAGCCTCCTAAAGTCCATTGGTGTTGAGGTGCCTTCTGGTTCACTAAATAAATAACCTGCATTCCTCATGTACCTTTCCATTACCCTATCCTACAAGTCCTCATCCAGCTCTATGTTTCTAGACTAGTGGGGGATAGGAAAATGAAAAATTGGTGGATAATAAGAAATGGGAAACCAATATTTTCCACATCCCTTAGAGACTTCAATATAGGAATTTATCCTTCTGAAAGTTTGGATGATATTAGGATATGAATGCATTTATTTCCTCTTCATCTCTAGTGACATTTCTTCCCATCTTTCCCTGTAGGCATGTACTATTTCCATGTTATTATACTTAATGTAGTCTCTTGCCTCATCATGGGCTTCTTGTCTCATCATGTATACCCTTTATTTTATTTTCTGCTTTGCCATAAACTTCCCATATTCCTCAATCATTTCCTTAGTGTTTCCATATTCTTCCCGATCATCAAAGGTTGTACCTTGCACAAGTTTCTGTAATCCACCATTTGTTTCTCCATGTATAGCTCATTGTTGAAGTAGGAACATAGTGCTCAAATTTTTACATCCCCAATGTAGAGTATAGGGATCCAGTCTCTGTCATACTCTAAAGCATAATTATACATATATAGTTCACAGAGAAGTAGTTGGATCTCATGGGGAATTTTAGATATATCCGAAGAAAGGCCTAGCTCCACTGATATCAAATGGGATATCATTGTTAATATAGGTATATTTCAATTGCAACATTTGTTCTTTCAAGAAGACAACATAAATTTTATATGGTGTTCTATATTTGAATATATTATTTGTCACCTAAAATGTAGCTTCTTATTTCTTCTCGAGCCTTTCACTTTCGTTATGCTTGGCCCTGAGATTTCTATGTTTTTCCTCCAAATCCTGCTGATGTTAGAAGAGTGAATCTTCATTTTATTTGTCTCATTTCCTTTGCATCTTGTTAACATAACTCTCAAATTTTTGTACCCAATAGTCTATCAAGGTTGTTTGGGTTGCCATATTTCTGCATGTTGTTCTAGGAGGCTCTCTAAAAGCTTATTTTATGAAAACATGTGGCTACAAGCTAGGTGATGGCATTGGTGGAGACATAGGTTCTGAGATTACATGAGCTATATTTTGGGAAATTGGAGGACTATCTATGTGCATTGGATAAATATATTCATGAGAAAGTTTTGTCTCAAGGGTTTGGATAATTTTTTCAATTGTTTCTTCAATATCAAGTGGAAAAATTTCTACAAGTATCCATTGTATTGGTTTGTGTTTCATGTACTGGTTGTGTTGTCACTTCCTCAAATTTTTCTTCATTATATGTAGCCGTAATAAGTACTTCCTAAATTTCCTTGGTCACTACATCCTCTTCATGCTATGCATGAATAACCTCTATTTCATCAGGGCTCTTATGAACATTAGTTACATTTTCAATTTATTCTACTGACACTTCTCCTTCATGTTGCATGTGGGTTTCCCCAACATGAACGACCTCTATTTGAACTCTAATTGGTTCAAGTAGGGATCTCCAAAGTAAGTTTCTCATCTAGTTTATCCTCCTTTTTCTCTTCCACCTCCTTAGTTATATCTTCCATGACTATGTCTGCATTTGTGTCTACATGAACTTCCTGCTCAACATCCATTGGAATACTTCCTCAGTCTTTTCTATTTTCTCTTCATCACTATCCAGGAAGATTGAAATATTTCCTTTAGACTTTGAGGTCTTGGTATTTTTAGTATTCAGCCTATGGGATCTCCTAGATGGTTCAGATATTTTACTTGAGGTTTTTATTTTCCTTTAGAGGAGGAAGACTCTGGTGTTGATATATTTAACAAAGTTTCAACAACCAAAACCCTATCAAGAAGAGATGGGCCTAAGGCCTTGTTCTAGAGATGGAGGTTTATCATGGACAAGTGTTTCTTTATGTATGGAAGATTCTAAAGGATTGCGGGATTTTTCAGGAGTAGGGGCTTATAAAGGAATGGAGGTTGAAGCTAAGGTTTCTGTGGAGGTGTATCAGAAGTAGCTGAGCTTCTTCTCTTTTCTTCCCCTTACCCAAAAAATTATTAATATGTTTTCTCTAAAAACCTCTTCCCATTTCATTGTAGGATGTTCTATTGCCAATGTATGTTTCAAAATTAAGGTGACAAGACAATGGTGAGATAAGGCATACTTACCCTTTTGTGATTATTTACTCATCTTCTTCAAAATATCATGCAAGAAATTAGGAAAATTCACATGTCTACCATTCTTTAAATGATTAAGCAATTTAAAATAGACAATATTTAACTTTGATTACCGAACCTCACAGGTAAAATATTTTATGATATAGTTTGACACATATTCCCAAAAGGTTTGTAAAGAATTTCATAGAGTACCTTATCCATCTATCACAAAGTCTTCATCCTTGTCTCCAAACTCTATATGAGCTTCATCTGGATTTTCTTTTACAGAAATATCTCACCCTCTGTTGGTAGTCCAATGAACGCAACCAATATTTCATCATCAACTTTAACTTTCAATTTTTATTTTATTTTTCTTGTCCCTAAAAGTGGCAAAGTGAATTCTATGACTATCAACTCATTGAACCCTTAGAATCTATTGATGTAATCCATCCAACCACTATCATGAAAGTACTATATAATTTTTGGTTGATTCCAAAGCTATGAGTGGTATGTAGGTTCATTTATAATCAATTCTCCCCCATTGTTAAGTTCTGCAACTTCCTTAAGCTTGTGAAGCAAGAGATCTTTCACTTTGAATTGATTATTCAAAATTTGAATGAGTGGAAGAACTCAAGTTCTTTCCTTTTGAAATTTGTAACCGATTTTGCACACAACTTGAAAAAGTGAGCATTAATTTGAATTGAAGGATATCCCCATGTGAAGTGATAATTTATGATATCATGGGGTGATGTGGGAGATAGGTCACATTATAGAAGGTGGCAGAAAATTATGGTTAATAAAGTTTATTGATGACTTGGCACATATATTAATTACATATAATTATTCTAGCGCTACTTTATTAAAGGAAATTGAGTGCACTTAACTCGATATGTACACCGAATGATTATGACATGTTTCATGTTGGAGTTCACGCCCTTGGCTATATGCATGAGGTTATATGTTGAGGTACTATGTTGCTACAAACAATGTTGCTTCAGGTGTTGTTGTATAAAATAAGCTCCATAATGAATTCAATTGATTCCCAGAGAGGGAAGATTGAATTTTTGGTGCCAACTATCTTCATATTTTTTTTTCCATTCAGCTGGGTCCTTGATTCTTCATACAATCTAAAGTTATATCAAATAGGAAATAACAATAGGGATTTGTTTACATGCTACTACAAGTGGATGTTCTAGTCTTTGCACCACCTCCTTTCATAAGATATTATGCACTCCTTTCCACAAATACACCAAATCCTGCAAAATAGAAATGCTAATAAAATAAAACATGTTAGTGAGTGGTGTTGATCACCATAAAGGATGATCTCATAACTTTTATTCCTCCTTGGGGTATCTAAAAAGTTGGATATACCAAGGCCATCAAGATCGCATTCCCTAAAATTTCTTAAAATGAACTAGTAGGGTCAACTTCTTACCTCAATTCTGATGTTCTCATTTCCATCTTGCTTTGGCCTCCTCTGAAATATTAGATGAAGGTGCTCCTATCAATTGGATTTTTATACAACCTCAATGTATGACCATTTAGTAGTAGTTTGAATCTCACAAGATCAATGGCGGTGAGATTCATAGCTCCATTGGGAAATATCTTCTTAATCTCATATGGACCTATCCACCTTGTCTCAAGTTTTCCCATGTGGTCCTTATATTTGGAGTCAAAAATAAGATCCCAATCACCTTTTTGAAATTTCCTTTTTTGATAAACTTATCATGCCATTTGATCCTTTATTTTTGTACCACCTATTTATTATGAACAACCTACCTCCTCATGTCATCCAACTCATTGAGTTAAAGAATCCTTTTCCTCGAGCTTTAGACAAACCTATGCAGAATTATAATGTAGTTCTTAATGTCTTGTGATCAAAATCAATAGGAAAAAATCATTTTTACCGTATATTAGCTCAAAAGGTGTGAATCCATTTGTTGTCTTCCATATGGTATTGAAAGCACAAAATAATTCTAGAAGTCTTTCGACCAATCCCTTCTATGCAACACAATGGTCTTTGTTAAGATGCTTTAAATTTCTCTATTTGTTACTTCATCTTTGCCATTGGATTGTGGATGATAAGGTATAGACTTCATATGCACGATTTCATATTTTGTAGCTAAATCAAAAATACCTTTTGCAGTGAAGTGGGTACCTTGATCTACAACAATCTCTCTTGGAACTCCATACCTTGTAAAGATAGTTTCATATAGGAATTTTAAATTTTTTTCATTCTTCTGATTTGGTAACACTTCGACTTCTGCCCATTTAGTGTGGTAGTCCGTGTACACCAGAATGTACTACTTTTATTGAGACTTAGGATCTATGGGACCAATAAATTCCAATCACCATTTTTCAAATAATTGCAACACTAGCTGAGGTTGTAATGAAATTTCATCTTATTCGATAGGATTTATCATTCTTTGGCACTTATCACATCTTATCTCATACAATATTGCATCTTTGTGTAGTGTAGGTAAGTAATAGCATGTTGTTAATACTTTTGGTGTTGTTCTTTTTGCTAAAAAGTGTCTCGTGCGTACCCAAAATTGTAAGGTATTGTACTACCAGAACAACGTAACACATGCCCCAATGATGATACAGGTCTCCTCGCAAGGTGTTCGGGATCTGAAAAAGCTCTCCGAGTGTGTGTTAACATCTCACATGCCTCGCTTAGCCCCCACATGCTTTATTCTTTCCTTTTCCCCTTATTTCTTAGCCTTTTTCTCTTCAGTGATGAAACTTCCACCCTAACTGGGCGGCGGTCTCGTGACCGCCACCCTAAACAGGGCGACGGTCCTTTACGCATTTTCTAGAAAGCTCTTTTAACATGACTCATGTAAATTCAACGTTTTACCAGCTTTCTTTCACCGCCATAAGCTTGCATTTATGATTCTGGTTCCCTGGAATAGTGTTTTGCCATTGTTTATAGTTTAAGAGTTCTATTTGGATTTTACCTTGGGTAAATGAAAATTCTATAAATAGTTGGCTTGTGCTCAAGCAAATGGCCCCTCAAAATTTGCCTCTGGATTTCTCTTTTGCAATAGATTTAGTTTTCCTTTTGCTTAGAATGCTTAGTTTCTTTCATTGCATGCTCAGTTAGCATTGTTTTGCAGTTAGAAAGCCACATATCCATCTTGTGCAAGTGCTGTCATTACTTCAGGCCCCTCATTTACTTCTCATCTTCTCATTTTAGTAATTCAGTCTTTTATTTTCTTAGGATTCATAGTTTAGTTCATTGCATGCTTTGTTAGCATTGTTTTACTGTTGGTAAGCCACAAATCCATCTTGTGTAGGTAGTGCTGTTATTTCATCCAATCCATTGTAATAGAATAGCTTAGGAAGCAATTAAAGTTATAGGTTTTCTCCTCAAACAGGATACTTTCGGAGTTACGGATGCTTCATGTTGCATGACTCACAATAGATCCGTTAGGAATTGCATAAGCCAAGCCCTATACTCTTGCACTATCCCTCTCCTACTTGCATTGTATTGATCTGTATTCTAAGCTTCCTTTGTCCCAATATCTTCTTCGCTGATGCTAGCATTACACGCTTTTACGGATCCACGTGAACACGAAGGAACGAGGAGATCACATTGAGGGGACAAGATCACACACACCATCGGATTCGACACTGTTCTGTAGAATCCAGGTTCTAGCTTTCAAAGTTCTAGTTAGAATCATATCAAATAGAGTAGTTAATTGTTTTATTTTAGTAAATTCTATTCTCGATGTTGCCAGGGAAGCTGTGGGGATTGATAGTTTCTGAGAAACTATGATTCACTCCTCACTTCTGAGGTAGGATCGAGAATCTTGCAAATAGATTAGATAAGCTATTTTATTGTTTAGAATAGATCTACAAATTACACAGACAAATAGCTACACTCGGTTATTTTGTTTGTTTTAAATTGATTATTTTAGTTGTCATTTCTAGATATTTTAAATAGTTGCTTTCTTAAATTCGTAAAGTTCATCAGAAAACACAAAAAATAGAGAAATCATATATAGGTATATTTGACATAGTTAAGTTTCATTTTACTGTAGTTCGTTTTACTTTGTTGTTTTGTATGACAATCACGGGACCTAGAGAGCCCAGAGAATACGTATTCGAGCCAATCATGCCTCAACCCAATCTCATCATAGCAATAACTGATATAGATCAAAATCTCAGGATTCAAGTCTTCGAACAATGGTAAGCTTGCAAGAAATCAATTCCCAATTGAGTGGGTTAAACGTAGAAGACGACCAAGCACACACATTTTGGTCAAATCAACCGAACTACAGATTACACTAGACAACATTCATATGACTGTAGAAGGGTTGAAAGAGAACAAACCTTTGGTTGTGATCCTTTGGTCCCACAGCCAGGCGAAGGAGACACTCTTACAGATATAGATACCAGCCTAAGAATCCAGGTTGCAAGAATGCCTGTAAGATATTCTGAGAAAATCACACAGTTATTGATCCTAAATATAGAAGCTGAGAAAGCATATGATTACTAGATACTAGGGATTAGGACTTGATTCCACACATGACCATAACAGGTCCACAACAACTAAGAGTCTATAGTTGTGATCCACAAATCCCGCAGCCTAACGAATCCATAGGAGAATTAGACATAGACACTGGCCTATGCACACTAGTATTCCGGTCTACTCCACTTCCACCTATCATCATCAAACAATTATCCTTGCTAGACACAGCAGCTAACAGAGCTAGGGAATTCTGGACTAGGCCAGAGAATCATCCATAGAATTGGCTATATTTACCATCCACCATATGACCCTGTCCAGGAGAAATACACAAAACTATCCTAGGTCATTTTCCACATATTCCACAACCTATAGATTGAATCACACCGAGCTCGATATTGATTGGAGCCTTCGAGCAGTCATCCTTGCTGACCGATCTATCACACCAGATTCAAGTTAGGAGGGCCTTCTTTGCCTTAGATTCGCAAATTCCACTAGTGCGTATTGAAGACATTAGATTGCCTAATTAGTTTGTCTGCATCCCATACATATTCCATACCCACCAGCTATCTCAAAGCCACGACCTTGGGAGGTCAGGTGCGAGGAAGAGTCACTTGTAGATTCCCATGCTCACATGTCACTTTTCCGTCATACAAAATTGGTGAACCCAACGTGAAACAAACAACTTTTTCACCTTCTTCATCTCATTAGTCATTCATTAACCATCACTTTCGCTCCTTCCCATTATTCTGCGGGTATTCATATACCCCCCGAATATGTTGGGATTCGATACATATGGCAGACCCCTCTTGGGTCTTGAGGCATACTACGCCCAACAGAATAGACAATCATCACCCTCGCTCTCAGTGTGGGGTGAAAACTATTCAACTAATCAGTTGTCAACACAAACTCTGAGAATCAGATATAACTCATCATTTCAAACTGAGGAGTTAGATCAGCTCACTCAAACGCAACAAACAGAGCCTTCAGGCTCGAACAATATGACGTTCACCGGAGAATCTGGTTCATCTCCTCAGATGCTACTTAGACCACAAATTAGTAGACAATCAGACTCATACCGAGGTTTAGATGATGAATATTTGGTACGTTATGCCAGGAATGACCAACATTCTCGAAGTATGTATCCACCTGTAGGAGGTTTACAAAAACAACCCGAGGTCTCTTTTCAAGAAAATACCTCTATGCCACTACATATAGGAAATACCCTTGGAGAAACTTGGCAAGATAGTGATCAATTCATAGCGGGGTATCACGTGCCTATACAAAACCATGGTATACAACAAACACCACTATGGAAAAACACTGTGACTTCACCAAATGAAATCATTTCAATGTTAGTAGAAAAGGTTAGAGGATTAGAAATTGCCCAAGCAAGTCAAAATTTGCAATTCATGCAAACAGGAAGTTCCAATCCTCCACACCATCCTAGCCAAGTAGATCTCCTTACAGGAGTAGGCACGTTAGGCATGACTCCTCAGTATTCACAACAAACGCCAACTAGACCCACCATCTCTAGCACTGTTCCTCCCGGTCTAGTACAGAACAATCCATTCATGGACAGTACCCCGTCATACTTAAACATATACTCCAAATCACCACAAGGGGATATGTTCTCCTCTCCCGGCATGTTTTCTCAAACACAGGGGCTTCCTTATGCCCCTGCCAATGCATACGCTGTGCCATACCAACAAACCATCCCACCACCACTCCCTCAACAGGCACCATCAATGGTCGAAACATATGCGATAGGGACGTACTCAGAATATTTGAAAGAGCCCTTGGATTTCACCATACGAAGCATCATGCTTCCAAGACCTCTTCGATTTTCCCAAATACAAAGGAGAGGGAGATCCAAACGTGCATATCAAAGCTTACACTACAGCCATTCGAGAACTACTCCCATGGGATGGGGTTGTTGCTAAAATATTCCCAAAAACCTTGGAAGGCATCGCTCTCGATTGGTATTATAGAATACCTGAGGCTTCCATACATTCATTCAAACAACTTGTGTCAGAGTTCATCAAGGCCTTCGACATGAACAAATTATTAAGAACAGGAATCAGAGAGTTCTTACACATCAAACAAGAACACAACGAATCTGTCGCCCATTTCATCCAAAGGTGGCATACAGTTCTTTATTCTTGGCAAGTGCTCCAAATATGGATCAAATGGAACTATGTGATTTATTCCTTCATTCACTTAATAGAGAAGTAAAGGAAGAAGTCCAGAAGTTCCCATTAAGAACTTACGATGAAGTACTGGAGAGTGCTCTTCGAATAGATCAAGCAGCAATTGATAGTGGTCGCAAAACATATGGAGAAAATGGGAGGTTAATCGCCCCCAACCAGAACACTACAACTTATCCCACTACCACGAACGTCAATCAAGGACCTAAAATCCTTAACAAAAATTGGGGTGTAACAACAGATGGAGTAACCGACCAGCCTAAGAAGGTAAATGTTGTCAATACTCCATCACAAATAAATAACCAACGAAATAACAACTTTACCCCGACAATCAATGCAGTGGATTTTAATCATCCACAACAACAACAACAACAATAACAACAACAATGGTGAAATCCCATACAGGGTCCAAGCCAAAATTCAACTAGGTACCAAAACCAGAATTCAAACCAAAGACCACAAACACAAAATTTTAATAGACAATGGTTTGATCAAAATTTTGGACCACAATACACACCAAACCAACAAACTAGGAATTACAATCCTAATTCGTATTGTGGTTTCCACAAAATTTGGGGCCATGACACTAGAATGTGTCGTGACTACAACAAATTCATGCAATGCTTACCAGATGAACAAAAATAACTTTTCATGGATATGTTCTTAGCAGATCCTACGTCACCAATGTCAAGTACCTTTTCAGGGGTAGTTTCCCCTCAAAACGCACCCCTGAAGATCTTTAATGATCCACTCCCAAATCACGATAACAATAGGCTAAATCTAACTGGGACGAACAAGGGTGTAATGACAGGAAACAATGATTATGAAGCCTTGACCTCGCTAAATCCATTAGTTGCGCCGCAACTAGGAAGTCAGCCATGACCTAAGGTAGTCGGTTTAGTGGAGTTAGACACCGAGCTGCCCATCGAAGCTATAACAAGGATGCGAGAGTATTTCTCTCAGCCAAGTCCAAGCCACCTGCCAGAGGCAGATGACATCCAAAAAATCGTAGTAAAACCTGTGGGAGCCTATGATTTGATTAACGACCTAACAAAAACCTTCTCACACATTTCATTCTTAGACTTACTAAAGAACTCTCCTGCCCACAGGGCTGCTCTTTTAGAAGCATTAGGTTTAGGTCATCTAATTAACATCACTCCACCACCTGAAACACAGGTAAATCATGTGGACTTTGATGTTCATCCTCCAGGGTAGGTAGATAGGGATGTCGAATTCATATTCGAGATAAACAAAATGCCGACAGATGCTGAGATCACATGCCGAGGTGATCCAGCCTTACATTTGCAAGTATGGGTTTATAACAACTATGTAAAGCGTGCAATGGTTGACGATGGGGTGGCAGTTAACATAGTCCCCTTCTCTTTCCTCCAAAAGCTAGGGTATGGAGAAACCAATTGCTCCACAACTCGAAATACACTAAGGGGCTATGATAGTCTTAAAGCCACTTCGGTTGGAACTATAATATTACCGGTCACCTTAGGACCCAAAACCATCTTGACTGAGTTTTATATCATAGATCGGGAAACTAACTATAATATGATCCTCGGCCGACCTTGGATACACCGCATGAAGGCAATCCCTTCTACACTATTTCAAGAAGTAAGGTTTTTACATTTAGGAAAGGTATTCGTAGCCAAAGGTGATCCAAAACCATTTGATGTACACCTAGCTGACTTAAAGAAAAGACCAGGCATACACTCGGAGTTTGAACTCCCAACAAACCAACTTAATAAGCCTACCGACGCAAAAACAAAAGAAAAGTTGGTACCTACAACAGATCTTGAAACTATGAGCCTAGCCAAAGCAACCCCAACCCCCAAAGATGAGGCTAAAACTGTAGAAGCAGTATCATTAGGAACTACTGCAAAGATCATTGAACTGCTAGAAAATGATCTACCAATATTCTTACCATTCGATTCAGTAGGCATAGGATATTCCCTAGGCATTGGCTCTCTTCCAGCAGAGGATCTCTGTATGGTGGAAGTAGAATATGCAAACACAACAGATATCCCAGCATCCATATTCCCAGTCGAATATTGGACACTCCATTTTGATGGAGCTAGATGCTGTTATGGAGCGGGGCAGGTGTAATCTTCACTTCCCCTGAAGGAAAAGTCTTACCTTTTGCCTTTAAACTAAATTTCAAGTGCACAAACAATGGCACTGAGTACGAAGCCCTCCTCCTTGGCCTCATCTTAGCTAAAAGAATTGGTGTTGATAACATCAGAGTCTTAGGAGACTCACAATTAGTAGCAAACCAAGTCTCTGAGGCATATGAAACCAAAGCCGAGCACTTACAACTTTACAAAAAAGCTGTATTAGATTTAAGCAAGGAGTTTGACTTCATATCAATTGAAGCAATCCCGCGAGAGAAAAATCTTCTCACCGATTCAATAGCAACTTCAGCATCACGTTTTACTCCAAGCAATGAGTTAGAGGATACCCATTTCATGGTATCCCTTCATGATGAACCATTGATAAAGACAATGACAAATTCTCTTTTAAACGGAAATGAATCTACTATCCTAGACCATGTTGATAGTGATATGGCCACTTTGGATTACTTAAATGCCTATGCGGCACTACATCTCTCCTATCATATGATAGATTTGTCCTTAATCCCACATTCGTCTTCCTACTTTGGAAATCCCATGATGGATCTTCCCTCACAAATGGAACCTAGCATATGCACAGTAGAAAATGGGGATGATTTGGATTTACCTCCAGTGCCACTTGAGTTTGAAGAGGGTAACACCTCTTTGATCAAAGAAACAATTGATATTAACATCAGAACGGAAGACGAACCAAAGATATTGAAACTAGGGTCCTCTTTAACCCCAGAGGAGGTAGAAATACACACTCGGATCCTCAAAGAACATCGGAAGGCATTTACATTTAATTATAAGGAAATGACAGGAGTTGCCCCCCACATCGCAGTGCACAACCTCATCACTAAATCTGATGCAAAGCTAGTTAAACAAAAATCGAGACCCATGAAACCCAAGGTAGCTCTCATGGTAAAAGAGGAGGTAATAAAACTCCTCCAAGTAGGATTCATCAAGCCAGTCGATTACTCCCAATGGGTATCTAACATCGTTCCGTTATCAAGAAGAATGGAAAGATACGCATCTGCATAGATTTCCGAGACATCAACAAAGTGTGTCCTAAAGACGACTTCCCGTTGCCATCCATTGATGTCATTGTTGATGCAACAGCTGGGTTTGAACTTTTGTCTCTCATGGATGGATTCTCGGGATACAATCAAATTAAAATATCTGAACAAGATCAAGCTAAAACCACGTTTATAACTCCCTGGGGAACTTATTGCTATGTTGTCATGCCATTTGGTCTCAAGAATGCTGGTGCTACATACCAGCGAGCTATGACATATATATTTCACGATTTAATTCATAAAATCATGGAATCCTACGTAGATGACTTGTTGGCTAAGGCCAAGAAGCGTTGTGACCATCGGAAATACTCTGCGTCATTCTCTCACGTCTGATAGAGTACGGAGTCACGCTAAATCCAGAAAAATGCGTCTTTGGTGTAACAAGAGGGAAGCTCCTAGGTTACATCATATCGTCACGAGGGATAGATGTTGACCCAACCAAAATTTGGGCTGTCCTCGAAATGGTTCCACCTTCGGATGAATCTGGAATCAGGTCGTTTCTCGGAAAGCTGGGTGCAATCCAAAGATTCATCCCGGACTTAAGTTTCGCCATACATCCAATCAACAATTTACTCAAGAAATACTATAGCATCGATTGGACTGAAGATTGCAATAAAGATTTCAACGCAGTTAAGCATTTCTTGTTGTCACCACCTACGCTAATGCCACCTAAGTTAGATCACCCGTTAATTTTATACTCACGAGCTACCAATGTCTCGCTAGCCTACATGCTAGCTCAAGAAGACGATGACAAGAGAGAACGCGTGATTTATTTCATTAGCCAAACGTTGCTCGACTATGAAACACATTATACCCAAGTAGAATGAGAATGCCTCGCCATAGTTTTTGCAACCAAATGCCTAAGACATTATATGCTAAATCAAGAAACAAGGGTCATGGTAAAAACGGACCATTTACGAACTTTCCTCACACAAGGGTCCTTGTCTAAAAAGGTTGGATGTTTTATAACCTTAATGGGGGAATTCAAATTAACATTTGTAAATTAGAAGTCGGTTAAAGGACAAATCATCGTAGATTGGTTAGCTGATAACCCATTAGATGGAGGTGATTTAGTAGATTTAGATTTTCCAGATGAGTGCGTATACTACATCGAAACCCAACCCTCTATCTCTGAGTGTCCCTAGTACACTGATATCATTAATTATATCATGGACCATACGTATCTAGAAGGAGCTACACCGCAACAAAGAAGGCGGTTACGTATTATCGTAGCTAAATACATCATTATAGAGCAAGTGCTCTATCGGAAAGCGTTCGATGGAATGCTCCTAAGATGTGTCGACATGGAAGAATCCAAGAAGATTCTCCATGAATCCCACTAGTGGAATGTGTGGAGGCCACTTTGGTGGTCATGCCACCACTCGTAAAATACATCGAATGGGCTATTTCTGGCCTACTCTAGAACACGATGCAGTAGAGTTTGTACGCAGGTGTCATAAGTGCCAAGAATTCTCCCATGAGATCCATATGCCAGCACAAGCTCTGTAACCAATTGCTACTCCATGGCCCTTTTCTACATGGGGCCTAGATTTAATAGGGAAATTCTCTCCCTCATCCTGAGATGGCCATAGTTTTATAATCATGGCCACCAAATATTTTACCAAATGGGTAGACGCTATGTCTCTTACTACTATACCTGGTTCTGTAATCACCAAGTTCATTTTGAACCAAAGCATTTGCAGGTATGGTATCCCACAAATCATTATCTCTGATAATGGAACTTCTTTTAAGAATGAAGAGGTTCGTGAACTATGCAATAAATTTAATATAAGCCATCATACGGCTTCCTTGTATTACCCTCAAGCCAACGGACAGTGGGCGGCGAATAAAACACTAAAAGCTATTCTCCTTAAAACGGTGAAAGAAAACAAATGAGATTGGCACTTAAAGTTATATCCGGCCTTATGGGCCCACCGAACCTCAATAAGAACACCAATGGGAGCAACTCCTTTCTCGCTAGTATTGGGGCAGAGGTAGTTCTCCCACTCGAGGTTGAAATACCCAGTCTCCGCATTTCATTACAAGGGATTCTGGATGAAGACGCTTACAGAGAAGCACGTCTCTCCCAATTAGAAAGCCTAGATGAAGCTAGGTTAGATGCTGAACAATGTCACAAAGTCTATGCTGACCGGATGTGCCGGAAATATAACAAGAAAGTCTATGAATGCGACATATATGAAGGTGATCTAGTTCTAAGGCTAGATAGCCGGATCGACAAGAAGACCGGCAAAGGAAGGAAGTTTCGGCCTAAATGGTTGGGCCCATACCGAGTCATGAAGGACTATGGAAATGGTGCATACCTCTTATGTATGCTAGAAGGTGAGGAATTTGGTGAAACAGTCAATTCCCTACACCTCAAGCGTTTCTACGCGTAAGCAGCTAGCACTACTTATATATCTATCTACATTGCATTTTCATATAGATTAGGATCATATTGTCCACTTGTTTCATACACAAATTGTGATCAAGGAATCTATTCTCAAAGCAATTCATTACAAACTCATGATGTTGTTGGCATAAACTCTCTAATCATACTTCTCCATTTTCATGATATCATCAAATTATCTCAGAATCATTTTATCAAATAAAGCTAGACATGACGAAGTCTTAACGGTAACCATACCAAGATCTGCAAGTTTATTCTCACTTTGTTGGTTTCTTCTTAGGGTAGGTGTCTTGCCTATGGTCTGTTCTAGAAGCTTCATGGTGTCACATCTATCCCATATGTATATCTCTTTGGAAATAAAAACATACTGACATTTTACTCAAATAAACAAGTCAAACATTGATCAAACAGAAAATTTTAATTTTACACATTTCCTTGCCCCACCAACCTTTGGTGATGAGCTTGCGTCTCTTACTAGTGACATAGGGTTGGGGAAGGATGGAAATTCCCTTACTCACCTATGCTTTGCCCACGGTGATAAACCCACGCTTCTTACTAGTAGCATGGGGCAAAGTGTAGGGGGTCCTCTCGACAAATAAATGCAAAAGGTCATACAAAAACAATTCAAACTTTGAAACTTTGAGTCAAAAACAAATGAATCAGATGTTCAAAATCCCAAGAGAGTTAAAATCCTAAAAACCCATATTTTGTCTACTATGTGGCCATCTACGGGTCTAAGTCTGGATAAACTGCAAAGCAAGCTGCATCCAAAACTATGAAGTCACTCGAGTGGAGTAGACTTGTGGTGTCCTAATTTGGTTCCACCAAAGCTTTGTCTATCTTTCATCACTATCATTTCACTACACCTCATAACTTGTGCCCTTCCCAACTCTTGGTGATAAGCCCTCGCATCTTACTAGTTGCGTGGAGTTGGGGGTAGGGGCAGGTTTATCTGTTCATCATACTAGTTTATTCTCATCACTTTGCCAAAACAAACATAAAGTATCCAAAATTGCTTATAGAAACTAAGATTCAAAATCACATTATATCTACATCATGCATCAAAACACAAAAGGAAAGTAAAACACTTGCATCATTTGTTCACCATTGCATATATTCTAAAAGAAACATATAAACATACATCATAGCATACATGAGGAAACTGGAAATAGAAAGAAAGCCATGAATGCCAAGATTTTGATCCAGAATGAATGCATATATATAAATAATCAATGTTTATATACAATGCCATCATGCACTAAGCATGGTCAAAATGCTCAAAGAGCCCGGGATATACAAAAGAATATATAGTACAAAATCTATGAGAGCCAAGTGGCTTCTCAATCCCTACGAGATCCCTCTGAAGGTGCACGCCCACACCTAGGACTCCAGCTACACTGGCACTCTGAATGCACACAGGCTTAGGATCCCAAGGGGCAGCCGCAGTCTCACCACGAGAATGGCTCCTCATCAAGCGCTCAGCCATCTTGTACCCCGCTAACTCTGTGCGAAGGGTCGATACCATCCTGGCCACATGCCAGACTAGAGCGAAGACGTCGGTATGTCTACCAGCTACTGAGGGCTCCCCAACATCCACGGACAGCTCTGCGCGGGTCCTCTCCATGGGGATCATCAGGGTATCAGTGCATACCCTGCGAATCAAGTCCCGCCACTCATCGGCGGTCTCTGCAAACAAAGGAGAAAACAAATTAGAAACCAAACAAGAAATTAAAAGATACAAGATAGCAACTAAGGAGATCCTAACAAAGAAACAAACACTAGAAGGGAGAGAGGGTAACTTACTCGGATCACCAGGCCTCCAAGATGGATCTATGGGATCAGCGCCTACCACGGATGCCGCTACCGACTGAGGGGCTGCTCCTGTGGCTGGAGCAACGTAATGCCCCACAACAGACTCATCCTCCCCATGGCCCTGGGAGAGTGGCTCCTCTGAAACCAGAGTCACCCTCTCTGCACTCTGCTCGGCCCTCTCTGCTGCATGATATCCTGGGTATCATGCCACTCAGGATCACTGTCCTCGGTCTCCTCCTCTGTCTCCCCCCGTAAACTCCTCAGACTCGGAGTCTACCTCAATGGGGTCATCGCTGCTATGGGTAGGACCCGCGGCAATCTGAAGCAAAGGTTCCTGAGGTGCACCGGCTCTCCCTCTGGCACGAACTATCCTCCTGGCTGCAATAGGAATGCCAGGAGTAACCACTATCTAACCCCGGCCTCTAGGCCCCCCTCTGGCCTCTCGGACTGATCTGTATACTGGTGCCACTGGGGGAAGCATACCCATGTATGGTAAGCCAAACTGCTGAGGAACACGGCCAAAGGGGTGCATCTCCACTCACCCCACTCTATCAATAAGCTACCCTGTCGTGGAGCAGGAGATCAAGGTAAGAGCCTCCTCGCCCCATATGCCTGCCATAGTCTGGTATGGTGTGGCCTCCATGTCGGCAGTAGTCAGGGAGGCAACTGGCTGATGAGGTGCTCTAAGCACCGACATGTCTTTCCATCTGGCTGCCCTCATAGCTCCAGGATTTGCCACCTCCACACCCCTGCCATAAGGGATGAAATGCTCATAGACCCAACTCATGACTAGGGTCGGATGGCTCAAGGACTGCCCCTGTAAACAAAGCACCTTGTATAAGTTGTGGTAGGTGGTCTTGAGAATATCTGCTCCCTAGGCATATATCTGACCATGCCCCTCTATCTGTGTAATAATGGGGGACCAGCAGTATAATAATGTATCTCCTCCCTTGTCCCCGATCAGTCTCGAGGCAAGGATCCCCATGATGGCCTGGCGAAGTAGGGGGATGGGAAAAGAAGGAATAGATCGAACTCTCACCCCCTTCTTTGACCCCGTGGAGATGACTACATCTCCCATATATGTGGCCCACTATGCAATCTGTGCCCGTGAGCCTGCCGTCTCTAGGGTGAGTCGTCTCCCGATGATTGGGACCCCCAGAATACGATAGACATCCTCCAGTGTAATAGTCCACTCACCGCAAACCCCTGGCAATTGGAAGGTGTTCCGATTTGCATCCCAGTATGAGAACAAGTCACAAAGGATGTGACTAGATGGTGTAACGTGGGGCATGCGTGAAATGCGTAGTATCCCAGCCCGCTGAAGAGTGTCCTCCTCATCCTGTGAGAGGGCATCTAGAACCCCTGGGAGCCAATCACACTCCCTCTCTCTACTCCACTGGATATACTCCTCTCTCACCTGCATACACCCAAAAACACACAAAACAAAGCAAGTTAGCATCCAAGTAATACTAGAAAAATCATGAAAGCACGTAGAAATGCTAAAAATACAAACACAATCTCAAAAAGAGGTTCCTTTTGCATTCTGTGCAAAACCGCCGCCCTGAGCAGGGGGTGGTTTTGTAACCACCGCCTTAAGGGCGGTGGTCATGTAACCGCCACCCTGAACAGGGCGGCGGTCATGTAACCGCCACCCTGGGCAGGGCGGCGGTCGTGGTCGAAAACCCACGTGGGTTTTTAAATTTAAAAAGCCTAAAAAACGTAAAAAATGACCATTTTACCTAAAAACAAAGCCTACCCAGTAGGCGCCCCCTAGGTGGACCTTTCAACACTAACATTTTCAAAAATTACCCCCCCATGACAAAGTATTTAGCATTTCAAATTTAAGGTGGTAAAAAGGATAAACTGAAGAAAACTAACTTGTGATCTCACGGTCGATGTGCCACACGTGGAGGCATGATCGCTATCTCGTCATGGATGTTTTGACTCTACTCACGCAAGAAACCGTCACCATGGGTCCCAGAGCTCAAAATCAATCAAATCGACTCACGCAAATGAATAGGAAAATGGGCCCACTTTCATATATATAGCGCTCTGATTCATTTTAAAATGACTTTTTCATAGGTTTGGAGTGCTGATAGAGGTAAGTCCCTATCCCCACACAAATGGTACGTTCTCATTCCCTGTTATTTTAGCATTTATTTTTCAAACTATTGTGTCTATCTGCACTTGAGTTCTCTTTTCGTTTTACAGGTAACGAGAATTTTGGATGGCGTCATTTCAACACACGGATGTATCAGGTATAACTTCTAACTTCCCATTTCGGGACCGCCATACTCGGACCCACCGTTTTACGCCTCTTCATGGCTAAAACGCTTCTCGAGGGGGCAATATGTACGTACCCAAAATTGTAAGGTATTGTACTGCTAGAACAACGTAACACATGCCCCAATGATGATATAGGTCTCCTCGCAAGGTGTTCGGGATCCAGAAAATATCTCCGAGTGTGTGTTAACATCCTGCATTCCCCGCTTAGCCCCCGTGTGCTTTATTCTTTCCTTTTCCCCTCTTTTCTTATCCTTTTTCTCTTCAGTGATGAACCCGTCACCCTGAATAGGGCGGCGGCTGTCCATGAACCGCCCTCCTCGTCGGGCGGCGGTCCTTTACACATTTTCCAGAAATCTCTTTTAACACGACTCACATAAATTCAACGTTTTATCAGCTTTCTTTCACTGCCATAAGCTTGCATTTATGATTCTGGTTCCCTAGAATAGTGTTTTGCCATTGTTTATAGTTTAAGAGTTCTATTTGGCTTTTACCTTGTGTAAATGCAAATGCTATAAATAGTTGGCTTGTGCTCAAGCAAATGGCCCCTCAAAATTTTCTCTAGATTTCTCTTTGCAATAGATTTAGTTTTCCTTTTGCTTAGAATGCTTAGTTTCTTTCATTGCATGCTCAGTTAGCATTGTTTTGTAGTTAGAAAGCCACATATCCATCTTGTGCAATTGTTGTCATTGCTTCAGGCCCCTCATTTACTTCTCATCTTCTCATTTTAATAATTCATTCTTTTATTTTGCTTAGGATTCATAGTTTAGTTCATTGCATGCTTTGTTAGCATTGTTTTACTGTTGGTAAGCCACAAATCCATCTTGTGCAGGAAGTGTTGTTATTTCATCCAATCCATTAGAGTAGAATAGCTTAGGAAGCCATTAAAGTTACAGGTTTTTCTCCTCAAACAGGATAGTTTCAGGTTCTGGATGCTTCATGTTGCATGACTCACAATAGATCCCACTAGGAATTGCATAAGCCAAGCCCTGTACTCTTGCACTATCCCTCTCCTACTCGCATTGTATTGATCACCGTATTCGAGCTGCCTTTGTCCTAATATCTACTTGTTGATGCTAGCATTACACACTTTTTGGATCCATGTGAACACAAAGGAACGAGGAGATCACACTGAGGGGACAAGATCACACACACCATCGGATTAGACACTATTCTGCAGAATCCAGGTTCTAGCTTTCAAAGTTCTAGTTAGAATCATATCAAATAGAGTAGTTAATTTTTTTATTTGAGTAAATTGTATTCTCAATGTTGCCGGGAAGGCATGGGGATTGATAGTTTTTAGAAACTATGATTTACTCCTCACTTCTGAGGTAGGATCGAGAATCTTGCAAATAGATTAGATAAGCTATTTTATTGTTTAGAATAGATCTACAAATTACACAGACAAATAGCTACACTTGGTTATTTTGTTTGTTTTAAATTGATTATTTTAGTTGTCATTTCTAGATATTTTAAATAGATGCTTTCTTAAATTTGTAAAGTTCATCAGAAAACACAAAAAAATAGAGAAATCATATATAGGTATATTCGACATAGTTAAGTTTCATTTTACTGTAGTTCATTTTACTTTGTTGTTTTGTATGACAATCACGGGACCTAGAGAGCCCAGAGAATACGTATTCGAGCCAATCATGCCTCAACCCAATCTCATCACAGCAATAACTGATATAGATCAAAATCTCAGGATTCAAGTCTTCCGAACAATGGTAAGCTTGCAAGAAATCAATTCCCAATTGAGTGGGTTAAACGTAGAAGACGACCAAGCACACACATTTTGGTCAAATCAACTGAACTACAGATTACACTAGACAACATTCATATGACTGTAGAAGGGTTCAAAAGAGAACAAACCTTTGGTTGTGATCCTTTGGTCCCATAGCCAGGCGAAGGAGACACTCTTACAGATATAGATACCAGCCTAAGAATCCAGGTTACAAGAACACTGTAAGATATTATGAGAAAATCACACAGTTATTGATCCTAAATATAGAAGCTGAGAAAGCATACGATTACTAGATACTAGGGATTAGGACTTGATTCCACGCATGACCATAACAGGTCCACAACAACTAAGAGTCTACGGTTGTGATCCACAAATCCCGCAGCCCAACGAATCCATAGGAGAATTAGACATAGACACTGGCCTACGCACACTAGTATTCTGGTCTACTCCACTTCCACCTATCATCATCGAACAATTATCCTTGCTAGACACAGTAGCTAATAGAGCTAGGGAATTCTAGACTAGGCTAGAGAATCGTCCATAGAATTGGCTATATTTACCATCCACCATATGACCCTGTCCAGGAGAAATACACGAAACTATCCTGGGTCATTTTCCACGTATTCCACAACCTATAGATCGAATCACACTAGAGCTTGATATTGATTGGAGCCTTCGAGCAGTCATCCTTGCTGACTGATCTATCACACCAGTTCAAGTTAGGAGGGCCTTCTTTGCCTTAGATTCACAAATTCCACTAGTGCGTATTGAAGACATTAGATTGCCTAATTAGTTTGTCTGCATCCCATACATATTCCATACCCACCGGCTGTCTCGGCACGACCTCGGGAGGTCGGGTGCGAGGAAGAGTCACTTGTAGATTCCCATGCTCGCATGTCACTTTTCTGTCATACGGTGTCCTCCACATGGTTCACTATGCTAGGATTTGAGGACATCATAAATTTCCTCATCATATTTACATCTTCTCATAACATTATCCTACCCTGTTTGGAATAGGAAACCATCTATCCAAGAAAAATTCACACTTTTCTCAATAATATATTTCTTTTCGAATATAGATAGTGTGGAGGTGTCTTATCTGAGGCCAAATAGTTGGCTATATCAGCATACTAGGGTATCTTAGTAGAAATGGAAAACAAGTGCTCATCTAAAAAGAATAACCCACCATTACTTTTTTAGTATTATTCTATATCCTTGAGAGAAAATTTTCTACAACATTGTCTTTCCCAAGCTTATCCACAATTATTACATCAAAATCTTGTAATAGCAACAACCATCTGATTATCCTACTACTTACAACTAGTTTGTTGATCAGATATTTAATGGCAACATAGTCTATGTGAATAAATACTAGATAACCCATGATATAGTGCTTGAAATTGTTGATGGCATATACAATGCCAAAAACTCCTTCTCGATCCTTTGTATATTTAAGATCAATGTGCTACAAGTTCTACTTGACATAATAGATTACATAATTGAGTATCTCATCTTTCTTTTCTAAAACATATCTAATGGCATGATTTGAGGCATCAATGTGTATATGAAATGGAAAAATCCAATCTGGTCCTCTTAAAATAGGTGCAAAAGTTAGCATTTGCTTCAAAGTTTGGAATGCAACTTCACATTTCTCTATCCATAAAATGAAACATTATTTCCCAAAAAAAAAAAACAATGGTGATGTAATTCTATTGAAATCATGAATGAATCTTTGGTAATACCCAACATGAACCAATAATCTCCTTACATATTTATGCTTTTTAGTTGTTGGAAGGTTTATAATCACTGATATATTTTTTAGATCTACCGTATTCCAATGCAGATGAAAGATAATGACCTAACACTATCCCCTTAGACATCATCATATAACATTTTTTGTTGCTCAAAGACATGTTATTCTCCTTGCACCTCTTGAGAACCTTGTCTAAGTTCTTCATTTCTTCATCAAAACTACTACCAAGGACTATAAAATCATCCATATAAACCTTTGTGTAGTCATTGGTTAGATCTGAGAAGATGCTAAGAACTAATCTCTGAAGTGTGGTAGGTGTATTACACAAACCAAAGGGAATAATAGAGTATGCAAATTATCCCCATGGGCATGTGAATTTTTATTTTCTGATCCTCTACGGTGTAATTTGAATTTGGTTGTATCCACTATATCCATAAAGAAAATAAAAAATATTTTTTTCTAGCAAGAGTGTCAAGTACATGATCAATAAAAGGGAGTGGAAAATGATCCTTCTTTATTGTTGCATTCATCTCCCTATAGTCCACACAAATTCTCCGTTTGCCATTATTTTTATGTATAATAACAAGGGTGGCACCCATTGACTATCTACAATCAGATATTTGAATCCAACATCCAATAATTTCTCTAATCCTTCTTTCACTATATCCCTCACTTTGTTGGCTTCATTCTCCATTGTGGTTGTCTTATAGATTTCATCACCTCCTCTACTACTTGGTCTGCAATAGTCTTGGTAATTATTGAGTAACTTCTCCTTCATTTATGCCCATGTAGTAACAAAATTCCTTCCTCATCCCATGAACCACCTTAAGGTTTCATCTTTGGGTGTTGTAGGAAATAATTTCAACCTACATGCATCAGTGGTATAATCATAACTCCTACACAAAACATAAAACTCAAAGAGAAAGGTGTCTAGATCTTCTAACATAAATCCATGGAAATTTGGAAAGGATGATGGAGAAATATTCTTCATATCAGAAGCTACATTTTTGTCAGTGATGGGGAACTCGAAGGTGGTTTCCCCATTTCAAGAATTTTGGTCTACTTCTTCTACCATCCCTAGCTACTCAAGAGTAACTACAAAATTGTCACTTGGGGGATTGTCTTGAAAAACAAACCTAGTATAGAGGTTTCTTCTTTATAATCTTTAGAGGTAAATGAAGAGATTTTTGCTACTTTTGGATTAGGTAAAAATCTACCATGGGAATCCCTTAGATGGTGCATGCATCAACTACTCAACTCATTCAATGGTAATTAGTGGGGGGTTTTAGTTTGAGATGAATTCCTAAAATCTAGACTGCTTCTAAAAATGAAAACCCTCATTAAACCTAATAACTTGGCAGGGTCCCCAAAAATGATGTAAAAAATGGTGGTGTAAATTAACTCACAACAATTAGTATGTTGTTCACTAATCCACATTCATTTATTCATCAGACCTAGGGATGTAAAATTTCAACTTTGCCAATGCTGTATACATAGTTACATGTGCTTAAGAGGTATAAACTAAAGTATTATTGTCATAACAATTGGAAAATAAAATGCTATAAATAAAATAAGTTGCAAATGAAATTATATGCTATAGATAATCAATAAAGCAGGTAAAAGCATAACACAAGTAAAGGAATAAACTGTTGCAATTCTAATCTATTCATGTAAGGAACTAAAACAACAAACAAAAGGAAGGGGGTTTAGCAAACCATAAGTGGGCCCTACCTTGGTTACTAACCCTTTCTAAGGCTTGTTTCTACAACAAAATGATAGAACTTAGATTTTATTCATCAGCATGAAGATTCAAAATGAAACTTATAACAATTCCCTAATTATGGATCGATATATTCTACAGTCTTGATATTATTTTTATATTCAGCAGAGACGCAAAGAGACTGATTCAAACTAACAATTCTCATTTTATTAAGTATAAGATCATTACCAAGAAATCTATAGATTCTTATGCATGCAAGAAGAACTTATAAAAGGTGTTCTAATACAACAACACAACTAATTGTTCAATCTAACAATTAGTTATCAAGTTAAATAAACTAGTTCCAAAGTAGTTGTAGAGCATAATAAAGTATTAGCATGAGATCTTCTTCTTGTTATCGTAACTGCTTATTTATTGTCATGCAAAAAACTTAGGTGAAGTATCCATGTTGATAAATCTTTCCAAAATCATTGTCTTGTCTATGTGCGTGTTTTCCTTTGGTTGTAGGTGCTTTTTGCAGACAAGTCCCGATTCTTCTGAAGGATTCCCTTTCCATTGTGATAGGGTTTCTTCGGCTGCATGTTAGTTGCTACATATAACAAATTCTTGTGAATAAGTATAGCACTTAGAAAAATTACTATTTCATTGTATCTAAGAGAGTAACATGCACATTCAAAATCCACATAATAGAGTAACTTAGTAATAGTTATATTAATTAATATAAGTTCCATAAGTTCAATATTTATTATATATGTTCAATAGTATATGGAAATGAAAAGTTCAAGGGATTAAACATGGATAAACAAAATACATAGATGAGGCATTTAAAACAGTAAATAAAAGGAATCATCACCCATCTCTCTTACCACATAAATAGTTTTAGAAAATTTAGGTGTGTTATTTAATTTCGTGAAGTTTTATCAAGATTGGGATTAGGTCCCACCCATTTATACCTATACCCACTTGCATTAAATAAAAATTCAAGATAATTAGAGACTAACATATTCATCTAATAAAAATTTAAATGAGGTCATTATTTTATTCATATTTACTAAGTTACCTAATAACAAGTGGGGAATTATATATGGGTGAGTAGCCTTAGGATATTTTAGATCTCCACCATAGATATACCAATATGTTTGACAACCACGACCTCTTTTCTATTTTTCTATTTCATTATCATAACATTTATGTTCTTTTCATTGGTTTCTTAAGGAATTCATTGGAGATTCCATGGAGAATATCATGGATATCCATCTATAGCATTTTTCAATATATCCTTTTTATGGTTTCACAAGATGAAGTTATGGTTCAAATACATGTGTATTATTTCTATCCTCGATTAGGTTTTCGAGGGACATAAACATATTCAATATTTAGGCATTTACTAGATTTTTTAGGCACTCCTATATATATAATATATATACAATATATATAAAGAGAGATAGTTTTATCTATATGTATATTCTTCTACACGTATAATCATGATAAGATTATAATAGGGATAAAGGTGGGGAGAAGGTGTTGCGAGGACACAACATGATGAGGAGATAAAGGAAATTCATGGAGTGGTCACTCCTAGAATGGGATAAAGTGTTGTGGCAAATCCCTCCATGTATACTAAGGGTTTTGGCCAAGGAATCCATATGAAATAAGGAAGGAGGGGTTGCAAGTAGGCTACATATCCTCCCCAAATACTTTTGATTTTGTAAAATGTTACATATATATATATATATATATATATATATATATATATATGTATATGTATATATATGGGTAATGAATTTCATATCCAACAAGTTTCTTGAGGTTATCAATCTATTTCATATTACATATAAATTTTGTTTACAACTATAAACAATATAGAATGGATATATTTTTATTTAGTCTATTTATATTTAAAATTTGATCACAACTCGACAAGGTAACATAATAATTTTAGGTATATATCGTTGTGTGTGTGTGTGTGTGTGTGTGTGTGTGTGTGTGTGTGTGTGTGTGTGTGTGTGTGTGTGTGTAAAATTACAAAAATAAGTAGTAAGTACAATTTAGAAATGTAAATGTTATCTCTAAAAAATAACACCCTCTGATTTACATGAATGTATGGATGAGCAATCAATATTTTTGGGTAACATGGGATTGTCTCCAAGTTGTGGGACTTTCTACTTGAGACAAACCTCCAAAGAAGACGTGTTCCTCTACATATTCCTAATAATAAAATAATCCTACGAAATGAAATGCAACTATCTAATCCTACTCTAACAATCCAAGGGACTAATAAGAATGGTATAGCTACGATACCAAATGATAGAATAGAATAAGATTGCAATGACCAAAGAGGTATGGAAGCTTCACAAATATTATTGATCATGAAATTAGATTACATAACAATGCGAGAGCTGTAATATTTATAGATATTAGAAAACCTCATATGGATAGACACGACACCCTATTAGGCACCAACTACGAGATGATAAGACCCATCTCACATGCACATGTAATTACTACTAATGCCAATATTGAATGTTATCTAACATAACAATATTGAATGCAAGTCACTAGACTAGAGTGCACATGTTGCACATTATTAAATAAAAGAAAATGCAATAAAATGCAATAAATATGCCTATGCTAAATTATGCTAACATTCCCCCCCTTAATTTTGCATAGTTTCCAATGAAGTGGAGAGGAACTCTTTGAATAGTGTGAATTTTTCACGTGTAAGTGACTTAGTGAAAACATCTACCTTCTGTTCAGCTATAGGACAAAACTGGAGCTGTATGTTGTGCTTCAAGACATGCTCGCGTATGAAATGAACCTGTACTTCAATATGCTTGGTTCTCTCATGAAATACTAGATTGAACAAGCTTCAGAACTCCTTCATTATCAACATATACTAGAGTAGATTTTTGTTGTGGTAGACCAATTCCTTCTAGTATTCGGTGTAGCCATATTGCTTCATAAACAGCTTCACCTGCAGCTCGATACTCTGCTTCGTAGAAGAGAGAGAAAAAAGTTATTTTTCTTGCTTCCCCATGATATCAGATCCAGATCTCATAAAGAAGAGGAAGCGACATTGACTTCCTATTATCCATGTTTCTTACATGATCGAATCTGAATATATTGTCAAGAATAAGTTTTCGTTCTTCTTGTACTCTAGACCAAGGTCAAGCTGTACCCTTGAGATATCTTAGTATTATTTTTGCTTCTTTCCAATGACATATTTTCAGTTCTTGCATGAAGCATGATAAATAGCTGACTGCAAAGCTGATATCTAGTCTAGTATATGTCATGTAAATGAGACTCTTGATCAATTGCCGATAGAGAGTTACATTCACCGGTGGTGATGGATTGGAATGAGATAACTGAAGTATCGCTTCCATAGGTGTAGCAATTGGAGTGTAGTCCATCATCCTAAATTTCTCGAGCATTGTCTTGGTGTATTTCAACTGAGACAAAAAGATATGATTGTCTTTTTGCCATACTTCCAATCCAAGACAATAGTGCATGAGCCTAAGATCTGTCATGTCGAATGATTAATTAAAATCCTTCTTTATTACATCGATCATCTTCACAGAACTACCTATAATGACTAGATCATTGACATAAACAACCATAATGACAATCTCCCCATTTCTTTTTGAGGTAGATATTGGGGTCATAAGGATTCCTTTTGAATCCATGACTTATGAGATGCTCATCAATTTTGATGTACCATGCCTGGGGTGCTTGTTTTAGGCCATATAGAGATTTTATGAGTCTGCATACCATCATCTATTTTCCCGGTATTACATAACCCTTTGGCTGAGTCATATAGACTTCTTACAAATCTCCATCAAGAAAGACACTTTTCACATCCATTTGGTGGAATTTCCAACCAAATTGTGTAGCTAGAGTAAAGATCATCTGATTGTCTTGATCTTGGTTGTGGGAGAAAATGTCTCCTCATAATCAATGCCTTCTTGTTGTCCATAACCCTTTGCTACAAGCCTTTCTTTATAATTGTCAATAGTCCCATCTGATTTGTACTTAGTCTTGAATATCCATCTACATCAATAGGTTTCTTCCCTGGTGGAAGGTCGATAAGTTGCCATTTGTTGTTCTTCATCATTGAGTGATACTCTGAATCCATGGCATCTTTCCAAGATTTTGATTGTAGGGCTTCTTGAACTGTAGATGGCTCAAATGTTTCAACAACTCTACTCATTAGGGCATAATTGACCTCTTCACGAGCTTGACTACAAGTTCTAGGTCCAGGATTGGATGATGTGCTAGGTGCTTCATCCAAATTTGCATCTCTTATTAATTGAGTATACCATTTAGGTAACTTATTATCTATTCCATTGGCTTGTGGTGGATCCAATTTTTCACCATCATCCAATTCATCATTGTCATCTTCAGTGGGAACATCAAATTCTATCTTCACAAGAGGTGTATTTTGCATGTTTGTTGAGTCGTTGAGTGGAGCATTTGCTTGTTTCTTCTCAAAGAACTCAACATCCCTACTTGTTTATACTTTCTTTGCTTTCGGATCCCATAATCTGTACCCAAGTGCTTCTTCACTATATCTAATGAATATCAGTTTCTCAGCTTTCATAGCCAACTTGTTCCTATTTTTCTTGGGTATGTGCATGCTAGCTTTGCACCCAAATACTCTTAGGTGTGTAATTAATGGTTTCCGATTTGACCATGCTTCTTGAGGTGTCACTTCTTTAAGAGCTACTTTGGGCACTCTGTTCAAAAAATAGACTTATAGTTCTTGCAGCTTCTCCCCAAAATGTCTTTGTTAAACCTGAGTCATCAATCATACATCACACCATTTCCATGATACTATGATTCCTTCTCTCAACTATACCATTATGTTGTGGTGTGTGAGTAGGAGGAATTTGTCGACGAATCACATGAGCTTCTAGGTAAGTCTTGAACTCATTGCTTGTTAGTTTCCCCCTTAATACGAGAAGAGAGTTTTGATCTTGTGACCAAATTCATTCTCAACAAGTGCTTTGAACTTCTGAAATGTCTCAAAGGCTTGACTCTTGTTTCTTAGACAATATATCCACATCTTTCTTGAGTAGTCATCAACACAAAGCATGAAGTATTGAAATCCAGAATGACTTGGTTACATGGGCCCACAAAGATCGGTGTGCACCAAATCAAGATTTCCCTTAGCTCTATATGTGTTCTTCTAGAAGGGTACTTTGTGTTGCTTTCCAGCTAGGCAATTGTGACACTTGTTAGTGTTGTGCTTGAGTGTAGGCAATCCTTTCACCATGTTGACATTTTGAAGTGTTTGGAGATATCCAAAGCTGTTGTGACCATATCTACGATGCAATATTTCTATAGATTGTGTGTCTTTGGCCACTAGAGCTTGATCATCCTTGTGGACAAAATCAAGTTGGAACATACGTCCACATTGGAGGCTCTTGCTATAATCTTGGAACCTCTTGACTTATCTATTATCAAGCACACTTTTTCTCCATTATTACTGTCAAAATCCAACTTCAAGTTGTGATCAAGGAGTTGACTAACTAATAGCAAATTCTTGGTCAACCCAAGTACATACAATACATCTATGATTTTGCAGTCATGCTTTCCAAGAGGTAGTGAAATGTTTCCAATCCCCTTGACACTGTATGATGAGTCATCACCTAATGACACATGGTTCTTGTTAGGTGAGTCACGTAGTGTGTAGAACCAATCCTTGCGTCCAGTCATGTGTCGAGTTACACCGAGTCAACATACCAGATATCTTGTATGGACTTGGTTTCTTCATCAAATCGAGAAAAATACATGTGGTGTCCTTCATCTGATTCATCCTCATGTTCAATAATGTACCCTTGAAGTTTGGGTTTTCTTTACCAATTACCATTTTTCTTCCCTTGATTGTTGTTGTTGTTGGACTTCCCTTGATTTGAATTGTTGTTACCCTGTTGGTTGTTGGGTTTTGAATTACTTGATGAACCCTTTTTATAGGAATTATACCAACAATATTTGATGTCATGTCCCCCTCTATTGCAAATGGGACACTTCTTGGTGTTGTCTCTTTGACTTTGGTCCCTTTGTTGACTTTGATTTTGTTGGGACTTCTTGTGATTGGACTGAAATTTCCCCTTTCCTTTATGATTGGAAGATAGTGCTTGCTCATCTTCATGATCTTTGTTGTTCATTTCCTCTTCTTATTGGAGTAGATTGACCAACTTCTCAAAGGTGACTGTGTGTTCACTCATATTGATAGTTGTCACAAAGATTCTGTAGGAAGGAGGAAGTTCTCGCAACACAATTGGTACGAGGTCCTCATCACTTATCTCTTTTTCCAATGCCAGTAGAGATGCCCTCAAAGTAGCAACTCATCTCAAAAAAGCTTCAACCTTCTCATTGTGCTTGAACTTGAGAGTATGCAGTTGTGATAGTAGGTTGAGGATGGCATTCTTGTTATTTTCCTCATAGACTATGCTCAACTTATCCCATGCATCCTTATCTGATTGGGTATCTATAATGTGGGGTTTCACATCATCCATTACACTAAACAAGATGATCAACTTGGCCTTTAGATTGGCATTGTCGAATTGAACTTGTTTTCTTCCATCATCAAATGATCTTGTTGTTGTTCCATAAACATGTTGTCCATATGTCTTCAAACTCAAGTAACATCTTGATCTTTAGTTTCCATGCAACATAGTTGTCTCCTCTAGTGATTGTGAATTTGGCAAGAAGAATTTTAGTGATTTTGCATCCATTTCTGCAATCTACATTTACGAAACTCTAAATTTACAACAAAGGGTAAGGATCTTATCACTCTAGGTTTATGGTCTCCCTCTCAATATACCGTCAGCCGCTATACCAAACCTTTCTATATACGCTCCCTTCCGATATACCTATCGATATGTGGAAGAAGATAACCCTTTCAATATACCGGTCGATGAGAAAAGATGTGTTAACGAATGTGAAAGAATTTAGTACGTGGTACTAGACAAGTATGGAGAGGGTTTGTGCAAGCACAAGCAGATGTGTGTGTATTGTGTCCTTATTACTCCTTCGATTTTATAGGGTCGATGCCGGATGATGTTTAGGCAATTGTGTTAGGTGTTAAGTGTAATAGTAGTTGTGATGGCATCACTCATAAGTGCTTCCCAGAGGCACCGTATATACCAAACACTGCTATGAGATCAAAGATCTCGTGTGATAGAACCAAACATAAAATAAAAAATTGTTTTCACCAAACAAACAATCTGAATATTGTTTTCACCTTTTCTCATAAACTGTGATCTAATTTTTCTAAAATTTTGACAGCAGCATCATACAATATTTTTCTTGAAACCCACAAAATTTTAAAAGAATCAGAATCTTGGTTTTTGAGATCTTACCAATTTACCAGCTAGATTTGATTTTTTTATAAAAAATGACACAACTTGCATAGACTTTTTGTCACATGTAGAAGCTGAATCTGAAGATGATGTAAACTGAAAAGTTGTGCACCTCCTTCTTATATTTTCAAAAAAAAAAAACAACACATCAATATGACATTTTATGAAAAAGTTACATCCTTTTTTATGATATCTATCTGCTGGAATTTTGTTGACAAGACTGCTTCAACCTTTGCTCCCGAATTCTTCACACCTCCACTTTTAGATCTGATTTTTTTTTTTTAGATCTGATTTTTTTTTTCAGTCTTTTTTTTAGATCTGATTTTTTTTTTCAAAATCTCTTTTATTTTTTTCAGATCTCTTTTATTTTTGTTTTTTTCTACCCCAAATCTTTAGATTTTTTTTTTTAAAGATCTCCAAATCTTCCAAATAAGTGGATAGGTCAAATTTTATTTGAGAGATGCTTGGAAGGAATGGAGGTTATGGGATGCTTCAATGGCTCTCCTTTGATGCAGATCTTCTTCTCAATGGATCCTCTCCAATAGTGCTCCTCTTCAACCTTGCTTGGATAGAACCTACTACGATACCAAATGATAGAATAGAATAAGATTGCTGATGACCAAGAGGACGAAAGCCTTACAAATATTATTAATCGTGAAATCAGATTACATAACAATGCAAGAAGCTGTAATATTTATAGATATTAGACAGACCTCATATGGATAGACATGACACCCTATCAGGCACCAACTATGAGATGATAAGACCCATCTCATATGCACATGTAATTACTACTAATACTAATATTGAATGTTATCCAACATAACAATATTGAATGCAATTCACTAGACTAGAGTGCACATGTTGCACATTATTAAATAAAAGGCAATGTAATAAAATGCAATAAATATGCCTATGCTAAATTATGCTAACAAGGACCAGGGAGAGAGAAAGGTGCATAAAAATAGAAATCCTAAACTAAGGGGAGATGATAGTACTAAGAAAAGGGTGAAAAAACTCTAATGAGGGAAAAGGGATAAGGAAAATGGATAAAGGAGAGGCCAAATAGAGGTGACATAGACCCAATACTTCATTCACTATCTTTTCTCCATAAAACAAAACAAGATGAACCTACAAGTGAGAAATACATGCACAAAATAAAATAGTAAGAATGGAGAGGCAAGGAAATGAAACACAATATCAATTAGGGTTGAGAGAAACACCACCAAAAATGTTTTATTGCTTTAAAAATATGCATAGACAAATACATGTGAAGAAAAAGGCACAAGAACACATTTCCAAGATCAAATGAAGGTCTACAAATCACAACTACTCAAAAATAATTTTGACAAAGTTTCTTTAAATTTTAGAAAATTCTCCCATACAAATGAGATATTTTACATTATATATCAAAATGGGAGAGAAATATAGAGGAGGGAGAGAGAGGGAACTCATATTCCCCCTTTAACCACCAAAAAAATGTATTAAATGCCTAAAAATAAGTATCGGTACACTGCAAAGGCCATCTCCCATGGTACTTTACTTATAGGAGAAGGAATGAGCACCATGCCTCATAAAACTTGGTGGTTGAACTACCTATAAATTTTAATATAAATGGAAGACTTTATTTCCCATTTTATGGTGTAGAGGATAATCAAAGCTTCCCGATAGTCTAATTTTGTAAAAATCGAGTTATAGGGTGAAAGTTATTGCCATTTGAAGTTCAGGGTGCCATACTTCAATAAATGTGAGTGGTTGGACTATTAAATCATGTCTTCATCAGAACTTTAACATAAAAACATCTTTGGAAACCTGAAACAAAGGAAATTAGATTTTTGGGGTCGAGAATGCAAGTGGAAAAATACACGCATTTGTGTTGCCATGTTCCGATGTAAAAGAGTCTGAAAAACCTGAAATGAAGGAGACTGTCGAAAGTTTGACCTTGATTTGCACTTGTTGACCTCTGAAATACAAAGAGTGGAAATATGGACCTACAATGCACACTGTGAAATCCTAAAATTTCCTTCGGGGAAAGTTAACCCCTACGATGCATGTGTTGACCTCAAAAAAAGGTTGGAACTCGCCACCTTTTTGCAATCTATCAGTTCGAGGTTTTGGGATTCAAGTTGCAATTTGCATGCAAATTGCAAATCATAACCCAAAACCTGAAATGCATTGGGAAGTTTGGATTTCGAGGACCAAGTTTCACATTAAAATTTACATGTAAATTGCAACTTGATTCCTAAAACCCAAAATACACTAAACCCTTTGTATTTCATGTTTCAGAACTTGAGGAGCAATTTGCATATAAACTACATTTTGATCCCAAAACTTGAAATCCAAAATATAAAGAAAATTTTGACACTTAGGCATTTTTCCCTATATTTTAAAAAAATGATTTTTGGGGTAGAAAACAAGGAGCATGGAACATGGAGATGCATGAAAATATTTAAAACGACACACTTTAAAAATGAATTTCTCAACCCCATATCAACTACAAATTTACCCCAAATCAGAAAAGAGGAGGTCGGTTGTTAAAATAGCCTAGGGGTTATTTTAGACAACAGATAACTAATGCATGCACAAAGATATTATCATACCAAAATTTCATTTTATTAGCAAAAATATTGAGAATGAAGAGTTCCATTACTTCTTATTCATTCATTCATTTAAAAGGCTAAGTAATCAAGATACTATATTTTTCTACTTAATAATGTGATAACAAATTTCCTAATGAAGCAAAAAAATAATATTCAATCCATCCCAACCTCTCCAAAGTTCTACATAATTCTATCTTTATTATAACATAAGTGACTCTAATATCTAAATTTACAAATGTAGACAATATTTTGTGATCAATATATACATAAGAATGATGTTAGGAATAAATATATCTCAATCATATTTATACAATTTGGAATGACATATGGTCATGGTACACCTATTTTACAAAATGAGTAAAAGAAAAGAATGATTTGTAGAGAGTTCATTTGCCAAAAATTATCCATGGAGAACCAAAATGGCGAGAAGCTCACTTCCTAAAATCTTACAATATTATTTCTTTCCCATACAAAAATCACAAGTAGATTTATAATAATAATTTATGATGGGAGGAAAGGTGAACAAGTTGAGAATGGGGGTATGAATAACGATGGGTGGGAAAATGAGAGTAGAAAGATCCCTCCAAGAGAGGAGAAAAATGATTAGGATTGGTATTCAAGGGAGAAAGGTATGTACGAGACTTTATCTATGGGTGGGAGTCATGTGGAAAATGGGTCCCCTAAATCATATGCAAATATTTTGAACTTTGATAAGGAAAAGAGCTTAGGAATCATTCCTCAGCTTAAATAGGATGGAACATGAAAGTTCTTAGATATCCCTGATATCATTATAGATTATAATCGAGAAAAATGGAGAATGCCTTGATAGGTAAAATGGTAGGGGGAAGGCCTAATATTGATTCCATTAGATCTTGGTCTGTTTTTAAATGGAAACCCAAGGGGCATATGGATGTCACAACTTTACCAAATGGTTTCTTCATGTTTAGCTTCAAAAATATAAAGACCCTCAGAGGATACTTAATGATGGCCCTTGGCTCCTTAAGAAACTTGGCCTCTTTTTTGAGGAAATGGAATCCAGGTTCAACCCGATAGAGAGAATATTAATCGGTTCCTAGTCTAGGTGAGACTCCGAGTCTACCTTTAGAACTCGGGATGCGGATATTATTAAAGGAGTTACAAACACTCTTGGTACCTTTTTTTTTTGGATAACGTGATGCTTACTAAATCAATAGTGGTTTTACGTGATATTTTATATCTACTCTTTGATGGGATTGTCTTTACCCAAATCCATCTCTTTGCGGTCGAGATTGGGAAGTTGGGAACAAAATATAGAGATTTTAAATTTCCCTCAAATATTTGAGAAATGTCGGGTGGGGCATGTAAAGCAATAGTGCAAGCTGACTATCTGAAAGGTGTATCAGGAGAAGCATACCAAGGAACTAGATAAAGGTAATAAAATTGCTTATGTGGTTACAAACACTCCTAAGAACTTTAATCTAAATAAAGGTATTCAAATTAAAGAAAACAATGGAGATAGAATCTAATGTGAATAAAGTATAGAAGCTCAAGCTAATAGATGTCAAGGGATTCCTAGAAGTAAGGAGTAAGAAAACCCAACTGAAAGATTTATCAGAACCCCGGTTCTAGAAGGCTAAGCTCCATGTTCAAGTTGAATAGTTTTATCCTCAAAGAAATTGGATAATCTGCTTAAGGAAGTTGCAAGGAACATATCCCATCAAAAGTGATGGATGGAAGAAGCCTCAATGAATCTATGGATCCATTTTCTAATCCATTTGAAAATTTGTTGGAAAGTGAAAATATTGTTTTGATAACCGAGAAATGAAAATCAACATGAATTTAACAATATTCATAACATTATCTAGGAAGTTGTCTCTACTCAATCAGATCCGATCTCTAAATTGAATGAATCAGAGAAGGGGAACCCAATCAATATGAAAAGGAGACATCTCTGAAAACTCCTTTTAAAGGGGAAAATTTTGAGGTGACATAAAAAGAGAAAAAAATGGCTCTAGGCAACCCTCCAAGTAGGTTACAAGGAGGAAACAAAGTCAAAGAGATATAGATGATGAATCCCAATCTAAATTGATCTTAGGAGCTTTGGAAAAACTAAGAACAAAGTGTTCAAATGAAAATTATATCATGAAATGTCGGGGGTTAAATCACCCTATTAAATGGAGGCTGATAAAGGATTTGGAGGTGACATACAATTTTGACTTTTTCTTGGTAGAAGGGTCCTTTCTCGGAAGCTAGTAGAAGGTATTGCAAAAACATTTTTATTGGTTTTGTTATTAGTTCGATTGGAACTGCTAGTGGAATGAAAATTATTTGGAATGAGGGAAAAATCAATGGTACAAAGCTTCTTAGTAGAAATGACCATATGGATTTGTTATTTCAAGATAAGAAGTCTACGAAATTTTGGATCTTATCTAATATTTACACCCCAAATATTAAAGGTGAAAGGAAAAATCTCTGGGCCGATCTCTCTAAATTTCAAAATGTTATTAAAGGGACTAAATGGGTGATTCTGGGTGATTTCAACACCCCTTTATGTCCCAGGGAAAAGAAGGGGGTAATATTGATTTTCTGAGAGCATAAAAGACCTTCAAGATTTTATTTCTCTAAAAAATCTCATGGATATTGAGCTATGTGGTAGTAGATTTACTTGGTCTAATAGAATAAAAGGATATCAGTTGATTCAAGTTAAAATTGATAGAGCTCTAACTTCATGGGGATGGTTGAACAAAGAAGCTAGTCTTTTCTCCCTTCCTTGCATTGGGTTTGATCAAAACCCTATCCTCTTTCAGATCAAGGAAAAAGAGAGGAGGAGGAACCCTTTCATATTTGAGAAGATGTGGCTTCAAGATGAGGATATTTTTGATTTAGTCAAGGGCTGGTGGAATGTGAAAATCAAAGGAACAACTTTGTTTAGGATTGTTAAAAAGCTAGCTCATGTGAAGAAAAATATGAAAGGATGGAATAAAAGAAGTTTTGGTAATAATTTTGACAAAAAAGTACTCTTTGGCTAATGAGATACCATCCCTCCAAGTTAATATGGAATATTTTTGAGGAAAATCTCTGCTCAAACAACAAAAAGAGAAGGAATTATTAGCTGACTATCATAACATTCTTTTGAAGGAGGAATTTTTTTGGAAATAGAAATCTAGGTCTGTTGGTGCCATTTTTGAGCATGCACCATGTTTCCCTAATTTTCCAAATCTATATTTTCTCTATAAGATTTTATCCTTTGATTTGATGGTCTGTAATTCTTCCCCTCTAGTTGAGGTGCTTTCAAAATGCTCACAAACTCATTTTCCTTGCCTAATTCAAAAGAAATCTCCAAGTCTGCTATGAACGTGCCCTAAATTTTTTAAATCCACGGGATCTACCATTTTCTATGTTTTCCCAACCATGGAGTGTTAAAATTGATCGATTTGTGCTTACTTTCCTCAAAAAACCCATGGCCATGGTCATATAATGTGTAACAACTTTTTCCATTTATCCTTTGTGCGAAAAATCCATCACCCACGAAGAAAAAATTAAATTTGGGCACAACTAGAAAATTCATGTGTTTTTGATGGTTAGACTGACATATTTTAGATGTCAAATTATTGTTGAGAAGTCAGAGGGTATGTGGCAGCTTCTAATTGGCCAAGGTGCAAAGGGGAAATGTTGTAACTTTTCATTTTTTGCCCTTTTTGACAAATGGGGCATTTTTAGGCCCAGGGACAAGTTTTTTTCCAAATGTGCCTACATGGCATGTTTTGATTGGCAGGGGGATGGTGGGTGGTTGAGTTCCCTTAAATTTTTTAGACCTTATTTAAAAAAATTTAAAGTCATAAATCGGCCGAAACACCACAACTAATCAGGAGTGGACACGTGTCCTAAAAGACCAAAGGCGGAGGAGCGGGCCGGGGGGGACTTAGAGTCTTTTAACTCTAATTCTCTAAGGTTTCAAAATAGGTTTTAGCCTTGCTCCAATCAGAGGAGGACATGTGGTAGCATGGAAGGGTAAGGCGGGTCGGCAAGCCGACAGAGGTAAAAGGGGGTTTTTTCCCTTTTTCACAAAAGAGTTCAAAATAAAATAATTTAGCTTGCTGCCATGGTGATTCAACGATGGACATGTGGCAGAGGGAAAGGAAGGTCCACAAGCTGGTAGAGGTAGGAGGGAATTTTTTCCCTTTTGCAAAAACACTCAAAATCAAAATTTGAAGCACTGGCCAACTAGCGAATCATAAGGAGACACATGGCGAGGGAAAAATTGGAGGTGCGGGCCTGCACAGGAAAAAAGTGAATATTTTTCCAAATTTCTAAAAAAGGTCAAAATGTAAAGAATTGAAGTGCAATCCCAATGGGACCCACCATGTGCCACGTGTCAGCTCCAAAATTCAAAGGCGGGGGAAAAAGTCAAATTATTCCATTTTTCAAAAATGTGGAAAAGTCAAAAATGAGCCCAAATTTGTTTCCAATCATTTTTGACATGTATGGCCTTATCCAAAAATTAAAAAGGTAACTCAGGCTTATTTCTAAATCTGCATCTTCCACATGGAGGGCTAGGATTAAAAGATGGATAAGATCGACGGTTGTTGTGCATCCATTTGTTTTGACCACCATGGGAGCTCCAGGAAGCTTGGAATCATGATTTTTACATCAAAATTCATCAAATTTATAGTGATTTCATGTTGTCTTAGCCTTCCGAGATCATTGGCATCACTTTCATGGCTTAATTCTTTGATTTGCGATGTTTTTTCAAGTAAATTTTTACCCCAGCCCGAGAAAACACGTGGAATGTCAAAATCAAAAGTTGCAAAGGTAATTTGAAAAGGTAAAAAGGTGAAAATGATGAGTAGAAGGTGTTTGCATGCCTCAATGATGAAAACAATGCCTCCAGGATGGATAATGATCTAGATATTTGTAATGATTTAATCTATTTGGGCACACCTGGAAACCTACAAGTTTTTTTGTTTGGTGTCATTTTCATTGAATCATGAAGAATTGTTGTAATAGAATTGATCCCATGGCATATTCTTTACTTGGGAAAGAAGGATCAAATGTGGCAAGAGATATATAATGCATTTTTGAGAAATGCAAGTGGTCGAAAAAAATTGAAAAATCACGAGAAAATTCTAAGAGAAAGCTCATCTTTTGAGAAACCCACCAAAGAACTAGAATAATTTCTTTTGTGTTGGATCTTCATGTATGTGAGTTGGTTACAAGTGTATAGCCATCACACAACTCTGAGATTGTTCATGAAACTCTCCCCTGCTAATGAATCTAACAAGATTTTGAGTTAATCTGTGTTTTTCTAGGCAATATGGTGTCTGTTATCATTTTTAAATGCCTACAAATAGTTTTCATTGTTCTTGTTGCAATATTGCATTGAAAGTATTTAGAAATCACACAGGATCTCCATTTCTAGTTGATAGTTTAGTGGCATTTGCAATCTCATATTCAGAAGAGCCTTCATCTAATAAGGAGATAAACAAATTTAAAATCACTTTACCTTCCTTGACTGTAGAGATTGCTTGTAAGCCTTTGGGGGCACCTTAGGCATGGTTTGATCAAGAATTTTTGTGTTTAATTAAGTTCTTTACTTCAAGATTTTGTGGTGAGTTCTCAAATATTGTGTGAAGAGTGTTTCTTGGGCTTCCATTTATGCCTCTTCTGGTTGAAAGAATGTCTTGATTATTTGAAGCATTTTATCTGATAGTTGTTTCAAGTATTGTAGAGGTTGTCAAAGATCTGATATATCCCAGTTTGTCTCATCAATACCCCACCAAAAATCATTCTAAACAACCCATCCTACCCATACTACCCCTACATCTGCATTGTGTGTCAACAAAAGAATACAATCCATTTACAAAAATGCACAAGGCAAATCAGGATCATATAATGTCTCAGTAACCCTTTCCTTGCATTGAAAATATCTCCATAATCTGGGAGTGACAACTTGTGAAAGTCATATTTGGAGTGTTGATCATATTTTCCCAAGGCCTTTTCATACTACTTGCATAAATTGAGGGATATCTTCATCTCCTTCACCATTTGGGGGTTACAATATAGGTTCTCTTACCTTGGTTGAAAGGCACAACCTAAAATAGTGAGGGTCAGATCAAATCCTTTCAAAGTGTTATCCATCTCTCCACAAATATGAGTGTCAGTTAGATCACATCCCCAGCTACAAAATGACACACATCAAGATCTATCTAACTTCAAGCTTCATGCCATATCTCTAATGCTGCTCAAATTGAAAAGGAGAACAAATTTGGGTACCAACACTTTTTTGCACTGTTGTTGAGGATTTCTTGGAATTTCTTGGTGTTTGTGGAGTGTTTGAAGAGTTTGAGCATTTGTGTATTCAAGTATTTGAGCTGTTACATTATTAAAATATCATTTTATGCTTCATATCTGCAAGTTTTAAACAAGGGTTTCAAGTTTTGTCTGCCCTTTTTCCATTTCCTAGTAGTTCATACACTTTGGGTGCATTGTGATTGATTGATTTAAGAAGAAGAAGGTCTGATTTATAAATCCTTGCAAAGGTTTCAGTACTAGCAAACATTTGATAGATTATTTTAGTGCATTCTTGCACAACTAAGGTGAAATTCCTTAGTGGTGACTCCATGCTGATTTGATCTTGAAAATACTAGTTGTCTTACCTTTCTGTCATTTATAATTTGTTGCTCAAATCTGCAAAACTAGAAGGAAGAAGATCTCTCTTCATCAAGGACTCTACTAAGAAGTTGTTTACAAATTCAAGAAACTCAGAGCTAGAGAGGAGAAAGGTGTGGAAGGTTGTTGGAGACTTGGCTATAAGAAAGGAGATCCCTATTGTTGACTTTGAAAGTGAGCAGCCTGTTATTGAGGACTGCAATTCTTCTTCAAGTGGATTTGATTTAGACAATCCTATTGGTGATTTGAATTCCCCATTAGGTGAGGGACCTTCTTGTGCATTTGAAAATATTGCTCCTAAATCTACTCTTGTATTTTCTAAATTTTCTAGAGATCATCAAGAAGGAGAGCCCTTAAGAGAGATCTATTTTGAAGATTTCATTCCCATTCCCCAAAGACCTCTCACTCCTCATTATTTTGTTTCTTCTCTAAGATAACCTCCACAAAACAATATGGCTCAGCCTAGACCTCCATTTGTTGTTAACACCTTTGGTCTTATAAATTTTAGAGGAATGAATGGTTACCCAAATGTTGTCCCATAAGATGTCAGAAATAGGTTGCCAAAATTCCAGGGGTAACAATGCTATTACTAGTGATCGCATCTAAAATTTTTTATAATATGATGGAATATTTTGAGATAGATTTTGAGGTTTTGTATGTCAAATTGTTTATTCATACAATAGAGGAATATGCTAGGGATTGGTACAAGGTTCTACTTGATAATTCTATTGATTCATGGACTGAAACAAAGAATGCATTTAGGTTGCAATATGGTGACAAGACTGATCCTAGATTTCTTTTGTCTAAGTTTGAGAATATCAAGAAGAACCCTAATGAATCAGTCCATGAATTCAACACAAGGTTTAACAAAACTTTGAGAAGGTTTCCTATTGGTTTGAGGCCTTGTGATGAATCTTGTTTAATCAAATATGCAGATGTATTTGATAAAAAGGTAGCCTATTACATAAGAGACAAGAACCCTACCAATCTAAGACAAGATTTCACCATGGCACTTCAAATTGAAAAAAATATCAAGGCTATTGGGAAACCTTTGAAGAGAGATGGCGTAAAATTGATAAACCTTGAAAAAACTCAAGCTAGAAAAGGTCTTGATTTAGAAGAGGTTGTGAAAACTTTGACAGGGGGCTATCAAAGAAATCTCATACAAGTTGGCAAGAGGTGAGAAGGGAATTGGGTAGAATTCACAAGGTCAACTTAGGCAGCAAGCATAAGATAAATTTGGCAATAACCATAGGAATGAGCAGAGGTTTGATGACAAAGGTAAAGGGCCTATTGGGTGCAAAAAGACATCCTCGGGCATGTGAAGGAAGAATGTTACCTGATCCCTTAACTGCTAGGGTTGCTGTTGTTGAAGGAGTTGTTGATATTGATTGGTGTGATAGATTTTTTCTACCCCATCCTCCATGTCAAGCAAACCAGCAAGAAGGTGAAGCTAATAATGATGATGGTACTGATGATGATATTTGCATGATGGGTTGTTCTTCAAGCTCACAAGGAGGAGCAACATCTACTGAAGTAATAAGTGTTAGGACTACTGCTACCTTTTGGGATTGCATCAAATAGGTACAAGTTTTCTTCCCCATACTCTTGAAGTTGATGTAGTGCAAGCTTTTGAAATTCCTAACAATGACTTTGAATACTTAAGAGCTTTGATTATTAAGAAGTATGATGGTGGTATCCCTTCGGAGGAAGATATACAATTGTTGATGAATGTTGTTTTAGCTCAAGAGAAAGATTATAACACTAGAAGCAAGGTTGTTAAGGAGTTGAGCCTCAAGCAAAACCTAAAACACCCTTTCTCACAAGCATTCCCAAATAAGTTCCTAGGAAAGAAGCACTGTCGAAGTTCTACTATCCCAAACAAAAATTACAGCTCTCCTCATGCCCAAGCTGCTAAGAATCCCTTACCATCTAATGAATCTTCTTGTCTCCCTTCTAATGTTGTTTTGCCAAAGAGTTTCTGCTATCACATAGCCAAAGTATTGAGCTGAATTAAAGTGAGTGTTCCAATTATTGAGTTGCTTAGAATTCTGAGCATAAGAAGAGATCATTTGAGTACTTGGGGTTGAAAGAAGAGAAGAATATTCCAGGAAGAAATGTAAATGTTGTTGAAAATCCTCCTCAGATCATTACTGAGACTTGGAACACCACCAGCAATAGAGGATTTTGAAGAGACACCTGAGGTATATTTGGGGACATCTTTCATTGATTCCCAATTCAATTTTTATCCATTTTCACAACTTTGATTATAAATGATAGACTACTTCACAATTGTATGTTTGATTCCAGTGCATCATGTAATTTCATGCCTCTAGAAGTCATGAATGAGTTGGATATCAAAGTGACAGCATCCTATGGAAAATTTATGGCCATGGAATCAAGAGAAGTGTCTGTAGTTGGTTGTGTAAAAGGTTTGGTTGTGTAGCTTGCATCTTATCCTGGGAGGAATTTAAAATTGGATGTTGTCATTGTTGATTGCCCTACCAAATGGGGTATGCTTTTGTCAAGAAAGTGGGCTGCAAGTGTTGGAGGGAGTTTCCAAATGGATATGTCTTTTTCCACCATTCCCATTGAGGATAGCCTTGTCAAGCTCTATAGAGAAAAGAAAATGTTGCATCTAATTGAGGACCCAAACAATGCTACTTATGAAGTATTTGTTATCCAAAATTCACCCCCCAAGGGTAATTTTGATAACATGCATCAGAATATTCAAGTCCCAGGAAAATAGATTGATTAAGGCCCCAAATCATGTTTCTGGGGGCCCCTCGGCTTCTTTCTAACTCTCCTGTCCAAGGAGGAATCCCAACAGGTCGAAAAAATGGAAAAAATACAGAAAACCAAGCTTGGGGCAGAAAAAATCATGAAAATCGGCTAAGTCCTAGTCCAGGCGGTCCTTGGGACAGTTGGGACGCTGGGCACTGAACCGACCGAAAAGCCTCCAGGTGGTCCACACAGCAATTGGGACATCTAGGCCATAGGTACGTGTGGGACGTGAAAATCGATTCAGCGAAAAAAGTGGAAAAAATTGCCTAAGTCTTTGTTTCACACAGTTGGGACAGTTTGGACAAAAGTACGCGAAAGACGCGGATCGGCTAGTTTGGCGCAAGTCAGTCCATTTCGGGTGGTTTGGAGAAATTTTTCCCATGCGATGGGATAGTTGGGATAAGAGTATGTGGAGGATACGAACCAGCTGGTTCAACCGAAACAAAGAACTTTCGTTTGGGACATCTGGGCCAAAAGTACGCGTGGGACGCGGAGAGCTGAAAGAGCCGAGAGCGAATGGAAATGTGCCACGTGTCTTCGCCTCAAAGAGGGACAGGGAAGCCTGAATCGGGTGGATCGGAGAAATTTGTCCCAGATGGTTTGGGACATCCGAGCCAAAAATATGCGAGGGATACGAATATTTGGAAAAGCCGCCAACGAATCAGAATGTGACGCGTGTCACAAGGGGAGGCAATAAAAATTTCGACTAAGTGTTTTTGGGCCCAAAAGTTCAAAGGGCGAGGTTTGAAGGGTCGGCCCAAGCCAATAGACACAGGACACATGTCTTAAGGTGGGGGAAGTGCAGAGCTCAGGGAGGAATTAGAAAATTTAGCAAAAGTTTTGGCCAAAAAACTAAAAGGTAAAGGTTTTCCCTACGCCCCTGTCGACGAACCAAATGATGCCATGTGTCCCAAGTGGCGGGCGTGGGGAAATGAAATTTTTTCCAAAGTGTAAGAAAAGTCAAAATTTTCAAAGGAAAACTCATGGGAGGTAGAGGAGAGAGAATTTCTCGTCTAATCAGCGCCGACAGTGTCATCCAAGTGGCAGAGCGCGGGAAAAATTTCAAAATCCGTTTTTGCCTTTTTTTTGCCCTAAATCTTTAGATCGCCATATCTTTTGATCCAGAGCTTGGATTTGCATGTTCTTTATATCATTAGAAAGCTTATGAAATTCTCTACACGATTCCTGGGTCAATCTTGTATTTTGGTTTAGTTTGGAGAGATAAAATCAAGAAACGTCTTTGGCACGTGGTAATGGCCAGAACTGACATTTCAACAACCAGTTTTAATGCAGAATGGGTCGCATTCTTCTCCAGCACGGCCAAAGATGTCAGGGCATTGGTCTGTAAGGATGCCCATGTTGTTTTAATGCATCTGCATTCAATGAGGAATGGCTCCCACATTTTTCATGTTTTCTCTCTCCTAGGCTCGACCCATGCATTGTAAAAAGCCAGATTTGGCTTATGATTACAAGTTGTTCATCTTTTCAGCTCTGCCCTCCCTTCTTTTCTTCTCCAGGGTTGAAAATGGAGTTTGAACCTCCTCCCCTCTCTGTAATGTTTTTTTTTCCTTTTACCATTGAAATGATGTTCTGTGCAAACTTTTGGAGCAACAAAAAACGTGTTTTGTGATGCATCTGTCCATCCTTGCTCGTTCTTTTGCTTGTTCTCTTCTTGCCTCTCTTCATTGCAGGTATTTGTGCATGTTTGAATGTTCATTGCAGGTTTGGAGCTGTGTTCATGGAGTTTTGGGACATTTTCTGTGTGAAATCTATCCTTGGGCCTGTGATGCATCTGTCCATCCTTCCCATCGCTCACCTCTCTTTGTTCCATGGCAGTTTTGATAGATGTTCAACATTCTCCTTCTCTGGTGTATCACCATTTTAGTGTAGGCTTTTTTTGTTTTTCCCTTTTCTCTCTCTCTTTGTCTCCTTGGCATGGTTAGATTAGGATTAGATTAGCTTGCCTGCACTGGAATAGCTTGTGGCAGGTAGTTTAGGAGCAGGAACCAGCCTTCTCTAGAGATTCCTTTCTCATTTCTACAAGTCCCACACTTGGAGAAAGGTTTCAATGTTGTGTAATCACACTAGATGCTAGAGTGATCAACCTAGAAATCTGATCAACATCCAGGGGTGCTGTGATTTTGCACTAATAGTTTTGGCATGCCCGGTGGGACACTGAGATTAGATTATTTCATCTTCCAGAGGTGTCTTATCATCAACAACAAATTTTAAGCCACCGTCCGCATGCACTTATAGTTTTGGCATGCCCGGTGGGACCTTAGAGGTCTTCCACTTCATCTTTTGCAGGTTGGTGTGTTCCTATGAAGATTTCAGCCTTTGGAGGCACTTGCAAACACATCTGGCGACTCCATCTGATCAGCAACCCATTTCTGAAGTTGCAGACCTGTTTTTCATCCATTCCCATCCATCCTTCTTTCCATCTCTTTCATTCTTTTCCATTCCATGAAGTTGTGCAATCATGACTTCATTTCCATCATGGAATTCACATTTTCAACAACAACAGTTTATCACACCTCCAACATGTTTTACAAATCCTCCAAATCAGCATGCATACCCATATGAGCAGCAATGCCAAGATCATTTTGGCTACGGAGCTTTCCAAGAGCAAGAGTATGCTGGTTATGAAGACAATCAGATGCAAGATGCTGGTCTGTTGGAGAAAATCCAAAAGATGGAGGTAGAGATGGTGCAGTCCAGAGCAACAGCTCAAATGAGAGCTTTCAGAATTGGTTGCAGGACTCCTTGTCCATGGGGAGGCCCTTTTCCAAGACACTTCAGCCCTCAGGAGAAGCTTGACTTCATGATTGCAACACTGCCATTGCTTGCAAAGTGGATTGAAGAAATAGAGGTGTATGAGAGGAGTATTCAGCAACCTTGTCAACGGGTAAGCACGCCATCTCATGCCTTTCTTTTTCCTCTTTCCCAATCTATTTTATCTCAGCAGTGTCAAGTTTTAAACTCTCCATCTGCTGTCCCAAATGTTGATCCCATGTCTCCACCTCTCAGTCTTCCACCACACCTCAATTCTTCTTTCCTTTTTCCTTCCAAACAGTCATCCCCTCCACAAGAGCTAACAGAAATACCCCCTCCTCCAAAGAAGCAAGAGTTTCTACCTCGTCTACCACCACACAAAATTTCCAAATCAATTGAGTTACAACCCATCCCTCCTCTTGCGTTCCCAATTCCATGTGGGGAAGAAGAAATTGCAAAAATTAGTCATCAAGGACAGCAAGATGAAGAGCCAAGAAGAAAAGAAATGACAGAGACAACTTGAGGGTTTGGGCTGCCAAATTTGGGATGACAAAGATCCCTTGATGGTAAGGCCCTAGAAGAGGCTAAGGTTGAACAAATGGTGGTTAAGACTAATTTTGTGGCAGAAGAAGAAGAGCAAAAAGAAGAAGCAGATCAGCAGTCAGTTTGCTCAGAAAGTAGTGTCCATGTTGGCACTCTATTTGAAGGGAATGCTGATTCAATTCAAGTTGCACAATCAGCCATAAAGGAAGAAAGCTCAAAAGAAGATCTTGCAGTCCCAACTTGTCCTCTAGAGCAGCAGATGATAAGAGTTTAACTTGACAAACTTTGTGCTAGAGGAAGAGTTCTATCAAGAGCAAGATTCTCTTCAAGTAGTAGAGAAAGGAGAAGCTGCTCCAGATCCAAAAGAAGAGGAGCACATTCTAGTTGTGGAGGAGAAAATTACAGATCCAAGGGCTTTGAGCACAAAGCAAGCTACAGGAGAACCTTCAGTTCTTATTTCTACTTCACCTCTCTCAAGTTCTAGTACTGAAGAGGAGTTTAATCTCTCAAACTCAATATTGGAGGGTGAAAGAAACCATGGTGGTCAAGTTATAGATCAAGAAGACACCATGGAAGAAGTGGAGCATTTGCAGAGGACAGCCATGAGGTAGTTTATCTGTTAGATTTGGAGGACTGTTTTGATGGAGAAGAACCGGTTGAGTTTCCACCTTTCTCTCTTTCATCATCCACATTCCAAACACTTGAGTCTGTTGTCATGAAGGAGAACATTCATTTGTAGCAGCCTGCATCTTATAGCAGCTCTTTGGAACCAAGATTGGAAGATTGTAATCTTTCATGTTTTCATTGGAGGAAGAGAAAGGATAGAGGAATTCCACCATTTCTTCCACACCATCCATTCAGGAGGGTCTACAAGAAGACTCCATTTTGGAGTTGAAAATTAGAGCTATGGGCATATCAAATGGACCATACCTTGCCTAATCATGTATTTAGCTTCATTGGAGCCAAAGGAGAAGTCACAACCAGTCATGCTTGCTTCTGAGCATGAGGGTGAGCTACAAAGTACCAAGGATCAGTTGTCATACCTCTTCAATCCAAATGCACTGAGCAACTAAAAGAGGTATTGGATTTGCCTTCAGCTGATACCACGATGATTTGGGTGGAAGACCAGCTTCTAGTTGATTTTCCACTCATCCTAACAGCCATGATTAGCTCCAAATCAATTACATGGTTGCCACTTTTGAGAAAAGGAAGCTATTTCTCACAACCAATTACAGGGTTTGTTTAGCTTGCCTTTGCTTCCAATTAGAGTAGAGTAGGTAGGTTTTCTTTCAGTAAAAGAAGTGCTTGTGCACACTCTGCATGTTCCATTTGGAGCATGTATGATTTTCAGTTCTGTACATAGTTTTTGTGGTGTTGGTTTTACTCTTGCATAGTCCATTTCAGTGGCATTTTGGTAAGAACAACTCCATGTCCAATGGGATTCAAGTGGCTCGAGAGGAGGTTTTTAAATTTCAGATCGGTTTACGGTGTTACAACTCATGACTTCATACCTAATGGATGCTTCAGGCAATCGGTAACTTCATCTAGCAGTAGATGACCCCACTGAGTCGCCAAATTGTTATCCAAAATTCACCCCCCAGGGTAATTTTGATAACATGCATCAAAATATTCAAGTCCAGTGTAAATAGATTGATTAAGGCCCAAAATCATGTTTTTAAGGGCCCTCGGCTTCTTTCTAACTCTCCCTGTCCAAGGAGGAATCCCAACAGTCGAGAAAATGGAAGAAATGTAGAAAACCAAGCTTGGGGCAGAAAAAATCATGAAAATCAGCTAAGTCCTAGTCCAGGCGGTCCTTGGGACAGTTGGGATGTTGGGGCGCGAACTAGCTGAAAATCCTCCAGGCGGTCCACGCAGCAATTGGGACATCTGGGCCGTAGGTATGCGCAGGACGCGAAAAGCTGATTCGGCCGAAAAAGGGAAAAAATTGCCTAAGTTTGTTTCACACAGTTGGGACAGTTGGGACAAAAGTACGCGAAAGACGCGGATCGGCCGGTTTGGCGCAAGTCAGTCCATTTCGGGCGGTTCGGAGAAATTTGTCCCAGGCAGTCTGGGACAGTTGGGACAAGAGTACACGGAGGATGCGAACCAGCCGGTTTGGCTGAAACAGAGAACTTTCGTTTGGGACATCTGGGCCAAAAGTACGCGTGGGACGTGGAGAGCCGAAAGAGCCGAGAGCAAATGGAAATGTGCCACATGTCTTCACCTCAAAGAGGGACAGGGAAGCCGAATCGGGCAGATCAGAGAAATTTGTCCTAGATGGTTTGGGACATTTGGGCCAAAAATACGTGAGGGATGCGAAGACTCGAAAAATCTACCAACGATCGAATGTGACGCGTGTCACAAGGGGAGGCACAGATAAAAATTTTGACTAAGTGTTTTTGGGCCCAAAAGTTCAAAGGGCGAGGTTTGAAGGGTCGGCCCGAGCCAATAGACACAGGACACGTGTCCTAAGGTGGGGGAAGTGCGAGCTCGGGGAGGACTTAGAAAATTTAGCAAAAGTTTTGGCCGAAAAACTAAAAGGTAAAGGTTTTCCCGCGCCCTGTCGACGAACCAAATGATGCCACGTGTCCCAAGTGGCGGGGGGGGGGAAAATGAATTTTTTTCCAAAGTGTAAGAAAAGTCAAAATTTTCAAAGGGAAACCCATGGGAGGTAGAGGAGAGAGAATTTCTCATCCAATCAGCACCCGACATGTGTCATCCAAGTGGCAGAGCGCGGGAAAATTTCAAAATCTGTTTTTGCCTTTTTTGCCCCTAAATCTTCGAGATCACCATATCTTTTGATCAGAGCTCGGATTTGCACGTTCTTTATATCATTGGAAATATTATGAAATTCTCTAAACAATTCCTAGGTTAATCTTGCATTTTGGTTTAGTTTGAGAGAGAAAATCAAGAAACATATCTCGGCATGCAAGTAATGGCCGAACTAACGTTTCAACAAGCGGTTTAATGCGAATGGGTCGCATTCTTCCAACACGGTGAAAGATGTCAAGGCATGGGTGTAAGGATGCCCATGCTGTTTTAATGCATCTGCATTCAATGAGGAATGGCTCCCACGTTTTTTCATGTTTTCTCTCTCCTGGGCTCGACCCATGCATTGTAAAAAGCTAGATTTGGCTTATGATTACAAGTTGTTCATATTTTCAGCTCTACCCTCCCTTCTTTTCTTCTCCAGGGTTGAAAATGGAGTTTGAACCTCCTCCCCTTCTCTGTAATGGCATTTTTGCCTTTTACCATTGAAATGATGTTCTGTGCAAACTTTTGGAGCAACAAAAATGTGTTTTGTGATGCATCTGTCCATCCTTGCTCTTCTTTTGCTTGTTCTCTTCTTGCCTCTCTTCATTGCAGGTATTTGTGCATGTTTGAATGTTCATTGTAGGGTTTGGAGCTGTGTTCATGGAGTTTTGGGACATTTTTTGTGTGAAATCTATCCTTGGGCCTGTGATGCATCTGTCCATCCTTCCCACCGCTCACCTCTCTTTGTTCCATGGCAGCTTTGATAGATGTTCAACATTCTCCTTCTCTGGTGTATCACCATTTTAGTGTAGGCTTTTGCTGTTTTTCCCTTTTTCTCTCTCTCTCTCTGTCTCCTTGGCATAGTTAGATTAGGATTAGATTAGCTTACTTGACTTTGGAATAGCTTGTGGCACGTAGTTTAGGAGTAGGAACCAGCCTTCTCTGGAGATTCCTTTCTCATTCTGCAAGTCCCACACTTGGAGAAAGGTTTCAATGTTGTGCAATCACACTGGATGCTAGAGTGATCAACCTAGAAATCTCGATCAACATCCGAGGGGTTTGTGATTTTGCACTAACAAGTATTATTTACTTGATGTTGATGCTTGATAATTTTATTGGTTTTGTTGATAGAAAAGAACACAAAAGGACCAGTCAAAGTGCCTTGAATAGGTATGTTCTCCTTGGACCTTGCTATTTGATAGATCTTGCTCCAAATTTGGAAATGGTCTTTGGTGTAATTCTGATTTCTCATAGCTTGGAAGAATTTGTTTTTTCCTTCAAGCTTAATTTTGAATGTACTAACAACATTCGAGTATCAAGCCTTTGTGTTGGAGTCCGAGAATTTCATGGAAGTATGGTGTCAAGGAAATCATTGCAAAGGGAGATTCAGAGCTAGTTTTCAAACAAATAAGAAAATTGTATGCTACAAAAAATCAGTAGATGAAGCAGTATAAGCATGCAGTTTGGGATCTAATTGAAATGTTTGATTCTTTCAATATTGTGCATCATGATAGAAGTATGAATGTTACTTCTGACAAGTTGGTAGTGTTGGGGTCAAGATTTGGAGTTTACACCGTTTCACCTTATTATGAGTACAATGTTGAAGTGTTGACTAGGCTAGTTGTCCCTGACAACATCAAACATTGACAAGTGTTTGATGATGATTCTCAAGTGCAAAGGTTCTTGCAAAACCAAGGTGAGTTTGCAAATCAGAATATTGATTGGGAACCAATGGTGTGTATGACTGAAGGAAGAGATACTTTGTTTGGAAAATATATTATCCAATTGAAAACTAACACCATTCCTAGAGGCCTTGTTGCTCTTGAGTCTAATTTTAACAATGTTGATTGCATCATCAATAGAAACATGTCTGCCTCAAGGGACATGGAAGAGCATGACTTGGGAACAAAGGACAAACCAAGAAAAGTTTGGTTGGCTAGCAGTTTAAGAAGGAAGAAAAACATTCTTATCTTCAATTGTTGAAACAATATCAAGACTGTCTTGCTGGTCATATTCCGAGCTAAAATCATATAGAGAAGACTTGTTTCAACATGAGATCCATATTGATGCCAAGAATAAGCCATTTAGACAGAGGAAAAGGCCAATTAATCCACTTCTCTCTCTATGAAAATGCAAGAGGATTTAAAGAAGTTGAGAGATGGAGGTATTATTTAGCCCACTAGATATTCATCTTGGGTTGCAAACCTTATGCCAGTGTAAAGAAGAACATAGACATAAGAATTTGTGTGGATTTTAGAAATCTAAAAAAGAATCCATGAAGGACAACTATCCCTTGCCAAATATTGAAAATATGTTGCAACTTGTGACAGGTCGAGTTTCTTTCTACATTGGATGGTTTCTCTAGATAAAATCAAGTGGTTGTCTAAGAATCAGAAAGACTTAAGACAACATTCACTACTCCTTGGGGAACATATGTTTTTGTTAGGATTCCCTTTGGTTTTCTTAATGCTGGTGCCACTTTTCAGAGATAAATGGATGTTTCTTTTGTTGGTTACATCAATGAGTTCATTACAGTTTACCAAGATGATGTGACTGTGTTTTTACGGTAGAGAGGTGATCATTTGTAGCACTTGGAGAAGATGTTGATTAGTTGTAGGGAGTATGGCATTTATCTTAATCCAAAGAAGTGTCATATTGGTGTGAAAAAGGCCAATCTTCTTGGTCACATTGTTTCAAAATATGGTGTTATGATAGACCCTGAGAAAGTGGAAGCAATCAGAAAAGTACCTATCCCAAGAACCAAGAAAGGCATCCAATCTTTCTTTGGTCAAATTAATTTTATTAGAAGGTTTGTTTCCAATTTTGTTGAGTTGACTCTACCAATCACAAGCATGCTAAAGAAGGACCAAGTTATCAGGTGGGAGGAGGTTTCCATTCAAGATTTTGAAGGAATTAAGGATTCACTTAAACATGCACCTGTTTTAGTAGCCCCAAACTATAAGAGGCGTTTCCAAATCATTTCCTTTGCATCTGAGTATACCATTTCTTCTGTTTTGTTGTAGAAGGATGATAATGGGGCTGATAGGCCTATTGCCTTCTTTAGAAATACTTTACAAGCTACTAAGTTAAAGTATACAATCATGGAAAAACAAGCATTTTCCTTGGTAAAAGCAACAAAGGTTTTAGTGCCTTATATTTTAAGTTCGAAAGTTGTTGCTTATGTTCCCCACACCATGGTAAAATACATCTTATCGAGATGGAGATTTCAAGAAAAATATGTAGGTGGGTGAACAAGCTACAAGAGTATGATATAGACATCCAAACCATAAAGTTGGTGCATGGTTTGGACCTTGCTAAGTTCATGGCTGAGAGAAACTTGCAGAATGTGGAATTGAATCAGCTAGAGGAAGAAAGGGAAGATGTTCTTGGGAAATTGGTAAGTTCTCCGAGTGGTATAAGAATATAATCTTTTACCTCGACACCTTTTTCTATCCCGATCATTTAAATAAAAATAAGAAAAGAACCCTCAAGTGGCTTCTCAAAAATATGTCATCACGACCTTGGGCTAGCTTGGAAGAACCCCGAAGGTGTCCTCTTGAAATGCATAATTAAAGATGAAGCTCCTAGGATAGTTTCTTATTTCCATGGGGAGTTTGTGGAGGACACTTTATTGGAAGAGTAACAACACATAAGATTTTGAGAGTTGGTTATTGGTGGCCTACTCTCTTCAAAAATGTAACCCAATTTAGTTAGAAAATGTGATAGTTACCAATGTTTCTCCGGAAGACCGAAAGCTTCAAGCTCCCTTCCTTTACAACTGCCTGTATCAATTGAAGCCCCTTTCAAGCAATGGGGGTGGACTTCGTTGGTAAGATTTCAGATCCTTCTAGTGCTGGACATAAGTGGATCCTCAGTAGCCACCGATTATTTTACAAAGTGGGTAGAGGCAATCCCCACCAAGAAAGAAACACACCAAATAGTTATGGACTTCTTATTGAATCAAATCATATGCAGATTTGAGTCCCAGTCAAGATTATAGCTGGTAATGCCATGTGCTTTAGAGCCAAACCTTTAATGGTAATGTGCAATGAATATGGAATCAATCGACTTATTATTCAAACTATAACCCCAAGGAATGGATAATATGAGTCCAAGAATAAGAATTTGTTGAATATCATTAGAATAACCTTCAAGCAAAACAAGAAGAAATGGGGTGAACAATTGAAATTTGTAGTTTGGGCTAACTCCTAAAAAGAGCTACTTGTAATATCCCATTTGAATTAGTGTATGGAACTTAGGATTTTCTCGCCCTTGCACTGTAATTATTTTCATTTCATTTTTGCAAGCAGTTGGAAGATCAAGAGCTTGGCCCATATGAATCAAGGATTAGTTAGATTATTGAGCTTGACGAGGAGATAAGAGCATCACATCAAAGACATGTCGATTTAGGGAAAATTGAAGAGATTGTTTGACAAGAAGGTCACTCCTAGAGCCTTCAATGTTAGAGACCTAGTTTTGTTGTGGGAAAGTATGCATGAAGACAAGTGCAAGCATGGAATATTTGATGCATTATGGATGGGCCCTTATGCCATTGATATCAGAATTGGTGAACATACCTTCTTTCTCAAGGACTTAGATGGGGAATTGCTGGAATTGCCTATTAATGGTAGGCATCTAAAGCATTTCTTGGATTAAACCCCAAATTTGAGGTATGCACCAGCTTGTATAGTGTATAGTGTTTGGTTTTTTGCTCTGTTTTTGGTGTTTTTTTGGTTTGTGGTTTGCCTTGTTATGTGGCAACCATTTTGTTAGGTTCTCAACTGGTTTTTGGTGATTTTGGCTCGTGACTCCTTTGCGCAATGGATATTTTCACACTTGGTCTACGTTTTGTCCTTGTGGCATTGGCCGGGAGTGCCCATCCCCAAGCAAGAGTTGATGTTGGTGCCATTTTTGAGCTTGCACCATGTTGCCCTAATTTTCCAAATCGTATTTTCTCGTAATGTTTTATCCTTTGATTTGATGGTCTGTAATTCTTCCCCTCCCGGTTGAGGTGCTTCAAAATTCTCACAAACTCATTTTCCTTGGCCCATTTGAAAGAAGTCTCCAAGTTTGCTTATGAACGTGCCCTAAATTTTTTAAATCCATGGGATCTACCATTTTTCTATGTTTTCCCAACCATGGAGTGTTAAAATTGATCGATTTGTGCTTACTTTCCTAAAAACCCATGGCCATGGTCGTATAATGTGTAACATCTTTTTCCATTTATCCTTTGTGTGAAAAATCCATCACCCACGAAGAAAAAATCAAAGTTGGGCACAACTAGAAAATTCCTATGTTTTTGATGGTCGGGACGGGAATATTTTAGTCATGAAATTATTGCTGAGAAGTCAGAGGGTACGTGGCAGCTTTTAATTGGCCAAGGTGTGGCGGGGAAATGTTACAACTTTTCATTCTTCACCTTTTTTGACAAATGGGACATTTTCGGGCTCAGGGACCCATTTTTTTCAAAATGTGCTTACGTGCCATGTTCTAATTGGTAGGGGGATGGCAGGTGGTTGGGTTCCCTTAAGGTTTTTAGACCTTATTTTGTAAAAATGTTAAAGACACAAATCGGCCCGAAACCCCGCAGCCAATCCGAAGTGGACATGTGTCCTAAAATACCAAAGGTGGAGGAGTGGGCTGGGGGGACTTAGAGTTTTTTAACTCTAATTCTCTAAGGTTTCAAAATAGGTTTTAGCCCTACTCCAATTAGAGGAGGACACGTGGTAGCACAACAGAGGAAAGGTGGGTCGGGCGGGCAAAAGCGAGGGTAAAAGGGGATTTTTTCCTTTTTTCACAAAAGAGTTCAAAATAAAAAAATTAGCATGTCCCGTGGTGAATCAACGATGGACACGTGGCAGAGGGAAAGGTGGGTCGGCGGGCTGGCAGAGGTAGGAGGGAATTTTTTCCCTTTTGTTAAAAAGACTTAAAATCAAAATTTGAAGTGCTGGCTCGCTAGCGAATCACAAGGAGACACATGGCGAGGGAAAAATCGGAGGTGCAGGCCCGCGGGGCAAAAAGTGAAAAAATTTCAATTTTCTAAAAAAGGCCAAAATGCACAGAATTGAAGTGTGATCCCAATGGGACCCACCATGTGCCACGTGTCAGCTCCAAAATTCAAAGGTGGGGGAAAAACTCAAATTTTTCCATTTTTTCAAAAAATGTGGAAAATTCAAAAATGAATCCCAATTTGTTTCTAATCATTTTTGACACGTGTCGGCCTTATCCAAAAACTAAAAAGGTAACTCCAAATTTTCAAAAGGCTTATTTCTAAATCCACATCTTCCATGTGGAGGGCGCAAGGATTAAAAGATGGATGAGATCGATGGTTTAAAGGTTGTGCATCCATTTTTTTCGCCGCCATGGGAGCTCCAAGAAGCTTGGAATCATGATTTTTGTATCAAAATTCATCAAATTTATAGTGATTTCATGTCATCTTGGCCTTTTGGGATCATTGACATCACTTTCATGCCTTAATTATTTGATTTGGGATATTTTTTGATTAATTTTTACCCCATCCCAGAAAACATGTGGAATGTCAAAATCAAAAGTTCAGAGAGGTAATTTAAAAGGTAAAAAAGTGAAAATGATGAGTAGAAGGTGTTTACATGCCTCAATGATGAAAAACATTCCTCCATGATGGATAATAATCTAGATATTTGTAATGATTTAATGTATTTGGGAACACCTAGAAACCTACGAGTGTTTTTCTATTTGGTGTAATTTTCATCAATCATGAAGAAATGTTGTAACATAATTGATCCCATGGCATATTATATGCTTGGGAAAGAAGGATCAAATGTGGCAAGAGATATATAATGCATTTTTGGAGAAATGCAAGTGGTTGGGAAAAATTGAAAAATCATGAGAAAATTTTGATAGAGAGCTCATCTTCTGAGAAACCCACCAAAGAACCAGAATAATTTCTTCGTGTTGGATCTTCATGTATGTGAGCTATTTACAAGTGTATAACCATCACACAACTCTGAAATTGTTCATAAAACTCTCCCCTATTGATGAATCTAACAAGCTTTTGAGTTAATCTATGTTTTTCTAGGAAATATGGTGTTTGTTATCATTTTTAAATGCCTGTAAATAGTTTTTATTGTTCTTGTTGCAATCTTGCATTGAAAGTCTTTAGAAATCACACAGGATCTCCATTTCTAGTTGATAGTTTAGTGGCATTTACAATCTCATATTCAAAAGAGCCTTCATTTGATAAGGAGATAAACAAATTTAAAATCACTTTACCTTCCTTGACTGTAGAGATTTCTTGTAAGCCTTTGGGGGCACCTTAGGTGTGGTTTGATCAAGGATTTTTGTGTTTAATTGAGTTCTTTACTTCAAGATTTTGTGGTGAGTTCTCAAAGATTGTGTGAAGAGTGTTGCCTGGGCTTCCATTTATGCCTCTTCTGGTTGAAATAATGTCTTGATTATTTGAATCATTTTATCTGATAGTTGTTTCAAGTATTGTAGAGGTTGTCAAAGATCTAATAAATCCCAGTTTGTCTCATCAATACCCTACCAAAAATCATTCTAAACAACCCATCCCGTACTACCCCTGCATCTGCATTGTGTGTCAACAAAAGAATACAATCCATTTACAAAAATGCACAAGGAAAATTAGGATCATATAATTTCTCCAGTAACCCTTGCCTTGCATTGAAAATATCTCCATAATCTGGGAGTGATAACTTGTGAAAGTCAGATTTGGAGTGTTGATCATATTTTCCCAAGGCCTTTTCATACTACTTGCATAAATTGAGGGATATCTTCATATCCTTCACCATTTGGGGGTTACAATATAGGTTCTCTTACCTTGGTTGAAAGGCACAACCTAAAATAGTGAGGGTCAGATTAGATCCTTTTCAAAGTGTTATCCATCTCTCCACAAATATGAGTGTTAGTTAGATCACATCCCTAGCTACAAAATGACACACATCAAGATCTATCTGACTTCAAGATTCATGCCATATCTCTGATGCTACTCAAACTAAAAAGGAGAACAAATTTGGGTACCAACAGGTCCAATAGATCAAATAAGGTGACAAGATCACGAAGTTCTTTCATATCTTAACTTTAAAAATAAGGAGCTCTAATAGAATTCTTTGTATCAAGGATGAAGAGGGAGTGTTAATCAATGACATTAAGGAAATCCAACAAGCTGCTAGTTCTTTTTTTAGTAGGATTTTGGCTTCTACCAGTGCTTCCAACAACATTAAGGAAGAGAACTTCCTGGACTATATTCCTCATTTGATTAATGAAGATGATAATAACATGCTCACCAAAATCCCTTCTATGGAATAAATTGAATTTATGCTGAAATCCCTAAATCTTGACAAAGCTTTGGGACCGGATGGGTTTCGGCTCTCTTTTTTCAAACTTTCTGGGAGATTGTGAAGGAAGATACTTGTAATGTTATTCAATAATTCTTTAAGAATAAAAAAGATGCTTCAAGAGTTAAATAACACTTTTCTTTCCTTGATCCCTAAGAATCATGATCCTACATATTTAGGGAATTTTAGACCTATAAGCCTATGTAACTGTGTTCATAAAATGTGGTCCAAAATCCTTTCTTTAAGAATTTAGCTTGTCTTTCCTTCAATCATCTTTGATCATTCAGAGAGGCTTTATCATGGGAAGATAGATCTAGGATGGTATATTCACTATTCAAGAGACCCTTCATTCATTTAAGGAGAATAAAAAGGAATCCATGTTTATTAAACTTGATATGGAGAAATCAAATGATAGAGTCTCTTGGTCTTTCCTTCACGGAAGGTTCTAAATAGGTTTGTTTTTGGTGAAGACTTCAATGTCCTGATGATTCTTTCATGTATTTCCATAGAAAGTTCTCGATCCTAATTAATAGGACCCCTTGTGGTTTTTTTAACAACACGCATGGATTAAGACAAGCTGATCCTATTTATCCCTTTATTTTCATTATTATGGCCAAGACACTTAGTGGAGACCTTAATAAGGCTTCCGGGAAGGGAGGATTAGAGGTATTTCTTCATTGTTAATCTATAACAATGTTGCTCACCAAAATTTTGTTGATGACACTATGTTGGTGGGTGAGGCTTCCATTTTGGAGGCTATGGAATTCAAATAGTTAATGTTTGATTATGATAAGGAATCATAACAATTGATCAATTATCGGAAAAGTTGGGTTTTCTTTACAAACACTCTGGAAAGAAGATGTAATAAAATAGATGGAATTCTTTGTTATGTCTAAAACCTTCCCGACTAGGTATCTAGGTATGCTTATTGGAGTGGAAAAACCTATGAATTCTCAATGGAATTTCTTAATTGATAGGTTTTTGAAGAAACTCAAATTCTGGAAAGGTTCTTTATTATCCCAAGTGGTAATCTAGTCCTCCTCAAATGCTCGATTCAGAATTTTCTGTTTATTTGATGTCTATCTATAGGTTACCCTCCTCAATTACTAGTAAGTTGGAGAGTATTAAAAAAATATTTCTATGGAGTGGCTCATAACCTAAAGATAGAATTCCTCTTATTTCTTGGGAAAAGGTTTCACCTAAAAACTTGGAGTTCTAGGTATCGAGAGACTAGAACAAAATGAATAAAGCAATTCATCTGATCTAAAATGAGTTGGAGGTGGTCAAGGAAGAGAGTGTATGGACTTCTATTATTAGAGGAAAATATTGGCCAAATATTTCTGCCAATGAATGGTGCTTCTACATCCAGGATTCAAATGGTTCTTCTTGTTTCTAGAAATTGATAAACTAGGTAAAAACGTTGTCCAAACCATGAGGGTATAAAATGTGTAGTGCCTACTTCCCTTCGACACTTTTGATATTGATCATATCAATCTTGACTATATTATGGACATTATTATAGTTTTGATTTAGTATGATGTTAGATGTCGATCATGGATTACCACTTAACGATTCATATACGATGCACGATGATTGTTAGAGATATTTTATATAGATGTTCACATGATGTTGGACTTGGTTATATATTTATATTTATGGATGTTGTTAGGACATGTGATATTTGGATATATTGAGTAGACCGAGAAAATTGAATTTAAAATTGATGATTATATAGTTGCTGATGAAATTGTAAGTGATATTGTTGATTTTCTGGATGTTTTTGTGATTCATATATATATTGATGATTTTGAAATTATATTTATATTATTTTGGATGTTATGATATGGCCACAAGGCCAAATGAGGTATTTATATTTTTGTAGGTTAAAAATATCACAATAAACACTCAACAAGGTCACCATGGCAACTAGTTTTGTTTGTGTGTGTGTTTGTTAGTGTTAGGGATTCCCATGGGGGGATCACCTTTAAATGTGACCAAGGGATTTTAGTTTTCTTTTATTTTTGGTCCCTTTTGTTTGATTTTTGCATGTGTTTATTTTGTGGTGCACTTACCCCTTTCATTATTTATTTAATGGTGTGTAAATATTATGCGTAATCATATTCTTTAGTTAATTAATTAAAATATGTTAGAAGAAATTAATTAATAGAGTTGTTGGCATTAAATTAAAGTGTTGTAAGAGATTGTAAGTGATGTGTAAGTTAAATTTTGAGTGTGAAACACTCCACCTTCTTGGAAATTCGAATTTTTCCTTGGAAGCTAGTTTTGGAGGCTTGTGGGACAAGTTAAACTTGTCCCATACCTCTTAAATTTACATACCAACCTTGCCTATGGTTGGAGGGTTAAATTTAGACTTTTATAATGCATTTTGGGAAGACAAATTGTAGGTTTTAATTGCACTTTTCTTACATGATTTAATTTTAGTCCTTTGGGGTGTGGGTTGGACTTGAGTGTATAAGTAAACTATCATATTATTCACCCACCTATTTATTATGCATTGGAGAATGAAGTTGAATTTGTGTTTGGGGTTGAGGATGTGTGATGTGGCATCCTACATGGATCCACCTCATCCTCTTCTCTTCCCTCTTCTATAAAATTTGAATTTCTTGCCTTGTTTTGGGGTTGCTTCATTTTTGGGATACTTCATTTTGGGTAAATTTCCTTGTTGTTTTGAGAGCTCTTGATTGGAGAAGTTTTTGGAAGATTGTTGCATACTTGTGTTGGGTTGATTTTTGTAGTTCTTTTTTTGGAAGGAGCTTGTTGTTTTGAACTTGGAACAAACTCCATCATGGAGAGGCAAGAGCTTGGCTCTTGGAAATACTCTTCTTTTCCATTTTATGAATATGTAAATTCTGGTATGTTTTTTTTTATTGTGGGATGTGGGTAGATGGCCTAGGAATGATGTAGGAGAAGACTATGGGGTTTATTTTATGGGTAAGTGCACCAAGTTGGGGGACAATTAAGTGGACATCAAATCCTCGAATTTTACATTAAAAACAGCAAAACATAAAATTTAGTCTTCCGCGGACTTGAACCATGGCGAAAAGTAAAAACTATGTCATAAAAATGATACCATTGCATAGGGAGACTATTAGCTTTGTAGAAATACTAATTTTAAAGTGAATAGAAGAGGATAAATATCATTTTATAATTTTTACTAATAGTAGGTCTTTAAGACACTTTTTTCCGTGAATGTTTATGTCTACGTTTAAGACTGCAAAATTTGTTTCACTTATCAAAATGTGATAAAACTTATACCATCCCAACCGTGGTGAAATTATATACATGTTAAAAAAAAAAAAGTTATTTGATTTCAATATTTTTTGATGAAGTTATGGCGGGCAAACGGAAAGTGCTCTATTTTCTTTATGTTTTCATACCACTTTCACGGAAAAAATCATAAAAAATAAAATATTACTCAAAAAAATACAAAATAAAATCCATCCCAAGATAGATAGTGGCATATAACTTCTCACCAAAGGAAAAATATATATATCAATTTTTGGTCATCCAAATTGTGGGCAAACGGACTATAATCTTATCGGCGTTTTTTAAAAAAAATTATAAGTCATTGAATTTTGAGTGTTTAATATAGCTAATCTTGTCCATTTTTTACAAAAATTAGTATTTTAGAAACTAGATTCCGGATGCTACAATTCATATTAATATAATTTTATCTAATTTTGAGTGTATGTATTGCTAATAATCCCTACAAGTTGATATTATGTTGTTATTTGCAATATGATGTCCACGGATGACCCTATATTTGTCCATCAACTTCTTGCACTTACCCTTATGTGAGGCACAAGTTTGTTTTAGGGAGGTATAAGGGTGGAGGGAGTTATGATTTGGGTTCCACGTTACAAAGAAATAGCTTGAATTTATTTACTCATTACGGGGTTCCATAAGAGGTTCTGGGGGAGACATAAGGAAATGTGAGGAATGAGGGGTACTTGGGGGAGGCATAAGGAATGTCAGGGATTTGCTATACTATCTTTTTGGTGGTTTGTAACTCAGGTGGTGATACCATTTCCCCATTTGGGAGGCATAAGAAGCATCCCCCATAGTTCTTTCTCCTTTGGATTGCTTGATGAAGCCTTAGTATTTTGTTGTTATGTGTTAATGTAGTTGTAAAACTACATTCTGTTTTGGACTGTGTTTTATTGTGAAAATGCTATTTGTATGTTTATGGAAGCCTATTTTTGTCATCAGTTGGATCTCATATTTTATTTCATTGTGGTTAGGGCTCAAGGGCCAGTGAAGAAGGATGGATTCTCCTTTCATTGGATGTCTTGGTTGGGTGGAGAGCGTTGCCTTTCCCCTACGTTTGTTGTGATCAAAATTGGAAGAAAGAGAAGAATTCATGTTACGTTGTTCTAGAGCTAAGAAAAGATAGCTTGACAAATTCCGTGTGAAATTAAATCTCATTATAACCTTTCCCACTTGAAGTGGATGACCTTGTAAATGTTTGTAATGGAAAGATGTTGTACTGACTGCAAGTGGAAATTGGAAATGTAAAAGAGTTATACTTTGTATGTTGTTTTGGAAAGAATGTGAAAGAATGATACTATTTTGTATATTGTACTTTGAAATCAAATGGAAAGGAGGTTGTATGAGTTTCATTGGAATTATTGGAAGTGTTTACCTTGTTCATATGATATTCTTCAATTGGAAATTTTTGTTTATCATGCACTAGGAAGTCCCTATTTTGAAAGTGGAAATGTGCAACACGTGAAAAGAAAATGTATTATTCTGCCCTGTGTCAATAAATGATTTTTGGAAGGAATAAAAGAAAGAAGTTGTAAAGTTGTCTATTGGAACCAACAAATGAATGTAATGCTTTTCTCAAATTGCATTGTAGTATTGAATCTGATCATTTCAATGTATTGGAATCTCTGTTTGAAAGGAAGAAATGCGTGTGAGAAAAATACAATATTTTGTCTTTTGGAAATGTGTAAAATTGGAAATCAGAATTACATTTTGGTCTTGAATGGTTTGTTTTGAATCAACTAAAATGTGTTAGATTGGAATTGGAATGAATTTTAATACTTAGAAGATGAAAATGGCAAATAGATCCTTTAAAATTTGATCCTTGTTATTTGTAATTTCAAACTGGCAATTATCTAAACCAAAAACACACAGTTCAAACCTACAACAATAAAATAACAAATTAAATAATTAAATTGAAGTGGTAGGCTCTAAAAAATTCATCTGGACATTAATACTCAAGAAAATTTCTTAGAAAACTTAGTAAAATCGGCTTGAACCGTTTTACTGTCATTTTGCATAAGCTTTTTCTGTCAAATGTTGGAAATTTCAAATTGAGCCTCAATAAAACAAATTAACCCTTGAAATCTATCCTAAATTCATCTAAGAAAAATCCCCATGTCTATTTGACATGTTGAGAGAGGAAGAAGATCAAATTGAATAGATCTAACAAGTTAAAATTTACCAGTTCGCACTATAAAAGCCGATGTGCCATTTTCTTAAAATTGACCCCTTAAAATTTATCAAAACCAAAAATTAATGATATATGTGCAAAGAGGACATTGAGATATTTCCAGAAAGTCCTCGTTTTCCCCAAACTAAGCTCTCTATCAAAAGTTATGGCCTTCTGAAGTTTTCTTCACTTGGCATTAAAATTTTGGGAAAAATTTCTCATGGCTCGCGCCCGAATTTTTCCTTCAGCCTTAGGAAAAATTTTGGGAAAATTTTCAAAATTTTCTCCACCTCCCCACCGGCCCCACCTAATCAGGGGCTGCCACATGGCATCACAACGTGCCGGCGGAGGCACGGGTCCTTTTACACTCTTAGCCCTTCAAGGCTTTGTGTCAATTTTCTCCTTGCCGCCCCGACTTCCCCGCGTTGTCTTAGGAGATGCCACATGTCCTTTGTGGTCTCGTGGGAGCACGAGCACAAATTTTACTATTCTCCCCACATGGGAGAATTTAAAAATGTCACCTACCACCTCACATTTCCCTTCTCTTCCCCGCGCTGCCTTAGGGAGTGCCATGTGTCCCATGTGGACTTGTGGACCGGTGGGAGTGTGGGCGCAAATGTGATTTTTACCCCTGTGTGGTAAAAATTTTCCCAAGGTCTCCCCATGGCCCACCAACCCACCCTTTGGGAAAATTTTCTCCCTGGGCCTGCAGGCCCATCCTTGGGGAAAATTTTCACCGTAAGGCCTGCCGGCCCATAACTTGGAAAATGTGAGGAGTTAGGAGGACTTTATTATATCATTGGAAAGGTGAAGAAATTTCCTATCCAATGGGAGTGATTTAGGAAAATTTTGAATGCATTAAGCATGAGAAAAATCAAGTTGAAATTTTAAGCCTATTAGAGAGTGGGTATGGTGAGGAATTTTCCTCCAAACCTAATTAAAACTTTTAAACCTAAATTTTGGACCTTATGACCTCTAATAATTAATAATAAAAGGAAATTATATTCTAGTAGATTAGAATTGTTCGGAACCTTTTGGTGACAACTGTTGTCTTGTAACATGGTTATAGACACTTTTAATCTTAAAATATTATTCCATAATTTTCCTAACTATTCCTAGGTTGTTCTTGGGTCTCAAGTGGGTTGTTTTAACAGGTGTTACAAAATGGATGCTTGGTAATGGGTGAATGATTAATTTTTGGGAGGAAAAATGGTTAGGGGACCTTCTTCTTAAGATCATTTACCCCACATTCTATAGATATTCAGAGCCAAATATGGGATAAAGGTCAAAGATTATTTCAACTTTGATGAACCCCCGGGACAATGGAAAACTATAGAACTAGATGGTTCTAGCATAATTGATATTTCTTCTATTAACAACAAATTAAGAGGTGTTATTGTTAATAAGGAGAGTTTAGAAGGTTTAGAAGATGATAGTATTTATTGGTCAAAGGAGGAAAATGGAATATTCTCGGTTCAAGTGCTTACAACTCCTTCCTTTCTAATGTGGGGGAAACTAAAACTTTAATTAGGAAGTATTTATGTTAAAGAGTTAATACCCAACATTAATATGTTTTGGTGGTTGGTTATGCATGATAAGTTTCTAAGTTTCAAGCAACCTAAACAAGATAAATTTCCATATGGTTAACAGTGTGTGTTGTGTGAAAGTGAGTGTGAAGACTCCTCACACCTTTTTCTCAGTTTTCCCTATCTAGTTCTCGAGTTAGAAAGACCATTATTAATATTTTTGAAGTCAATTGGGTATTCCTAGATTCCGTTAAACAATTTTGGTCTCAATGGTCTAGTCCTTTTAGGAGCCAAGGACTAAAATATTTGTGGATCTTTTTTATTATGCATTTAACTTAGGAGATTTAGAAGGACATAAATACAAGAATTTCAAAAGGCAAGAAAGATTCGATCAAGAAATTTGGATCCCAATATGTTAATACCATTCAGGCTAATTTATCTAATCTAAACCCTCAAAAGAAGACTATCTTTTAGAATGAAGCCAAATTTTCCTTAAAGTGGGGTTTGGGATCCTCATCTACTAGTACCCCTACTCTCAACCCTAGACTCAAAGGATGGGTGAAACCTAGCAAGGAGTGTATTAAGTTGAAATTTGATGGCACATCCAAAGGAAACCCTGGTAGAGATGGTTGCGGTGGGGTGTTATGGGATTCTAAAGGAAGATTTATTCTTGGGTACCATCACAATCTTGGCACTCAAACAAACCATGTTTCTGAAGCAACAGTAGGTTTTTTTGGGGGGTGTCAATATCTCTTCAATAAAATTTCACCAATTTGGAGGTGGAAGGAGACTCTATGAACATAATTAACAACATTACTAGGAAAGGATCCATTTCTATTTCCATTCAAAACTTTATGAAGATTATTAAGGAAATGCCAAATTTATTTGAAATTATTACCTTCAAGCATGTTTATAGGGAGGCTAACTTTATCACTAACTGCTTTTCTAATATGGGGGTTGATTGTGATGAGTTGACACTTATCAATGAAATGGAAGCTTTTGATCCCAAGGTGCGAGCACACTTACATAATGACATAAATGGACATGTCACCAAATAATGTCAGTTCATGGTGTGTTAAATTCATCATGTTTATTTTTCTTAGAAATAGTGAGCATTTATTTCTAACTAATATGAATATCAGGGAGGGGATCCACCCGTGTGTCTTGAAATCCTTTGTTGCCTCCCGTGCCTAGAGAAATAATATTTTTGGGCCTACGTGTAATCCCCAGCTACTTAGAATTCTAGCTTTTTTTTGAATAGTTTTCCATGCAACCAAATGAGTGGTGAACTGGTTAAAACTGAACCTACTGATCTTGAAGGGGTGATGCCTGAAGCCATGGCTCTGTTTGATAGTAAGGGTTTTTTTCCCTTCCTAAAAATTTTCAAAGGTCATTTTGAAAATCTTAGTAAAGATTTTGTCAGCACTTAAAAGACTAAAAAAAAAGGTGCAATGGTTGAAATGAAGGGGATTAGCATTGATATTTCTGTGGATTTGGTCACCAAAGTGATGGGTCTTCCTACTATTGGGAGGGAGGTCTATAAACCCAAAAAAGAAGCCTCTAAAGAGCTGAACCTGTTTCTCAAAGGTAATGAAAATATCACTTCCCACTTTACTGGTTATCTTCGCATCTGTCTTTACCTAAACCTTTTGACGATGTGGATCTCACCCTTATCAAATTTCTCATTGTTGAGGGCTATCACAAATGCATTTAATCCTACCACCTTCATATGCTTAATCATTTCAAGAGAGGTGAGGATTTTAGCTTACCCTACTTTCTTTTTCACTCCCTGAGTGCTTCTATCTCTCAGTTAAAAACCAAAAGGGTCTTTGTCCCGCTCCATCAGGGCTTTATTCTTGCTCTTGTCAAAAGATCTACTCTGGATATTGACAAGTCTGGATCTCTAACTAAAACTATGGAATTTTATGTGGATGGAGTTTACTCAGACTCAGAGGAAGAAGACTTGAGTGAATATTCCGATCCTTAGGATGGTGACTCGAAAGAGGATAAAGATGAGGTTGAAATTGTGGCATCCCAAAATCTTAGGGAGATGAAATCCAAGTAGGTTCCTAGTGTTCCTTTGAACACAAAAGGGAGTCTAGTAAATAGGATTCTCCATCTCCTATCAATGTGCAATTGGAACAAAAATTTGAGGCTATGGGGCATGTTGGACCTGTGAAAGGGGAGAACCATCTAGTTAAGATAACGGTAGATATTAAGGAACTCAAGGGAGATATGAGACTCACCAAGAGCTTGGTGTATTTTTTGTTCAATGATTGATATAAGATGAAAGTGTGGGTTAAGGAAGTAGTCAGCAATGGGCATGGCAGAGAGATTGATGTTTTAAAAGCCAAATATGGTTTCATAAACAATGAGTTGGACCATTTTTGTGCTATTCTCCACAGATACATAGAGTGGAGTGTAGTCTCGAAACTCTTGGTCAGCTCACTAATCCTTATAGTGTTGTGGATAGTCAAGGAAGGAAAAGAAAGGTGACTCTCAAAGGTATCGATTTGGTGTCTTTGGCTGGTAACATAGATGCTCTAGCTAAGGAATGGGAAAAGGTGCTGGAGGGGCTTGAAAAATCCTATAAATGATTTGGGGAGGGGTGTTTTGTTTTATTTACTATCTTTGTATCTTTTTGGCTATTAGTTTCTATACTACTGTTAGTTCCTCTGTGTTTTTTTTGTTTTTTGTTTTTTCACTACTATTGTTCCTAGGGAGCCCATTTATTATGGACTTTTATATTATCAATTTTTGATGGTTTTGTAATGTATTTATCTACTCTCATGGAGCTGTGACTTTGTTCGGGGTAGGGTCCCCTCAAACATTTTTTACCTCTTATCAAAACAATAACCCCATATATGCAAACCATTGAAATGAAACAAGAGATAATATTTATAACATATACTTTTCAAGCCCCCTTTTTGTAACATAATTAACAATAGGATTTTTCATTCAATAGAATGAATTTTACATTTTCCTTCTTTTACAGGGAAACTTATACAAAATTTTAAATCCAAGTGGAAAATTCTCCTAAAGAGGGAACAAAATGGATATTTTTTTAGAAAAACACCTTTCTTGTCCAAGAAATAGCAATCCATGAAAATCTTAAGAACCATTCTCCATCTTCAAAAATAATATCTCCAAACAAAAGAGAGGTATCTTGGCTGTCTACCCAACCAATTGGTATCATTACATGCCATCTACATAAGTTGAGGACATTTTAGATTCCCTCTAAGCCCATGGTAGTGAAATAATTCATGCCTCCAACTTGCACAAGTAAGGTGATGGAAAAATGAAATTTCATACACACAAAAAAACATTAAAATCATATACCAAAGAAAAACAAGACGCTCCATAATTCTCAAGAGGGGAAGGAGGAAAAGAGTGCCCATATAATCACATTTTTTTAATAAACCAATAAAATTCACAACTTTTTAAAAATCCTTAATACCCCAAAACTCCTTATTTATTTCAAATCCCAAAACACTCCAAAACTCCTCCTTGTAAAATTTTTCAAACCTTGGAGGTTTCTTAGTAAGGAATGGAAATGAGTTCCAAACCATATGAAGACTCATTTCCCTTATCAACAAAATGACAGAGGAAAAATATAAATCACATCATGGATTTCCCATCAATCTATCTGGGAGAAAGATGGGTTTCTTCCATCTTCCCTAACACTCCAAATTCCATCACCAAGGGATATGGATGGAGAAAAAAAGAAAACAAGATCAACAAAACATACAACCCTACATCCAAAAAATAAAACCAACCCATAAATTTAGTTGAAAACATTAAACAATACCAAGAGGTGTGAGGCTTACCTCACAAGATGAAGAAATACAACTCGAAATTAAATCTAATCCTTCCAAGTTCCTTTCTCCTCTAAAATCTCCAAAACTCCAAGTGCAAAAATGAGACAAGAAGTCCTAACCCCCTCCAAAATGGAGGAATAAGTAAGGAAGGGATAAAATATTCACACCAATGAGAGGGTGACATGTGTCACCCATCCCCTTTTCAAAACCAAGACACCCCAAGTCCCTATCATGCATAAGACAAGAGTCTTAATGGAGGAAAATCTCACAAAATTAAAATTAAAAAAATAAAATCTTCTCCAAATCCCCAAGTGGATCACAAAATAATATCATAAATGTAGATGTGTACAAGATAGGTTCAATCCCTTTAAACCTTAGAAATGGTTCCTCTACCCATATGTAGGGCCCAGGGATCCATTTTAGTGTAAATGAGACCCCCAATAAGTAAAACACCCCTTACAAATTCCACTTTTATCCCAAATTTGGGTTTGGGAAAAGTGGCACACTTTGAGAGGTGGTGGGGCCCACCTAGTTCATGATTAGGTGGCCACATACCTCCTTAAACAATATTACACTAATTAAATCATCTCTAATACAAGTTGGAACCATTAAACCCATAAAATGGATTTAAACATGATATTATAATAATTAATACCAAAATGAATCTAAGGAGACAATAAACCAAGGTGACCGATTCAAATGAAAAACACAATTGAGGATGTTAGTTTTCTCATTTCCATCCAAATCCAAAGACAATAAAGGAAAATAAATCAATCAAGAGGTGATAATTTGACCCAAATGGCCAACTGTGCAATATTAGAGATACAAAATCTAAGTCCCACATTCTCTAGTGGTGAACTTGTAACCTTCACACTCAATTCACACATCATACATTCTTGATACAATAAACCAAGTGAAAAATACTACATACATCCAAATGATCAAATCAGTTATGAGTTAAAGCATCTAGATTATTAATTTTATTAGTCATAGGATCAATGCACTTATCATTAGATTCAATATGATTAGGAGGTGAACCACTTGCACTAGGGGAAGTGTCATTAATCCATTAATGTATGGGCATACTAGAGATAAAGAGAGAATGAAACATAGATTCATATGCATTAATAGGATTAAAATTGAGTTTGCGTAAATTATCATCTGTGAGTGTGATTGTATCATCATCACTATTAGTAGCATACAAAATCACATAAGGATGTTTTAAAATACCATATAATAGATTAGCAGTATCAAGTGGTGGTGTTATAGGAAAATAATATTTTGGTGGATTTGTAAGAGGAGTGTCTACATGTGACTCAATATGTGGAGGTACATCCAACAAACGCTTAAGAGTATTAGTCTTGCTAGCAACATATGTATATAACTCATCCATAGGAATAGGTTATGGTGAATGTGGGACCAAAGGTTCTTGTATATTATACATATCTATCTTGTGATATTGATAAGGATCAGAATCAACATGTACAATATAATCAATTATATTATGTATAAAATTGATTTCTCAAAATTAAATGAGATAACTTGAATATTATCAAGCCAATGAAAAACCAAAAATTAATTGTATTACAAATCAATTTCCATAAGTTTAAATGTAGTATGTGATGTCTTAGGACTAGCTATCAATAAGTAGATAAAAAGTAATAATTCTAAGTCTAGGATGTGGGATGACATCAAAGCCTCACACACAGTAGTGGGATAATGGATGAATACAAGAGGGTAAATACCCATTTGTGTAAGTAAAAATTTACGACATATGTTGAGACCAGAGATATTTTCTATTAAAACACGTTTAATAAAGAAGCCTTGAATTCATGTGGCAATGAATAAAGGTGGATATATTTATTTAAAAAATAAATCTTAATCATAGGAATGGAGTAAATCAGATATATCAAAAACATACAATATACTAGCATATAATGATGAACAAGCACAACCAATGAGAGGATAGGAGTGACTTAGTTGATATTTTAACTGAATATGGGATGGAAAGATGGTGGAATAGGCTCAATCTATACTATTTGTGTGTTGTCATGAAAATATGAATTTGAAGGCTATGCTAAATAGTATCACCCAAAAGGGGACAATATCACCTAGGTGTTAATGTCTAAATTCAGTGCTAGTGTCCTAGAGTTGAGTGTGGATCTAGTTACTTAATTATATGATAATGTCAAATTCACTTTTATATGTCACATATAATTCAATGTAGGGTTATCATGTCACACTTGTAACTACAAAACAAACCCTAACTACCTGCACAAGACTCAAGAATGTACTAGACTAAATAAAATGCGTGAACTCTTAACTAAGAACGACCTCCATAATTAGTTCAATGTAATTTTCACTGAGCATTACACTACATTTCAGTCTCAATATAGTTCTTGTGTGCATGTGATAGAAATTATGTCCCTTAAAACTAGGTTTCCCTTTTGTAAGTTACACTAATATAATGAGATACAAATACTTTTCCTCGATATACTATGTTTCATGTGATTCAAAATATTTCCCTCCCTATGCATTGAATGATTTATCCCAATTGCATTCCTTAAGCCTCTTCTTTTTCCCCAAGTAGTAGATATAAAATAGTAACCTGAAATTCCCCTTAGAATAGTTAATAGGTTGTGTATATATATGATTCCTTTGCTTGAATTTTGACATTAACAACACTAGAAGCTGACCCAAAGTGATCAATACAAGTTTAGAAAAGATAAACAAGTGTTGTGTAATTTTAAAATGTAAGAACACAAGTGAAGGGACAAAAGCATCCACATTGGGAAAATAGTGTTGAACTCTATTGTCCCTCACTAAATGCTTATGTCTATAAGTCTCCAAAGATAAATTACGAAATGTTCATCCGAGTAGCACATTGTGTGATGTTCAAAAGTAATGGGATAATTATAGTAAAGTAGAGGATGAAATCATGGGAAGGTAAAAAATGTCAATGTAAAGAAAAGCAAGTGTTATCAATGTCTATTTTTATTGCTTGGGAATCATGCATATAATGACATACTTAGGCATAATGTAATATTAATAAGTGCCTAATTTTGAGTCTATATTTACCCCTACTTTATGTTAGTGAATGAATATTTGGTAGCAAAAAGTAGATATGAAGTGTGTATCTTGTGGAGAGCCAAATGATATTGTAACTAATAACATGTCAAATAGAAAATATAGGACATGGATGGAGTCTAAGATGGGATAATAAACCTAATGGAAACTTTTGCATGTAGTGATAAGGATAACTATGTTTTTAACTGAATATTGCCTTTTCTTAAGCATATTGTGCTTGAGATTGCTCATTATTATGGTTGTGTATTCCTTTTTCAAGATAAGGACATAACTACAAAAGAAGAAAAGTGTATTCAATGCTCATAGTATATGAAATTGAAATTTAACTTAGATAAATAGGAATTATATGTATAGAAATGTGTAAAATAAACAAGGATAGAGTACACCTACATGTTGAGAGAGAGAGGATAGAATGTCCCTATGTATTATTTCCTTAAAGAGATTTACCTTAGAGATGGTAGGATGGGTCAGGACTGATCAATTCCAAAAATTATGTGAATACTCTTAGGATTTAGGTATCCTACCACTAGAGGAAGAGTGTTGGGAGAGTGATTATCTTTGCACTTTGTCCATGACGCTTCCAAAAATACCCATGGATAAGTACCACTATAGATGGTCACTAACCTAATAGTACTTGATCATGGATGACACTTCATTCCAAAAATATCGATGTCCCTGTATATTCCCTAGGTTTCATTCCTTATTAGATACCAGTAGGAAAAATGTGAATTGAGAAAGAAAATTAGTTAGTTCCTTGCCCAAAGTATGAAACATGTTATTGATTTTGTTCCTTTTTCTAGATAGTAAACTGAAATTGAATATAATTTTTATCCTATGTAAAACTATCATTGAGAAATGGTGCCAACTTTAAAATTCCTATTTTTCCCCAAGAAAAACCTACACAAGTGGGACAATAACACCCATTGTTACTATCTGATCTAGGTGCTTCTTTCCCTATATTATTAATGGCCAATATTTGATTTTGGACCATTCTCTAAGTCTCTATTCTACCCAATTTTTGTTGTACCATTTTGTCTCTAATGTTTAAGCTATTAAGAGGGTGAAATAATCACTTGATGGTATTCCCCCTTGTTTGGGGTTCGGGAGATGGATAAATATGAGTGTAGCCTAAATGAGAGGACCAATATTTTATGTACATGTCTAAATAAGAATTCTTGTAGGGGTTGTGGCATGTGAATGGTAACAACCATGGCACATGAAAAACAATGGAAAGAAATATAACAAGAAGTGTTAGTGATAAACAATCATGACATAATGTAGTATAAACTACTTAAACATGTAATAACACATCAAGAGGAGAACATAATAGCTGGTGGAAAACATGGACACCATTTAAGATTTAACAATAGATTTAAGGCCTTCAAATAATTCATTTGGCATGACCCACAAACAATGGAAAAAAATTCACAATCATAAAATAAAAGACACAAGTAAACAATATAAGTAGATAACCATGGTTAGAAGTAAGCTTGCAAGACAAATGCTACACATGAAGCACTCATTAGCATATTAGAATAATTAATAATATTTCACTATATATATATATATATATATATATATATATATATATATGAATTGAATAGAAAGGGAAGTAGTAGATATTTCAATAATAACACCTAAATTTGGAAAAGGTAGGTAAGGTAGATGCCCTTAGGATCGTCGATTAGACTTGTAGAGAATAGTTTCAAGCATCTTTCATCATGTAATACCTTGTATATATCCGGCACTCACCGATTAAAGTACAATGTGCATGTGTACATGTAAAAAGAATAGATCATACTATGAATCAAACAAACATGATAGGAAAAATGCAACATGGAATAGTATAAGCACAAAAATATATATTTAGCCAAGATCTAAGATGATGTTTTGTATTATTGAAAATATCTTGAATGTTTTTGTATTATTAGAATATGAAATCCTATGATTAGGGAAGGGAATCAAGGTCTCCCCGAGTGTGTGTGTGTGTGTGTGTGTGTGTGTGTGTGTGTGTGTGTGTGTGTGTGTGTGTGTGTGTGCGTGCGTGCACGTGTGTGTGTGTGTGCGTGCATGCGTGCAAAGTGAGATTTATGTTTGTAACTATGCCCTCAAAAATCATGTTTGAACCTAGAATACGAGTGTGTCATTAGGTAGCAAGGGGAATTATATACCCCCAAGTGTGAATACCGTAGTGATATATTAAATGACGAAAAAGTAAAATGACCATTATATGCTAATATTAAAGAGGAATGCATGTGAATATGATATAATGACACATTTTCATGTGAAATTGTATGTTTCTTGATGTGTAGAGTAGGATTATTTTGTGCATGTGGAGAATGATGTCGTGAAGTGGTCCTAAATGTACCATGTGTAACATGTATCTTGTGTGGGAACCTAGTCCTATGAGGTGGTATATGGGACTGTTGTCACCAAATCACTTGGACCCCGAATGGCGAATGTTGTTAGGATGTTCTATGTGATTGGGACACATGGGATCACCTATCAAGCTATGGGACTTAGGTTTGAGGTTGTTGGGTTTTAAAATGGTAATTAATCAAAACCATTGTTAGGGGACAACAAGTACCTCCTCTTTATGGGAGAGGTTCCCTTATTGAAAACAAGAAACAAAGCTTATATACAAATGTATAGTTTTCATCTTAAGGCTAGGCCTCTGACATCTTGAAATGCTTTTATACCAAAATATTATCAATACAAACGAATGGAAGAACTGAAGAAAGGAAAGAGCAGAATATAACAACACTTTCAGGAAATATAGATAGCAGAGTATAACCCTATACGTATTGAGAAAGAGTGATACAGAACAGAATCATTCACATTCATAACATAAGATATCATTCCACAGACACAAATTTCTAGAAATCATATCAATAAGAACACAAAGTCTCTTATTGTAGAAGATAAATGATCCATGAATTTTAGGTAAGTAAGAAGGGGCAATGGAGGAAGATAGAGAAAAGGGGAAAATCCTTCGTATTGATTCACTTTTGACTATAATTACACTTCAAAAGTATCGAGTCCAACATTTTGCAATGAGCCAAGCTCTTACATTTATAGATGAAGCCAAAAGAGGGGAAGAAAGGAAGGAAGAAAATATGATTTGGTGCCCAACCACCAACCATCAATGCCCCTACAAATCCACCTACAATCTATCAAATCCGGTTCGCATGGATTTGGTGTCAAGAAGGAAGGATGGAAGATCAAATCAGATTTGATCTAGTTGAAGTAGTTAGATCCCGCATTAAAGGTTTGAGAGAAATTTTCAATATTTTCACCCAAATCAAGATATCTAGTAAACTTTCCATGTCTGTTTGGCATGTTGGAGAAGCAAGGATGGAAATCGGATCAAATATGATCTGCTTGAAGAAATCAGATCATGTATTAATGGTGTGAAAGATGTTTTCTAGTTTTCCAACCACTAACTCATGCTGAAAATAGTTTTTATGCTTCCATGGCATATAGGAGATTAAGACCTTTCCAACAGTATAAAATTTGTCAAATTCGAGCACTGGAGCAAAATTTATGCTCATTGGAATATTTGAATCAAATCCATACAAAAATAGCAAAAACACAAAAATGGATCCGCGGGCCCAAAATTGAAATTACACCTTTAGCGCAAAAGATGCAAAAGTTCAAAATTTCCTCGCAGCCCCACAAGCCCACAACTTCACATTTTACATTTGGGTTTGACACATGGCATTACCTGAGTGGTAACAGAGTCATGGCTCACTTTATAATTTTACTTCTTTTAGAAACGAGGCTCAAAACCTCAAAGTTCTCTACCGACCCGCCTCTCTACTTTGACTTTTGATTTGGGCTCAACATTTGACTTTTCCCTCTTGGAAACAAGGCTCAAAATCTCAAAAGGCTCTAATAATCCACTTCCCCACTTTGACTCTTCATGCGGGCTCGATATTTGAATTTTTCCCTTGGCATGAGTGGGGGCGTAGTTCACTTTTTTACTTTACGCCTTTTATGGAAACAAGGCTAAAAACCTCAAAGTCCTCCACTAGCCCACCTTCCCACTTTGAATTTCGATGTGGGCTTAACATTTGAATTTTTCCCTTCATTTTGGCAAAAGCTTTATGTCGACCGGGACACGTGGAGGCTTCCCACTCATTTGGAGACTTTCTTTGTATTTTCCTCTTGAAAGAGCACCGAAGAGACATGTGGCTCCTTCCGCTGCCTCACCTTGTTTCTTTGTGTTTTGGCTATGTCTCCTTTCTTTGGTGGGGTCAAAGGTCCTACTACTGGACATGTGGAAGCTCCACACACATTTAGGACTTTCCTCCGATTTTTCTTTTGAAGTTGCGCTGAGCTGACACGTGGAGGCTTCCACAAACCCTTCTATACTTAGCCAATTCAATGGTGACTCTGTTCCCTTTTCGGACCTGGGACACGTGGAAAGTTGGCACTCATTTAGGGGACCACCTTTGGTTTTGACCCTTGAAAGAGTGCTGAAGAGACACATGGTGAGCTCTGCGCCAGGTTCTTTCATACTTAGTCAATTCGGGTGTGCTACCCATTTGACTTCTATCGAGACCCTAGACATGTGGAGGGCTAACACTAGTTCAAGGTCTCTCTTTGGGCTGCACTTTTGAAGTTGCACTGATGAGGCATGTGGAGAGCTAGTGCATGTTTGGGGAACCACCTTTGGCTTCGACCCTTGAAGGTGCACCGATGAAACATGTGGTGTCGTCTGTCGATCCTTTTGTACTTAACCGATTTGGACCTACTCCTCTTTCTCCATTTTTTGGCTAGGTCCCTTATACTTATTTAGGAGCGACTATGTTGGGTTCTAGACATGTGAAAGCTCCACACTCATTTGGGGTATGTCCCTTGGGTATCACTTCTGAAGTTGTGCCGGTGAGGCATGTGGTGATTCTATGCAAACTTATGATCCTACTTTGGACATGGCCTTTGGAGGTGCTCCGTCAGGACGCATGTAGGCTTCCACGGAACCTTATACTTAGCTGATTTATTAGCTAGATTTTTCTTTTCAGACTCTAGAAACGTGGAGGGATGGCACTCATTTGGAGTATTTGGTTTTATGTCCCATACCAAAATTGCAGAAGAGACACATGGTTTTGTCTGCTAATCCTTCTATACTTAGCCGATTTGGGCCTCGATCAAACACTACCTTTCTTCATACAAAACCAAATTTCCAAAAGTGACCGATGACCCGCCTTCCCGCATCTAATCAGAAATGTCCACGTACTCATAGATGTTAGAATATTAATTGACAGAGAAGATTCACCGTCATCCACGACTGTGGGAAAAATATAGAGAGGGAAGGCTCCACCGTTTATGCTTGAAAAGTAAACTGCTCCTTGTGGAAAGAAGAATAAACAATACCAGGATCGATGCGATCCATGACCATAGAAAAGGATTTGAAAATCTCATTCAAATGGAGGAAATAATTCTCAAGCCTCCAGATGGGAACCATGTGTACTGCAAGATTCTAAATTAATAGGGTGAGATAGTGGATGAGCACCAATTTCTTCAAAGCACAATTTTCTATCTCTCCAGACTTCTCACTCTGTTCAAACATCTCTCAAAGGCACTAACTAAATTCTTTTGAAATATTGACTTAAAAATGAGGGGAATTTTGAGGGTGACAACAACTAACTCTTTTTGGGGATGGCTTATCTTGGAAAGAGGAATGAGGCAAGATCAAGAACCATAGAAAAACTCTAGGAAAGTAGATCGGTGCCTTATCCATTGGTTAAATAGATTCAATAGTAAAACCAATAAAGAAGACAACACACATGGAAGGGAAACAAACCAAAAAGGAAAAACTAAAACAAACAAAATACTGGACACAATATATATAAAATGACTACCCAAATCACTTAGGACTTAAACAAATTAAAATACTACCCACTATAAGGAAGTGGGAGAGAGGATCCATTCATATAATCCAAGTAGAAATATTTTTCTTCAACAAAGTGTATCGATTTTGAAAGGACCAAGCTAAAGAGAATCAAACTTACCATGGCTTCCTTGAGGTTCATGTATTTTTTCCCACAACAGAACAATATCTCCCACATGAAAATCTCTGGGCATAGCCTTCTTATCAAATAAATCTTTCACCTTCAGTTGATGAGCTGAGATCCTATCAAAAACCTGCATCCTGTCTTCATCTAGCTTCTAAAGGTACATGATTCTCTTGTCCAGGGAACTGATGAAACTTGAGTCCTCAATAACCTTCATTAAGTGCAAGGCTAATAATTCCACTATTACTGGTAGTTGAGCTTCAACACTATACACCACCTGAAATGGAGACATCCTAATTACTCTTTTGGGTGTAATTCTATCTACCCAAAGGGCATCATAGAGCTTCTTGTGCCAATTCCTTTGAGATTCATTGAAAAATTTTGAATGATGGTTACCAGATTCTTATTTGTTGATTCTACTTATCCATTCCCTTGAGGATAATAATCTAAATAATGAGAAAGGGAAATTCCATAGCCATAACGGAAATTCGTCAACTCAGAAGAAGAAAAATTTGAAGCATTATCAGTCACAATATTGTTTGGTACACCAAACCTTATCAATATGTTCTCCTTGATGAAGTTACACACCACTTTATAAGTAGTGCTTTTGACTGGAATAGCCTCTACCCACTTTGTGAAGTAATCTATAGCAGTTAGCATGTGAGTATGTCCAACACACTGTAAGGTGGGTTCATATTTCTAATGAAATCTAATCCCCATTGTTAAAAAGGTTCATAAATCATTATTTTGGTTTGAGTGGTAAAGAAGCCAACTTAGGTCTCCCAACAAAAGTCTAACAGGCTTCACATTTACCTACCCATTTTGATGCATCTCTAAACAATGTAGGCCAATAGTACCCTACACAAAGGATATTATGGGTAGTAACAAAAAAATAGAAGTGCCCTCAATAATCATGATCATGAAAAGATGAAATCAACCTCTTCGTTGCTCTTTTTCGACACATTTAAGGAATCTTCCATCTATGCCTCGCTTGAACAAAACATTTTCACATAATACATCTTTGTGGAGACCTTAGCTTAATAGATCTCTTTTCCTTGGCACTCAAATGGGATGGAAATTATCCATAAGTAAGAAAATGTGCAATATAAACATACCACTCATCTATTTAAGCGAGGAAGAGGACAACGGGAACATTAACTACTTTTGTGGATAATTCTTCATCGGTCCCAATCAGCAATATGCTCACACAAGCCTTTACCTGGACTAGCTTAGTTGGCTTGATATCAAGGTCATATTCTTGGACCTTTGCTACCCCATTTCCTCTCTTAGTTCTAAAATATTTTTGTGTAAGAATAGATTTGATGGTTGTATCAGGTACAAGCACAATAGAGTGAGAATTAAGAATATAAAAAATGAAACTGGTTAACAACTTTGATCACCTTTGCAAAATAATGTTTCTCCATCACAGTATATTTTAATTCATGATATTTTAAAACATAGCTCATGAATGAAATTGGAATTTCATGATTCTCATAATTTCCCTGAGTTAGCACAATAGCCAAGGTATTTTCAATAGCATAGCAATAGATGATAAAATTCTTGCTAAAATCAAGACATGCTAAGATGGGAGTTTTAGAAATGGCTTTCTTGATATATTCAAATGCTTCTTTACCTTCAGAAGACCAACCAAAGGTTTTATTTCCTTTCATCATTTGAGAAATGCTCATAGTCAGTTCTACAAAATTTGGAATGAATCTCCTCAGGAAATTTATCTTGTCAAAGAAAGAGTGAACACCCTTTCTGCTTGTGGGAAGAGGAATCTGTTGGATTTCTTAAAATATTTCTTGATCTATCTTGATCCCTTCTTTGGAAAAAATATGTCCTAGCAACTTGCCTTCAGTAATGTTGCCTCCCTGTAATATTATCCAAGTATGAAGGCGCATAGGCGTGCAGGGTTCCAGCTATGAAAAGTCATGCAAGGCAAAAGCACACGAGAGAAAGGTTTAAGGAAGCACATAGCACATGCAATGTGTGAAAGGAGGCTCAAGAATTAGTCAATTTGAGCACCCAGGGTAGAACATGTGAAAAGCATGATCGGTTGCATGTGGATAAGGTGTCATCCTGGTGATAGGCTAGCCCAGGAAAGAGCATGCCTTGGATGGAATCTTCTAGAAGAACATCATGAGATAAAGTGGAAAGTTCAAGCCTAGAGAAGCATGCTCGCATGGACCACATTTGAAACTTGGCACCATATCCGAGGGGTCTTTGGAAGGTGAGTTGGCAGTGTAGGAGAATTATAAATACAAGTGCTTGCCGAGTAAAAGAGATAGAGAAGGAGTTTGATATACATGGTGAGTTTGAGATATAGTATGGGCTGAGCTTTGTAAAACTACTGTGAAGAATCTGTTAGTGGATAATTACATCCAGGAGAGAATGTATTGGTCATGGAGTTATAATTTTTCTTTTGATAACTTAGTTACACAAGTCTAGTGATATGCATGACTGCGGTCTACTCTCTGTGACACTCTGTAATGAATCAATGAATGTAATGAGGTTACCGATATAATATATATGTTTCTAATGCATATTTCTCTCTTATAAGTTCTCCTTCCTTTCATGCTATGAATGAATGCTTGTATAATTATTTCTGTCATAATGCATGTTCTGGATTCTATTAAAACGCTCGTTCTAAAAAAAAAAAAAAAAAAAGGCTGCAAGGATCTAGAGGCCGTTCTAAGCCCTATGGTTCTTGTATGTTTCAACCTCCCTCATAAAAAATCTTACACTAATCATAGATGATGTTTCCCATTAAACTCACATAAAAGAGAGACTCGGTACCCGCGTGTACCTCGGGTGAGTGCTCAGCTTTCGTTGGGTGATAGGCCAGCACGCATGGGATTCCTTCTTGTTGTGATGGGGTTAAAAATGAATACATCTTGGTTCCATTTCTGGGACCTCTTTTTGAAGTTGTAGTGAGATATAAAATACATCATGATTTGTGTTGTGAGGAATGACTGAGTGGTTAACATTGGAAAATATTGAATCGTGGTTCAAGAGCACAGAGGATGAATTTCTCAGAGATTCAGCACTGGACTTGAGTTTAATGCACGTAGATGGGTAGAAGAGAACCTCTACCATAATCGTATTAGACCTTCTTCTAATACTTCCCAAAGTAGAACTATATGAATAGCTTTCAGCCTATGCGTCTAGATCAAGTTAGCATTATGGATGGCATATGTGGAACAAATAAGACTACCAAATTTTGTAGGATTATTGGTTCGAAAATCTGTCACTTGGGTAGATTTATGGATAGACGAGTCAACAGTGTGCAGGGCATAGCCCCTCTTTGAGTCAGCAAAGTGAAACTAGTTTATTGCTATTCTACCAGTAGGAATCTATGCAAGTCTCACAATATTCTGCCTTCGGGGGTTTGGGATCTCATCCCAGTAGGGTTATTTCCGACTGCGGAAAGAAAGGAATGGAAGAGAGGATGAAGAAAGATCAGATCCGAAGAAAGAAAAGAAATGAATTCCAAAGCAGAAAGGTCAGAGGGTTTATGTTTTGGGATTGGTAGTAAACAGAGCCAAACCTACTTACATAAACAAACAAAGCAATACTGGTGAATAAATGACAATAAAACAGAAGTAGATCCAACAGGATAAACACACAGATCTGACGTAAGAAAGATCTAATGCAAATAACACATGTATTCAACACAAAGTCTAAATATTGTATTAATATTTCCTTCTGTTACAAAAAGCTCAAAGTCTTTTCTTCTCACTTCTATTTTTCATCTGAAAAGTATCCACCCCTCTAATACAACAAGTATTTGAGTATTTATATAAGAAGAAGAAGAAGAAGGAAGGCAAAAAGGAACCAACCACCTATTCACAAAATATCTACAAAAATATCTCAAAGTCATGTTGACTTTTAACAACTTGATGGATGACATCATCCCATGGTGCAACATGGATGATGTCATCATTCGTGCCAACATGCTTTAGACATTTACAAAAAGAAAGTCGAAGAAGAGAGAGATTATTCATCGTCATCGTCCTGCGGCTGAAAGGGGATATCCTGCTGTTGCTGCTCGGGTGACAAGATGTGGAATTGGGCACGGTATTCCATGAACTTGCTGATCATAGGCTCTAATTGATCCTAGGAAGGATCCTTGTGTCGCTCACTGATCACCTCACAAGTCTCCCGCTTGTCTATGAGCTTCTCTGGGAGTTTGGAATATTCTTTCTCTGCTTCTATTAGGAATCCGATGAAGTCCTGACAGGCCAGCAGGTTATTGATGGACTCTGCGTCAAAAGTGACCTCTGGCCCTGACCCTTGTGAAATGATCTCCTTAAAAATCTGAATGGTTTCATCAACCTTCCTTAAGGTGAAAGAAGGAGTAAGTAACCCTGGGGACATGTTGAGAATGATTTGTTCCATTTGGTGCATTGCGTCTAGGGCTTCTTCTTTTACCTTATCAATCTTTTCAAGGATGAATTCTAGTTGATCCATCCGGTAATCCAGAGTGGAAAGGACTTTATTGAGGGCTCTGGGATGACTGAAAATGCCGAACTTAACCAGATCTTTGACTGAACAGTCAAACATTTTTTGAAAGGTCTCATGCTGCAGCCTAGCATAGTCCAGCTCTTCTGATATGGGTCCTGCTAATGCCTGGAGTTCCTTGTTCACCTTGTTGATGTTCAAATACAAATCGGTGAACTTGGAGATTACTCTTTCACTATCTTTGAGGATCTGGCTCCTCCAGGTAGAAACTGCCATACCCTGCTCGCCGATCTTTGCATATTCATCAATTTTATCCTAACTTAGAGGCTCAGGAGTTTCGGTGGTAGTTTTGGGAGGTGCACTACCCATGTTCTGTAGGGCGTGGAGCAGATGTCTATTTTTCTCTTTCAGCAGCCTTTTCTCTTCTTTTTCCTCTTGAAGCTTCTTGCAGAGGGCGTCAACTGCAGATAGGGCCTCTCCCTGAAGGCTTTCAGAAGATGTCCCCATTGTGACTTGAGTCACTGTATAATCTATCGAGGATAGATCCTTTTTATCCTTCAGAGGATTGGGGTATGCGATCTCCATTACCCTCTCTCCCGAAGCACTCTGAGAGAAGCGTGTGATGGGCTTCTGCTTATTTTTCCCTTTTGACGGGATTACGGAGAATTCCATCAGAGTGATGAGAACTTTCCTTTTCTCGCTGACTTAGGTCTTTGGGAGATCCAAGTGGACTTATGGGAGAAGGGCCGAGAATGTAAGAGGGGGCAAGGCAGCTAAGTGGAAGAAGGGAAAAAGGTGGAAACACGTGGTGGTGGCATCGAGAGGAAGGTGAGGAAGTGCTCATGGGAGGAAGAGATACTACTGGGAGAGGAAGACATTAGAAGGGAGGGGAGCTTAGAGATGAGGGAAGAAATGGAGGGGGACAGGTCTGCAAGAGAAGAGAAGATGGACGAAGAAGCGGGAGGAATAGTAGAAGAAGGGGGAGAGGACACGACCAAAGGAATGGTCACTTGAGTCACTCAAGGAGGGGAAGGAGGAGAAGGAGAAGGAACAGAAGGGACCTCGGTTGTTACAGCCGTGGCCACATCCTGAGTGGATATGCCTATTGGAACATCTTCCTCCACTTCTTCTTCTGTGCTTTTAGGATTTCAACCTGTTCATGTGAAGCGGAAGGAGGACTTTCTGGAGCTTCCTCTTGGGTGGAACTGGATTCATGCTCTCTACCTTTACCCTTGCCTTTTGGTTGTTATTTTGATCAAGGAGGTGCGTTACCCAATGGAGAGGTTGTGAAATCGACTCCGAGGTAGATGAGCCCGTTCATTCGGCACCAATGTTTTGTTCTGCGCAGAGTTTCCTTGACCCTTTCCTCAATTGTCTGAGGTGCTTTAGTTCTATCAATTACCGTGAAAGGCCAATCGTCCCCACCTGTGTCAAGATACACTTGATCCACTTCCTCCTTAGTAGTTTGGTAGCCTTTGGGGATGATGGCCACCCCTGTACTGGATGATTTCTACTAAGGCCAAACGAGAATGGTCCTTCCTCTGAGCTCAACCTCATGATATATATCGATGTAGATATCTTCGATCTGAGGGATATGGATCAGATCGAGCTTGGCCCTAGGTAGACAATTTCTCGGGTCGAAGGTGGGCCTTGCTGGGAAATTATGTTTCAGATTTAGCAGCTCTAGCTCTGCAAACATGTCTTTTGCCTTGTGGTGAGTGAGACATGTATACCTACCCACTGTGAGGGGGAAAGGAGTTCCACCCTTCTTTCTCTTAAGGCATTTCTCATGGTAGGTGATTAATTTGTCTTGTGACTCTAGCGAATCAATTTGGGACCAGCATACCTTGGTAGTTTAGTTGGCTCCCCCAAGAAGTTAGCCGCCCTTAGATAAGTGAATGTGGGGAATTGAGTGAACAGGGCCCCCATTTCTCTATTGCTGCCACGATGCTCTTGGTTGTACGACCGTGAGTCATATTCGGCCTCAACAGGCAGATGATGAAATAGAAAAATGCATCATTGATCTTTGTAAATTGGGGGATGCTATTTTCCAGCTTTAGTTCTGGATAATATTCATAGATTTTAACTTGGGGCCAAACCCCACTCCACATCAGAGCTAGGTAGTCCCTTTCTGAAGCTGTAGCGTAAACAACATAGGAATTCATGTAGAACTTCCCTGTTGTGGCAAGTTGTTGTAGCTGCTCTGATATTGTGCTGCTTATGATTTCTGCCCACTCAAAGCGTTGATCGGGCACATTTTTGTTCATTGTTTCCAAATACCGCAACATCCATTTGTGAAAATAATGGGTGTCAGGAAGCCCAAAGACTCTGCTCAGGAATGTAATGGTGTCAGCTGAGTTCCTCTGAGAAGTCACTGCGATGAATGACCTGTGGCCACCGAGTCACCACCTTTTTATTTTTCAGATATACCTCGTTCATCAGCTGCATGCACTGATCTTCATTGTCGTCCCAGGCTTTGATGCAGTCTTCCCGGCTTACGGCCACAAAGTGCCAGTGGTGAGGGATGCTGAGCATTATTTCAAAATGGCGGGCAGTGAGGTTGATTATAACCTCACCCTTCTCATTGTGGACACATCTTGTGTCTTTGTTGTAGCATCGGGCTACCACCATCATAAATTCATTATTAACTGCATAAGCCTATCAATTTGTCCATCCATGGACTTCGTGTGACCTTCCTGGTTCTGGTCTAGAACTCCTCCATATCAATGTGTCCGAGCTCTGAGTCTCTGATATCTAGGTCACACTCTGCCTGGGACTCGGGCATTCTGACCCTCTGATATTTATACTTCATTTCTTCTTCCGTGAGCTTGGCCTTGCCTTTAGATTTGATAGGTTTCTTGCTTGATGTTGACATATGTTCTTCTGAACTTAGTTGCTGATCTGCAACAATAAGAAGTGAAACCCAATTCAAGAAAGCCATGTTAGCTATTTGATTTTCCATTGAAATGTTGACAGAAGAAAGAGTTAGCAATTTAAAGGCCTCAGGGTGCAGGGCGCATGAATACTGCAGGTTACAGGGTTAAATAGTAAGGCACACAGGAAAGGGATGTTGCAGGGGAGAAATTAGTGCCAAAGGGTGCATGGTGCATGGATACTATAGATTACATTCTTTGTTTTTGTAAGCACAAGTGTGCCTGCACCATATGTGTTTTATAAAGGGTGCATGGATTCTTTATGTTACACGGGAACAGGATGCACCCGTGGCGCATATAATTTTTATGTTGCATGGAACTTTGGTGCGCCAGAGGTGCATATAAGGTTTGTGTAACATATGCTTTTAGTGTGCTAAAGAGAACTTGGCACGGCACATGGAAGTTATGCATAACATGATGTTGTTGCAATGAGGGATGCGCCTGCGCCGTTTAAAGCTTTGCACTTGGTGCAGGTTTGACTGGTGTTGCACAGACGCAGGGTGTGCCAAAGGGCGCAGGTTTTAATGATGCAACAAATGAGTTTGGCGTGCCATGAGGGGGCACGAGGAAAGTTTTTGCAACAAAATAAGGAAGTGCACCTTGAGGGCACAACTTTTCATGATGTAGCAGGCAGGGAATGTGTGCCATTGGCGCAGGCTACTCTTTGTGTAACAGGGGTGACAGATGCGCCAAGGAGAAGAAAAATACAGTTTCTTTTTAGGCTTCAGTTCTTTCTCTGAGGGGTTTTACATATGGTTTAGCTCCTTTTGCAGGGTCATTTGGGTGATGAAGGGGCTTAAACAAAGGGTTTCAAGCCATCATTTCAGGACAGAGTTTCCTCTACCAGTAGATCTGGAAAGAGGGGGAAGAACAAGTGGAAGAATGGAAAAGACAGCAAGGGGGCAAGCTCATGATTTCAGTCTTTCCAATCTACTCCATACCAACAAGTAGCCAAAAACCACAAACACAAAGTGCACAAAAGATAGAGGACCTCTTACCAGGATAAATAGTGGAGAAGTGTGTAAAAGGTCCACGAAAAGATTCGAAGCGAAAGTGCTGGTATACGCGGTGTATAGAGAAAAATAATCACGTGATTGTGTTTGGTGACAATGACAGCATAGACGCGCCTATTTATAGGCGAGGTGATAATAAATGCACCACTAACTTTTCAAGTGGCGCACCAAAAGAGCTGTCGACACAAGAAAACATGCGCCCTTTGGTGCACCAAAACGTTTTCCAACATAGAAAATATGCACGCCTTTGGCACCCCAAAAGTGGTGTCGACAGAGGAATATGTGCACCCTTTGCGCACCAAAAAGTGGTGCAACAAATGTTCTGTTGACAGGAAGGTGCATGCGCCTTGGCGCATGCAAGGAAGACTCAACATAGTGAGGTGCACCAAAATTCCTGTTGACACGAGAAAGCATGTGCTAAAGGTTTTCAAGGGGGCGCATCAAAATTTTATGTTGCATAGTCATTATGTGCGCCCGACCAAAAAGACCAAAAATGGCTAAGTTCGGAAAACTAGATTTCCTGGGAAGGGATTTTGCAACGTTTCAAACGCAAGGGATCCCTGACGAGGGACTGAAACAAAAATTTGGTAAGGTTATCAGTAAAATTTCCCTTTCCAATTTTACGGGATAACAAGGATGCAGATCTGATGTGGACCCAAGTTGTAGATCATTAGTGGAGAGGAGTCTTGACTAGTTACACTCTGGAGTATTCCATTTATAGGTAATCTTGTCTAGAGGTTATTGATTTTGAATTTTTGTGAGAACTTAGAGGAACATTTATACATGTTATTCCTCTAGCTATGAAGATATTGATGGTTACCATGAGTTTAGGGGCTTTTTAATGTTTGGCTAGACCTTTCGAGCCTTTGGGTAAGGGAGCTTGGGTGGAGGAAGATGGAAGATATCACGACAATGAAGGAGACGGAAGAGAGACGACTTAAGTATAGTGAAGCACATGAAAGGGAGATTACTAGATGATGTGAGGCTGCTAGTGTGATGGATCTATGGAAATAGATGTTGTGAGAAAGAGTTGAGGTTCACGCGGAAGATGTGGAACTGAGCAGTTTGTGCTACCCCATCTTGGTAAGTGCATGAGGGAGACCCCTTCAACTTCTGGTGAGAGTTCGTCACCTAGAGAAAGGAGAGTCATTAGCACATATCTGAACCCACCCAGTGACCGAGCCTTGGCACTTGGTTTTCCCAAACCAGGAAGAAGTGTTATTGACCTAGTTAATATTAGTGGAAGAGACATATCCGTGCCTAGAAGGTACAATTTTACAGTTCCTTCTTCTATGGCTGCACATATTCCAATATTTGTAGGAGTTTTTGGATAAGGATAAAGTGTACAAGCTTTTATTCTCACATCAAAGAGTGATGCAAGACATAGTAGTGGGATCGGAGCTCAATCACAAACCATCGGCGCATAGTTCGGTGGGACCATGGGGGTGCTTGCCATAGCTCTTATAGGCCTAATTAGACCTAGTGGTTCGGTGGCTCTAGAGGTACAGGACCCGGTGGAGTTGATAGATCGGGAAGTGGAGGAAACACCAAAGGGAACCAAGGATTAGGCTCGGGAGGGCGGGGACCCTAGCCACAACCTCGGGTATTCTATGAAATGTCTCTACATTTTCTAGATTACAGGGGAATTAAGGATGTTGCGGAACATGTTCACAAGTGTGTACTGCTATGGCTCACGAAGGGTATCATAATTGCAAAACATAAGGCTAATAAGTTTGTAACCATGTTGCGGGTGTGCACATAGATGGTATAGGAAGTATGACCCTCATCAAATGGTGGTGGACTATATTGCCTTAAAGAATACATTCTTGAAAGAGTTCCACATTCTTGAGTTTGAACAAAAGAGCATCAATGCTTTGAAGGAGATTGATGAAGGAATGACAGAGAGTGTGTGAGAGTATGATGTGTGCTTTAAAACTCTCTTATCCTAATTATCATATTATATTCATCCTTCACAACATGCATAGTGGTTTTTTGGAGGATTGAACACCCCTTTTAGAAGGGCCTTGTCTCATAAAAATTTTATAGACCTGCGCGAAGCATTGGAAGCTGCCCTGTGCACTAAAGTTGTTGGTAGTATAGATACTAGCATTAGCCCATTATTAGAGGCTCAGATTGCTGCTATGGAAAAGTAGTTAGAAAAATTATTTACGAACTCATCCCATGAGACTTGCAGTGGTTTTTGGTGCATAGATTGTGAAATAGAGGGACACGTTAAGGATAATTTCCCTCGAGAGGATAGTACACACTGTAGTGGTATATTGTGAAATTTTTCATGGGGACCATGATGCAAGAAGATGTCCCTTACTGCAACATGTAATCAGGAAGAATGTGTCTTGTTATTGCAAAATTTTCACCTCTATAACCCATGATACTAAGGATTGTAGGCTCATCGATAAAATCCATGAGGCCATTGATTATGGGGTGTGCCAAACCAGCATTGTCAGTGGTTCCAAGGATAATGATCATCGTTATGAGGAGCACGCAGAAGGAGGCGTGCATGGAAGGGGTTTTCGAGGAGGATTCGTGGTTGAGGTAACCACAGAGGAGGAAGGAGTGAGTTCCCATGCGGAATCTGTTTCAATTGTGGATCTACAGAACATTACAAATGTGTGCCCAGAACTATTGGAGTGATCATGGTGCTGAAAGAAGCATAAGTATGAGGAGTGCCCAAAATTATTTGAGCATATGAATCAGAAGCACCAGAAGGACAAGGGCATTGTGATGGTCAGTATTAAGAAGGTATACATGTAGTGGATGCCTTTGGTATCATGGGATGAAGGTTTGGAGTCTATCTTGGTAATAATAAGGGTAAAAGCCATGCGCATGAGAGAGGTAGTAAGATAGAAAACCCGGTTTCAAGGGAGGAGGTCATTCATGGAAAGTATCCATACCCCACACATCAAAAGAAGATATATCAGGACACCATGGATGTTATTCGATGTTTACAAGGGAGATCCGGTGTCTAAATTAGCAATCCGGGAGGGAGGAATAAGGAAGGAGAGTCGAGGTGAAAAAGGATGACCTGGATGAGGTCAAGGAGGTGTGTAGAATGTCAAGGCGGGGAGAATATCATTCCCTTGTTAGGATCTTGGTTGAGAGAGAAGGTACCATGCGCTAGAGAAGAGCACGAGAGACAGGTCTTACACGTGAACCTTCCCCCTCATAGCCTCAACTATGACAAGGAGATTACGTTGAATGTAGTTATAGATGGATGGATCCTTAGCAATATCCTCATTGACATAGGCATGGAGGTTAATGTTATGAATTTGGATGCATGGCATCAGATGGGAAGACCTACATTACGTCCATCTTCAAATGTGTTGTATATGGAAAACAAGACTAAGGAAATGCCCATCGATGTCTTGAAGGATGCAATTATTACTATCCAGGAGCCAAGTTTACTAGGGACTTCAAAGTCTTGGTGCTCTCCAAGGTGGACAATTTCCCAGCACTACTTGGGTGCCCTTGGTGTTACAAAAACAATTCGGACCTTCAGTTCAACAAAGTGTACATCAACTTTGAGAACAAGGAGAAATGAGTCATTATACCCTTGGCTAATGGGAATTTGACACCATATATTGAACCATTGGGAGAGGAAGTTCTAGACAAGATTTATGTGCACTCAATCAAAGACCTTGAGATGATACACCCTACTAACGGGGTTATCTAGTTTGAATATGCTTAGTCAGTGAGTGATACCACCAATCTGGCATGTGACAATTGGGTGCATGGAACTTACAAATTAATGGGATGGTAGTTGAGAGGGTCGATGACCAAGGTGACTAAGGTGTGCATGGTTAGGCACCTTGGAGGAAAAGAACTACCCAAGTATTTAGGAGGAGCCTTCCTTGAGATCTTTCTGCAGGAGGTGGAAGCTCAGTGGAAGGATGAGAAGGAATGGAGGGAGATGTTAAGTTATGTCTTGCTTGGCACAATAGCTCGGTGGTGGGCCACACATCAGGAGAGCCTTTTAGAGTGGCATGAGGTAAGAATTGCTCTCTCTGTTAGGTGGCGCGAGTTAAGAATTGCTCTCTCTATTAGGTTTTCTAGGAGAAATGTACCCACCATCATCAAGGAGTACCATGGGAAAGAGCCCACCTCTTTCCATATCCGAGAAAGTGTGAATGGTTCTAGAGAGAAGGCATGAATCTTTTCCACCATCCCTCTAGCTACACAAGTTGTATTCTACATTGCAGGTTGCGCATGTGCATGGTACATTCATTCGAGAGACACGCCGCCGACAAGGAATTGGCAAGAGCTCGCGGCTGACCTTATTCTAACCTTTGAGTATACAAGTACCAATCCATCGATTAATAAGGCCTTGTAGGGTATCAAGTGCCTTACCATGGGGGATAGTTCCAGGATAAAAAATAGGCTACTAGAATTACTAGGTGAACCAGGATTGGAGGCACACTTTGAAGAAGAAGAGGAAGTAGAAGAGTTACAGCTTGAGCGTGCGTGTTTGGAAAAAGAGAAGGGAAAGTTGATATATGTGATTGATGGAGAAGATTTAGAAATCTTGGATGTTAGCCATTTTTTGGGAGCACGCGAGGTAGTGAACAGTGCAGATACTCACGCGTGTGCTTACCATGAGCCTTTAAAAATGAAGAGAGTTAACATCGGTTCAGGAGAAGAACCTAAGGAAGCTATTATTGGGGATTACTAGACAGAGAAGGAAGTATTGAAGATCATTGATCTGCTACGTGAATTTGAGGATTTATTCCCACGTGGGTACCATGAGCTCAAAGGCATTCACCACTCCTTGGGAGAGATGAAGATAAAACTAAAGGATGGTGCATGCCCGGTTAGAAAAAGGCCCTACCGGATGAATCCCAACTTATGCGTGAAGGTCAAGGAGGAGATAGACAAAATGATAGCTTTTGGGATCATTGAGGCAATGGAAGAATCAAACTAGATAAGCCTAATGGTAATCAATATCAAGAAGGATGGGTAGATTAGAATTTATGTGGATTATAGGGAATTGAACACAATTTATGTCATTGATCCATTTTCAACCCCCTTCACTGAAGAAATTTTGGAAGGAGTCGCTAGGCACGAAATCTATTCCTTTACGAGATGGATTTTCAAGGTACCACCAACTTCAGATTGCAAAGGAAGACCAGGAGAAGATGACTTTCACCACCGAGTCGGGAATTTTTGCATATACACGAGTCATGCATTTGGGTTTAAGAATACACCGCTATTTTTGCGTATAGTGGTGCAAGCATTCCAGACTTCATCCATAAGTTCCTTCAGTCTATTTGGATGATTGGATAGTATATGGTCTTGTTAAAGATCATTGTGACAACTTGAGATTAATGTTTGAAAGTGTAGGTAGGCAGTTGAGGATATCCCTCAACATTAAGAAATGTGTGTTTGCTACACCCTTTGGGACTTTATTGGGGCATATCATATGTAAGGAGGGCTTGCTGGTAGATCCTGCCAAAGTCATAGTTATTGTGAGATTAAGGGAACCTAGTAACCAGAGCATAGTGTACGGATTCCTTGGGCATATGGGCTATTACAGAAAATTCATTAAGGGATATGCCAAGATCACCATGCCTTTAGAGGAGCTTCTTAGACATAAAAGTGCCTTCCATTGGGGAGAGGCACAACAGAGGGTGTTTGATACATTAAAAGATAGGCTTATTACCATGCCTATTTTATGTTTTCCCTCTTGGGACAAGCCCTTCCATGTCCATGTAGATGCCTCAGGGACTACCATTGGAGTAGTGCTTGCACAACCAGTGAAGGAATTATTGATCATCCTTTTGTTTTACAAGTAGGAAGCTGACACTAGTAGAGTGAAATTATACCACAACCGAGCACGAGGCATTGTCAATGATCTACATGCTTTTCAAGTTTAGATAGTATCTATTGGCAACACCCTTTATGTTTTACACGACCACATGGCATTAAAGTATTTAGTGAACAAGCCTATTCTACAAGGATGCATATGTCAATGGGTGTTGTTGTTTCAAGAGTTTGAATTCACTATTGTAGTGAAGCCCAGAAAAAGAAACCATGGGCCTGATCATCTATCAAGAATTGATTTAGGGGAGGATGCACAAAGTATTGAAGAAGCAATTCCAGATGCGCAACTGTTTAGGTTGCAGTGTGCACCCTTAGATTTGAAAGATATTGAAATATTTTTAAAGGAAGGTGTGGTGCCAGAAGGAATGAAGACATTGGAAAAGAAGCATTTGGCCATACATGTCGCACCCTAAATGTCAATCAGTGGAGACTTGTACAAGTTAAGACATGATAAAGTTTTGTGCAGATGTGTCTTAGAGCATGAGTGCCTGGCCATCATGGAGGAAGCACACAAAGGAAGTATGGGTGGGCATTATGTAGGTGATGCCACCGTGCACAAGATATTAATGGCAGGTTTGTGGTGGGAAACCTTGTACAAAGATTGTAGAGACTATTGTAAAGCCTATGACCATTGTTAGTGCAACGAAAACCAGATGAAGAGATGAAATGCCTTTATGCCCTATTCCTAGTGCGGAGCCTTTTGAAAAGTGGGTGATAGACTTTGTAGGACCTATTGCACCAGCAACGTGTAGGAATGGGTCATGTTATGTCATCACTTGCATAGATTACCTGACAAGGTGGGTAGAGGCAGCCCCAACTAAAGACTACATGGTAGCAACAATGGCAAGGTTCTTATGGGAAAACATTATCATGAGGTATGGATGCCCTTTGAGTTTGACTAGTGATAGGGGTATGCATTTCTTGAATGAGACCGTGAGGATCCTATTATCAGAGTTCATGGTGGCTCATCACAAGACTATGCCCTATCACCCACAATTAAATGGAATTACAGAAGCACTTAACAAGGTACTAAGTCATACCTTGACCAAAATATGTGATGTCAAAAGACAAGATTGGGATGATAAAGTACCAGCAATATTATGGGCTTATAAGATAATGTATAAAAGGCTAAACAAAACCACACCTTTTCAATTTGTGTTTGGCGTGGAAGCTATTTTTCCATTTGAATTTATGTTTCCTTCTTTGCGAATAGCGCACACTTTGGAGGGTTATCGATGAAAAGTGCTGGAAGAAAGGATTGATGAGTTAATGAAACTAGATGAAAGATGATCACTCACCCGATGGAGCCAAACAATGAAGAAAGAAAAGAAAAAGTCTTGGCATGATCACCATATTAGAAACAAGAAGTTTGAGGTTGGGAAGATGGTGTTACTATATGATTCCAAGTTTTTGCGCCATCCAGGGAAGTTGAAAGTCCATTGGTTGGGTCCTTACACAATCTCATACATCGTTGACATGGGTGCGTGCCAATTATAAGCATTGGATGGGACGAAGTTGTCTGGACACTTCAATGGGAGTAGGCTAAATCCCTACTATAAATAATTCTTCTTGGTGTTTGTAAATAAGGCAATTTTTCTAGTTAGTTTAGAAGTTTCCTTTATGTTTTTATTATGTTCCCTTTCACATTGTTGTTTTTTTTTGCACCTTAGGTGCTTGATAACCTTTTGCTACTTTTGGAGAATTTGTGAGTGTGTAGAGGACTGCGCATCATTTTAATTGTGGGGTGGAGAAATGTAAAGGAGTGCATGATTAAAGTACCAAGGAAGTTGTGTTGAAAATCCTTATTGAATGGCCCGGTTGAAAGAGGTATACAAAGAAAGATGGAAGAACAGTTGGTGTCAGGGTAAAGCTACTTGTAGATCCCACATACTAAGGAGGAAAAAGTGCATTTAAAGAAACATGAGGTAGGCAAGAGCAAGAATTAGGATAGAAGAAGTGCCTTTGGTGGGGGTTACATGTGCACAAGAGTCTCCTGTTAGGTTGGATTGGTTGCGCGCCAGAAGGTTGGAGGATTTTTCATGCAGGATGGGTGCATAAGTGAAGGCATGGAAGATGGGATTTGTTTGAAAAAGATGCATTAAATGAATAAAGTATAGTTGTAGGTGAAGTAGCATTTAATGTTTATAAAAGAGAAAAACTATAAGTAAATGGTCGGGGCACTCTCATTCTTTGCAAAATAGAGGAGTTTGAGATATAAGTGAGTTCTATAAACTAGGGTTTTCATATTCGATCGAGTGAAGAAATATCTGTGGGATTGAAGCATGAACAACCAATTTGAGTTTACAAACCAAGAGGGGTTACGGGCATGGAAAGAATTGAAGAAGCACTTTCGTCTTGTGAAGATTTAATCCCAGTTAGGGTTTGACAAACTAGGGCACGGGTTCAAAAGAGTTCTATCATGGATTTGAGATCATAGGATTGAAAGAAGTAAGACAGAGTAAAAAGGAAAGAGTAGAAGTAATAAGAAGACCTCAACCATGGCACCTAAGAAAGGAAAGGGAAAGAAAAAGGCCAATCAACAAGAACCCGAGGTAAAGAAAAATGAAGAATGGTATGTAGAGATGCAATACCTGGATGGGGTGATGATGGGGAAGGAATGGGAATCCCACCTAAGAAGTGTACCTGTTAGTGACTATAATCACCACACAAACACAATAGAAAAGGAAATGGCACTAGAATTAGTGTGCCCCACCAAAAAATGAACACCAGAGGGTTTGCCAATATACAATGATGATGTTAAGATCAAAATGGTTAAGGCAGGGCTTACGTAACTCTATGAGTTGCCTTATTTTGGAAAGCCATAGCGCTGTACCAATGGTTGATGTCACAGGTACACAAAGATTATTTCCACTTTACAGGGCACAAGATGTGCATTACTCCCTATCTTATCTCACAATTTACAGGCCTCATATGTGAGGGAGATAGCTTGGAAGATGACCTTGGTGACAAGGAGGCTATTCAAGAGATCGTCACCGAGTATGCCTGCAAGAAGGGGTCACAATATTATGACATTTCAGACATCAAGGACCTTATGATGAGAATGGCCATACATCTGGTGACTAAGCTGAATGGCCAAGAGAGGTGGACCTAGGTTAATAAGCCTTGATTGCATGTTTGTAGAAGGCACTATATACAACTTGTCTTCCTACATCGCAGAGGAAATTGTTAGTTGCGTGAAGGAAGGGGACAGGATCCTCTTTGGCAACGTCTTACTCACCATTATATTCATAGAGATTGGGGTGCCTGATGCACCAGAAAAATTTGTATGGGAGTACCCCACCGAGGATCCTTCACCCGCAAAGAGGTTCAAGAAGTATGCCTGCGATATAATGACAACACCCCACAAGGCACATCTGGAGAAATGGTACACGCACCTGAGGAACACGTTTGGGGCAGAGTGGAGAATCCCTGAACAACTCCCAACAGCCACCAAGGGGGAAGCCAAGTTCACGGTTTATCAACACTACTACCTGGTTAGGTTCAAGCTAATAGATGAATCATGGAGCCCTTGGTGCAAGCTCCCCTTCGCGTTCATTGCTCAATACTTGTAAGCAGGAGTGAAAATATTTAAGGAGTCAAAGAAGCTAAGGCTGGAACTAGGTATTCTAGACCGGGAACATAGGGAGATGAGAAAGAAAATAAATTACCCCGGTGACAAGCACGCGTACATGGAAAAGTATGTGTCACACGAGATCCATATGACTAGGCTGATAACACTACCCATCATTGGAGGTCTTTGTGACATGCGTGTACCTCCATATAAGGAAAAAGTTTGAGAAGGGCATGCATCTAGAGAGTGAAGTCTCCATACCTGAGGATCCCATGGAGAGAAGGAAGCATGTGCCCAAAAAGAGGGGAAGAGAGGAAAAATCACCAAGTGTGCCAACTACTCAGACAATGAGCATGCCATCCATGAGTGCTAAGCCAAGCACTTACATATGGAGAAAGAAGTCTCGGTGAAGGAAAAGATGCGAGGTAGAGGCACCAAGGTAAACCATCACTAAGGAAGGGTCGCCTAAGGAAGAAGATAAGGCCAAATCTCCGATCAAGACCCACCTCTTAGGAAAAAGCAAAGGGTGGATAAGGAAGATGACTCGGAGGTGACCGACAACTTGGAAAAATACTTGGGAGAAAGAGAAGATGAGAGTGAAGAAGATATCAACAAGGAAGAAGAGGCAGAGAAAGACCAGGAGCCACATGTGTTTAGTGTCTACGACTCAAAAGAGGAGAGTGGAGATGGGAAGTAGGAGGTCATCTTCATGTGATGCAAGGGTACACAGGATGAGGAAGACACTGAAGACATGAAGGGGATGAGGAGGTTGCCAGGAAAAGTAGGGAGCCATAAGTTTTACAAAGGAGAAGATCACTGAGGTGGTGGAAAGAGAAGCACAGAGAATGCTTGAGGTCCTGGTAGACCAAGAGTTGGAGCACAACGTAGACATATGATTGAAGGAAGGGAAGGAGGAGAACATAAAAAAAGAGCATGATATCCTAGGAGGCCCCACTCTGATAGTAAGCTTTCCCAAAGGTGCATGCTCGGGCAGAAGAACTCGATGCAGAATAGAGACAAGTAATGGGCTATGTTGATGACACAAAGAAGGTGTTACATGCATGATTCCAAAGCATTGTACCCATGGAAAGGCTCCTAGCCATGGGGTCTTTTGAAAATGATGGTGTGTACCCAGAACTAAGAAGATGCTCTCTTGGGCGTTCGAGTCCCACATTGATGAGCTAGACTTCAAATTCTTCCAAGGAGTGCTCATCACATTTCCATAATCTAAGGGGGTCAATCCCTTAGTGAATGCTCAAGATCTCTCAGATGAGCAAGTCTACAATGCACTTAACAAGGTCATGGTTGAGACCGAGGCTAGATTATTCACACACAATGATAGGATCAAAGTGCTGGAGGGAAAGTTAGGGAAGAAGGAAAGAGAACTGGCAGATAATGCCGAGAGCTTGAAACAAGAAGAACTGATCAACACATAGTTAAGGCGTGAGTTGAAGGAAGAGAAGATAAAGGTGTAGGAAGTGTACAAGAAAATGGATTCTATCAAAAGCACCATCCTTTTGAAGTACCCAGACTTAGCGCCACCTACACAGAAGTATTCATCCCTCCTAGAGTGTATATAAGATCTAATGCACATCCTCACTATGGGGAGATGACCTTTGGCCCTGGAATCTATAGAAGAAGTGGCCAAGTGCTTGAAAGAGTAGGACATATTGAAGGTTTTAGTGCTCATTTCTAAGTATAGCTAGGTACTCATGGAGGTCAAGGTCACTACCCAATCTGCGAAGGCCGCGTATGATACATGCACAGACATGGATAAGGTGGCGAGCTCCTTGGTCACCACACTTGAAGCAGAGTTAAAAGAGTTCCAAAAAAAGAACAAGGGGAATAGGGTAGAGAGGGAAAAGGTTATGGCTGAAGTAGAGAAGAAATTAGAGGCAATTGAGGCTTTAAGGAGCTTAATTAAGGCCCGACTAAAGGAACTATACACCTAGATTACTAGGAGGATGGATAAACTCAAAGATCTAGGCAAAGAGATGGAACAGATCATGGACATATTAAGAACCCAGGGAATTGGCCTGAGTTTTGATGAAGTGAGCACCCTGGTGGGTGACCTCTACCAGAAGGCACAGGGTGAGGTCAAAGAGTGGAATAAGCTAGAGGCCGATTTGTGAAAATATTTCCCTAGCTTACTGAGTTGATGCCCCCATTCTTCATTCTTTCCCTAATTCTTTCATTTCTTATTCTTTATAAAGTGTAATACTATTCATTGATTCCCTTGACAGCATGCATCTTGGTTAAGTAAAGTGTTTCCGAGGATGGAGAACAAGCATAGTGTGGGGTGATGTTGGACCCCTGTAATATTAACCAAGTATGAAGGCACATAGGCACGCAGAGTCCCAGTTATGAAAAGGCACGCAAGGAAAAAGTGTGCAAGATAAATATTTAAGGAAGCACATATCATGCGTAACGCATGAAAGGAGGCTCAGGAATTAGTCGATTTAAGCACCTAGGGTAGAACACGCGAAAAGCATGATCGGTTACATGTGAATAAGGTTTCAGCTTGGTGATAGGCTGGTCCAAGAAAGAGCATGCCTTGGATGGAATCTTCTAGAAGAAAATCATGAGATAAAGTGGAAAGCTCGGGTTCTGGAGAAGCATGGTCACATGGACCACATTTGAAACTTAGCACCAGATCTTAGGGCCTTTGGAAGGTGAGTTGGTGGTATAGGATAATTATAGATACAAGTTCCTACCGAGTAAAAAGAGAGAGGAGTTTGATATACATGGTGAGTTTGACATATAGTATGGGCGGAGCTCTGCATAACTACTGCGAAGACTCGTGAGTGGATAGTTACATCTAGGAGAGAATGTCTTGGGCATGGAGTTGTAATTTTTCTTTTGATAGCTTAGTTACACAAGTCCAGTGATATGCATGACTACGGTCTACTCTTTGTGACACTCTGTAATGAATCAATGAATGTAATGAGGTTACCGATATAATATATACGGTTCTAATGAATATTTCTCTTATCATTTCTCCTTCCTTTCATGATATGAATGAATGCTTTTATAATTCTTTCTATCATAATGCATGTTCTAGATTCTATTAAAACACTAGGTCTGAAGTGACTGCAAGGATCTAGAGGTGTTAAGCCCTATGGTTCTTGTATGTTTCAACCTCCCTCATAAAAACTCTTACACTAATCATAGATGATGTTTCCAATTCAACTCACATAAAAGAGAGACTCGGTACCTGTGTGTTCCTCGAGTGAGCATTCAGCTTTCACTGGGTGATAGGCCGGTGCGTATGGGATTCCTTCCTTTTGTGATGGGGGTAAAAATGACTAGAGGTAACTCAAAAGAAATACTTCTTAGGATTGAGAGAAACTTCATGTTCTCTACATTTTTGAAGAACTATTTCCATATGTGAAGATGATCTGCCCTTATTTTGGAAAAAAACAATCAAATCATCAAGGTACAAAACAATACACCTTCCCTTTAGGATTCCAAAATATAAATCCATTTCCCTCTAAAAAGTATCATAAACATTGAAAATACCAAATAACATTCTCTTGTAGGAAAAGGTGCCCCAAGAGGTAGTAAAAGTAATCTTTTTCTGATTTGGGGTACTAACTTCCACTTGATTGTATCTAGAGAATCCATCTAGCATTGAAAACATCTCAGAGCCTAAGACAACTTGCAAAACTTGATCCATCATGGGGAGTGGATAGTTTTCTTTTAGAGAGGCTTGATTCAAATTCTTGAAATCCACACATATGCAGATCTCACCATTCTTTTTCTTGACAAGCACAATGTTGGAAATCCAAGTTGAATAATGTATAGGAAAATAATCTTGGCTTTTAGTAACTTCTGGATCTCTTGAAAAATAGTATCAACAACCTTAGGATTATACTTCCTTTTCTTCTACTTGAAAGGTTTGATCCTAGGTCTTAGAGGGATATAGTGCTACATTTATTTTGGTTGAAAAGCCTTAAGATCTTCATATGAATAGGGAAGAACATCAACATACTTCCTTTATAGGATTAATGCTTTCTTCTTTTCTTCTTGAGTGCAGCATTTTCTAATATTCACCACCTTGGGTTCATCATTTCTTCCAATGTTGACCTTCTCATACTCAGCAGATTGTCGAGTCCCTTGAGAAGATTTAGATTTGATGAACCTATCATGTTTTTCAAACTAATATTATAGGATCACCAGTCCTTTGGGAATATTATTACCCTTCAAATTAATACAACCATCCTAAATTATTTCTTCCTTGATATCTTCCTCATTAGAGGGCACATATTATCTAGGAGTTTCACTTCCTTCAAAATATAACTGATTGAAGTTATCTTTAAGCTCCAAGAAAGATAGCAAGTGTTGATAATCATTGAAAACCTTCCAGTTCCTTACACTATCCGGCACACTAGGCCTATGAATCATTTCAATGGTAAATTTCTCTTGAGATAAATATGGATGACGAATGAACAAAGATCTTGAGATAGCTAGAGAATCAGCTCTAGTATTCTTTTCTCTTGGCATAGCTTCAATTGAGAAAACATCAAGGAATTCAATGGAGTCCCAAACAAGATTTTTATAATGTTTCAATCTCCTATTCTTGACTTGGTAAAGATCCTTTACCTATTTCACAATCAACTCTACATCCCCATGAGCAAAAATATTCTTTACTCTTATTTATTTTTCCATGCTCAATCCAAGGATGAGAGCCTCATACTTAGTTGTATTATTTGTATTTTCAAAATGAAGCTTGAAAGAAAATGGATGAACCTTCCCTTTTGGAGAGATTAACACCACACCAGCTCCAGAACCAGATGAAGAGTAGCTTCCATAAAACTCCAAAGTCTAAATTCTATTGGGATCATGAATCACTCCCTTAGGAAGTTTTTCCTCATCTTATGACATGATCATATAGTTTCCATGCCCTATATCTTCATAGAGTATTTGTGATTTTGGATCATCAATCTTCTGTACAATATACTTAGTATGTTTCTTAGGTAGCAGCCTTCTTCATCTTTCCATTAACCAGATCAAGGCATGGGACCAGTCCATCTAAATTTAACCTCATACATTTCTTCAAAAATTCCTACTCAAAGAATTGTTGGTCATCAAAAGGACTTGTTGAGAACAATGATGGGACAGAAAGTCCCTCCTCTTTAATGGGAGAGGTTACCTTATTTAAATACCAAGCTTATTTACATATGTAAAGTGCATAGTTTTAATGTGGAACTTGGATATCATGAAAGTGTTTTAAAATGAAACGGATCATCAATACAAAAGTACAGAGGAATGTAGTAGTGGAAATGAGCAGAAAGGCACTCTCAAGAATTATAGATAATAGAATAATTCCTTATGCATGCCAAAATACAATTATTTGGAACAAACAAATTTTCTTTTGAATCAATAAGATGCTATTGCAAAGACACAAAGTTCAAAAAATAACATCTACAAGAATGAAAAGCTTCTTTAAATAATATAGACAAATGATTCAAAATTATCAACAGATAGTAATGAAAGAACAAGACTAGATAGACATGGAAAGAAATATATTTTGTATTGATTGCTTTGTTACTCTTTACACTTTCAAAAATAAACCAAGTTCCAACCCCTGAAAATGGCATAGAGAGCCCATTATATAATTTTACAAATTAGTTACAATTGGTAACTAATTATTTTAACTAAAATGTTTAGTTAAGGGGATGCTTATAACAAAGCCCTCAACTAATTACAATAAGCCTGAATTGAGACAAAGAAGGAAAGGAGAAGCTAGGAGGGAATACGAATGCTTATGATTAGGAGGGCCCACTAACTTGAGGATTTGTTGTGTAAACTTTTTCAATGCTTCGCTATGTCTCTACCTCGTGGGATCGATGTGTTAGTAGTATCTTGGGTCCAAGATCCCAGGCATTTCTCCATCTCCTTATCAAACTCGGTGTGCATATGATATTATTTATTAGCTTCCTCAATGGTAGATTGGAGAGAGAAGATTTCCTTTATCTTCTCTTTGGTCATTGAGTCCTCCTTGAATAAGTTTTCCTTAACAAATGCTCTGAATTGAGTTTTAATTTCCTGTAGGGAGAAAGGAACACCTGAAGTTTCATCATGAAGGTGATAATGGATATCCTTGAAAGTGGATACAACACATGCCTTGAAGGCTTCTCCCTTCGCCAATCTGTTCCTCAATTCTCCTAGAGCCTCCTCTAGCACTTTTATTTTCCACTCTATGCTAAAAACCCATGACCTTGACAAATTATCCTTGGCATCATCAAAAAATTTACTTGCCATCAATAAATTTTCATCAGTCTGTCCCATCAGGCACAGGTCTACTATGCAGCTACTCCAAAGTTTAAGTTCTTTATCTATATTTCTAATTGCGGAGGAGAGCTTTTGTTGCAGATTAGTTACCTTCTCATTGAGTTTGAAGGCTTCTCCAATGAAATTCAAACCTGCAATGACCATATCATCTACCATGGCTTCCATAGCTCTCCCATAGATGGAGTACCTGTGTATGTCTTTGATGCTCTGGACTTCATCTTGACTAAGGATCACAGGTGGTGGAAGGGAAGTCAGTGGGGTAGGATCTAGAAATTTATCCTTAGACAATAATGACTTGATGAAACAAGAAAGCACTTGAGTCTACTCTTTCAGCTGCTGTATAGTCTACTTAAATTTTTCTACTCTTCTAACAACCCTAACCACTATTTCTTAGAGATTATGTATTTCACTTTCAAGAGTAGATTCTCCCATTGAGATCCTAGAAAGTTCTAGATTAGAGGCCAGTAAATCCTACTCTGCTTTATCAACTTTGGGCTTTGCTACCTCAAGAAATTGCTGGCCTTAAGCATCTATTGTTATCCTTGAAGTTTTTTAGCTTTCTTTGCAGGATCAGAAGGAGTAGTGCCCAACAAGGCTGCCATAACATCAAAATTAGGCCCTATCAATCGAGAAGAAGACTTCCTCTTCCTACTGTCAACAAAAGGTTGTACCCATGTAAAAGTGGAGGAAGAAGAAGGGGGAGCAAGAGAACCAAGAGTAAGAGAACTCATGGTACTTAAAGTATTTACCATTGTTGCCTTTAGCAGAGATGTGAGTGGAGTAGATGAGGCTTCTTGGACAGAGGAATCCATGGTACTTAGAGGCTCAATGTTATGAATTTCCTACTCCTTATCCATTGTGGCTTCTGAAACTCCTGTAGGAACTGGCACTTCACTATCTTCACTTTCACTGAGAACAATGATGTTCTCTAGCCCAGAAGGTAATTCTGAATGTTTTAGTAGGGGATCTTCCTCAATAGGCTCCTTTTTTACTTCCTTCACCTTCTTCTGATATACCTGAGTGGATGAGGAAGGGGTGGAGGATGCAGGTTCTTTACTTGATGAAGGAGGAGGAGTTCATGTAGGTAATTTCAAGATGGGTGTATGTGACTCCTTTCTTGGTGTTGAAGTGTCTTTAGAGGAAGACTCTCTAGAATTATTCCTTAGCTCTCAAACCCTTATGTCAAACTAGACCTTGGTTCTTACTAGGACAGGGGCTAGGATCTCAGCCAAATCATCTTTCTCCCTTTTGAACTAGTCTAGATCCTCCAAGGGAGTATGCTTGATCACAGTATCATATTCATATGATAATAGGTCTGTGTTGTCATCTTGAAGCCCTTCAAGAATCTAATATAGGTTAAGCTCTTGTATTAGTTGAAGGGAGAATCTGCCATAATGTCTCCATCTTGCCTCAAAATCATCTCGTGTAATGAGCCTAGTAGTCATCAAGATCTAACTGTGGTGATAGTTGATTCGAGATTTAACTTAATTAATTTCTTCAAATAAAAATAGGTTCTAGGCCTAAATAAGTGGACAATGATAGGGGCAAGGGATATTTCTATGTTCTAGGAATCCAAAGTTGTTTTGCATGTATAGTTACCCAAAGATATGGGGAAATGCAACCCAATGATTTTCTTGTCCCCGCAAGCCCTATGCAACCTATCCAATTATCTACATACCTCAATCGAGCCATCTTATCATTACAAAATATAGGGATATTGAGAGGAGTGATCTCGTAACTAGCTAACCTGATATATGAAAACCTTCTAAATTGAATGAAGAAAGCTCCATACTTTGATATCAGGCTCATGGCTTCATCAGAAAATTTCCTAGCAGTATCACTTTCCTGAAGCCTCATAATGTACATGATGAAAGCATCATTCACCCTCCTAAATTTTTGATTGTTGTTGTCATGGGTGAACATAGGGTAGTAAGCATAGATGGGATCACCCTTCTGAGCCTCATTTTATGTGAAACCAAACCATTGTCTAGATGTTGCTAGGGTATACATAAGATAAGAAGTCATGTAGAACTTCTTAGTTTGTTGTACATTGGACAAATACTCTATCAAAATCATACAAATGATCTTTTCCCAATTTATGTTCTAAGTACCTTCACAGACTATATATATGAGTAGGCACATCTAAAAGTGGAACTCACTGGTAGAGGGAAAGCCCATGACACGAGCTAATAGGATAATGAAGTCAGATAGTTCTTCATTGAAATCAGCCCTAAATAGAGCTTTGAAAGTTGAGATGCCCCTTTCTTAGGGTTCTTCAACCATGAATTTGCTACCCTTGCCTTGTATTTCTCACTGTCTTGATCGAAGAGACCTTATGCTTGAGTTTGAGAGATTACCACAAAATTGTCCATTTTGGGATCCGTATGGTAGTGGCAAAGGTGGTAGCATCAATTTTAGTGATTAGCTCCCCATGAACATTTGTTAATTCACTCGTGTCGGGGTTGAAGTGAGCTCCATAGGCGAGTACAGTGTCAACACACTATACCGAGATAGGGAATCCCACAACGAATACAAGGCCACTGTCATTAATCATTTGCGCCATGGGGGAGGGATTTGGGTCAGTCATCCTGGTCCAAAATCACCGAAATTTAGGTGTCAAACCTCACTATCTCTAATATCGGGAACGGAAGACTCGAGTGAAGAAACCTTCTCTTGGCCTTGATACTTGATCTTCATACTAATAGTGTTTGGAAAATAACCTTCACAGCAAGAAACCCCGATAAGAATGCAAGGGAAATGGGGGCACAAGAAGATGGTTTTAATTGCAAGGATATGAGCAAATGGCAGCAAGCAAGAAATGTGCAAAATGCATGGAAGCGAGTCCCATTAAATAGCCATTTTAGGAGATAGAAGGTTATAAATGCGCATTAAATTCATATGCACCGACTCAAAAGGAAAGCGTCGGGAAGAGTGGAAAAAATTAGCCCGGATGGCCTTTGGTACATTTGGGACATGAGGGGGATGCGAAAGTGTGATGCGGGTGATGCAGGTGATGCGGGTAAAGTGGGGAAAAAATGCACAAATGCTTGGGACAAGTAAGACCAAAGTATGTGAAGGGCTCGATGTGGCCGATGCAGCGATCGAGGAACAGAGAGCCCTAGTGAACTTAGAACATTTGGAACAAAAAGTTTGACAGACCCACAAGTTAACAAATTTCGAGGAAAGCGGGTGATTGGGGAATAGAGAGCCCATCAAAACTTGGGACACATGGGACAAAAATGTCTGACAGACCCATAAATTACTCAAATGACTCAAAAAAATGTGAAAATTTTTTAACTCCTCAACTTTTCTCTTCACTAGAACATCATAAAAAGGTGTTAACTCAAAATTTTCAATTTTTTAGCTTTCGAAAGAGGGGAAATTTTGAGAGGACAATAGCTGGCTCTTTCTAGGGATGACTTGACACCTTTTAAGAATGGGACAAGGCAAGAACTCTTAGAAAACTAGGGGAAGAATACTAGTGCCTTATCCATTGGGCCACAGAGTCAAAAAGAAAACCAACAAAGAAAACACGCCAAAACAAGAAAAAGGAAACACACAAGCAAGAAAGGAGACACACCCTATACATAATATACAAAGGACTTCCTATTCACCTAGGACTTAAACAATTTTAGGTACTGCCCACTATAAGGAAGTGGGAGAGAAGAACCATCCATGTAATCAAGGTAGAAAGAATTCTCACCAGCAAAGTGCCTGATCTTGAAAGGTCTGAGCCAAAGAGAATCAAACTTGCCATGGCTGCCATGAGGTTCATGTCTTTTATCCCATAGCAAAATGATGTCTCCAACTTTGAAATCCTTGGACCTGGCCTTCTTGTCAAACAAGGCTTTTACCTTCTGTTGGTGAGTAGATATTCTATCAGCAACCTTCAATCTGTCTTCATTCAATTTATGAAGATACATGATCCTTTTATCTAAAGAATCATTGAAGTTGGTGTCTTCAATGGCCTTCATTAAATGCAAGGCTGGTAGCTCTACTGTTACTAGCAATTGAGCTTCCACACCATATACTACTTGAAAAGGGGACATCCCAATAGCCCTTTTAGGTGTAATTTTGTCTGCCCAAAGAGCATCATAAAGTTTCTTGTGCCAATTCCTCTGAGATTCATTAACCAATTTCCTTATTATGGCCACCAGATTTTTGTTTGTTGATTCTACTTGCCCATTCCCCTAGGGATAATAATATGAAGAGTGAGCCAGGGAGATGCCATATCCATAATAGAAATCCATCATCTTAGTTGAAGAAAAATTTGAAGCATTATCAGTCACAATCTTGTTTGGCACACCAAACCTTACCAAGATGTTTTCTTTGATAAAATTGCATACTACTTCAGAAGTAGTACTCTTTACTGGAATGGCTTCTACCCACTTAGTAAAATAATATGTGGCAGTCAATACATGGGTATGTCTGGCACTTGAAGAGGGATTAAGTGTTCCAATAAAATCTAAACCCCATTGTTGAAAAGGATCTTCAATCATGACTGGCTTAAGCGGTAAGGTAGCCAACTTGGGTCTACCCACAAAGGTCTGACAAGCTTCACATTTATCAATCCACTTTGATGTATCTTTGAACAAGGTAGGCCAATAGTATCATGCATGAAGAATATTATGAGTAGTGATAGTATATGAGTAATGGCCTCCACATGCTTGATCATGAAAAGATGAAAGAAGCTTCTCTGTTGTTCCTTCTCCACGCATTTTATAAATCTTCCATCCATCCCACATTTAAACAATGATTTCTCCCACAATACATATTGGGCTGATCTTAAATTAATATCTCTCTTTTCTCCTTGGTATTCAAATGAGAGGGACACTCTCCATAGGTGAGAAAATGTGTGATATCAGCATACCATTCATCAATTGAGCTGATAAATAGAACAAAGAGGAATATCAACATCATCTTTAGGTAACTCATGGCCAACTCCTTTAGCGACAAGTTCACACAAGCCTTTTCCACGGACTAGTTTGGTTGGTCTGATGTCAATATCATATTCTTGAACCTTTGCCACTCAGTTCCCTCTCTTAGATCCAAACTCTTGTTGCGTGAGAATAGACTTGATAGTTGTGTCAGGAACAAGTACTGTGGAGTGAGAGTTAAGAATATAAAAATGAAACTACTTGATAGCTTTAACCACTACAAAAGCATGTTTCTCCATCATTGTGTATTTCAACTCATGATTTTTAAGAATGTAGCTCATAAATGCAATTGGGAGTTCATGATCATTAGAATCTTTTTGAGTCAAAACAATAGCCTAGGGTGTTATCTATGGCATAGCAATAGATAATAAAATCTTTTCTAAAATTTGGACATGCTAGGATAGGAGTTCTAGCAATAGCCTTTTTAATACCTTCAAAGGTTTATTTCCCTTTAGAAGAAAAAATAAACATTTTTCTTCCTTTTATCATTTGGGAGATATTCAAGGTTAGCTCTACAAAATTAGGGATGAATCTTCTCAAAAAGTTGATCTTACTGAAGAAAGAATGCACTCCCTTCTTACTGGTTGGAAGAGGAATCTGTTGAATAGCTTGAACTCATTTAGGATCAATTTTGATGCCATCTTTAGAGACAACATGCCCTAACAATTTTCCCTCTGTGACACAAAAGATAGATTTCTTAGGATTCAAAGAGATCCCATGTTCTCTACACTTCAAGAGAACTATTTCCATATGCTGAAAATGATCGATCTAGTTTTGGAAAACATAGTTAGCTCATCTAGATATACAACAATACATTTCCCTTTCAAATTTCCAAAGGCCAAGTCCATAGCTCTTTGGAAAGTGGCACCAGCATTAATGAGTCCAAAAGGCATCCTCTTGTAGGAAAAAGTACCCCAAGGGGTGGTGAAGGTCGTCTTGTGTTGATCTGCGGTATTGACTTCCACTTGATTATACCTTGAGAAGCCATCAAGCATGGACAACATTTTAGACCCCATAACAGCTTACAAGACTTGATCCATCATGGGCAGAGGATATTTGTCCTTCAAAGAAGCTTGATTTAGATTTTTGAAGTCAAAAGATACGAATCTCATCATTTTTCTTCCTGACATGCACAATGTTGGTAATCCATGTCGAATGGTGGATGGGAAAAATAATTTTGGCTTTCAAAAACTTTTGTATTTCCTGAAAAATAGTGTCAGCTATTTTGGGATTGTATTGCCTTTTCTTTTTCTTGAAAGGTTTAATCCTAGGTTTGAGAGGGATGAAATGTTGCATCTCCTTTGGTTGGAAAGCTTTCAGATCCTCATATGAATATGCCAGAACATCCTTATACTTCTTTAAAAGGTTGATTACCCTCTTCTTTTCTTTTGGTGTACAACATTTTCCAACATTCACAAGCTTGGGGTCAACAGAACTCCCAATATTAGTTTTTTCATACTCAAAAGAATGTTGTGATCCGAAGAAGCCTTAGACTTAACATACCTATCATGCTTATCAAACAATTCTTCCAAACTGATCAACCCTTTTGGAATCTTGTTACCTTTGAGTTTGATACACCCATCTTGATTTGTTTCCTCTTTGACATCCTCTTTATTGGAAGACACACTCTCACGAGGCAAATTGTCACTTCCTTCAAAGTAAAATTGTTCAAAGTTATCCCTAAGCTCTAAGAAAGAAATAAAATGCTGATCATCATTGAAAACTTTCCAGTTACTTGCATTATCAGGTACACTGGGCATATGAATCATCTCAATGGTAAACCTATCTTGAGAGAAATCAGGATGAGGTATCAACAATGATCCTGAGATAGCTAGTGAATCGGCCCTCGTGTTCTGTTCCCTAGGCACTGCTTCAATAGAAAAAGCATCAAGAAATTCAATAGAATCCCAAACTTGATTCCTATAATGCTTCAACCTTCTATTCTTTACTTGAAAAAGGTTTCGACTTATTTAACAACTAGTTCTACATCTCTCTCAAAGCTAGAATATTCTTCACACCTTTTTATTTTCCGATATTAAGCCCAAGAATGAGAGCTTCATACTATTCTATATTATTAGTATTTTCAAATTGTAGTTTGAATGAGAAAGGATGAACTTTTCCCTCGGAGACACCAATACTACGCCAACTCTAGAACCATCCAAGGAACAAATTCAATCAAATTCTAAATTCCAAACCCCATTAGGATCATGAAGTAATCCTTTGAGAAGATGAGTTTCCTCTGAAGACATAATCATATAATTACCATGCCCAATATCCTCGTAAAGTATTTGTGGTTTAGGATCATCTGTCTTTTGTATAATATACTCAGATTACTTCTCGGGCAATAGCTTCTTCATTTTTCCATTAACTGGTATGAGGGCATGTGACCAATCCATTTGAATTTCTCCTCCTACATCCTTACAGAATTTTCTCGCTTAAACATACCATATGAAGAGGGAATATCTACTACTAGGATAGTAGCCAAGACCTTTTTCTCAGGTAAAGTAGCAAAAGCTACTTGTGCATCTTTAATTATTCCAACTAGGGGTACTTCCTTACTCTCCATGGAATAAAAAGACCCATAAGTACGTGTGAGAGTTAGACCCAAAGCATGGACTACTTTGGTAGGCATCACGTTATCTCGATGCTCTTGAATCTATGACACAGTTGTTGAGTTTATGGCCTGCTATAATAAGGTTCACATAAAATGGTTTGATCTTCTCATTAGGTGAGGTGACGGAAGCTACCAGATTGGGTTGGGGTGTGGAGGATGGAGTAGGTAAAAGGCCTTTAGAGGAAGCTTTGGATTGAGAATTAACAAAGTGAACCATTTTGGCAAAAGCTTTGGGATGGGTTTGATAATACTCAGCCTCTGAAATTTGAACCTTTGTCTTTTTTAGGTGATCAATAATATTGAAATATCTAGAGATGGATGGATTATCATCACTTGGAATCTTAGGTTTTTCAGATTTAGGAGTTGTAGAAGAAGAAATTTTAGTAGTAGAATTAGGAAAAGTAGAATTTGTAGAACTCACCTTCTGTGTGGACGTAGTGGGGATAGGAGATCCTATTTTTGTGATAACAGGGATAGTCATGGGATGCTCCTTGGATCTTTTAGCGGGCTGCATCACTTTCTCCCTTTTACTTGTATACTCTCGAGTCATGACAGCATATGATTTGCTATTCATGTCTGCTACTACCTCATCATAATCATCTTTCTCATCAACACCTTCAGTAGTGAAGAAATTAACTCGAGATCCCTTAAGTTCCTCCATCTCTCCATTAACCTATTCTTCAAGTTATTCACAATCTTCATTAACCTCTTCATCTTCAAGATCTTCAACCTCACAGTTGTGTTAACAGAACCTTGATGGTGGCCCTCAAGGGCTATCCTTATCTCGAGAAGTGAAAATGATTTCTAGGCTGAAAATTCCTCCTTGGAACATCCACATAGGGGCGTGGCTTGAGCCAATTGTTTCTTGATGGCAATGAGGTCATTTGCAATTTTTGTACTAATGGATCAAGTATTAGGCCCGGGAGTGGAAGAGGAGGAAGAAGTAGACCTATATTTAGAAGGGTCTCTTTTCAAATTCCTAAACATAATCAAATCATCTTTGATGCTAACAACAAGAGTTAGGTTTTCCTTTTCCTTCAATAGAAAGGAATAGAAGAGCAAACGAGCTCTTCTATTCCTTTCTGTTGAAGGAAAAGGAAAACCTTTCGTTTCAAAAAATGAAACTAAGAATCTTCAATACCAAGAGCCCTCCTTCCACAAGTAAAACATAGAGTCACCGGATCAAAGGATGATCAAGAAATTGTATACGTAATCGGAAAACATTAAGAAAATGAATCCCCAAAGTGGAGTTTCCAAAAATTGTTGGTCATCAAAAAGGACTTGTTAAGAACAACAAATGGGACGAAAGTCCCTCCTCTTTAATGGGAGAGGTTCCTTCTTTAAAGACCAACCTTATTTACATATGTATAGTGCATAGTTTTAATGTGGAACTTAGATATCATGAAAGTGTTTTAAAATGGAACAGATCATCAATACAAAAGTATAGAGGAATTTAGTAGTGGAAATGAGCAGAAAGGCATTCTCAAGAATTATAGATAACAGAATAATTCCTTATGCATGCCAGAATAAAATTATTTGCAACAAAACCATTTGCATTTGAATCAATAAGATGCTATTGCAAAGACACAAAGTTCTAGAAATAACATCTACAAGAATACAAAGCTTCTTGAAATTATACAGACAAATGATTCAAAAGTATCAACAGATAGTAACGAAAGAATAAGACCAGATAGAGATGGAAAGAAAGATCTTTTGTATTGATTTCTTTGTTACTCCTTACACTTTCAAAAATAAACCAAGTTCCAACCACTGAAAATGGTGTAGAGAGCCCATTATATAATTTTACAAATTAGTTACAATTGGTAACTACTTCTTTTAAATAAAATGTTTACTTAAGGGGATTCTTGACACAAATCCCTCAACTAATTACAATAAGCCTGAATTGAGAAAAAGAAGGAAAGGAGAAGCTAGGAGGGAATACAAATTCTTATGATTGGGGAGGGCCCACTGACTTGAGGATCTTTTTCTAAACTTTTTCAATGCTTCGCTATGTCTCGCCTCGTGGGACCGATGTGTTAGTAGTAGCTTGGGTCCAAGATCCCAAGAATTTCTCCATCTCCTTATCAAAATTGTTGTGCGTATGATATTCTTTATTAGCTTCCTCAATGGAAGATTGGAGAGAGAAGATTTCCTTTATCTTCTCTTTTGTCATTGACTCCTCCTCAAACAGTTTTCCTTAAAAATGATCTTAATTGAGTTTTAATTTCCTATAGGAGAAAGGAACACTTGAAGTTTCATCATGAAGGTGATAATAGATATCCTTGAAAGCAGATATAACACATGTGTTCAAGGCTCCTCCTTCTACCAATTGTTCCTCAATTCTCCTAGAGCCTCCTCCAAAGACTTTTATTTTCCACTCTATGCACGAAAACCCATGACCTTGAAAAATTATCCTTGGCGTCATCAAAAATTTACTTGCCATCAATAGATTTTCATCAGTCTGTCCCATCGTGCACAGGTCTACTATGCAACTTCTCCAAAGTTTAAGTTCTTTATCTATATTTCCATTTATGGAGGGGAGATTTTGTTGTAGATTAGTTACCTTCTCATTGAGTTTGAAGGCTTCTCCAATGAAATTCAAACCTACAATGACCATATCATCTACCATGTCTTCCATATCTCTCCCATAGATGGAGTACCTATGTATGTCTTTGATGCTTTGGACTACATCTTGACTAAGGATCATAGGTGGTTGAAGGGCAACATCGGTGGGGTAGGATCCAAAATGTTATCCTTAGATAACAATGACTTGATGAAACAAGAAATCACTTGAGCCTTCTCTTCCAGCCTTCTCTATAGTCTGCTTTCCTTTTTCTACTCTTCCAATAACCCTGGTCACTATTTCTGAAGACTATGTATTTCACTTTCAGGAGTAGATTCTCCCATTGAGATCCTAGAAAGTTCTATATCGAGAGCCTTACAAATCTGTTGTTTCCGCTTTATCAACTTTGGGCTTTGCTACCTCAAGAAATTACTGGCCTTGAGCATTTGTCACTATCCTTGAATTTTTTTAGCTTTCTTTGCAGGAGAGGAAGGATTAGTGCCCAACAAGGCCGCCACAACATCAAAATTAGGCCCTGTTAATCGAGAATAAGAATTCCTGTTCCTACTATCAACAAAAGGTTTTACCCATGGAAAAGTGGAGGAATCAGAAGAAGGGGAAGCAAGAGAACAAAGAGTAAGAGAACTCATGGCACTTAAAGTATTTACAATTGTTGCCTCTAATAGAGATGTGAGTGGAGTAGATGTGGCTTCTTGGACAGAGGAATCCATGGTACTTGGAGGCTTAGTGTTATGAATTTCCTGCTCCTTATCCATTGTGGCTTTTGAAACTCCTGCAAGAACTGGCACTTCACTATCTTCACTTTCACTAAGAATAATGATGTTATCTAGCCCCGAAGGTAATTTTGAATGTTTTAGCAAGGGATTTTCCTCAATAGGATCCTTTTTGACTTTCTTCACCTTCTTCTGATATACGTGAGTGGATGAGGAAGGGATGGAGGATTCAAGTTCTTTACTTGATAAAGGAGGAGGAGTTCATGCAGGTACCTCCGAGCTGGGTGTATGTGACTCCTTTCTCAGTGTTGAAGTGTCTTTAGAGGAAGACTCTCTAGAATTCTTCCTTAGCTCTTGAACCCTTTTGTCAAACCAGACCTTGGTTCTTACCAGGACAGGGGCTAGGATCTCAGCCAAATCATCTTTCTCCCTTTTGAACCAGTCTAGATCCTCTAAGGGAGTATGCTTGATCACATTATCATATTCATATGACAATAGGTCTATGTTTTCATCTTGAAGCCCTTCAAGAATCTGATATAGGTTAAGCTCTTGTATTAGCTGAAGGGAGAATCTGCCATAATGGCTCTGTCTTTTCTCAAAATCATCTATGCAATCAGCCCAAAGAGTCCTCAGTATCTGCTTTGTGGTGATAGTTGATTCTGAGATTCAGCTCAATGAATTTCTTGAAATCAAAATAGTTTCTAGGCCTAAATAAGTGGACAGTGATAGGGGCAAGGGATATTTCTACGTCCTAGGAATCCAAAGTTATTTTGCATGTATAGTTACCCAAAGATATGGGGAAATGCAACCCAATGATTTTCTTGTCCCTGCAAGTCCTATGCAACCTATCCAATTGTCTACATACCTCAATCAGAGCCATCTTATCATTACAAAATATAGGGATATTGAGAGGAGTGCTCTATTAACCGGCTAACCTGATATATGAAAACCTTTCAATTGAATGAAGAAAGCTCCATACTTTGATATCAGGCTCATGGCTTCATCAGAAAATCTCCTAGCAGTATCACTTCTAGAAGCCTCATAATGTACATGGTGAAAGCATCATTCACCCTCCTAAATTTTGATTCTGTTGTCATGGGTGAACATAGGGTAGTAAGCATAGATGGGATCACCCTTTGAGCCTCAAAGTGTATGTGAAACCAAACCATTGTCCGAATGCTTCTAGGGTATACATAAGATAAGAATTCATGTAGAACTTCTTATTTTTTTGTACATTAGACAATGCCTCTATCAAATTCATACAAATGATCTCTACCCAATTGATGTTAAAGTACCTTCACAAACTATGTTGATAAGCAAGCACATCCAAAAGTGGAACTCACTGGTAGAGGGTAAGCCCATGACACGAGCTAACATGATGATGAAGTCAGATAGTTCTTCATTGAAATTAGCCCTAAACAGAGCTTTGGAAAGCCAAGATGCCCCTTTCTTAGGGTTCTTCAACCATGAATTTGCTACCCTTGCCTTGTATTTCTCACTATCTTGATCAAAGAGAGCTTGTGCTTGAGTTTGAGAGATTACCATAGAATTGTCCATTTTGGGGATCCGTAGGGCAGCGAAAAAGGTGGCAGCATCAAGTTTAGTTATTAGCTCCCCGTGAACATTTGTTAATTTGCTCATGTTAGGGTTTAAGTGAGATCCACAAGTGAGTACAGTGTTAACACACTGTACCGAGATAGGGAAACCCACAGCGAATGCAAGGCCACTATCATTAATCATTTGCACCATGGGGGAGGGATTTGGGTCACCACTGGTCCAAAATCACCGAAATCCAGGTGTCAAACCTCACTGTCTCTGATATCAGGAATGGAAGACTTGAGTGGAGAAACCTACTCTTGGGCTTGAAACTTGATCTTCATACTGACAATGTTTGGAAAAATAACCTTCACATCAAGAATCCGCGATAAGAATGCAAGGGAAATGGGGCACAAGCAGAGCATAGGTTTTAATTGCAAGGATATGAGAAAATGGTAGTGAGCAAGCAATGATAAAAATACATGGAAGGGAGTCCCATTAAATAGCCATTTTAGGAGAGATAAGGTTATAAATCCGCATTAAATTCATATGCACCTACTAAAAAGAAAGCATCGGGAAGATCGGAAAAAATTAGCTCGGATGGCCTTTGGCACATTTGGGACATGAGGACGTGAGGGATGATGAAAGCACGATGCGGATAAAATGGCAAAAATGCAAAAATGCTTTCAAGACAAGTAATACCAAAACATGTGAAGGGCCCGATGCGGCTGATGTAGATGATTGGGGAACAAAGAGCCCTAGTGAACTTAGAACATTTGGAACAAAAAGTTTTGACAAACCCGCAAGTTAATAGATTTAAGGGAAAGCACGTGATTGGGGAATAGAGAGCCCATCAGAACTTGGGACACATGGGACAAAAATGTCTGACAAACCAACAAATCACTCAAATGACTCAAAAAATGTGAAATTTTCTTAACTCTTCAACTTTTCTCTTCACTAGAACATCATAAAAAGGTGTTAACTCAAAATTTTCATTTTTTTAGCTTTCGAAAGAGGGGAAATTTTGAGAGGACAATTGAAACATACCATATGAAGGAGGATTATCAACAACCAAAATAGTGGTTAAGACCCTTTTCTCTGGAAAAACAGCAAAGACTACTCGTGCATCTTTAATCCTTCCAACCAAAGGTACTTTTCTACTCTCCATGGAATAACAAGAACTAAAGGCATGTGTTAGAGTCGGGACCAAAGAAAGAGCTACTTTTTCAAGCATTACATTACCTAATGCTCCCGATTCTATAATACAATTACTATGTTTATGGCCAGTTATAAGGAGAGTCACATAGAATGGTTCAATTTTCTCATTAGGGAAAGTGACTGCAGCCACAAGGCTTGGTTGAGGTGAGGAAGAGGGATTGGGTAAAAGACCTTTAGAATTATTGGATGAGGATTTGGATTTCGAATTGATAAAGTTCACCATTTTAGCAAAGGATTCTAGATGGGTTTGGTAAAACTCGACCTCTGAAATTTGGATTTTGGTCTTTTTGAGGTGATCAATAATATCAAAAGACCCGGAGGTGGATGGTGCATCACTACTAGGAACAAGAAAAAACCTTTGATTTATTGAATTTATGAATTGAAGGAATTTTTTTTTTGGAAATAGAGGTAGAAGGAGGAGGATTAATAGTACTCACCTTTTGCATGGAGGCAGTGGGAATAGGGGCTCCTCTTCTAGCAACCACTGGAATAGTTATAGGCAACTCCTTGGATTTCTTAGTAGGCTATACTACATTTTATTTTCTATTCATTTTCTCCCAAGTCATAATAGGATATGAATCACTATTCATCTCTACCACTCTTTCATCATATTCATCTTCATCATTTATACCTTCAGTGGCGAGGAAATGAAATTGAGATCCACCAAACTCTTCAAGTTCTTCATCAACCTCTTCTTCTCGGGTCTTCAAAGTCATCATTAAAATCCTCATCATCAAGTTCTTGAAATTCAAAAGTTTCATTGACTAGAACCTTGATAGGTGGGACTTTAATAGCCAATTTATTTTGATAAGGAGGTAACCGGTTCCTAGGCTGAAAATTCCTTCTTGGAATATCTTGATAAGGAGTATGTTGAGCCAATTGCTTTTTGATGGCAATGAGATAATTTTCCAAATTCTATAATAATTGATCTGAATTGGCTCTAGGAGAGGAAGAGGATGATGCTTTAGACTTGGAGGGTTCTCTTTTCAGTTTACCAAACATGATTAAATCATCCTCAACCTCGATAGCCAAACATTGATCAACATCCAGAGTTGCAAGGTTAGATCTCCTTAGTGCATAGCTCACTTCAGGTAACTAAGCATTAAGGAAGAAGCATTTTTGATTTGATCCACAAGATGAGTGTTCTATGGAATTTTATGAATGAGCTTGTTGAATTTGGCCACAAATTCTCTCATGGGATCATGTGGTTCCTTCTTGATATGATAAATTTGAGCCAAGAGAGCATAAAAATCTTCAAGAGGTTAGAAACGTTACACAAACTAAGTTGTCAAGGTGGTCCAATCAATAATTGACCCAATAGGAAGATGATAGAACCAATTAGTAGCATTATCCTGCAATGTCTCTACAAAGATCCTAACATAAACGTCTTCATGCTCAATCCTAAGAATCCCACATGAAACACTAAAGTATGCAATGTGTTTATCTAAGTGTACCTTCCCATCACCTTGGAATTTAGAAAATATTTCCTACTACTCCTGGGTAACTCATGCAATGGCTGAGGAAGAGAAAGAGGCCCAATTCATTGTCCCCAAGGCAGAGGTGTTGCTATTTGTGGGAAGATTTTCTAAAGGGGAATTGAGACACCAAATAGTATTAGAGAAGGAAGATTAGGGCTGATTTGTTCTCAGTAGGAATGCTATTCTTGTATTTTTTCTCTTTAACATGGGGTGTGCTTGAAGAATGAGTTCCTCTGTTCCTTCTTGCTGGAAGAAGAGGGAATTTTTATTGCTCTAAAAGTTGAAAATGAGGATCTTCAACCCCGAGAGATTTCTTCCCACGTGTATATCATAGAGTCACCAGATCAAAAATGATCTTGAAGTTGTTCTTTTAAAAGGGATATGTTTGAAACAAAATCCCTAGTAGAGTCACCAAAAACTATTGGGTTTTAAAATGGTACTTTAATCAAAACCACAGTTAGGGGACAACAAGTCCCTCCTCTTTATGGGAGAGGTTCCCTTATTGAAAACAAGCAACAAAGCTTATATACAAATGTACAGTTTTCATCTTAAGGTTGGGCCTCTGACATCTTGAAATGATTTTATACCAAAAGATTATCAATACAAAAAAATGGAAGGACTAAAGAAAGGAAAATGTAAAATATAACAACACTTTTAGGAAATATAGATAGCATAGTATAACCCTATACTTACTGAGCAAGAGTGATATAGAATAGAATCATTCACATTAAAAACATAAGATATCATTCCATAGACACAAATTTCTAGAAATCATAACAATAAATACACAAAGTCTCTTATTGCAAAAGATAAATAATCCACAAATTTTAGGTAAGCAAGAAGGGGCAATGGATGAAGATAGAGAAAAGGGGAAAATCCTTCTGTATTAATTAACTTTTGACTATTATTACACTTCAAAAGTATTAGAGTCCAACCTTTTGCAATGAGCCAAGATCTTACATTTATAGATGAAACCAAGAGAGGGGAAGAAGATAAGGACAAAATTTTTATTTTTCACCTAACCACCAACCATTAATGCCCCTGCAAATCCACCTACAATCTGTCAAATCTAGTTCTACATGGCTTTGGTGTGTTGAAGAAGGATAGAAGATCGGATCAGATTTGATCTAGTTGAAGTAGTCGGATCCCACATTAAAGGTTTGAGAGACATTTTCCATATTTTCACCCAAATCAAGATATCCAGTCAGCTCTCCATGTCTATTTGGCGTGTTGGAGAAGGAAGGATGGAAATCGGATCAAATCTGATCTACTTGAAGCAATTAGATCATGTATTAATGGTGTGAAATATGTTTTCCAATTTTCTAACAACCAACTCCTGCTGAAAACAATATTTTATGCTTCCATGGTGTAGAGGAGATCAAGACCTTTCCAATAGTATAAAATTTGTCAAATTTTGAGCACTGGAGTAAAAGTTATGCTCATTTGAATATTTGAATTGAATCCGTACAAAAATAGCAAAAATGTAAAAATGGATCCATGGGCCCAAAATTGAAATTGTGCCTTTAGCGCAAAAGATGCAAAAGTGCAAAAGTTCCCTGCAGCCCGCAAGCCTACAACTTCACATTTTACATTTGGTTTTGACACGTGGCATTACCTGAGTGGTAACAGAGTCACAACTCACTTTATAATTTTAATTGTTAGAAACGAGGCTCAAAACCTCAAAGTTCTCCACCGACCCACCTCTCCACTTTGAATTTTGATTTGGGCTCAACATTTGACTTTTCCCCTTGGAAACAAGGCTCAAAATCTCAAAAGGCTCCAATGATTTCGCTTCCCGCTTTGACTCTTCATGTGGGCTTGATATTTGAATTTTTCCCTTGGCATGAGTGGGGGCGCGGTTCACTTTTTTACTTTACGCATTTTATGGAAACAAGGCTAAAAACCTCAAAGTCCTCTGTCGGCCCACCTTCCCACTTTGACTTTTAACACGAGCTTAACATTTGAATTTTTCCCTTCATTTTTGAAAAAGATTTATGTCTGATCTGGGACACCGGAGGCTTCCCACTCATTTGGAGACTCACTTTGTATTTTCCTCTTGAAAGAGTGCCGAAGAGACACATGGCTCCTTTCACTACCTCGCCTTGTTTCTTTGTGTTTTGGCTAAGTCCCCTTTGTTTAGTGGGGTCATAGGTTTGAACATGGACATATGGAAGCTCCGTGCACATTTAGGACATGCCCTTAGATTTTTCTTTTGAATTTACGCTAAGTCGACATGTGGAGGCTTCAAAGCAAACCCTTCTATACTTAGTCGATAATAACCCAACTCTATTCCCTTTTCAGACTTGGGACACATGGAAAGTTGACACTTGTTTTTGGGACTACCTTTGGATTAAACCCTTGAAAGAGTTCCAAAGATAAATTTGGAAATCTCCGCCGGTTCTTCCATACTTAGTCAATTCATGTGTTCTTCCCATTTGACTTCTTTCGGACCCTAGACATGTGGAGGGTTGGTGCTAGTTCAGGGTCTCTCTTTGGGCGAGAACTTTTAAAGTTATGCCGATGAGGCACATGGAGAGTTGGCACATGTTTAGGGAACCACCTTTGGCTTTAACCATTAAAGGTGCACCAATGAAACATGTGGCATCGTCCGCTGATCCTTTTGTACTTGACCAATTTAGACTCGCTCCTCTTTCTCCATTTTTTGGTTGGGTCCCTTATGATTATTTAGGAGCGACTATGATGGGTTCTGGACACATGAAAGGTCTGTGCTCATTTGGGGTTGGTCCCTTGGGTCTCACTTATTAAGTTACATCGATAAGGCACGTGGTGATTTTGTGCAAACTTAGGATCCTTCTTTGAACTTTTCCTTTAGAGGTGCGTCATTGGGACACATGGAGGCTTCTTCCAACACCTTATACTTAGCTGATTTATCAAATGGATTTGTATTTTCAGACTCTAGACATGTGGAGGGTTGGTGCTTGTTTGGAGTCTCCACTTTTATGTGCCATACCAAAAGTGCACCAAAGAGACATGTGGTGTCATCCGCCAATCCTTCTATACTTAGTCAATTTGGGCCTCGATCAAACACTACCTTTGTTCATAGAAAAACAAATTTCCAAAAGTGATCCGATGACCCGCCTTCCTACATCTAATCAGAAATGTCCACGTACTCGTGGGCACCGAAAAATAAATTGATAGGGAAGATTCACCCATCATCCATGACTATGGGAAAAATAAAGAGAGGGAAGGCTCCATCGTTTATGCTCAAAAAGCAAGCGCTAATTGTGGAAAGAAGACAGCGTAAACAATACCAGGCTCAATGTAATCCATGATCATAGAAAAGGATTTAAAAATCTCATTCAAATGGAGGAAATAATTCTCAAGCCTCTGGATAGGAACCATGTGGACTACAAGATTCTAAATTAATAGGGTGAGATAGCGGATGAGCACCAGTTTCTTTAAAGCACAAATTTTTTCTATCTCTTCATACTTGTCACTTTGTTCAAACATATCTCAAAGGCACCAACTAATTTTTTTGAAAGCTTTACTTAAAAATGAGGGGAATTTTGAGGGTGACAGTGAGAGGTGAATGTCTAGAGAAGGCCAACTTCCTCTTCTTGAACTAATTGTTATACTACTCCTAGTGTAATAAAATGACTATCAGATCCTAGGCTAACATCTTCATGAGTTTTAGGGAAAGAGATTTCATAGAAATGAAAATTATACTAAGGGTGGTGATGCACCAAATAAAGGGATGTTTAATATATGGAAGGGTTAATGTGGGTAGGATGCTTGCATCATTGGCCACCTTCACCTATTGCAACTTGGAAAGGGTACAAAATACCACAAACCAAGGCATATGTTCCTTTGTTAAACTTGAGCATACAAAAGGAGAGATCAAATTTGATTCAACATGCAGTTAATTTATCATGAGGAAAAAAATACACATGTCAAACATCTATTTCAACAATTACAAATAATGATAATACAACTTTAATAATAGAAGGAAAATAATATTTTCACAGCTAACATAAAATATAATCACATTATTCCCTCACAACATGAAATAGATGACCCAAAATAAAGGTAAGCTAACCACTCACACTAAGGAACCATACATTCACAAAGTAAGCATTGATTAACCATTCCACACAATAAATCTGATTCTTAATGGCAAGGTATAACTCTGAATATAATTAAAAGGTTTTTAGAAATATCTGAAGCACTCTTCCAAGATTGAAGAGCAACTTCACCCTAAAAATGATCTATCCCCTCCCATTACTAGCTTGAAGAATTTAACTATTTATAAGTTCTTAGGCTGAGCCATTACAACTAGGCCCTTAACTAATATTTTACCAAAATAGAAATTTCATTAAATTAAGGGAACATTATCCCATGAAAATAGAAAAGTTTTTACAAGGGTTTGAATTAGTCAACCCTACAAATTCAACTCGATCCAGAGCTTGGATCTGTCCTTTCATGGCTTCTCATCTTTGGCTTTGTTCAGCTACACCTTCCTCTTCTGTGGGTTTTGTTGTTCTCCTTCCCACACAACCATTCAATGCTTATACTAAATGAAGTGTTTGATGATTCCCTAAATCTCTTCATCCCCAATTCCACATGCGTAGTGATTCACTACATCTTCCATCTTGATCTCCTTCATGATATTGGCTGGCACTCTTCGAAGTTTATTCACAACTTTGTTCAGCCTCCCTATGAAATTTTGGCATAAGACCAATCTATCGATGGAGTCACTACTGAAAGTTTTGGTGACATAATTGTCGCACTTCACCAAATCCTTGAAATTTTCCTTAACTTGATCTTCAGAAATCATCGATGTTTTTGTTGAATAATTTGCAATTAGTAATATCAAACTCTTATGAGATATCATTTAGGGAATCCATGATTTCTACTTGTTTATCTTCCAATTTCTTAATTAAATCTTGTAACACTTGGCACCAGAATTCCATGGCCTTTTGATATTCAAATAACTTTGAGGCATCATCGATCACCTCTTCTTAAAGGAACAAGTTGGGTTATTCTTGTCCGATCTAACTCCATGTTTCAAAATTTAAATTGATATTATTATTATCTTGAAAAATGCCTCATCCATTTTGCAAATAGTAACCATCCCAACCTGCAGATCATTATATATTTGAAAACCTCCTTTATTAAGGGATTAACTTCCTACAGTATGCATCATATCCATCCATTTACTGATCTCCCTTTTTGGCCTAGCTTCTCAAGCACATAACAAAAAATGTTGTCGATGGTAGACGAAATCTGTCATGGCTATAGTAGTTGAGACTTCGGTAGATGGAGTTGGTTGGGTTACTTTGCATAACAATGAAGTGAGTTGTTTGACCTTGAGTTTGAGATCATCTTTTGTAGCCTTATCTTTGTCATATTTTTCTAGCAGAGCCCTAAGAGTAGTGTGCACATCTTGTTTGGATCCTTCATGAGTAGCTTTTCCCAATGAAAATCAAGAGATCTGATAATCTACCGTAGTAATTGTTTCCTTAGTTTTTCCCTCAACGGGAGTAACAACCTCTACAATTCACTCCCCAGATGGATTCATTGTTACACTTGAAACAGTCCTTGGCCTCTTGGCCTGTCTCTTGGGCGTATGTTCCAATATACTAAGATCTATGACATCTCCCAGAGGCACCTTCTTCTTCTACTTTGGAGTCTATCTAAACAACCATTCAGAATGGCTAATGCTGATGAAGATGGGACAATAGATCCAATACCTAAAACATTAGTCATGACAAGAGCACTAGAAAAATTAGTTGGCATTTGGGTAGAAGTGGCAATGATGGATGGGGTGGATGTAAGGACAACCATAGGAGTTGATAGAATGATTTTGGGGAATGATATGGAGGGAAATGGAAGTGTTAAGGGAAGTGAAGAAGAAATGGGTGACTGGTAGTTTCTTTCAACCAAGAGAAGCTGGAAGGGATGAGAATACCTACGCCATAAAAGGAGATGGGAATGAAGAAATGATGTGGAAGTAGAAGAAATTGATATTAGAAGTGACAATGGGGGAGGAGAAAGAGATGATGGATCTCGTGAGATACTAGGGGAGTCTTTGAGTTTAAACACTTCTATCATAGGTGCTGCCTGAGACATGGACTTGGAAATAGAAGCCTTTGAGAGAGTTGAGCCACCAACAATGAATCAAATATTTTTGGAGTCATATGGGTTTTTGGGTTGACCTTTTCCCTTTTGTGAGTGTTGATTAGCTTATGGTTGGTGGGGCCTCTATATTTGTAGGTTTCTCTACTCCCTTGGGTGAAATTCCCAAGGTAACCAACCAACTGTAAGTTCTCTATAGAATGGGCCCTGCCCTCTCCTTTGTATTACAACATTCTTCTACATACCAATCAATCCATGGAAATGGTTGATTGGCAATATTATCATTTTTGTATGCCACATCCAAAACCTCATCATTATCTTGCACATCTTTTGGGACATCGACCAAACCAAATTGCCGAACCTCATCTAAGGTCAACCTCTCATAATCCATCTGTCGGATGATGTATTCATCTTGAAAATGAATCTGGATGTCATCCAATTAGGGCACATGGGCATTGGACCGACTTGTTTCACCAAATTTACCCTAATAATTGAATCTGGTTTAGGGATTAAAGGTTTGCAGGGTTACTTCGGCCATTTCTACATCCACGTTTTTGGCCTTGTGAATATTCAGGAAGGTGTATCTACTAATTGAAATAGAGAAACGTATTCCCGCTTTATGGCATCTGTTCTGAATTTGATGACAATCGATAATTGTCGAACCAATTCAAGGAGAACCCATTTATCAGTAGGACACCTTGGTATTTTGCTGGGAGCACGTATAAAGCCTTGAACCTGAATGTAAGAAAATGTGGGGAACTATACATAGATAGCTCTCCACTCACGCACTTCTTTGAAGGATTCATCAGAAATCCTTTGATTGTATAAGTCCTTATCAAAACAATAGAAGATAACCACAAAGAAAGCATCATTGACCCTATAAAAATTTCTACTCCCTTCACTTAGTGTGATTCGAGGATGAAAAACATAGATTTGGGAGGTACTATGAATACCTTTAGTATTCAACCTAGAGAAATATCCCATAGCAATGGCAACATAAACCAAGAATGATGTCATATAAAATTTTTTTGTGGAAAGAACTTTTCTCAACTGGTAGCAAATGGAGCTACTGATATGCTCCCCCATCGGATAAATTCCTTATTTTTATTGATTGTATAAATGTACAAGAAAAACCATTCTTTGAATTACTTTTCTAAAGGAAGACCTGAAATTTTGCTTAATAACACAATAAGGTCAATGACCTCCTAAATAAAATCTGACCGATGCATGGTCTTTGGTAATTTGGCAACGCTCTTGGCAAGATAAGTTTTCATCATGAATTTTGTGCATACTTCCTCCTCCTTGTCCCAGTGCTCCACTACTGAATTTAGAAAAATTATGGCATAATCTTCAACATCGAGAAGTTTGAGTAGATATTTGAAGAAGTATGGGTCTAAAAGGATTACCACCTTATCATCATCATCTTTGACCAACATGGATTATTTGTCAAAGTGGGTTTTCATGGGTAAAATGAACTCAAGAAATAAATGGATGTAGGAAAACCGACAACAAGGAAAATCCCACGTGGTGGTAGATGGCTTGTATCCATGGTTTCTTGTTTGGAGCCTTTACTCTTTCCCATAAATCTAGAAAATCAATCTGTCCTAGGTCAGTATCCCCTATATTCCCAAGTTAGAAGATAGGCAGGAGTGAGGAGCAACTCCAAGAAATGAATACTTCATATTTTCTTTGCCCTTTAATGTAGAAGTAGACATCAAGCTCGATGAATTTTTGAATTATGAAAGCCAAAGTTAAAAATCCCCAAATGAAAACTTCAAAACTGAATCAAGAATCCCAAGTGAAAACTCCAAAATAGAGAAGTCCTAATTTCTGAAATGGAAAGTTCTGAAGTTGAAAGTTTCAAATTTCTGAAATGGAAAGTTCTGAAGTTGAAAGTTCCAAATATCTAAAATTGAAATCTTAAAAGCTACATGGTTCCCAACAACTGAAAAGATCCTAAAAGTAAAATTTTCTAAAATAGTAACCTCCAAAATGCCAAAAATAAGAGCTCCGAAACAATGATGCACCACCAAGTCTTTGAAATCTAAAAATATAATTGCCAAACAAAGCTAATATCTAAATCTTGAAAAGTGTGAGATGGATAAATGGAAAACTTGAGAAGATCTCTGAAAAATATGAATTCCTAATCTCTGAAAATTCTGAATGCCTAAGGAAACTCAAAACATAGAAACATGGTGGGTAATGAATTTTTCATTTCAAGAGGTACATAGAGGAGGAACAAAAGAAAACAAGTAAATAAAAATGAAAATAAGAGATCTTAAACCAAAAGGAAAATAACCAAGTTAAAATACCTTGAAAATGACGTCGAAAAGTACAAGAAAATAGATTGTCAGAGTAAGGTGTCAAGTAGAAATGACAAGCAAAACATGATTTTAAATAGAAAACCTGACATTAATGGCAAAAATTTGATCCGTATGGAGGTTGGTGAAAAATTAATTGCACGAAGGACTCCAAAAGTCTGAAACTGAAAGCCCGAAATTCCAAAATTTTGGAATTTTGGGGTTTCAGACTTGAGATTGAGAGATGAAAAATAAAAATTGGAATGAAAAGTTTCAAACCCAAAAGACTGAAATTTCAAAATTTTAGAATTTCAGACTTTAGAAGTCGAAAGTGAAAACCTCAAAAATGACTCCAGAGAATTTTAAAACTGAAAGCCCGAAAGTTTGAAATTTCAAACTTTCATATTTTTGGACTTGAAGTCCGAAAGGGATTTAACCAAAAGTGTGACCAAAAGTTCCGAAACCCGAAAGCTCGAAAGTCCAAAATTTCAGACTTTGAACTCCATGTTTAAAAATTACAAATTATTTAAATAAAAACTTCGAACCCAGAAAGCCTGAAAGTATGAAATTTTGGAATTTCGGGGTTTCAGACTTTTGAAATTTGTAAACACGATTTCATGTCATTAAACCTAAAAGAGAAAACCTCTAAAATTCAAAGTCTAAAATTTTAGATTTCAGACTTGGAGAATTTTCAATTTATATTACAGAATACGCATACTAAGGATTTTCTGAAAAAATTGTCTAACCACTTTAGACATGTGCTTCTCAAGATAGATTAAAATGTTAATATTTTTAACAACCTTTAGGGAATGTTTTCCTACTAATATTCTAGACTAGTAGCCTTAAAAAAACATTAGTCAAAGGAGTCCTAAATGGAAAAATAAACATAACACACACAAGAAATGAAAAAGAAAACAAACGATGTGAAAGGAACTTGGAGGAAAATAAAAGACCTCAGACAGGTGGAACAATCTCAAAAACAAGCTTTGAGATGTATCCCATTCACATGAAATGGAAATTCTTCTCCATTGAGTCCGGATAGATGAAATGAATTTTCCTCTTACAACTTGTATTAATATAAGGCCCGCTTCAAAGAGCATCAAACTTGGCATGCTTGCCTGGTTTGGATTTTTCTTCATCCCATTTGAGAACTAAATCTCCTTCTTGAAAATTTCTATCAGAAGCTTTCTTATCGTAGGATTTCTTAACTTGAGCCTAATGTTGTCTTAAAGTTTTCATAGCCTTTTCTCAAACTTCCTCCAATTCCATGAGTTTAATAAACCTCACTGTTAAGGAGCCATATTCCATGACCTCGAGCTGATGAGCCAATTTAAAAGAAGGTAATTCCAAGGAGAGTGGAATCTTTTCCTCCCTTCCATATACTAGCATAAAAGGTGAGTTTCTAATGGCATTTTTAGGTGTGATTCAATTTTTCCATAAGGAAATCTTGATTTGTGTATGTTAGGTTATTTTGTTAGCTTCCATCATCTATTTGATGATCCTTATGAGATCCTTGTTACTAGATTCAACCAACTCGTTTCCTTATGGATAGTAATTGGATGAAGTATTGAGATAGACCCCATTCATAACTGCCCACTCACTTAACTTTAAACCAAGGAGAGACATTGCATTATCATAGATAACGTTAAATGGAACACCGAACCTTGTCATTATATTCTCCAGGAATTCAAGGACACTATTTTTCATTACTTTCCTTCAAGGCCACTACTTCTATCTAGCAAGTGAAATAATCTATTGCAGTGAGGACCCATTTATGTCCATCACTGGATAGAGGATTGATCATTCCAATAATATCCAATCCCCACTGAATGAAAGGTTGATCTACTTGAATGGGATCCAAAGGAAGATCTGTCAGCCTCTGTTTGCTTGCTAAAAGAGAACATTCTTTACATTTCCTCACCTAGAGATGAGCATCTTTGAACAATTCCAGGCATTAGTAATCGACCTATATGATCTTGGTAGTAGTTTTTCATGTAGAGTAATGCCCTCCAGACAGACCATTATGGAATTCCTCTAACATCCTGTTCACCTACTCTGGTTTGATGCAACGTAGAAGAGCACCATTCAAATCCTTTTGGAAAAGAACATTATCTACTAAGGAATATAGAATGAAATGGAGACAGAAAGTACATCATTGGAATTTATCCATATTTGGAGGATATACCCCCAAGAGGAGGAAATTTTTCATCTTAGTCAACCAATCAATCTGGTCATTTCCTTCATCAACATTCAGGAGCGTAACATCTTCCATATCTTTGGTCTCCATGTCCACAACTAGCTATTGACATAAATTCATGTCCCTGACAAGCTTAGTGAATTTAATGTGCACGTCATACTCCATTACTTTTGTAATCCACCAGCACATTTCTCATTCATTTCTTTATTCAACAAAAAGTATTTGACGCCAGGATGAGAGACCATTAAGTGGACTTTGTTGTTGGACAATATGTGCCTAAATTTCTTCAGAGCTTGAATGATTGCAAAGACCTATTTTTCAACGAAGGAATATTTAAGCTCGTATTCCTTGAGAGACTGACTGAAAAAGGCAATTGGTTGTTCCATCAGATCATCATTTTGCTGGGTTAGAATCCCCAAAATACTTTCCTGACCTGTGAAAGCATAGAGGATGAAATCTTTGTCAAAAATAGGATTTACCAGTGTGGGAGTTTGGGAAATGGCCATTTTGATAGCCTTCAAATTCTCCCTCCCTTATTTTTCCATGATAATGGAATGTTCTTTTTAACATGGTCGTGAGTGGTTTATCCAATGTTGCAAAATGAGTAATGAATATACTCATGAAATTTATGGTTCCCTAGGAAACTTTGGAGACCCTTCTTGTGACTTGGAAGAGATAAGGAAATAATGGAATGGATCATAGCTAGATCAATGGATAGTACTTCCATTGAAACAATATGTCCCAACAATTTTCCTTCCTAAACTATGAAAATGCACTTCTTAGGGTTCAGTGAGACCAAAATTTCTCTACATATTTAAAAAAAAATTCTTAGATGTGTGATTTTATTGTTGACATGCTTGGAATAGACAGTAAACCAAGATAATATATTTGATTAGTCATTTAAATTCCATATCCATGGTTCTTTTGAGAGTAGCCCCTACATTGGATGATCCAAATGGCATCTTATTGTAAGTGTACGTGCCCCACTTAGTAGTGAAAGTCATTTTGAATTGATCAGATTCTTGGACAAAAATCTAATTATACCCTAAATATCCATCAAGCAAAGAAAAACTTTGAGCCCCTACAACTGTTTGGAGGATTTTCTCCATTAATGATAGAGGATAATGATCCTTTAATGAGGCATGGTTCAAATCCCTAAAGTCCACACATAGCCGAATCTCTCTATTCTTTTTCCTTACATGCACCAGATTGGCTACCCATGAGGAATGATTGATGGGAAAAATTATGCAGGCCTCAATAAGCTTGGTTAACTCTTTCCTCATTAGTGGATCAATCTTGGGATTGATTGGCCTCTATTTTTGACAAACTGGCTTAGAGTTAGGATCCAACTTGATGGTATGTTGAGCTAAACTAGGATCAAAACCACATAGGTATTTGTAGCTCCATGTGAAAATATCATGATATTATTGACATAGTTCAATGAAAGATTTATTTTCTTGAGCAGTGCATACCTTACCAATTTTTTTAGAAATCACTTGCCACCTCGACCTCTTCAAAATACTCTTCCTTGACCACCATATTAGTGCTCTATTGTTTGGCTTGATCATCTGAGTTCAAGATAGATTCTAATGTAACCAAGCCTTTTGGCAGCTTGTTTCCTTCCAACTGTATAATTTGATCACCATAGGAGTTTTGAAGTTTTTCTTGATGTTTGGAAGTGAACTCTTCTTCTTGTTATAGAAGAGAACAATCCGTTTATCCCTATCAAACACCTACTAGCTACTTACGTTATCTCGGTACTGGGAAAACCACCATTTTAACTATCTACTTGCTCTCCTTTCATGATGTTTGTAGGTACATTGTAAGTTGGGAGCCAATAGTAGCCAGATTGTTGGCATCTTGATTTTGCTTTCTGGGAATTACATGAATTCCAAAAGCTTCAAAGTATTCTATCAAGTCCCAAACCTGATTTTTATATGATCTTAGTAGATCATTTTTTGAGGAACTATGGGCTATTACTTGGTGGACAACCAATTCACTATCACTAAATAAGGTCAAGGTTTGGATTCCTCTTTTCTGGGAAAGTTGAATTCCTTGTATGAGGACCTCATATTCAGAAACATTATTAGTACAGATGAACTACAACTAAAAGGAAGAGAAATATTTGTCTCCTTCTAGAGAAATCAGCATAACCCTTGCACCAGATCCATTTTTACTTCTCAAGCCATCGAAGAACATTTTCCATAGTCTTTATTTCTTGTTTGATGCTTTGACAAGCTAAGGTATGACTATATCCTCTTCATGAATGCAATATATCCTTAATATTGTTTCTTTTAGGAAAAACAAACTAGATTCTTCATCTGCTAATAAATTAGCATAGGGATCATATTGGTGATTGATACTTACTTCATCAAGCACAGTGTTAGGAAATTCTTCCGTGAGATTAGTTGGTTTGTGATCTGCATATTTTTCATCTAGATCACGATGGCATGATTCCAATTTACGGTTTTGGTGATGTATGGTTCCACATGATTATGAAAAATGGGTTCAGCTCTTATAGTCACCTTTGTACCATACCAAGTTCTAAGAATCATATGTGACCAATCTGATGAAAAATAACCACCCATCTTGGCAGTGAACTCCCATGATAAGAAAATGGAAAAAAGGGGAGGGAGATCAATAACAGATATGTCTTGCATGAATTTCAAGCTCGGGAAGGCATGGATAGTAAGCTGAAGCCTCTTAATGACCCCCACATTTTGAACTGCAGTACTGTCTAACTGAACAACTCCTCTTGAAATTGGAGTATATGGGATTTGTAATACATCTGTAATCTGTTTGGGAATTATGGAGCTACTTTCTCTAGAATCGATCATACAATTGTGTACCAAATGATCATCGATAATTAACAAGATATAGAATGGTGGAGGTTTTCTAGCTTTAGAAAACACTTTTGTTTCGGGTTGGCACATGTTGGTTACCACTATTGCTTATTGACCTGATGTTCTATCGGTATTTCTAAATCCATTCAAAGCCTCCCATAGCAAGTTCCTCTGAGAAGGGATTGAGAGTGCATCCCACATTGTGACACTCAAATTGGTCTTCTTCATTTGCTCCATAATGCTGAATGGAATTGCCCCCACTTTGCTAATACCTTTTGGGGCATTAGAGTCTTCTTTTGGAAAATGCCTATTGGGAATTGTGATACTTGAAGTCCCATCCTTCTTTATAGATTGATCCATGGATATTTTTGGTGATTTATTTCGTGCCTTTATCATCTGATATTTGTGTTGGGGACTGTGAAATAGATGCCTGATTAGTTTTGGAAGATTATGGGTCTATTTCCATTTTCTTGGAACATGTGTTGGATGCTATAGTGGAGGCATCAGTATTCAAACCAAAAAAGTCTTTTGTTTACCAATTTAGTAGTGTAGTTTCATTAGAAGGTTGGTCTTGACTTTCATGAGTGGATGGTCTTGTGGATGATTAAGGAGGAGTGGATATGCTTTGGACGATAAGGGCCTGACTCAGAACTCCATTTGGACAAAGATTTTAGTTGTGAGGATGAGAGCAAGGATAACACCACTCATAATCTTGAATGAGGTTATTCTAGACTGGTACTATGGATTTGGATGGATTAGTAATACAAGGGTTTTAGAAGCTCAAAGGCTTCATGCTTGCTACTTGGCCAATAACTTGGTTTTGGGCCGATTATTTCCTTGAAAAGGAGGATGATTTGCTTGATATTGGGATTGAAATGGTCGAGCATATTGGGATTTTTGCCTTTTCATTGCTACAAGATCATTTCCAAAGGTTTGTAGTAGTGATTTGACTTCAAATAGATCATTTGAAGAGGCCAAGATAGATTGAGTTGGCTAATTAGAGGTTGTTGGAATAGGCACAATGATAGGCTGATTATTTGTAAGATCCGGAGAAAATGGCATGGGTGGTTGGGGAGCTATCTTTCCATCTTGAATCAAAGAATTTTCTACATTTATGGCTATGTCATAAGCATCAGGTAATGTAGTCCCCCATGGATTGGATCATAACTACTACATCACTATTAAAAGCTCACAAAAAGTACAAAAATGCATTATTTGGAGAGGGCTTCATGAGTGCCGAAATCCTATTCCAAGTCATGTCAAATTAGAATTTGAAATCACTCGTATACTCTAGGGGAGCTCTCTTTATGGTGGTGATTTATTCTAAGAGTGATAGGTGATCACTCTTGTCTTCAAACTATTTGCATAGCTTCTCTCCTAACTCTTCCCAAGTGGTTATGCTACCAATACGTAACCCTTGAAACCATTGAAGTGCTTTCCCCTTGAAGGAAGTGGCTAGAAGTATTATAACAACATTATCCTTAGTGACGTTATGTACTACGCAAATGCTAGCTACATTAAGAATTTGTTCTACTAGAGTAACATGAGCTTCTCCTATGTAAAAGGATAAAAGTTTGAGTGTTGCAACAGCTATAGGGTCATGTTGAGCTAACGAGTAAGAGGAATGCTTGCATTGAAAAGAGGAAAAACTTGGTTTTGTGCCATAGCAGCAAGAGGTTGGTTATTCCTTGATGGAAGAAACCTTCGTATGGAGGATTTGATTGACCTCTATGAGATAAAGCTTCAGTTGATGGAGTTAAAACACTTCTGCTTCTTCTCTTGGGAGGAGACATAGAAAGGTTGATATGTTGATAACTTCCGTGCTTTGAATAAGCTCTCATCTGAATTCTTCGCATAAGTGAATGCACTGAGATTTGGAATCTAGAGATATAGAGTCACTAGGTAATTTGATTTATTCTAATGAGAAGAAAAGTACAAACTCATCCCATCAGTCATGCCAAAAATTGTTTTCACCAAAATCATTGTAACCCCGAATGGCAAGAATGTTGTTAGGACATTCGGTGTGATTGGGACACATGGGATCACGTCTCAAGATGTGGGACTTGGGTTCAAGGTGAACCTTAGGAGAAGGCTAGATTCCTCTTCCGAACTAAGTGTTATACTACTCCTAGTGTAATAAAATGACTATCGATCCTAAGCTAGCATCTTCATGAGTCTTAGGGAAAGAAATTTAGCAGAAATAAAAATTATACTAAGGGCGGTGATGCACCAAATAAAGTGATGTTTATTATTGTGGGTAGGATGTTTCGTGAGTTGGCCACCTTCACCTATTGCAACTTGGAAAGGGTACAAAATACCACAAACTAGGGCATGCGTTCCTTTGTTAAAATTGACCAAACAAAAGGAGAGATCAAATTTTATTTAACACATAGTTAATTTATCATTAGGAAAAACAAATACACATGTCAAACATCTATTTCAGAAATTACGAATAATGATAATACAACTTTAATAACATAAGGAAAATAATATTTTCACAACTGACATAAAATATAATCACATTATTCCCTCACAACATGAAATAGATGACCTAAAATAAAGGTAATCTAACCACTCACACTAAGGAATCATACATTCACAAAGTAAGCATTGATTAACCATTCCACACAATAAATTTGATTCTTAATGGTAAGGTATAACTCTGAATATAATTAAAAGGTTTTTAGAAATATCTGAAGCACTCTTCCAAGATTGAATGACAACTTCACCATAAAAATGATCTATCCCCCTCAATTTACTAGCTTAAAGCATTCAACTATTTATACGTTCTTAGGTTGATCCATTACATCTAGGCCATTAAAGAACATTTTACCAAAATATAAATTTCATTAAAATAAGGAAACATGGTCCCATGAAAATAGAAAATTTGTTGCAAGGCTTTGACTCGACCAACCATGTAACTTCGACCAATCCAGAGCTTTGATCTATCCTTTCATGGCTACTTAGCTTTGGCTTTGTTTAGCTACACCTTCCTCTTCTGTAGGTTTCTATTGTTCTCCTTCCCACATGTTGGTATCCAAATTTTTCCTCCTTTTCAGTATGAGTAGCATCAAATATATGACATGAAACTTGAAGACAGATAGATCATGATGTGTGTTGTTTTGTAGCTGGGGATGTGATCTAACTAACACTCAAATTTGTGGAGAGATGGATAACACTCAAATAGGACTTGATCTTTTCCTAACTATTTTAGGTTGTGCCTTTCAACCAAGGTAAGAGAACCTATCTTTTAACCCTCAAATGGTGAAGGAGATGAAGATATCCCTCAATTTGGGCAAAAAGTATGAAAAAGGCCTTGAGAAAATATGATCAACACTCCAAATCTGACTTTCTAAAGTTGTCACTTCCAGATTATGGAGATAATTTCAATGCAAGGAAAGGGTTACTGAAGACATAGTATGATCCTGATTTGCTTTGTGCATTTTTGTAAATGGATTGTATTCTTTTGTTAATACATAGGACAAAGCAGGGGTAGTATGAGGTAGGATTAGTTTGTTTGAATGAAATTTTGGTGGGATATTTTAGACAAGACTAACCAAAATTTGCCAAATTCTTTGAGGACCTTTGCAAAAATATTGTAAGAACTAAACAATAAAATGCTTCAAAGAGGTTAAAGTACTCCTTCAACTATGATATGTGCACCAAATGGAGGCCTATATTTACACTCTTCCACACAATATTTGACAACCTGCCACAAAATTTTGAAGCAGATGAACCAACAAAGCATCTAGAAATCTCTATTTTATCATGACCTAAGGTGCACCAAAAGGTTTACAAACAATCTCTGAATTAAAGGAAGGTAAAGTTATTTTAAACTTTTTTATCTCTTTATCGATGAAAGCTCTTCTGAATGTGAGATTGCAAATTACACTAAACTATGAAAAAGAAATGAGACCATGTATGATCAAGAGAGATTTTAAACACAATACTGCAATAGGAGCAAGAAACATAGATTGAAAACATTTTAAAACATAAGTGTATGTAAATTTTGCCAAGAGACAACACAAAATAATCTAGAATGACCAAATTTATCGCCAGGAGGGAATGTTATAAGAATAATCTTAGAGCTTGTTGATGGCTTTACAATTGAAACTAACTCAACATGATACAAATTTGATGTAAAAAGAAATTAGAAATGGTTCTCAGGTGGTTTCTCAAATAATGGGCTTCTCCCAAGATTTTCCCATGAAATTCTAAGTTTCTCCGACCATTTACATGACAAATTCATGCAATATATAACTTTTCATTACAATTGATCCTTTGCCTCTCAAATCTTCCCTCCAAAAGTGGAATATTTGGAGTACCTTTGCTTTGCAATATTTTTGGACAATGACATTTAACAGACTCATAAGAAGTTAGCAGTTGTTCTTTCAAAAGGTGAATCATTACAAAAATCTCATCATTATCCATTGTGGGGGCACATTTTTCATCTTCAAAGCATGTAGGCCCCTTTCATTTCATCATTTCATCCTTATCCATCCAAAATTTGGCTCTGCAACTTCTTGATTTGATATTTTACATTTTTACACAGGCTAGGGCAAAAATTTACTTCAAAAACATCTCAAATCTGCAAATTGATCCTTAACACCAATTGCATTGGTCCTTGCAGGCACAATCGACATGAATTTGTCAAAAATTGATGAATATTGATGCAAAATTCACATCTCCAAGCTTCCTAGAGCTCAAATGGCAGGAAACCCTGAAAAATTCACAGTTATCATTGATCTTCCTTTCTCCCTTCAATCTGAGTCATCCACATGTCATAATGTGATTGGAAATGGATTTGGGATCACTTTTGACTTTTTAACATTTTTGGAAAAATGAAAATTTTGAAATTTTTCTCCACCCCTCCACCCTTGAGATTTGGTGTTGACACGTGTCCCAAGGTGGGCCCCATTGGAATCATAACTCAATTCTATGCATTTCCACCCTTTTTGGAAAAAAGAAATTTTTCTCACTTTTCCCTATGGACCCGCACCTCCGATTTCATCCCTGCCACGTGTCGGTCATTGATTTACCACGGGGCCACGCTTCAAATTATCACTCTAACTTATTTTTTTAAAAGGGAAAAAATTTCCTTTTTCCTCTCCGGTGACCCGCACTCTCCCTTCTCCCCTACCACGTGTCTCCCTATGATTCTCTGAGGATCTACGGGCTCATTTCATATTTTAACTCCTTTTTTGCTAAGGAAAATTTTCCCACTTTTCTTCCACCGGCCCACCTTGTGCTCTAACACTGACACGTTTCCACCACTGACTTGATGTGGGGTTGCCCCTTTTCACAACTTTCATCCCTTTTCGCCAAAAGGAAAAATTCTTCCAAGTCCTCCGCCACTCCGCCTTGCATCCCGCCTACCATGTGTCCTTCTTTGGGGCTGCATGGGGCGCAACTTTTTTTCCAAGGCATGAAAAATGTTAAGTTTTTAAATTAAACCCACCGATACTCATCCAATTATAAATGACCATGTGTCTCATGAATGCGAGCTAGACATTGACGGGAAAATGATGCCCATACAACCATTAAAAATGTAGAAACTGCCAGAGATGTCCGAATTCGATTTTTTCTTCGTGGGTGAAGAATTTTTCAATCAAAAACAAATGGGAAGTGATTTTATGCAATTTATGACCATGAAAAGGGATTTTTTAGGGCAAATATGCATGAAATGAACAATTTCAAGCTCCAAAGGTAGGGAAAAGTGGAAAAAATGCCGAGGCATTGATTTGAAAAAATTAGGGCACAAAATAGGGCATACACGTATATTTCTTTCAAATTGGGGCAAAATAATAAGTTTATGAGCATTTCAAGGCATTCAATCTAGAGGGAAAAGTTACATACCACCAATTTTAAGAGAAAAACATTCCAGAGCACAAAGAGCAAAGGGGAAACATGGAAAAATGGCAAAGGATCAAAATGGGCATTGACATCGGCTCTACTGGGGATGGGCACTCCCAGTGAGTTCCACAAGAAAAAAAGTAGACCAAGTGACAAAATGATTCATTGGGAAAAGGATTCATGAGACAAAGCCACCAAAAACTAGCTAAGAAACTGACAAAAAGGCTACCACACACCAAGGCAAACCACAAAAACTGAGACAAAAACCAAACACTATACACTGTACAAGTTGGTGCATACCTCAAATTTGGGGATTAATCCAAGAAATGCTTCATATGCCTACCATTAATAGGAAATTCAAGCAATTCCCCATCTAATTCCTTGAGAAAAAGGTATTTTCACCAATTCTGATATCAATGGAGTAAGGGCCCATCCACAATGCATCAAATTTTCCATGTTTTCCCTTATCTTTATTTTTGTTATCCCACAACAAAACTAGATCTCCAATATTGAAGGCCCTAGGAGTGACCTTCTTGTCAAACAACCTCTTTAACTTCTCTCTAAATATGACATGCCTTTGGTGGGATGCTCTTCTTTCTTCATCTAGCTCTATAATCTGATTAATCCATGCTTCATATGGTGGCCTCTTGATCTTCAAGTTGTTAAAAAAACTGAAATGAAGATAATTGCAGATGTAAGGGCAGTAGAGCTTGAGTTCCATACACCAACTCAAATGGGCTCTTACCAGTAGCTCTTTTGGTAGTAATTCTATCAGCCCAAACTACAAATTTCAGTTGTTCACCCCATTTTATCTTGTTCAACTCCAAAGTTCTCCTAATGATCTTCAACAAGTTCTTATTGCTAGACTCAGCTTGTCCATTCCCTTAAGGGTTATAGTTTGAAGCATAATTCAGATTGGTTCCATACTCCTTACACATTGCTATCAAAGGTTTATCTCTGAAACACATGGCATTATCAACAACAATCTTGACTGGCACACCAAATCTGCATATGATATGATTCAACAAGAAGTCCATAACAACTTGGTGTGTTACTTTTTGGTGGGGATTTCTTCCACCCACTTAGTGAAGTAATCTGTGGCTACAAGGATCCACTTATGTCCAACACTATAAGGGTCTGAAATTTCTCCAATGAATTCCATCCCCATTTTTGAAAGGAGCTTCAATTGATACAGGCTGCAAAGGAAGGGAGCCTGAAGCTTTCATTCTTCCAAAGAAATGTTGGCAACTTTCACATTTTCTAATCAACATGGTTGCATCTTTGAAAAGATTAGGCCACCAATAACCATCTCTCAAAACTTTGTGTGTTGTAACCCTTCCAGCAAAGTTTCCTCCACAAACTCCCCCATGGAAATCAATAACTATTTTGGGAGCTTCATCTTCAGTTATACATTTCAAGAGGACACCTTCAGGGTTCTTCCAAGCTAGCCCAAAGTCAGTGATGATGTATTTTTGAGAAGCCAACTTGAGGGCTCTTTTCTGATTTTTATTCAAATGATCAGGAAAGCATAGGTGTCTAAGGTAAAATATTATATCCTTGTACCACTCAGAACTTACCAATTTCTCAAGAACATCTTCCCTTTCTTCCTCTACTTCATTCACTTCCATAGTCTGCAAGTTGCTCTCAGCCATGAGCTTAACAAGACCCAAACCTCTTACCAAATTTGTGGTTTGGATGTCCACATCATACTCATATAGTTTTTCACCCATATACATCTTTTTCTTGAGATATCCATCTCTAATAAGATGTCTTTTACCATAGTGTGGGGAACATAAGCAACAACTTTTGAACTTAAGATATAAGGCATGAAAACCTTTGTAGCTTTCACCAGGGAAAATGCTTGTTTTTCCATGATTGTGTACTTTAAATCAGCAGCTTGCAAAGCCTTGATAAATAAGGAAATAAGTCTCTCAGCCCCATCTTCATCCTTTTGGAGAAAAAAAGATGCAATAGTATTTTCAGAAGCAAAGGAGAAGATTTGAAAAGTCTTCTTGTAATTCAAAGTTTCAAGACAGGTGAATTTTCAATGATTCTTTGATTCCTTCAAAAGCTTTAAGGTAGCCTCTTTCCACTTGATAACTTGATATTTCTTTAACATGAATGTAATAGGAAGAGTCAATTCATCAAAAATTGACACAAACCTTCTAATGAAGTTGTTTCCTAAAGAAGGATTGGATTCCCTTCTTTGTTCTTGGAATTGGAACCTTGTTTATTGCTTCATGACACTAGCCTTTGAAACAATATGACCAAGCAGCTTGGCCTTTTGCACCCCAAAATGACACTTCTTTGGATTGAGAGAAATGCCATATTCTCTACATCATATCAACATTCTTTCCAAGTGTTGCAAGTGATCTTTTCTGCTCCTTGAAAAATAGTCACATCATCTTGATAAACTGCAATGAAGTCATTTATATAACCAGAAAAAGTAACATCCATTGCTCTTTGGAAGGTAGCCCCAACATTCATGAGACCAAAAGGAATTCTTACATAAACATATGTTCCCAAGGAGTGGTAAAGGTAGTTTTAAATCTTTCTGACTCCTTGACAACAACTTGATTGTAGCAGAGAAACCATCCAAGGTGGACAACAATTCATATCTAGTCACTAACTGCAACATGTTTTCCATGTTTGGAAAAGGATAATTATCTTTCAATGAAGCTCTATTTAGATTTCTGAAGTCTACACAAAGTTTGATATCTCCATTTTTCTTTCTAACTGGCACAAGGTTTACAACCCAAGATGAATACCTTGTGGGTTGAATGATCCCTCCCTCTTTTAGTTTCTTCAATTCATCTTGCATTTTCATGGAGAGGAGTGGATTAATTGGTCTCTCCTTATGTCTGAATGGTTTTTCACCTTTCTTAAGAGGGATCTCATGTTGGAATAAGTCTTCTCTATATGCTTTCAGCTCTAAATATGACCAAGCAAGACAGTCTTGATATTGTTTCAACAATTGGAGGTAGGACTATTTTTCTACCTTGTTTAAACCACTCCATAACCAAATCTTCCTTGGTTTTTCCTTTTTCCCCAAGTCATGCTCTTCCACATCCCTTGAGGTATACATGTTTCTATTGATGATGAAATCAACATTGTCAAAATTGGACTCAAGTGCAACAAGACCTCTAGGAATGGTGTTGGTTTTCAATTGCATAATATCCTTTCCAAACAGAGTATCTCTTCCTTCAGTCACACACACCATTAGTTCCCAATCAATATTCTGATTTACAAACTCACCTTGATTTTCTAAGAACCTTTGCACTTGAGCATCATCATTAAACACTTTCCAATGCTTGATGTTGTCAGGGACAGCTGGTCTAGTTAACACTTCAACATTGTACTCACAATAAGGTGAAATGGTGTAATCTCTAAATCTTGACCCCAACACTGCCAATTTTTCAGCAGCAACATTGAAACTTCTATCATGGTGCACAATATTAAAGGAATCAAACATCTCAATTAGATCCCAAATTTCATGTTTATACTATTTCATCTGCTGATTTTTTGTAGCATACAATTTTCTTATTTGTTTGACAACTAGCTCTGAATCTCCTTTTGCAATGATGTCCTTGACACCATACTTCCATGTAATTCTTAGACCCAAAAACAAGGCTTCATACTTAGAAATTTTGTTAGTACATTCAAAATTAAGCTTGAAGGAAAAAACAAATTCTTCCAAGCTAGGAGAAATCAGAATTATACCAACACCATTTCCAAATTTGGAGCAAGCTCCATCAAATAGCAAGGTCCAAGGAGAAATTACCTGTTCAAGACACTTTGACTGATCCATCTTGTGTTCTTTTCCATCAGCAAACCCAACAAAATTATCAGCATCAACATCAGTAAATAAGACTTCATAAGAAGCATTGTTTGGATCTTCAATTAGATGCAACATCTTCTTTTATCCATAGAGCTTGACAAGGATGCCTTCAATGGGAATAGTAGAAAAGACATGTCCATTTAGACACTCCCTCCAACACTTGCAGCCCACTTTCTTGACAATAACATACCCCATTTGGCAGGGCAATCGACAATCAAACATCCAATTTTAAATTCCTCATAGGATAAGATGCAAGTTGCACCACAGACCCACACACACAACCAAAACCGACACTTCTCTTGAGTCCATAGTAGTACACTTTCCATAGGATGTTGTCACTTTGATATCCAACTCATTCATGACTTCTAGAGGCATGAAATTACATGATGCACTCGGAATCAAACATACAATTGTGAAGTAGCCTATCCTTTATGATCAAAGTTGTGAAGAATGGATCAACATTCAATTGGGAATCAACAAAGGATGTCCCCAAGTATACCTCAAGTGTTTCTCCAAGATCCTCTACTACTGGTGGTGTTTCAAGGTCTGAAATGATCTGAGGAGGAGTTTCAACAACATTTACATTTCTGCTTGGGGTACTCTTTTCTTCTTTAATCCCAAGTACTCAAATGCTCTCTTTTATGCTCAGGAATCCAAAGCAACTCAATGATTAGAACACTCACTTTGATTTGTCTCAATACTTGGGCTATGTCATAAGGAACACTCTTTGGCAAGGCAACATTGGAATGGAGACAAACAGATTCATTAGATGGCAAGGGATTCTTGGCATCTTGGTCATGAGGAGGACTACAATTTTTCCTTGGGACAACAGAGCTTTTGGCAGGTGTTTCTCTTCTAGAAGCTTCTTTGGGAATGCTTGTGAGCAAGGGTGTTTTAGGTTTGGCTTGAGGCCCAAATTTGTTAAAAATTTCTCCTAGTGTTATAGTATTTCTCTTGAGCTACAACAACATTCATCAAAAATTGTCTATATTCCTCCGAAGGGATACCACCATCATACTTATTAATCATCAAATCTCTTAAATATTCAAAGTCATTGTTAGGAATTTCAAAATCTTGCACTATATCAACTTCAAGAGTATGAGGGGAAGAAAAACTTGTACCCGTTTGATGCAATCCCAAAAGGTTGCACTAATCCTTACACTTATTACCTCAATTGATGTTGCTCCTCCTTGTGAGCTTGAAGAACATACCACCATGCAGATATCATCATCAATACCATCATCATTATTAGCTTCACCATCTTGTTGGTCCACTTCACATGGAGGATGGGGTAGAAAACACCTATCACACCAATCAATATCAGAAACTTCCTCAACAAAATAACCCTAGCAGTTAGGGATCAGGTAACACTCTTCCTTCACATGCTTGGGGATGTCTATTTGAGACCCCATGGGTCCTTTCCCTCTATCATCTACCCTTTGATCACCTCTAGGATGATTGGAAAATTTGTCATGGTTTTGTGCTTTTTGTTGACCTTGTGAAGTCTTCCCAATTCCTTTCTCAGCTCTTGCCAACTTGTATGAGATTTCTTTGACAACCCCTACCAAATTTTTCACAACTTCCTCCAAGTCTACACTCTTGCTTGCTTGAGGATTTTCAGGTTTATCAGTTTTACACCATCTCTCTTGATAGGTTTCCCAATTTCTTTGATATTGTTTTCAATTTGAAGTGCCATGGTGAAAGCTTGCCTTAGATTGGTAGGGTTCTTGTCTCTTAGGTAGTAGGTTGCCTTCTTATCAAATGCATCTTCATATTTGATTAAACAAGATTGATCACAAGGCCTCAAATTAATTGGCAGCCTTCTCAAAGTTTTGTTAAACCTTGTGTTGAAGTCATGAAATAATTCATTGGGGTTCTTCTTGATATTCTCAAATTCAGACAAGAGAAATCTAGGATCAGTCTTGTCACCATATTGCAACCTAAATGCATTCTTCATCTCAGTCCAAGAATCAATTGAATTATCAGGTAGAGCCTTGTACCAATCCCTAGCATCCTCTTCTAGTGTATGAATGAAAATTTGACATACACATCTTCAAACTCTATTTCAAAATCCTCCATCATGTTAACAAAAAGTTTGAGATGCTGATCACCAGTTATTGCATTGTTACCTTGGAACTTTGGCAACCTATTTCTGACATCTTGTGGGATAACATTTGGGTAACCATCCATTCCTCTAAAGTCTATAGGACCAAAGGTGTTAACAAAAAATGGAGGTCTAGGCTGAGCCATATTGTTTGGTGGAGGTGATCTTGGGGGTGACACAAGCTGATGAGGAGTGCAAGGTCTTTGGGGCTCAAGAATGTGGTTCACAAGATTGGTATTCTCTAAGTGCTGATTTTCTTGGAAAGTTTTATTAGAATTGAAACACACAGGTGTAGATTGAAGAAGGAACTCACCAGGTACAGTAGAAGGACCTTCACTAGTTGAAGTAAACAAGTTTATGAGAGGATTGCTTGAATCAGAATCACTGGAAGAAGAGTGATAATCCTCTACCAAAGGCTGATCTCTCTCACCAATGGATATACCTTTTCCTAATGTCTGACCTTTAACAACCTTCCAAACTCTTCTCCCTTCTAACTCTGAGTTCCTTGAATCTAAAAACAACTTCTTAGTAGAGTCTCTAATGAAGAGAGATATTCTTCCTTCCAGTTTTGCAGAGATTAACAACACAAAATAAATGACAGAAAGCTAAGACATTGGTATTTATCAAGATCAGAACAACATGGAGTTGCCACTAAGGATTTTCACCCTAGTTGTGCAAATGCACTAAAATACTCTGTCAAATACCTATCAACACTGAAGATCTTACAAAACTTTATAGATCAGACCTTCCTTTTCTTGAATCTATCAACCACAAATGCAAATGAAGTGCAACTACTGTTGAAACTGATAAAATTGCAAGCAGAACTTGAAACCTTTGCATACACCTTGAAAATATGAGTATAGAATGATGCTTTAACAATATATTTACAGTCAGAACTTGTAAGAGACATTACCAGGGTTTGATATGCATTCAAATATCTCAAATATGTATGCACATGGATCAGATTGAACTAAGAATGTCCTCAACAATGGCGCGAGAAAGTGTGGTATCCAAATTTATTCTCCTTTTCAGTCTGAGTAGCATCAAAGATATGGCATGAAGCTTGAAGACAGATAGATCATGATGTGTGTCATTTTGTAGCCAGGGATATGATCTAATTGGAACTCAGATTTGTGGAGAGATGGATAGCACTCAAATAGGACTTGATCTTTCCTTACTTGTTTTAGGTTGTGCCTTTCAACCAAGGTAAGAGAACCTATTTTGTAACCCTCAAATGGAAAAGGAGATGAAGATATCCCTCAATTTTGGAAAATAGTATGAAAAAGCCTTGAGAAAATATGATCAACACTCCAAATATGACTTTATAAAGTTGTCACTTCTAGATTATGGAGATAATTTCAATGCAAGGAAAGGGTTACTGAAGTCATAGCATGATTTTGATTTGCTTTGTGCATTTTTTAAACAGATTGTATTTTTTTGTTAATACACAAGACAAAGAAGGGGTAGTATGAGGTAGGATTAGTTTGTTTGAATGAAATTTTGGTGGGAGATTTTAGACAATACTAACCAAAATTTTTGAAATTCTTGGAGGACATTTGCAAAAATCTTGTAAGACCTAAACAATAGAATTCTTCAAAGAGGTTAAAGTACTCCTTCAACTAGGATATGTGCACCAAATGGAAGCCCAGATTTTCACTCTTCCACACAATCTTTGACAACCTACCAAAAAATCTTAAAGCAGATGAACCAACAAAGCATCTAGAAATCTCTATTTTATCATGACCTAAGGTGCACCCAAAGGTTTACAAACAATCTCTGAATTCAAGGAAGGTAAAGTGATTTTAAATTTGTTTATCTCTTTATCAGATGAAATCTCTTCTGAATGTGAGATTGAAAATGCCACTAAACTATCAACAAGAAATGAGACCATGTATGATCAAGAGAGATTTTAAACACAAGACTGCAATAGGAGCAAGAAACACAAATTGAAAACATTTTGAAACATAAGTGTATGTAAATTTTGCCAAGAGACAACACAAAATAATCTAGAATGACCAAATTTATCAGTAGGGAATGTTATAAGAACAATATTAGAGCTTTTTGATGGCTTTACAACTAAAACAAACTCAACATGATACAAATTTGATGCAAAAAGGAATTAGAAATGGTTCTCAGGTGGTTTCTAAAAAATGGGCTTCTTCCCAGATTTTCCTATGAAATTCTAAGTTTCTCTGACCATTTGCATGAAAAATTCATGCAATATATAACTTTTCATTACAATTGATCCTTTGCTCTCAAATCTTCCCTCCAAAAGTGGAATATTTGGAGCACCTTTGCTTTGCAATATTTTTGGAAAATGACATCTAACAGACTCATAAAAAGTTTCAGTTGTTCTTTCAAAAGGTGAATCATTACAAAATTTCATCATTATCCATTGGGGGCATGTTTTTCATCTTCAAAGCATGCAAGCCCCTTTCATTTCATCATTTCATCCTTATCCCTCCAAAATTTGGCTCTGTAACTTCTTGATTTGATATTTTACATTTTTGCATGGGTTAGGGCAAAAATTTACTTCAAAAACATCTAAAATCTGAAAAATTATCCTTAACACCAATTGCATTAGTCCTACAGGCAAACAATCAACATGAATTTGCCAAAAAATTGATGAAAATTGATTGAAAATTCACATCTCCAAGCTTTCTGGAGCTCAAATGGTGGCCAAACTACAAAATGCATAGTTACAATTGATCTGCCTTTCTCCCTTCAATATGAACCCTCCACATGTCATAATGTGATTAGAAATGGATTTGGGATCACTTTTTGACTTTTTAACATTTTTGGAAAATGTAAAATTTTGACATTTTTCTCCACCCCTCCGCCCTTGAGATTTAGTGCTGACACATGTCCCGAGGTGGGCCTCATTGGAATCGTAGCTCAATTTTATGTATTTCCACCCTTTTTGGAAAAAAGGAATTTTTCTCACTTTTCCCCTCGGACCCGCGCCTCCGATTTTGTCCCTACCATGTGTCGGTCATTGATTTACCACGGGGCCACACTTCAAATTATCACTCTAACTTATTTTGTTAAAAGGGAAAAAGTTTCCTTTTTCCTTCGGTGACCTACACTCCCCTCTACCCCTACCACATGTCTCCCTGTGATTCTCTGAGGATCTGTGGGCTCATTTCATATTTTAACTCCTTTTTTTTGCCAAGGGAAATTTTCCCACTTTTCTTCCGCCAGCCCGCCTTGTGCTCTGACACTGACACATGTCCACCACTGACTTGATGTGGGCCTACATCCATTTTCACAACTTTCATGCATTTTCACCAAAAGGCAAAATTCTTCCAAGTCCTCGCCACTCCGCCTTGCATCCCGCCTACCACGTGTCCTCCTTTAGGGCCTACGGGGGCAACTTGCAACTTTTTCCAAGGCACGAAAAATGTTAATTTTTTGAGTAAACCCACCGATCCCCATCCAATTACAAATGGCCACATTTCCGATGAATGCAAGCTAGACATTGACGGGTAAATGATGCCCGTATGACCATCAAAAATGTAGAAACTGCTAGAGATGCCCGAATTCAATTTTTTCTTTGTGGGTGAAGAATTTTTCGATCAAAAACAAATGGGAAGTGATTTTATGCAATTTACGACCATGGCAAGGGATTTTTGAGGGAAAATATGCATGAAACGAACAATTTCGAGCTCCAAAGGCCATGAAAAGTGGAGAAAATGGTAGAGGCATTGATTTAGAAAAATTAGAGCACAAAACAAGGCATACACATATATTTCTTTCAAATTGGGACAAAATAATAAGTTTATGAGCATTTGAAGGCATCCAATCTAGAGGGAAAAGTTGCATACCAACAATTTTAAGAGAAAAAATGTTCTAGAGCACAAAGAGCAAAGGATAAAAATGGGCACCAAAACCACACAACCATTAGATGCTTATACTCAATGAAGCATTTAATGATTCCCTAAATCTCTTCATCTCTAGGCCCACATGCGTAGTGGTTCACTACATCTTCTATCTCGATCTCCTTCATGATCTTGGTTGGCACTCTTTAAAGTTTATTCACAACTTTCTTCAGCCTACCTATGAAATTTTGGCATAAAACCAATTGGTCGATGAAGTCACTGCTGAAAGTTTTGGTGACCTCATCGTCACACTTCACCAAATCCTTGAAATTTTCCTTAATTTTATCTTTAGGAAGAGCATCGATGTTTTCATTGAATAATTTGCAATTAGCAATATCAAACTCTTATAATATGTAATTTATGCCATCCATGATTTCTACTCATTTATCTTCCAATTTCTTAATTAAATCTTGCAACACTTGGCACCAAAATTCCATGGCCTTTTGATATTCAAATAAATTTGAGGCATCATCGATCACCTCTTCTTGAAGGAGAAATTGCAGGTATTCTTCTCGATATCACTCCATGCTAGCAAATTTATATTGAGATTATTATTATCTTTAGAAAAGTCCTCATCCATTTTGCAAATAACAACCTTCCTAACTTGCAAATCATTATATATCTTGACACCCTCATTGATTAATGGATTAGCTTCTTGTAGTATGTGTTCTATCCATCCATTTACCAATATCCCTTTCTGGCCTAGCTTCTCAAGCTCATGATAAGAAATTTTGTCAATGGTAGATGAAACTATCATGGCCATAGTAGTTGAAACTTCAGTAGATCAAATTGGTTTGGTTACTTTGCATAACAATGAAGTGAGTTGTTCGACCTTGAGTTTGATCTCATCTTTTGTAGCCTTATCTTTGTCATATTTTTCTAGCAGATCCCCAAGAGTAGTGTGCACATCTTGTTTGGCTCCTTTGTGAGTATATTTTCCTAATGAAAATTGAGAGATTCGATAATCTTCCACCTTAATTATTTCCATAATTTTTCCCTCAACGGGAGTAGCAACCTCTAGAATTTGCTCCCGGATGGATTCATTATTACACTTGAAATAGTCCTTGGCCTCTTGGCCTGTCTCTTGGGTGTGTGTTCCAATATAATGAGATCTCGACATCTCCCAGAGGCACATTCTTCTTTTACTTTGGAGTCTTTCTAAACAACCATTCAGAATGGCTAATACTTTGATGAAGATGGGACAATAGATATAATAATACGAAACATTAGTCATGACGAGAGCACTAGAAACATTAGTTGTCATTTGGGTAGAAGTGGTAATGATGGATGGGGTGGATGAAAGGATAGCCATAGGATTTGATAGAATGATCTTGGGGAATGAGATGGAGGAAATGGAAGTGTTAAGAGAAGTGAAGAAGAAATGGGTGACACGATAGTTTCTCTAGTGATAGAATTGGAAGGGATGAGAATACGAGCCATAGAAGTAGATGGGAGTGAAAAATGATTGTGGAAGTGGAGTAAACTATTATGGAAGTGACAATGGGGAGGAGGAAGAGATGATGGATGTTGTGAGATATTAGGGAGTCACCGACTTCAACCACTTCTATCATAGGTGCGGCATGACACATGGCCTTAGAAATAGAAGCCTTTGAGAGAGATGAGCCACCAAAAACAAATAAAATATTTTTTTGAGTCATATCAGTTTTTGCATCAAAATTTTCCCTTTTATGAGTGTTTATTGGCTTATGGTTAGTGGGGCCTCTATATTTGTAGGTTTCTCTACTCCCTTGGGTGAAATTCCCAAGGTAACCAAAAAACTATAAGTTTTATGCATAATGGGCCTCGCTCTCTCCATTGTATTGTAGTATTCTTCTACATACAAATCAATCCATGGAAATGGTTGATTGGAAATATTATAATTTTTGTTTTCCACATCCAAAACCACATCATTATCTTGCACATCTTTTGGGACATTGGCCAAACCAAACTACCAAACCTCATCCAAGGCTAACCTCTCATAATCCATTTGTAGGATGATGTATTCATCCTGAAAATGAATCCAGATGTCCTCTAATTAGGGTACATGGGCCCTGGACCAACTTGTTTGACCAAATTTACCCTAATAATCAAAGTTGGTCCAGGATGAAAGGTCTGCAGAGGTTACTTTCACCATTTCTGCATCCACATTTTTGGCCTTGTGAATATTTAGGCAGGTGTATCTACCAATTGAAATAGGGAAACACATTCCTGCTTTATGGCGTCTATTATAAATTCGATGACAATCCAATAATTTTCAAACCAATTCAAGGAGAACACATTTATTAGTAGGACATCTTGGTAATTTCTTTGGGAGCACCTACGAACTGGAACGAGAATGTAAGAAAATGTGAAGAACTATAAATAGATGTCTCCCCACTCATGCACTTATTTAAAGGATTCATCAGAAATCCTTCGATTGTATAACTCCTTATCAAAATGGTAGAGGATAACCACAAATAAAGGATCATTTCTTGTACACAAATTCTTGCTCCCTTCACTCAGTGTGATTTGAGGATAAAAATCATAGATTTGGGAGGTGCTGTGAATACCTTTATTATTCAACCCAGAGAAATATCCCATAGCAGTGGAAACATAAACCAAGAATGATGTCATATATAAGTTATTTATGGAAATAAGTTTTCTCAACTGGTAGAAAATGGAGCTACTTATATGCTCCCCCCACTAGATAAATTCCTTATTTTTCTTGATGGTAGTAATGTACAAGAAAATCTATTCCTATAATTCCTTTGCAAAAGGAAGACCTGAAATTTTGCTTAATAACACAATAAGGTCATTGACCTCTAGAATAAAATATGACCGATGCATGGTCTTTGGTAATTTGGCAATGTTCTTGGCAAGATAAGTTTTCATCATGAATTTCGTGCATACTTCCTCCTCCTTGTCCCAGTGCTCCACTATTGACTTTGGCAAAATTATGGTGTAATATTCAACATTAGGAAGTTTGAGTGGATCTTTGAAGAAGTTTGGGTCTAAAAGGATTACCACATTATCATCATCATCTTTGAACGACATGGATTCTTTGTCAAAGTGGGTTGTCAAAGGTAAAATGAACTAGAAGAAATGCATGGATGTAGGAAAACCAGCAGCAAGGGAAAGCCCATTTTCATAGATGGCCTGCATCCATGGTTTCTTATTTGGAGCCTTTACTCTTTCCCATAAATCTAGAAAAACAATCTATCCTAGGCCAGTGTCCCATATATTCCCCAAGTCGAAGACAGTAGAAATGAGGAGAAACTCTAGGAAATGAATACGTCATCTTTTCTTTTCCCTTTGATGTAGAAGTAGACATCAAGCTCGATAAATTTTCTAAATTCTTAAAGCTAAAGTTTAAAAATCCTAAAATGAAAACCTTTGAAAAACCAAACTAAAGAATCCCAAAGTGAAAACTCTGAAACAGAGAAGTTTGAATTTCTAAAATATAAAGTTCTGAAGTTGAAAGTTTTGAATTTCTAAAATCGAAAGTTTCAAAGTTGAAAATTCCAAATTTTCAAAATTGAAAGCTTCAAAGCCGCACAGTTCCTAACAACTCAAACGCTCCTAAAAGTAAATTTTTCCAAAATAGTAACCTCTGAAATGCTGAAAATAAGAGCTCTGAAATAACGACACACCACCTGGTCTTCAAAATTTGAGAGGATAATTGCCAAACAATGCTAATCTCCAAATCATGAAAAGTCTAAGAGGGAGAAATGAAAAACTTGAGAAGATCTTTGAAAAATATAAATGCATAATCTCTGAAAACTCTAAATTCCTAAGGAAACTCAAAACATAGAAACATGGTGGGCAATGAATTTGTCATTTCAAGAGGTACACAGAGGAGGAACAAAAGAAAACAAGCAAAGAAAAATGAAAATAAGAGATCTTAAACCAAAAGGAAAATAACCAAGTTAAAATACCTCAAAAATGACGTCAAAAAGTACAAGAAAATGGAATGTTAGATCAAGGTGTCAGGTAGAAATGATAAGTAAAAATGAGTTTGAATAGAAAAACTGACATTAATGGAAAAAATCTGATCTATACAGAGGTTGGTGAAAAATTAATTGCATGAAGAACTCCGAAAGTCCAAAACCCAAAATCCAGAAATTCCAAAAGTATAGAATTTCAGGGTTTCTGATTTAAGAGATTGAGAGATGAAAAATGTAAACTGACAATGAAAAGTTCGAAACCTGAAAGCTTGAAATTCAAAAATTTCAGAATTTTAGAATTTCAAACTTTGGAAGTCCGAAAATGAAAAACTCAAAAATGACTCGAAGAATTTTGAAACGAAAGCCCGAAAGTATGAAATTTTGGACTTTCAAATTTTTAGACTTCGGAAGTACAAAAGGGATTTAACCAAAAGTTCTAAAACCCAAAATCTTGAAAGTCCAAACTTTTAGACTTTCGGGATCTTTGGACTTTGAAACTCTGGGTTTAAAATTTCCAATTATTTAAGTAAAAACTCGAACCACGAAATCGAAAGTCCAAAATTTCAGAATTTTGGGGTTTCGAACTTCAAAATTTGCAAACACAATTTAATGGCATTAAACCTAAAATAAAAAAATCTCTAAAATCTGAAGCCCAAAATTTCAGATTTTATACTTGGAGAATTTTCAATTTATATTACAGAATATCCATACCGAGGATTTTCTCAAAAAATAGTGTAACCACTTTAGACATGTGCTTCTCAAGGTAGATTAAAATGTTAACGGGACCGATAAATATGTTGTGGGTGAGAAGTATAAAATATATGTTAAGAAGATCTAGTGAAGATGTGTAATTAGAACTAGGAGTGATAGGAGTTCTAGATGTTGTAGTAATGTATGTCAAAGCCATGGGACCATCATCACTAGGTGTAGAAGTAGATATACTAGGGGTAGTAGAAATTAAAGATGTGGATTTCTCATGTTGGGATGCCTCGAATAGTGATAACGTGGTGCTCATGTATGAACTTGAGATATAAATGACCTAGGGATGAAATGGTTTTATAATCCTTAAGCCAACAAATTCCTAATACCATGTCAAATTTTGCAACCTCATATCCGATGAGAGAAAGGCATAAGATAGTAAGAAGCCCAACATTGATTGAGAGAACCACATGCCCACAAGAAGTAGGTGAGATAAGTGTCATCTAGGATAATGGAAATCGAATAACTCATAATAAATACAGGGAACATATATTATGTTTAAAATTAGGATGCACCATAACATTTTTAACAACATGAATACTAACAAAAGCATCAATGTGAAGTCTATGGGATGCAAAAGAAGCATGAATATCTACATCGGTGAATGTAATAACACATGGGGGAATATCAGTAGTATAGAAAAGAGACCTAAGAGGATGATTAAAATATGATGGGGATGAAACCACATGATAATCATGACAGATAAAATGAATCACGAACCACTTTGTCATGTTTTGGTAATGGATCATTGAAAATATCTAGTTTTCCACTGTCATTTGTAGATTTAGAAATGGTAGGTTTGGTAAATTCTAGTTCATTAGTATCAATCAATTCATGAATCAAATGTATAATATTAAATCATATGTTAGTACAATATCCATTACATCGAAGATAATCACAATGTGCTTTTTGTCAACAATCTTACCATGAGGATGATTAGGATCTAACTCAAGAGGGTATGGAAGAGAAATCATATTGCTTTCAAAAGCTTAGGAAACAAGATGTGGGATGGGTATATAAATATAGTAAAAGTGTTTGTACATGGAGATTTTTTGGTTGAGATACAACATTAACATTAGGCTTAAGCTCATTATATTTTCTTTTAAAGGTATATTTACTTTGGAATTTTGAATAGATTGATTGGAAATATCATCACCATATTGAAGCTTTCCCATAGAAAGTAACTTGTTTTCACATTCTTTAAGAGTATGACATAAATGATCAAAAGAAAAAAAAATCAAATAGCACACATTATTGTAGATGAGGAAAGATACTTTGGATAAATATATCTTGTAATTCATAATCATCTAATACATTGTTCATTTGAGTAAGATTACTCTTCTAACACAAAACATAGTCACTAAGATTCTCATTATATCCTTTCTTAATTGTATCCATTTGAGCATATGATATTTTAGTTCCAATGTTCATATGAAAATGTGTCAAGACTATATTTTCAAGAGGAGTGAAATATCTAATAGAGTGTAAAGGTAAATCATAGATCCATCACAAATCATACTCATGTTAGCTCCTAGGAAACAACTTTGTCAATAATGTATCATCATAAGTATAGTCCAAGTGGCAACATGAAAGGATTTAAGATAGTCTTGTGGATCTCTGTGATAATCAAAAAGAGGAAACTTGGGTGAACTAAAATTGGGGGAAGTGGGTAATAAGAAACCTCATGTGTAAGAGGATTGTGTAGGAGAAGTGCCAAATCAAGAGAGGGATAAGAAGTAGAATATGTGTGTTGTAATTGAAAATTTGAGAATGTAAATGATGGTACATGGACTCTAGGGCATGGGTTCTTGAAGGGATACTATGTTGGTTATGAGAAATTATACGGGGAAAAAATTGAGTGTTAGGTGTGGGAATAGTAATATGAATGGTGGATGCCCTTATATCGGTGGGGGAGAAGAAAGTGGAATCAAATGTTTTGGAGCCTCGGTGGGGATAACATTAGTGACTGAAGGGTTTGAATTATATAAATGTTGTGCCTCTTCAAAAGAAACATATTACAAGAGATCCAAGTTATCAGAATGGTAAAAAATGTATATATTTAAGTCATTAAGATTTTTAATAGTAAATTCATGAGAATCCATAACACGATATGAAGAAATAGATCGGATGCACACAATTTGAAAATTGGGTTCACAAATTATTGAACAAAATTAAATCTTAATAATAGGACTACAAGTAAATAAAATATATCAAAATCATACAATATACCAACATGTAATGATGAAAAAGTACAACCTATCACACATGTACCTATAAAAGACACCCTAAATACCTACACAAGACTAAAGAACACACTAGACTAAATAAAATATGTAGATTCTTGAGTTGGACTAACCTCGACAATCACCCCAATGTGATTTTCACGAGCCTTTCGCACTCATTTCAAACTCATTGTATTTCTGGTGTGTGTGTGTGTGTGTGTGTGTGTGTGTGTGTGTGTGTGTGATATAAATTGTGTCCCTTGAAACTAGGTTTCCCTTGTGCAAGATGCACCTAGATAATGGGATATAACTACTTTTCTCTCAAAATAATGTGTACCATAAAACATAGATTTCTTCCCTCCCTATGCAATGAATTATGAGACCAAATATAATACTTAAGTTGTTCCTTTTTGCCCAAGTAGTAGATAAAAAATAGTAACCCAAAATTCCCTTTAGAATATTTAGTAGGTTTTATATATATATATGATTCCTTTGTTTGAATTTTGACATTAAAAAAACTAGAAGCCAACCCAAAGTGATCAATAAAAGTTTAGAAAATATAAACAAGTGGTGTGTAATTTTCTAATGTAGTAACATTCTGAGTAAAGGAATAGAAGTGACCACATGGGACAATAGTGTTCATTTCTACTATATGTCTTTGGGTGCTTATGTTTGGGAAGCTCCAAAGATAAATCAAGAAATGTTCAACTGAGTAACACATTGTTTGATGTCTAAAAGTAATGGGATAATCATAGAAAATTAGAGGATAAAAACATGGAAAGGAAAAATAATTTCAATGTAAATCAAAACAAGTGTTATTAATTTCTAGTTTTCTTTCTTAGGAGTTATGCATATAATGACATAGTAGAGGCATAATGTAATAGTAATAAGTGTATAATTTAGTGTCTAAACATCCATTCATATCAGTATTAGGTGGGATATCAGATGGAGAAAAGGTAATAGCCTTTTCAAGTTCCTCAAATGTATCCATGAGAGATCAAAGGCAACTAGATGAGTATCATTAGTTAATGTGAAAGAGTGAAAAGTATTTGTTATCTATGAAAAATAGAACCTTGTGATTTTTATGAATGGATGGATGAGAAATATGTGTTTTTGGGTAACATGGGATTTTATCTCAAGTTGTGGGAATTTCTACTTTAAGAAATACCTCTAGGGAAGGCAGGTTCCTCTACATATTCCTAATACTAAGCTACTCCTAAGGAAGGAAATAAATATATCTAATCTTACTCTAACATACATAGGTACTAGGAAGAGAGGTAAATGTATAAATATGGAAATCTTAAGCTAACAGAGGTGATAACACCAAGAAAAGGGGGAAAGACACTCTTAAATGAGTGGAAATGGGAGGAAAATGAAGGAAGAGAGGGAAGACGTGAGTGCCAAAATACAAGATAACATTAAAAATCTGATTTCCATGGATCACAATAGAAATAAACACTGCAAGATGAGAATAAACATGTACAATACACCAAAATGTAACAGATAGGCAAGATAACGTAATAACATGGGATAGGACTAAGAATAGCCACAAAACATGAATTTTATTGCTTCAAATAGATGCACAGTCTAATACAATGAAAGAGGAAGGCAATAATCAATGTGTAAATGTCCAAATCTGAGGCCTACAACTCAAATAAAACACTTGTACAATAGTTGTGTGATTCCTTGCATTCAAGAAATTCCAACAATTACAAATGAGCATTCTTTTACAATATATAGGAAATGGGAGGGTGAGAGGAGGGAAAAGAGAGGAAAACTTTGATTTCCCCTTTTAAATACCAATAACATGAACTAAATTTCTAAAAAAGGCATGGGCACTCTTACAAGACCATTCCCCTATGATACATTGTTTATGGGAGAAGTAACAGGAACCATACTTCATTAAATTGGGTGGTTGAGTAAGATGGGAACTGTATATTTGAATGTTGGATTGGATTTTCACTTTTTAACCCACCTACCCTCACCTATTTTAAGAAATCTAGTCTTTTTGGTGTATTACATGCTAAGATATTTCCAATGGTACCAAGTTTGTAAAATTTAGAGCTATAGGATGAAATATAAGGCCATTTGAAGTTCATAGGATCGAGAGGTTGTGATTGGTTCCACATGGGCCTGCACAATGCACATTAATTTTTTTGTGCTAAATGTGGCCACATTGGATGATCAAGGAGCTCGTGGTACTGTGGAACTTTTTTATTTGTGCTTTTCATGCTTGAATTTTCTGCAGTTATATTTTGTTCCTTCATTTTGTGCTCCATCTGTATCACCACATTGCTCTACTCCCACTCCAATGTTCCATAATTCCATTAGTCATCTTCTTAGTATGATCAGAGAACTCAAGGCTTGATGGAACTATTCCATCCATTCCATCCAAACCCACTTTATTTGAAAGACTAACTCATCCTTACTCCTACAAACGAATCACTTTATCGAACAACTACCACCACTGGAAGCTGTTCCTCTAGTTAATGAAAAAATATTTTTTTGCAATACAATATCCTAACCCATTTTTTTGGATGACGCGGTAATGTGGGGAACACATGAACTATTTTTATATTCCTCCCAGACATGATTTAATCGATTTTGCCCCAAAAGACCCAAACTTTTTTGATTTTTGGCTATGTATGGAAATGAGAGGATAGATAAGGAGGAAAGGAATGCCCCAAAATTGATTTCTACCAATTTTGATCACTTTATACTATCCAAGTCCAAATGAAAATGTAATTTATCAAGGTAACCCTAGGAAGGGGTATTTTGGATATTAGTATCTTGTAATATATCTTTATGAACAAGGGATTTTTGAAGAAATTCAAGTATAGATATCTTAGTAGGGGTATTGATGACGTATTCAATCAAGTCATACCATTGAGATGGAACATTAGATTTAGCCACAAGAGTAAAGGGTGGAGGAAAATGTGGATTTCCCTAATCTATTTTTATTACATCATGTGGTTACCACACTTTGTCTATATCGAATGAAACCGAGGTGGATAATCGGTAATAATGTGAGCTATCTCAGATTGAACATCAATATAATAAGGATATGTATCAACCATTTAACAATTGGGATCAACATAAGGAATTTCATTCAAATATATAATATAGGAATGGACTTGGTTAAAGGGATAGTATCCCCTACTATTTGGTGAAATCGAACCCTAGGCCATAGTTGAAGACCATAGAATTTAGTGGGAAGCAACATGATGAATAAAAGAGATTGAAGACCACAACCAAATAATGAAAACCCTAAGGCCAAAAAAATTAATTCTATGATGTTTGCATAAAGAGGGTCAATTTAACCAAATGATTTCACGTTTTAGGTGATTTAATCCTTTTTAATTTAATAATGTTTTAATTAACATGCATAAAAAGGATGAATAATGTTATAAGTGGAAATTATGATTTAATTAACTTCCAAAATTTATTTTAAAAATTATAATTACACCTTTCAAAGTGACTTGGTACTTAAAAATTCCAAAAGAAAAGAGAGAGGGTGAACTTATCGATTCGGCGTGGATTTGGAAATTCTATGTAGTCGAATGTAGGAAAAGAAAGATATAGAACTAGAAATGCTTCATATATGAAATTGTGACCTAAAACTCGAGTCCAGAAAAATTGTATAACTTAGTCTATAGTGTATGTAAAGTCCTAACCCTAAAACTTCCAAAAATTCCTAAGTCTTTTTCCTACCTATAAATGTGTATTGCTATCTATCTGTCTTCATCACTCACCTTTAGAGTGGATCTATAAAGTCTTCTTAAACCATCAAACCCTTGTAGTGTAAGTATTTCCTGTAAAAAAATTTATTTGGGTTGTGGGTACCCTTGTGCACCATCGACATTTCCACTACTCCAAATAGGGCTAAAACCACATGTTGTTCTCTTAGCATATGATATATATCATAGTTCAATCAAAATTTGACAACCATTCTTTGGTAAATCTTTTCTTAAGTGTCAAACTTTCTCAAATACTTTGTAAGGGTATTTTTATTTCTTGTATGATGAATATGGAGACTCGTAGACCTATGAGGATACTTCAAACTAGTAGAAAGTGTTACCTTAATGGATGTGCATGATATATTTCACAGTTTAGGGAGATTCGGATGCATTTTTGTTAGATTTTACATGAGGAGTTTATAAAGTGTCAGGTCCCTAAATGAGGTATGATTTACTTTCTTATATATGCTTTCAAAGGTTGTTATGTCATGAAATGTCAACCAAAGGGATATATTTGTTCATATGAATGTGATGGAATTGAAATAATTAATGCACAACATGTTGTTCCAAAACCATATAGTATGGTTGATATGTAATTTTAAAAAATGACTAAAACCAATGTTTTTGGATGTGGGAGAAAATCACATTTTAAATTTATGGTCCTGAACATAGATGTTCCTATATGTATGTTGTGTAATTATATTTTAGAAACTAATGAAAGAGAGGTGTGCAAAGATAAGAAAGTACATGAAGTGGCATTAGTGTTTTATAAGTAAAAGTGAGGAGAGTTCATTTGTCCATACAAGTGTGTAATATCAAGATCAATAGTGTTAAAGAATAGATTTCTAAATTTGACTTTGTCTACAAAATCCAAATTTACATGTGAAATTAAAAGATGAAATAGACAAAGTGTTTTCCATTGGTGTCATTTTATTGATCAAAAAGTATAAATTGGTGGGATCAATGGTCGGTATTAAGAAGTATGTGTGCATAAGGATTTTTTTACCACCACATGTTAAATGGAGTATGCATAGTATACCCCTTCCCAGTGCCATTAAAAGAAGAAATTCATGAAAGAGTAGTGGGGAGAGAGATCTACACCTTTATAGATGGTTTTTCTAGATATCATCAGTTCAAGATAGATGAATAGGATCATATAAATACAAACATTTCCATAGAGAAAGGCTATTTTGGTTATATAGTTATGCCATTTGGATTGAAAAATGTTTTGGTTTTCTTCTCGCACATAATTTTGGCTGCATTTGAAGACTTCATTATTAATTTCTTGTAAGTGTATTTGGATGAATTACTTGTATATGAATTAGCAAAAATCACTTGTGAATGCTTTTCACTAATGTTTGAATGTTATATATAGTTTCAAATATCTTTAAACTTCATGAATTGTTATAGATAGTTCTGAGGATGAATTTCTTTTTGATATAACAAAATTGGATTAATTTTACAAATGGAGACCCAAAAAAACACAAAGGTATGTACACACATTCCTTGGACATTTTTATATTACCAAAATTTCATATATGGGTATGCAAAGATAGCCACGTCATTAGAAAATATATTAAATAAAAAGGACTATTTGAGTGGGGTACTAAACAATAGAAGGCATTCAAAGAGTTACGGGAACACCTATATAGTTCGTCAATATTAAGATTACCCGATTAGAATAAGTCATTTGATGTAGAGATGGATGCTTCGAGGAACAATTGTAGGGGAGATAATTACATAGCTAGGATAAGATGACATGTATAATCTGATATTTTTGTAAGTATAATTATGATGCTCATAGAAAAAATTACACCATAGCATAGAGAGAAGAACTTTTAATGGTCTATGCACCACAAAAATTTAGACAATATATTTTGGTGACACATTTTTTCATTTACACTGATCACATTATGCTAAAACATGTGGTAAATAAATAATTGATGCATTGGCACATCTGCAAATGGATAATCTTGTTTCAGGAATTCCAATTCTTGGTAGTAGTCAAGTAGGGAAATAATAATGTCGAGACTTGATCATATATCATGCATTACTAATGGAGAAGAGGTAAAAAAATATACGATGGAATGCATGATGTAAAATTTTTGCATATTACAAGTGCATCAAATGAACTAAATGATGGCATGATGTTCCTATAAATAGGATTTATATTAGATGATTCGAGTACCTAATAGAATAAGAATATTGTTGTCAAGATTGTCCCAAATCAGATAATTATTGACGCACTCTAAAAAATGGGATGAGATGAGATATTAAGGTGTTATATACTAGATCATTATAAAAATAAATTTTGTGTGAAGCACATGAAGGGGTAGTAGGAGGACATTATGTTGGAAATAATATCTTGCACAAAGTTTTAAAAACAAGATTATGGTGGAAAAATATGTTCCAAGATGCAAATAATTATGCATACAATTTTTTATATTTGTCAACGTATTAAAAAACCTACCAAAAGGGATGTAATGCCTTTACATCTCATTTTTTCCAAAAAGGTGTTCAAAAAATGGTCCATAGACTTTATAGGGCCAATAATTCTAGATGTTTAATAAACCGGTGCACACTAAATTATCACAACGAAGAACTACTTAATAAGATGGGCTAAAGTAGCTCCAATAAAGGACTATACATCAAAAATAAGCTGTAAATTTTATTGGGGACAATATTATTCGTAGGTATGGATGGCCTTTGAGCCTCGAAAAATGATAAAGGAACACATTTTATTAATGATATAGTGCACATAATTCTATCATAATATATGGTCATGCACCATAAGACAACCCCTGTCATACACAAGAAAATGGAATACTTGAAGTGTTTAACAAGATATTGAGTAATAACTTGACAAAATATGTGATGTTGGGTGTAAGGATTGTGATGGTAAGGTTTTATTAGTGTTATGGGAATACAAGGAAACCTACAAATGATTGAAAAAGGAACACCTTTCTAGATGGTGTTCATAAAAGAAGTAATAATAATATTAGAATGCATGTTTCCCTCATTGAGGATAGGACAAGTTACACATTTAGATAATGAAGCCTCAATCATGAAGAATATCACTAAAATTCTAAAATTTTATGAATAAAGAGTACGTGCGTGATGGATCCAAGTAATAGATAAATTATGCTAGAATACATGACATGATCATCATATAAAGAAGAAAATGTTGACTATAGGTGTGAAAGTACTGCTCCATGACTTCAATTTTTTGAGATGCCCAGAAAATTGAAGACATGCTAGTTAGGTCCATATGAGATACATGTAATATATCTTATGGGGCATGTAAATTTAATTACTTGAATGGGAAATTACTACCAGGTCATTTCAACGTGAGAAGAATAAAATGCTACTTTTAATGAAGGTTTTGTTTTTAATTGAATAAGGAGTATGGAGTTAGGATATATGTTATTTCAATTTCTAGGATACTTTCTTTCATGTACTTAGGATATATTACTTTCATGTATTTCCTTATGTTGTAATAAACATGCATTTTTAATGCAAGGATATCATCCACATGTTATGTTCAAAAATAATTTGTAAAAAATAAATTAATTTTTTTGGTCTCATTGATTCCTTTCTTTAAAAGTCCTCTTTATATTCCTCTAAGCATTCAAAATAAATATGATGCACAAAAGACTACACATAAAATTTTGGTGGGAGAGAGTAAGATATGTCTTCACTAAGTGTAAAAAAGAGTAAAACCATTAATGGGATAAGGATTGGGTGATTATGTGTGCTTTGAGAGTTAGAATAAGGTATTTTGTATATGGTCGCACGCCTTGAAAAATGGAGCATCGAGACTAGTGTGGGATAGGAAGGAAATATCTATAGATTGTACATGAGAAAATTATAATATACCTAGATGGGACTTCATAATATTTTGGTAATAAATATAGTGTGAAATAATGAATGAGGCATAGTAGAATATGGTTTCTGGACAATCTTAACTAAAATTAATAAGAGTGAAGCACAAGAGAAGAGGGAAGTGGAAAAGGTATGGTGTTTGCAAGAAGGCTACATGGCAAGAAAGTGCACAAGAAAGTGAAAAATTTAAAGGGAAATGTGACACATTCCAGGAACCTAAGATACCTATAGTAGCTAGAGGTGTGGGGGAATATAAACAAAAATTAATGAAATTTATGGTGCAAACATGTAAGTTTATGAATAATTTATGATAAGTTTGAAATAGAGATAAAGTAAGAAATAAAAGTTTGGAAAAATTGTTAACCACTTGATATTAAATACATTTGGTAAATAAGTTAAATTTCAAGCATGGGAAAAATATAAATGTGGCTTTTATTACCTAGTTAGAGGGGTATAAAAGGAGGGTAAGAATTAATTTCCAAGTTACCTTACATTCAAACAAATTTAATCTACGATTAAAAACAATAAACACGGAATAAAAAAATTATTCATAGAAAATTAAAAACCAATCCTTTTATACCATTAGATATATGGTTAAAATTTTATAGGCACTAGGGTAGAGAACAACAATGGAGACGTGGAATAATTAACTAGTGGTGGAGAAATTGTTAAGATTTGGTGAGGGAATCAAATTTTTAGGCTTTGCAAAATACTATTGACCTTCATTAACATGGAGGTAAATTTATTTATATAAGCATGAGGAACTTTTGGGCTCTATAGTTACCCATAATCAATCAACATGGATTATAAATTAGATGAAGGAAGAGTACTAGATCGACGAGGTGTGCTAGACTAGGGCCATAGAAGAATCTAGTTTTTTTAGTGAGACTAGTTCCAATAGTCCAATAGAATTGATGTTAGGAGAAGAATTAGATAGCATTGTAATAATAGAGATTATAGAGGAAGAGGAAGAACAATTGATTGTAGAATATTTAGAGAGATTAGAAGCCAAATCCATATAAAAATAGAATTATTCTATGCAAGGGAAAGAAAATAAAGAAAACCATGACTTTTAGTAGCAAGGAAAAGAAAGTGAATTATAATCCCGCATCACCACCACCTCTTAATTTGGAAATTTTGTACCAAGAATATTTTTGGAAGTAGAAAATGGAAAAATATAGTTGTTCTATGAAAAAATTCCAACTTCAACCATCATACACCAAGGTTGTTAGGAACCTTGATGAAAGACTTACTAAAAAAATAGACAAGAAGACCTAAAAAAAAAAGGTTTCATCTTTGATGAGAACATGAAATAATGTTACAAAAGACCATGATCCTCTAGTTCAATGAGATGCCTTATTTCAAAAAACCTATGGAGATGATCCGATACTTAATCTTGTGTATTCATGAAGGATACTTATACTTTGGAGGATGATGCATAAGAATCATTCATGTGCTTATCGAAAGGAAACTAGATTAGATGATAACATAGATGACTTAGAGCAAGACTTGTGAAATGAAAAGAGATCAAGGAGACAAGATATCTCTTGAATTATAAGAAAGGTGGGTACATCTATCCAATTATAAACATTAAGGACCCATATATAAGAGTCAAACCACATCTCTTAACCTCCAAATTGGTTAGTGCAGAGAGGCGAAAAGAGATAAAAATAAATTTCTATATTTTCCCTAAGATGGAAAAAAGGGACATGTTACAACTTGTCCCAATACATAGCTGAAAGCATCAAGAAATAAATATAGAACATGCACAAGAAACCAAGAAAAAATATTTGGGATGCCATCTTCCTACTATTTGTCTTTAAAGAGATAGACATTCAATAGAGCAATGAAAATCAAAATTGGATGTATCCAACGTAGAAGAATTATCTCACATAAAAATACAAGGAATTATTGGTACCTATCACCCTCAATAAATCATAGAAATCCATAATCAATAACTATGGAATTTGCAAGATGTCTTTGAAGAGTCTTGGAACATAATGCACCAATTAGCTGAGAAAGTAGAAGGAGAGGTAGAATTTTTTTATAAGGAAACACTACTCCTTCGAGCGGTTCAAGATGAATAGTGGAGAAATGTATCCTTGGGAAAAGTTTCCCACCACCTCTAAAGAATAATACTTCATGTAATCTATTAACTAGATCAAGGATACCAAGAAAATAAAAAGTTGACATGTTTAAGATTGATGCAGATGTACATATCCTTTGTAAATAGAAAATATGATGGGAAATGCATGTATATGGATAAACATGAATCTATTTTTTCCCCCTAATTTAGGTGGAAATAATAGTAGTAAGCACTATAAAATTATGACCAATTAAATTCATAGTCTTAAGGCACCGTTAAGTTACTTTAAATTTTCAAGAGGAAAGTTTTGAACCTAAAGTAAAAATTAAGTTGTAAATGTAAGACAAATTTACTTCGGGATGTTATGGTTTCTTTTCTAAGCCTTAACATTAGAGTGCATTTACTAGTAACGTTAGGATGACTTAAATGAAGACATTAACAATGTCTTAAATATGTGATGTTAGTGTGTCTTTAATGGGGATGTTACGATGAATTTATTGGTTAGTGTGTCTTTAATGGGGATGTTTAGATGAATTTATTGGGGATGTTAGGAGAAATTTATTGGTGATGTGAGGGTACCTTTAATAGGGATGTTAACATGAATTTATTGGGAATGTTAGGATGAATTTGTTTGGAGGAATTTATTAGTGTATTTTTCTCATCTTTGAGTCTCATATTAACAAAATTACTTTAAGATGTCTTAAAATCCATCTTTGTTCCCAAATTTAACATGTATTATTTTATGAATTAAGATCATATTTATTAAAATCACAAACAAATTCAGAGACAATATTATAATTGTGTATTTATATGTGTATGTTTTTGGAAGAGAGAATATATTTTGTTGGATTGAGAAAGATAGGGTAGAAATAGTGGGATCGGTTAAGAAAACTAGGGAACAAATATTATGATGGATTGAAAAAGAGAAAAATAAGTGTTGGTTTTAGAAAAATAGGGTTCAAATATTGTGTTGCATACGGGAAAATAGCTCACACTTATTGTTTTGAATCAAAATATTATGGCATTTATATTATGGTCATGTTGGCTCCTAGGATGACACACCTATGGGAGAGATAGAGGGATATATGCACGGGAGACAAGGTGAGAGGAGGGACACACATGATATTTTTTTCATATCGGGGACAAGTCATTCCTCTACTCACTCATCTACTCTCTCCCGGGAGTGATGAGGAGGCATCTTAACAGAGGGTTCAACTTATTACCCTACTACTTCGGCTCTTCGTAATCCATGGTAAGAGTATAGGAGGTACAGTATGAGGGGTGAGGAATAAGAGAGGAATCAGGGACAAGTCCCTGAGTCCGGTAGGGGAGGTTAATCAAAGGCCATATGTAGCCACCAAATTTAGTGCTCACTCAAAACATTGCTCATAAATCACTGCAAACACACGGGAACTCGAAATAGGCTACTTAAGACAAATCTAATGTGATCCTATCATTGACTCCAAATATTGTGTATGTTTCATCCTAAGTTAATGTTAAGGATATTTTACAATGATTGAAAAAACTTGAGGTATGCACTTTGAATGTGTATTTCACACTAGCAATATGAAATAACCAGATTAAAGTGAGATATACAATACGCTTGTGGTATTTAGATCAATTGTTGCAAATTTATGAGATGGAGATGGATTTATGAGGAGAAAAAACTCAAATATTAAAGGATGCAAGAAATATCATGAAGTATGTTGGTCATCACATTAATAAAAATTTACTATTTCGTGAAATGGGAGTAATATAAAATGAGCCTTCAGGGGAAATCAGTCATAAGGAACCTCCAAGAAAAAAAAATGACCTTAATCCCTAGTGATCCATCTCGGGATCCATGAGACTAAATCAAGGCATGTGAGTTAAATTAAATGTTTTGAAAAAAGGGACCCCTAAGATATATAAACATATTACTTGTTATTTCTTGATCTGTAAGTAATTTTAAAGGCTTCAAGGATGATGTCCAAAAGTACCCCTAAAAGACATCATTCTTTTTCACCACCCTAACCAACTAACCATCAACAAAGTATTACTATTTAGAGATTCAGTTATAAACCACACAAGATATTAAATAAAAACATTACCCAACTCCCAAAATAATTTTATAATAAAAGTATGATTGAAATAATTATAGTAGACTTTTTGAATGCAGATCCATTTGATTTAGAAAAAACAAGGGAAACATATACACATGCTCTCAAATCATGCTAATGACTATAAATATGTAATCACCTTAGCATGAATTCCAAGAAAATAGAGAACACAAATATTCCTACACTAAGAAATTATAAATTCCCATGGTTGGATCATCCACTGAAAAATCCAAGAGTTACTTTGAAGATTTCTCCCTCTTCCATAAAAATAACCATCCCCTTTCCTTCTCTAAAACCCCATATTTTTATAGAATTTTTTTCCACATTAGGGTTTTAGATAATATTCCATTAGAGTATCAATTCATTCATTCTCTGGCCATCCTTCGAGGTTGTTAAGGAATAATAGCAAATATTCCCTTTATGAAAGCATTCAATTTTTCTTAACACCATCTTGTTACCATTGTTTCAAAGCATAACCAAGTGAAATATTTTCCACGTCATATTTATTTTATTATTCTTTTGATTTGATTTTCCACTTGAGATTAAATTTGAAATGGCAAATAAAGGTGTTTAATATGAGGATACCCTTATAAAAATGTAAACATTTATTTACCCTCTAATGGCATGATTTTCATAAAATATTTTCCCTAATTTAATCTCATTTGTACCAACTGATCTAGTAAGGATATGAACATTTAAGGTGACACGATGGGTGATGCACGTCATCAAAAATTAAAATACCTATTTAAATGTGACTTGTTTATCCAATGGATCACAACTTATTAGTCAAGTTCCATAGAGTTGTCCATATTTTTTGTTTTTACATCACCTCTTCACCATGACCCTACCAATCCTAGAGATAGCCCATTAGGCCCCAAGCTTGATAACTTATATGATTTTTTTCACTTGAAAAGTATAAATGAGGCCTTTATCAAGATTATTATCAACGTCCAAATGTGTGAGCCAATATCCTTGATGGTTCCCCACATAATGCATTGGTCTTTTCCTTTCGAATAAGCTCATTGAATTATGTGTGTCCTTTCCCATTTACCATACCTTACATCATCACCTACTCCTTCCTGAGTATCAACTAGATACAAACCACTTGAAACACTAGTGGTCTCACCATCACCTAAGGATTTATGATGAGAAGTTGCACATGTATATGGAATACTATACCCCTTTAATGTTAGAATATGAACTTCCTTCCCAAACCTTAAACTTCCCACCTCAAGGGGAAAAACCACCTCTACGAACCTACGAGTGGATGGCAGAGAGGAGTGGATTGTTGTCTTGGAAGATATCATGGTTGAGATTTAAGCTCCTAAAGTGGCAAATGGGGCTCCTCCCATGAAGAATAAAAAGGCTATCCTAAAAACTCCTATTATTGATATTGTATGTGCCTCTATAAGTTGAGTATCTATAGGCCACAACTTGAGAGCTCACGATATGGGGTCTTCACCTTCACGAGTGGGTGAAATTTATCGAATAGAGGAGTATTTCAATTGGATTTTGAATGGGCCACGAGTTGGGTGCCAAAATTAATGGTTAAAGTAATGTTGAGGGGCTTGACAATGGACATTCAATTCATATTTAGTGTAGTGTCCCATTAGGAATTTATGTTTCGTAAGGATTGTCTTATAGAAAACCTCTCATTTCTTCTAGTGGAGGTCATGAATATAGAGGATTAGCCACCTATTTAAATATAATCCTTCACTTTTGTATCTCCCTTTTTCGTATATATATCTTCGAGGGAAGGGGAACCTATAATAGAACCCCATTTTGTTTGAATCTTATATTACTCCGGTTTGTTTATTTCATTTTTCAATGTATGAAATGCATTTATTTCATCTATTTTAGTGTCATTGAGATGTACAATTCACTTCACATTCACATATATTGCACCATAAAAACTACACAATTAACATTTTTGCATAATTCTCGCTATTGCACATGTGATGCCTAACTCAAACTACCACTTGAGACCAAGAAACAAACTAGGATTAGCTAGGAAAATTATGGAATAATTTTTTTGATTAAGAGTGTTTGTAAAGAGGGTTACAAGATCTTAGTTAGCACAAACCAAATTTAGGTTAACAATCAAGATTGACTTGCAGAAATTACTTTAAGAAACTATTATCAACAAGGCATAAGGTCAAAACAAGAAGTTAAATTCATCACTTAGGTTAGGAGAGTGATTTCTCACTCATCTCTGCCCTAACAAGTATTACAAGGTTCAACCTTATTTTTCACACACTTAGGGTCATCAAAAATTTCCTAAATCATTCTCATTGGATAGTAAATTTCCTCACCTTTCCAACCATATAAATAAGTCCTCCTAACTCCTTATAAATCTCAAGTTATGGCCCGACGGAGTTTTGGGGAGAAATTTTCCCTTGGGGAGTCCACGGGCTTAGGGAGAAATTTTTTCCCTTGATCGGGTCGGCAGAGTGGGGAGGAAAATTGAGAATTTTCCCTCCTTGAGTGAAAAATTTTGATTTCCCTCGACACACCCACAAGTCCAGAAAGACACGCGCCACTTCCCGATTGGCGCGGGGAAAAGCGGAGCGGCGGGAAAGTTAGAATTTAGAATTTTTAGGCCAAAGGCCCAAAGGAAAAATTTTCGTGCACCTCTGTCAAGGAGAGAACTCATTCCACGTGGCATCCTATGATTGGATGTGGGCTATAAGAATGGTGGAGAGGTTTAAGACTTTGAGCCAAAAGGGTTTAAAAGTTAAAAAGACTTGCGGGCGCGTGAATCCATTAGGACATGTGTCAACACCTTATTGGCTGCGGGAGTACGGTGCCATGGAGTAAAAACTAAATTTTTTCCAAAAGAGTCAAAAAGGATAAGTTTTAGAATTTATTCTATGTGCCCTCAAGCCACATATTAGCATGTGATTGGTTGCGGGGCCGCGGGGTTATGGGAAAATGGGAAAAATTTCCCAAGGTCAAATTTTCAAAAAGTTAAGTTTTCAAAGCGAGTCCACCCTCCGAAGTGCCACGTGGCAACATCTGATTGGTTGTGAGGGTTGTGGGGCTACAAAATTTTTGGGGAAATTTTTCCAAAGGTTAAATTTTGATTTTTAAACAATTAGATTAAATTTTGGATGGCCATTTTGAAGTAAAACTTCAAATGGCCATAACTTTTGATAGAAAAGTCAGTTTTGGGAAAAAAAGGACTTTCGGAAAGCTCTTAGAGTCCTCTTTGCATAGTAATCATAAATTTGGGAATTTGATGAATTTTTTAGGGTCAATTTTGAAAAAAAGATCTGCAGGCTTTTAATTTGTAAACTAACATTTTTCCAACTTCTCGATTTGATTAAATTTGGACTCCTCCTTCACTCCACATGTCAAACAGACATGGAGGATCAGTCCAAGGAGGGTCTAGAGTGTTTTAGTGAAGTCAATTTGTCCAATTATCCAAGTTTGAATTTTTCGGCAATAGACGAGAAAAATGACCATGCAAGCTCGAATTGAATTCTATTAAGTTTTGGAGGTTCATTCTTGACTATTAGAGTGAATTAGAGTTCCTTAGGTCTTCCTAATGTGAATTTCAAAGTTTCATAACTTATTGTTGAGCATAAGTCTGAACTGCTCATTTTTAATAAAACATGGATTGCCAGAATGAAGTTTTAAATCGGTGAACTGTTTCTTTTAAGTCTGCATGCCAATTTATCATTTAAAAGTGTGTATAGTATCTAAATGGTGTCATATAATTGCTTATTAAGTCTTCTATTCCATTCTAAGTTAGATTACAGTTCAGATTTCAATTCAAATATGCATCTTGCAAGGGATACAACACTGTCTATCATTTCCACGCATTCTTTCTTTTCTTTTCAACAACAATCAATTTTCAATAATAATTCAAATCAATTGTGCAATACACTTGTACAACTTTCCTTTCTATTTGATTTCAACTACAACATTACATTCAATATGTAAAGTTAATTTCAATTTTTAAAACTCACTTCAAAGGAACAAAGGACTGTCATTTATTTCCTACGTGTTTTTCTTCCCAAAAATGCAAACTTGGATAATTGGACAAATTGACTTCACTAAAACACTCTAGACCATCCTTGGACTGATCCTCCATGTATGTTTGACATGTGGAGTGAAGGAGGAGTCCAAATTTAATCAAATCGAGAAGTTGGAAAAATTTCAGTTTACAAATAAAAACCCTGCAGATCGTTTTTTCAAAATTGGCCCTCAAAAATTCATCAAATTCCAAAATTTATGATTCTTTGTGCAAAGAGGACTCTAAGATATTTCCGGTTTATTCAAGAAACTTTCCCTTGCTGATAAATTTAATAAAACTTGAGTTAATCTATGTTATTTTTTGGGAAAAATTTGTGTTTACTTTGTTTTTGAATGTCTACAAGTAGTTTTTCATGTTCCCATTGCATTCTTACATTGAAATTTGTGTGAATCATAGAAGATATTATCCTTATGATAGTTTGGTGGCATTTACAATTTCATTTATCAAAAGAGCTTTCATTTGATAGTGAGGTAAAAAAATTTAAAATCAATGTGACTCCTAGCATGACTATAAGATTGTTTATTAGCCTTTGAGGGTATCTTAGGCATGATGAAATAGAGATTGATAATGTTTAGTTAAGTTTTCCAATTTGAGCCTTCATTTTGGATCCTTGAAGTTTGTGTGAAAAGTGTTGATCTAGGCCTCCATTGAAGCACATATTTTGGTTAAAGGAACATCCTAGCTACTCTGAAGCATTTTGTTGTTCAAGCTCTCCATTTTTGTAAAAGTTCTCAAAGATTTGGTATAATCAACTTTATCCTACTTCACCTCCCACCCAAAATCATTCAAAAACAATTAATCCTACCCATACTACCCCTATTTGTCCTATGTGTATACAGATGCACAATTTCTATTACCAAAACATGTAGAAACACTTAGGTTTTCATTGTCTTTAGTGGCCTGAACCTTGCTTAGAAAATATCTCCATTATCTAGAGTGACAACTCGTGAGAGTTAGGTTTTTTTGTATTGATCATATTTTCTTCAAGGTCTTCTTAAATACTTCATAAGGAAGGAATTACCCATCTCCTCCATAAACAGCAGGCTACAAAAGGGTCCTCTCACCCTGGTTGAAAGGCACAACCATAAAGTAGTAAGGATAGATCAAATCCTCTTTAGGGTGCTATCCATTTCTCCACATCTGAGTGATAGAGGGCCAGTTAGATCCCATCCCTAGCTACAAAATTACTCACAATGATCGATTTTTCTCTAATCTTCCTGCCAAACCAGCAATGCTTTGCTCAAACTTTGAAGGAGAATTAATTTGGGTGCCAACACCTTACTGGCACCGTTGTCGAGGACATAGTGATTGTAGTTCATATTTAGACCTTGGTAAACACTTCTTGTATGCTCAAAGTGCTAATCCATTATTTTGAGCATTATCCTATGATTAGGCTTGTAAGAAGTGTTCAAAGTTACAAGTACTATGTGTAATATTTCCATTTTCTACAATTGTTGCACTAAGTTTTATTGATAAATCTGGGTAAAGAAGAATTAGTTCTTTCCATTTCCAATTACTAGTATTGACATACATTTGACAGATCATAATTTAATGCATTTGCATAACTAAGGTGGAAATCCTTAGTGGTGACTCCCTGTTGATTTGATTCTTGATGAGTACCAGTGTCTTAACCTCTGTCAAGTGAGTTTTGTTACTAATCTTTGCAAAGCTAGAAGGAAGAAGATCTTTCTTTGCTAGAGATCCTGCTAGGACATTATTTCCAGAGCTAGGAAAAACAAAGTCAGAAGGAAGAAAATCTTGGAGAGTTGTTGGAGATCAATAGTCAAGAAAAGAAGTCCCCATTGATGAAAGTGACTGGCCTATCATTGAATATTTCCATTCAAGTGATTATGAATCAGGTAGTCTTTTTGTGGAATTAAATTCTCCATCTGGAGAGGGGCCTTCATTTGATTTTGAAAAGTTTTCTTCTCATTCTGCTCCTGTCTTTTCAAAATTTGATAGGGATTTCCAAGAAATAAGGCCTTTAGGGGATATCCATTTTGAAATCTATACTCCTGTGTTTCAAAGACCCTTTACCCCTTATCAATTTGTCTCCCCTCTAGGGTCACCTCCTCAAAACAACATGGCCCTACCCCCACCCAGACCTCCTTTTGTTGTAAACACCTTTGGTCCTATAAATTTTATAGGGATAGCTAGTTATCCAAATGTAGTTCCCAGGATGTAAGAAATAGATTACCAAAGTTCCAAGGAAACAATGCTATAACTGGTGATCAACATTTACTAATTTTTATCAATATGATGGAATAATTTGAGATTGAACATGAAGATGTATATATCAAGTTCTTTATCCATACTCTAGAAGAGGATGTAAGGCCTTTGCAGTATAAAGCTTTGCAAATAATTCCATTGATTCTTGGATAGAGATGAACAATGCATTTAGAATGCAGTATGGTGATAGAACTGACCCTAGGTTTCTTCTATCGAATTATAAAACATCAAGAAGAATCCTAATGAGTCAATACATGATTTCAACACAAGGTTTTACAAGACCTTGAGAATATTTCCTATTAGCTTAAGGCCATGTGATGAATCATGTTTGATCAAATATTTAGATGCATTTGATAAAAACTACTTACTACTTGAGGGACAAAAACCCTACTAATTTGAGGTATGCCTTCACCATGGCTCTACAAATTGAAAACAACATCAAAGTAATTGGAAAGCCTCTAAAAAGGGAGCATGTAAAATTAATTAACCCGAGAAAAGTAAGGCTATTGATTTTGAGGAATTTGTGAAAAATTTGGTGGGGCTTTTAAAGAAATATCATACAAGTTAGCAGGGTAGAAAAAGAAATTGGGTAGAGTTCACAAGGTAAAAAAGTAACAATGTGAAGATAGGTTTACAAATCACAAAAGATCGATGTGGGGCAAGGGACTTGTTGGATTTGGAAATAGAGCGATCTGTAGTCAATTTTTCACCCCACTAAGAACAAGGGAACCTCATGTGCGTCGACCCTATCACCCAATGGGCACTTTGGGTGCTCACGAGGTGCACGAGAGGGAGCCGAGTCTCTCTTTTATATGAGTTCAGTGGAAGGCATAATTCATGATTCTAACTTAGTGATTTAATCGACATTAAGAAGCTATAGAGCTCAGGATAGAATCTACACCCCTTTAGTCATAATAGTAATAAAGCATGCAACATAATTAACCAGGAAGTTGTAAATCCATAATTAGACTAACATTCAAGTAAATATCATGATTATACAAGATCAAAAGTATAATGGAAACATGCAGATAATACATGAAGGAGATCTTAACATAAACATAGTGGTAACCTTATCACATTCATTCATAGTATTACTCCAAACAATCACAGAGAGGTGGACCATAGTCATGCGCCATATCTAGATCCATACATGTATGCTTACAAAATAAAATTTTCATTCCCCATTTCCCCATTACATCATTCCTAGAATCATATACCCAATTATCCCATAGTTCTCACAGTAATTTGCAGAGCTTTGCTACCTTACTTTGGTCTCTGTTCTTTACCAAGGGTGCACATATAAATAGGCATATGAGCTCTAACAAACTCTTCTACAACCTCAGATCTGCCCCTAAGTGTCAAGGTGTGGGTCACCCTAGGCGCATGCCTCTCCATGTCATGATTAGCTTTTTGGATCTTCCTATCACAAGGTATATTCCTTCTAGGACACCCTGTCGCTAGGTTGGAACCTTATCCAAATGGAACACGTTCTTCATGTGTTCTATCCAAAAGGCCAAAAATGGCTAAGTCCTAAATTGTTCTTTGCATGGCACACACGTCCTTGGTTCTCCAAGAAGCCTTTTGAATTATACCTTGTGCACCTTCACTTGCACACTTCCTCTAGCTATGCATGCTTATGTGCCCTTAAGATTTGGTAGCTACATTAGGGGCCCAACATTACACAACACGTCACCTATTCTCGCCTCGAGAACCTTTTCAAAGAATGCGGTATGAAAATGCAAGGCCTTTCCTTGGAAAATAATGTGGGGAAGAATAAAGAAATGGGGGAGAGAAAGAATAGAAGGAAAACTACTTAAAGAAGAAGAAGGGGAAAATTTTTCCGTAGGTTGGCCTCTAGTGTACTCCAAGTGCTGACTTCATCCTGCGCTCTAGTGCTAGATATCACCAACCAAGGTGCTCACCTCGTCAAAGGTTAACCCTTCCCCTTCATGCTAATGGTCTCCACCACAGTCTCTAGTTCCTTGGTGTGATCCTCCAGGGCATCCATCTTCCTCGTGATGACCTTATAGAGCTCTTTTAGCTAGGTTTTGATTGAGACCCACCGGTTCTCAATAGCTTCAGACTTCTTTTCCACTTTAGCTATGATATTTTCTCACTCAACCTTATTTCCCTTATTCTTCTCCCGAAGTCTTTTAGTTCAGCCTCATCACTGGCCAGTAGCATGCCTTTCACCTTGTCTTGATCTGCGCAATGGTCGTAGGGAATCCCCCATGGCTTGTGCAACTATTTTCACGTCAACGAGCACCTTGTTTTATTCAGTCATGAGTGCAACGACCTTCAGATTGTCCTCCTTCTCCAAGCGTGCAGCTACCTCCTCTGCTGACTCCAAGGCCAAAGGCTGCCTTTCCATGGTGAGGATCGAGTCAAGTCCTCTAGGAATTCTAGGGAGGATCCATACTTTTGTGTGGGAGGGTTAAGGTCTAGGTGCTTCATGATAATAGATTGGGAGATGATCTCCATCTTCTTGGAAACTTCACATACCCTAGCCTTTTCCTCCTAAAGTTCCCTCTATATTTGAGCACTGATTAATCTCAAGCTTGAGGTCCTTCGTTAGCTTCACGACTTCTTCCTTTTTCTTCTCTAATAGTTCCTCCAAGACTTTGACCATATCACTTCTGCAAAAGAGCCTAGCCTCAATTTTCATGGAGACTTTTTGAGTGCATTACAAACTTTCTCATTCGATAGCTATTATGTGTTTATAATGGGGTGTTCCCCCTTTCCTTTGGATAGTGCTAATACCGCTCCTTGGTTGACCTCGAACTTAGGCTCATCGAGGTGGGAGTCAAACACCCATGATAGCATCTTCCTTGTGCATGGGCACCCACCCTCAGGGTCAAAGGACTCCATGGCGGTGAGCTCTTTGGTGGGCATGGTACTCTAGTAAAGTACATGCAAAACTTTATTGGGGTCATCAATGTATCCCATCGTGGTTCTTCCCCCTTCCGCATGTTTACTTCCCATGCACATGCCATTGGGAATAGTTACTGAAAAATTTGGGCCTTTTGTACTACCTAAACTCTTCTCCCTCTGCTCTTCTTTGAACTCACTGAGTATGAGCTTCGCGCTATGCTCCAACTCCTCTTCAACCAAGGTATTGATTATCTTCTCTGCCTCCCTTGTTTCTTTCTCATTTATGTCCTTCTGAGTGAGCACAGGCATATCTGTCCCCCTAGTACTTGCCCCTTCACTCCTTTATTTGCTTTGTGTGTCTTCCTCCCCTTGGGTTCCTTTCCTCCTTACAAAGATGAAAGAATCATTTGTATCCTCTACTCCTTCTTCATCCAAATCATGAACATCAACTAGTTCCTGATTCACTTCCAACTCTTCCCCTTCATCATCATCCTTCTCACCTATATAGGCATTCAAGTTGTCTATATCTTCAGACTCTTGTTCCTTTGTTCCTTGTTCTTCTTCCTTTGCTGAAAATTCTAGGGTCGGGGATGCGGTCTTTTCTTCATCTGAGGGCTCCTCAGGTGATGGTGGCTTCATAAGCTCCGGGGTCTTCTCTCGACCACCATTCTCCTCTACTTCTAGACGTAGGTACTCGGCCCCATGGTATCTACATTCTTCTTCTCCACCACCCTTGTTGTTACCATAACAGGCTCTAGTTCTGATTCACGTATTACTCACGGGAGCCATTACACATCATCCTTCTTAATACTCAATATGGCGGTGCCCTTATCCTTTTAGTGGTTGCTAACTCATATGTTCATATAACTCTGGGCACTCTTAGTACTTATGTTTTTCCCACACCATGAGCATTGTAAAAGATATTGAAATTCACGCTTATAATGGTGCTGTGGCTCCATAATTAAAGCATGTTCCATGTGGGAACTCACTTCTTCCTCCGTGGTTACCATGACCATGAAATCCTCCATAAAACCCTCTTCCACGTGCACCTCCATCTCTGCGTTCTTCATATCAACATTCATCTCCTTGGGACTGCTAGCAACACCAGTTTGGTGCACACCAAGATCAATTACCTCATGAATCTGGTCAATCAATCTACAATCCTTGGTGTCATGTGTGGTTGAGGTACATTTCTTGTAAGTAACAAGACACATTTTACTGAGATCACGCTACCTGCGAGGGGCACCTATTTACATCATGGTCCTTGTGACATATTTCACAATTCTTGCTACGACATTTACCACCTTCCGAGTACATATCCCACCATTATCCTTTGTGTGCCCTTCTACGTTACTACAATCTATGCACCATATCCCCTTTGTGTGTCTCGGAGATGTGTTGGCAGATAATTTCTCCAATTTCTTAGCCATGGCAGCGATCTGAGCCTCTAGAAATGGACTAACACTAGCGTCAACACTACCAACTTCCTCAATGTGCAAATTAGCTTCCAATGCTTCACGTGGGTCCATGAATGTTTTATGAGACAACGCCCTCCTAAAGGGTTTAATCAACCCTCTGAAAAACCACTGAGCATGCTGTGAAGGGTGGATATCATAAGACAGTTTAGACAATAGATTTTTAAAACAAGCATCATACTCTCACATGCTCTCTACCATTCCCTACTAGATTTCTTTGAGAGAGATGATGATCTTCTGTTCAAACTTAGGTATGTGGAATTCTTCCAAAAATGCATTTCTCGGCATATTATAATCTACAATAGTCGATGAGGATCATACTTTTTATACCAACTATGTGCGCATCCTTACAAGGTCATCACAAATTGACTAGCCTTTTGATCCTAGGTCATGATCCCCTTTGCACGCCATAGCAAATCACACTTATGTGCATGCTCTGTGAAATCTTCTATCCCATTGTAATCTGGTAAGTGTAGATACATCTAGAAAAATATTTATGGAGGTGGATAAGGTCTTTTTCCTCTCGAATCCAATCCCATGATTTCCTCTGGTGTTTCCTCCTCCACTGGATCCACTAGATCCTAAGCTAGCAGCTCCACCACTTCCACCTCCAAATCCTCCTGTGTTAAGTAAAGGGCCTATTTTCGTCATGCCAAACACTCCCGTCATCCCACTAAATTACACGACAATAGTTTTTGAACTAATGCCACTTCGGTTGTATTTCCTCCACCACTTCCTAATGCACTTCCAAAACCCACTGGATATGTTCCTTTCCCAAACATTCAACCAAATAATGGAATAGTGTGTAAAGCCATAGAAGTCCCCAATGAGAAGTTGTACATTTTGGGTGTCGATTGGTTGCTTCCACCGATATCAAATGGATCAACTATACTTTTCCCTCATTCAAACAAACCAAGCACCAAGGTTTGGTCGCTAGGTGGGGTCAGATGTGCACCAACGACTCTTCTTTCTCTACATGATGGAATCTCATCAGAAGCCATAAGGTTTTCTCTTCTGTGCTTACCAATATGGGGTATCATAGACTGATCGGGTTCCGCATCCTCTGCGTGAACCTCAACTCCTTTCCACCATGTATGGCTCCATAACCCCCTTGTAATCATGTGCTATCTATCGATCTCCCTTCCACACACTTCATTATACTTGAGTCGTCTCTCCTTCCTTTCCTTCTCATTCGTTACATCAGCCATCTTTCCCCAACCTAGCTTCCTTGCCAAACGCTTAGAGTGGTTTCGCTGGCTATATGAAATGCCTCTAAATCCATGGTTACCATCAAGATTTTGATTACCAGGGGAATAACACGCAGAAATGATCCTCTGGGCTCTCACAAGAACTCAAACTCAACAACCTCTGGACAAGTATACATGGAAATGGCATATTCCAGAGTGTAGCTAGTCAATACCCCCTTCCACCAATGATAAATAACATGGGTCCACATTAGATCAGCATCTTACAAGTTCTGATATGTTTCTTGGGTCTAAGGGTGTGACTTATAATACCACCCTGATCTAGAAGTATAAGCCGAGAGCCATTCAAATAACTCTACTAGGACACAACAGAAAAAGGTTTCGTACAACTCATGATAAAGAGTGCCCTCCACCAATCTTCATGTGTTAAACCTAGGTATAGTATTGAATCTTTGAGTGAATTTGTCCTCGTGCTTTTAAACCAATCTTCAACACCTTCAAGTGTTAAGAACTCCACCATCACTTTTTGCACAGATCATGATGTATGCCATGTTCCACTACAACTTCAAAAAGAGGTACCATAAATGTAACCAAGATGTAGTCATTTTTACACCCCACCAAGAACAAGGGAACCTCATGCACGCCGTCCTATCACCTAGCGGGCGTTGGGCACTCACTTGAGGCACATGAGAGGGCGCCAAGTCTCTCTTTTATGTGAGTTCAGTGGAAGGCATAATTCATGATTCTGACTTAGTGATTTAACAAACATGAAGAAGCTATAGAGCTCAAGATGACATCTACAACCCTTCAGTCATAATAGTAACAAAGCACACAACTGAATTAACCAGGAAGTTGTAAATCCATAATTAGACTAACATTCAAGTAAAGCTCATGATTATAAAAGATCAAAAGCATAGTGGAAACATGTAGATAATATAGGAAGGATATCTTAACATAAACATAGTGGTAACCTTATCATATTTGTTCATATTATTACTCCAAAACATCACGAGAGGCAGACCATAGTCATGTGCCATATCTGGATCCATACATGTATGCTTACAAAATAAAATTTGCATTCCCCATTACCCCATTACTTCCTTCCTAGAATCATCTACCTAATTATCCCATAGTTCTCACGGTAATTCTATAGATCTTCACTACCTTACTTGTGTCTCTGTTCTTTACCAAGGGTGTGCATATAAATAGGCATCTAAGTTCTAACAAACTCTTCTGCAACCTCAGATCTGCCCCCAAGTGTCAAGGTATGGGTTTCCCCAGGTGCATGCCTCTCCATGTCATGATTATCTTTTTGGATCTTCCTATCGTAAGGTATATTCCTTCTAGGACACCCTGTAGCTAGGCTGGAACCTTATCCAAATGGAACATGTTCTTCATGTGTTCTATCCAAAAGGATGAAAACGACTAAGTACCGAATTTTTCTTCGTGCGGTGTGCGCATCCTTGGTTCTCTAAGAAGCCTTTTAAATTCTACCTTGTGCACCTTTACTTACACGCTTCCTCCGGATGTGTCGCCTCACGTACCCTTAAGGCTTCGTAGCTACATTAAGGGCCTAAAGATACAAATTATCCGGGTAGATAAAGGAATTGGGTAGAGTTCACAAGGTAAAAAAAAGTAACAAGGAAAAGAAAGCTTTACAAATCACCAAAGATCTGATGATAGAGGTAAGAGACTTTTGGATTTGGAAATAGATAGTCTGAAGCTAGGGAAAACTTAATGGTACCTCATCCTCTAGCTTCTAGAGTTGGTGTTGTGGAGGAGAAAAATGTCATTGAGTGGTGTGACAGATGTTTCATGCCCCATGCTCCATGTGAGGAAGATCAAGAAGAAGAAGAAGAAGTTATTGATGATAATGATGATGACGAGTTGATCCACGAGCTCACAACAAGGGGCACCTTCAACTGAGGTAATAAGTGCTAGAACTACTACTAATTTTTGGGACTGCATCCACCAGGTACCCATTCTTCCTCCCTCTCATACTTTAGAAGTTGATATTGTACAAGCTTTTAAACTACCCAATAATGACTTTGAATATCTAAGAGCTTTAATGATAAAGAAGTATGATGGATGAATCCCATATGAGGAGGATAGGAAGTTGTTGATGAATGTTATTATTGTTCAAGAAAAGGAATACAAAATAAGAAGTAGGGTTGTCAAAGGTATAGGGCCTCAGGCCAAGCCAAAATATCCATTTCTTTCAAATATCCCTAAAGAGGCACCCAAGAAAGATGTATTTTCCAAAGGCCTTGCTGTCCCAAACAAAACTCATACCCCTCCTCATGCCCAAGTTATCAAAATTCTTGTGTCATCTAATGAGTGTATCAGCCTTCCTTCCAATGTTGCCTTGCCAAAGTCTTCCCCTTATGATATTGCCCAAGTCTTGAGTCAGATCAAGATCTCAGTTCCAATTGTTGAGTTTCTTAGGATTCTTGAGCACAAGAAGAGGGATTTTGAATATTTGGGGCTGAAAGAGGAGAAGACTGCCTTAGGTAGAAATATAAACATTGTGGAAACTCCCTTAGTCATTGAAGAGTTAGAAACACCACAAGTAGTTGAGGAACTAGATGAACCACCTAAGGTTTATTTGGGGACATCCTTGGTGGACTCTCAACTAAATGTGGATCCATTTTTCACCACTCTAATCATTAAGGACAGGTTGCTACACAACTGCATGTTTGACTTAGAGAAATCATGCAATGTCACACCTTTGGAAGTCATGAATGAGCTGAATATTAAAGTAATATCAGCATATGGGAAGTGTACTGCTATGGACTCCAAAGAGGTGCCAATGGTGGGATGTGTGAAAGGTCTGGTGGTGCAGCTTGTAGCTTACCCAGGTAAAAACTTGAAGCTTGATGTTGTAATTTTTGACTGTCCAACCAAGTGGGGTATGTTATTATCTAGAAAATGGGCTGCAAGTGTTGGTGGGAGTGTTCAAATGGACATTTCCTATGCTACCATCCTAATTGATGGCATCCTTGTCAGGTTGTATGGAGAAAAGAAGATGTTGCACCTTATTGAAGATCCCAACAATGCATCTTATGAAGTATTGTAAAAAAGTGTTGATGCTTGATAAATTTGTAGGATTTTCTGATGGAAAAGAGCACAAGATTAAATAATTCAAGTGTCTTGAGTAGGTAGGCTCTCCTTTGACTTGATTATTTGATGGAGCTTTCTCCAAGTTTAGAAATGTTCTTTGGTGTTGGTCCGATCTCTCCAAGCCAGGAAGAGTTTGTATTTTCTTTCAAAATCAACTTTGAGTGCACTAACAACATTGCTGAGTATGAGGAATTGTTGTTAGGTCTGAGGATTGCTTGGAAATATGGTGTTAAAGACATCATTGTCAAAGGAGATTCATAATTAATTGTCAAGAAAGTCAGAAAATTGTATGCCACAAAAATCAGTGAATGAAACAATACAAGCATGCAGTTTGGGATTTCATTGAGATGTTTGATTCATTCAACATTATGCATCATGATAGGAAGTTCAATGATGTGGTAGACATGCTTTTTGTGTTGGGATATTGGTTTGATAATTATACAGTATCCCCATATTGTGAATATGATGTTGAGGTGTTAACTAGGCCATCTGTGCACTGGCAACATTAAGCATTGGCATGTTTTTATGATGATTCTCGGGTCGGAAGATTTATGTAGAAAAAGGAGAGTTTCGTGCTAAAAATATTTATTGGGATCCAATGTTGTGCATAGCATAGGGTACATAAACCTTGTTTGGAAAAGGCATCATCCAACTAAAGACTAATACCATTCCTAGGGGGTGGTTGCTCTTGAATCCAACTTTGATAATGTTGATCGCATTATAAATAGATGCATAACAATATCAAGGGATATTGAGGAGCATGAACTTGGCATAAAGGAAAAACCAAGAAATATCTAGTTGGGAAGCAATCTCAACAAGGAGGAAAAATGGTCCTATGTCTAGTTGCTAAAAAAATCAAGATTGCATGGCTTGGACTTATTCTGAACTAAAGGCATACATAGAGGATCTATTTCAACATGATATTACCTTAGAATCTAATGCAAAACCATTCAGGAAGAAAAAAATACCAACCAATCTAATCCTATCTCTCAAAATGCAAGAAGAAATGAAGAAAATGAGGGATGGAGGGATTATTCATCCCACAAGGTATTCTTCCTGGGTTGTAAATCTAGTACCAGTCAGAAAGAAGAATGGTGACATTAGGCTGTGTGTGGATTTTAGAAATTTGAATAGAGCATCAATGAAGGATAATTATCCTTTACCAAACATGGAAAAATTTTGCAACTAGTGACTGGTTCAAAGTTACTTTCTACCCTAGATGGTTTCTCTGGTTATAACCAAGTTGTGGTGAAGGAATCAAAAATAATTAAAATAGCCTTTACCACTCCTTGGGGGACTTATGTGTATTTCAGGATGCCCTTTGGTTTAATGAATGTTGGAGTAACTTTTCAAAGAGAAATGGATGTTGCTTTTTCTGGTTACATCAATGATTTTATTGTTGTTTACCAAGATGATGTGACTGTGTTCTCTAGAAAGTGAGGTGATCACTTGCTGCACTTGGAAAAGATGTTGATAAGATGTAGAGAGTATGGTATTTCACTCAATCAAAAGAAGTGCCACTTTGGAGTGTAGAAGGAAAATTTTCTTGGTCACATTGTGTCACAAGAGGGAGTAATGATTGATCTAGAAAGGGTAGAGGCCATCAACAGGGTCCTAATTCCAAGAACTAAGAAGGGGATTCAATCCTTCTTTGGATAGATAAAATTTATTAGGAGATTCATATCAAACTTTTTTGAATTGACCATTCCAATAACTGGAATGCTAAAGAAGGACCAGGCCATCAAATGGGAGGAGGATGCCATTCAAGATTTCAATGGGATCAAGGAGGCATTAAAGCATGCCCTTGTTTTAGTAGCTCCAGATTATAAGAATCCTTTCCAATTGTTTTATTTTTCTTCAGAAAACACTATTGCATATGTCCTGTTGTAGAAGGATGATGAAGGGGCTGAGAGGCCAATTTCCTTTTAGTAAGGCATTGTAGGGGGCTGAGCTGAAATACACTATTATGGAGAAACAAGCATTTGCCTTAGTGAAATCAACAAAGGTTTTCAAGCCTTACATTCTAAGTTCCAAAATTGTTGCTTATGTTCCCCACACCATGGTCAAATACATCTTATCAGAGATGGAGGTCTCAAGAAAAAGATGCAGATGGGTGAACAAGTTGCAAGAATATGACATGGACATCCAAACCACGAAGTTGGTGAGAGGTTTGGGCTTGGCTAAGCTTATGGTTGAGAGCAACTTGAAAACTATGGAGGTGAATGAGGTAGAATAAGGAAGGGTAGATGTCTTTGAAAAATTGATGAGTTCTTGAGTGGTACAAGGATGTGATTTTTATCTCAGACATTTATACTACCCTAAGTATTTGAATAAGAACCAGAAAATGGCCCTTAAGTTGGCTTCTAAGAAATATGTCATTACTAACTATGGGTTAGCTTGGAATAACCACGAGGGAGTTCTCTTAAGGTGCATCACGAAGATGAATCCCCAAGATAATTTTTATCTCCACGGAGGAGTTTGTGGGGGGCATTTTGCTGAAAAATTCATAGCACACAAGATCCTGAGGGCTAGTTATTGGTCGCCAACTCTCTTCAATGATGAAAATATTTTTGTTAGAATATGTGAGAGTTGTCAGCACTTCATTGGAAGACTGAAAGCTTCCAGGCTCCCTTATTTTTCATCTGTATCAATTGAAGCCCCATTCAAGCAATGGGGAATGGATTTCATTGGTGAGATTTTAGACCCTTCAAGTGTTGGCCATAAGTGGATTCTTGTAGCCACTAATTACTTCACCAAGTGGGTGGAGGCAATCCCCACCAAGAGAGCAACACACCAAATTTTCATGGACTTCATGTTGAACCATATCATCTACAGGTTTGGGGTGCCAGTCAAAATTTTTACTGACAATGCCATGAGCTTTAGAGATAAACCCTTGGTGGCAATGTGTAGAGAATATGGGATAAATTTGAAATATTCCTCTAATTATAATCCCTAAGTAAATGGACAAGTTGAGTCCAGTAATAAAAATTTGCTGAAGATTATCAGAAGAACCTTGGAGATTAACAAAATAAAATGGGGTGAGCGGTTGAAATTTGTTATCTGGGTGACCGAACTAGTGTTAAAGAGAAAGCTGGAAAGAGTCCATTTGAGTTGGTGTATGGAACTCAGGCCCTGCTACCCCTACATATGTAATTATCCTCATATCAGTTCATGCAATAACTAGAAGATCAAGAAGTAAGTCCATATGATGCCCACATTAACCAGATTATTGAGCTTGATGAAGAAAGAAGGGCATCCCACCAAAGGCATGTAAAGTTCAAAGAAAAGTTGAAGAAGTTGTTCGACAAGAAGGTCACTCCCAGAGCTTTCAATGTTGGAGATCTTGTGCTGTTATGGGATAAAAGGCATGAAGATAAGGGAAAACATGGAAAACTTGACGCATTATGGATGGTCCCTTACTCCATTGATATTAGGATTGGTGAGCATACCTTCTTCTTGAAGGAATGAGATGGGGAAAAACTCAAACCGCACTTTATTTATGGTAGGCATTTGAAGCATTTATTGGATTAATTCCCTAGAATCAAGGTGAGCATCATTTGTACAGTGTATAGTTTGTTGGTTTGTTTCTGTCTTTTGTGTTTTTTCTCATTCTGGTCCTTGGTGACCTATTTTTTCTGGTTTATCTATTCATTTTTTGGGAGATGGCTCTATTTATCTGCTCTGCAATCTAACTCCTTTGCCCAATGGATATTTTTGGAACTTGGTCTACCTTTTTTCTTGTCACACTCGCAAGGAGTACCCATCCTTGAGTTAGAGCTGATGTTGGTGGTCAAAATAGTCTCACCCCATTTTTCCATTAAAAATCTATCAATTTATGGAATCTTCCATATTTTATCTCCCTATGTTGTGCTGAGAATTCTCTTCCTTTTGTTGTTGTAATCAATTCGTTCTGGGTCGAGGATCACATATAGATCTGAAATTGTTTTTTCATTTCTTTGTTCATTTGAAAAGGTCTGTATTTGGATGTGAAACTCGGGATGTCCCATGTTTTCTATTTTCCATAGTTGGGATTTGTTGTCCTTATCATTTTTTCCCTAAATACTCGAAGAAAATGAATGGATGTAGCTTGAAGGAATGTATTTGAGCCATGTAACATTTCTAAATATTTTTCCTTAAAGAAAATTTCATCTTCGGGCTCTCAAATGGTTATTTTTCTAAATTTTATGATTTGATGGGAATTTCCCAGTCAAATTTACATCCTTACATCAACAGGAAACATGGCTTCTTTTGGTTGGTCAGGGGATGGCGGGAAAGTGCTTTAAGTTATCACTTTTTTACTTTTTTGGAAAAAATGAAAATTTGGTCCCATAGCTCCACTCAATTCTGATTGGTTCTTTGGGTATTTACATGGCTTCTTATAATTGGATGGGGCGTGGTGGGTTTGTTTTTGAAATTTTTTTTTTGGATACTTTGGAAACAAGTTTGAATGCACACCACGGCCCCACCTGGCTTTGATTAAATTGAATTTTAAATGGTCGGGAAAATTCTTACTTTGACCCCATAGAAGGACACATGGCAAGGTTAAAGGTGGAGATGTGGGCCTTTAGAGGAAAGTTGGATGGTTTTCCCTTTTAGAAAAATGGAGTAAAATTCTAAAATGGAAGTGCACCCCACCGAATCATTTTAAATCCTTGAGGTTTTTGAAGTTGCGCCATAATGACACGTGGAGGTCTCTACCGGGTCTTCTTTCCTTAGAATTTTTAGCAACTTCTTAAAGGGCCCGAGACACGTGGTGAGCCCATGCTCATTCAAGGTCTCAACTTTTGGGGACCATCTCAAGATACACTATTACGACGCATGGTATTTTGAAAAGTTAAAAGGCGGGGGAGGCGAGACCATCGGGGGTAACTTAGATTTTTTCCTCTTGTCATCAAAAGGATTAAAACATCAAAATGGCTCGCAATCCCAACAAGCGATAGTAAAAAAATTTTCTAGTCAATGGTGGAGGTGTGATCTTTCGGGGAAATCGGAAAAATTTCCTTTTGTGAAAAAATGAGCTAAAGCATAAAAGGAGAGCATGTTTCCACTGGGACCCACATTAGGACACCTGTTAGACCCATTTTTGAATGCAGAGGGCCGAGCTATAGGGGAAACTTGGAAAATTTTCCCTTTTCTAAAAGGGAGGTGAAATAGTAGAATTTGGCCGTGGTTCCTCTGGGACCCACCTTAGGACATGTGTCAGGCTCATTTCTCAAAGGTAGAGGTGTAGAGAAAAATGTGAAAATTTTACATTTTTTCAAAAGTTGTAAAGGGAAAAAAGGAACCCGTAGGCTTGTTTTAAAGTGGATCTCCCACGTGGATGGTCCAAATTCAAAATATAAATCAATGACAACTATGCATCTGTATCTATTTTTTCTACCATTTTTCACTCCAGAGCTCCTAGGGATGCATATTCTTATGGTTTTTATCATTTCTTGGAGTCTCTCTGCATGCCAAATGAAGAGGAACATTAATATGGTAGCCTAGTTTGGTGGGGAAGGTCTATAAACATATCTCACCATTAAATATGCAATTTGACTGTCAGATTCAACCCAAATTTTATTTCCTTGGCATGTAAAAGACCTGTTGATATCTCGGTTTGGTGAGGAAAATATGGGGATGTCTTTTACCATTAAGATGAGATCTGATCTTTGGGCTCAATCTAATCTTCCATTTTTCCTTCTGGGCATGCAAAGAACCAGATTGGATAGATTAGGGGTAGAAGTGGTTGGCGAGTAAAAGGAAGAGTGATCTACCAGAGGAAGGAGTTGAATGTGAGAGATGTTTGAAGAGATCTACCCCCTGAGCACATGGTAACTTTTACAGATTTGATTCTAGGAATCACGATCGGGATCATGGTGAGCACTGGTGCACTCAATTTTGGGTTTGTTTTTTTGGGGGGAAAACTTTGTTGCAAAATGTTATAAATGGCATGATTTTTGCTATGGAAGAGGTTGGAGGTTGGAAGGTTGGAGTGTTAGAGGTCAGAACTGATTTTCTAAGAGAAAAGCTTAATAGAATCTGTCTTTTTGAGAAACTATCTCGAAGAAACTAGTTTATCTTTTTGTTAAATTTGATCATGTCAAGGTGGTTGCGATTTTACAACCATTGACAAGCTCGAGATTTTTGAGAAACTTTCCTCTTTGATAAATTTAATCAAACTTGAGTTAATCTATGCTATTTTTGGGAAAAATTGTGTTTAATTTGTTTTGAATGTCTGCAAGTAGTTTTTCATGTTCCCATTGCATATATTGAAATTTGTGTGAATCAAAGAAGATATTATCCTTATAATAGTTTTGTGGCATTTGAAATTTCATTTATCAGAAGAGCTTTCATTTGATAGTGAAGTAAAAAAATTTAAAATCACTATGACTCCTAGCATGACTATAAGATTGTTTGTTAGCCTTTGAGGGTATCTTAGGCATCATGAAACAAAGATTGATAATGTTCAGTGAAGTTTTCCAATTTGAGCCTTGATTTTTGAAGTTTGTATGAAAATTTCTAATCAAGGCCTCCATTGAAGCACATATTCTTGTTAAAGGAACATCCTAGCTACTCTGAAGCATTATGTTGTTCAAGCTCTCCATTTTTGTAAAAGTTCTCAAAGATTTGGTATAATCAACTTTATCCTACTTCACCTCCCACCCAAAATCATTCAAAAACAATTAATCCTACCCATACAACCCCTGTTTGTCTTTGTGTATACAGATGCACAATTTATATTACCAAAACATGTAGAAACACTTAGGTTGTCATTGTCTTTAGTGGCCTGAACCTTGCTTAGAAAATATCTCCATTATCTAGAGTGACAACTTGTGAGAGCTAGGTGGTTTGTATTGATCATATTTTCTTCAAGGTCTAGTTAAATAATTCACAAGGAAGAAATTTCCCATCCCTCCATAAAGAGAAGGCTAAAAAGGGTCCTCTCACATTGGTTGAAAGGCACAACCATAAAGTAGTGAGGATAGATAAAATCCTCTTCATGGTGCTATCCATTTCTCTACATCCGAGTGATGAGAGGGCTAGTTAGATCCCATCCCTGGCTATAAAACAACTCACTATGATTGATCTGTATCTAAGCTTCCTGCCAAACCTATGATGTTGCTCAAACTTTGAAGGAGAATCAATTTAGGTACCAACACCTTATTGGTGCCATTGTCGGGGACATAGTGATTATAGTTCATATTCAGACCCTGGTAAACACTTCTTGTATGCTCAAAGTGCTAATCCATTATTTCAAGCATCATCCATGTTCTAGGCCTATAAGAAGTGTTCAAAGTTACAAGTGCTATGTGCAATATTTCCATTTTCTACAGTTATTGCACTAAGTTTCATTGATAAATCTGGATAAAGAAGAATTAGGTCTTTCCATTTCTAGTTGCTAGTATTGACAGACATTTGATGATCATATTTTAGTGCATTTACACAACTAAGGTGGAAATCCTTAGTGACAACTCCTGTTGATCTGATTCTTGATGAGTACCAGTGTCTTAACCTTTGTCAAGTGAGTTTTGTTACTAATCTTTTCAAAGATGGAAGGAAGAAGATCTTTCTTTGCTAGAGATCCTGCTAGGACATTATTTCCAGAGCTAGGAAAAAAAAAGTCAAAAGGAAGAAAAGCCTAGAGAGTTGTTGGAGATCAGTAGTCAAGAAAAGAAGTCCCCATTGATGAAAGTGACTGACCTATCATTGAATATTGCCATTCAAGTGATTCTGAATCAGGTAGTCTTTTTGTGGAATTAAATTATCCATCTAGAGAGGGGCCTTCATTTGATTTTGAAAAGTTTTCTTCTCATTCGATCTGTCTTTTCAAAATTTGATAGGGATTTCCAAGAAACAAGGCCTTTAGGGGATATCCATTTTGAAATCTATACTCCTGTGTTTCAAATACCCTTTACCCCTTATTAATTTGTCTCCCCTCTAGGGTCACCTCCTCAAAACAACATGGCCCTGCCCCCACCTAGACCCCATTTTGTTGTAAAAACCTTTGGTTCTATAAATTTTATAGGGATAGTTGGTTATCCAAATCCAGTTCCCGGGATGTAAGAAATAGATTAATATCATGGAAGACTTTGAGATTGAAAATGAAGATCTATATATCAAGTTCTTTATCCATACTCGGAAGAGGATGCAAGGGAATCGTATAAAGATTTTCTAGATAATTCCATTGATTCTTGGATAGAGATGAATAATGCATTTAGACTACATTATGGTGATAGAACTAACCCTAGGTTTCTTCTATCAGAATTTGAAAACATCAAGAAGAATCTTAATGAGTTAGTACATGATTTCAACACAAGGTTTAACAAGACCTTGAAGATTGCCTATTAGCTTAAGGCCATGTGATGAATCATGTTCGATCAAATATTCAGATGCATTTGATAAAACATCTGCGCTACTACTTGAGTGACAAAACCATGTACCACTCTCATTTTTAGACTTTAGAAACAAGGAATTTTTTTTTTGCATGATTAACATCCTCTTTTCTAAATACATAATTTAGAACACACATCTCATAACAATAATTCTTATAGTAGATAACCATATGCATCTGTAATGACTCGGTGAGCAACCGATCTATTCATTCCATGACTCAATGAACTATCGATCCATTCATGTGTAATAATGAGTTTTGATTATTCCTTTGATTACTCCATATACTTGGTTCTCTTACCCTATTCCAGGTTCTAAGTGATCTTTCCAAGGAACATACTAAATACTTGTTACCAATATTCATCTCCATCACGATCCTTCGACTAGGTGACATAGACAACACAATCAACATGTTGCGATAATTTGGGCAAAGATTTCTAACATACTGTTCGTATAACTTATTACTTGATGGAATACTTGTCAATCTAAAATACATCCTTCACCCCACTCCATTGTTATCAAAAATGTCTTATACTAACTTTTGTTAGTCCCCTCGTCCAAGGTTTAACTCTAGTTCAGGTTAGCAACATAGGTCATGTTATGAAGAGGCTCATAAAGACTTAGGGTAAATTGGCATACTGGGTCAACCTAGGTTAACCCCGTGTGCCAAGGTACCCTAAGTCCAAAAGGGCTACCTCATATCCTGGCTATGATACTAACTAATCTCGGAGGAAAATCTTGATTAAGTTTAAAGGTGTATAGGTCTTGACGATCAATGTATAAGGGTGTTGCCACATGTTAACTACACTGTTGTATCCTTGAGAAGATCCTAATCTTCTCGAAGGTACAACCTTGTAGTTGACATGTGTCAACATCCTACGGAACAACCTCGTAAAGATGTACATACCTCCAAAAGTTTACATATGTTAAGTTAAATTTGGGTTATTAGATGACATAATTTGGTAGCCTAACCAACCCCGAGTTCAATACTCTTAAGTTCTTTTTATGTATTGAAATCAATTAATCCTAAGAACTTTAATTAACTTAAGATTACTTCCAGATTTGTTAGTTTTAACCTAACAACCTCGTTATTCCAAAATAGGACAACAACAACTTATGTTCCATTATTTTAAATAACTCAACCAATTAAGGAAGTGTAACCACCTACTTAGGCTAAAACATGTCATACTTATTGTTCTTAAGTCTTAATGATTAACCCTCATACCTTCCTCTTCATAATTACATTCTAGGGCTCAACACACCCACAATGTCCTTTATAATTACAATGGTTTAAATTATAGTTTTATTTCACATAACAGGGTATAATGAAATTCTTAAATAAGATTGTTGTGTTCAGCCACTCACTTAACTTCAACTTACTTAGGAAGTTCATCTAAATTCATTTTTATATTACCATTATGAATGTACATCCAACCATATAGATAATAAGAAGTTTATCCTCAAAACAAGATAATTTACACAATCTATGCTAGTAAATCTCCATCTTTCAATTCATTTAAAACTTATGCATTTTAGGCATACTATGTGACAACAACCTATATTCAGAATGAGATAAACTTTTCTTTCTACAATACAACCTTGGGAACAAATCAGAATTTCATTTACAAGAATCAACTTAGATCAGCCAATGCATCAAGTAAGTTTTTGCCTTCTTTTATCACTTACGAAGTCCATTTGCAAAAATTGCTAGTATGGGTCAGTTCAATGAACTGAGCATGATAAGCACTAAGCCTTAAAATGAAGTGCAATCCAAAAATGTCCTAATAAAAACAAACCTGCTTAAATGAACCAAAAATTGTTGATTCCCCTAAGCATATGTAATATTAATAAAAGAAGATTAATACTAAGGCAAAGTTAACAAATGGAAGATAAAAGTATACTCTAAAATTTTTGTCCTTCCACTTAAAGTATAATTGATCTCATCGATTATCTTTATAAAACAATAATCACAACATATCATTATTTCCAATCTTTCCAATTATATTACAACCCTTATCCTTACTAAAAGATATGGGAAGATTTTTCAGCATACTCCCATTAAGATGTTTCATCCAATTATCAAGTAAAACAAAAGAGAAAACATCTCTGTTATACCCAAACACTTAACATATGAAAAGGAAAAAACAGATGCATATCATAATTTAACTATTCCTCTTCAAGGTTCACTACTTTAAAATCCAACATTTCTAAAGTATTCATCAAAAATGATTCATATAAAGGTAAACCTAGAAAACATGATAGGTTATCAGTCAACTATAAGTTTACCTATCATTAAATGATCCCAATCTATAACCAATTTATAACTCAACTAAACAGTTTTACTACCTTTTTAAACATACATTTCATGTTTAAGCAAGAGTTCTAAGAAAAGAGAGCTAGAAAAACATCAGAAAAGAGATAACCAACTGATACATCTTTCTCAATTTTCCCAACGTAATACATGTTTTCTACTTTCCGGTAGAAACATTTTAATAATGCAATTCATACACATCGCACAAGCGGTAAGGTATTACATTATATCCCTAAAGACATATTATTCTTTCATGGTACAAAAAAGTCTTCAGATAAGAAGAAATAAAGTAATCATTTTCTTTCTTAGAACCCATTCACTATCTACAGAAAAATTCCATCTATCTTACCTAAAATTCCCCCCTTCTTTTTTAAGAAAAACTTGGCAACAAAATAGTGATGTTCAAACACAGTCCGTAATCAATTTTAAAAACACTATTTACTTTTCCAGACTTGACATCCATTTATTGAGCTCAACAAGAAGTAAGAAATCTGGTTTGGTACTCACCCTCTAAACTTCTCGATAGTCCAGGTAAGGCAGAACTATCCCAATAACGACAAGTTCAACAATAATTTAAATATAATTCATACTGAGTAAGACTCAGATTTTAATCCCGAGCTCAATGAAATAGACACAACTTCCTCAAAGACTCTAATCATTCAAGTTGAAAAAACAAGTTAAGGTAATCAATAGATTCCCTCTAGTTATAAGTAACCAAAGCCTATAATAGTTGAACTGATACATCACTCAGATCACTATTTAATTTGAAACATCAAGAACAAATTGCCTATACAGTATTGCTTTACCGTATTCAAATCACGAATTCATACCTACCCAATTACCGTATTACTAAACTGATTATAATGAAATACTTATAAATAGTTCAAAGTCAAGAATAGGTCTTTTAATTTCATTCATACACCTTTCAAACCCTATTTCCAATTTCAAATAGAATGTAATAAACTTGACATCGTTAAGACTTAAGGAATTCCAAGTTGGGTTCGTAAAGAGTCTCCACAAACCATTAATGTGGTCAGAGAATAAGATTTCACAAGCACCATGCTAAGAGACTTTAGGTTATAGTCTACTTTACCATAATAGCAAACAAAACTTTAGTAATGTTCCAAATTCAACCGAGTTTTCGCAGGAAGAAACACAACACTAACCCATATACTATTTTTCTTGTGCATGCAAGTTTCATTATTAGTCAATGTTCCTCACAAGAAGAATTACAAACCAAACCATATCTTTGGCCTACAAAAGCAAAGGTGCTGTGAATTTCAAAAATAGTCAATGCCTTTCATAAAAAAGAATATAGACTAAACCATATACTATGTTTTCCTATGCATGCAAACTTTACAATAGTTAAAGTTTCCCAAAGTGATACAAAACAACCCTTCCACGAATTTATTCACAGTCCAATTATCCATGAAATAAAATGCTAACATCCTAAAGTAGATAATCTTAGAAACAATTTCATTCACCGAAATGAGTATTCAACCAATTAGCTCGAACTAGTTTAAGAGTTTCCAAAAGTCACAAGAGTTTCTTACCCGCTTGGGTTTATAAACACAATAGTTTGCAACACCAACTCAATGAATACATGAGAAACTTTCATGTAACAATAAAAACCACTAAAGAAGTGAAACCAACCAACAATTTCAACCATTGAGGAAGTACTGTGAAGTTTCGTTTTGCTCACATATTCACAATTCCGTTTGTAAAAGAAAAAGCAATGCAAACAAGCTTCCAATAGAATCAAGTAAAATCTAGATTCAACCCAGAAACACTAGTTTATAAAAACCCATTAAATCCATATTCCAGATAAAGCATGAAATGCACAAACACTTCGTAGATCAATTTGTTTTAATGAAAACATTTAGAGGAAGCAAGAGGTTTTAACAGTTAGAGCCTATCATGCCTGATAGTGCCACTGTGAAATCGAAGAAGACCTCTGATCGAGTTCCTTTCTTCTCTTCTTCTCCACGATAGGTCAAACAACCAAAAACTTCTTCCACAGTGTTTTATATACATTCCAAAAAATGAAAATAGATCCGAAACATCAAAAATAGCCATGCAATGAAGCTTAAATTGTTGGTTGAAAAACTAGATTGCATGAAGAGTGAAAAATAGAGCACATGTGAAATGAAACAACTCATCCAAAATCCGTTGGCATGCCTACCAAGGCGGGTTGGGCTCAACACCCAAATGCATTTAATTTCATTAACTCCAAGTTTTCCGCTCAATCCTCCTTATCACCGACCACCAAATTTGGCGAGTGCTAAATCAAATTTAACAAACATTTCAAACTTTAGTGATGTTGCCACCTTGGCTTCCGCCAACCTACTAATCAAGCCAAAGCTGGCAGTCCGTATGCCTTACAACCTTATCACTTAACATTAATGCCATAGAAACCATTGCCACTATGTATGCGACCCCTTTAGGTTCCAATTCATAACCACTAACTTAGGGTAGATTAGTGGCTTAGGTTAGGTATTAGGTAATTTAAAATTTATACCTTAGGATATAACACTAACCACTAACCTTAGTATAAGCCCTTAGAAATTAGGTTAGGTAAACCCTTAGGTGTATAACAAAAATACATAGTTTAGGAACTAGGTTAGATCACCCATAACCTGGTAGTATTAGGTTCTAGGTTAGATTATTATCTAGTAACCTTTCTGGGTTTTGTTTGCACCAAGCTAGGTTAGGTTCAGAAATTGTATCAAGTACCATAGCTTAAATAGGAATACCTATATACCTTACCTGGGCTTAGGGTCCCGGTTCTCTCTAATGCCATAAATGGCTGAAAACCCAATTACGACTGTAATGACTGCTAGGGTCGATTCCTAGAAATCCAATGAAACCTTCCACATAATGGAAATATTTTCATTGAGGAGGATTAAAGAACTTATATCTTCTAAGCTCAGTCCAAAACTTAATAATTCATGGAATGCCAATTTTATCGATTGTTCATCTTGAATAGATTTAAAACATTCCTTGGATCACTGTAATTGATCCAAGGATGAGTCATAAAGATAGATAAGTTTACAATTCTTCTAAAATCAGATTGCACTCATTTATGAGAAATGAAAGAAATGAATCTAGGAAACATTCTAGTTCTATCTAAGTTCTTTTAAGAGCAAAAAGACTTTAACCATGTCAAGCATGATTTCCCATAATAAAAAAGAACATATCCATATAAGGAAAATCACATATCACACTTGAATGCAAAGGAGGAAAATAACAACAGTTAAGGGTGTTACATGCTTCCCTCCTAAAAGAATCATCATCCCAATGATTACATCCCTTAATTACATTAAGGATAGTCAATTCATTCCCTTCTCTTATTCAAAATCAACTAATTTAAACTTTTTAGTTCTAGAAATCAGTATTATATAACTGCTTGCTCAAATTGAATAAGTGTTTGCCCAATCTAGCTTATTTAATGTCATGGAAAGATAAAATCATAAAATTACTCTTTTTTTATCAGTCAATAGATTAGTTCTATTCACAAAGAAAGGGAAAAGTAGTTTGCATATCTTTCAGATTTTCCCAAGTTGCAATTTCTTCGCTAAACTAGTCCCATTGGACCTTACATTGTCTTATTTCATGATTTCTTAAATACAAATGGTGAGTTTCTAGCACTCGAGTGGGTTTAACCATGATTATTCCTGGGTCTTGGACCTACAAGGAATTATAATTTAACACATGTGATAAATCTAAAACGTATTTCTTAAGCAAAGAAATATGGAAAACATCATGCATTCATGAAAAGCGGGAGGTAGTGCTAATCGATAAGCTACGGGGTTTATTACTTCAACTATTTCAAAAGGTCCCACATACCACGAGGTGATAACTTGGCAGCCTTCCAAAAGTTATAGAACTCTTTTTCGGTTTAACAGAAGAAAAACCTTCTCATCAAGTTTAAATTTCTGTACCCACTTTAAATCAGCATAACTCTTTTTCTGTCTGTTTGCTTTTTCAAGAGTTCACAAATCATTTTAATTTTTGTTCCATTTCCATAAGGATTTTAGGTCAATTACTTCTCTATCCTCAATGCTATCCCAACTAATAGGGGTTATGCATTTTCTTCCCATAAAGTGCCTCAAAAGGTGCCATCTTAAGAGAAGCATGATATGTATTTTTCTATATAAACTCAACTAATGGGAGATACTCCTCCCACTTATACTGCTGATCCATAAAATACATTCGTAACATATATTCTAAAACTTGATTTACTCTTTCAGTCTATCCATCCATTTCTGGATAATACGAAGAACTGAAATTCAATTTAGTGCCAAGAACTGCGTTAAGTGTTTGTCAAAACCTTAACATCATTCTAGGGTCTCTATCAGATATGATTAATTCAGGTACTCCATGTAATCTGAAAATTTTGTGTACAAATCTTTTAGCCAAAATAAGAGAATCATCGTTTAGATTTCTAGCAATAAAATGAGCTACTTTCGTTAGTTTGTCAACTACTACCAAAATAACATCGTGTTTATTTCTTGACATAGGCAATCCTTGCAAAAAATCCATGCTTATTACTTGCCATTTGTATTGCGGTATGCTATGAGGATATAGCAAACCAGTTGGATGCATATGTTCTGCTTTCACTCGTTGACATTCTAGACAATGAGTCACGAAATCTATAACATCTTTTTTTTTCCCTTCTAGAAATATTGTTGTTTTATATCAGCAAGCATTTTTGTAATACCTAGGTGCCCAGAAAAAGGTGAGTTGTGAAACTCTATCAACAATTTCTTTCTCAATTCATTAAGTAAAGGTATGTATACTCTATTTTCATAATGTAAGATTCCTTCATTATCAAAGTGAAAACCTTTATACCTTTCATCTTTTGGATCTGCAACAAGCGTTGCTTTTACTTGCTAAAAGTATGAATCAGATTCCATAGCACTTTTTACTTCATCCTTAAACTGAGTTCTTAACGTTATAAGAGTAGAAATGTGCTTCCTACGACTTAGAGCATCAGCTACTCTATTCTCTTTTCCTTTAATGTAGCTTATATCAAAATCATATTGAGACAAAAACTCTAACCACCTTCGTTGTCTTGCATTCAGATTTGGCTGAGTGAAAATGTACTTCAATCCAGATGATCAGTTTTCAGCTCAAATGGTTTACCAAGCGAGATAATGCCTCAAACTTGAAGTGCATGAACTATGGTAGCAAGCTCTAAATCATGTGGAGCATAATTCAACTCATGTAACTTAAGTTTTCTACTTTCATAAGCTATGACATGATCATTTTGTAACAAGATACCTCCAAGACCCTCCCCAGATACATCTGTTACAACCGTGAAGTCTCCATTTGGATAGGTACAACTAAAATAGGTGTTGAAGTCAACTGAATTTTCAGAATTTTAACTGTAGATTCACATTTACCATCCCAGACAAATTTCTTATCCTTCTTCTGCAATTAAGTTATTGGTGCAGCCACCTTAGAAAAATCCTTAACAAATTTTCTATAATAACCTCCAAGGCCCATGAAGCTTCTAACTTCATGTACATTCTTGGGTGCAGTCCACTCACTATAGCTACAATTTTAGAAGGATCCATAACAATCCCATCTTTACTTATAACATGACCCGAATAGTGAACTTCATGTCATAGAAAGAACATTTGAACAACTTACTAAATAACCGTCTTTTTCTCAAAATTTCTAAAATCATTTTCAAGTGTTCATGGTGCTCCTCACACTTTTAGAATATATGAGAATGTCATCCAAGAATACAAGCACAAACTTGTCCAAGTATTCTCAAAAATATTATTCATTAAGTTCATGAAAGTTGCAGGTGCATTCGTTAACCCAAAGGGTAAAACTATGAATTCATAATGTCCATACCTTGTCCTAAAAGCCATTTTATGAATGTCCTCTTCCTTAATTCATAGTTGGTGATATCTAGACCGAAGGTCTATCTTAGAATATACCGATGCTCCATGCATCTGATCAAATAGATCATCAATTCTAGGAAGTGGGTATCTATTCTTGATTGTTGCTTTGTTTAACATCCTGTAATCAATGCACAATCTGAGTGTTCCATCCTTCTTTTTCACAAAGATCATTGGTGCTCCCCAAGGTGAAACACTTGGTCTAATCAAACCCTTAGAAAAATTTCTTGTAACTAAGCTTTAAGCTCAACTAATTCTATGGTAGTCATCCGATAAGGTGCTTTAGAAATTGGTTCACTACCTGGTTTGATTTCAATCGTGAAGTCAAACTCCCTTTTGGGTGGTATTCCCAGTAATTCTTTCATAAATAGGTCACCGAAGCTCTATAACAATGGATAACATTCCATGAAATCTCTATTTTCTTCGTAGATTCAGAAATTTTTACTGCATATAAGGTACAACCTTTATTTTTGGCCTTTTAAGTTGCATAGATGACAATTTCCTAACTGAAATTTCTCATTTTACACCTTGAATCTTTGTTGTTTTCTGTAGATCATCCAAACAACTAATATGTTTTTCAAAATAGTCTACCTTTGCTTTATGATCTGCTAACCAATTTACACCTATGATTATATCATAAGATCCCAAAGGTACTACATAGAGATAAACTTCTGTGGAAAAGCTAGGTAAGTCAAGGACTACCCTAAAAAGACACATACTAACTGTATGAACAAAATTATTACCATAATGTACAATCCATGATTTATCCATTTTTCTAGCTTTTATTTTAAGTTTTGAAGCAAGTTTACTAGAAATAAAACATTCAGTGGCTCCCATATCAAATAGAATAGTTACAAGGTATGTCAAATAACTTACCAGGAACTTCAATAGGTGTAACTTGCTTTTCAAAGCTTGCTTGTCACCTCTGCTGACATGTATCTTGTCTGCTTGATTGTGATCATCCTTCTTCAAAGGACATTGATTCACGTAATGATCTTTGCCACAGTTATAACAACCTCCTACCGGTCCCTTTTTTGGCTCAAAATTAATTCTAGTCTTGAAGTTGTTATGTTGACCTCCATAGGACTTACATGTCTCATTATTGTTATTTTTGGAAAATTGTTTCGTGTATTACCAATAGTCTTATTCATTGTTGTTTTCTTATTATTATCGGTTGAAACTTACTTTTGTTACCAAACCTTTTCCATGGTTTTTCTTAGGTGCAAGAGAAGCTGAAGAAGAGTTTGGAACTTTCTTCACACTTCCTCTTTATGAGCAGAAATAGCCTTTAACTTCTATTCCTGCCTTATGGATTTTTAAACAACCCTTCCATAGTGGTTGGGATATGAACATCAACCTCTCCCCCAATGATGGGATTCAGCCCCATGATGAATTTTTTTATTCTGAACTTCTCATCAGTTTGATATTGAGGTACATACTTGAGTAGTTTCGTAAACCGTTCCCAATACTCATTTACCATTAACTTCCCTTGAGCTAAGTTCTGAAATTTGGTCATTTTCTGATCATAATAAATTTGTGGCAGCCATCATTGCCTAAAATAACCTTTAAATTGATCCCAAGTGATGTTAGTTTCATTAATGTTAGCTCATCGCCTTCGGCTGTCCCACCATGAAGATGCTTCATGGGAAAGCTGATATGCTCCCAAATAGCTTTGGTCTCTTGAGAGAAGTTCCTTATTGCAAAGTACTTCTCCATCATGCTGAGCCAGTTCTCAGCTCCATCACCTAATGTGGTGCCATCAAACTTAGGTGGACTTATCCTTTTTATATCATTAGTGAGTTCAGCTACCAACCTTGCCTTTTTGTTTTTTAGTTGAAATAGGTACATTAACATTGTTATTATCAACACCTAAATCAAGGTTGTCCTCAGGAGGTGGCTGATTGTTATTACCATACTTTTCTTCCTCCTCGTTACCCATCACTTGTTTTTTGAGCACAATCAAATGATCTCTTGTGTCTAATAGGGCAGCAAGGATCTCATCAAGCTTCTGGGTTGTTGTTGATCCTTCATTAGGTGGACAATTATTCACAATGTTCCCCCTTGTTCTAACCATTTTCTATTACAAGAAAATCCAAGTTTTTATCAGATTATGGACAATAGGCCCAAGAGTTGTAACCTTCAGCTCTGATACCAAGATGTAACATTCCCATTTTAAGACTTTAGAAACAAGATTTTTTTTTTTTTGCATGATTAATGTCCTCTATTCTAAATACATAATTTAGAACACACATTTCATAACAATCATTCTTATAATAGATAACCATATGCAGTTGTAATGACTCGGTGAGCAACCGATCTATTCATTCCATGACTCGGTGAACTACCGATCCATTCATGTGTAACATTGAGTTTTGAGTATTCTACTGAATACTCCATATACTTGGTTCTCTTACCCTATTCTGGGTTCTGAGTGATCTATCCAAGGAACCTACTGAATACTTGTTACCAATATTCATCGGCATCATGATCCTTAGACTAGGTGACATAGGACAATGCAATCAGCAACTTGCGATACTTTGGCCAAATATTTCTAACATATTATTCGTATAACTTATTCCTTGATGGCATACTCATCAATCCAGAATACATCCTTCACCCCACTCCATTGTTATCAAGAATGTCTTATACTGACTTCTGTCAGTCCCTCATCAGAGTTTAACTCTAGTTCAGGTTAGCAACATAGGTCATGTTATGAAGAGGCTCGTAAAGACTTAGGGTAAATTGGCATACTGGGTCAACCTAGGTTAACCCCGTGTGCCAAGGTACCCTGAGTCCAAAAGGGCTACCTCATATCTTGGCTATGATACTAACCAGTCCTGGAGGAAAATCTTGATCAAGTTCAAAGGTGTGTAGGTCTTGACGATCAATGTAGAAGGGTGTTGCCACATGTTAACTACACTGTTGTATCCTCAAGAAGATCCTAATATTTTCAAAGGTACAACCTTGTAGTTGACGTGTGTCAACATCCTACAGAACAACCTCGTAAAGATGTACATACCTCCAAAATTTTACATACGTTAAGTTAAATTTAGGTTATAAGACGATAAATTTGGCAGCCTAACCAACCCCGAGTTCAATACTCTTAAGTTCTTTTTATGTAACGAAATCAATTGATCCTAAGAACTTTAATTAACTTAAGATTACTTCCAAATTTTTAGTTTTAACCTAACAACCCGTTATTCCAAAATAGACAACAACAACTTATGTTCCATTATTTTAAATAACTCAACCAATTAAGGAAGTGTAACCACCTACTTAGGTTGAAACATGTCAGACTTATTGTTCTTAAGTCTTAATGATTAACCCTCATACCTTCCTCTTCATAATTACATTCTAGGGCTCAACACACCCACAATGTCCTTTATAATTACAATGGTTTAAATTATAGTTTTATTTCACATAACAGGGTATAATGAAATTCTTAAATAAGATTGTTGTGTTCAGCCACTCACTTAACTTCAACTTACTTAGGAAGTTCATCTAAATTCCTTTTATATTACCATTATGAATGTACATCCAACCATATAGATAATAAGAAGTTTATCCTCAAAACAAGATAATTTACACAATCTATGCCAGTAAATCTCCATCTTTCAATTCATTTAAAACTTATACATTTACAACTTATACATTTTAGGCATACTGTGTGACAGCAACCTATATTCAGAATGAGATAAACTTTTCTTTCTACAATACAACCTTGGGAACAAATCATAATTTCATTTACAAGAATCAACTTAGATCAGCCAATGCATCAAGTAAGTTTTTTCTTCTTTTATCACTTACAAAGTCCATCTGCAAAAATTACTAATCATGGGTCAGTCAATGAACTGAGCATGATAAGCACTAAGCCTTAAAATGAAGTGCAATCCACAAAATGTCCCAATAAGAACAACCCTGCTTAAATGAACCACTAATAGTTCATGCCCCTAAGCATATGTAATATTAATAAAAGAAGATTAATACTAAGGCAGAGTTAACAAATGGAAGAACAAAGTATACTCTAAAAATTTTGTCCTTCAACTTAAAGTATAATTGATCTCATCAATTATCTTTATAAAACAACAATCATAACATATCATTATTTCTAATCTTGCCAATTATATTACAACACTTATCCTTACTAAAAGATATAGGAAATGTTTTCAGCATATTCACATTAAGATGTTTCATCCAATTGTCAAGTAAAAAAAAAGAGAAAACATCTCCGTTATGCCCAAGCACTTAACATCCGAAAAGGCAGAAACAGATGCATATCATAATTTAACTATTCCTCTTAAAGGTTTACTACTTTAAAATCCAACATTTTAAAGTATTCATCAAACAGATTCATATAAAGGTAATCCTAGAAAACATGATAGATTATCAGTCAACTATAAGTTTACCTATCATTAAATGATCCCAATCTATAACCAATTTTACAACTCAATTAAATAGTTTTACTTCCTTTTTAAACATACATTTCATGTTTAAGCAAGAGTTCCAAGAAAAGAGAGCTAGAACAACATCAGAAAAGAGATAACCAACTGATACATCTTTCTCAACTTTCCCAACGTAATACATGTTTTCTACTTTCCGGTAGAAACATTTTAATAATGCAATTCATACACATCCCACAAGTGGTAAGGTATTACAGTATATCCCTAAAGACTTATTATTCTTTCATGGTACCAAAACAAGTCTTCAGATAAGAAGAAATCAAGTAATCATTTTCTTTCTTAGAACCCATTCACTATCTACAGAAAAATTCCATCTATCTTACCTAAAAAATTTTCCCTTTTTTTTTAAGAAAAACTTGGCAACAAAAAATAGTGATGTTCAAACACAGTCCATAATCAATTTTAAAAACACTATTTACTTTTCCAGACTTGACATCCATTTATTGAGCTCAACAAGAAGTAAGAAATCTGGTTTGGTACTCACCCTCTAAACTTCCCGATAGTCAGGTAAGGTAGAACTATCCCAATAACGGCAAGTTCAACAATAATTTAAATACAATTCATACTGAGTAAGACTTAGATTTTAATCCCAAGCTCAATGAAATAGAAACAACTTCCTCAAAGACTCTAATCATTCAAGTTGAAAAACCAAGTTAAGGTAATCAACAGATTCCCTCTAGTTATAAGTAACCAAAGCCTATAATAGTTGAACCGATACATCGCTCAGATCACTATTTAATTTGAAGCATCAAGAACAAATTTCTTGTACAATATTGCTTCACCGTATTCAAATCATGAATTCATACCTACCCAATTACCGTATTACAAAACCGATTATAATAAATACTTATAAATAGTTTAGAGTCAAGAATAGGTCTTTCAAATTCATTCATACACCTTTCAAACCCTATTTCCAATTTCAAATAGAATGTAATAAACTTGACATCGTTAAGACTTAACGACTTCCAAGTCGGGTTCATAAAAAGTCTCCACAAACCATTAATGTGGTCAGAGAATAAGATTTCACAAGCACCATGCTAAGAGACTTTGGGTTATAGTCTAGTTTACCATAATAGCAAACACAATTTTAGTACTGTTCCAAATTCAACCGAGTTTTCGCAGGAAGAAACACAACACTAACCCATATACTATTTTTCTTGTGCATGCAAGTTTCATTATCAGTCAATGTTCCTTGCAAGAAGAATTACAAACTAAACCATATACTAGCCTACACACAGTGCCTGCAAATTTCAAAAAACAGTCAATGCCTTTCGTAAAAGAATACAGACTAAACCATATACTATGTTTTTCCTGTGCATGAAAACTTTACAATAGTTAAAGTTTCCACAAAGTGATACAAAACAACCCTTCCATGAATTTATTCACAGTCCAATTATCCATGAAATAAAATGCTAACATCCTAAAGCAGATAATCTTAGAAACGATTTCGTTCACCGAAACGAGTATTCAACCAATTAGCTTGAACTAGTTTAAGAGTTTCCAAAAGTCACAAGAGTTGCTTACCCACTTGGGTTTATAAACACAACAGTTCACAACACCAACTCAATGAATATAGACAAATTTCATGTAACAATAAAAACCACTAAAGAAGTCAAAACCAACCAAAAATTTCAACCACTGAGGAAGTACTGTGAAGTTTCTAGTTTTGCTCACATATTCACAATTCCATTGTAAAAGAAAAAGCAATGCAAACAAGCTTCCAACAGAATCAAGTAAAATCTAGATTCAACCAGAAACACTAGTTTATACAAAACCCTTAAATCCATATTCCAGATAAAGCATGAAATGCACAAACACTTCAGATCAAAGTTGTTTTCATAAAAACATTTAGAGGAAGCAAGAGGTTTTAATAGTTAGAGCCTATCATGCCTGATAGTGTCATTGTGAACTCAAAGAAGACCTCTGATCAAGCTCCTTTCTTCTCTTCTTCTCCACGATAGGTCAAACAACCAAAAAATTCTTCCACAGTGTTTTATATACATTCCAAAAAATGAAAATAGATCCGAAACATCAAAAATAGCCATGCAATGAAGCTTAAACTATTGGTTCGAAAAACTAGATTGCATGAAGAGTGAAAAATGGAGCACATGCAAAATGAAACAACTCATCCAAAATATTGGCATGCCTACCAAGGTGGGTTGGGCTCGACACCCAAATGCATTTAATTTCATTAACTCCAAGTTTCCCACTCAGTCCTCCTTACCACCGACCACCAAATTTGGCGAGTGCCAAATCAAATTTAACAAACATTTCAAACTTTAGTGATGTTACCACCTTGGCTTCCTAACCTACTAATCCCTAGCCAAAGCTGGTAGTCTATATGCCTTACAACCTTATCACTTAACATTAATGCCATAGAAAATTTGCCACTATGTATGTGACCCCCTTTAGGTTCCAATTCATAACCACTAACTTAGGGTAGATTAGTGGCTTAGGTTAGGTCTTAGGTAATTTAAAATTTATACCTTAGGATATAACACTAACCACTAACCTTAGTATAAGCCCTTAGCAATTAGGTTAGGTAAACCCTTAGGTGTATAACAAAAATACATAGTTTAGGAACTAGGTTAGATCACCCATAACCTGGTAGTATTAGGTTCTAGGTTAGATTATTATCTAGCAACCTTTCTAGGTTTTGTTTGCACCAAGCTAGGTTAGGTTCAAGAAATTGTATCAAGTACCATAGCTTAGATAGGAATACCTATATATCTTACTTGGCTTAGGGTCCCGGTTCTCTCCAATGCCATAAATGGCTGAAAACCCAATTACGATTGTAATGACCTGTAGGGTCGATTCCCAGAAATCCAATGAAACTTTCCACATAATGGAAATATTTTCATTGAGGAGAATTAAAGAACTTATATCTTCTAAGTTCAGTCCAAAACTTAATAATTCATGGAATGCCAATTTTATCAGTTGTTCATCTTGAATAGATTTAAAACATTCCTTGGATCACTGTAATTGATCCAAGGATGAGTCATAAAGATAGATAAGTTTACAATTCTCTCTGAAATCAGATTGCACTCATTTATGAGAAATGAAAGAAATGAATCCAGGAAACATTCCAGTTCTATCTAAGTTCTTTTAAGAGCAGAAAAGACTTTAACCATATCAAGCATGATTTCCCATAATAAAAAGAACATATCCATATAAGGAAAATCACATATCAACACTTGAATGCAAAGGAGGAAAATAACAACAGTTAAGGGTGTTACATGCTTCCCTCCTAAAAGAATCATCATCCCAATGATTACATCCCTTAATTACATTAAGGATAGTCAATTCATTCACTTCTCTTATTCAAAATCAACTATTTTAAACTTTTTAGTTCCAGAAATCAGTATTATATAACTGTTTGCTCAAATTGAATAAATGTTTGCCCAAAACTGGCTTACTTAATGTCATGGAAAGATAAAATCATAAAATTCCTTTTTTTTATCAGTCAACAGATTCAGTTCTATTCAAAAAGAAAGGGAAAAGTAGTTTTCATATCTTCCATATTTTCCCAAGTTGCACTTTCTTCGTTAAACTGGTCCCACTGGACCTTACATTGTCTTATTTCATGATTTCTTAAATGTAACTGGTGAGTTTCAGCACTCAAGTGGGTTTAACCATGATTATTCCTGGGTCTTGGACCTACAAGGAATTCCAATTTAACACATGTGATAAATCTGAAATGTATTTCTTAAGCAAAGAAATATGGAAAACATCATGCATTCGTGACAAAGCGGTGGTAGTGCTAATCGATAAGCTACAGGGTTGATTACTTCAACTATTTCAAATGGTCCCACATAACGAGGTGATAACTTGGTAGCCTTGCCAAAAGTTATAGAACTCTTTTTTGGTTTAACATGAAGAAAAACCTTCTCACCAAGTTTAAATTTCCTATCAACCCACTTTAAATCAGCATAACTCTTTTTCTATCTGCTGCTTCTTTTAAGCATTCACGAATCATTTTAACTTGTTGTTCCATTTCCGTAAGGATTTCAGGTCCAATTACTTCTCTATCCTCAATGTTATCCCAACTAATAGGGGTTCTACATTTTCTTCCATAAAGTGCCTCGAAAGGTGCCATCTTAAGAGAAGCATGATATGTATTATTGTATGCAAACTCAACTAATGGGAGATACTCCTCCCACTTATACTGCTGATCCATACAATACATTTGTAACATATCTTCTAAAACTTGATTTACTCTTTCAGTCTGTCCATTCTTTTTGGATGATACGTAGAACTGAAGTTCAATTTAGTGCCAAGATTTACGTTAAGCATTTGCCAAAACCTTGATGTCATTCTAGGGTCTCTATCAGATATGATTAATTTAGGTACTCCATGTAATCTGAAAATTTTGTGTACAAATCTTTTAGCCAAAATAGGAGAATCATCCTTTAGATTTCCAACAATAAAATGAGCTACTTTCATTAGTTTGTCAACTACTACCAAAATAACATCATGTTTATTTCTTGACATAGGCAATCCTTGCACAAAATCCATGCTTATTACTTGCCATTTGTACTGTGGTATGCTATGAGGATATAGAAAACCAGCTGGATGCATATGTTTTACTTTCACTCGTTGACATTCTAGACAATGAGTCACAAAATCTATAACATCTTTTTTCATCCCCTTCCTAGAAATATTGTTGTTTTATATCAGCAAGCATTTTTGTAATAGCAGGTGCTTAGAAAAAGGTGAGTTGTGAAACTCTGTCAACAATTTCTTTCTCAATTCATTAAGTAAAGGTATGTATACTCTATTTTCATAACATAAGATTCCTTCATTATCAAAGTGAAAACCTTTATACCTTTCATCTTTTGGATCTGTAGCAAGCATTGCTTTTACTTGTTGAAAGTATGAATCAGATTCCATAGCACTTTTTACTTCATCCTTAAACTGAGTTCTTAATGTTATAAGAGTAGAAATGTGCTTCCTACGACTTAGAGCATCAACTACTCTATTCTCTTTTCCTTTAATGTAGCTTATATCAAAATCATATTGAGACAAAAACTCTAACCACCTTCGTTGTCTTGCATTCAGATTTGGCTGAGTGAAAATGTACTTCAGTCCAAGATGATCAGTTTTCAGCTCAAATGGTTTACCAAGTAGATAATGCCTCCAAACTTGAAGTGCATGAACTATGGTAGCAAGCTCTAAATCATGTGGAGCATAATTCAACTCATGTAACTTAAGTTTTCTACTTTCATAAGCTATGACATGATCATTTTGTAACAAGATACCTCCAAGACCCTCCCCAGATGCATCTGTTACAACCGTGAAGTCTCCATTTGGATCAGGTACAACTAAAATAGGTGCTGAAGTCAACTAACTTTTCAAAATTTTAAATGTAGATTCACATTTATCATCCTAGACAAATTTCTTATCCTTCTTCTACAATGAAGTTATTGGTGTAGCCACCTTAGAAAAATCCTTAACAAATTTTCTATAATAACCTGCAAGGCCCATGAAGCTTCTAACTTCATGTACATTCTTGGGTGCAGGCCACTCGACTATAGCTACAATTTTAGAAGGATCCACAACAATCCCATCTTTACTTATAACATGACCCAAATAGTGAACTTCAGTGTCATAGAAAGAACATTTGGACAGCTTACCATATAACCATCTTTTTCTCAAAATTTCAAAACTATTTTCAAGTGTTCATGGTGCTCCTCCACACTTTTAGAATATATGAGAATGTTGTCCAAGAATACAAGCACAAACTTGTCCAAGTATTCTTGAAAGATATTATTCATTAAGTTCATGAAAGTTGCAGGTGCATTCATTAACTCAAAGGGTAAAACCGTGAATTCATAATGTCCATACCTTGTCCTAAAAGTTGTTTTATGAATGTCCTCTTCCTTAATTCATAGTTGGTGATATCTAGACTGAAGGTCTATCTTAGAATATATTGATGCTCCACGCATCTGATCAAATAGATCATCAATTCTAGGAAGTGGGTATCTATTCTTGATTGTTGCTTTGTTTAACATCCTATAATCAATGCAAAATCTGAGTGTTCCATCCTTCTTTTTCACAAAGATCATTGGTGCTCCCAAGGTGAAACACTTGGTCTAATCAAACCCTTAGACAAAATTTCTTGTAACTGAGCTTTAAGCTCAACTAATTCTGTGGTAGTCATCTGATAAGGTGCTTTAGAAATTGGTTTAGCACCTAGTTTGATTTCAATCGTGAAGTCAAACTCCCTTTTGGGTGGTAGTCCGGTAATTCTTCCAGAAAAACATCATTGAAGCTCTATAATAGTGGATAAAATTCCATGAAATTGTTGTTTTCTTCGCAGATTCAGAAATCTTTACTTTATATAAGGTATAACCTTTATTTTTGGCCTTTTAAGTTGCATAGCTGACAATTTCCTAATTGAAATTTCTCATTTTACACCTTGAATCTCTGTTATTTTCTGCAGATCATCCAAACAACTAATATGTTTTTCAAAATAGTCTACCTTTGCTTTATGATCTACTAACCAATTTACACCTATGATTATATCATAAGATCCCAAAGGTGCTACATAGAGATCAACTTCTGTGGAAAAGCTAGGTAAGTCAAGGACTGCCCCAAAAAGACACATACTAACTGTATGAATAGAATTATTACCATAATGTACAGCCCATGATTTATCCATTTTTCCATCTTTTATTTTAAGTTTTGAAGCAATTTTACTAGAAATAAAACATTCAGTGGCTCTCGTATCAAATAGAATAGTTACAGGTATGTCAAATAACTTACCAGGAACTTCAATAGGTGTAACTTGCTTTTCAGCTTGCTTGTCAGCTACTGTAACATGTATCTTGTGTTGTTGATTGTGATCATCCTTCTTCAAAGGACATTGATTCACGTAATGATCTTTTCCACAGTTATAACAGCCTCCTACCGGTCCCTTTTTTGGCTCAAAATTAATTCCAGTCTTGAAGTTGTTATGTTGACCTCCATAGGACTTTTGTCCATTATTGTTATTTCTGGAAAAATTGTTCCGTGTATTACCAGCAGTCTTATTCATTGTTTTTCTTATTATTATCAGTTGGAAACTTACTTTTGTTACCAAACTTTTCCATGGTCCTTTCTTAGGTGCAAGAGAAGTTGAAGAAGAGTTTGGAACTTTCTTCTGCACTTCTTCTTTATGAGCAGAAATAGCCTTTAACTTTTGTTCCTGCCTTATGGATTTTTCAACAACCCCTTCCATAGTGGTTGGGCTATGAACATCAACCTCTCCCCCAATGATGGGATTCAGCCCCATGATGAATTTCCATATTCTGAACTTCTCATCAATTTGATACTGAGGTACATACTTGAGTAGTTTTGTAAACTATTCCCAATACTCGATTCTGATTAACTTCCCTTGAGCTAAGTTTTGAAATTTGGTCATTTTTTATCATAATAAAGTTGTGGCAGCCATTGTTCCCTAAAATAACCTTTAAATTGATCCCAAGTGATGTTAGTTTCATCAATGTTCAGCTCAGCCTTCCGGCTATCCCACCATGAAGATGCTTCATGGGAAAGCTGATATGCTCCCCAAATAGCTTTGGTCTCTTCGGAGAAGTTCCTTATTGCAAAGTACTTCTCCATCTTGCTGAGCCAGTTCTCAGCCCCATCACCTAATGTGGTGCCATCAAACTTAGGTGGACTTATCCTTTTTATATCATTAGTGAGTTCAGCTACCAACCTTGCCTTTTTGTTTTCTAGTTGAACAGGTACATTAACATTGTTATTATCAACACCCAAATCAGGGTTGTCCTTAGGAGGTGGCTGATTGTTATTACCAGCTTCTTCTTCCTCCTCATTACCCATCACTTGTTGTTCGAGCATAGTGAAAATATCTCTTGTGTCTAATGGGGCATCAAGGATCTCATCAAGCTTTTGGGTTGTTGCTGCTCCTTCATTAGGTGGAGCATTATTCACAACATTCCCCTTGTTCTAACCATTTTTGTTACAAGAAAATCCAAGTTTTTATCAGATTATGGACACAATAGGCCCAAGAGCTGTAACCTTTAGCTCTGATACCAAGATGTAACATTCCCATTTTAAGACTTTAGAAACAAGGAATTTTTTTTTGCATGATTAATGTTCTCTATTCTAAATACATAATTTAGAACACACATTTCATAACAATCATTCTTATAGTAGATAACCATATGCAGTTGTAATGACTCGGTGAGCAACCGATCTATTCATTCCATGACTCGGTGAACTACCGATCCATTCACATGTAACATTGAGTTTTGAGTATTCTACTGAATACTCCATATACTTGGTTCTCTTACCCTATTCTAGGTTCTGAGTGATCTATCCAAGGAACCAACTAAATACTTGTTACCAATATTCATCGGCATCACGATCCTTGACTAGGTGACATAAGACAATGAAATCAGCATCTTGCGATACTTTGGCCAAATATTTCTAACATATTGTTCGTATAACTTATTCCTTGATGAGATACCTCTCAATCTGGAATACATCCTTCACCCCACTCCATTGTTATCAATAATGTCTTATATTGACTTCTGGCAGTCCCCTCATCCAAGGTTTAACTCTAGTTTAGGTTAGTAACATAGGTCATGTTATGAAGAGGCTAGTAAAGACTTAGGGTAAATTGGCATACTGGGTCAACCTAGGTTAACCCCGTGTGCCAAGGTACCTGAGTCCTAAAAAAGGGCTACCTCATATCTAGCTATGATACTAACTAACTAGTCTGGAGGAAAATCTTGATCAAGTTCAAAGGTGTGTAGGTCTTGACGATCAATGCAGAAGGGTGTTGCCACATGTTAACTGCACTATTTGTATCCTCGAGAAGATCCTAATATTCTCGAAGGTACAACCTTGCAGTTAATGTGTTCAACATCTTACGGAACAACCTCATAAATATGTACATACCTCCAAAATTTTACATATGTTAAGTTAAATTTGGGTTATTAGACGACAAAATTTGGTAGCCTAACCAACCACGAGTTCAATACTCTTAAGTTCTTTTTATGTATCAAAATCAATTGATCCTAAGAAATTTAATTAACTTAATATTACTTCCAAAAATTTTAGTTTTAACTATAACAACCCGTTATTCCAAAATAGGACTACAACTTATGTTCCATTATTTTAAATAACTCAACCAATTAAGAAAGTGTAACCACCTACTTAGGCTAAAACATGTAAGACTTATTGTTCTCAAGTCTTAATGATTAACCCTCATACCTTCCTCTTCATAATTACATTCTAGGGCTCAACACACCCACAATGTCCTTTATAATTACAATGGTTTAAATTATAGTTTTATTTCACATAACAGGGTATAATGAAATTCTTAAATAAGATTGTTGTGTTCAGCCACTCACTTAACTTCTACTTACTTAGGAAATTCTTCTAAATTCCTTTTTATATTACCATTATGAATGTACATCCAACCATATAGATAATAAGAAGTTTATCCTCAAAACAAGATAATTTACACAATCTATGCCAGTAAATCTCCATCTTTCAATTCATTTAAAACTTATACATTTTAGGCATACTTTGTGATAGAAACCTATATTCAGAATGAGATAAGCTTTTCTTTCTACAATACAACGTTGGGAACAAATCAGAATTTCATTTACAAGAATCATTTTAGATCAGCCAATGCATCAAGTTTGTTTTTGCCTGCTTTTATCACTTACAAAGTCCATCTGCAAAAATTGCTAGCATGGATCAGTTTAATGAACTAAGCATGATAAGCACTAAGCCTTAAAATGAAGTGCAATCCACAAAATGTCCTAATAAGAACAACCCTACTTAAATGAACCACTAATAGTTCATGGCCCTAAGCATATGTAATATTAATAAAAGAAGATTAATACTAAGGCAGAGTTAACAAATGGAAGATCGAGTATACTCTAAATTTTTTTCCTTCCACTTAAAGTATAATTGATCTCGTTGATTATCTTTATAAAACAATAATCACAACATATCATTATTTCCAATCTTGCCAATTATATTACAACCCTTATCCTTACTAAAAGATACGGGAAAAGTTTTCAGCATACTCCCATTAAGATGTTTCATCCAATTGTCAAGTAAAACAAAAGAGAAAACATCTCCGTTATGCCCAAGCACTTAACATCCAAAAAGGCGAGAAAGCAGATGCATATCATAATTTAACTATTCCTGTTCAATGTTTACTACTTTAAAATCCAACATTTTTAAAGTATTCATCAAACAAATTCATATAAAGGTAATCCTAGAAAACATGATAGATTATCAGTCAACTATAAGTTTACCTATCATTAAATGATCCCAATCGGTAACCAATTTTACAAATCAATTAAACAGTTTTACTTCCTTTTAAACATACAGTTCATGTTTAAGAAAGAGTTCAAACGAGCTAGAACAACATCGAAAAGAGATAACCACACGATACATCTTTCTCAACTTTCCCAACGTAATACATGTTTTCTACTTTCCAATAGAAACATTTTAATAATGCAATTCATACACATCCCACAAGCGGTAAGGTATTACAGTATATCCCTAAAGACTTATTATTATTTCACATGGTACCAAAATATTCTTGAGATAAGAAGAAATAAAGTAATCATTTTCTTTCTTAGAACCCATTCACTATCTACAAAAAAATTCCATCTATCTTACGAAAGAAATTTCCCCTTTTTTTACGTAAGAAAAACTTGGCAACAAAACAATGATGTTCAAAAAAACTTCGTAATCAATTTAAAAACACTATTTACTTTTCCAAACTTGACATCCATTTTTAGCTCAACAAGAAGTAATAAATCTAGTTTGGTACTCACCCTCTAACCTTCCCGATAGTCCAAGTAAGGCAGAACTATTCCAATAACGACAAGTTCAACAATAATTTAAATACAATTCATATTGAGTAAGACTCGATTTTAATCCCAATCTCAATGAAATAGAAACAACTTTCTCAAAGACTCTAATCATTCAAGTTGAAAAACCAAGTTAAGGTAATCAAGATTCCCTCTAGTTATAAGTAATGAAATGCTATAACGAGTTGAACCGATACATCGCTCAAATCACTATTTAATTTGAAGCATCAAGAACAAATTGTGTGTATACGGTATATTTCACCGTATTCAAATCATGAATTCATACCTACCCAATTACCGTATTACAAAACTAATTATAACAAATACTTATAAATAGTTTAGAGTCAAGAATAGTCTTTCAAATTCATTCATACACCTTTCAAACCCTATTTCCAATTTCAAATAGAATGTAATAAACTTGGCATCGTTAAGACTTAACAACTTCCAAGTCCGGTTTGTAAAAAGTCTCCACAAACCATTAAGGTGGTGAGAGAATAAGATTTCACAAGCACCATGCTAAGATACTTTGGAATACAGTCTAGTTTACCATAATAGCAAACAAAATTTTAATCTTTATTACAAATTCAACCAAGTTTTTACAGGAAGAAACACAACACTAACCCATATACTATTTTTCTTGTGCATGCAAGTTTCATTATCAGTCAATGTTCCTCGCAAGAAGAATTACAAACTAAACCATATATTGGCCTACACATAGTGCTGCGAATTTCAAAAATAGTCAATGCCTTTCGTAAGAAGAATACAGACTAAACCATATACTATGTTTCCTGTGCATGCAAACTTTACAACAGTTAAAGTTTCCCCAAAGTGATACAAAACAACCCACCCACGAATTTATTCACAGTCCAATTAACCATGAGATAAAATGCTAACATCCTAAAGCGAGATAATATTATAAATGATTTCGTTCCTTTGAAAGCGAGTATTAAACCAATTAGCTCAAACTAGTTTAAGAGTTTCCAAAAGTGACAAGAGTTACTTACCCACTTGGGTTTATAAACACAATAGTTCACAACACCAACTCAATGAATACAAAGAAATTTCATGTAACAATAAAAACCACTAAAGAAGTCAAAACCAACCAACAATTTCAACCACTAAGGAAGTACTGTGAAGTTTCTGATTTTTCTCACATATTCATAATATCGTTGTAAAAGAAAAAGCAATGCAAACAAGCTTCCAACAGAATCAAGTAAACTCTAGGTTCAACCCAGAAACACTAGTTTATACAAAACCCTTAAATCCATATTCCAGATAAAGCATTAAATGCACAAACACTTTAGATCAAATTTGTTTTCATAAAAACATTTAGAGGAAGCAAGAGGTTTTAACAGTAAGAGCCTATCATGCCTAATAGTGTCGTTGTGAACTCATGGAAGACCTCTGATTGAGCTCCTTTCTTCTCTTCTTCTCCATGATAGGTCAAACAACTTAAAAATTCTTCCATAGTGTTTTATATACATTCCACAAAATAAAAATAGATCTGAAAAATCAAAAATAGCCATGCAATGAAGCTTAAACTACTGGTTCGAAAAAATAGATTACATGAAGAATGAAAAATGGAGCACATGCAAAATGAAACAACTCATCCAAAATCCATTGGCATGCCTACCAAGGCGGGTTGGGATTGACACCCAAATGAATTTAATTTCATTAACTCCAAGTTTCCCACTCAGTCCTCTTTACCACCGACCACCAAATTTGGCGAGTGCCAAATCAAATTTAACAAACATTTCAAACTTTAGTGATGCTGCCACCTAGGCTTCCACCAACCAACTAATCCCTGCCAAAGCTGGCAGTCTGTATGCCTTACAACCTTATCACTTAACATTAATTCCATAGAAACCATCGCCAATATGTATGCGACCCCCTTTAGGTTCCAATTCATAACCACTAACTTAGGGTAGATTAGTGGCTTAGGTTAGGTCTTAGGTAATTTAAAATTTATACCTTAGGATATAACACTAACCACTAACCTTAGTATAATCCCTTAGAAATTAAGTTAGGTAAACCATTAGGTGTATAACAAAATAAAAAGTTTAGGAACTAGGTTAGATCACCCATAACTTGGTAGTATTAGGTTCTAGGTTAGATTATTATATCGACAACCTTTCTAGGTTTTGTTTGCACCAATCTAGGTTAGGTTCAAAAATTATATCAAGTACCATAGATTAAATAGAAATATCTCTATACCTTACCAAGCTTAGGGTCCCGAGTTCTCTCTAATGCCATAAATGGCTGAAAACTGTAATGACTGACCGCCGAGGGTCGATTCGAGAAATACAACGAAACCTTCCACATAATGGAAATATTTTCATTGAGGAGGATTAAAGAACTTATATCTTCTAAGATCATTCCAAAACATAATAATTCATGGAATTTTATCAGTTTTTCATATTTAATAGATTTAAAACATTCCTTGGATCACTGTAATTGATCCAAGGATGAGTCATAAAGATAGATAAGTTTACAATTCTCCTGAAATCAGATTGCACTCATTTATGAGAAATTAAAGAAATGAATCTAGGAAACATTCTGTTCTGTCTAAGTTCTTTTTAGAGCAGAAAATACTTTAACCATATCAAGCATGATTTCCCATAATCAAAAAGAACATATCCATATAAGGAAAATCACATATCAACACTTGAATGCAAAGGAGGAAAATAACAATAGTTAAGGGTGTTACAAACCCTACAAATTTGAGCGTGCCTTCACCATGGCTCTGCAAATTGAAAACAACATAAAAGTAATTAGAAAGCCTCTAAAAAGGGAGGGTGTAAAACTAATTAACCCAAAAATCCTCGGACAAGTAAGCCTCCGATTTGGAGGAAGTTATGAAAACTTTGGTGGGACTTTCAAAGAAATATCATACAAGTTAGCTTGGGCAAAAAAAAGGAATTGGGAAAAGTTCACAAGGTCAACACAAGCAACAAGGCCAAGAAAGGTTTACAAATCACCAAATATCTGATGATAGAGGTAAGGGACCTATTGGATTTGGAAATAAATAGTCCCAAGGCATGGAAAGCAGAATGGTACACGATCCTCTCGGCTCCAGAGTTGTTTGTGGAGGAGACCGATGTCATTGAGTGGCGTGACAAATTTTTCATGCCCCATGCTCCATGTGAGGAAGGTAAATAAGAAGAAGTTCTTTATGATGTTTGCATGATGGGTTTCTCCATGAGATCACAACAAGGGGAAACTTCTATTGAGGTAATAAGTTCTAGAACTACTACTGATTTTTGGGACTGCATCCACCGGGTACCCATTCTTCCTCCATCTTATACTTTAGAAGTAGATACTATACAAAGTTTTGAGCTTCCCAATAATGACTTTGAATATCTAAAAGCTTTAATGATAAAGAAGTATGATGGAGGAATCCCATTTGAGGAGGATAGGCAGTTGTTGATGAATGATGTTGTGGCTCAAGAAAAGGAATATAACACAAGAAGTAGGGTTGTCAAAGGTACATGGCCTCAAGCCAAGCCAAAAACTCCATTGCTTTCAAATATTCCTAAAGAGGCTCCTAAGAAAGATGCATCTGCCAAAGGCCTTACTATCTCAAACAAAAATCATACCCCTCCTCATGCCCAAGTTGTCAAAATTCTTGGACCATCTAATGAGTGTGTCAAGCTTCCTTCTAATGCTACCTTGCCAAAGTATACCCCTTATAATATTTCCCAAGTCTTGAGTCAGATCAAGATCTCAGTTCTAATTGTTGAGTTGCTTAGGATTCCTAAGCACAAGAAAAGGGATTTTGAATATTTGGGGATAAAAGAGGAGAAGACTACCTTGGGTAGAAATATAAACATTGTGGAAACTCCCCAGTCATTGAAGAGTTAGAAACACCACTAGTGTTAGAGGAACTAGGTGAACCACCTGGGGTTTATTTGGGGACATCCTTGGTGGACTCTCAACTAAATGTGGATCCATTCTTCACCACTCTAATCATTAAGGATAGGCTATTGCACAACTACATGTTTGACTCAGGGGCATCATGCAATGTCATGCCTTTAGAAGTCATCAATGAGCTGAATATTAAAGTAACAACAACATATGGGAAGTGTATTGTTATGGAATCCAGAGAGGTTCCAGTGGTGGGATGTGTGAAAGGTCTAGTGGTGCAGCTTGTAGCTTACCAAGGTAAACACCTAAAGCTTGATGTTGTAATTATTGACTGCCCAGCGAAGTGGGGTATGTTGTTATCTAGAAAATGGGATACAAGTTTTGGTGGAAGTGTTCAAATGGACATGTCCTATGCTACCATCCCAATAGAGGGAAGCCTTGTCAGATTATATGGAGAAAAGAAGATGTTGCACCTTATTGAAGATCCCAACAATGCATCATATGAATTACTGTACAAAAGTGTTGATGCTAATAACTTTGTAGGATTTTCGATGGAAAAGAGCATGAGATTGAAGAATGCAAGTGTCTTGAGTAGGAAGGCTGTCCTTGGACTTTATTATTTGATGGAGCTTGCTCCAAGTTCTAGAAATGGTGTTGGTGTTGTTCGACCTCTCCAAGCTAGGAAGAGTTTGTCTTTTCTTTCAAAATCAAATTTGAGTGCACTAACAACATTTCTGAGTATGAGGCATTATTGTTACGTCTAAGGATTTCTTGAAAATATGGTGTTAAAGACATCATTTTCAAAGGAGATTCAGATTTAATTGTTAAGCAAGTCGAGAAAATTGTATGCCACAAAAATCAGCAAATGAAACAATACAAGCATGCGAGTTTGGGACTTCATTGAGATGTTTGATTTATTAAAAATTGTGTATCATGATATGAAGTTCAATGATGTGACAAAAAATCTTGCTATGTTGGGATCTCGGTTTGATAATTGTATAGTATCCCCATAATATGATGTTGAGGTGTTAACTAGTCCATCTATACTGATAACATTAAGCATTGGAAAGTTTTCGATGATGATGCTCGGAGTCGGAGAAGATTTATGTAGAATAAAGGAGAGTTTACTACTAAAAATATTGATTAGAAGCCAATGGTGTGTGTAGCAGAGGGTAAAGAAACCTTGTTTGGAAAAGGCATCATCAAACTAAAGACTAATTTGGACATAGGATACCCAAACTTTGCGTACTTGCACCTTGTCCAAAAATTCCTCCAAATCTGGAATGGTTTGCGTAGCTATGGATGTTCTAAATGAGAAATTATATCTCTTGGGCATAGACCAATTACTCCCACCAATACCAATTGGGTTGACAATACTTCTTCCTTGATCTAAAAAACCAAGTGTTAGGGGTTTGTCTCCGGTGAGTTTAGATGTGCACCGACAAATATACTTTCTCCGGTGGGAGATAAGCTAAAGGGGCTTCTCTCTTGTGCTTTCGAAGATAGGGTAGCATAGAATAATTAGGTTCCCCATCCTCTATGTGAACCTTAACTCCTTCTCACAACATCTACCTCCATAGATCCATCACACTTACTGACCTCGTGTTGTCTAGTCATCTCCCTTTCACAAGCTTCTCCATACTTGATTCGTCTCTCCTCCCTTTCCTTTTCAGCTATAAAGTTTTTCATCTTCCTTCACCCTAGCTTCCTCACCCAATGCTCATAAAATATTATCTATCTATGGGAAATGCCTCTAAACATAGGGTAATGAACAAGATATTCATATCCAAAGAGATAACACGTAAAAATGATCCTCTAGGATCCTTGAAAAATAAAACTCAACAATTTTTCGGTAAGAATAATTAGAAATGGCTTATTCTAGAGTACAACTAGTCAAGCACTCCTTTCCACTAGTGATAAACAACACGTGTCAAAGTTAGATCTGCATTGCAACCTTTGCAATCATTTGTGGTCCATACACGTGATTTGGATGCATATGTTGTAATTCATTCATATAGTTCTCTTTGGAAAACAACCAAAAATGTCTCGTATAACTCATGGTACATGTTCTCTTCTACCCATCTAAGTGCATTGAACTCAGGTCCAATGTTGAATATTTGAGAAAACTCATCCTCTGTGCTCTTGAACCATGCTTCAACACTTTCCAAGGTTATACGTTGTCATCACACATCACGGGGACATAGATGAATACCATTTCTCACAAAAAAATTTAAAAGGTGTCCCAATAATGGAACCAAGGTGTAGTCATTTTTATACCCTTAGAACAACATTCAAATCCCATGTGCGGTGGCTGTCATGCATGCAAGCATTGGGTGCTCACCGAGAGCAAGCGCGGGCACTGCAGCCCCTCCTTTATGTGAGTCTTGTGATAATATATCATCTATGACAAACATTCAATTGAAAAATAATAGAAAAGAACCATGCACATTTCAAGATAACTTATGATGAGTTATCATATCATTGTATCCATAAAGAGAAGTATCAAACAACATATAGAGTTGATTCATACATAGAGGAATACATTAGAATAATGCTCATGAACACATATATGCTTTAGAGAATAACCTTCTATTCATATTGATGAGTTCAGTAACCATGTTACATTCATAAAGGCCATAAAAAACCCATTTAATAATGCGAGTAAGGTCATACATTAGAACTAAACTATGTTCTTCATATTACAAGGATAAACACAAACCCATCCCTCTAAATATGCCATCAATCCTATGTTTCCTCTAATCCTAACCCATAGAATTCTCAAGATATTTCGAAGATTTTCAACTCTCTTCCACTACCTCTGCTCTCTCGGGATCCCCTTTCTACTATCCACGTACCTCTATATATAGCTTTTTCATTCACCACCATGCCTTATGTGGTAACAAATCGGTTGCCAAGTGTCAAGTGGTCCTCTAATGGAGCATGCCTCCTTTGATCTAAGATATCAACTCTTTGCAATGATGTCCTTCTATATCCTTCCATCACATTCATGGAATATTCCATTCTTGATCCTACAGCTGCCAGACTTGCACGTTATCCACTTCGCATGCTAGATGGGTCACGCTTTCCTCTTGTAATATACGAGACTTCGAATATGGCTAAGTCCCAAAACCATCTTATCTTACGCGTGCGTGCCATGTGTTCTGCTAACCTCTATTATAACCCTTCCCTCGCATGCCTTCAACCCATGTTCCCTTCTTTAAATAGGTCCCATGTGCCCACATGCCTTCTTGTACATAGCCAATATTTTGGGGCCCAACACCATCTGTATGATGAAAGACTTCAATTTTTCTTAACAATATCTTGTCACCATCATGAAAACACAACCAAGTGAAACATTTTCCACATCATATTATTTTTATTTTTATTTTTATTTGATTTTTCACTTGAAATTAAATGTGACATGGAAAAGAAAGATTTTTAATTTGACAAGACCCTTATAAAAATGTGAGATTTATATACCCTCTGGTGGCATGCTTTTCATAAATGGTTTTCCCTAATTGAATCTCATTTGTGCAACCTGATCCGGTTAGGATATGAACATTTAAGGTGACATGATGGGTGATGCATGTTATCAAAAATCAAAATTCCTATTTAAATGTGACATGTTTCTCCAATAGATCATAATTTATTAGTCAAGTTCGGAGAGTTATCCATATTTTCTTCCTTTCACATCACTCTTCTTCCATGGCCCTACCAATCCTAGGAGCTAGCCCATCAGGTCCCAAGCTTGAGAACTTAAGTGAATTTTTTCACTTGATAGGGCTGAATGAGGCCTTCATCAAGCTTATTTTCAGTGTTCCAAATTTACGATCCAATCCACTTGATGCTTCCTCCCATAATGCACTAATCTTATCCTTTATGAATGGGCCCATGCAAAACTATGCACATCCTTTCCTATTAACCGGACCTTATATCATCACCTACTCCTTCCTAAGTATCACTTGGATACGAGATAACTTAAAACACCAATTATCTCTCTATCACTTGGAGGATTTATGATGAGAAGTTGCACATGTATATGGTCTACTATACCCCTTTCCTGTTAGAACAAAACATCCTTCCCAAACCATAAACTACCCACCTCATTGGGAAATAATGACTCGAATCGTGAGTGGATGCCATAGAAGATCAACTTACTATACTAGAAGCTACCATGGATGAGCTTCAAACTACTAAAGTGGTATTTGGGGCTCCTCCCATGATGAATCGAAGGTTATACCATAATCTCATGTTACGATCTTTGTATGTTCCTCTATAAGTCAAATCTTGTGAGGCCACAACTCGAGAGCTCACTTGAAGGAGGGTCTTCACCTTCACATGTGGGTGAAATCACTTGAATAGAGGAGGAACTCAATCAGATTTTGAATGGTCTATGGGTCAGGTGTCAAAATTAATGGTGAAAGGAAATTCGAGGGTCCTATCAATGGAAATTTAATTTGTATTCAAAGTAGTGCCCCATGAGGAATTTATATTTCATAGGGACCGTCTTCGGCATTCCTCCCATTTCTTCTAGTGGATGTCATGAATATAGAGGATTATCCACTTGTTTAAATGTAATCCTTCACTTTTTGTTCTCCCTTTTATGCATATATATCTTCGAGGGTAGGGGCCCTGTAATAGAACCCCATTTTTTTACATCATATATTACTCTAGTTTGTTTATTTCCTTTTTCATTGTATGAAATGTCTTTCTTTCTTCTATTTTAGCACCATTGAGATGCACAATTCACTTCACATTCACATATAATTTTTTTTTGATAAGGTAAAAAGGTTTGGTTTTGAGGGGACTAAAAAACCCCGTACATACTGAGAAACCATTTTTAGCAAAAAAACCAACAAGAAGCCATGAAGGAAGAGTTAAACATTCTTGACCATAGACCACTACAAAACAAATCCATATTATGAATTTTTTCATATTAAACATTCACATATACTTCACCATAAACAAACTTTCACAATTAATCTTTTCACATAATGCTCATTATTACAAATGTAATTCCCATGACTCCAAGTTATCATATAAGATGAATCCATCCAGTCACTACTTAATCAATGTTGGGTTTTCCATCAAAAGAGATTAAACACTTACCCTTAATTTTATTACTCACAGGAGTAACCATGAAAATGCATTAAACACTAGCATTGCATAACCGTGCATCAGGACCCACGATTAAAAATTCAACCCATACTTAAAATATTTCCAAGAGAGGAAAAATACAAACTATATTCCCGGCCCCGAAGATCTTCCATGTGTCGAGTTAGTAAAATATACCTCTTTGGACTTCGGGGGTGAACCCGATAATATTCACATTCTCGGGCTCATGGTACACTTTTACATCACTACTCCTTTCCTTGGGAATTCACTTTATATTTTATTCTATATCGTGGGGTTAGGAACGTGACATGTGTTTCACATAAATGTCAAAGGGATGAAAAGTACACTTTTTATGATTTTTTCACGGTCTTCAAAATAATTTCCTTCCTCGGTACCAAGGAAAATTTACTTTTTCAAAAATACTCATATCTTATAGAAGTAACCGATTACCTTGACAACACACCAAAGTACCTACTAATTTTTACGTCAAACTTCTAGAAAAATTGAAACTTCAAGAATGTACATAACTAAATGAGCACTTAGTTTTTGACTAAGTAGAAATATTTTCAAGGAAACTTGGAAACATTGATACCAAGTACAAGCGAATTGAAATCAAGAGCACATCCAATGATATGGTGCTAAAATAAAGCATGATGATTATGGGCACCAATAGGTCCATTAATAAAATTAATGCACATATAATTTGTTCAATTAGATAAATTAGATTTTCGCCAAAATACATAAAATCTGGCTTGAATTCTTTAAGTACAATGTGGAGGGCATACATTATTTACAAGTACATTTTTTATACATTTTGTAAATATTGATTGTTGGATTAGATAAAGAAAATGAATTTTAGATAGAAATGAATCATAAATGTATTATTATGCACATTGGTAAACGTTGATTCATTTTTTAAATAGATATGGAAAGTGATTTAGATCACAATGTGATGTAAAATAATGACTCAGATTATCCTCTAGATCCTCACTCAAGTTCTTCTATAGAGAGCCCTCATGAAAATACTAATATCAATGGCTATGTACCCCATCATGTATGTTTGAGATCTAAAAATGATGCAATACATTTTATTTATTACAATATATATATATATATATATATATATATATATATATATATATTATATATTTTGTATATGATTAATTGGAAAATAATTTTCATATTAGGGAAATGAGGTTATACCACTATGGAGGAGAGGCAAAGGTGGAAGAGGAAGAATGGGAAGGGGCCACAATTTTGGTGAGAGTATTTTTTTTTTTTTTTTTTGAGGTAAATCCAAATAGGGAAGTACTTATAACTCTTCATCGGTACCTTGTATTGCAAGATATACATCTTCGATAGGTGCACCAAATAAATCACCATGTCCTTCTAATTATGATACATATGATGAATACTGATGAGGTAAAAACTAGTCAAGTATGAAACAATTAGATTCAATTATGCTAATCAAATACAAAGAGAAGGTACCATATTGATCTTATGAGGAGTCATAAGGTTATATAGAATTTTGAGGAAAATACATGAAATTGTATGATGCAAATTCAAAAATTTCAAAGCATTTGGTGTATGGGAAATGAGTAAAGATCTTATTGTGTATGAAAATTTTAGAAATTGGGGAAACAATATACAATATTCCTAGCAACTATATATGATGCGAGGTTTAGGTCTATTTATTTTTATCCCCATCATTATTTTCTAGGAAACCATGCAATATTAAGGCATTCCTTTTTACCATTTTATGGACCTGAATACTCATTCAAATATTGGGAAAGGTTTGTGAATTAAAAGTTTTGAATTTCACATCATGGCTTACGTTTAATATTGAAACACTTAAATAATAGTTTGTGAAGGGGTAGAAATTAAATATAATGTATGATCAAACATATATAGATGGGTGTGTGTGTGTGTGTGTGTATAATAATATTATTGGGTTCATAAACAGTTCTAAAGGATGCATGTCAAAGAAAGAAAATTGTTAATTTATGGAGTGTGGGAATGACAAAGAGGAGGATTACATGTCTAAGAAATTGTATCAATACATAATGGTTGAGAAAATTATGGATCTTATACAAAGGGAAAATTTTCTTAGTCATTATAAATATAATCATCCCACTCCTACAAAGTTAAGAAAAATCCATAGAAAGAGGGTATGAAATAGATAGTATTTCATGAATGATTCAGTTATGATGTTTATTATATAATTTTGTAGATGAAAATAGTTTTAAATATTGTAATCAATATTTAGAAATAAATAATGTAAGTTTTCATTTGCAATGTTGGAAATTTATTGAATGATTGAGGTGGTTTGTGTTTAATGTAATGAAAATTACCTTGAAACACCATTGTGTAGATGGAAAATCACTCCCATCACTTCAAACATATAAATGGCCAATTTTATACCTTGACCATCCCATGAACCATAAGAATATGAGTGACCAAGAAAGAGAAATTTTGGAAGGAAGTTTGGATCCAAAAATATAAGACCAATGTAGAAGATAGTTAGTGATATAAGGTAGCACAAAGTACATGAACCTCACAGTAGTTTAATACATGAATCATAATTTCAACACATGTTTTCATCCTAACTATCTAGTATGAAAAATTGAAAATGTTGGCCATGATAACCAAGCCCACCCTTGAAAACATCTTTCCCAGTCATTGTAAACACTTCATCCAACCAGGCTAAAAGTTCGTACATCCCCTCCAATTCTCCATCACCCTAATTTTAGCTAAGAGGAACATGATAACATGGTTTAAAATGTGTTTCATGTGTAGGGAAATCAATCCAAGTTGGTTTCATTATGATACTAAGTCCTAAGGTAGAATGGTGATCTTTGAATCACTAAATTGGCTATTTTTAGCCATATTGCAACATGAGGACATCCTCTGAAAGCTGAATGGAAAGGATCAACCCATATAGGAGTTGTATCGGAGAGAAATGGAGTTATCTATGGTAGTTTATGGAAAATTTTGGAGGTAGGTGATGTCGGGAATAATTCAAGCAAAACTTGGTTATTTCAGGCATAGGTAATGATGGCTTCAATGAAGAAAGTCAACTTATTATTAAGATTTTGGAGTTTTAAAAGGAGTTAGAAGCCCATAAAATATTCAATGGAAATATCTCAGATTCCAATATATAGTGTATGTCTTAATTTTGACCCTTGACCTCATCACTCTTCGTGGTAGTCCGGGTCACTTTGTTGTTTCTCCTTCTTGCTAAAAGGGTGATTGGTTGGGATTATAAATCAAAATGGAATATGAATCAAGTATTTGGAATGGTTGGAATGAAATCCATGGGTTTTATGTATTCAAACTCATATAATTTTTCACCTTTAAACAAGTTTTCTCTTGAGGAAAAAATGTAACTTCTATGTTCTAATTTGGCATTAGGATGATGACATTAGCAAATTTTATAAGCTTGAGAAAACTTTTCACCCTCATATTACCCTTATTCTTTTTCCCTTGGTGTAAGGGGACATAAGTGACACAAAATTTCACTCCCCCTATGATATTTTAACTTTTGTCACTTAAAACTTGTGATTTGACTTGTTTGGCAAGTGGAAAACATGAAAACATGCCCCTTTCTCATGATGTTTGATCCCTTGGTGCATTTTTTAAGATGTGTTGTCCCTTCAACCTTGTACCTTTTTGTAATGAGATAATGGGGACACAATTTTGTACTCCCCTATGAGTTGGTTTTTTTGTCACTTAAAGTGACAACCTTGGTGTGCTAGGATGTTCTAAATGCATGTTTTAGTTTGTTTTGGCCCCTCTCCTCATGATGCATGAACCTATGGAACATTTTTGAGATGGTTGTATCCCTTTTATTTTCCCCAAGGTTTAAAGGTACATGAGGAATAAAAATTGTGCTCCACCTCTCTCGGGTATCCTCAAGAAGATGTAAAACCATAGTTAAGCCCCGAGAGCTAGTTTTCACCCCCTTTCATCTCACTCCCATTCAATCAGAAAATTTTCCTAAGATGGTGCAAGGGGAATTTTTGTGTCCTTTTTGTGCCCTTTCCACTCTTTCCCCTATTTTTTAGGGTGTAACTCCACATCAACCCCTATCGGACTCCGGTTGAGCTTAATTGTGTTCAACGGGAGTTAAGGTGTGCAATGTGAGAGAGAAAGGTTGAAATCAAAGAATTAACCATTTTTCATGTTTTCAAATGCATATTTTCCCTCCCAAGCTAACTCTCATTGAATTTATGCTACTGGAATGTGCCTGAGACCTCATATACTATAATTAGAAAGTTTTCATATCTCTCAAACCCCTTATCCATTTTCTATGAGATTATAATAGCAGCCCCTTCTCAAAAACGCCCTTAAAATGACTCCTACCTTACATTTAATGGTGTTCTACATTTTTTTATGGATAGATTCAATTTCCATTTATAAAAACTCTATTTTCAGATCTATGGAGTTCTAGCAATTAAAATCCTATAAAAATTGGAGCAAAGCATCCTTGTGAAATAAAAAAATTTTGAGATCACTCACATTTCATTTCAAAATTGGAGCAAAGCATCCTTGTGAAATAAATTTTTTTTTTGAGATCACTCTCATTTCATTTCAAAATTGGGAATACCAACTTATAAAAATAGTAATCCTTACTAATTTTTATAGTATATAAATAGTAAATGTTGCAACAATACATTCTTCAAGTTACCATTTTTCTTTGTATATTGAGAACACTCAAAAGTGTCTTATTAAGAAACTTATAAATAAAAATAAAATTCCTAAATCAAGACTTACTATAAATAGTTAGTGTTGGGATAGTGTTAAAAAAATGATACTAAGCTTCCCATGTTTTGAGCGAACATCCGGGAATAATTAGGCCGATTGTGGCCAGGACATCATGTTGAATTAACGAGACTTATAAATTCACTTGTATGAACTTTCGGTTGAGTGTGGGAGTAGTTTCCATGATTCGTAATGATAAGGTTCATAGACATATTGGATTTCCACCAATAAATCTTGGGATGATGCATGATGTATAATTTGAAAGGAAAGTAATATTAAATAAGGTTTGTAAAGGTGAGCCCCAATTCTCAATCATCTTCCCAAGATGTGGCATAGGGATACATTTGATGAGTAAAATGGTGAATGAAGAATTTATTCTTTCCCCATTTGTAGAAGAAGACTTTTTCCATGTGGAACAAGTGGACAAGAAGGTTTTTGTGTCTCCCAAAATTGATTATATCCAAGAAGGATATATATTTTTGTGGAGGTAAATTTTTAAATTTAAGGGATTCATGAGGAGGGTGATGATCTCCACATTCCAACTCAAAATTTTAGTTCAATTCTCTTTCCAAAAGGAGGCAAGTCATGTGACTCACACCATTACTGAGGAATGTGTCCGAATGAGCCGGTGTGTGTGAATTGCAAGTTATCGAGGAAGAGGAAGTTGTAATTATAGTGTTTCATTTCAATGGGAGGTGAAGAGTAAGGAACTTCATTCTCAGAACATTCTCTCAAGATCCATCTAAATCATATTATTCATCAAAAAGAGCTTTCTCATCTCTATATTATCACTTCTCTCTCTTCCTCCCTCTCTCTAAAATTCTATTTCTTCATTGGGAATGTACTTTTTCACTCTTTCATATTATTCACTTAACTGGCCTCACATTTCATTGTAAATTCCTTTTCAAAAATAATAAAAGGACTTAATTTCATTCCTAAAGGAATATGAAAGGTCACAAGTGGTGGTAAGATGAAAAGTCACATGGGGGAGAGGAAGAGACATATTTGTAAGCTATAAATTGGGATGGCCTCTCCATTCCAAGGGGTTAGCATTTATTATTTATTATTAGTTGTTGGAATTTATTTCATTACTATTGCAAGAAATAAATTAAATTATTCTATATCCTTGCATATGTTCTTCTACTCTCTCTACTTCCAACTTTGCAAGCATTGTAATCTTGTACAACTAAGAAGGAACTTTGTGTCTTTGATTAATGAATCTATAGAACTTTGTGTCTTTTATTTATTAGTATTTTTATTTCTTACATGGTTTATTTCTTGAATGTGAACCTACTATGGATAATGTGTGTGAAATTTGTAATTATACTCAAAACATTAACCCCCTCTCTCCATTTCCTCATTTCCTCTCTTCAAATAAAATTCCTCCCTTATACATTGTACAAGAACTTAGTCACAAGTTTAGTAGAATATTCCTCTGTAATCCCCAACCTAACAGCCACCCACGGTTTTATTTAGTCCTTGAATTTAATAAATGAAAGCCTCTCCATACCCAAGGAGGGGCCTAGCCTCGTGACCATTGGTGAAAACCACTAATATGTCTTGACAAAAATATTTCACCAATAGATTTTGGCAACTCCACCGGGAAATTTTTCCCTTATACACTCTATAAATATTTCTAAAATTAAAAAAACCCATAAAAATTATAAAACAAGAAAATATACCAAAAATACTATCGAATGTTTAAGATCCTTTTTGTAATCCTATTGAAAAATATATAATTTGCATAATTGTATCCTTATCTAACATTATGCGAAAAATTAATGAAGGGAGAATCACTAAAGAATAGTAAGCAAGTGACACTATAGTCTTTCACAATCCTACACTTAAGCTGCAAGAATAAACTAATTTCATACTTTTTCTCATATGGATTCCAAGACAAACACTTGAGTCTTCACCTCTCGACTCGGTTACTGACTCCACTCTCTCCTCAACTATTTAATAATATTCCTCTAAAAATTGTTGCACTGTACATTGGAAAAAAATATTGGTCCACTAGCATTGGATCCTCCACTTCATGAATTACCAAAAGGATCAAGAAATAACTTTGCATGAAATTTTATGGAGATGGAAAGAAACATCCAAATGATCATATTACAATTTTTATGAAGGGTTCAAATTGAACTCAGCTACCACAATCATGGACTTGATAACCTGAGCACTACATTATATCTCGGAATTGATGTAGTTCTATGTGTAAGTGTATGCAATCATTCCCTAGGTGCTCTTGTGTCGAGTCGCACTTTATGAAAGTACCGAGCAATAAATATTTGTAGAAAATGTAATATAATGGTTGATGTAATAGAATAAACTTCCCTCCTATGCTTGTATGATGTAGATGAACTAGCCTTGTGCTTTGTGATGGAGCTAGATGGATGAAAATGGAGCCTTTGACTAATGTAACCTTAGGTGATGATAATAGTGACTAGTTCATGGTCCCTCATTATGGTTTTATAGCTTTATATTTATAGGGTTATCTTGATTGAAATTCATAATTAACCCCAAAGAGGATGACCACAAGAAACATGAAATTATCAAATGGATAGAAAGTTCCCAAAAAGTGGAGGAAAGTGGGAAAAGGATCAAGGTTCCTTGGTGGGACTAGGGCACCTAAGGGTGCCCCGATCGAAACTAAAATAATGGAAAAATGATGAAAATAGACTAGGCAAGTGTATATGAGAGGTCGGAAATGATGACATAAATTAAAGTAAAATGGCCAAAAGATGGGGGTTAATTAGTACTTTCTTCACTCAAAAACCATATGAATAGTAGTATGATATTGGGACTAAATAATGTCTAAAGTGTGTGATTTTGTGACTACATTTTCCCCCACTTTATGTTGGTGAGAAAAATCTTGGTAACATAAAGTAGATAGAGATGCGTACCTGATAATCTATGTAGAGTGATGTAGAAATGTGTTGAAGGACTAGACAAAGTGTGGAGTGACAAAAAGATGATAGAGTGTGGAAACTAAATATGAAAAAGTGCAAAAAAGTGATGAGAGTGAACCTAGGGTGAAAACACATATGTAGTTTTGATGTGTGTGATGTACCTACATGGTTAGTATGGTGTGTGCTACCACGAAATGTTGTTTTTGTTGCCCCCATTATTGTAGTTATTTTTGTTGACTAATTTCTTCTCATATGGTCAAACCTACAAGGAGAAGACGATCAAGAAGTCAAATACACATGTATATATGTAAAAACACATGTAAAAGATGCATGTATATGTATGTAAAAGTATGTAAATGTAAAATACGCAAATGAAAAATGGAACATGTTCACATGATCCTTGATGAGAGAAAGGATGTGGAAAGAGGATATCATATCCTAGTTTTCCGGGAAATCTGATGCCATAGTATGAAGAATTATAGGGAGGAATTATTTAGTATCCTCCATCCTTTAACTACGTCCTAGAGAACATGTATGAAGAGATCTTTGTACTGCCTAGATTTTGAATGATTTGACACCACTGGCTGAAGTAGTGTAGAGAGGAATTCCATTGTATCCTCTAACTTACAACTGCTTCCCAGAATGCTAAGGATAACCATGTGCTATAAAATCCACTATGTACTAGGTTTTAGACTAGTATAAACCCACTCATTTTATAACCTACAATGCCAAGGGTGGAAGGCTGAAGCCGAAGGCCGAATCGGTGTAGAAATAATGTATAGTATGTAAACTCCAAATTATGCCCCCTCTTTGGGGGCACATGTGATGTTGCTGATAGGAGAATGCAGCCCCAAAGAGGACCAACCACATGAACTCTATAACTCTTCCCTGCATGGGGAAAGGAAAGTGCTTGGTAGAAACCAAGGCACATAAAAATAAGAGGCTAGCCAAAACAAGTGTTAGTACAAACAAGCATGCATGTATAAGACAATGTGTAATCTATGCAAATAGTGTATAAGCTACTAAGCAATATAGTAATGTAAACACATAAAAAGACAAAGTAAGCCATACAAATATGGCGATAAACATGGGACATCACTCATGATGTCGTAAGACATGTAATGCCATCCTAGATTCATACAATAAACAAGTGTCCACACAAAACATAGGGCAAGGCCCACATATAATAGAAAACAAAAACCAAGTACAAACAACAGATAGCCATGAAAGCAAATAATCCTACAAAACAAATTCTACACATGAAGCACCCATTAACATGTTATAAAAATAACTCATCTCAAAAGCATGTATAAGCAAGTGATGTAAAGTGTTATATACATAATCAAACAATAGCACATGTAGCAGTTAATGCAGATGGCCCTGATGATTATTGTAATAGTGGTAGGAGGAAAGAATACATGCCACATGTAAGAGACCTATATCGGATAATAACTAAACAAAGGCATGAATGTGCATGTGTGTATGGTATAAATAAATGACATATAAGAGATATAAATAACATGTGTAATAAAGATACCATATACAATAAAATGCAAGCAAGAGTAAAAGAAACCAAGATATGCAACATGTTGTGGATGGATGTAATGGAATATAATATGGAGCAGAAAGGAGTCGTGTTCCCTTTGAGTGAATGAAAATGTATACAGTGAGGTTCATATTTTTTCTCCCTTAGTAGTCAATAATGAACTATAAAAAGAGTGCTTCATTGAGAAATGGTTGAAATGTGTGTTGTGTCTAACGTGTTGTGATGAATGTGTATGTGTGTGTTGATGAGATGTAACCTAGAAATGAAGTATGTGTGTGACTCTTATAACTAAAGCATATATCAAGAAAAGATGATCGAAAGAGTGATGATGTATCCTAAAGCATATATCACTACTAGATGAATAAAGAGAGTAGTGATGTAACCTAAAGCATGTACCAGTACAATATGATGTGAATAGGTGACCATTTAGCCTATAGTGTATGTCATTAACCTAGGAATGTCGTGTGAAGAAAGGTTGAACAATGAACGTGTGATGAAGATAAGGTCCATTTGATTTGTAAACCCTCCACGGTTGAGTATGGATCGAGAAACTAAAGTGCATCATATGGTAATGAGTGTAGCATGCAAAAGACAATGTAGTATATGTGATGATAATAAATGACCATGTGGTGTGTAAGATGTGTAAAAATGCAATGTATAGTGTGTAATGTAAGGTAGAATAGTAATGTGAGATTGTGTGTAATGTAGTATATAGGAGGAGTAATATAGGTTTCTAGAATCATGGATAACTAAAGTGTGACATATGTATGATAAATACCAGTTTAGTGTATAGACAATATGTCTTTGTATAAATGCATAATGGAAGTATAGGATGTAGACCCTAAAAGTGTGATGTATGATGTGTATATGTGTAATGATGTAGACTAAATGTAGAGTGTAAGATGTAAGACGAAATATGTGTGAATAGATGAAACATGTAGTAACTATTTTGTAGTGTGTAGGCTACATTTATAGTAAGCCCTCAACATTCAAGTGTGAACCGAAGCATAAGAGTGCCTCATTGGGTAATGATGATCTTTTGGTATGAGTGTGATGAATGCACAATGTGATGAGGATACGAGATGCTTATGCTATAAGTATGTTATGTTGTGATGTATGTTGTTGTTATATTAGGGGAATGTGTTATATCATTTTACCCCCAATTATGGAAGAGGAAAGATGGATCATGTAATGTCATCTAAGAGATTGTTAATTTTAGGGTCAAAGTCATATGGATAAGAATTAGAGACTTGATAAGAAATAGTTTTTGGTTGATCATGTAATGAGCGATTGAGGTGTAAATTTTACATAGCCATATCATATTCATCATCACTGAATGGAGGAAGTGGACAACCATGCACATACCAAGGAGTGAGATTTTATGAATAGATGAGAAAAGAACTATTGTAAATGAATACATGACCAAAGGGCATGGGAAATTATATGTCTATATGATCACAATCAATAATTTTCCGAATCTGATCAAGCCATGATTGCCCTAATGTGAGTGGAGAAGAGTGAGTAATTTACAATAAATAGACTCTAAGATGGAAGACACATAATCAATAATTAGCAGTAATAGTGATAAATCCATAGTATATATGAGGAACATGAGTAGGAGGATAGAGGTCCTCAAAATTAAAACCAAGTCAAGCTAGACCATCATGTGAGAAAATGGTGTCATCAAAAGTAGGATCAAATGGAATATGTTCCCAATATGAATCATTCATGAAAAGTGTGCAAGTAAATGGTGGGCATGTTAATGTAAGTGGTGTATGCAAAGTTGTAGGTGATATAGTGATGTCCATAGACTAGAAAATCCACGATAAGGAATCATAGAAGTAGTAGTAATATGTGTGTGCAGAAGAATATTAAATTTGGTTAGATTCGAATTAGAACAAAATGAGAATCAAATCAACAAGAGAGAAAAATAATCGAGAAAGATATTCTATTCAACATAAAATGAATTACATTTGTAGGCTATAATATAGCCACAATATTAGATAAACTACTTCCTATAAAATAGAATTCAAACAATAACTTACCCATTTATATAATTTGTATGTATAAACAAACAATAAATTATATTTTTGTTAGAACAATATAAAATAAGCTGTGAAAACAATTATTTACTATCTCGTAAATACCCATGTAAATATTAATTTCGTAACATTCCCCCTTAATGTTTACATGGTAGCAAAAGAAATTTCACACTTCCTCTATAGCTTATCACCCATGCTTGCTCATGATCTTGGTACAACACTCGAACTAAAGGTAGAAGAAGGAACACATCAACTTCTTATCAACCATGCACTTTTGGGAACACATCTGACCGATGAGGATGGGAACATGCTCAAGAATCATATGTTTATCAACTAGTCACTCTAGGGAACACATCTAACCTAGCAGTGTGGGAACTCAAGCGAGAACACATCTAACTATCAAACCTCTTCAAGACTCATGATGTTGCATTTCACTATGCTATATGTTCTTCACTATGTTATTACATTAGGGAATTATGTAGGAATAGTCACATACACAAGTGAACAGGAATGAACCTCTGTTCTTATTTTTCAATCCACACTAACAAGATGAAAATTACACAATGGAAACTGGAAACATGAATGTACTGCAAAACATGTACTATGAAACTAAAGCACACAACTAAAAATGTGAAATCAAAAACATTGCACACACTTGCCACCAAATCAGTGAAGTGTCCCCATCATTGGTGATTGACAAGAGGTTGTTGGTTGTCCTCCAGCCTCCTATGCCTCTGTCCTCTAAAAATGTGCTGCTAACTCAGCTGGATAAATCTGTGATGCTCAATTATTTCCACATTGTTTATTATATAGTATCCCTCCCACAATGTGAAACACTTTATTTTTTGGACGTCGAGTAACACCGAAAATGCATCCACAAGGCAATTTGTTTTTTTCAAACTTTTTACTACAATGAAAAATGACGACTTTATGACATTTGACACTATTTGAAGATATGAGAATTTAGAAATTTAAAAAGTAATAAAATGAGATTAATTTTTAAATGAAAAATGACTTTGACAATGACAATACAAAAAAAAAATTCGACTCTTTTACATGACCTCAATTTTTTAATGACACTTGACAATAATGATATCGACAATAATAACATCAATATTACAATGATGACATAAAAGTAACAAATAATATAAACACTATTTGGATGACTTGAGTATTGACACATACATTAATGGTAGACAAAAACATAAAGAACCGACTATGGCGACACAAAAAAATAATAATAAGATAACATAATTTTATGGCACGACATATATTATAGAATCAGAACACATTTACCAACCTAGATGATAAATAACAATTCTTTTGACTTGGAAACATAGGATTAAACAAGATAAACTAAACTTGTGAATAACTTAAAACAACACAAAATTACAACTATGAAAAAAGAAACACAACAAAATGTACTCTTAAATGAGGAGACTGAGTGAAGATGGTGTACCATGTAGGGGATCAAAATTTGGTAGAAGAACAAGAATAAATGGTTGATGTGGTGATGGAGATGACCAATGGGGAGAGCTATTTTGAGAAAAATAGACAAGCGGGTAATAGATTATGAATATTTTTCCATCTGTCCAAAATTGAGATATGCCAAAGCACTTTCAATGCATATAAAATGTGTACAAGCATGGTGTTGCTATACCACACATGTTTTGATATTTTTCATTATATACATCTAATGCAAACACGAGGTACCAAATTTCTATAACATATTTGGACACATCCTTCAAACCTTCTAGTTGTTTCAGTCAATGCTTAGTAGATTGAATGGTGATGAAACCGATGACAACGTTGATGCAAAATGATTACAGATCCAATATTAGATACCGTAATAAGTTACATGTAAACATATATCGATTGATCATTGGTGGATGAGAATATAATTAAAAAAATTCATTCTTTGGAAGCTATATCAATGGTTTGATTCACCTCTCATGCAACAAAAAAATCACAACGTAGAGACTTAATAATTAGTGATGTTATTGGAATTTTTATTTGTGCAAATAATTGATACATGAATCCAGAAATAAACAATCCCATAGGTATGAAGATCGATGCAAGAAATACCAAGAGTTATAATTCAAAAAATATGGGTGAATACATCTCACATACTATGACATACGTGTATAATTCAAAACAACATATATCCAGTATGAGGAAATGGCACACACGGTTTGCCTACTATGCCTGGCATAGGAATGCTACAATTATTTGTTCATAGGAGTCACATAAATCAAAGTAAAATCAAATGAACAGATCTGAGCTCCCACTTCAAACCTACTTCCCATAGTATTTGACTCTCAAAAACCTCTCAGGTCTCTCATAGTTCTGTTAAAGCACTGGATCACATCACTTTGATACCAAATATTAAATTTGTTCAGAGTCGAATTAGGACATTAACATAATCAAATCAATGCGAGAAAATTAATTAGAAAGATATTCTATTCAACATAAAATGAATTACATTCGTAGGCTATTATATAGACACAATATTAGATAAAATGATTCCTATAAAATAGGAATTCAATCAACAACTTACCCATTTATATAATTTATGGGTAAAAACAAACAATAGAATATATTATTTGTTACAAAAATATAAAATAACCAATTGTAGTTATTTTTTCACCCACAAGAACAAGGGAACCTCATGCACGTCGGCCTATCACCCGGTGGCTTGAGTGCTCACACGAGGTGCGTGAGAGGGAACCGAGTCTCTGTTTTATGTGAGTTTAGTGGAAGGCATCATTCATGATCTTGAATTAGTGATTTTAAAGGACATGAAAAGCTATAGAGCTCAGAACGGATTCTATACCCTTTCAGTCATATCAAAAGTAAATGTGCTTAATAGAATTAATGAGAACTAAGAAGCAGTAAATCCATAAATAGACTTAACATTCAAATAAGGTTCATGATTATACAAGAGCAAAAGCATAATAGAAATATGCAGATAATATAGAGAGAAGATCTTAATACAATTATCATGGTAACCTTATCATATTCATTCATAGCATTACTATAGAATATCACAGAAGGGGAAACCATAGTCATGCACCATATTTGGATCCATACATAAGGACTTTTGAAACAAAATTTACATTCCCCACTCCCTTATTGCATGCTTCCTATAATCATCTACCCCTTTTATCCCGAGTTCTCACAGTAGTGCAGCAGAGCTCGCTTCCTTCCTCATGTTCTCCTCCTCCTCTTCTTTGCTAATGGCATGCATATATATAGGCATCGATCTCCAACAAAATCCTCTGCAACCTCGAGATCCAGCCCCAACCGTCAAGGTGTGGATTGCCTTGGGCGCATGCCTCTCACGTCATGATTACCTTTTTAGATCTTCTTATCACAAGGTATATTCCTTCCAAGACACCCTATTTCCAGGTTGGAATCTTATCTAAATGGAACACGTTCTTCATGTGTTCTTTCAAAAGGCCGAAAATGGCTAAGTCCCGAATTGTGCTTTATGGGTGCACGTCCTTGGTTCTCCAAGAACCCTTTTTAAATCCTACCTTGCGTGCCTTAACTTGCACGCTTCCTCCGGCCATGCGTGCCTACGTGCCTTTAAGATTTGGTAGCTACATTAGGGTCCCAACATTACCCCACACTTCACCTGTTCTCCACCCTTGAGAACCTTTTCAAAGAATGCAATACAAAAAGGCAAGGCCTTGCCTTAGAAAAGAATGGAGGGAAAGAATAAAGAAATGGGGAAGAGAGAGAATAGAAGGAAAACTGCCTAAAGAAGAAGAAGGGGAAAATTCTACCACAGGTTGGCCTCTAGTGTATTCCAAGTGCTAACTTCATCCTGTGCCCTCTTACAAAGGTCACCAATCAATGCACTCACCTCGTCGAAGGTTAATCCTTCTCCCTTTATATTTATGGTATCTATTCTTGTTTCCAGTTCCTTAGCTTGATCTTCCAAGGCATCCATCTTCCTTGTAATGATCATGTAGAGCTCTTTAAGTTGGGTTTTGATTGAGACTCAAAGGATCTCAATAGCTTCAGATTTTCTTTCTACTTCAGCTAGAATATTTTCTTGCTCTGCTCTATTACCTTTATTCTTTTCCCTGAATTCCTTCAGCTCGGCCTCATCATTGGGAAGCAGCATGCTTGTCACCTTGTCCTAATCCACATAATGGTCATATGTGACCCTAGTAGTTTGTGCAGCTACTTTTACATCAACAAGCACCTTGTTGTATTCATCTATGAGCATGATGACTTTCAACTTATCCTCCTGCTCCAAGCGCGTAGCTACATCCTCTGCCAACTCTAAGGCCAAAGGCTACCTTTCCATGGTGAGGATCCGAGTCAAGTCCTCAAGACACTCCAGGGGGGAACCATATTTTTGTGTGGGAGGGTTAAGGTCTAGGTGCTTCATGACAATAGCTTGAGAGATGAGCTCCACCTTCTTGAAAAATTTCTCACTTTAGATTTCTCCTCTTGTAATTCTCAATGTAGTTAAGTCTTGACCAGCTTTTCAAGGCTGAGTTCCTTTGTTAGCTCAAATATTTATTCCTTCCTCTTCTCCATCAGGTCCTCCAAGACTTTAACCCTATCATTTCTGTAGAATAGCCTTGCCTCTACCTCCATGGAGACTTTGTTGAGCGCATTACATACTTTCTCATCCGAAACAGTTGTTGTGCGTTTATGATGGGCTTGACCCCCTTTGTCTCAGATAGCTCTAGTATCACCCCTTGGTTAACCTCAAACTTAGGCTCATCAATGTGGGAGTCAAACACCCATGATAGCATATTTCTTGTGTGTGGGTATCCACCCTTAGGATCAAAGGAATCCATGGCGGTGAGCTCCTTGGTGGGCACTAGTACTCTAGAAGCATGCACACAAAAATTTGCTAGGGTCATTAACATACCCCATCATTGATTTTCCTTCCTCTCGTGTGTTTACTTCTTGTGCACATGCCCTTTGGAATAGTCACTATAAGAGTTGGGCCTTTTGTGCTACTCACACTCTTCTCCCTTTGCTCTTCCTTGAATTCGAGCACGAGCTCCGTGCTACTCTCAATTCCTCATTGACCAAGGTATTAATCATCTTCTCTGTCTCCCTTGTCACTTTCTCATCCACCTCCTCCTGAGTGAGCTTGGGAATATCTGGCTCCTTGGTACTTTCCCCCTTACTCCTTTCTTCATTCTATGTACCTTCCTCCCCTTGGGTGCCCTTCCTCCTTGCAAAGATGAAAGCATCATTTGCATCTTCTACTTCCTCTTCCTCCGAATCGTGGACATCAATTAGCTCCTAATTTACCTCCAGCTCTTCCTCTTCATCATCATCCTTTTTACCTATATAGGCATTCATGTCATCTATATCCTTGGACTCTGGTTCTTCCATCCCTTTTCTTCTTCCTTTGCTTTGAAAACTCCAGAGTCGGGGATGTGGTCTTCTCTTCATCTGAGGGTTCCTCAGGGGATGGTGGCTTCGTAGGTTCTGGGGTCTTCTCCTTGACCACCGTCCTCTTCTTCTTCCAAATGTAGGTACTTGTTCCCGTGGTACCTACATCCTGCTTCTCCACCACCCTATGTTCCTCTTTCTCTTCCCTCTCCTTACACTTTGGCATGGGCTTCTTACTTCCACTAGGGTCGTCTGGGATGGATATCTCATCCTCCACGTATGTGTCCTTTTTGAATTTTGGCCTTATACATAGGTAAATCCTTGTGGAATCGCTCCCAACAATAAGTAAGGTCAAGGGCCTTATAATATGCACATCATGTGACACGTACCTTTCAACATAGTGCGCTTCTCTAGGTAGACCGGCTTCTTCCTCATTTCCTGTGCTCTCTATCAAGGGTGGAAAAGTCAAGATTTAATTTCTTCAACTCCTTGTATCTTTTACTCCCGCTTGGAAAAATTGGACAATAAATGAGAATGGGATTTTGCACCATGGACTCCGGCTTCCATCGACCAAAAATAACCTACCAACACAAAAGTCTTTGGTAGATTGCGAAATTTGCTTCTCCTTTGGTCATCACGGGGAGTTGTTCAGGGATCCACCATTCAGCCACAAATGCATTCCTAAGGTGCGTATACCATTTTTATAAGTGCACCTTGTGTACCCATGTCATTGATTCACATGTGTATTTTGAAACCTCTCCACAGGAAAAGGATCTTCAGCAAGGTACTCCCACATGAACTTGTCAGATGCATCCGACACCTTGACTTCTGAGAGCACAATTGTCAACAAAATGTTTCTAAATAAGATCTTTCCTCCCTTCTCCATGTTGTTTATGATTCCATCTACAATATATTGGGAGAGGTTATATATGGCGCCCTCTATGAATTTCCTATAGACATTCAGCCAAGGCTTGCTCACCTGGGTCCACCTTTCTTGTCCATCTTACTTAGAGATTAGGTGTGCAGCCATCTTCATTACCGGATCGTTGATATCTCGAGACGTCATAGTACCTTGATCTCTTCTTCAATTCTTGGGATGCTATGGTTTCTTTGATTACCTCATTGTCCAGGAGGTCATCTTCGAGCATGTCCCATTCACAGTTTAGGCCTATGAAGTGTGAAATTAGTTGGGGAGTTATGCGCATTTTGCACCCTGTGAAGCAGAACAAGTCTTTGTGTACACACATCATCAACCACTGGTACAAGTGTTCGGGCTTCCTGAAATATGGTAATTCAAAAATTTGGAGAAGCTCTACCTTCTCCATTTTCACCTTGACCACATTGCTATACATCAGCAACCCATCAGATGTTCATTTATTTGTGGGCGCACGGCTCTAGCATCATTTCCTTCTTGATTTTACTTGACCAGTGATTGTAGTCGTTCATGGTCATCTTTCTTATGTGGGACTCCCACTCTTGCCATAGAAAAACCCCATCGAGGATATTGCATCTCGATTACCATTCCTCATTTTTATCAAAGGGTGTTTCTTCTTGTTTCTTCTTTCCTTTTCCTTTACCCTTTCCCTTCTTGGATTGTTCTACTGGAGTTTATCAACTGGTTTCATGATTGTCATTGCACCCTTTGCTTTCATTCTTAAGTTAACTTGTGAGTTGTTCGAAATTTTTTCTCATGCACCCCACACTCTAAAACACAAACCCTAATCTTATATTTTTCTCCTTTGATCACAACACTTCTTTAAAACGTTCCTAACACCCGTGAATCACTACTGCTCTAGTTTGTAGATCCAACGGACTGATTGCTAGCATATTTTCTTCCACCTACTCCCATTGAAGTGTCCAGGTAATTTTGTTCCATCCGAGTGCTTGTAGGCATGCACGTGCCCAAATCAAGGATGTATGAAATTACATAACGACCCAACCAATGCACCTTCAACTTTCCAGGATGGCATAGAAATTTTGAATCATATAGCAATACCATCTGGCCAACCTCAAACTATTTGTTCTTAATATGGTAGTCATGCCATGCCTTTTGCTTTTCCTTCTCAATTGTTTAGCTCCATATTTCTAGTGAGCACCTTTCATCCAACTTTATCAATTCATCTATTCTTTCTTCCAGCACTTGCTCATTGTCGAACCCTCCTCGTGTGCTATATGTAGAGATGGTAGCATTAATTTTCCTGATAAAACTACTTCCATGATGAACACCAATTGAAATGGTGTGGCCTTGTTCAATATTTATACGTTGTTCTATATGCCCAAAGAACTACTAACACCTTGTTATCCCAATCCTGCCTACCCACATCACATATCTTACTCAATGTGTGACTAAGGATTTTGTTAAATGCCTCTCAGTTCCATTTTCCGAGGGTGATAAGGGGTAGTCTTATGATGGGCTACCATGAATTCTTCCTATAGAATTCTTATGGTTTCATTTAAAAAGTGAGTGCCCCTATCACTTGTTAAACTTAATGGGCACCCATACCTGTTGATAATGTTCTCCCAAAAAAATCTAGTAGCCGTGGCTGTGGTGCAATCCTTAGTGGGCGCGGCCTCTACCCACCTTGTCAGATAATCAATATAGGTAATGATATACCGCGAGTTATTCCTTCACGTAGTTGGTGAGATTGGTCTGACAAAATCTATTGCCCATTTCTCAAAAGGTTCTGCTGCAATGGGGCACAAGTGCATTTCATCCCTTCTTCCAAGTTTTCCAAGGTGTTGGCAGTGGTCACAGGCCTTGTAAAACTCAATGTAATCTTGGTGAATCATCTCCCACCATATTCCGGTGACTAGGATCTTGCACGTGGTTGCATTCCCTACATAGTGTCCTCCAGTAATCCCACCATGGGCTTCTTCTATTATGGCCACGCATTCATGTTCTAATACACACCGGTGTAAAACCTCATCATGACCCATTTTATACAAATCCCCATTGATCGACATGAAGAGTGTGGCACGTATGGTTGTCCTTTTCCTTTCCATTGCTTTCATCCCTTCGGGTGCCACACCTTCCTTGAGAAAAATAGAAATGTCTTCTAACTCGAGGGGCGTGTCTTTGTAACTCGAATAGTTACACATCTAGCATGGTTTCCTTGATACTTTACATGTCCTCTCCTAAATCAATCATTGATAAATGATCCGGCCCACAATTTTCTTTCCAAGATTTACCACCACTCGAATTCAAATTCTGAAACAAAAGTATGCAATGACATATGTGCCATTGCAACGGATTGCTTTGTTTACTAGATACTTCAAGGCCATATGGTCTACATGTAGAATATGAAGGGAGTTTCTAGTAGATATTGTCTAAATTTTTGGAGTGCATAGATCATTGACAATGCCTCATGCTCAGTCGTTGTATAATTCTAGTATGCTAGTGTCAAATTTCTACTTGTAAAACATAAGGGATGATCAACAATCCCCTCTCCTAGTTGAGTAAGAACGGATCCCATTGTTGTACCAGAGGCATCCACGTGGACATGGAAAGGTTTATCCCATGATGGGAATCGTAGAATAGGTGTGGTGACAAGCCTTTCTTTTAGAGTGTCAAATGCTATTTTCGCACCTCTCCCACCTTTGAAAGGCACTCTTACGTCGAGCAATATTTCCAAATGTGCGGTGATCTTGGTGTTTCGCACGGAATGTTTCGGCTCTGCAGAATAGACTTGCTTCTATCCTATCATTCCTTTGAGAAACAGATAAGGGTTAGGGCTAGGAGGAATACCTGTTGAATGTTGAGATGGTGTGCGCATACCGTAGAGAAAGATCAGATCGACTGCGAAGAACTCCTTTTTGTCTTGGAAGGACTACCTGCAAATAAGAACACAAGATCACAAGATTTTGATTAGACAATAAATGAGGAAACTGCCTTGGGGGCCCAGGAAATATAAAACTTCCTTTCGAAGGTGGTCAGTTCCCCTGCTAATATGAATTAACACCAAAGACTGTAAAATATCAATTAAATTGCTTCGTTGAGACGGGCAGAGGAAAAGGCTGGTTTCTGGTTTTGAGTCACAGTAACCGATACCGGTTTCTGATAACCGATATCGGTATGGTCTAGTTGTAGGTTGGTTGTGTTGTGGGGTGGTTGTGTTGTAGGGTAGCTGTGTTGTTTGTAAGGCTAGTATATGAGTGATATTAGGTAATGAGGTGATGAGAGGTAAATGAATGATAGTTAGATGCAATGGCACGCTGGGTAGTGGATCCAGGAATGGATTTATGAGGACTGTGATTAAAAAGTCTAAGAAATGTTATTAAAGAGGGCATGCAAGATGTAACTCTCTGGTTATTGACAAAGATGCGTTCAAGAACTACGATGACAAAGGCGAACTCGGGTAGGATGGCGACACACGAGAAGATGAGATATCTCCCTCTAGATGATCAGCTGAGTATCACGGGGCTCTGGTTATCTAGTTGCAGTCTTGGGCTTGATCTCCTTTGCTGCAAACTCTTCTTGTCTCTTCACTTGTCTCTGCTCGGCCAAGTAAAGATCTGGATTCTCTTGATCGCTTCTGATGATCTCCCTTGATCCAAAAATCCTTCGACCTTTGTTTCGGTTGGGGGGCCCATTTACGAGGAACCGATGCGGTTTAGTAACCGACGGTGGTCGAGTAGAACCAAGATTCGGTAAGGAAAAAGTAGGCTATTTTTAGTAAAATAGCCCACTTTCCATGCTTTTCTCTCCCGAGAGATTAGTTGCGGGCTTGGTTAAGTGACTAGAACGTCGAGTTTTGGGTGCGAGAAAGGGGTCATTAGTCATGGGTGTGGATGTGGACCAAGTTATAGGTCTTAATTAGGTTAGTTTAGGGTTAGGACTAGGTCATGATGAGGTGGCAAAATGAGGTGGCGAGGTAAGGTGATGTGGATTTATCAATTACAAGGTAATTAATAAATAATTGTGTAAGGTTTAGGTGATGAGGTTAGGTTGCGAAATGAGATGCGAGTCACTGAGGGTTGTAAGACACAAATTTGGTGTCTACATTAGCCCCTTATTGTCGTGTAGCTTGTTTTGTAAAAGTGCATGCATAACAATATGAAGTGGTTTCTCCTGTTAAGGGTATAGGTAATCCCCCTCAAATCTATCACTGATTGAGGAACGTGAAATCAGGGATAGGGTTGATAAAGGGTAAATGGTGTAGAGATGATGGTGAGAGGGTGGGGTAGGTCCAAGGAAGCAGACGCACGTTAAAATGCAATAGTGCGACTAGGGTACATGATTTGATGAGCAAACCAGCAATGCATAGGCAAGCGTCGATAGTTTATCGAAACAAGGGTGATATAATCCTGGTATCCAACGCATAGGAAGGAACTCCAGGGTATATAACGGGTAAGGTACAGGAACGTTTTAGGCTTGTTCGGCAGTACCAACTAGTTGGTTTGGTTGAGATAAACGTCACGGTCTAGGTCTAGGAAAAGTTGGTCGACAGATCAAGTCAAGGACCCTAATCATGCTAAAACACGAACAGGTGAGCTCGATTGAACAAAAAATTACATGATGGGTGGATAAAAGTGTATGTTGTTGATGTTGGGTAAGGTATTGAAGTGGTACGGCCTTGGGTCGGGCCAAGTTGTTGGGTTGCGGCCTTGGGTCGGGCCAAATGGTTGGGGTGAGGCCTTGGGTCGGGCCGGATGGGTAGGTTACGGCCTTGGGTCGGGCCGGTTGGGTAGGTTACGGCCTTGGGTCGGGCCGGTTGGGTAGGTTACGGCCTTGGGTCGGGCCGGATGGGTAGGTCACGGCCTTGGGTCGGGCCAAATAGGTTGGTGGCGGCCTTGGGTCAGGCCAAATGGTTAGGGTGAGGCCTTGGGTTGGGCCAGATGGTTAGGGTGAGGCCTTGGGTTCGGGCTGGATGGTTAGGGTGCGGCCTTGGGTCGGGCCGGTTGGGTAGGTTAAAAATAGGAGTAAACGGGCTTCATAAGTATCGAAGGTGTATGTTTGAAGCAGGGTAGGTATATTTTGTGATGGCCAGAGTATCGTTTATAAGTAACCGGTATCGGTTATGCATAACCGCTATCGGTTACTGTAAGGGTTTCCAGATTTTGAGAAAAAAAACCGTAGAGTTTTGTTCTTTTGAAAAATTATGTGTCGTTTTGATGTATGCAGGCAGAAGCAAGGTTAAGGATGAATGATATCTTGCCGGCGTTGTTGTCATTTAATTCGAGTGCGGCGGATGTAACACCAGCTGAATGGGCATTGATAAATCGGTTGGGGTTAAGTGGAATTCGCTATTATTCAAGAATTGCGCGTAACCATGCCATGTTGCAGGCGTTGATTGAGAGATGGAATCCAGAAAAGAATACCTTCTATCTACCAACAGGGGAGATGACAGTGACGTTGGAAGATGTGTTCCGTATTTTGAGACTCCCAATGATAGGAAAAATAGTATATCAGGCGTTGCCCAGTACGGGGCGGGCAGCGATAACAACAGTATTTGGGGACGCTGCACGAGATTTGACACAGCGAGGTTTATCATTTACGTATGGTACAATGTATGCAACACATCCTGAGGAAACAAGGTTGGCCGTGCTATTAATGATAGCAGTGGGGTATTATGCATTGCCGAGGGCGGAAGGTGGAAGATTTCCCAAAGCATTGATGAGTGTTATTTGGGAAATGATAGAAATGAGCGTGACATTCGCATGGGCACCCGCCTATCTGGCAGAGTTATATAGGGGTTTATGGGCATGCAAGCGAAAACACAGGACGACACTGGATTGTTCGTACTTATTACATTGTTGGGCCTATGAGCATATTGTTTGTGTACATCCAATAGGCCGACCCATTGAGTCGGGAGAGACAGGAGTGCAAAGGTTGGGATTCAGACGATGGGTCCAGATAGAACAAGAAGCGAGATCCCAGGCCGTGATAGATGACATCGAGTATTATAGACAGGTATGGGAAATGGTGACTGTTGCGGATATTTGTTGGAGGCCGTACGGGAACTATATGGTGACAGAGCACATAGCTGAGGAGTTGAGGGGTGTAGAGCGATTGAGGTGGATCGCAGGGCATAGGCCGGGCGAGTACGAGAGGATTCCTCTAGATCACGTGTGGCGACAATTTGGGTTCGTTCAGGATATTCCTATGACATATAGACCATACATGAGGATCGACGCCGAGGCAGCATTCTCACCTCCCCGGCCGACACCTCCAGAAGGGCCAGAAGAGATAGCAGCCGATCGTAGGGTTATGGATGCGGGAACGACGGAGGCCTATAGAGTATGGTGGGTAGCAGAGCTGCGAGGTGCACGTGAGTGCCCTGACATAGCTGTGATTACAGCGGAGAGAGATCATCTACAGGATTTGGCTCGCTAGCTTCAAACACAGGTGAATGAGACAATGGGAATGTTAGAGGCTTCACAGCTACGAGTGGAGAGACTGGAGGCAAGATTCCTCCATGCGAGAGGACGTATTCGTATGTTACAGGAGATGTTGGTGGATCAATGGGAGGAACCAATGGCAGTGGCACCTTTGAGGATGGAGAGGCCAGCTGAGAGGCATCGATGATCACGATCACCACCTGATTCGGGAGGAGGTGCAAGGGTCTAAGTGAATTTTATAGGAATATAAGAATAAATAAGGATGCCGACCTGCGAGTCGATGATAGAGAAGATGTATTTGTTTAACATCTAAAATAAAACTAAATATGTATGTGGTTTTGAGTGATGATAATAATAAGAATGTTTGCGTTTTGACTTTTGGTGTTTTGAAAAAGGATAAAGAGGAATGTGATTAAATAGAAATACAAAAATATTTATATTTACCACACATGATAGGTTATGGTAGGGGATGGTCGAGCTAACCTTGGGAGACCCCATGTCTCCGAAGTGCTGCTTACATAGCCCATTGCACAAAGCAAGGAGGGGCCTCAGACCGATGTAGTTCTCCCTTAGGACCAGGGAGAGGTGAATTTAGGCAATTTGGTATGGTTAGGCAATTGGTTGGTTGGTAAAAATATCGATATTAATATTGGTAAGGTAAGGTTGTTGGTGTTGGTAATGAATTGGTGATGTTGTAAAAGGTATAAGGGAAGCGAAAGTTAGCCTACCCAAGTAGAAGGGAACCATGTCCTGATTAAGATCAATACATAATCCTAGATGCGAGGCAAAGAGGAAAGAGTGCTCCATAGGTGAAAAGAGCTAAACAAACCACATAATAACGTAGAACGAGCTTGAACCCCTAGGTACCGTGCATAGACGAGAAGTCAATAGGTGAAAAGAGTTGTAAGATCACAATATATTGGGTGTACGTCACATCCCTTGAGTTGAAACAAATGGTGAGGTGAGGTGGATGGTATAGCTGAGGTACGGAGAACTTGTTACAAAGTGAGTGTTCTGACGAAAGAGAACCTACCCTAAATAGACAATACCATGACTCAAAAGTTCTATTGAATGAGGCTTTTTTTTTACTGAATATAGAGTGATCGATGGGAAGTCTACAAGGGATATTGATTGTATTATTCTTGAGGTCTTCATGAAGCTGATCAATGCAAGAAGCTTCGGCTAAAGGCTGACTGTGTATAGCTATCCTTCGAGGGAGCAGTCTATTTATAGTAGCAGATATGATTTTAGTGCATAGCTGTCCTTCGGGGGAGCAGTCTATATATAATAGCAGCAATAGTTTGGCATATAGCTGTCCTTCGAGGGAGTAGTCTATATATAATGTAGATAGCTAGATGTCCTTTTGGCGTGAAGCATCTAGTTTGGTAGGAAGTTTGACTCAAGAAAATCCCATAAGAATGTGTTATTTTAATACTTTGAAGTCATGGACTAGACTAAAAAGGGAAGGCATCGTTAAGGGGAGGTGAGAATCAAATTATGTGAGCTTGATTTTATTTTGAGATGTAGGAAACCAAGTGTATGTAGTGGTAAATGAGCTCAAGGGACGAGTAGTAGGTAGATAAGAAGTGATGTAACACTAAATTCAATAGTAGAAAGGTCGAAGATGCAAGGCATTAAGGGGTTCAGGCTCAGGTTTACCATTAAGCGAAGCTAAACGATAAGTGCCTGATCCATAAGTGTGAGTGATTATATAAGGCCCAATCCAATTGGGAGCAAATTTTCCACGTTTGCTCTTTTCTATTTTGGTTACATGTTGATTCTCTTTGAGGACAAGATCACCAACCTTAAAGGTACACTCATGAAGTCGCTTATCATAAGCACACTTGATACGTTTTTGATAGATTTGAAGGTGATCGAGAGCTGTAAGACGACGTTCGTCAAGAAGCTCCAATTGGGCTAACCGCTCTTGGAGGAAATCATCGTTGGTGAGAATATCCTGAAGAGATATTACGAGGAGGGTATTTGTATTTCGAGAGACAAGACAGCCTCGGTACCATATACCAAAGAAAAAGGTGTGGCATTAGTGGAGGTACGAATGCTAGTATGATAAGCCCAAAGGGCAAAGGGGATGTGATCGTGCCAATTTCTTCCGGACTCATTGACAACTTTCATGAGGATTTTGGTTAGGGTTTTATTAGAGGATTCGGCTTGTCCATTTGCTTGCAGATAGTAGGGTGATGAGAAGCTAAGTTTGATACCAAAGTTGTCACAAAGGTCTTGCAACAACTTATTTTTGAAAGATTTTCCATTATCTGTTATCAGGCGATGAGGAATACCAAAATGACAGATAATGTGGTGGTTAATGAACTCTACAATTTTTTATTTTTAGTTGAAATGAGTGGAATAGCCTCCACCCATTTTGTGTAATATTCGGTTGCTGTGATAATCCATCGGTGACATTGCGAAGAGGACGGATGAATCTCACCAATAAGGTCTAAACCCCATTGTGAGAAAGGCCAAAGATCTCGGGCGACCTGTAGCGGGTGGCTAGGAGTATGTTGAAGGTTGGCATGTTGTTGACACATAACACAACGCTTAACATATTCGTAGCAATCGTTATTGAGAGTAGGCCAATAATAACCTAGGTGAAGGATTCGTTTGGCCATGGCAAGGCTGCTAAAATGTCTACCACAAATACCGTCATGGACTTGTTGGATGGTATGGGTGACCTCCACACCGGTGAGACATCGAAGGAGGATGCCATCAAAGCCACGTTTATAAAGGAGTCCCCCCATAACAACATAACGAGAAATGCGTTTAAGAAACACGCGTTTTCCGGTACTAGTAAGGTCAGATGGGAGAACAGAGGTTGTAAGGTAGTCGTGGAATTGGTGATACCAAGTATCCTGTGAATTAGCAGACACCATATTTATCGTACAAACAACCGGGGCTAAATAAGATGGGGCAAAGAGTTGTTGGACCAAGACAAAAATGTCAGAGTCAGTTGATGAAGCTGGAATTTGCGAGGCTAAGCAAGCCATAGTATCCGCAAATTTGTTAGTGGAGCGGGGAATGGTTTGGATAGAATAGTGAGTAAATAAGGCTAGAAGTGAATCCACGTAGTGTTTGTACTTTTGAAGTTCCTCATTCTTACATTGGTAGATGCCCATAACTTGATTGACTACCAATTGAGAGTCGCCAAAAATATTAATAGATTTGACACCTAAGTGTAACGCAACCTGGAGACCCAAAACAAGGGCCTCATATTCTGCTGTATTATTAGTGCAGGGGAAATCAAGCCGGAACGAAAGAGGCATAGGTTCAGCGTTAAGAGGGATGAAAACAATGTCAGCTCCTCCGCCACGCTGGCATTTAGATCCATCGAAGAAGAGGGTCATTTGATATGACTCTTCCTTGAGTGAAAGAGTGGCGATGAGTTTGTCAGGGAAATTAAAATTGGTGAATTATTCCCCAGGTAAAGGGGCCTCCATGCAAGTTGGTCTACAATAGTTTGTCCTTTGATTGACTTCTGTTGTACAAACTCAAGGTCGAGGTCGGCGAGGAGCATAAGCCATCGGGCAATGCATTAGTTTAGATGTGGTTTGGCATACATATAATGAATGGGGTCCGTGTTGGTGATGACAAAAGTTTTGTGATTCAGGAGGTAATGTCGGAGTTTGGTGGCTACGAATGATAGGGCTAGGCACAATTTTTCTACATGTGTATACCTAGTCTCGTAATCCATGAGAGTACGACTTATATAATAAACGGCTTGTTCTCGACGTGCCGAGTCCCGATGTGCGAGCATAGCTCCTATAGCATGGTCAGTGGCAGAAAGGTAAAGGTAGAAAGGATGATCATCCTGAGGTGGAATAAGCATGGGTGGTTGCAAGAGATAGGATTTGAGAGCTTCAAAGGCTTGGTGACACTCTTCACTCCATTGAAAGGCAATGTTCTTTTTAAGAAGGTGATGGAAAGGGTGACATCGATCTGAGAGTTGGGAGATGAAACGCCGGATGGATTGAAGTTTACCCTGTAAACTACGCAATTGTTTGAGGTTTTTGGGTGGGGGCATTTCTAGGATAGCTTTGACTTTAGATGGATCGACCTCAATGCCATGCAAAGAGACGATAAAGCCAAGAAGTTTTCCCGAAAGAACACCAAAGACACATTTCTTTGGTTGAAGCCGGACTGAATATTGCAACAGGTGATCGAAAATAATGGTTAAAACATCGAGATGTTCACTGCGATGTTTAGATTTGCAAGAAGATCATCGACATAATCCTCAAGGATAGTGTGCATAATGTCATGAAAAATGTAAGTCATAGCCCGCTGATAGGTAGCACTAGCATTCTTAAGGCCAAATGGCATGACACGATAACAAAAGGTTCCCCAAGGAGTTATGAAAGTAGTTTTATGTTGATCGGCCGGGGCTACCAAAATTTGATTGTATCCCGAAAAACCATCCATGAGAGAAAGCATTTCATGGCCCACAGTGAGATCAACAAGTTGATCAATACTTGGGAGGGGGAAGTCATCCTTGGGGCAAGCAAGGTTAAGATCTCAGAAATCCGTGCATATCCAAAGTCCCCCATCGCTTTAGTAGCAGTACGATGTTAGAAATCCATTGAGGATAGTCAATAGACAAGATGAAGGAAATAGAAAGAAGTTGTTGAAGCTCTTCTTTGACCAAGAGGGAGATGCGTGGATGCATCTTTCTCAGTTTTTGTTTGACTGGTTTGGAATCGGGGTTTAGGGTGATGTTATGGACAGCAATGGTAGGATCAATTCCTGGCATGTCAGCGTAGGACCAAGCGAAAGTTTGGTTGCGGGTACGGAGAAAGGTAGTAAAGGCGGCTTGTTCTGATGTGTTAAGGGATTGTTCGATCTTCACAATGTGAGGATCCTCCTCTGTGTGGATGTTGATTTCTATAGTCGACTCATTCAACATGGTTTGAGTTTCAGACGGTAAGGCGCGTTGAATATAGGAGTCATCCGCCCCAAGGTAAGTGAGGATGGAGTCATCATCCTGGCACTCAACAACATTAATCGAAGGTGAATCCTCTTCGATCATGTCTGGATATAGAAGGGGAAGAGAAGATGGATCCTCATTATCGCGTTGATAAGTGAGAGGACCTATGAAGATAGCATTTATGAAAAAAAAAAAAAAAGTTAGGAGGGATAGATTCAGAGTCTATTGACTCTGTGGGTGATGATGGTAAAGTGGGTGATGATGGTTTGGTAGGGCTGACGTCGTCTTCTTCCAGGATACAACTGACATGAGGTGTCTCCTGTGTAGGTGTTTCAGGAAAACCGAGACCACTGCGATCATTGTGCTTGCGTGTAGTTACGGGAATGATTGTATGTCGGCCTTGTTCATAAAGACCAAAACCAAATCCTTTCCAAGCACAGCGAGTTAAGAAGGTGAGGGCGAAACGACAATTTGTCAAGTATTGAAAATTGGATTTGAAAGGAACCACACCAAGAGGAGGTTCAGGGGTAACGGAAGATGCGTCAACACCCCCACATGTTAGGTTGGTGCGGCAATGAGGTGGTCCATAAGAGATTACCTCCCCCACGCGATGGTCGTAGGTGGGATGGGCATGTAACTGTCCGTACTCCTGTGGGGTATGGAAAGAACTAACGTTATATAGGTGGTACTCCCCCAGCGTAAGGCGTTGAAAAACATCTACTAAGGGGTCGGAGGTTGGGATGTTATCTGCGGGAAAGGAAGTAATATTTGTAACGGCGGTTTCATTGGTTGAAGGTGTAGGTGCGTCGGAAGTAGATGGCTGGGTTGGATAAATGGGTGTCTTGACTGGTACAAGCACATCATTGGGGCGATACAACATATTGCAAGTTTTGAAGGGGGGAGGATCAGCTTTTACGGTGTAGGACTTCCCCTCGTACTCAAATTTTATGCATCTATGTAAGGTGGAGGGAACGCATCCCATAGCCGGATCAAGGGCGGCCTAACAACATATTGTATTGGAACTCTCCCTCAAGGACATAGAAGAGTTCGGGTAAAGTACGTGGTCCTACACGAATGTTAAGGATCACGGTGCCTAAAAGTAGTAAGTAATAGCATCATTGAATGATCGCAACATGATGGGATTGGCACACATGTAGCTAGAAGGTATATTCATTTGTTGGAAGGATTTTTAAGAGATGATGTTTAGGCTAGCGCCCCCGTCAATCATAACACGACGTACCCAAATGTCCCGGACATAAGCTGAGATGAAAAGAGCAAGGTCAAGATCTTCTGTACAAAAGTCAACAATTTCGTCTTGAAAACCGATTGCAGCTTGGACTTGTTGTCTGAGAGGCGAAGTGGTTGGGGTAGTGGGTTGTTTGGTGAGAGAAGCAACGTGATTGGGTGTTAAAATGGAGGCAACGGGCAGGGTTTCATTAGGTAAGACCTCGATCCCTTGAAGAATTTCCACGAGAGCTTGTCGATGAGATTCAGAAGTCTGAATGAGATCATATAGTGTCATTTTTATAGGTGATTGGTGAAGCTGTTTGATCATGGCTCGATGGGAAACTCCATTAGAGACGGGGTAAGCGGGTCCACGAATAACCACTTTGGGTGGTGGTGCAATCGGGATGGTGGACGGAGAAAGAGAGGATGCAGGTGTGCTTTCTTTCACTTTCTCGTTGTTTTTCTGCGCTCGAGTAGCAACACTAATCATATTAATCTCGTAGACATGAGATGAGGAAGATGGTTGGGATAAATCATGGTCTTCAAGAGGTGGGGTTGTAATAATGATAGATCTTGGTGAGGCGGGGACAGGTGGTATAGGAGAGGGAATTGAAGCTAAAGGTCTCTCTCTTCGTAAGTTGTCTTTCTTAACTTTTCTATCTGAGAGAGGTGACGGACGAAGTATGGTTTTCAACGCTTTGCATCCCTCTACGTCATGTCCTGGTGTGCGGTGGTAAGCGCAGATTTTAGACTCATCATAACCTATAGGTCGAGGTTTAGATGGGTCATAAGGTCTAAGTGGGGGTAGGGAAATGGTCGCATTCTCCACCAACATAGCAAGGATTTTGGCGTAAGATCCTTTGAGTGGGTCAAAATCGGAGGAGGATGAGGGTATTGGTTGTGCGGGTTTTGGTAATGTTTGGGCGTGGTTGGTTCGTACGGGTGGTGGTTTAGCCAAGGGGTGTTGACACGTGGTTTTCACTAAACGTGGTTTCTTTGGCGCAGGAGCTACGTTCAGCTGGTTAGATAATGAGGCTACAGGTGACGTGGTAGCGAGAAACAACCACGGAGAAAGGGGAGTGACAGAAAATAAATCCTTTGATGATGGAGTTTGTTTAGGGTTGATGGGTGGACAGGATACGTGGGGTGATAATGTTGATATACCCTTAGATCTCTGTATGGGTGTAATAGGTCGTTTTAAAGAAAACGCAGGAGGTATGATATATTGATGCAAGGTGGAGGGATGAGGTCCCAATATGGAAGGTAGGTGTGATGATGATGGTTTTGATTGTGATAGAGGCACGGATTGAGTTTGTCTCCTAAGTAGCGGGGCGGCTTTATTTTTGGATAAATCTAGTCGCTTAGGCGGGTGTGTTAAGGTGGGTATTGGTGAGGTCCCAAGTGTAGGGGAAGATTTGGTTAAGGTGACAAAGGTGGATGAGATACTTGGTAGAGATGCATGGGATGAAGATGAGGACATAGGCATTTTGAGTTTACGTAAACACTTCGGGTATATGGTAGAGGTGTACGGATTGGTCATACGCATTTGAGTAGAATAGGGGTACTCAAAGCGTTCCCATAGGACTCGTCTCATCTTACGGAGAATGGCAGTCTTGGTGTGAATTGGAATTTTGTATGCGGAAGAACGGTGGATTGTGACTCCAGTCCACTTTGTGGGTGTGATACGAGGGTAGATGAGGCCTTTGTACCAATAGGTGCTAAGAGGTCAACCGGTCGTTGAAAAGATTTAGGCGATGAAGAACTAATAGGTAGGAGGGCATGTTTGAGAGGATCCGTCATGGTTAAAGAATTTGGTGATGTCGGTGCAAGAGGTTTCTCGTCTAAGGATGAAAAAAGGAGTGGCGAGCCTTCCTCTTGTGCAGCAAGAGTGGTAGAAGGAGACGTTTGGGAAATAGATAAGTTAGATAACATCCGTTCGCAGTCTTGTAGGGATGTGGTGTAAGAAGACTCATCTATGAGAAGAGAAGTCTGGGCAGTTAACTCCTTTATGGGTAAAGGAATGATTTCACCTTGGTTTGATGGTGGTGAAGAAGGTTCGGGCCCCTGCATTAGTGAAGAGGCTTGATTGAGAATTTGTTCGATAGAGGTCTTTGGCTGGGAATCGAAGACTGCATGGATCTCATGAACACTCTCCTCGGCTAAGATGTCTTGGTTTAGATTACTATTAGAAGAATGATTCGGGAATGGTTTGTTGAATATTTTAAAATTTCGGTTAGCAGGGGCATTAGGATTATCAAGGGCTATATCCCCTGCATCAACCATTTCCTGCACTATGTTTTTCAACATCTTGCAGTTCTCATGATTGTGTCCCTTCACACGGTGGAAGTTACAGAAGTCATTTTATTTGTACCAAGAAGGTATGGCGCGAGTGGAATCAAACCTGGAATGAGGTTTAACAAGAGGTAAGGTAATGGCTCCTACTTTGAGAAATTTTTCAAGATGACATCATAAGTTTCTCCTAAGGGAGTGTAATTGATGGGCTCGGCTTTATACTTATAAGAGGTTTTTGGTGGGGTATTAGACGGTGCTTGAGATTTGACCATGACCGCGTGGACAGCTCCTTTTGATTTAGAAGAAGTGGATGCGTGAGGAGTGGTGGTGTTTGGTTTATTGGTGGAATCTGGAGTTCGGAAATTGGGGTTTTTGTTGCGCAACCACAATTTCTCTTCTTCTAAGGCTCGAATTTCTAGTTTCCGAGCCATGGTAAAGGCCTCATCAAATGTGCGAGAAAGTTTGAATTTGAAGAGTAGGAGAAATGTGCTTAGCACATGCCGCGTAAAAAGTTTGATAAGTTCGACTGAGGCAAGGCATATGTAAGTTGGTTGATAAGGCCACGCCATCGTCCAACGAAATCTGTGATAGATTCGTCTTGGTGTCGGATGGCATAAAGGTCGGTGATAGATACTTTCTTGGCAATGTTAATGGAGAAATGATCCAAGAAAGATTGGGCTAGTTGGTTAAAAGAGAAGATTGAGTCTTTGGTTTAAAGCAATCTGTACCACTCAAGCGGGTCCGATAAGGACATGGGAAAGTCTTGAAAGTAACAAGGCATCATCATGGGCAATCAAATAACAAGCATGTCTAAATGATCGCAAGTGTTGTTGAGGATCCTCTTTACTATTAAAACGAGTAAATTTCGGCAATTCCCATTGAGGAGGATATGAATGAAGGGGGATAGAAGGGTGAATAGGCTCCCGAAAAACTTGCTCGTATGTCAAGGCACTACGACTTCGAAACAGAAGCCTCCAGATTTTGCATTTTGTCCATCATTTGTTTGATGAAATCCGTGGTTGGATGAGATGATGGTGCGGTTGTGGTAAACGGAGGCAAATTGGGCCAAGGGCCTCCGCTAGACAATGGTGGGGTTAAGTGTTGATAAGGTATGGAGGATGAATATGTTGAGGCGATCGAATAGGGATGTCCCATATAAGATGTTGAGGTCACTGGATACATGTATGGGAATGAAAAGGTAGGCGGGGCTTGAGAAGGAAAGCTAGTGTGGATAGGTGGCAGAGAGCAAGTCATGAATGGAGCAGTCTGCAAGAGAGATGAGGTAGGAGCAGTCAGCGGTAATGATATGTGGGGTCCAAGATTAACCAACGGAAAGCCAATCTGTGTCGTATGAACCTCTGAAGCCATCGGATTAGGAGACGGGGCTAAAGATGCGGGAAGCAAGGCGGTGTTATCAGGCGGAGTGGGAGTTAAATGAGCAACTATACTAATGGGCATGCCAACTAGGAGTTGACCATCGGGCATACGGTCAGGGGCATGAGACAAATAGTATTGTACAGCACTAGGATTAGCATCCAGAAATTTGGCAAATTCCTTATCTCCTACAAGAATTTTCGGGACCTCACTGGTGTCCGTAGGGTTCCCTATAGAATGTGAAGGGGGTGATTCAGGCAAAGGCACAGAGCAGGCATGTGAAACCATGGCGGCGGCTTGCTTTTGAGTGATAACAACCATGGACAAGAGTAAATAGTAGGGTTTCAATCTATCGAGAGCGAGAAACAGCCTCGAGAATGGTGAAATTGGCGGAGTTCTTTGGTTTGTCGAGTGGGTGTAAGGACGATGGCTAGTATCGGTCTAATAACCGATGTCGGTCAGAGCATAGATGACGTCGGTCAGTTAACCGATGCCGGTGTAACAAGACTGGTATAACAAGATATAAAAGGCTGCTAATTTGATTTTTAACAACGTTCAGTATACTTATCGATTATTACGATCACGAGAGAAGACGAGCATGCGAGAGAAAACAGGCGAAAACAAGCAAGATGCGCACGCAAATCCAGAGACTAACCCTAGGGTTAATTTTAATTATCGTGGGCTTATGCCTTTAGACGTAGAATGATGTCAGAATCCTAAACAAAAGACTTAAGGGAAATGTCAAGTTTGTTTTGGCTTATAAGGTTACCTCAATCGGGCGGAGGAATACCGCGGAAAAGGGGGGATGTTTGAGCTGTTGTGTTAATTGTGAAGTGATTCGGTATGTGTTGTGTAGTGAAAGTAAGATTAATTTCTTATCAATACCGTGGATATCACCCCCACGTGTACGACCTGTTACTTAATCTATGTTCGCTAGAATTGAAAACAACAAGCAGGAATGCGATGCACGTGTTTTAAACCCAAATCGAAAATGATATTCGATGAAGCAAAAGAGATGACTTTCACTAATGCAAGATGTAAAAGAAAAGCAAGTTCTTTTACCAAAACAATAAAATACCTTGTGAATATCTTTAGAAGAAGAAAACAGCAAGTATGCTCCCTATATGAAAGCAAGCAAGAAAGAAAGAAACCCAAAATGGGTCCCACCGGGTGTGCCAAAATGTTTCACACAGAATGTTTTGCTCTGCAGAATAGACTTGCTTCTATCCTATCATTCCTTTGAGAAACAGATAAGGGTTAGGGCTAGGAGGAATACCTATTGAATGTTGAGATGGTGTGCACGTACCATAGAGAAAGATCAGATCGACTGCGAAGAACTCCTTTTTGTCTTGGAAGGACTACCTGCAAATAAGAACACAAGACCACAAGATTTTGATTAGACAATAAATGAGGAAGCGCCTTGGGCCGGGGAAATATAAAACTTCCTTTCGAAGGTGGTCAGTTCCCCTGCTAATATGAATTAACACCAAAGACTGTAAAATATCAATTAAATTGCTTCGTTGAGACGGGCAGAGGAAAAGGCTGGTTTCTGGTTTTGAGTCACATAACAATGTCGGTTTCGATAACCGATATCGTATGGTATCGGTTATAGGTTGGTTGTGTTGTGGGGTGGTTGTGTTGTAGGGTAGTTGTGTTGTTTGTAAGGCTAGTATATGAGTGATATTAGGTAATGAGGTGATGAGAGGTAAATGAATGATAGTTAGATGCAATGGCACACTGGGTAGTGGATCCAGGAATGGATTTATGAGGACTGTGATTAAAAAGTCTAAGAAATGTTATTAAAGAGGGCATGCAAGATGTAACTTACTGGTTATTGACGAAGATGCAGGTCCAAGAACTCTGATGACAAAGGTAGAACTCAGGTAGGATGGCCTGACACACAGAAGATGAGATATCTCCCTCCCGATGATCAGCTGAGTATCACAGGGCTCTGGTTATCCAGTTGCAGTCTTGGGCTTGATCTCCTTTGCTGCAAACTCTTCTTGTCTCTTCACTTGTCTCTGCTTAGCCAAGTAAAGATCTAGATTCTCTTGATCACTTCTGATGATCTCCCTTGATCCAAAAATCCTTCGACCTTTGTTTCTGGTTAGGGGAGCCCATTTACAGGGAACCGATGGCGGTCGAGTAGGAACCGGTATCGGTAAGGAAAAAGTAGGCTATTTTTAGTAAAATAGCCCACTTTCCATGCTTTTCTCCCGAGAGATTAGTTGCGGGCTTGGTCAAGTGACTAGAAGGTCGGTTTTGGGTGCAAGAAAGGGGTCGTTAGTCATGGGTGTAGATGTGGACCAAGTTATAGGTCTTAATTAGGTTAGTTTAGGGTTAGGACTAGGTCATGATGAGGTGGCAAAATGAGGTGGCAGGTAAGGTGATGTGGATTTATCAATTACAAGGTAATTAATAAATAATTGTGTAAGGTTTAGGTGATGAGGTTAGGTTGCAAAATGAGATGCAAGTCACAAGAGGGTCGTAAGACACAAATTTGGTGTCTACACTTGGCATATCCCTTAATGAACTTTCTATAGTATCCAATGTGTCCAAGAAATCCATGCATGGTGCTTTGGCTGGTGGGCTCCTCTAATCCCACAATAACTATAACTTTTGTGGGATCCACCAGTAAGCCCTCTTTACATATGATATGCCCCAACAACGTTCCAAAAATAGTTGTAAAGACACATTTCTTGATGTTGACGGAAATCCTCAACTACCGACATCTTTCAAACATCAATCTCAAGTTATCACAATGGTCCTTGACCAATCCATACACTGTCTAATCATCCAAATATACTTGAAGGAACTTGTGGATGAAGTCTGAAATGCTTGTACCACTATGCACGAAAATACAGCAGGCACATTCCTTAATCCAAAGGGCATGACTGTGTATGCAAAGCTTCCCCACTCGGTGGTGAAAGTTGTCTATTCTTGGTATTCCTTGGCAATCCTTACTTGGTGATATCTTGAGAATCCATCCATGAAGGAATAGACCTCACACGTAGTAAATCCTTCCAAAATCTCTTCGGTGAAGGGGGTGGGAAAAGGATCTATGATACAAACAATGTTCAACTCCCTGTAATCCAAAAATATCCTAATCTACCCATCCTTCTTTATGTTGATCACCATTAGACTTATCCATTTTGATTCCTCCATAGCCTCAATGATCTTGGATGCTATTATTTCATCTAGCTCTTCTTTAAACCTTACGTGCATGTTGGGATTCATCCTGTAAGGCCTCTTCCTGACCGTGCATGCACCATCTTTCAAATTTATCCTCATTTCCCCTAATGAATGGTGGACACCTTTCAACTCATAGTATCCACGTGGAAATAAATCCTCAAATTTGCACAAGAGATCGATGATCTTTGATACTTCCTTGTCGACCGGTAGTCCCTAATGATAGGTTCCTTGGGCTCATTCTCCAAGATGATATTAACTTTCTTGGTTTTGAGTGGTTCATGATATGCGCGTGCACATGCATGCATCATTGTCAATTACCTCATGCATCCCAACCGAATGGTTGACATTCGGAGACCTCCATCTCCTCTCCATCAATAACATATACAATCTTTACTTTCTCCTTTTTAGCACACGTGTGCTCAAATTATATGCCTTCTGGTTCCTCCTCGCTAGGTCTACCAAGTAAGTATAATAATCTATCTTCCACCATGGTGCAATCCCCTAGAGTGAGGTGCTTGACATCCTGCAATGCCTCATCAACTAGTTACTCAGAACTTCAGTACTCAACTGTGTGAACCAGGTCAGCCACTAATTCCTACCAATTTCCCATCTGGCAGTGAGTTTCAAAATGGATGTACCAAGGGTGCGCACAACCTTGTAGTGTTGAATACAACTTGTGCACCCAAAGGGAGGGTTGCAAAGCTTCCATGCCTTCTCCCTAGACCCTCTCACATGCCTGGATGTGGGAAGAGGTGGGTTTATTGCCATTGTAATCCTTGATAGTGGTGGGTATATTGCTCCTTGAGAATAAGATAGTGAGTCCAATTCTGACTTCACGTCATTCCAACAAGTTTTCACTATGTGTGACCCACCACCTCATTGTTGTACCTATCAAAACATAACCCAACATACCTCTTCTCTCATCCTCCCTCCATTAAGCTTCCATTTCCATCAAAAAGACCTCGGGGTATGCATCCTCGAATAATTGGTTATTTCCTTTCCTCCGGGCACCAAACTATACACGTCATGGTTACCTTGGTCACTGATCCTTTCAGATGTCACCTAATCATTTCATAAGTCCCATGTGCCCAATTATCACATGCTATACTAGTAGTGTCATTGACTGATTGAGCATCAACAAACTAGATGAATTCTTCGTAGGGTGGATGGTCTCTGCATATCTTATGGAGCACACGTATATTTTGTCAAGGAATTCCTCTCCAAGGGGTTCAGTATAGGGTGTGGACTTTCCATCAGCAAGTGGTATAATCACCATCTCTTCCTTGTTTTCAAAGCTTATGTACCCCTTGTTAAACCGGAGATCTACATTATTCTTATAGCACCATAGGTGCCCAAGTAACGTTGGGAAATTATCTACCTCGGCAAGTGCTAAGACTTCAAAATCCCTAGTGAACTTAGTCCCCTGAATGGTAATGGTTGCATCCTTCAAGACACCTATGGGAATTGCCTTTGTCTTATTTTCCATATACAACACATTTGAAGATGGTTGTAATGTAGGTCTTCCCATTTGATGCCAGGCATCCAGAGTGAGAACATTAACCTCCATGCCTGTGTCAATGAGGATGTTGCTAAGTAGCCATCCATCCACTACTGTGTTCAAGGTGATCTCTTTGTCATAATCAAGGTTGTGAGGTGGGAGGTTTACATGCAGGATCTGCCTTTCATGCTCTTCCCTAGCACGTGGTACCTTTTCTCTCAACCATGCTCCTAGTAGGGAATAACATTCTCTTGCCTCAGCAGTTTACACACCTCCTTAACCTCATCCAAGTCATCCTTTGGTGCTTCTATTGGTCTTCTTTGCTCATCTTTTCTAGTTTTCTCTTTTAAGCATTGGATCTCCCCTTGT